>JAVTVJ010000128.1:3783800-5045067 GCA_034509425.1 Eopsaltria australis
AAGTCAATTCCAAAGCAAGGAATCATCACTTGGAACCTGCAGCTGGAGAAAATTTATTCAGGGTTCCCAGATGCGCTCAGGCTCAGCTTGGCTGTCCTTAAGAGCAAACTGAGAATATAACAAGTAAGCAATATGTGAAATTTTTTTGGTAACTGTTGGTTATGAAGAATTGAATGAGCCCCCTGCTGACAGCTGACCAGAGAGTACCACAGAGAGCAGCAAGCAGATGCAGAAGCACTTCCCTGAACTGCCCCAAACCACACTACTTGGATCTTCTTCGAGGAGAGACAGTGCTTCAGCCTTTGCACCACCTTTTTCCTTCTTGTGTGAGTCAGTCTTTAGTAATGTGTATGGCGGAATAACTTTGGGGGAAGAAAAACCCAACAACCCAATCTTTTCACCAGGGATGAGATTGAGACCAGAAATTCAGTCCACATTGGAGGAGTTGGAACCAGCTCCCTTTCTCAACCACAGTGAACCAAATTTTCAGCACTGAATTGCATGTGTCATTTCTGAGGCACATTAGCATCTAGCTGAGGGTGAGTAACGTGTAGTGGCAGGTATCTGAAAGATCTGCTGCACGGGATATTTGCATGTAGCCTACTGAGCCCTGTAAGACAGGAACCAGTGCTGTCATGGGGCCCATTTCCTGTCTGGCCCAGTGATGCATGTCAAGATCTGAAGCAAGATGATCTCTGAAAATTAAAAGGTGCCAAGTAATTCAAAATTGTGACATTGATTTCTCTGGTTGGACACCATATAATTCGTAAAGCTGCAACACAGCACTATAACTCAACGTTTAGTCTTTAATGACTGGCCCAGTTATAAATACTGTTTTACCATTTACTGACATTTTACATTTATTGAGCATGTATTTTATCTAGACTCATAAACAGAGTGCAGACCATTTGTAACAAACACAAAAAAATTTCAGGCTAAACAAAAGCAAGAACTCAGTACTACGTGAGTGCACTCCCAATGCACAATGAGAAGGTGTTGCCAGGTGTTCTAGGGAAACTAGGAAAAGACGTGTGGACCAGGGAGATGTGAATGGACCGTGGAGAATAGCACTGGTAGAATTCCAGTAGGAACCCATGCCCTGGCTAACAGCTGGCTGAGGTCCTAAGCTGGATGTGACATGAGTGACAGTGCTTTGAGCTGCACACTCATTTACCCCAGACAAGGCATCATCCTAATCACAAACTGCAGCAGCTCTTGGAAGGGACAGCAGGGAAGGGAACTGTGTTTTCCCCAAGCTCTGGGTGAAGAAACACTGAAGGAGCTCTGCAGTGGGTACATGAATATCAGATCTCTCTTGGGGCTTTTTTTCCTGGTTATAGCAAATAGACATTATTTTCTGTAGGCTATAACATCTGCACTCCCATGTTCAGGTAATGTAACAGGAAAAGTGACTAAGCTTCCTCTTTGACCTTTGACTGTACTGATCTATTCTGTAATCATAAGGGTAAAATTGTATAAAATTTGGAAGTTTGGGTTAGATTCCTGGGTCCATAGGTACTTACTTCACTTTAATTTCAGTAAAGAGAACATTTTTAGGAAATTAAGTAACTGATGAAATATAAACTTACTTCCCCATTCACAATTTGTTTTTAAATAGCCTATAGATACTGTGTTTACCTAGACAGGATGCAAAATGAATAAATTATGTACAAACAATCTGGTTTTGCCAGTTATAGATACAAAACCTTGTAAGGGCTTCTGGTTTTAAAAGGAAGATGAAATGATACATTTTTCATGGAAAGTATCAACCTCATTAGATCTACTTATATAAAAGATCTTTAAAAAACAAAGATACAAAAGTTTACGTTTATAGGACACAGATGGTGCATCATGGGTGGGTTTTATATTATCAGATACTGTCATATGAAATATATACATTCACATCTGAACTTTTCACCCTGCTTCCATTTATACTTAAACAAAAGATACAAACTTCTGGAGAGAAATTTTTCTCATCCAAAAGTGAACATATTTAAGCTGAGATTTATTATCATGTGCATAAAAAACCAAGCAAGACTGTTTCAGCTACAGGTGAGGTAAAGCCCTTTTCTCTTGAGAAATATGTAGGGGAGTTAAAAGGATTTCTGTCCTCATCTGAAAACACTGATTTTTTTCATTTATTCATATTATTTTATGAGATGATGGCAAGCTTTTAAATGAGTATTTCTCATTTCTTTCTGGCACACAACTTCTACTGGAGATACAAGGTTGAATCAAGTCACATTTTGGCATGGACTAATCTTGATAAAGGATTAATTGTACTTGCATATTTAATTATGTGGAAAAATAATTTAGAGGCTTGGTACAATGCATGTTCTCATGGACTTACTGACATGAGTTATCCTATCCATGGACACCCTGCTATATGCACGCTATCTACTTCAATTTCTCCTGAATTTAGAGTCAAAATTAGCCTTTTTCCTTTTCATGTAGAAGATGTGTGCCACACTCACCTTATAGCAGGTGGAATTTTTCAAGCACTTACCACAGAAATCAGAGGTGGTTTTGCTGCTAAATTCCCTAGAGAGCAGAATTAATTGATAGGAGCTATGCAGAGAAATTCTCTGTGGATAACTCATCCATCATCTGTGGAGGGCACTGGTACCCTGACTGGATGGCACTGGCGTGCAGAGCACTGCCAGGGTTGTGGCTCATGCTGTTCTTATTAAGAAAATCACAAAGTGTGCGCTTGCTTTGGGAATTCAGCTATCAAAAGCCCATTCTCCTTAAAGTTATAAGAGACTTGGAAATAATATTGGGTTAATTTTTTGTTTACTTTTATGAGAAAAACAATAATTAACGAAATTAGGTTCAAATAAGTGAACCATAAGATCATTAAAGCTGGAAGACCTCTAAGATCATAGAGTCCAACTCTTAACCCAGCACTGCCAAGTCCATCACTAAACTGTGTCCCTCAGTGGCCCACCTACTCATTTTCTGTTAAGCTGAGCATGCTTCTTCAAGGAAAGGTGCTGCCACAAGTTTTAATATGTCAAGCCATAAATGTGCAAGGTGATTATAGCAAATATAGCCCCTGAACAGGCTAATGGGCCTGGGCACAAAGAACGCTGAGAGCCACAAAACGTGGTGAGTACAGACACAGCCCAGCCATGCAGGAGGCCTTCCTTGGCAGCAGTGCAGCTGGAACGTCTTAGTGAACAAAGAGGAGCTAAACTCCTTAAAAAAAAAACGGTTGGCAAGAGTATTAAAAAACCCCTTAAGCTGTAAAAAAAAAAAAAAAAAAAAAAAAAAGAAGAAAATACTCACTCTGCAGTTCCTGGAAAATGACAGTCAAATTAAAACAGGGCAAGAAATCTGCTCCTAAACGTCTCCCATGAACACGTTTTAAGAAGTTTTGTCTGTTGCATTTGAGTCATTGTATTGAGTTGCGGAAGTGGAAGTGTTAGAAGAATTTCCATCATGCAAAACATCCAGTTATTAAAAAAAAAAAAGCTATTTTAATTTTGTAAATTCTTCCTGAAGAAGTGACTGTTATGGGAATGGGGAAATAGTAATTAATGTAGATGGTGCTGTCTCAGAAGCGTGGTAAGTTTGGCTACACAAAGGACTTGTCTTATGATTATTCAGCTATTGCCTTTTCTCAAAAAAATATTTACTGAGAAGCCCTGTTAGTTTGAAATAATAGTTTTCATAGGATTTCAAATGCACTTGCTATTCTTAATTTGAACAAAACAGACATTCTTTGAGTAGCTGTTTGATACTATAGTCTAAGCTTTATGTAAATTACCTTTATATTTCTCCATGAGCTGGGATCAGTAATTTGTCCAGGATATAGCAATGTATGATACTGCCATGGAATGAAAAAGCAAACAGTTTGGTCATGAGTTAGCATCATTGTAAAAGATTAGATTAGATTAGATTAGATTAGGGTGGTGCCTTTCCCTGGCCAGGATTAAAATGCTAGCCGCTTTGAAGATCAGGAAAATATTCTTAGGACAAAATCTCAAGAAACTGAATTATGCCAGTGATTTAATTAGGCATCTTGTGTCATTTAGTGTTTCCCTCACTGCTTAGTCACTGCGGTCATGAGTTTCTGAAAAGCCAAGCTTTTCCTTTAAAAATGAAGTTATTAGTCCTTAAAATTGCTGAGGGAAAAAAAGTAAAAAGGAAGCCCCTCAGTATTAAAGAAACCAAAAAGAAAAAAAAAAAGATTAAATATTTTGAAAGAACTTGTGTGTTCCTATGCCGGTTTTGTAAAGCTGAGTTTGTTAATATCCGCCATTAGTAAGCAACAAATGTGGAAAAGAGACTGTATAGTTCACAGGGATGATTTTTTAAACCATTTTGCATGCCTTGGTCCTTAGAAGAAAGCCCCAAACAGACAATGATCAGGCAGAAGAGCGCCAGCCTCTGTTGGAGCACAGTCTGGATCCTCCTCCATCCCATCCCAACGCAGCAGACGGCGAGCGGCACCCGGGCCAGATTGCTCCTGTCTGGCACCGCTGGAACTGCTGCCTCCTTCCTGGCAGTCACTGACATTCACAGTGCTAACAGCTCAATGACAACCACCCTCAATCAACCAGTATCGATGGTTTTCTACAGATCTCACAGCTGTGCTCATGGTCTGGGACTCAATGTCTCTGCCAGACTGTCCTGAAGGCCAGAGGAGAGTTGTGGGGAAGGGGCTGATGTGCACACACCTCCCATCCCAACATGTACCAGAGTGGCACCAGGTCTTTGCCTCCAGAGTGCAGCCTGAGCAACACCTGAGACATTTAAGATCCTAACAACCACTGTGTGTGTTTAGGGCAGCCTTAATGCCTCTCTCCAATCGTGTCCAAGAGGAAAAAAGCAAAAGGAGGGTGCAACCAGTAGGCTTTCCCTTAGAGTAAACCCTCAGTTCTGTGAAATCTCCAAGTTACTGCTTATCTCTGGACTGTCTTGTTAAAAGAAACCCAAGGTTTTTTTCTTCCAGGAATTTGTTTAAATTCCTCCTGAACTTCATTGTTACATGGAGTTGATTTTTGCACTTTGGTTGGGAATTATGTGGAAAAAAAGAAATAATTCTGTCATTTAATTCGCATTGGATATCTGATAATTTCATTACTTGATCCATGTGGTGTGAAAGCAGTGGCTAACATTTTCTCATGATCTTCATACCAGACATTTATTTAATTAGCTTTGTCTTAATGCTTCTCAGCTTATGAGTTCTTTTCAATTTTTTTACCTCTTGAAGCAATTCTCAAAAGGTTTGAAAAAATTTAGGAGCCCAGTTTATGAAAAATCCATGTTTTCCAGGAGCTGTCTTTAAGACGGATAATTTGGCGTTGTCCTTGGTAATTAATTTGCCAGTACCACATGCCATATTTCTAACAAGGGCTTCTTTGCACAAATTCAAAATACAGTAACAAGAAACTGGCCATCTTTTACCTGTGGCTGGATAAAAGCATTGAAAAATACACGAAATCAGAACAACAACATTAATGTTTAATAAAGGAAAAAATGTGATACGAGATCGTATCTTTCACCAGTGATAGGGAAAAAATCCCGAAGAAATATTGGTTCAAGGTTTTGTGGAAGCCTAATTTGAAGCAACTATTTATAGATGCTGCGTATTATGTTAATTTGGCTTTTCCTGACACACAAAGGCTTCCTTTGAGAGCTTTTGCAGTAAAAGAAGGAAGAAAGCAAGGGGCCCTCACAAATAGAGATATGATAAAAGCTGCTGTCATTATAACAGATCATCAGAAAGGGAGAAGGAAATGCTGAGACACCATTCATCATTTTGAGAAATGCTCACAAACTGCTCCTGGTTATGTAGGATTAGCTGCAATTTTTATGAAGAGGGATATGTTGTCAGAAAAGTGCAATTTTTCCTTTTTTGCAGGCTGTTTACAAACTCATCCCAATTTCTGCCAGTGTTATTTGCAAGAATTCATTCAAATACCTCACTCAAAACAGTAAGAAAGAATTAATTTCTAGTTGAAAATAAATTTTGCTTCCCTGAAATGTTTTTGAGTTGGGGTTTTTACAGAAATGGGATGTGAAGTTTTCAGCTTCTAGACTGTGTGCAAACAGATAATTTTAAATGGTTTTTTTTTTTCATTGTATTGAGGTCATTGATCACGCTATTTTTTCTACTGCATGACTGTAGGCATGAAAAACAAGATTTTTGACATGGGAAAACAGACCAGGACTAACGAACTATTGACAATGCATATGAATAATAGATAACAACCAAAATGAGCTGTGCTTTGTAGAATACCAGGTTATTTTTTATTTTTGATGATTTAAAGGGGAAAGTGGCACCGTGGCCACCTTCACTTACTGTTTTACCCATGAAAATGCAATTTTTTTTCAGGAAGAGAAAAAGAAAATCTTTACAAATTAATGTCTGCAAACACAATATGGTTAGGGTATAAATGTCATGTCAGAAATTACGTGTTCATGGATACTGCTTTGTGGCCAAGTTCTTTCCACTTCCCTGCAGACAGACATCAGGGGAGTGAAACCCTTTGTATGGTGAAAAAATCCACTCACAATGTAGACACCTTCTAGAAATGTGGTGGTGGATTTATTTAAAAATATTAACAAAATACTAGCAATCATTCACTTGGAGATTATTACCACTCATTTCTATCAAGTTGTTTTGCATTACTCTGTACTAGTGCCATCAACCAGACACTTGAAACACCAGTGACTTGGGCAGTGTTCAAAGAGAAGCTTCCATCTGGTCCATGGCACAGCAGCATCAGCCACCCCACAGCTGCTCTGGGTGCTGCCTGTGGGGAAGGGGACGAGGCAGGAGGTGGCAGCCCAGCTGCTTGCCCACACAAAAAGTCCATCCACCAGCTGCTGGGGATGGCCTGAGAGCACCCTGGAGGATTTTTCTGGTGTGAGCAGGCATGCAGCGCTGCCCCAGGGAGGGTACAAGCCACAGAGGGGCTGACAAGGTTTTAAAAATTACTTGTCTGCACTCCAAAATCATCAAACATATAATGTTTAGTATATTGCCCACATAAGATGGACACATAAGTGCTGAGGCTCAGAAGATCTGATGCCTGTGCAGGTGCTGCTGGCCTCAGAGGCTCTGCCAGCTTGCTCAGGGATTTTGATGTGGTGTGCACTACATGCTGTTGACTTAACCTCATCCCAGGTATTGCTTGAATGAACTCACACCATGAAATAACATCTTGGGCTAGGAAATCTGTGTCCAGGCCAGATGTAAAGATGTATTTAAAGCAGTCTCACCATCTCCTATAATTCTCGCTCCTAGCAGTAGTCCACAGTCAGGCTGGAGGCATGTAAAATCAGGGGTCTTGTCATTTTTCAAGTCAGGGATAGCAAGTGATCAGTAGCATAGAAACATCATCATCACACACATCGCCTTTGAGGTAGCAGCTGATACCAAGACTACAGAATCAAAATTAATCCTTCTGGACATATGGTTAAGTCAACATAATTTCTTATCACCCCATTCCTCAGGGATAGAGGCAGAGAGCATTCAGACCTCTTGCATCCTATTATTATGGATGTTATTATCATTACTTGCTGAAAAGCAATGTAGACTGAAAAAGGAACATTTTCTTCCTGCTAAAGGATCTGCTCTTTAATTTTTATTCTAGCATTTTTCAGGGTAGGGGCAGTGCTATTAAAATGAGCTTAATTCTGCTAGGATAATGAATTCATTTATATTCTTCTGTGCAACTGTCTTTACCACACTTAGTCACTGAGCCACTCTGAATTTTCAGTTGATCCAATCAGATAGAATTTTATTGGAAAAAGCTGCCATTTTCCAAACGTGCCCAAGTAGGAAATGAATCAGTGGTTCCAAGGAGTAGAGCCAACTGTAAAAGAGCATTTGTAACATGATACATCTGGAACCCTAAGCCACCCTTTTGTTTTATGAGCTTCTAATCCTGCTATTTTTATGTGTGGTGTTTTCCTTTTCCACAGGAGGATTTTTGTTCCATTCTGGTTTCTTTTGCATCTGCTGTGAAGAATTTGCATTGTAGCTGTGTAGGGAACTCATCATAGGGACAGCAAGTAGTCCCTGCCTTCTGCAAAGCCCACTGGGTCCCAGTCAGCCCAGGGCAGGCTGCTGATGTAGATTGAAGAGAGCATCTAAAGAAGTCAGTGATTGAGCCTTTGCCATTTTGATGATTAGACTTTGACCTTGGATTCAAAATATTCATTTGCATTTGTCACAAAAATGGTCACTAAGGTATGCAAGTCGTGCTGGCTCATTTTCTAACAGCCTATTTTGCAGCATATTGAGGTATTGTATGCCCTGGGAGAACAATCAAAAGCTTGTTTTACCTAATAAGGAAACTGCTGAGGCATATGAATAACTGTTCTGTTTTCCAATACATTTCACACCGATTAATTTTCCAGTTTTATGAAACAAGCTGCAGTTATCTTTGAGTCAGGTTCAGTGAACCAGAGCTTGACTTTTAATAGAAAACTACTGATGTCGCTGGGCAGATGTGCACAGGCTTTCAAAAGATCAGGGCTCCCATCAAGACTGACTGGCACCATCCTCTTCAATCTCCCACTTGCTTGCTTCTGGCTATAAAAACACTGATTTCCCTTGTAACTGAAGTATATTTTTATTTGATACTTGCAGTATTATCTTGTAAGAACTTGTGTATCAGCCCTGCAGAAGTTCAAGTTTCATAAAAGAAAAACTGAAGTTCAATTTTACTTTTCTAATTCATTTTCTATAGTTTACAGGTTTCTCTGAATCAGATACTTTGTGGTAGAGAAGTTGAGATGTGTTTGGCAGGCTGGCTGAAGGAGCAGCTGAGCCGTTTGCTCCCCAGATGCTTTTGTGTTGCGATTCTGTTCATGAAGAGTGTTCTATAAACTACCAATATCAAATACTTAGACTTCTTTTTAACATTAGTGCTGCTAGGCACCACATTCCTGAGAAAGTAATTCATGCTTCTAAGGCACGTAATCAAGTCTTGCATATGTTAAGCCAGTAGAACAGAATAAACATAAAGTTCATGTCACTTACCTTTTCATGCTCAACTGCCTGCATCTCTGCAGCACTCAGGAGACCACTGGTGTGCTAGAGGATCAAGCTGTTGGCACATTAGGAGGGATGAAAAGAGGTGCCTGTCACATGGCTGCAGAAACCTCACCAGAGGACTTGCACAGTTCCCTTCCATTGCTGTTCCCTGCAACATGGCACAGGAGCACCATAACTCTCTGTGTAATACTTATGCCTGCCAGCCAGGTCAGAGCCTCACACACAGATCCTTTCCAAGGCAGTAGCAAAGCGTGTTGAATCTTCACACTGAGGCCTCCTGGTCTGTGCGTGTAGAAAGGCTCTGGCATCGTATTGACAGCACAGCCAGCAGCCAGCAAAGGATTCCTCACATAGGTTTGAACATTCCTAGCATGAAAGGTGCCATTTAAGCGTCCGTCATCATGCTCACTGTTGGCAGAGGGGCAGGTGACTCATTTTATTGCCAAGGCTATTCCTAGAAAAAGAAAATGTAAGTGCCATAGAAAGGCAGAAGGGCTCCAAGCACATGAAATCTTATAGTCTTTATAGGAGAGCCTAAAGTACCTCCATTAAGCACCAATGAAATCCTGAGTGATTAATGATCAGAGGAAATAGAAATGGGTTTATGTTACTGGCTATGCAGCATCACCCAGGACCCACAGCAAGTTCAGAGGTCTGTGGTGACAGAGACCAGAGACCCAGGCACAGGTGAACAGTATTTGCTGGAGTGGTGGGTCTATGGTATTTTAAAAATTGTTAACAACTGCGTGAGAAATACTTCAACATCCTAAATAGAGAACTCTGGAACAAGCACTGCTTTGTTTCCCGTCAGTGTGAGTTCACCTCTTAGCCAAACTTTTTCCTGCCCATGGGAATGATTTCCACTCAGCTTATTGTTATATATTGTTAGAGAAATGGAGAGGGTATTACACTCAGAAAATGTGTTCAAAGTCAGTCACCCTATCAATCCTATTTTTGTTTGCTTTGTGGAGTTGTCTCAGGGCACACAAGATTGCTTGCTTTCAAATTAGATTAAACCAGAAGACAGGTTTCTAGGTAGTGGGATCCAACCACTAATGGCATTAATAGCTTCTTCCATCCCCCTCCATACCCCCACCCTGGGTAGTGTGGACATTGGAACCCCAGTGCCAACTGTTTCACCCCACAGACCTACTCCTATTGCAAGCCACTACTCTGCAGTTGGGGCATCTGTTCAGATGCTCCAGTCAGGTTCCTGGTGATTTATGCCTTTGCTGATCTGGACAGCAGTATGGAGTCTCTGACGCTTCCAATTGAACTGGAGCATGTTAAGTGACACATCTTCAGCCTTGCAGGTTGTAAACTTCAAAATCTGTAGAGTAAATTCACTGATTGTATGTCAGGGTGTCCATGCCCTGTCCATGTCGTCCTCATAGAAATCCCTAGCCTCCAGCTCCTTACTTCATGATTCCTCATAACCTTTCCTTATCACTTCTTTGCACAGGTGGATGCACCAGTTCTATTCCTTCCCTGAAATATAATTTGAAGTCATGCAGTGTAGCAAAGCACAGAGAAATTAAAATCCATTGAGTTAGCAGGCTTGAGGGAGGATATTACGGCAGAAAGCATTCTGGATATTGCTTAACAACTATTTTACCTATCTCAGTGTCCTGGTTCCAGACAGAATAGAATTAATTTCTTCTCAGTAGTTGTTACAGTGCTGTGTTTTTCACAGATTCAGAATGAGAGAGGTGTTGATAACACACTGATGCGGTTTTTTGCTAAGTCATTTTATTCTAAGCCAAGGATTTTTGTTTTTCCTTTTCTCATGCCCTGCCAGTGAAGAGATGCACAAAAAAAAAACATACAGGGAGGATGTCGCACAGATGGACATGAAAGAACTAGGCACTGACTCAGGTCACAGAGCAACCAAGGCTGGCCGGAGAGAAGAGCAGCCGAAGAGAGCCAGCCTCTCTTTATTCTTACTTTTATACTTTTTTATATACAATCATGGATTGGACAATGAGGTTACTACCTCTTCAATTTTATAGGTGAGAGAGACAGTTTATCAACTTTCTCTGCTCTTGGGAAAGGAATGACAAACAATACTAAAGATACAAAACAATCTTTGGCCAGTTAGCAGAACATGGATTATGTTTACATAAAATCTACGAGAACCTTTTCTACTAAGTATCAACACAGCACACTGTAAAATTCAGAGCAACAGGAGGGAGCATAGGTGGGACAGGTAATCCAAACTGACCAAAAAAATATCCCACAGCACAGAACATCATGCCCAGTGTATAATGTGGGGGGAGTTACCTGAAAGCACGGATGATCTGGGTTTGGGAAGAGAAGTCTGGCATAAGTCAGCAGGTGATGAGCAATTGTACTGTGCATCAGTGGTTTGTTTCCTTTTTCTTTTCATTACCATTATCATTATTTACCATTATTATTGTAGTTTACTTTATTTTCAATTATTGAACTCTTCTTGTGTCAACATACAAGTTTTATTTCAATTCTCCTCCCCATTCCACCAGGAAGAGGAGGATTGAGGGAGCGGCTGGGATGGTGTTTTGTCTCCAGCTGGACTTAAACACATCACAGTCCTTTTCTGGCACCTGAACAGGGGAACCAAAAGTCGAGATAAGGACCAGATTAAAAGATAACTGTTGTAAACATTCGTTGTATTGGTGTAACAATAGTTGCTAGTTAAAATGTGGACTTATTTGCCCTCATATTTGTGGTGTTTTGTCTGGGTTATACTGTAATACCTCACTTGCAGTGCATGTTCTTTGTGGTGTGTTTCATAGGCTGGGTTTATGATGTGACGGTGTTGCTGCTTGGGACACCAACCCAGTGGATGTATTCAGTATTGCAGGCACCCCTGTGCTTTGGGAACAACTCAAAATCACACTTTTTCTCCTTTTTCTCAGAGGAACAACATATGGGGGAAAACCTCCCTATTTTTTTTCTCCCCTCCTTTATTCCGTCGTTGTCATCCAGGCTGATTACAGTAGTCAAGACTCTTAAAGATTTTGAATATTCTGTGACTACCCTTGAAACCAAACTGGTCTTTTTGCTAGGAGCCAGCATGTTGTTGCATATGTTTCAGGCTTCTTTATGGCCAGACAAATAATTAAGAACATTACCCAGAGATCTGCCCAAAAGCTGCATAGTTCAGAGTGGCAGGGTGAGATTGTATGAGCAAGTCCCTAGGGCAGTGGGCAGCTCCAATGTGTTTGCACCTTACCCCACCGGGCACGTGCAGAATCCAGAAAAGCAGCAAAATGTTTTTAAAAAGTGTCTTATCACCCTGGCACCTCACAAAAGACCCAAATCATTGCCTAGGCCTATCGAGCCATGTTCAATAGTGCTCAGTGTCCTCAGGAGGAAAAGGTCTTTAAATCTGACAATGTGACAACAGGCTCTGCAGCTGCCCCAACCCCAGCAACAGGCATCACCACTACTCCACCCCTGAAAATTACTCTGCATACTGCAGATCTGGTTTCTACCTTCTCTGCATTTTTGTTTTCCCCAGACTGAATCAGTTCAGGAGTAGATGGCTTCTTGAAATCCGAGGACTGGCCAAAAGTCCATACTCAAAAATGGCTCTATTTCAGACAGGGAAAACCCATCAAGGTAATATATGGACTTGACAACTCAGCTGTAAGCACCTGTTCATCTCTTCATAGATGAAGTTCAGTTGAGTGCATCTTGCTTCTAAAATTGTCCTGACACTACTGGGAATCTTGGCTCAGAGTAAAGGAAATGAACAAACCCAGCAGCTCTGCCAGACTCAGTGCTATGAACACTGAATGTACTGGGGAGCAGAGAGATTTATCATTCATCTCACAGTCATTGGCAAGTTCTACTGTCATATTTCATTTCCCATGGAATTATATTCAGACATAGGAGGGAAGTATAAGAAATACTATTCGTGTTTTGGCCAGGGTCTACGCAGACAGGGGCTATCAGTGGTAGGAGGTCTTAGTTAAAGGTTTATTGTTTTCATGAATGAAGACAAAGTTTTCAGATGTGAGCAAGTTGTGGTCACTACAATGAGAAGGGAGTTTTGCTCTCAGGTGAGATGTCCATGCTGCTGCCAGTTTCTTTGCCGCTGCTGCCCCTCAAAATAGCCTCCAGTTAAGGAGTTGCTAAAACCACATAATTATATCAAGACAAAAACAAGTAATTCACTGAACAGAGAACATTGTAAAAGTATGTACATTGAGTCAGAACAAAAAGCCCTGACCTACAGTACTTTGACCCAAGCTTCTTCTGAGACTGATAGTGGCAGAAAAAAAGAACCCATCCTTGACTAAGGAAGTCTTTTCTAGGTGCCTTACAAGGCATCTAGCATATTATTTGCCTTGACAAAACCCAGTTTTATAAACTAATAAGCAGGACAATACAGATGTGAAGTTTATTACTCAAATCCAGGTCTATTTGCAAAGTCTGTAAATTCAAACACCACCAAAAGTTGTCAACTTCACAGAATTGTGGCACATAGTTTTCACTGAACTCTTGGGTTGATGAAAAAAAGTTTTATTCCTCATACTCAAAAACTAAATATTGTTTCCATTACAAAGTTAACTTCTGAAGTGAGCTGTTACAGACTCTCCAATGGAAACTGATGCTGCTTTGTCAATGTCAAGGGAAGATCTAACCTTCTGCTTCAGTAGGCTGGAGAATGGTACATGAGAGGATTCCTGATTGAAAAATGAGGCTTCACTAGAAGGCTGGTAAACAAAACCTGTTTGTTCAGGTTTTATTACAGAACAGCACAGCCACATGAAAGATACAACACATCTTTGCTTCTGCATTGATCTGTAAGTTGAGAAAGTGTTCAGATGTGGCCAGGAGGAAGAGCACATTCGTGTTTTCTTTCAAAGTGCACTCTTGCTTTTGTTGTCCCGATTCACTATTCTTAGAGCTGCTAGGGGCCCAGAGGCTTTTCAAGTCACTTTTCTTATTTACTGTCATTTGCAGCTCATCCTGGCTCCTTCACTGTCCCTCACTCTCAGGTACTTCCAGCTGCTGCTGCTATTGTTGTCAGCTATTGGAAAAAATAAATATTTTTTTAAAAAGTGAAGCACCCCTTTTCACAGACCTGTTATCCTCCATATTTCATCTATAGAAGCTGCCTTTCACATCATTAAGTTGTTTCACCTCCTGCTGTTAGTTTTGCCTGCAGAGCTTTTGGTAAGTCCCTGTCTCTGTTGCTGAATGAGGTGCACCTTTCAAAATAGCTGTGTCTCTTACCTTGTACCACAACCCTTCGTCTCTTTCATCTCTGTTGTGTCAAGACTTTCAATAACAAGCATCCCAAGAGATATTTATTGCTGCTAACAACACACTAGTCACTAGGCTGGTTCATCCTGCAAATGCAGAACAGCACATTTTGGGATCAGCTTTTAGGGTAGCAGTGCAATTTTTCTTCAATTAATGTCATTCCATGGGGTTTAACTGTGTCTTTCACACACATATTAACCATCCATAATTTAAGAAGCATCCGTCTCCAGAAGAACAGATCCTCTTCACAGCTCAATGTTACCCTTTTATCTTTTTTTCATCCAACTGAAAAAAAAACCAAACAGCTGGGAAAGGTTTCATATTTTAAAACCATCTATAACTGTGTCAATAGCTGAAATAATTACCTACACCTTCTCTTGAACAAAGGACTGTATAGCTCTTCTGCAGTATCCAGAATATTTCTTTAACATGTTTCTGACTTTCTGACCAAGTATTTTTCTCAAGGGCAGGTGATTATAGACTGCATGTGAAGACAAAGGGTCATGACAGAGAGTGAAATGTGCTGGCTTGGAGCAATCCTGTCAGAGTTAGCTGTCTGCAAGCAGGCTCAGAGTGGGCTACATAGATTCGTCTCCCTCCCTAATGTACTATTTCTTCACATTCTTTTTCTTTTTACCTTTTGTTGTAGTAATGACTCACTGTGCTTAAAAGCTGTAATTCTGAATTCTGAAAAAGCTCCCAAGCCAAAGAATACTCCTTGATGCAAGGAGCAAGAGAATAAGCAAAAGTAGATTCAAAAACAGAGAGAAGTTTTTAGAAGTAGAGAGAAGTAGTGAATATAGTGTTTCACGGAGAGGCGTGAGGTTAGAACTGCAAGGAATGTGACATTTTCCAGAAATCAGGCAAGGGGAAAAGGTTCAAGTGACCATTATGTTTTCTGAGAAGACAACATCAAAGAAAGACCTGGACCTGAAGTGGGTATTTCTAAAAGTATTGCTAGGAGACAGGCATTAGATTTTCATGTAATCAGGTTTGCATAGGGAAGTGTTGAAGTTTGAGCCTGTGATCAGGCAGCATGAAAGATTCTGAAGGGGTATATCACTTCTAGGAGAAAGAAAATACTCTTTAGAGGTATCAGCTTTACAAGAGAAACTGATCAGAGAGGAAGAAATGCTGAGCCACGTATAGCAGATCTATAACTTGTCTTAACTCAAAATACACCATATACTGTTATTATAATCACTGTGTCAGAACAAATTGTAATGGGGATCAGATGTCAAAATCAAGGGGAAAAATTCAATCAAAAGTCCTGATTTAACCTGTGAAAAGGCAGGGATTGTTTAGAACTAGCAAAAGAGAACCAGATCTGATTGCAAGAGCTAGAAGGAACAAAAAACAGTTTTACAGAATAGAGAGTAACTAAACCCTAAGCCAATGAAGGACAGAGGAAAATTAAGGAATTCCTGGATTTCTACCGGCCAAAGGCTGAAAATCATAATTGGAATCAATGTACACCTGCAGCCCTCTAAAATACCATGCAAGATGTGTGTATTTTAAGCAATCAGACTTTGGCCAGAACTGTTATATTCTTAGGGGAAAAAATTTTGGAAGAGCTTGCAGAGAGGGATTTAATGTACTTATTAAAAAACAAGGACTCATTCACAGTCTATACAGTGAAAAAGAATTTCTCAAAAGGGAATGATGTGAGCAGAACATCACTGTTAAAGTTTGTGCCAGGTTGATACTGGCTTTTGAACTAATTTGAGACCTCAAAGAGAAAACCTCATACTACTGAGGACAGGCACAGAGAATGGCTGCCATGGTGGGTGTTCTAGAGCTCCACAAAAAAGGGCAATAACATCTTGAACATTCACTTTAGGGAATAGACTACTGCATCTGTTCTAAGGTGGAAAACAGGTCAAATACCCAGGTTCATTAAAAAGTAAAAGAGTCCATGAAGACAGATAAAAAGAATGATGGACACAACAGAGGTCTAGAAAGAGCAAACAAAAAGTTTCATTCTGAGGAAGAAAACAAAGGACAAAAACAAAATAAAAAAAATCATTATTATTAAAAGTGTAAAAAAAGTCTTGTGTTTTATGCACAATGTTCAAAACAGCATGAAATTAACTTATTTATGCTAACTCCTGAGTCACGAAGTCTCAAGCTGAAGGGCCAATAAGTCGGTCAATAGGACAGGCCAGAGAATCAGGACTGAGCAGAGCAGTGCAGAGAACAAAGGCAGAACATCACAAGGCCCATGAGATGCTCTGAATACCCAAAACAAACTCAAAGACTGAGGAGGTCTAAGTCATTGGACACAATAGTGACAGGCACATGCTGATTTTAAGCAGTTGTTCGAGTTGGTTATATCCAGCCTGACAAGTGAGGGGCCACAGTTTTTCTTCCTTTTTAATGGATGTTTCAGCCTGGATGTTTATTCCCTTCCACACTGACTTTGTGTTGAGTGGCTTGCAGGACTTCCACTGTTGAGCTTTCCCTTATTCTGAAATAAATTGCTCAGAGGAGCTGCCTTTCTATACCATTTTCTCTCATTAAAGTGTTTAAGTAGACTCATTAAGTATAACATTTGGACAATACCCAGGCAGCAGAGATTAGCATGGTTCCCATGTTAAATAGAAGTGCAGACAGTGTGCAATTTTCTTTACATTGTGTTTCAGAGGGATACTAAGAGGATTTCATAGCAGGAAACTGGGGATTGCAGGAAATGATGCTGCAGGTGAAGGCAAGTCAGCTGTTTGCTCCAGTTTCTGAAGAGTATGTACATTTTATTCCCTCAGATTCTCCTGATCCTTCTTTGACCTCTAGAATGAACAGTATTTACAATGTTACAAGTGATTAGGAATGACAGGTGCAGAACAATCAGTTTAAGCCTGGATTCCTATGGATTTTTATCTATTCAGCATTTCATAACAGACCCAGAATCTTCCTAATACCTTTCTGTCTCAGCAGCCTGAGATTCTGCTCTTACATTTCTGAAATCCTTGCTTTCTATTGCATCCCCTTGGTATCAGCTAGAGAAGGAGCAGGGTGCAGTGGCTTGTCCAGGGACTGTTGGTGCTGGCAGGGCAGCCAGGGTGTGTACCCCAGTTTAGTCAGGGATAAGTCCGTGATCAGCTGATGGTGCTGCCTTTCTTTTACGGTAACATTCACTTGGCTTCTTCTTCTGTATTCAAGCACAAATTTTCTAAAAAAAATATTTAGGAATACAGTGTCTTTGAAATATTATTGTCACTTTTTCATGTAGCTGAAATTCATAATTGGATTGAAAAGCCATTGGAGAGAGGACATGAGCAAGCATGAACTGAAAGTACGGTCACATGAATGTCACTCTTTAGGAAGCCTCTAAGCCGTGCAGAATTTCTAACTTTCTCATGGACAAGATCCTGAAAAATATAGGATTGATTTTTTCCTTCAGGGGTAATCTGCAGTGTTTTCCTTCATTTGCTCCAAGTGGGACTTACAAGCCCCAGAAAGTGATCAGTTTTGGAGAGTGATCTGTTTTGGAGAGTTTCTCAAATGAAAGCTGATATGCAGCAGGGATACAACCAGTCTCCTCCTGATGGGGCAGTCTATGAGCACTGTAGAGTCCTTCATCAGTGTGCCTCTAGGAATACTGTTTGCAGAGCCAGGTACAGGATGGTATTTATAGCCAAAGAGCCTAGAGTGGGATTCATCTCAATTAAAACTCCATGTCTACAAAAGGTTAAACGAACCACCCATTTTTCTCCCCTGACTCTAAAGGGAAGCTTGTGTACCTGCCCTGGCTGCAAACATCTGCAGCATAAGAGTCTAAAGTTACTTGAAACGAATCTCACCTTAATGTCCAGCCAAAAACTTCCCTTTTATTTTACTTCCAAGTAACAATATTCTCAAACAGAAAAATACAGGTAGACATAAAGCAACATGACAAAACATTTTTAAAGCACAATCTTGCTATAAAGTGCACAGGTGCAAATAAATCTGTCCCCTTGGTGACAAAGTCATCAACATCAACTTCATCAACTTGACAGGATGCTATCATTCAGCTGGCAAATGCTAAAGTTCCAGTGCAGTAAGTGGACTGCACTTCATTAAAACCCATTTCTCAGTACAACCACTGCCAACACCATGATCTCTCTCTGCAATTAAGAAAATGTAAAATGATCCCCTGCAGAGAAGAGTAGAGTAGCAATGAAGGGAACAGAGTTAAGTCCAAACCTAAGCCAGCAAACAATTTTCTTTTTACAGCTTCCCAGAAAGGACTTGGCAAGGGACATGAGAAGACAACGAAGCACAGTAAATTGAAGGCTTTATCATGATCCCAATTCTCTGTCATGCTGAAATGCATTTCACTAAACTGTATTCAAAAAAGAAGATTTTATATATGGATGCTTGTACATACATATATGAATAGGACTATGAATGAATGCACATATTTACTTCAAAAATGGGTACTTTGTAACTAATTCCAAGGTTGCAGCAGTCACAGCTGTCAAGACTGACCACTTCTGCCTTTTTGCCTTGTAGGAGCGTGACCAGCTAGTCACTGACACCATTTACCCTGGGAAATGCTGAAGTTCAGTTACATGATGTGTTTTTCTGCTAGATTCTCATTATCACACATTCTGATCTGCCTCAGGCAGCTATTAAGCCCCTTGTCAAGTCACAGTTACATATTTACTGTGAATCGTATCTTCTTTTAGCCCAAATTACCTCTGCATTTCAAGAGTCTGAAATAGATACCATGCAATTAAAGCATTTTAAAAGCATTAATTAACACTTATAGCAATAGCTCATTTTGTTGTTTTGTCAGAAAATCCATTTTTCTGCAGATACTGTATTATTATAATTGTTTTTAGTGTCCCCTTTAGTTTTATGTCCAATAAACAGCATCAATCCTTTGTGAAGACAATATAATGTTCTTAGTATCAGAAGGGACTCACATATAACAGAGAGGAAAAATTGTATTTGCTATAGCCTGAAACCAAGTAAGGCCAAGTACAATGAAATGAGAGAGTCACTGATTTCTTTCAGCTTTCCAAAGAATGATCTAGACAGATGCAGTTTAGAAAACTTAAAGCAATATAGAAAAGAGAAATACACATGATGTGGGTTATGGGCACAAAGGGCCACATTTCATTTGCTGTAAACCAGCAACTTCACTTTCTCGGTGCTACATGAATTCCCACCAAATTACCATCTGGCCCACTTTAAGTGTCAGAAAAAAACATCTGGGAAACATGGAAACCTTCTTTGTTTACCTCAGATATGCAAGATCAGCATTTATACTTTGGAATGAGCTTGTTTTTACTGTGCACTGTTGTTAAATCCCATGTTCCTACTTTCTAAACAGTTCTTGCTGTCACTTCATCCTTTGTTTTCTCAGCCAGTTTCTTGTCTGTCACAACATTAAGCCTCTTTCTAAGCTTTTGAGAACAAAATATGGTTCTTTAGTCAATCATCCTTACCAGAGGGCATAGTGGTAAAAATGAGATGGCTGAACTGTTAGAACAGGGATTATTTTAACTCTATCTACACTCCAGACTGAAAGCATGAACCACTGCAAGAGTCCAGAGTCAAGGCAGTGGTTGGTTCCTTTTGAAGATCTGCCCCTGCATCAGAAGGCATTGGAAGCTACCAGAGTCTGAAGCCAAATCCTTGGCAGAGGTGAAACTCAAATAGCTGGATTCTAATTAAACTCTACTTTAGGGATACTGAAAGGCTTCAGGGGAGTGACTGTGTAGGTGTTTCAGATGGACCCTAGAGAATTTTCTCAGTACAGAGCTAAGGTGAATCAGGGTTCATCTGATGCGCAGAACAAGCCAAACACTTCTTTGGAGACATGCAGTAAAGACACAGAAAGAAGTGTTAGTTGATTCCCCATTCAAGTTCCTGCCACCATTCTCCAAATTCCAAGTCAAATGCACCACGAAAGAAAATAGATGCCATGACAAGACAGAAGTTGTTTCCATCACATTGCTTTTTGTTGGAAAGAAACAGAGTTATTCAGAACAAAAGATTACTCTGTCAATGACAGAATGAGGTAAAATTAATGCAATGAAATCTCACTTAATGAGATTCCTGTATTCCTCCCAAGCTGGGGACTAATTAATCCTTCATCCCCTTTTTCACCAGCAGCATTACCTCCTCTTGTTTGGCAGACAGAAGACTCAGGAAATCTTTCCTCTAGATTTTATGACCATTGTTATAACCTCCCTTGCCCCCTGTAGCCACTCTCTGCTTCCTTGGCTGTCTCCATGTGGGAGCCTCCACTGGCTGCTCACAGCTGGAAAGGCAATGTGGCTTTTCATTCACCTTCCTTCACCCTCCTTCCTGTACCCCCATTCCCAGTCTCAGGACTTGGAGACTGTGCTGACCAAGAATTTCCTAGGAAAACAATGCATTTTTGACTGAAGGTTGCACTTTCATATTATTAGAATATTCAGAAAAATGTTTATTCTAAAACTGGTTCAGAAGAAAACCCCTCACTGTTTCCAGCTTTGTTAAAGAAGCCTGTTAAATAAATTAAAATTCTTTTAAGTTAAAAAAGGAAAAATACCACCATACTGATACCATGTATTACCTATTCAGATTTTGAACTATTCTTAGAAAAGCTCTTTTAAAAGTCAAGTCTTCAGAATTGTGTAAGTCAGCACGATTCCACTGAGGCATGGCAGCAAAGGATCTGGCCCCGGGATCTGTATCTCCAAACCTACTGTGAACTGCAAACCTACCCAGCTGTGACATTTCAAAATGCAATCTCTTAAGGGCTTTTGTAAATTATCACATCCTGCCTGCACACAGTTTCAAGAGGTATTATTTGCAGATGAAACCTCTTGGTAAGTAGTGCACCTAAAGAATAAGAGCTATTTAGAGCTCAGGGTAGTTCCATGGTAATTATTTCTCAGTTTCTCACAGAAGAGGAGCAGTACAGGATGACACTGGTTAGTGCTCGGGGCAGTGGCCATCACCATCAGATAAGTAATTCCCTACCTGTGGTTTCTCAGAGAGACATACTGAAATAATAGCTTGTCTGCAGCTGACTTTAAACAGGTCTCATTATCTCATTCAATATGCACCTGCTACAGTCTCAGAAGCTCTATTAAATAATGAAGTAATTTAACCCCTTCCTCCAGTTTAAGGTTTGTTGTATATCTCAGCTTTGAAACTAAGCATGCTTTGATAAAAAAACCTCCATGCTTACAATCACCAAATGCAGGGCAATAACCTTTCTTAACCAGAGGAAATACTAGGTAATTCTACTTGGGCTGTGAATATTTTTAGATACATCAGCCTCAGGGAAATAAGAAATACACAATGAAGAAAGATCATCACCGGAGGGATGCTATGGGCCTGTAATGGGAGAATAACTGAATCACAGAAAGGTTAAAGCACTTTGGAAGGTAGAAATCTTAGCACTAGCACAAGATACCTTGAAGGTGTAAGCATCACTTCTGAAGTGAAGTACACACAATCAACTTAACACAAAAAGACCGCCTCAGTGTGCCTTGGGAAAAGGGCTTGTGACTGAAATTCTCAGCAAGCACTTGCAACAAACACATCCCTGAGCAGACTCCCCTCAAACAGTTTCAGTCAGGAAGCTTTTTGACCAGTGTTGGTGACCAACAATTTTGCTATTCCTCAGAGTTGTTGGTCTGACATTCCTCACAAAATTACCACAGAAGACTGCAGTAAGAAAGGAGAGGTCCTGGATTCTCAGTATGCTGGCTCACCTACATAACTCCTATTTCTCTTTCATACATATTTTATTTTGTGTAATGAGATTTCATAGCACAGAATGAATTAGAAGATACAGGCTGGAGAAGATGACATCAGAAAGATGGGACTGAATGAGCTGCCAGAACTATTTATGGAGGGCACCCAAAACCATAAATAGATTTACTTCTGCTCCTTGAAACATTTGTGCTCTCAAGATGGAATCAGATCAGTCCAAGATGCTATTTCTTCCAAGAAGTTCTTGACATCTCAGAATTAAACTACATTAAAATACTGGCAGAAGGTGTTAATTCTTTTAGCATGTAGAACCATGCAAATTGCAGGCACATAGTGTGCCCAGAACTGAAAACCAAGAGCAGATATATAAATGGTACCTCTCATCAGTGAAGCATGTCTCATGTGTCTTCTCAATACCAAAGGCTAAATAGCAAGTTTGTTCCAGTCACAAGCACAGCAGCCATCCAGGAGTTAGTGAATCAGAAACACACTGTCTCCTTTTCAGTTCCCTAAACATACATCCTACATACTACCCTTGGCACACGGCTAAAGCCATTCACTCTTCACCTAACACACAGTGTTAGTTCCATTGTTCTCTGCTGGCTTTCTGTCCTCTGCTCAGTCTAACCCTGAATCCTTTACAGACCATAGGAAAGTGATTGAGTTACCTCCAATTTAGTGCTGTTCAACAGCTCAAGGATTGTAGCAAGTGTTCAAATGAATCAGGGGAGTGAAAAGAGAACAACAACCTGACATTATTTACAAGAGGTGTCATGATTGTTCCCTCTCTGTCAGCATCCTGCAAAGATCAGAAGGAAGCAGAACTAAAAGAGAAGCATGTTTAAACATTGAATGACTTCAGAAAGGTATTCTGAATACAATGCTCACTTCAGACAGAAAATGAAGTCACTGTATCTTTCCCACAAATATTTGCAGCAGAGTTGAAGCTAATGATCAAGGAAGTTGACTACAAACTTGCCATAAACTCAAGGAACTCATTTATCTGAAACTACAAAAGTCCACTGACTTCATGTTCAGTAGGCAATGGTGTAACTAGATTTTAAGTAACTATACAAGTGGAAACAAACAAACAAGCAAACAAACAAACCACACAGACCCATTCATACATAATAGACATTTTTAGACAGCAAGAGCATTCATAAAAGATATTAGTATAGAATATTTTATCTTCATCCTGCAATTTTTGGGAGAATAAAGTTATTCCTAAAGACTGCAGCCATTGCACCAATTTAGGAATATCACAATGAAGTGTTCTTCCAGCTGCAGCCTACTGCTGACCTGTAAAATAGCAAGGCCCTGAGACAACTGAGAAAATCATCAAGACCATAAACTTATTTCCACACAGCAAAGAAATTGTGGGCAAATAATAATCTAAAAAGTAGTTTTATGACAAAATAAAAATATGATAGCAAAAATATGGCTCTAAAGACAATCTTTCAATTTAAAAGGGTTGAGAAATGGAAATACCATGCCCTCTTTTTTCTGTTTTCCAACTCAAGTTGTACATAACAGTGACACATTTCTACCACAAGTAACTACTTATGTCTATTGATTTTGAAAAACCCAAAAACTTCTGTAGCAAGTATGAAAACACGGACACTTAGACAACAGTGGACACTGCCTATGGATCAAATGGAGCTGAACACACAGGTGTGATATTTCAGCCACTCTTTCCATTTAAGCAGAGTTAGTTTTCTAACTCTGCTTTCTTGCTGGTAACCACGAGATATGATCATCTTTTTAAAGATCCAATACCAGCATATTTAGTGTATGGGCATTGTTCTCTACATTTCCAACACCTTTTCAAGCATTCTACTATTTTAGTAGGAACAGAGAACAAAATAAATAAATAAATCTTCAAATTATTTAAATAAACATTTCTCAAGTACATGAAAATGTTCAAAAGTGTTTATATCTCGTGAATTCTAAAATACATTTTCTATTTAAGAACCTCTAGAGAATTTGTTTCCATTTTTTTTTCCTAGAGACAGAACTCTTTTGTTAAGAGTTGGCTGGATATAAAGTAGATATTGGAAGGTTAAATTAACTGAACCCCAGTCAGAGATGATCACTGTAAAAGACTCCTTGCAAGAATTCAATTTTTTTATTCTCAGTAATATCACCTCACTTTGAATGAAAACAGAAGTAATGTTAAATACTTGCTTTCAGTTGGCAGCAAGTGTCGGCTGCAAGATCCACAATACTGGTTCTGTTTTGTCACTGAATGAGTCTCAAACTTAATGGTCTTCCCAGACTTAATTTACAGAATAAAATGTAATTCGATGTCTTCAGTAAAGAAATTTGTTTCTTTTCTTCATGAGTTGAAGGCCTATATTATACTATTCCGCTTCATACAGGATAAATTAAAAGGCATACAAATGTTACTACACAGCCAGGATTCTCTTCTGAGCACAGGAGGGTGCTTGGTGTGTGGAGCAGGACACCCATTTGAATCTTTTCTTGCTTGTCATTTGCAATTTGTTCTACCAAATCTGGAATAGCCACTTAAGGGTAGGCAAAGTGCCATCTTATCAATGTGGTATGAGCACAACCACCAAGAGATTATACATGAAAATCAAAGCTGTTCAGTGACGGCAGCATTTCAAGCTAGGAATGTCCAAGCAGCTGTGAGGGGTGATCTACCCTGCCTATTTTTAATGGGACGTCTCCCTTGGCCTAGATTAATTTCAGAAATTAAAGATACTTTTGTAGATATGCGAAGGGAGTTTCTACAACCCTGCTGAATTCAAGTCAGTACACTGCAATAGTGGTGTACTACTGGAGACTTCCAGGTAGGTGTTCTGGAGCATTGCAGAGGGAGCAGTGCTGGGCAGAGCTGGGAGAAGTGTGCTACAGCTAATGCACAACAAGCACAGGTGCTCTCCCAGACGGTACTAACAGGGGGCCTACAGCTCACTCTTTTCCTGGTAAATCCAGAATTACACAGAACAGAATACGCGAATGTCTAGGTCCCACCACACTCCTGTTGAGATCAGTGGATATTCTTCCACTAGCTTCCATGGAAATCTGAGTGGCTTAACCTTGGTAGAGGGCCAGGACACGTAAATCCTGTCCTGTAAATTTAGATCAGAAGACCATTTCTGTGACTTTCAGATTAGGAGATCTACATCTCCATTATAATACATCTGACTAACAGGATTTAAGCTTTATATGCAGTTAAGCTCCTTGGGGTTACAACCACTTGATTCCTAATTCAAAAGAAGTAGGTGTGAATGCTCACATTCTGCTTTATCATACTGCCATGGCAACGAAATCCTCACAGCTGCAATGTCATTGTTAGTCACACAGCAAAGGACAGCCAGAGGATGTTCTCTGCCTCCACCCCTCCCAAAGGTTAATACCACAAAAAAGTCCTGTTCCAAAACACTGAAACATCTACTACTGGAACATCTATTTCAGGATCACTGTAATGCAACTTTTTTCATACATGTTGAAATTCTCTTTAATGTCCTGTGTTTTCTGCTCTTCTTTGATAGACCAATATTATTACTACTCAAACATATTTTTTATGGATTTATTTTAAGAAATATGAAGAGACTGTCTTGGTAAGAGTAAATATGTCACAGGGGACCTCAAGATTAATTTGTGAAATAATTCTAGATAAAAAAGTATAGCATTTGTAAACAGATACCAGTCAGTGTAATATGATGAATGCTTGAATGAACTGACTTCTACATGCTAAAAAAAAATTTAAAAAATCAACTAGAACAAAGTTTAGAATATGTCTTTTAATTGATGATTAATTTCTACAGTGCTACAGTATTAACAATCTCTAAAACAAACATCTGAATTTATATCCCAAAAAATATTATCATTTTTGCAAATAAATAAGTTATTAGAAGTATCATACTGTGTTGCTTTTCTGTCTGTGTAAACTTCTAATGATAATGCATTTCAGAAGAGATAACAATAATAAGCAGTTGCAGTGCATTTACATTATTAAGAAACTTTAAGTACAATTCTATACATATATATTCTATACACTCAGATAAATTTTTCTGCGTTTACACTTTTACAAAGCCATAAACTGAAAGGACATTCAAATACATTGAAGACTGAACAGAGAGGCAGGAGAGGTATGAATAAAAGGACATGTTTCAGGTGGTACAACATGACACAGAAGGTAGTGTACATCACCAGCCACTACCAGCCGCAGGCGAGAAACTGACAGCAGCTTCCTAGAGAGGGCTGGAGTCACCCAACATTCAGTTCTCCACAGCTCTGTCAGGACAGCTCCCAGCTCACTTGTCAGATCTGTTTTGTGACCTAAGAGTTTACCAGACAGGTCTTCTCCATCTGGGAAGCCATAGGGATGGATCAGCTGGGGACCTCTGTAGAACCTTCAGTGCCACTGCAGGTGCTCGAGGCCCCGAGAATGGCACTGGTGCCCGACACTGACCCGAGAGTGCCACCCACTGTGGAGCTGCAACTTCATGGAGCTGCCCTTGCCAAACTGAAACCTGCCACTTTAGCACCTGGCAAAGCATCCTAGGCAATAACAATATTAAGCTCTGCAGAAAAATGGGGATATTTTTTAAACAGCCATTGTAACAAACACAGAATGAAACATTTTAATGGGCTACAGTTAATCATCTATAAAAACCGTAGGTTCAGCATCAATTTAAATCGTAAACTGGTAATAAATAATACAGTAAGTCTCAGCACATTTTAAAATATACATTATTAAATAAACTTTGATTTTCAGAAAAGCTTTCACCTTTTTTGTTCAAAAAAAACCCACTTACAAATCCTTTATGAACTGCAGCCAGTTTGCCTGCTTGAAAATTTTGATTTATGAAGCCCTACTGCCTAGTGCAGAACATTTATTTGTATTAACTTTCCTTTCTTTTTTTCTTTCTACGGCAGATAAAGCAAGAGCTCCAGTCAAAACCTGTTAACGTAATTTAAACTAATTTAAAATTATAAATCATTATAATGCTTGTGAATTGGTTTCATTCTGGTTTATTTAGTAACCATACACATATCCAAACAACCACTGAAGTAAGCTACTGTGAAGACTGCGAGTATCACAGTCAGAGCAGTAGCTGGACCTAGATTTAAAATGCACGTATTTCCACCTGGTCACAGAAAAGGTCTCCCTGCTAACTAGCCTTGCAATCTATCCATTAACATGAACCTGGCTAAATGTTATGTTCAATGGGACTTAGAAATAGCACCCTTCACCATTCCTCCAAGGCAGTTTATGCTGAACTGTGCTGTTGAGATTGGTGTGCCATGCCCTTCCTGGCAGACCAGACTACCTCAAGACATACAGGCTAATAGATAGCAAAGGCTAGCTGAGTGGAGTGGGAAAGCCCTTTTTGTGACACACCCCTTGTGCACAGAGATCCTCCCAGCTGCTCTCCTGAGCTCCCTGAGAAGATGTTAACGACAGCACACTGAGCTTCCTCTCATCTCACATCCTGCCTGGTGGCAGAAATGACATCTATCAGCTCACAGTGGTCTCAGTGACCCCTTGGCAGATAATGCAGAAGATGTGATACCTCAGCACCATATTGCTTTCTGCTGCCCATGCCCTGAAACCAGGATCTGACCTCCAAACATTCTGGGCTGAGCTGGGAAACAACCCAATCTGTCCCAGAACAGCTTTTCATAGTATATGAGTGCTGGAGAAAACCTCAAGAAATCCAGCTGCTTTCAGGTGGAGTTTAGGCAAAGGATGGTTTCTATTTCTACCAATAGTAGGAAATGTCACCTGATTAAAAGGAATCTCCCTATTCCTGTGTACTGCTATTCAAAAGGTTTCAAAAGGCCATGCTCTATATGAATTCATTTCAGAAGGCCTACATAGAACAAGTAAGAAAATACCTTTATAAGGACACTTCGTTAAGGACTACATGAAAACATTAGAGATGCTGATGTTTGAATACATTCCTAATCTTACATAAGCAGGAGGATTTAAATGCTTTAGAAAACTAGGAATATTGCAGAGAGGAAGACAAAAAAGACACATGTAAAAAAGAAGTTGGAAAGAGAGCACCATATGAAAATCATACTTAAGTTTTAATGTCCGTTTAACAGGTTAATTAGATGTTTCAAGATGTTATATTGAAATTTAAATAAGCTACCTAGGATAAAATCCTAGCTCATCTGAATTCAATAGCAAGAAGATTTTACCTGCAATTCTCACTATGTTTCAGAAGACATGTTAACAGAATAGTAACCAGCAACCAGACAAGAGGAAAAGGCCTCAAGCTGTGCCAGGGGAGGTTCAGGTTGGACATCAGGAAGAATTTCTCCACAGAAAGGCTGGTCAGGCATTGGAACTGGCTCCCCAGGGAGGTGGTGGAGTCACCATCCCTGGAAGCATTCAAGAAGGAACTGGGCATGGCACTTGTGCTGTAGTCTAGTTGACGTGGTGGTGTTCAGTCAAAGGTTGAAGTTGGTGACCTCGGAGGTCTTTTTCCAACCTTACTGATTCTGTGAAAAGGAGGCTTCAGCAAAAGGTTTCAGTCAAAAAAGAGGAGGAAGAAGAGAACATGTTGCTTACATTTTTTAGGTTATTGCCATGTAAACTAATCTATATGGCAATCTCTCTGGTAAATGAAACACTGAATGTGATACTGTAAGTAGTTTTTAGCTTTACTTTTATTAATTCATTATTTGGCAAGACTGTTTTGTAGCTGTAAATCCATTTTTAATTTGTATCATTACCTTGTACATTGTTGCTTTATGGAAGTGCAACCCAAGATTGTAGCAAACAGTATTGTATTTTTTTCATTTCACATGTACAAAAGGATATAAAAACAGGTCCTTGATTAAGATATGATAATATCCTCAGGCCACAATGAAAACAAATATAATACGCTTTTATAGTGCAAGTATTCCTTTTAGAAGGAATACTGTCTATGGGATACACCCATCTGATCAAGGATTTCAAAATCACATCCTTAAGTATCCAATGCATTTTCAATTAATTGGTAGCTATGGTCTTCAGTGAGCTGCCCTAACAGTAAAAAAAGAGACACAGAACTTAATCTAATCTTAGTTTCTCATATTTCACCACACTATTCTGTTTGCTAATGGAGATATATTTCCCAAAACTGCCAATATGTTCCTCATAGATCAAACAGCAAGTGGAGTTTATAAAACAGTGCTCAAAGAATGTTGGACACATACAACTGCTAGTCTGAACACATGTAACACAACTATTTTGTGATTCAGTGTTGTAAATGTAGTTTATATTTTAAACTTTTAATAATTTTAGCTGCATATAAAACAGAAGTAGAAAGTTAAATTAGAGCACCTTGTGTAAATTTAAGGAATACAAAGATGACACCTTTTAAAACTTAAAGAAATACAACTGTTCTGTCTCAAGTCTACTATGCACGTGTCATATAAAAGGAAACTCATTTATGTGTAATTAAGACATGCATAAATATCACAAATTTAAGGCACAACATGGAATTGGGAAGTTAGAGATCTAGCAAATCCTTGTTTTTTTATCAAATTACTTAATGCACCTTTTTCTGGCGTATCTACAAATTTCAAAAAAGCCGTATTATCATAGAATCATTGAAGCTAAAAATGGAAACTGCCTATTCAAGTATGTAGTTCCAACTTGTGCCAACTCTATCTGAAAACCTTCCAAGACACTGTATGCCTTGATAAGCACTACTATGTCATTCTGTAATCTAATTGATCTTATTGGTAGGACCTTTCTTCTGATATTCGTTGACTATTTACATTGTTTCAAATTCATATAACCAGTTCTAGCTACACCTTCATACCTAGAAAAGCTCTTCCATGTATTTGTCATATAACAAAGAATTACACATATTAACAACTCAATCTTTCCGACTTCTTTCTCATTTCAACCAGTTTTGTTATTGTTTTCTGAGCTTTCAGGAGATTATCCAATTCTTCAACCCTGAGGTAGCCAAAATATAAGACTGTACTCCAGAAATTACCTCAGCAATCACAAGTACTCTGATTTCCAGCTGCCTGATGCAGCTCTTCCACATATGTGTACACTTCTTTTGACATCAGTGAAGCCAGAAGCAAGACAGGTTTGTTGCCTACATTTTCAAGGCTTCATACCACATTACTTCATTTCCATCTTCTCTCTCTCACTAAGTATCCAAGTTTCCTCAAATGCTTCACCTTTTCTCTGAATCTCTTAGGCTGTGTCTAATTTGTTGGACCTCTCCCACCCAGTACCAGATAGTGTAATATAATCTGTAAATTCTATCAATATACTGTAGATCCTTCTTGCAGATTATTGAAGATGTGAAATAGAATTAAGTCGACACAGTATAAACAATTAATGGGGAGGCAGCAGTTAAAATTGCCCAATGGGATGAATCAAAGCAGAATTTATATTTTAAGATGCTATTTCAAATATATTTTATCCCACTGAGTTATTTATAAGAAGTAAAATATCTCACCATAGCTACAGTTTTTCAATGTCATACTGATTTTTCTACATACATAATTTAAATGTAGAATAGGAAACATGCTGACAATCAGCTCTGCAAAGGGGTCCCATTCCAGCCACTGATTAGAGAAAGGTAGGCACATCCTGTCTACTCCTCAGCACCAACTTTTAACCAGTTAATATTATATCTATTATTCTATGTATCTTTAAAATTACAAATGAAAATACAGGGAGGTCTAAATTTGCAGTGACAATCAAGAATTCAACTCCTTTCAAAAGTCCTTCTGGAATTCTTCAGTGTGATACTGTAATTCAAAAACGGTTGAACAATGTGCTACAGTACTTATAACTGGAAAGGTATTACTTAATATAAGGCTTAAATACCATTCAATCCACCTAGTCTATGAAAAAAATCATTATCTAATTTACACTCTGTTTTCCAGAAGACTCACTTTCAGTACAACTTATCAACTCTCCTGTTCTTGATGACTACAGGTCATAACAGAACTTTCAGAGCAGAAGGCACAGTAGCCAACTATTCTAATTCTTAAAGCTACTTGTCAACCTATTGAAAATAAGAAAATATTTCTTTGAAGAAATGAACAATTAAAAACCAAAGTGAATCTGAGGATGAAAAGGTAGGTCTGAAAATATACTAATTGCAAAAATAATGCAGTCCATGATATTTTAGGCACAGTTGTTTATTCTTGTTCCATGTTTTAAAACTTGGACTCAGAAAAATCAGAGGAAGTTTCGGGTTTTTACCCTCTCTTCTTTTCCTTTCCACTAAAAGCACCATGGTTACACAGCTTGATTCAATCATCCTTTTCCACAATCACTTCTCCATGAAGCACCCTTCTTCTCTGCCGCAGCATGTGGAAGTAGAGTTGTGGAAATACTTGATCAAAGCATAAAAGAAAGCAAATTAGATGGAAAAATTCAACAGATCACATAATGGAAAACCACAATTTTACAGAATGATGGACTAAGTAAAAATTACGGCACACAGTGGTTGAGTTAATGAAGGTGAATAGTAACAAGTCATGAACATTGCAGTGATTTAAAAAACAGTAATTACGCAAAGCTCAGACAAGGCCCCCTGAATAAATACCTCAGACAAGGCCCCCTGAAGTTCAAGGAACTTCACTCCAAAGGTTTTCCTGTAGAAACAGGATTTAACCACATTCTGGTACTGCTTGAAGCCTTCAAATCTGTCCTAAGCATGTTTGAATTAAGACTTCGAGGAGGATACAAATTTACCCTCCTTGTTCAAGTCTGAAGTAAGGAGATCCCTCTTTCCTGTCCCTCTGTCCTGCTGACAGAGTCCATCCTTACATTTAATGGCTAGAAAACTGGATTTATTCCTGAAGTGTTTTTACATAAACAGATGTAAAACTCTTAGTAAGTTATCACACCTTAGAGTATTTTTTATTGACATAAATCTCTCTTGTTGGCCTTCATGATTTCTTGGGACAAAATATTTCAGTGTGTGTGCATATTGTAGAAGTCCATATTGAAGGTCACCTTCTCAAATGAATACCTTTCATGAATGCAGATCACAGACCTTCCAACTTCAATTTTCCTGTTTTTCAATTTCTCTCCCCAGTCTGCTGCCTCAACGTACAGATTACCAAAAAATATTATCATATATCCTATTATTAACATTATCTAAAATATTATATTTGCATAGTTTGGTCTAGCCCCATTCATGGTGGAATACATGGTGGAATATTTGGTATATCAGGTTGCTTTCTCCTTGTCTTCACTGTTTAGGTAGCAGTGGAAATAACACTGGAAGTGAAAGGCAGATTCTCTCTGTTGTTACCTCCATGGCTTCTGGTATGCATAAGCACAAGGACAAACTGATGAAAAAAGGGACTGCAGATGTTCAGAGAGGTTTGGGGGGCTGATTTCTGTGAAAATCAAATCTTGGAGAATACTCCTTCAAGTTTTTTCTGAGCATGCTTGAATGGTGATTTTTTTCAAGGTGAATGGTTATTAGTAGCAAAAAGCCACAGCAAATTACTGGCACAACTTGCAGGACCATTTTTAAGCCATGACTTCAAAGTGGGAGAGGCACTATAAAGTCTCAGGGACACAGTTACAGACATTTCTGTGTGTAAGCAAAACATTTTTTACTTTGTCCAAGTCTGAGAAATAATTTTAGCATTTTCACTGAAATTTTTAAGACAGCTTATGTACCTAAGCAGGTCACGGGACAGAAAAGTTCAGTCTAACCAATTAAAGCATAATGAAGCTTGGAACAACAGAAAGCAGGCTTTTATAGTAGAAAGTGTTCAGCAAATTTTAATACAGGCAGTGTTTATAGCATTGCTGAAGATTGATTATTATGTTGTTAAAATGTTTCTACAGTTAAATAGTACTTACATGGCACATAGGACAACATGACAATAATAAGGAAGTAATAGTAGTCAAAGGAGACGTTGTATTTGTTGGGAAGTCTCAGTGAAAACATTCCTGTTTTCTTCACATAGGGTAAAGCAGCATATATGGTTAGCAGTTCACCTGCAACTCCAGCAGGATACAAAATGATAAAAAAGTTGTATCTGCATTGAAAAATAAAAAATAAACCTTGTGAGAAACACCCCATAAACTTAAAATTTTCTCTTGTTGTTATTATTAGTCACACAGCAATGTATTATAGTAATTCCTGCACCAGAATCAAGGACCACTTCCAGACTTGACACAGAATATCAGTTTCAGTTACTTTCGACAGAGCTGCTTAGATTGACAAGAGAATGCATTCCTCAGTGTTTGTAGTGAAGTATCAGAATGTTTTTATGCCTTTCTAATAAAACAATCCTCAAATTTTTATTCTCCAATTATGATTTTTTAAAATGTACTGAACTTACTCCTGTTGTCACTGACAGGATTCAGACCAGGACTGAATCTCAAATTCAGATGATCCTACTTATTTTCATCCCAGTGCACACACACTGGGTCAACTGTATGTACTACAATTTGATTGAAGATAATGAAAATGTTGAAAAACATCAGAAGCCTGTTTTACTTACTACAACATGGGAATACTACATTTACCACTAATGGAAATTGGAATAAAAAGAGAAAAGAAAATGACAGTGCCAGAAACTTATCAGATCCATTTTAAAGAGATGAGGTTCAAATAAAAGGCAAAGCACCCAGTTTAAAGAAATGTGGTATGAATGCCAAAGGACATATAGGCAGTGACAAAATGAAAATTGTAATCAACAGGCTTTGTGCTGTCCTTTCAAACAGTGCACTATGCTCTCCTAAGGAACAACTCTCCAGTTCATATAGAGAACAGCAATGAGGGCTGTCACATGGAGAGAAAGGTACAGTGTACACTCCCTGACCAAAAGAAATGAGATCCAAAACAGCAGCAACCAAGCATGAAACCCTCCTAGGAGCAGAAGGGCTTAGAAGACTCACAGATGATGGGAATCACAGAACAGTTCAGGTTGGGAGGGACCACAATGAGACATCTGATCCAACCTCCCTGGTCATGCAGGGTTATCCTAGAGCACATGGCACAGATTGTGTCCAGACGGTTTTTGAATATCTCCAGTGAGGGAGACACTGGATTGTCTCTCTGGAGAATCTGTTGTAGTGCACAGTCACCTGCACAGTAAAGAAGTTCTTCCGCATATTCAGGTGGAACTTCCTGTGCATCAGTTTCTGCCCATTTCCTCTTGTCCTATTGCTTGGCAGCACCAAGAAGAATGCAGATTAGGGGAAGAATGTAGACTAGATAAGAAGGAACTGATGCCTTACATATAGTTTGTCTCTGTGCATTTATAAAGATCAGAAATTCCATCTCTCTTGGTACTGAATTTATGCCCAGTTGTGCTGTTTGTTTAACCATAAATCTTGATGGGATATTTTGGACTCTATGAAAAAATAATACCCTTTCAAATGTTTTGTTTATATTAATATTTCACCATATGTCTCTTCAGTGAGAACGTTGGTTTTCTCTATTGTCTATATTAAGGAAACAAAATTCTGTTGTTCAAGGCACACTGACCTGATGGCAAAAATGATTATCTGTCAATGTAATATGTTCTGAGTGCATTTTTCTTTCTGAAGTCTGTATAAAAAACTACTGATGATAGCAAATCTGACTGCCTTGTTTGTCATTTAGTGCTTAAACAGGTCTCTCACTTAGGCACTAGCAAAAAGGTAACATTTTATAAGAAGGGACATAAATATCAGGCATATCAAAGAAGTGCATTACAGGCATCAAACCTACATTGTCTATAAAACAAAAATAAAGGAAAATAACAAACAAACTCTTTTAAATGAGAGTCGCCTGCACTGAATGTAGGTTAGATATTTTTCTTCTAACATAATAAATCTGCCTTACATGTATTTTTCAAATAATGACTACATAGAATACTATTCCAGTTAAGTCTCCTGATAAATACACAGTCTCTATAGTCTGTGATCTAGTGGCCAACCCTAAGTATGCTTCAAAATCAAAATAGTTTTGATACGGAACTCAGTTTTTGGTGGGTTAAACTAAGTCAGTATTTAACTTCAGTACATGGATATAATCTTACAAAAGCTCTGATAAAGCAGAACTTCTTATAAAGTAATAATAACACAGATTCAGTGACAACAGCTCCCACGTTTTCAAAGAACTAACATTCAAACGGCTAGCACACATGCTTAATTTTAAGCACTGTATTCAAGAGCATCGTAAAGAGTCATACTGCAAATTAAATGATGACCCCAAAGATAGAGAAAAAAAATTAGAATAAGTGAAAACAGAGTTCAAACTGTGAGACACAGAAAAAAACATACCCCGAAAACCTCAGCTAAAATATTTTCAACATTTTAAACCAAGCAACAATGATCCCAGGTACAGAAAGCAACTGACTTGCACTTTGCTGACACATAATCAAAGCTCAAACATCTGCTCTCCTGTGTGTTAGTTCAGCATGCGTGAAACCAACATGCACAGAACCATGAGAAACTCAAGTGCAAGGCATCTCCACCTGGCCCATTTAATGAAGTATGGCAAATGGTTGAGCAGGTTGAATGTGTAGAAGGAATATCGAGTAATCTCTGTCACAGTCCATACGACCAGAAAAAGAATAACGCTCTCCTCATTCTGGATCTGCAGAAGTATAAAGAACCAACATTTTCTTCATCCTCAGGCTTCTTTTCTGTGCAAACTGCAACAGACTTCCCTTTAAGATACATAGAGCAGAACTAATATCTTGTAAAGAAAGAAAATTTTGGCACAAAAGTGATATGCTGAAACCATTACCATGTACAGTTCATTATCATATGTGTTTACTAACATACAGACATTTGCCAACTGAGCAATCTTCATCCATTATGCAAGTATCAAAATATAAAACCTTATAATTGTGATTATTCCTCTCCTTTATTGTCTACTTACATTTCCACTAGACTATCTAACTATCCCTCTTTCATTTGTGGTTGACCTACTTGTTTATGTTCCTACTCCTCAAAACAGCAAGAAAACAAAATGCTACAGAAGGTATGTTCTCATAATCACCTTTTAATCATTCTGAGTTTCACTACTCCATTTCTTAGACTCTCTGTTACTTTTTATCTTGCCTCTTCTTCAATGTATAACACACTTCTCCATGAAACTTTAGACAAAAGGAATTGCTTTATATAACCTGCTAACTGGAACTTGGTTACAGAAGATCAAGTTTGGCAGACTTCAGGGGGCTCTAAGATAGTTAAGGAGCTGGAGCACAGATGGCTCACTAAATGAAGAGTAGTTGGTGGATCAGGAGCTTTGGGTAAACTCACTCAACAATCCCAAGCAAGATTTAAGTTCTGAGTCATTAAACTGCCTCATTGGTAGGTGGCACATCTCTGCTATTTCAAAACACCAATTCTTTTTCATTCTGAGTGAACGAATAAACAAAAGTCTCCAAATACAAAGAAGGCACCTGGGGATCTATTACAAACACTGCCTTCTGTGAGGAAGAATTACACACAGGTAATTTTCTTTTCTTTAAGAGGGGAGGAATTTTGTAATACACTTCTATGCCTGAAGGCTGAAAAGCTCCAGGGATGTCTGCGAAATAGAATAAAGCAACACGAGTTTTGTTAAAATGACAAAAAGCAGAAATGATTTTTCAAAATAAAATGCAACATAGTGACAAAGCTTAAGATATCTCCAAGATGCTGAAAATCCACAACTCTGTCAAAAATCAAGAAGAATTATAAGTGCTCATAAAATTGCACCCTCAATGTGTCAGTCAAAGAAGGTGCACCTTCAGCAGAAGGATCTCACCAATATCATAAAGAAAAGAGAGATAAAAAATAGCACCAAAATCACAAACAAATAGCAGCAGCTGAAGTGCAAAGACACCTAAACAAATTAGCAAAGGTAAAGACAGAATTAGGCTGTTCTTTGCCTCATGCAATTAGAGACAAACATTAATAACTCAAACTTGGATTCATGTCACAGTGCTAAATCCAAGCAGAAGAGCTTTAAATAAGTATGCAGAGAATTCCTATCTGCTGCCTTGCAAATCTGCAGTCAAGTGGGGAGGCCTGGCTCTGGCTATTATCACTGACGTGCCTCTCACCACCTAAAGTGACCCTGAACATTCATGCCTACTAAGCAATAATAGCGTGAAATACAATCAGACATACATTCAAATGTACTTTTTAGGACACAGCTTGGCCTACAGTAGTGTAGATAGAGGAAATTAAAGAAATTGCTGGATATGCTAAAGATGTAGTCCTCTGCTGATAATAAAAATTGGCAAAATAGTGCTATAGTCCAGCTGTGTAGACATTCAATATAAAAATCTTGTTAATCTTTGAGACATTTTGCCTTACAGAAAAAAATAAAAACAACTAGATTACAAAAACAAAATAAACAACATCAACAACAACAAAAAACCACTACCACAAAAAAAACCCTATGAAAAGCCTATCTAATTAATTCCATGTTATAAAAATTGACAATAAAGGAAAAGATACAGTGTAGAAAAAAAGTCCTCTTGTGAAATGAAATGAAGATTTGATAACTGAGGCAGGTGCTAGGATAATCCATCTGCAGGAAGGCCTATGCCATCTGCTGGTGAGACAGTTTAATGGCTCAGCTTTTCAAGTTCTGAAGAAATTCAGGAGCACAAAATCTATCACTTAGCTTTTTTACATCTCTTTCTCAGAAAGCACACCTCACAAACTGAATCTAATGTCCTACCTTGTTTCATTCTTCTAATGGATCACTAGCTTTACAACAGCCACCTACAGCCAGGCAAATAAACCACTGCCATTTACACAGGTCCTTAAGTGCTATTGTGACATGCTGGATATCATTGAGTGCTAATACTACCATAACATTAAAATTTTGAAAAGGTTTCTGAACAAACTGCAAAATCACAACCATGTTTATCCATGTGAATTCCATTTAAGACATTAATTTAAAGACATAAATTTACATTTTATTTAGATTAATTCAGCAAGCACTAATTAAAATTTTTGAAAGGGAACTGTTAACTCTGGGGTAGTTTTGCTTGTAAATAATAGGAGCAGTCATTGATTTCACTTAGACAGACCACAGAGGGCACGATGCTGAAGACACTGCTGATTCACAGCTAAGACCCAGACTCAGTCTCCTGGGAAGAATCACACAAATTCCATTTTGTAACCCTAACTTCCAAAATTGCATTGAAGTATGTAAGCATTCTCTATAGGAATATAATTAATTTTTAAGTTGGTCTTCCTTGTGAAATGAGAACTGTATTAATAACTTCTCCTTAAAAGCAATCAAAACATAATTTGCTCACACACATACCTGTTTTATACTATGTGCAATGAACCACACCATGAAGATTCTTGAGCTCACTTGGACCCCAGTCACAAGCACAGATGTGCGAACTATTCCTTAAAAAGAGAAACATGTTATCTCTGTTCCTCGATTCATGCTTTAACTAGTTACAGGAGAAACTAAAACAAAGAACTCACCAACTGCACAGTGGATTACCTGTAAATAAAAATAAGTCAGAGGTTACTGATGTAACATGTACAGCATGTTACTAGCTACCCTATAAACATGCCCTTTTGATATTAATATAAATGTAGGCTCAATTCTGGTTTTTGTCTCCTACTAACAGTCTTAAAAAGAAATACATGGCAGAGCCCTGGCAATCAGTGTTGGGATGGGCTCAATATCTGAGCTGTGCAAATACATGAAAGACATCTGTTTCCCAAATTAATTGTAAATATTAGATATTTACATACTTATGAAACATTTTATTCAACTAGCAAGCTTCTCTACCTTACTCAAAGAAGAATTTTACAGGACAGTGTAGAGGAAGTCACATAAGGAACACTAAACACACAGCAATTTTAAAATGTTCTTCATTCATTACAGATTAATGACATTATTATACTTTTGTCTATGACAGTTATGAAGCTTTAGATACAGTGTATTTTCTCATCATTAATGTTCAGCAAATGAAGTGCTTTTCATTATTTTGGCAGGTTTTAATAGAATTACTGTGAAAGTTTAACAGCAAAAAAGCCTATATACAGCTGGTGACATGATTTTAATAATTGTTTGAACTAGAGATGTTATAGGCAGATTCAGAAAAAAAGTTAAAATGCGGATAGACATTCTTTGTTGTGCCTGGGAAAGAACTGCAAGTGGTCCATAAATCCAAGCTTCATTCCACAGATGTACCAGAACTGAGACCACTAGTGCATAGTTTGCAAAAGTATTACTTAAAGAATACTTTGCCCACCTTGCACAGATCCCGTTGCAATGGATTATATGGGGTATGTGAATCCAGTCTCAAAATAAGCAGAAGCAGGAAAGGCACAGAAGGATAATAGGTCCAGTATAAAGAATAATAGGTAACCTATAATCTCTGAGATGGTGATATCCACTACACTAGAGGGCTGATCTGCTGGCTGTAATGCCTTTGAGGTTTTGCCTTTTGCATTAAAGACTCTCAAATCAAAGCAGTTCCCAGGCACTGATTTAAAGAAATATTAGAATTAAGTTTGAAAAACATGTGCTCATTTGTTACAAGTAATCACTTTGCCCCACCCCCAAAACTTCATTAAATAATAATGTAAAAAGGACTTTTAGTACTAATATAATATTTTATTTTTAAATTCAGGATAATAATGTGTTTTGCCTACGATATGCAGCATCCAATAAAGCAAACTAATGTTTAAAATTTACCTCAAGCAAAGCAAATGTCTGGAAAAATTTAAGCGTCTTTTGAACGCTTCTGAATAAGCCTCTATGTGTTCCTTTCTGTATATAAAACCGCACCATGGCAATACCTAATACCAGCCACCTATAAAAGAAAGAGAATGGATACATTTCAAATTAGAATTCTAAAAATATCCATCCATCATAAATAATTTAGTAGAGTATTTTTCTTCAAAGCTTATCTTTGATACTTCACTTGTCGGTGTTCTTAGATCATCAAAAATATATTTAGACATAAATATTATATAATACTATGTAAACATTACACTCATCTCTTTACTTGGAAAAGAATGGAGAATAACTTGCTGCCTTCAGAGGATTGACTTAATTGTGGGAACCCCCCAAAACCATCCATCAGATTTTTCTCTAGCAGTGACTACCTATTTTTACTATTAAATCCTCATGCACCTGGACTATTAAATACTGTTATTTGAAACCACATGATGAGCCTGGCACTGAAGCCACTGTTCAAGTTGTAAGTTTGCAAAAGTAAACAACTGGAATTTATGTACATCAGTTTTACATTCTTCATGGCCCCTCAACTCACTGATTTCAGGACTGACTATGACCTTAATGCTTCTGTTTGTTATTGTCCAAATGAAGTTACCACTACAATTATGTTTTCCAAAGTACTGAGAAGTGTTTTGAAAGTTGTCTTAAAAATCAGACTCCAAAGTGCTGAAAGATGGGTGTTCTATGCTCCTGATTCCCAGAAGCAGATATATTTAACTAGCACATTTGAGGGGGTTGGATAATTTTATTTGGGGTTTTTTGGAAACTGAACAATGATGACAACTAATAACCCTTCCAATGTAAAAGAAAGAAAAAGTAACCATAACTTTTAATCATAGTAAAATTTGACATAAAACTTAAATTGAGATTTAGAATGGAAATTGAGATTAAAAAATAAACTTCTAAACTGTGGGTTGATCCCACCACCAGTCCAGACTCTGTAAAATAATCCAAGGCAGGAGGAATTCCTTCCACATAATAAACCCATTTTTATATAATTAAGATTTTCAGAACAGTGTACTATATGTTCCTTAATCATAGATTGATTGGGTAGCAATGGACCTTAGAGATCATCTAGTTCCAACCCCCCTGCAGTAAACAGGGACACCTTCCACTAGGTCAGGCCACTCAGGGCCCCATCCAACCTGGCCTTGAACACTTCCAGCAATGGGGCATCCACAGGTTCTTTGGGCAACCTCTGCAAGTTGCAGTTACCCTCTGAGTAAAGAATTTCTTCCCAATATCTAATCTAAACCTGCCCTCTTTCAGTTTCAAGCCATTATACCTTATTCTATCACTATAGGTCCTTGTGAAAAGTCCCTTTCCAGCTCTCTTGTGGGCTCCTTTTAGGAACTGAAAGGTTGCTATTGGGTCACCCTGGAGTCTTCCATTCTCCAGACTGAAAAACCCAACTCTCTCAGCCTTTCACACCTGTACCTCATGCTTAAAACATCACATAAGCAAGAAGTCTGAAAACTTCAAGTTTCAATCCAAAAAGACTAAGAAAGTACAAAAATTCTTTAGCATAGACATAGGCATAACAAGAGCTACAGATGGCTATCTTGAGAGGCAAAAATAAAAATAAAAAATGAAAAAAATTTTAGTTTAACTTCTTCTCTGATGTTGCTGGGAACAATTACTCAGTCCTTTCATTCTCCATAAAGCCATAACAAGTATATTCTACAGCACCATGAGCTCTGGCTAAGGAAGGGCCCAAGTGACAAAGCAGAAGGGTCTCAGAAATACTCAGAGGAAGATTCAGAGAGATCATAAACATTCAGAGAAATATTTATTCAAGCATTTGGATAAATATTTAACTCATCTTCCTGTATTCTCCCTGAACATAAGGTACAGGCTAGCACTGGAAACAGGGTACCAGGAAATATCAATCTGTGGTCAATCTGTGCTGCTGTAACAGCGTGAGAGCGCCTGGATCCTGACAGCTCCCGGTTCACCTCGGATGGCACGGACCTCAGTATCAGCCCCTTAACAGCTCCTGTGCACGGCGGCTCCTGCTATGCAGGCACTCGGCGTGCCCCATTCCAGCACTTCATGACAGCATTTCAAGCTCACATAGAGTTAGTCAGGCTTCCCCACACAGCAGGAATGATTCCCCTCTTTGATCCCTTCTACTTTAAGCCCATGAATCTGATCTGTCAGTGCTCCAAAATTTTCCCCTGCAAGTGTTACTTAGATTTTATAATGGATTTTAAATATGAGTGTGTTTATTTCAGGTTGTCTCCCACCACTGTAGAAATGAGGAATTACTGGAATATCACTGGTAGTCTTTCACAGTGGAGCTGCCCTGTTTTATAGTGAAGTGTTTGACAAGAGGAAGGTGAAGTTTACATCCAGTGGCATGAATGTGACAGCAACAGCTCTGTCCAAGACTTAGACTGAGAAGTCAAAATACATTTAATCTAACAAGGCATTTTCTGCATCTCATTCCACAACCAAAGCATTGCAGAGAGAAGTAATCTTGGACTACGCTCAGAATCAAAGACCACTAATGTTTTTTTCTTAAATGATTTTTTATGTGGACATAAATTTCTGTAGACAAATTTCTTTAGCTGTCAGTGGCTTTGACTTTGGATCTCAGGAAAGCCCTTGTACTGGTTATTACAAATCACCAGAAAATGGAAAACACTTTCTATAATAAAGGCAGCATCTCTAGTTGGGACTTTCAGCAAGAGTATTGATCTATCATTTTAGTACCTTAAATCTGTTTTAGAAACAAAGATAAGCTGCAGGGTTTTTTATTAGAATAGTTGTTAACATGTAGCTATGCATTCATTTGTTAAAACTCCAGAAACATTTTGCTATATTGAACTGCCTGGACAACTGGACAAATATACTGTTCTAGTTAAATATTTATCCTGCAGAGTGTCTCTGTTAAGTATTGTTGTAGTTCAAATATGTATTTTTCTTATAAATTGTACCTATAAATGATTATAAGAATTGATTCCTCTTTTTTTTCTCTATTTCCACATTAAAAAAAATCCAATTTTGCATGTCTTAATTCCTTTTGATATTAATGGAAAATGAGAGAGAAGGAAGTGGGAGATACTGAAGCAGTACCTAAGGTCAAAACTAATGTGGTTCGATAATCTTTTAGAGACATATAAAAGTCAGTGGCAAGAGTCAGTGTTCATTAGCAAATTCACACATGGAGCATAAGACTGGTAATTCAATGAGGTAACATTAACCTCATGCAAAAGCACTTTTCAAAAAGTGCTGAAGTAATATATGAACAGACTTGAATACATATTCAAGATTCACAGTTGCTAGCGAGAAGAAAATAATTACGACCACATTCCTGGCTTTCTCCATCAGTGCTTGAGCTCCTGCCTCAACTGTGGTGTGTAAGTTTTACTCTACGGGATTCAAAGGGCAGAGAGATCATCCATTGGTAACCAAAGTAAAACTGTTCTCATGATGAATATCACCCTAGAAATAATAACATTTTTAATCCTTACCTTTATTTTAAGCATGGGGAAATGAATAGACTGGAGTTTCTTTCCCCAAGAGTTAGTGAATAGGGAAAATTTTCAAGAAGTGAGAACATGTGCTTCGAGCGCTAACAACATAAACTGACTGTTCTTCTGATCTGTTATTCAAAATAAATACCCTCTTTCCTCACAGCAAAGCCTCGCAGCACGGAGCACAAGCTCAAATGAACCTCCTGGGCTCCTGCAGCTCTTCTCCCTCCACCGGTCCCCGCTCATCCTTCGTGCCCGCGGCGCTGCGGGCCGGGCTGGCTCTGGACAGCTCAGCCAGCCGGGAGCCGGGGCGGGCTCTGCTCGCTCAGAGCCCGGGCGCACCGACCGAGCGCGCCGCCCCGCACGGAGCCCCGGCCCGTGAGGCCCCCGGCGCACCGATCAGCGCTGTGGGCTCCCCGCGGGTGGCCAGCAGCCCCCAACGCATCCGGCGAGGCCGTGCCGGGGGACGCGGCTCCCCCGCCCGGCATTCCGGTCCCGGCTATACTTAACCTCCGCGGCGGGCGCGGGGTGACGCGCCGGCGGCTGGCAGCGCTGCACCGTATTAGGCAATGCCCGGCAGGCCAGGAGAGCCCCGCTCCCGGCGGCTCCCCCGCGCCCCGGCTCTCCCGCCCGGCCGCCGCCCGGCCCCCGCTCGCCCCGGCCGCGCCGCCCCCGCTCCGCGCCCCGCGGAGGCGCCGCGCTGCCGCCCGCGCCCGCTCACCCCGCGGTCATGGCGACGTTGTAGAAGATGAGCCAGGTCGTGGCCAGAGCGCCCAGCTTCTTCTTCTTGCCATTCTCCTTCTCCTCCACCGCGCCGTTGCCGCCTCCGTCCTCCTCGCTGGACGCCATGGTTCCCCGGCCGGCAGCGCGGCGCACACGGCGGGGAGGAGGGGCTCCCTCCGCGGCGGGGCTGGGGCCGCGCTGACAGCCGGACCGAGCGCTGTCTCTCACCCCATCTGTCTTCCCCGAGGGCCGCTGCCGCCGCCAGCGCCTCACATGGCCCTGCGCGCTCCTCCCTCCGCGCCGCGGGGCTCCCCGGGTCAGCCGAAGCCTGGGGGGGCGGGCGAGCCTCCATCGGCGGGGAGATCCTGGTGGGATGGTACCCGGCCTTGCTGCTGACCGTCAGGCAGCAGCAGCTGGCACAGCCTACCTCAGAAAAACCGAGAGAAAATAGCGCAATTCTTGGAAACAGAAATATGTGTCTGAGATTGAACACCTGGGAGTCTGGCCAGAGACCGACTGGTGGGAATATGCCCCATCTCAGAGGCCAAAGAGCCATCTGCCAGGGTGACCTCGAGAGACTGGTAGATTTTCATAAATACCAATCTCAATACATGAGGAAGACTAAGGCCCACACGTGAGAAGAAGAAATTTCTTCCAACGGCCTGAAGAACACCCAGCTGGCGGACTGAAGGATGAGATTTGAGTATGCATGTTACCTTGTAAATGTCTGCTCTCTGTGCAAGTGCACAGGGAAGCTAAGCCAGCGTGTGCTGTAGCATTGCTGGGACTGGCTCTGGGAGAGGGACAGACTTAGCCTGAACTAAGCTAATGTGACATGATGGCTCAAAAGTGTGAGCTGTACTCACTATCCTGACACCTGGCTCACTCTCTGCTAGGCTGGGGATGCAGGCTCCTCATTTCCACAGTGGCACTGTGACCGTGGCCACTCAGCCCAGATACCTCGGACACAGGCATATACAGACAGAAGAATTTCAAAACTGGGTCAAGGTATCTTTGAAATGCTACGTGTTCAGAAGAACTGAAAGACATCCAAGTCTATTTACTTTATGATTGGGTAGGTATCTCAATGTTGAAGACATCTGGATGTCTCAGGTTGAGGGTCTTCATGTAAAAGATAAGCAGATGTGCCATACGAAACCTAAGTCTCCCTCTCCTCACCAAAGCACTCAAGATGTTCATCTTTCAGCCTCAAAATACACACCCACTGGTAGCAGCAAATGTATAACATACAAATGAGTAGTTGGCTAAAGAGAACATTATTTATGCTCGTAAGATTACAGTAGGTGCCAATATTATACATACAGAGATTCTTTTTGTGTTCAAGTCATAAATATAATCCAGTTTGGAAATCCTGTAGTTAAAAAAATCAAGACAAAGAATTTACACACAGGATTGAATGACCCCGCTCAGAAGATTTTGCTAATAGGGATTAATCTGAGCCTGCATGTCATCTCAATGTAACAGCTATAAGTTGGTTTAAACTGTGGCCTTCCAAAATATTTTCTATATTTATTATTTGAATTCTGGATATTCCTGCTATCTTACATATTTTCTCCATTTGAATTCCTCTTCTCTCTTCAAACCTTTCTAACTTTTTGGCTTTGACAATGTAGTGTTGAAAATGGCATAAAAATTAGCCAAATATTCTGAGTAAAGTGTTTTTTTCCCATTTGATTTTGTCAACTTATGACTTCATTAACTGATGAGGACTTTCTTATTTTAAATTATGATTTATGGAGAAAGGCATGACTCCATCCCAATTTTTAATATCAGTTTTTATTTTTTACTACTCTTAACTGTCCTTTGCCATTTTTCTTTTGAGGTTTTTCCACAGCAGATTTGAGGCAACTAATCCTATTTTCTTTCTGAAGTAAAAATTTTCCATTTTTAAATCCCTTCTTGGATGTTTTCCATGCTTTTGCTCAGAGTGTTTTGAAATTTGATAAGCAATGTTTCTCTAATTTTCATTAGAATTCTGTATTATTTTCCTTCCCCTATTTATTTGCTCAAATGTATTGATTTTGGATGCAAACATTATCTGTAATGATGACTGGGTTTGTCTTCAGTTAATTTAGTCAATTCAGAACTTACTGATGAGGATAAGCATCTCAATGTGTTTGCTCTAATATTGTGGTTACTATTTATTGAGCTTACAGTTTCTCTTGCTATCACACTGCTCATTCACTCAATTGATGAAAACTTTCTGAATATCCCCATAATCTTTTCTTGGATTTAAATAAACTAAACATTTTGTTCCAATTGAAAGTTTTGTCATCCCCATTTGGCTGTTTCCCAACCATTTATTAATGTATTAAGCACAAAACATATTACAGAACTTTCATAAACACCCCACTGCTCTAATTTTGCTGTTATAAACTTGTTCCTTGTTTCCATTTCCCATGTTCAATCCACAGAGATATTTTATTCCTTAATCTGTAGCTACTTCAGTAGGTGCTGTATGACATTTTTTCAGCAGCATTTTCAAAACATGTTTGTTATTTTAATGCTTTTTTTCCCAAATCTGTTTTTATAATTACATGTTCCAGGAATTGCAATAAAATAGTTGAAATGTAATTTCTTTTTCATAAGTTTCCTGTTGTTATTCTTTAAGTCATTATTTCTGTCAATTATAATGTATATATTTGTGGTTACTAGTCTGTATTCTCTGAATCCTTTATTTAAATTTGATCAAGTGCCAGCTATTTTCAAAGCATTAAGTACAGAATCTGTACTTAACTAAAAATAATGTTCTTTTATACCAGTGAAATTGTTTCGTCTAACATTTCAACTTTGGTCAGCACCTTTTGACCCCCCAAAAAATCTCAAAATTATTGATAAGGCAGATTTTCTTTACATACAGAAATTTAATCAATGGAAGTGAATAGGCTTATACATTAATCACATTATCTAAATCAGCTTTTAAAGTCAGTTATGACTGGTTTATCAATTGAGGTGGACTTCGCTGTTATTCAAATACAAATCAACCTTCCCAACAAATTTCAATACAGTCAGATCAAAGTCTTCTCTGTTGTAGATGAGAGCATCACTGTGTTTCATATTCATTCTCAACCTTCCCTGGCAGTTTACCTTTAGTCACTCTAGCTCCAAACCATCAACAGTGCTATAGTGTTATCACAAAAATGAGTGGTTTTCCTGGTCTTCTTCATGACTGATACTATCAATACTTATTTTACTTATAGATTACTATTGCACACATAGATATTCAAAACCTCATAAAGCTGAATGGTTTCTACTTCCAATCTATTTCCAGAAATACAAAGTGAAGCTTTTATAAGATTATTTTCTAATGAAATGTCATATTGTGTTTTGGTGTCTTTGTTACAAAATTTATCTATTCAATATGGGAACACTTCTATGGAATGAAAAATTGTACTGCTCTGAAGATAATATAATGACTTATCAGCTTCACTGTCACAGGGGATACTCATCTACTATTGAATGCTCCAAGAACTACTTGATGTTAACCCTGCAGAATTACCTTTATACTTCAGACTAGTTATATGTTAGACAGTAACTTAAAACCCTGACAAGGGGAATTTGTTAAAAATTTAACCACTTAAATTCTGCTTGTCCTTCTGCCCTGTCTCCAGTTAGTGTTCCCAACACACTGCAAGAACAATGTGTTTAGACAACAGACTTTATATACAGTACTTTCACACTATTCTAGGTCTATGGTATGTAGGAATCAGTGAGGTATTCAAGGATAAATGTAAGTAAACAGAATTTTGTCTAATTGAACAACACTGTGTCTTTTTGTGCATTTATCCAGGTGTATTTAATTTACTATGCTAGGAATTTGATAGAAGATGCTTTCAAAAGAGGTGGTGTAGAATGGATTGCATAAATCTTGTGGGAAGAACTAGAAGATCTCATATTTGGCACTTCTGAAGCAGTTGGAGTTTTGCACTGCTAGTGCAAAATAAATGATTCATATTAAGCCTCTGACTGTACAGCTCAGTAGCCAGCAAAGGAAAAGAAGTGTCACGGACACAGGCTGAAGTGTAATTTTATATTTCTGTTATAAAAATACAACGATTCTGGTTTGAATATTTAAAATTTTTTGTATGAAAACTATTGATTTTGCATATCCAAAATCCAGTGGTTTATTTAATATTCTGAAAAGCACATTAAGTCTGGGATGCCCTTGTGTACTGTTCGATTTAATCCTCTTCAGGAACAAAACCATAACCCAAACTGCAATGTTGAAGAACAAACACATGTTAAAGGGAGATGACTATCCTGCTCATTTGAGTTGTGTTTATCCAAACTCAATGTACTTTTTGCTATAACAGAGTAATTGAACTCTGTGCAACACTTATTTTCTTCATGGGATATTTTAGATATGATGTGATCTGTGCAGTTGGCATCTTTGCACACTGCAGACTGTCTGTATCAAGAAGCTAACTCCACTCTAATATTCTAATTGTGCGTGTGTATATATATATTTTTATATAAAATGATTAAAACTGAAATTTGTACCATTAACTTCAATGATACTATTCTAGTGAGAATAATAAAATACATTTTGGAAATTAGTTGCTAGCATAAATATATTCTTAAATTCCCTTTTCTGTGTTGTGCAATAAAATTAATATTCTTCTTATAAAGAAGCTTTTCTACCTTGCCCAACAAATATCAGGAAATTTTTTCACAAGGTTTCACAAAACACACTTCAGTAATACTAAAAATTCCTTCTGTATATTTCAAGGGTAGCTTGCTTGTGTGAGAACTACAATCTCTATAGAGGAGACCACTTCCATTATTAGTTTCAGAGCAGACACAATCTTAGCTTGTTAGCTAGTTTTATTTCAAGGGCTTGAGTTAAAAAGAGCTCTTTATCAAGTGAGTAGTGTTCCAATCTGGTGCCCATTATGGTCAGTAGAAGTATTTCTGTTTCCTTCTTCTAAGAGTGGTAGAGAACAAGAAGATTAATTTTAACCTCATCATTGGTTGAAAACTGGTCTGAGTTATCAGCATGAAAAAGTGACCATATTGGGTGTAGTCAGTTTGGCCACATTGAGAACAGGTGTTTGTGCCAAAAAAAGCACTGGGACAAGTGGTTCCCTACAGCAGTGTCGGGAAGCTGGCACAGAGGGATGCTCTGGCCAGCACCTCCAGGCAAGCCCAGGCACCTAGAGATCCCAGCAGCCAGCACCTCACAGGTTATCTTCCTTTTACAGATACACAATACATTACCATAAGATTACTCAAGCAAATAGCATAAACACATTCTTGTGTTTGACTTCAATCGGCTTGTTTTCCAAAGTCGTTTAACAAAATAGAAGTGTAAACATATGAAATATTACTTCATGTGAGTTGCTTTGAAATTACTGCTTTGAATTCAAAGACATTGAAGAATATTGTTTCTGGCATCTATGTGCAAATATTAACTAGAAGGTTGTACATCGCAATTTTTAACATGGTCAGGGCAAAATGAATTATTTTATAAAATTTATTACTAGAATATTTGCCTAGTTCTAAGATTACCTGGGTATAAAAGGTCTTCAGTTATATGCTTCATAGAATCTTACTTGCACATTTCATAAATATTAATATTAATAAAAAGGGAAAATTAAATACTTTTAGCCTGATTTCTTAACAGCAGGCACCAGACTTACTGTATTGATATGTTTCATATGTTTTCTCTATACATAATATACATATATGTATATATATATATATGTATATATATATATATACACATATAATGAAATATATAAGAATACTGTAAGCCATGCTAATTGGACACTGGCAAAATATTAGAACATATACAGTAATATTACAGGTGGGAAGTAAATAATTGTGGTCCAGTAGTTAAAACATCTACATGTGCCCTGTAACTGGGAAAAATTTTGTGTTGGTCATATCATTGTATTGTTATGCATTACAGTACCTTGTATGCCATCCAAAACATTTTGTCCTTGCCCTGTCAAAGACAAAAGCTGTGATTAAATGGATTGCTGGCACTTGCTCTAGTCTGAACCTTTCTCTTTTTCTTTGATTATCATTTCTTCACAGCTTCCAGTTCCAAAAGCAATGTACACAGTGGACTACAATGAAAACGCAGTTAAAGGTCAGTGGGACTGATTCGTGACACAATCATTGCTCTTCATATCTGTCTCCTTGCTAGAAGTGTACTGGTCTGACTTTTTCCTGGCAACATACACCTTATTTTTACAATGCAGCAACTCTAAAATTAATATATGTTAAAATAAATGGGCATGACAAGTAAAATACTACCGCAGTAAACTAGAACTGCAGTGGACCTCCATGGCTGCAACAATTCTGCCTTATTTTTAAAAAAATGCTTGTCTAATGCAGATGAGTGTCAATTGAGTGATTGTAAAGAACATTATAACTCCCCTAGCAGATTGTCATTTACAAGTTACTGTTCCTAAGTACCCTTTCCTACTGAAGACTATAGGGAAATGAATAATTGTATATCATCAGAATCCAGAATTAACCTTCATATGGATAAACACTTGCCATAATTTAAAAAATCAGTAATAAACTACTTAAACAAACAACAGAAATAAAACACTTAATCAAATTTAGAAGTATGTCATATCTTTAAAATCCAGGAAGTGTGTAACACTGGAAATTAACTGAACACATATCTTTATGAGGCTCCACCTGGAGTACTGCATTCAGCTCTGGGGATCCCAGAAAGATGTGGACCTGCTGGAGTGAGTGCAGAGGAGGCCATGAATACGATCAGAAGGCTGGAGCAGCTCTGCTATGGAGATCAGCAGAGAGATTTGGGGCTGTGCAGACTGGAGAAGAGAAGGCTCTGGGAGACTTCATTGCAGCCTTCTGGTATCTGAAGGGTGCCTACAAGTAAGCTGGAGAGGGATTTTTTAACAAGGACATTATAGAGACACAGCAATAAGACGAGGGATAATGGATTTAAACTGTAACAGGGTAGATTTAGATGAGATATTAAGAAGAAATTCTTTACTGTCAGGGTGGTGAGGCTCTGGAACAGGTTGTCCGGAGAAATTGTGGATGCCCCAAACCTGGCAGTGTTCAAGGCTGGATTAAACAGGGGTCTGAGCAACCTGGTAGAGTGGAAAGTGTCCCTGCCCATGGCAGGGGGATTGAAACTGGATTATCTCTCAGTCCATTCCAACCCAAGCCATTCTATGATTTCTTAGCGGTATCTGAACAGTACTATATAAAAAGAGAAGTGTGCAAATAAAAAAGAAATGTCTGCATCAGGCATCTGAGATAGCTTATTTCAGGCAAAAGTAGCACATATTTAAAAAAAACCCTACTTAAACTTGCTGTAAGGCTGTCTAGAGACAAGCCCTAAGTCAGAGAACTGTTGGACAGATAGGCTTATCTGTGAAATCAACAGTCACTGTTGCAGAGGCCATCTTCAGAATGAGATCCAAAATAGAACAGATGAATAATCCCCTGGACATGCCTGTTTTTCCTGACCCAGACTGCTGCAGTACTGTCCCCAGCCATGCCTTCCCACCTCTTCACATGCCTGATCTAATTCCAAGGTGAGTCAGAGGTGTGACATGATCCAACAGGGAACTTCTCTGCAGTGAGGTAGTTTTCAGCTGGATCAGCTGATTGTGCAGCCACAAATGAAATGGATCAAATTCCAAATCTAATACAAGAAATGTGGTGGCAGCACATAGTTGTGGGCACAGGGCAGTGTTGCTACATTCTCTTTCAGCTGTAGATACCCCAAGATTAGATGCAATTTGAAACTGTACCTTTGAACTAGTCTCCTTACTTTTAGATAGCTAACTTAGGCAGCAGTAGGAAATAATAAAAGCATTTTGAACTACATCCAGTAAAGATGTAGTTCACACTTGTTTATTAATAGCATGTAGATTAACACACCTGTTTTTAATAGCTTATTCATTATAGTACTCATACAGAAGGTTGAAAAGCTGGTTTCCATAGCCATTTATGTCTGAGAGGGCAAACCCCACACTTCCTGGGAGAGTGCTCTACCACCCATTGCTGTGCCATGGAAAAATGCTGGAGCCATGAGACAGGGAAAAGAGGGAGATCAATATAATATGGAGTTTTGGAAGGACTTTACAGTGTGTCCAACAGTAAAAAAAATCATTACAAAATCAAAATATGAGTGATGATTACAGAGCCTTAAGATGCTTTCTGAGTACAAACTATCTTTTTTCAAAATGTTGAGTAGGGTATTGGGAAGGAAAGTTGGGTTGGAATACTTTTAGGCAGTCTAAAATCCCAGTTCCCCTCATGTGTTGTGTTACCTCTTCCTGCAGAACTACTGAATAAAAGCTCTGCTTGTTTTGAAAGGATTCCTACAATTAATTTTGAACCCATCAGAAAGAAGGGATGAGATAGAAAGGGGTAAAACAGGCTCAGAGAACATCTATCATATGTCTTTTGTGGGCATAATGGGGGATGATGAATGGGGAGGAGGTAAAGCATCCTTTGAGAATATCTAGCAGATGTTGTTGAATTGAGGTGGACTCCAAAGAAAACATGCAATTCCTTACAAGTAGTCAGTTCTAAGCAGTAGATCAATGCTAACCTGCATTAGCTGCTGAAAACAGTTGTTATGGATAGGTAAAGAAGCAGAACTAGAGGTCCGTAAAAAAAACCTTAGTAAAATAACAAAGTGCCTAGTGACTGTAAATCCCTGTGGGAAGAGGCTTGGTGTGCAGTTTTCATTTGATGTGTCAGAAGTCTGCCTAATGCATGCAATCACATTCATTATTGAGCATGGTTAGTGCTATTGATTGCATCCAGTGTTTCTGCCCTGCAAACAGTCATAGTACCTTTTTCATTTCTTGTTTGCACGCCTGTGATGTGCCCTTATTGCTCTGTGTCTGACTCTTTCCCCAAGTGTATACATGAGCCTAGTTTTACTTAATTTGCAATGCAACCAGTTCAGAGTAATCGAACAGTACTAAAAGGCCTTAAGGATAATGACTTGAGTTTTATGTGACAGCAGGAATAGGCAGGACGTGCCTTATCCTATGAGTCATATTGTTAACGTGGGACACACCCCACTGAAGCCAGGAACACAGGCTTACAAAGTGGAGCACCAAGATAGGCAACGAAAGGCCACGGGATATTCCAGGGGCTGTGACCAGCTGATAGCTACTGATCTCCATGGGATGTGACCGCGGAGAAACCGGCAGGCTCCCATGCTGTGAGAGATGCTGGCACAACCACCAGCCTGCACTTTGCCGTCAGCCTAACCCATGTCACAAGCACCATGGCATTACCAACGAAAATATTCAGTCAGCCCAACGTATAGGGAAACTCCAAAAACCTTCCATAGAAAGCAAACGTGTCTGGGCACAAAACTCTCGCCTCCTGAGTAAGGGGGACGAAAGAGCTCTGCATAAGTAAATAATGTAAACCTCCGCCTAGGGTAGCCGTGCCGGCGCTAAGGCCCGTCTGGGGCGGCGGGCCGGCCCCGGGTGTCACGGCCGGGTGTCGCTTCCGGGGCCGAGGCCTTGGCGGGGGCCAGGGCCGCAGCCGGGTGTCGCTGCCGGGTCCCCGCGGAACGCCGGGCGGCGGCGGCGGGTCCAGCCCCGGTTCCCATCGTGCTGAGCGGGAGGCGGTGCCCGGCCCTGGGAGGAGGTGGTGGCGGAGCTGCCCGGGGCGGGAGGAGGAGCCGCCGCCGCCGCCGCCGCCGCCGAGGGCTGCTCTCTCTCGCCGCCGCCGCTGCTGCCGCCGCGCTGCCGGGAGGGGCGGCCGCCCCCCGCCCCGCGATGCCGCTTTTCGCCACCAACCCCTTCGACCAGGATGTGGGTGAGTGGCTCCCGCGGCCCGGCCTCTCCCCGAGGTAACCCCGCGGGCGGCCGGCCCTCCGACCCGCTCCGCTCCATCCCCCACGGGCAGCCGGCCCGCTGTCCCGGCCCTGCGCTGCTGGGCTCGCTGGCGCCCGGCCGGGAGCGGGAGCCGCGGCGGCGGCGCGGGCGGGCCGGCGGTCACGGTGCAGCGGGAGCGGCCGGGCCGGGGACGCGTCCGGCGGGGGCTGCGGCCTGGCTGGGGACAGCGCGGGGCCCCTGCGGCCCTTCTGGCCTGGCGGGCCGGGGGGCGAGCGCGGCGATGCTCGTGGGGAGCGAGCTGGCCTGCTCAGCACGGGTAACGCTGCAGCACAGCAAAACAAGTAGTGAGAAAGGTCCGCGCTGGAGTGTTGTTGAAAGGATGAACAGTAAAAAGCACCATCTACAGTTGCTTCACAGACAGGCATTAGAAAATCGTTAAAGCGTTTTGTATTTAGTGCTTTAAAGGGGATTCCTGTGGGAGCTTTCTCTTTTCCTTTCAAGTAAAACTTGACGTGCTGAGATCAGGTGTTATACCCATCTTGCTTATTCCAAGGCCGGACTAGATGGAGAGGAAGTATCTGATCTTTACTTGACAAAGTTGTGCTTAAGGCTGATGTGTTGAAACTGAAGGTGAAATAACATATAGATAGTTAATAATGAGTTTTGTGCCTCTGATTTGAGATTGTGTAATATGGTTTGTTTTCTACCTGCTGCTGACATCTCTTTTACTTTGAGCGATAAAACCGTTGTCTGGGGAATCCCCTGATGTAAAGGGACATTTTCTCATATGAAGATAAGTACACCACTTCCCCGCGATTATTGTCTTGTAGCAGCGTAACATTGTATAAGTGTCTTGAAACTAATTTCTTACATAGCGTTAAACTAGCTGTAACTTTCCACTACAGATACAGTGTTTCTTAACGTTTACTTCAAACGTTTAGGGTCCCATTTAATTCTTGTAGCTCTTCAAAGAAAGACCAAGTCAAAACCGTTTAAAAAGTACGTATCTTTTCAGGGGAAAGGATTATTGCATAAACAAAGTACTGAAGCATAAATTCTATATTTATGTTATCAGAAATTCTTAGTCTGTTGCATCAAAATAAGACATAGCTCGGTCTTCTCATTTTGAACTGTTAACACTTTTAAGCTGAAGATTGCACTTCAATTAATGATTTTGTTGGTAGCAAACTCGTCTGACTTATTTTGGAAAGTAGTAAATGATTTTTCTTAGTTGATCTGCTGTCTTCTAGTGTAATTTGACAGCTGAAAGTGAGGAAGAGATTGTACTGCTTGCCAATTTTCCATGGACTATTAGAGAATGATTTGAACTAATAATATTAAAAAGTGATAGGCTCAGGTTCTGGCAGGTATTCACTTTTTTCCTTCCTAGTGCCTCTGGCTGGCAGGGAAGCTCAGACTGCTTGAAGGGGTCTCTAGAGCTCAGTCCAGTGGATGTGCTCATCAGACTGAGTCTCAATGCAGGGCAGTAGCACCCAGCAGTTACTTCAGTGGCTCTTTTGCTCTTTTCTAGGTGCAGAGGATGCCAATGCCTTACCTACTGTGCTTGCTTAATATGATCACCAGTAAATAATTTTCAAAAGCATTATTCTGTGTACTGTATGAGAAGATAGAAATAATCACTCAGTACCAAATTGTTCTTGGAAAAGCAGTGGGCAATGGGCTGATTTTCTCTGGTAAACAGCCTCTTTCTTTTGGTCCCTTTCATGGTGTCCTGAGGCAGACTGAAGGAGCAGCAGGCTGTTCAATTGGTGACAGCCTACTTTCAGGAACCTGCTGCCTTTATCCATCACTTATCTGGATTTGTGCCAGGGAGATGGGAATGATGAAGTCTCCCAGAAAGTGTCCCTGGGCTCTTCTTCTCTGGAGCCCCTTGGGAATGTGCTATTATCTGGATGAATTTTTTGGCAGGCTCCATAAGATAGCATCAGCTGTAGAGTAAGCTCTCATGTTCTCAGGAAACTTCCAAAAGTTGTCAAGCCATAGTGCTATTTTTCATTTGTTTTCTCTGAGTGAAAGTTTTGTGCTCTTATCCAGCAAGAAAGTTTTCTTTTGAAAATCAGGTTTCTGAAGCAGAAAGGCAGTCAGCAGCTATTCTTAATTTCATCTGAATTTGGACATTGGTGTTGTTGATAGTATTGCTGCCATAGCTGTGCATTCTTGTCTACTGAACAGCTGATCAGTACTGTGGAGTAATTGGAAATTATTTTGGAACCATTTAGGATAATGGATTGCAGAGAACATATCTGGAATTGAATTGTTTTCCATTGTTTTGAGGAGCATAATTATGTCTTAAGTTCAGGACAAATGTTTCAGTTTGTCTGGCCAGTTAGCAGCATTTGGCTAGCCTTGTTAGCATGCTGCTGCAGTAGAACCTGGTCATCCATAATAGTTTATCATTTAGTGTCAACTATGTACAGCTGGTTTTTTTTGGTGTAGTTGGCAAAAGAATGTTGTTTAAGACTGCTATTAAATTAATAATATTAAAGAATGCCCAGAGATTTGAGGAGGTTAACCATTGTCATCCTCAAGAGTCCAAATCTCTGGATGAAGGCCAAATAGTTTTTATTTTCTGGAGTTTCTTTTTGCCATATTTAGGAATATTTCACCAGAAAGGGATGCTAATCAATGGTGACACAAGTTTTCACAATCTAGTTGGAGAACCTTTGACAGTGTGCTTAAGTAAGGAAAATAATAGTGGAATTTAAAAAAGAAAACAATCTTCAAGACACTGGGCCTAGTGAGAGTATAATTAAGAAACTCTAATCCTCAATTTAAGGGGTTAAAATGAAACGTGTTCTTATTAGGTTCATGGGTTATGTCTCTGCTGCATTTCTCAATCTTAATAGTAAGATTATTCCGGAGAAATGCAGATTTATCTGCAAGTTTGACTCAGGTGAAATAATGGTAAAATGTGCTTGAAGAACCAAAAGACTGTCTACTAATCTGTCATGACAGGGTAATTAGTAATGTAGTGGTGCTTAGGCTAGGTTTGATGAGGAACTTGCTACTAAAACAGTTCTCAAGTGTCATTCAGATATTATCTCAAGAATAAAATCTGTAACTGATTCTGGTATAAGTTGTCATAAAAATCACACATGATATCAAGAGAAGGTGTTTAAAAAACACAGGGGGTTTTGGATTTTTTTTTTTTCTTATGCACTGTAAAGGATGAAAGTATTTGCATTTGTTTTGGATATTACTCTAGTTCTTACTGTGATGGTTTGAGGCAGCACAGGAGTGGGAAGAAATTCAGGCTTGCTATTTACAGAAATAGGAAATTAAGGTGACTTGCAATCATTTTACCTGTGTTTTATTAACTCTAGCAGTTGTTGATAATTTTATCCTGACTCTTCAGATATTTAATAATATGCTTGAATTACATATGAGCAGCCTATAGTTTGATGCTATTAGAATGTAAGAAATGGTTTGACCAAGATTCCCATGGATTTCCTGAAATAAAATCCTCTTGTTATTTAACCTCATTGTTCTTTAGATTTATCCTCTTGGTTAGTCAATATCTTCAAAACATCCAATTACATGTCTCTCTGAGCTGGACTTTCTGTGTTAGGCCAGGTTTGCCAAAAGAAGGGAAGATTGTCACAGATGAGTTTCTTGGCCCCAGATCATTATGGAGACTGCAGACTGCGAGTTAACATCTCGCTGCAAAGGAAGATGAATTCCAAGGATTGGTTCAGCTTGTCATGAGACTGGCACACTTTTTTGTCTGAGTTGGGGTACTGTTTTTCACAGCTTTGTTTTAAAAAGGACATTAACTGTGAGCTAATAGGGAGACTGAGTAGAAAATGTGTGGAAAAGGAGCTATAGCCACCCTCCTTTTCAGTTATTTATATATATTTATGAAAAACAATAAATTCTTACTGAAAGATACCTTTGGTGTTAGGTTCTCAGTTAAAAATGGCAATGCTGACAGGATAAGACTAAGTGGAATACCCCTTCACTATATCAGCCAACAAAAAAATCTTTTTCACTGTCAATTACCAGGCTCTCAGTTCAGCTGGGCATTTTGAAGCCAACATAGTATGTTCCATAGTCAAAGCCTGTACTTTTCTGGTAATTCTTTCTTTCCTCCCAGGGAAGAACTGTCACTCAAGTACATCTCCTCCTTTCAGCTGGATTATAATGCCAAAACTTAGAAGAGTCACAGTAGATCTTCAGCATGTAAAATCTGTTCCTCTAACTGATAAATATAGCACTGCATACCTGACAAGGAAAATTGAGTTTCTTGCTGATCTTTCTTCTGAAATGCTTCTTCTACTGTGGCTTGGCTTGTGGGCTTCTGCAGATACATCCTGGCACCATTTGTTCATATGAAATGCCTGTGATACACCTTGTTTACAGACTATTCATCCTTCTCATGGGTCTCTAATGTGCTCACCTTCCTGTTGTGTTGTAATATTTCTGGGTGAAAGGTAGTTTGAGTTCTCTGGGTCTGTTAGGGTTTGCATGAGAAATCTAAATATCTAAATTATTTTTGCTCAGCTTGTCTTACAATTTCAGCCTTTTAAAACCAGGTTGTGAATCCTTTTGTCTTCACTCTGCTCATTTCATTGAGCTGAGGGATGTTCATTTTGGCTGGGTTGCTTCATGCACAGTGAGATCCTACAGGATTTTCTGGTGGAGTGAGTTGGGGTAGCCCCAGTCACTGCTGCTTGCTTTGCCTTGGATCAGCTGCAATGCTTTCACAGGACACCTTCTACAATTGCTCCCATAAGGGCTCGGGAATACTGTAAATGGGGATAGAGTTAAACTGTGGAAGTTGGTTAATAGCTTTATCAAAGTTAATGGTACATGGAATTCAAGTTTCTCTCTATGGTGTCATTGCCGGGGTTAGAGGTTATTTTCAATCTTGTCTAAATGGGATCTGGTTGGACATATTCTTCTTGCACAGTTCTGAGCATGTTTGTGAAGCGCAAAGTAGTTAATATTCAAGTGGTGGTTTTTGTAGAATGGGCCAACCAATGTGTTCTTTTTATTTGACAGACAAAAAGAACAAAATTTAATTGTATTTAACTTCAGTGATGTGGAATGGCATGTAATCTGAATTTCTCAGCAAGTGCTTGCAAAAAGAAAGAAAAATTTGCAGTCAGTTTCAGTCTTTAAGGGCTATTTAAACTATATTGCTTTGGAATTTCAGTGTTTGCAATTTCATAGAGAAGGGGAAATTATTTATTTAGCCTTGTGAAGAAAACAAAACTTTGAGCAGAAGAGGAGGAGAGAAGGCTGAGGGCAGTGTTGAATTTTTCTTGAAATCTGTGTTATTTACAATGACATAACAGATTTTTGAGGATTTTCTTATCATGCTAGAAACTGTTTGTAATATGAGTCTGTGAGCTGAAGACTTTCTTTAGCTGTTATTTTGAATACTTTCTGTAGCCTTTCTTCTCTTTGTAATTGAAGTTACAACTTCAGCATTTCATTTTAATGATGTCCAACTCTGAAAATGGTGTTACATCCATGAATAGAGTAAGAGCAAATAATAAGTAGGATAGTTAAAAACCTCAGATTGGTGGAATTTTCTGACAGTTTTTACTGACGCTTCTTTTAACTGCTCCAAATGATGTGTAATTTCAGTGTTGGATTTGAGGATGTTTTGATCTAGATTTGTTATTTCTTGACATTCTACTTGTTTTTACATCTTTGTGACTTCGTTGCAGAAAAATAGCTCCATTCTAAGACTGGGGCTTTTCTTTCAAAATAAACTTCAGTAAAAACTAAAGCTTGGGAAGCTCAAGCCTGCCAAGACCTTCCTCTGAAAATGATGTCAGCAATGGGTAGTCACTAAGTTTTCTGCCCTAAGAAATGCATCATGTGGTTCACTGCAGTATCCAAACAGTGATGAGAGTATTTACTCTTGCACATTTCAAATAAGGCAGTAAAATGCTGTTGTTAAGACGCCGAACTAAGGCAGAGAAATCAAGTGCCTAGCACATATTTCCATGGAAAATCTGCAGCAATATTTATATTCCTTTTACCAGCACCTAAAGCATCAACCACGAAATCTGGCAATGGATTTTTTTTCAGCATGCATTACCTTTCTTCTGGCTAATAGTACTTTGTAAATCTGATGATAAATTTTAGGAATTTTAGGAAGTTTTAGGAATTTTAGGAAGTTTTTATTTTTTCTTCTGAGAAAAGGGTTTTGTTTTTTTTTTCTTTTGCCCTAAAATGATCAACTGCAATTGTATTTTGTGTATGAAAGGGAACTTCAAATAGAATCACAGTGCAAATATTTTTGGTTTGCTTATAATTTATAAATAATGCACAAAACCAGAGGAACAAACAGAATTTTATCAATGCTCCAAGCATTCAGGTTTGTGTAAATTACAGGGAAATAGAGCCTCAACATACTTAATGAACTTTACAGCACAAGGAGAGGCAGGTTGATTTAGGTATCCCAAAAGAGCCTGTGCAAGAGCCTATGTACTTTCAACCAAAGCATAAGTAATTAAACTCATATATTTAGATCTTTTTGGCCTGGCTTCTCATTCAATAGGTGTAATACTGTCTTCTGGGTTTTAGGTACAGTATTTCAGTGAGAGTCTATGGCATTTGTAATGAGGAATGATGTTTGCCTTAGAAGCCATTTATACAACACTATTCATTGTTGTATAAATTTTATTCAGTGGTTTACTTGAAAAAAGATACAATATATGTTTCAAAGAATGATTTCAATGTATAGGTGCTTTATTTGAAGGCCATTATATTCTACAAGTTATTGGGAAGCTAAAGGTACAAACAGCTCAGATTTCCGCCATAGGAGGTGCATTTTGCTTCAGAATACTTTGTTCTATGTGTGATTTATGACAATGTTTGTGTGGTTGGAGCACCAATTCTGACTCAGGAGTTACGAAGCTGCAAATTGTTGGTCACTGAAAGGTGTGTTGGTAGGGAAGTACAATTAATGCTCACCTTGTTCTGTTTTATGTTTTCCTAGGCATCTGGTTTAGGTATAATGTATGTTTTAGAGACTGAATATTGGGCAAGATGGAATTGGTCTGGCTCAGTATGGCTTGTGTTCTGAAAACAGAAGTATAAGGAGAGAGGCCTAGTGATTCCAAGCTCTGTGCCTTGCAAAGTGCCTGAAAAATGATGTATATGTTTTGTCTCTTTTGTGTTTGTTTAAGGAACTAACTAAATTGTTGAAGTAATTTAGAATGATATTCTTATATTGTGCCCAATCATTGTTGTTTTTGACCAAAGAACTCATAGACTCAGGTATTGTTTTCCTCTGAAATTATGGCTCTTACCAGTTTGTGTGTCTTTCTGGAATTACTGGTAAGAAAAGAATATTAAATAACTCCTGAAAAAATAAAGGTGACAGGTAAAGATGTGTAATGAAAGAAAAAAAAACAAGGAAAAAAGCCAGTTTAAAAAATTTAAAATTCCTATTTTACTAACTACTACTAATGGTAATTAGGATTAATGATAACTATTAATTACTACAAATTAACCTGACGCAATTTAAGATTGTACAGTCTTGCACAGATTAAAATTACTATGCTCATTTGTAGGCCTTGCTTGTGCTTAGAAAACAATGCCTTGAATTTGAGTGGTGCAGCTTCATGGAAGAGAGCTGTGATGTAGTCCTGTCTCCTTTGTGTTAGGCGTAGCATTAATAAGTTTTGAAGTATGCTGATTTCATGAAGTAGCCAGTGCCATCTTTTAAAGTTGTTTTTGTGGAGTTTGAAAGGTTATCTGATCCTGGCGTGGCATTCACCAAGTTGAGTAAGATTTTGAAGCAACGATGAGATGGAGGTATAGGGTCTGAACTAAACATTAATATTGTTATGGTGGAATTATTTTCAATCAGGGATGGAAGATTAAGAACATTTGTTCTTTAGGTTTTCTTCTATGTGCTGTGCTCACCTGTCCTAAGACTTCAAACACAAATGTGTGTTTTTCCTCCCCTGTAAGAGTCCATTCCAGTACTAAGACAGTCTGCCAGTGACATATCAACTGTACCTGAAGGCTGGGAAGATGCCAGCTGGTAGGCAGGGTGGGCTACTACTGAATGCACATAAAATTTTTTTTTGCCTGTGAATGTGTGCATCATCTTAGAAGAGAGAGTATTTGTGGATTTTTAGTGATAATAGTGTAAGTAATTTAACTTAAGTAAATTTAAATAACAATTTTGTCTACAAAACACTGATGCTACGTAGGAATTTTGTCAAAGCGTCTTTGTTGCTCCTGTTCCCAGAGTGGTGAAAGGCAATAGATATTTGCTAATGCTCTGACAGAGATAGTGGCCTTTTTTGTGTACAGTCAACTCAGACAGGGTGCTGATAACATTCCCAGTATGCTCTTAACTCCCCTTGTCTGAGACAGAATTTAAATAAAATTCTGGAGGCAATTTTTTTCTCATGTCTTACCATTAATTTTATTATCCAATGGACTTTTTGGATGATTGTTGCTACAGAAGACTGAAAGTATGTGGTGAAACTCAGTTTCAGACTGAAATTTAGTAAGAAACTATGTAGTGTTTGTTGGTGGAGGAAATACCCTGACTAACAAGGGGGAAGGCATGGCAAGCAAATGGCACTTTTTTATATAGGACTAACTTCAACTGCCAAGAAGGAGCGTGGCCATAGCAGAAAACTTGTAACTGTACTCATGGATAAATTTGCAAAATGTTCTAATTGAGAATTAAAATAAGGGCTGTAATCAGTGTGGTTAATGTGGATCATGAATTTCATCAATCACTATCTTACTTGTAGTTTTAGCCAAATTATTTAAATTAGCATAAAGCACAGTTTGCTGTTATATTAAAATGTTAAGTGTGCATTAGTTTACTCCTTGCTTTGTAGAAGACATAACCGATTGCTGTGCCATTTCTCTTTGTTGACATTGTGAGGAAAGAAGGATCAATTGTTGTCAAAAATACAGACAACTGTCTGTTATGTAGAACAATGGAAAAGACCAAGATTTCAGTTCCATTGGATTGCTCATCTCTCTGCCGAAGGATGTGCTAACTGAAGTGAAGCATTAGGCATGAGTGACCAGTCTGGGTTTGTGAGCTCCATGTGTGAGCTGAGAGCCTGGCAGTAACTTAAGGCTTAGGAGAGCATTGTGCAGGCACACTTTGACTAAAGCTGGTGCAGCTCCAGTAGAACTGGCAGTGAACTGAAACACTAGAGTCCTGGAAGTGAACTGCCTCCATGTGGTCTGTTTTGTGTGTCTCTAGTCTGTGCTTATCCGCTGCTTTCAGTTTGAGGAATGCAGTGTAGGCAACTCACACTATGTTTCAGAAAAGCAGTTCTGGTGCTGCGGAGTTGAAGCTGTCTTTGGTAGCAGAACAGCTGCTGTGTGCATAGATTGCAATTTCAGAAGACTGCTTTGGCTTGTGATGGTTCATGCAAGGCATTAAGTTCAAGTGTCTTGCCTGAAAATCACAAATTTCTATGATTGTTCGTTGTAAGCATGATTCGGAGCAAGAGCAGACTGAAAGGAAAATGAAGTGGTTGGTTGATCAGCTGGTATATCTTAGTGCTAGATGTTAGCATGGTGTCTACCTATAATTTTTGATATTTCTGTTTATTATGACTGCTTTTTCTAATCAAAAAGGTTTTCTGATAGGGTTTAGAGAGAAGAGGCAGTGCCCTTTTACTTTATCTGAGAGAACATACAGAGTTGTAACTAACTTCTGTTTAGGATTTCCCTATACTGTTTTGCTCTTTACCTTGCATCAGGCAGTACAGCTGATGTGTTATAATTTCAGTTGTATATATATCTCAGTGTTGCATTTTTCCTCAGAAATACTTAGGGAGCACATAACCATAGAGATTTGCTTTTCTGCATTTTTGTTCTGAATTAAGAAACTAATTAACTGTAACCTATGTCAATTTGTAGGACATAGAAACTAATTCATAAGAAAAGCCATCAACTTCTATATGAATCATCCTTTTAATTTTTGGAGATTAGATGTTTTGCTTTGTCTTTCTCTTTGCAATTTTACCAGCGCTAATTTAGATAATGAATCTTTCCTGACAGATAAGTTTTTATAGGAAATCTTTGGTTCCTTTCATGAAACCAAGTAGTCTGAGACATTCCCTGAAGGATGTTGCTCATTGCTGAGGCATATTTTGTGTATTGTGGATTAAGCTGTAAACATTAGATGAAGCAGGGATGGGAAACAAAGTTCCTGTATTATTCTGTGCCCATTCTCCTACTGTTTCATTACTAATTGAAAATGCTTGTGCATTCATTTATGCTTTCCAGTCCTGGCCTGATCTATCAGTAATCTTCTATTGAGCTGCAGTGTAAGGCTCAGTTTCCTTTAATGCTTTTATTTATTGTTATCCTTAGTGTAACTAAGCATTTCTGAGGAAGAAATGGGGAGGGAGTCTATTTTTCCTTCTAACATTGAATCTATTTCTTCTCCACCTCCTCTCTCTGTTTCTTTAGTCTTTACCAGGACTCTTGTCCTATTAAAAAAATTTGGAAGGAAGAGTCCCAGTGGCTTCTTTGAGATTAACTTTGGTTTAGCAGTCATTATAGCTGAAAAGAAACAGTGAAATATATCATTCTAAGCAGAAATAAGAACGGGAAGATAAAAGCTGAGTGATTATGATGACTTTTTAAATCCTTCTTGTTGAGATGTAATACATGAAAGGAAATGCAAGACACAGCAGTTTAGTGTCTGGGAAGGTGATAAATTCAGTTGTATCTGACTCTGCAAACAGTGAACTAATGCTTTGGGTATTCATATCCTATAAACTTTATAGTTTCAAATGGAAAAAAAAAACCTGTTGGTAGCTATACTACTTATGTCATGTTCTGGGTGCATCATTATTATGTGGTAAAACAACCCCAAAATATGTTTGCTCATTAATTAAAATTCATGGTCACAAGTGGACATTAGAAAATTAAAAATAATTAGATACAACATTGTTAATATATGCATTTTATTAAATATAGGGATTTGTCATACATTTGGCAATATACAAAGAGGTAATATTTCAACATCTTTGTTGACAATGTTTTTTAATTTTTTTAAATTTGTATTTTGATTTACTTATACTTTATTTATCAGAGAAAGCAACCAGTGAGATGAACACTGCAGAGGACTGGGGCCTCATCTTAGACATCTGTGATAAAGTTGGACAGTCACGCACAGGGTAAGTGACTTTAGGAATTTCCTCCCCAAATGTTTTTAATTCTGTTATTTCAGTCTCATATCCAGGTGAGAGGAATGAATTTTTTGTTATCTTTTATCTGAATTCAACTGAAATTGATTACAAGTAAAAGGAAAATGTATGGTGTTTCTGCTGAAATATTTTACAACCCTTCCTTTGGATATACTGGCTGATTTGTTAAAATTAGGAATTGTGTACAGCAACTTTTTGCCAGTGTAACAGATTGAATACATTGATATGTTTTAGCAGTATCACTGTAAACCCAGGAGGCTTCATGAGGCATTTTTCTTACAGAATCATAATCTAAGTTGGAAGTGACCTCCAGAGGTCATCTAGTCCAACCCCCCCAGCTTCAAACAGGTCTAATTAGATCAGGTTGCTCAGGACCGTGTCGAGTCTTGAATGCCTCCAAGGTCAAAGGTTCCACAACTTCTGTGAGGAATATGTTTCAGTATTCAACTAGTTCTACTTCCTAAGTAAGTAAATTAAAAAATAATCCTGCAATCTGATTACAATTTTACCTGTTCCAACTTGTCTGTTGCATCTTGTCCTGGGACTGTGCAGGTCTAAGAAAGAGTCTGGCTACATCTTCTGTGTATACTCTGATTAATTGGTTGTTGAAAGCAGTAAGGCCACCTTTTGTCTGGTCTTCTCAAAGCTGAAAGCACTTCTCCCATCTTTCCTTGTAAGTGACCCTCCCTGACCATCCTGGCAGCTATCCATTGGATTTAGTGCAGTGTGTAAACAGCCTTCTTGCACTGGGGAGCCCCAAACTGGACAAAGTGCTCCAGATGCAGTCTTACAAGTGCAGAATGGAGGGGAAGGGTCACTTTCCTGACCTTGGTAGTTGTGCTGACCAGTACTTTGAGTCAGGATGTGGTTGATTGTCTTTGCTGCCAGGCTGCACTGCTGACACCTCTCACCCAATAGGACCTGCAAATCCTTTCCTGCTTTTCATGTGGTCAGCTCCTGGCCTCATTTAAAATGCCAGGATATACCCAATACCTTACCCTTGTTCTTGCTGAAATTCCAGTCTGCAAATTTCTCCAGCCTGTCCAGGTCCCTCTGAACATTAGCCATGCCCTCCAGTATATTGATTGTTCCCCTTCAACTTGGTCTGGTCAGTAAATTCCTGAGAGCCCTGTTGGTTCCAGTAGAAATCCCTGAAGGATCCAGCTAGATACTCCTGCTAGCTGGAATTTGTACCACAGGTGGGAACTCTTTGAGCCTAGTTTTTATCCAGCCTGTATTTCGCCAGCTGTGTAATAAGGAGACTATAAGAACTTCAGCTGTTACGTCAAAAATTTGCTAGAACCGAGGTATAAAGCATCTGCTGCCCTCCGTTGTTTTCACCATCAGACCAGCAGTGTCTTTGTCACAGAAAACAACAAGGCTTTGGGTTTCTTCCCCTTGTTTTCAGAAGCTATTCTCTGTCATCGGGGCTTTGATAAATGTACGTTTTGAAGATGTGATACTAAATGAAAAACATCTTAATATGGGCTGCTAATGTTTCCTTTATTGGTTATTTACTGAGCTCTTTCATGGAATTTATGCATGAACTTACTTTTTGGACAAGAAAAGATAAAGTATAATTTGAGCTAGAAACTAAAAAATACAGCTGAAAGACAAAATTTCAGTGTATTTATAGTGCTTTCAGTCAGTGTAGTATTAGGATTTGGAAATGTTTTAAATACACCTTCTCGAAGCATTCCTTGTAACAAATCAGGGAAGGAACAGACTCAAAAAAAGAGTTTTGCCACTGATGCTGTGAAATGCTTCTCTGAAAATGACTTGGATTGCCTTGTAAAACTGCCAGAAACAGTATGAGATGCCAGACAGCAAAGTCCCACCTGGGACTTTTGTTCCAAAGGACAGGTTTGCAAATAAGCTTATTCCTTGGGATTAGAGATGGTCTCTGGAGGAGTACTTAAAAATAGCACAGCATATTGAGACTTCTGTGCTGTTGTGTTTAAGTGTAGTTAAGATAACAGCTGGCAAGTTTATTAATAATGTTTCATATTATTCTTTATATGTAAAACTGCATTTCTATTCCTTGAGCACATTGATGCCCAACCTGTAATAGTAACTATGTTATTGAATGTTTCAGTATTCTATTTAGTCACTGAAAGCCTTTCCACAGATGAAATTTAGTATCACAGCAGCATAGCCTGAACAGTGCTCAAATGTGTGTAGCTGCAAGAGACAGCAGTACAGCTAGAGATCTTCTGGTAATGTGCAGCTAAATTCCTGTTAGGATTTGTGAAGTTTTTTTGTGTTGGTTTTGGTCTTTTCCTTTTGTGTGTTTTTATTTCAATCTTTTCTTAATAGACCTGTTTTATAAAAGAAAAGTGGGACTTTAACCTTTGTAGTATTTATCCTGTTTGTAATAGGCTGCCAGCTGACTTGTTGCTTAACTTAAAATTCTGTTAAAACTTGCTGAGAGTGAGTTTTCTTTGTTTTTGATGGATTGTGTCATGCAGTAGCAAGTAGCAAGTAGCAAGTCAAGGTAAAGCAAGACAATGTTTCCCGTCAAGAAGTTTAAATGAGATATGCTTAGCTGTTTGAAATTCTCCTGCAGTTTAGGTTCCTCTGACAAGGATGCAAGTCTTCTTAACTGGGATCGGCTTTAATCTTTTAACCAATTCTGCTCCAGTACAAGCTGTCTGTTACTGTTCTTGGCAGAAGTTTAGATTACAAAATCTCTCCTTTATGGATTTTCTTTGTCCCAGTCTGCAAGCTCCATTGCATCCTGCAGCGTTCTAGATGTGAGTTGTCTTACACCTGAAGCCGCAGCAGCCTAGAAAAATACTCGTTAAATACCACTTCTGATATAGTACATTGTCTGCTGACGTGGTTATATGCAGATGAATTGTTGGAAACATGTTATGCTACAAAGGTGATGCCTTTTCTTTTAAGATAAATTAGTTACAGTTCCATAACATAATTGCTACTGTTATTTTTTACATTGCAATACTTTCCACACCAAGAATTACAAATTGCTGAAAATGTTATCTTGCTTCCTTTAATCCAAACAACTAAGATATGTAGTAAATTAGAATTCCACTGAATCCCTCTCTTTGACTAATTTCTCTGGTTTTCTGTGAATTTCAAAATTAGAGTTGTTGTTAGCATTTTTATAGAAAACACAGGAAAAGCAGAAAATATGTCCATATTTTAAACAATATGACTTGTTTACAAGAGCCTATATGAAATACTGCTCTATGTAGTATAGAATTGACTTAATACTTTCTGCACATTTCACATATCAGGTCCTTAAGATGATCTAAAATTTGTCTGATGATGAGACAACACATTTTTTTAGTCTCTGAATGTCTTTTAGGAACTCGTACAGCTCAGCAGTTGCACATTGCATTATTTGCATCCTGTTTCTTGCCAATATTAGCTCAGTGAGCAAGTTGCCTTTTTAACATGGAAACATGATTAAAGAAAAGGTTTTACTGATAGAGGCAATCCTTTCTGTCTCCTGTTTTTGTACATCATTCTTGAAAACTTGTTTATTCTAAGAACTTTAATCACATGGTGTGATTCTTGAGGCTGTCCTGTGCAGGGCCAGGAGTTGGAGTTCAGTGATCTTTGTGGGTCCCTTCCAACTCAGGATATTCTGTGATTGTATATCTGACTACAGCAAAGGTATAGATTTTTGCATAGTGTTGTTTTTCTGCAATGAAAGTGCTTACAAAACTGAATCTATATTTTATCATCTCAGAATAAAATAATGTTATAAAATTTGAATGGTTCATTAAAAAGAATAAAAGGAACAATTAAAGGACAAGTATGGTATATTTTAGCTCCCCCTTTCCTGAGTCATTTCAGTGCTAGCCAGTTCCTAACTCTAATTGTGTTTACATTTGGCTTTGAGATAGTTGTACAGTTTATTTAATGAGATATATCAGTCTACATTAAAACTATCACAACTTCAGGTTTTTTCCAGAAAAGTTACTTAATAAAAAAAAATAATGGCTGAAAAAAAATTAAGTCAGTGGCTGAGAGACTACACCAAGGATTGAGAAAATAGAAATGCTCATTGCAGCACTTTCTGCTTGGGGCGGGTATTGGAAAATTGTCATTGAGAAATGGTTTGTTCATATCATTGCTTGCCTAACTTTGTCTTGATTCCTGAAGGATTAATCACTGCCTCAGCAAGTCAGTGTTCTGGTTAGCTGTTTCTTCTTTGGTTGTTTTTGTGCCTGTTCATGCACAGAGAAGAGCAGAATTGCTTACTTGATAGTTTTCCGATGTGTCTTCTATTTTTTCCCCCTCAAATTACACAATCTCAGTAGCATTTTACATTGTCATTGCAGTGTGTGTCTAGCAGCCTGACCAGGAAGCTTTAGGACCTACCTGTTTCTGAAGGAACAAGAAGAAAAACTGAGTCACACAGAATTACCTTAGACTGTAAATTAACAATAAATTCCTGAACGTATATGAAATATTTTGTGTAGAGTAGTATTTTAAATTGCAAATGCTGCTAGTTGTGTCCTTGTTAAATAAAATACATTCAGATTTTTTTTTTTTACTTTCTAAAACTAAATCTGAAATTTATTGTGACTATTTTCTGTTTATATTGGTATACAATACCATATGATGCCATACGTGATGCATAGCTTCTATTGTAGCTTGCCACATTTTCACCCTACTTATTTGTTATTACTACTCATTGTGGAGCCTCTGAAATTTGGATCACAGCATCTTTGGACGACACTGTGGCCGAATATTTGTACAGTATGGTGTGGAGAGATGCCTAATAAGTGGATAGAATTCTACACTTATAGGGTGCATGCTTCCCTCTGGTTTCAGCATAATGCTTCTCATAATTCACACACTAAATTGTATGATGAATTAATTAGAAGTAAAAATAAGAATTACAGTCCTGTCTAGATTAGGTTTTCTTACTCTGTGTGACTAAAGATTGGTATGCATGGATTATTTTTTTATGTACATGTAATCAAAAGATTTCTTATTTTAAACATTTGAGCATTTAAAAACATTTAACACTCAAGTATTGATCATTTCTGTTAAATATATGAACAACTAGATTGTACTTGAGACATGTGGATGATCATTTGGCTTTGAGGCTTTCTTATTACCTTATTACTTTCAATAAGACTTTGGATTCCTTTGTAAAAAAAAAAAAACTTAGGCTGATGGTCCTGTTCTTGAACTGCTAAGCTCTTGATCCTGCACCCTGCCTTTATAAATACTGGCAATGGGCAAACTCTTATTTGAGCTTGCACTCGTATCACAGTGTCAATCCTACTCATAAATTAATGATTAAAGAAAGTTATTTCTGACAGTTTTAGCTGTATTCTTTCTCAATTAAAGTAAGCATATGAGAAGTCTTGAATAATTAATAGAGAAAAGGTAGTACTTGCCTTAAAGCCTTCATCTGTAATAATTGGTATATGAAGGTATATGCTGAATGATATGTACTTGTGCTGTGTGACAGCATTTTCTATAATTAGTACCACTAAATATGAGGTGGACATTTCTGTAAAATGTAGACACTGCCAAATATAGTATAGCCAAGCAGTGGTGTAACTTTAACCTGAGTTTCATGTTGATTTTTGGATATCAGTTCGGCAGAAAAATACTTTTGCTTCCAAAGACAACTGTGCTATAAATGCATAAACTCCATAAATGTGTAAAATCTTAGTTTAGACTTACCTTCTCTTTTCCTCTTTCTCTCCTTACCCTCTTCCAGGGTTATCTTTTCAGGGCTATTCAACAAATAATGACTATATGCCCATGCTAATTCCTACCTCAGCCTGGCTCAGCTTTCCACTAGTTTTATAGACAGAACAAAGTAACAGAAAGTCACTTAGATTATAATATGCTAAGCTTTCTGAAATCCCCTTTCAAATTCTTTGTTGAAGTTGCTTTTCATGTTATTTCTGTCTACCACAACATAGGTAAGGCTTGAATTCTGTATTTAATTGTTTTGAAACTTTGGTATAGATTGTCTAATGGAGATTTTTTAGAAATTAATGGTTCATTACATGTCTTCTTTATAAATGTTATTCTGTAGATTAAAAGAGACTCTGAGGAACATGGTGTTAATTAAAAATAAAAGTAGCAAAAGGGTGTTGGTAAATCAGTATGTAAGAAAATGTTCTTACATGTATATGTGAAATATAGAAGAGTAGGTGCATGACTACAGAGAATTTCAGTTCTCTAATTGTGATGGATTTTCTGTATTTCTGGAGTATTTACAGTAATTCACTGTAAGTACAAAAGGTGGTATAAATTACTGAGAGGTTTTGATAATTAAGAGAGCTACAAATCCTACAAGATAGAAATGGCTACAACTGTTTATGGTGTGAATTTCTTTTTTAAATGTTGCACTTAAAAGCTACTAAGTCATTTACTCACAATGTTCAGGAAATCTTGCTGTCCGATAATATTGTCAGCATTGTCATGTGTGCAATAGGAAATGTTCATTCCATTACATATTTTCAAACTGTGTTGTGTTTTTTAGGCCTAAGGACTGCCTCCGCTCTATTATGAAGAGAGTGAACCATAAAGACCCACACGTCGCTATGCAAGCATTAACAGTAGGTTCTTTTTAATGTCATGATTTTCCTTCCTGAAAAGTCATATTGCAAAAAAATCTCTGAGTTTTAATCTTTCTTTCATTAGCTTCTAGGAGCATGTGTATCGAACTGTGGCAAAATCTTTCATTTAGAAGTCTGTTCAAGAGATTTTGCCAGTGAAGTAAGCAATGTGTTGAATAAGGTAATGTATTGCATTGATTTATACATTTCATCTCTAAGTGATATCAGATAGAGAATTGGGGTAATCTGAAAGTGGAATGGAATCTACTTTTGGAGGACTGGAAAGGGGAGGGAGGGGAAGGAGAGACAATTACTGTAAAGGCTGTGGCTCTCAGAACTTCCTGAATGCTACATCATAGTAGTTAACATAGGTATTCTGTTTGAGGGATGTGTGGTGTGTTAATTTAAAAATAAACTACTTTATTTTCACTTTAAATAACATCAGTAAAATACTAAATACAAATATGATGAAATGGAGTTAAAACTGGGCTTCTCTGTAACTTTATTTTACTTTATTTTGGGCCTAGCACATACTGTACTGGTACAAACACAATGCTGATATATTATTCTCCCTTTCTAATAAAGATTTAGTGCTAAACTTGACTACTAAATAAAGTATCTGTATGTTTTATATTGACAGTAACATGCAATTACTTGAAATTAAGATCAGATTATTTAACTAGCTTCTACTGTCCATGCAGGGTCATCCAAAAGTTTGTGAAAAGCTGAAAGCCCTTATGGTGGAATGGACTGATGAATTCAAGAATGACCCACAGCTTAGTTTAATATCTGCTATGATAAAAAATCTTAAGGAGCAAGGAGTTACTTTCCCAGCTATTGGTTCACAGGTATATTAGATTTTTGTGCTTGTTCTCAAAGCGTGCCACAAATTCTTTTTATCCTCAGCTCTGTATTTTACAGTTTGTAGTCTTGAATTCTAGAATGTTTGGCAAACAAAATGAAAACTACCTTGTCTTAATAAAACTTTTCTTTGAGGAGTGGAATGCTCTGAATTACTTTAGATTTTAATGTAGCAGATGAATACAGATCAAAATAGTGAACTTAATGCACTGTCAACTTTTTGTTGGATTCATTGGTACATCTTTTACTTATGGCTAGGCTGCTGAACAGGCAAAAGCAAGTCCAGCTCTAGTTGCCAAAGACCCTGGTACAGTAGCCACCAAAAAGGAAGAGGAAGATTTAGCTAAAGGTGAGTGCATTTATTTGCTGACATGATGCATATTGTTTAAATGACCATTAGCCAATCTGCATGTGTTAGTAATGGTTTCTTCAACATTCAACCCACTAAAGTCTATTTTTAAAGAGATCTGTGTCTCAAAACCATATTCTGCATGAGTTTCATAATGTTTGTTTCTACTCTGTCCCTTCTTAAATATGATCTATTTTTTTTCTGCAGACTTGAGCTGAGTTTAATAGGAGTGAAACTCCTCTGCTCAGTCAAGCTTAATTAAAAATGACCCAGAAATGTGAAATTATTTAAGGAATTATAGGAAGAAAAAAAGGAAGGGGCAAATTTTTGCTTGTTTAAGCAAAAATAATTTTGTTAATTATGAATTAAGGAGGGACTTTACTGTGAAGGTGACCAAGCACTGGCACAGGTTTCCCAGAGATGTCATGGTGTCTTTATTCTTTGAGATACTAAAAAGTTGTTCCTGGCAGTCAGCTGTGGTGACCCTGCTTGAACAGGAGATTGGACAAGATGACTTCCAGAGGTGCTTTCCAACCTCAACCGATCTGGGTAAATTTGATTCTGTGAATCCAGGCTAAAGGTTCCTGTCTAACAGAACAGAACAGAGAACCAATGTGCACTGGAACAGCTGTATCTTTTCAATATTTCAAGCAATCTGGAAAAGTTCAACGTGGTGTAAGATGTAAAGTAAGAGTGTAAATATTTTTCATCAGTTCAAGGTTGTAACAATAATATAGTAATAAAGAGTGGGTGACGTTGTGGAGTTATTCCATTTGTGCTTTAATGCTATTTATTCATCCTGTCCATATTGGAAACCTCAGTAAATCCATAAGGAGAATTCTGCTCTATCTTTGTTACTTACCATTAATTCTAAGATTAAAAAAAATCATTAAAATGCAGCAGGAATAGGGTTATACTAAAAGTTTTCACAGAATTAAATTTTTGTATCAAGCAATCCATTTTTATACAGAATTTTGATCTGAGTAACTCTTCTTTTGTAGCTATCGAGCTGTCACTAAAAGAACAAAGGCAACAGCAAACAACACTTTCCAGTTTGTATCCAAGCACCTCAAGCCTTTTAACAAACCACAAACACGAGGGCCGAAAGGTTCGTGCAATCTATGACTTTGAGGCTGCTGAAGATAATGAACTAACATTTAAAGCTGGAGAACTTATAACTATCCTTGATGACAGGTAAGTTATATAGAATGCCTACTAGAACTATGTTAAACTGTAAAAATGAATTAGAATAATTATATCTTCTATGTAGAAGCATACCATGGAATACAATGAATGGAAACATATTTTTGTAGTAAGTACTGTATTTTGTTATCTCCTAGATTTTTTACCAATAAATGTATTTGCATAAAAATTACTGTGTAAAGATTTCTGCATATATACAAATTGTATTTATGTGCTAGTATGTAAAAGCCTCTACTGTGCAATTCCAAGAAAGTTCCATGTGAGTATTGGGGTTTGTGATGTATGGGGGCTTTATTTTTTTTTTTTTTTATCTTTAGTGATCCAAATTGGTGGAAAGGTGAAACTCATCAGGGTATAGGATTGTTTCCATCTAATTTTGTAACAGCTGATCTTTCTGCTGAGCCTGAAATGAGTAAGTAACATTACATTTATGTACATATGTTAAACCTGTCATGGCTCATGGGTGATTTCCTTTCTCTTGTGATGGAGTTCAGTTGCAAGTTAATGTGATAATTGAAGTGAAACAGGAGTCCTTGCTATGCTCTCACAAACAGCAGTCAGACCAAGGTTGCCCAAACTGTCTTCTGCTGAAAAATGCTGCTGCTGCCTTTGTCAGCAGCTTCTTTGAGACTCATGGAATCACTTCATTTACACCTTGATAAAGGTGGGGAGCAGCAGCTTTTTTTCCAAATTGCCTTTTTGTCCAGTTGCAATGGTGCAAGATGAAACTGAAGGCCGCCATGGCAGATAGGACTTGGAGACAGATTACCAGTGTTCAAATAGTTCAAGAAACCTACATACTGTAGGTATGTACTTGTGCACAGTGGACAGAGGGATTTTATGTATGCAGCTTATTTACTAGTATCTGTTTATAAACATCTAACCTACTTTAAATATTTAATAAAAATGTTAAATACTAGACAAGACTTCAAGATTTTAGAACTGATTTCTGTAAATCTTGTGAGTTTACAAGATTAATCTTTGTGATCTCAATCTGAAGATGCTAAAAGTATGAGCAGGTCAGCAGAATTACATGCTGTAGCAGTCATTTGTGTGTGATAAGAGTCATATTTGGCTTTTTTGTGCTAGTCTCCACTACAGAGGCATGAGATGCTTTGCAGATAGGATTTGGTAAAGAAGGAATAGAAAAACTTGAGACCTTTTGATTCTATACTTTGCTCTGGAGAAAAGAAGATTCAATTTGTTATAGATGATTTTATCAGTTTTATCTTAAACTTGACTTGCTAGCCCTATTGTTTCCAATCACTCTTTCTCAGTCTTTTATCCTGATGTCTTTTTAATGTGTATGTTATGTGCAGGGAGACTATGATAAGGCCATTTACTTGCTAAAATGTGTTTCTGTTGACCTTGTGTGAACTGGTGTATTTTTTTTTAATGTGATTTACAGATAAAAAAATTACTTAGGTCTGTGGCTTTCAAATGTCAATGAAATACTAATTTTTAAAATTTGCACAGGATAGGTTTCAAATGCAAGGAACCTAGGCATTACACCAGTTATATAATATTTATGTCATTGTTTATTTTTTCTTTTCTAAAATTAAATCTGAGTGTTTATCTTACAGTGAAATCTGAGAAGAAAACAGTGCAATTCAGTGATGAAGTTCAAGTAGAGACAATAGAACCTGAGCCAGAACCAGTTTATATTGATGAAGTAAGCACGATAAAAGTACTGATTGGTACTAAATGCACTGCTGGGACATTTAAATACGTGATGTTTAACCCTTTCATCCTGTACTTTAGAAAGATAATAGAAAGAGAATGGGAAGAGAGGTTTCTTTAAAGTAATAAAAAAAAAATCTGCATTATTCTCTTTTGTTTAAGAGTCCTGAAGTTCTTAGGAATTTCTGAAACTGAATTTGGAGCTGCATTCTGTTTAGGGCCCTACTCTGGAAATGCACATATGTTTACCTCCAAGCTAGAATGTTAGTATTGAGTGGCACATCTACTCTCAAATTTTGCTTGAAGTACTTCAGGATACCATAGAGATACCCATTTTGACTGCTGTCTTAGATTTATTTCCAGTATAACCACTACTCTCTACCCTCAGACTGAAAGATCTCTTTCCACCCCTGAAAAATCTGAAATTCTGTTGCTCTGTAAGTAATATTTAGTAAGATATTTACAGTCTCACCACAGTGATCCTGTAGGGTTTCCACAAACATTCAGTCCAGGAAGTTTTTCCCCTGCCTTTTTTTTTTTTTCTTTACCTCTACTTGGATTCTGTCATTGTTTTTTGAGATAAAAAATCAGTTACTGCCTTCTTAAAGTCCTATTAAAGTCCTATTAAAGTCCCACCTCAAAAACTCCTCTTCCCAAGAGATACTTGTTTGTAGTCTGCTGAAATAGATTGTCTGAGACCTTCCTTGAGATGCCTTCGAGCTTTTGTTTTCTGAGTCCATTGTTGATTTTTTAGTGTCTTCTTTTGTTTTTAGATTTGCCACAGTATAATTTTTTTAAGGAAGTAGTTAATTTGACTTTCTCCCACCTTTCCATGGTTTAAGGAGGACAAAACATGGTTATATTGTCTACTTTCATACAACCTATATAACTGAGTCTGATAACGGCTATTTATTTGACAGTGCTCAGCTAAAAAAATTATTACAAATAATTCACTTTTAATGTTTCATTAACCAATATAGTTCACTCCAAGACATATTTATCAAAGATTTAGTGCCTGTTTATTTTCTAACTTTTGATATTTTTATTATAAAAGGGTTGTGCTTAAACTCCTTACTTAAGCTTGACTTATTCTGAAGTAAATCCTGAAATGCCTCCAAATATCATCTTAAAACAACACTTCTGTATACATTGGTAATGACATGGCTCACGTACTGAATAGGCCTCATGCACTTAAAATTGCTTTTCAGTGAATTTGAAATACTCTCCATTATGTCAAAACATTTCCACTAATCCCACTAGGTGGTGGTATTGCATATGTAATAACTAGGGTGGAAGAATGGGAACTGCTCAGAAAATACTGTTTAGAAGAAATCTTAGGAATAAAGGAGTGTTCTGTACATTCCACTTGTTTCCACTAATTTTTCTCATTCGGCTTTTCCTTGTTCAAGCATCTTCATTCCTGTAAAGTAGCTTGTATCATTTTTATTTTCTTAATGTTAGTTGAGATGATTCTCAAGTGCCGAGAGATCAAAATGACTGTTGTGAACAGTGGCTTTAGTTTACTGTCCTGAAAGTGCTAAGTCCCTTGCTGCCACATTTGCCCTAATTATACAATTTGTGTTCTAGGATAAAATGGACCAACTTTTGCAGATGTTACAAAGTGCTGATCCATCTGATGACCAGCCAGACCTCCCAGAATTGCTTCATCTTGAGGGTAACAAAACGAATGAGTTTTTTCATTGTTGTTTTCCTCTCTGGTAATTTTTTATATCAACACAAATTGAAACTAGACTGAAACGACTTCAGCTTCATGTGCATGTGAGAAGCATGGCTGAGAAAAGTGCCTGAGCCATGATTATCTTCTCACTTCTTGTTTCCCACAGACAAAAGTGCAAAATGTTAACTTAAAACAAGCCTACTTTTCTCTAAAGAAAACTGTTTACTATATTATTTTCCTTTTCAAGACACATACTTAATTCAATCATATTCATCCATTATTTCTTTCCTTCATAGAGTAGCACAGCATGAGAGGCGAAAGGAGTGTCAGGAAGATTCCATGAGAGGAAGCAGAAATACTACTAAGGTTTAGAATAGACCTCTGGGTGCCCCACATGCTTTTCACTTGCATCTGTATTTCTGTAGAAGTTGCATATTAGCAAATACCTCACAGAGTACTACAAATTATCCTACTCTTTTAGAGTCAAATTGTTCAGACTGCCTCCTCACAGAGGCATTATAGATCATTTTACCTAGGTTGATGGATGCACCAAAATTTTTGGAATGGAATTTGGAAAAGGAAGAAAAGGAACTTCCCGATTATGAGACAGAACATAGGCTTAACCTGACAATTCAGATGGTACCAGACTTTATTAAGAAAATGGCAGTCTCTACATCTGTCTAGAAGTTAATAATTTAAAAAATGCATAGGTTTGTAAATTCTTAGATATCTCCCATCTTTCCACTCCCATCTGGTTCATCATGCCTGTAAATGAATCCTGTTCTGGGAACTCACATCAGTGACATGTCTGCACATATTCTAGTTCCACTGAAACTAAAGGGAGGTGAAAAGAAATATGACTGGTTTTATTCTTTCAAGTCCCAAATATAGCTATAGAGGCTGTTGTCTAAGAAGCAGATTGCCTGTATCTGATCCAGGACAGAGGCAAAGAAATTAAAGGTATGCTTGTCAACCAGCCTACAGATATGGCTTGCTTTAGGAGTTGCTTCAAAATGCATTGTGAGATCATTAAAGCAATGCTGAATTTTGCATTGAGCTATGGGACTGTTTTTAGAATCTGAAAGTAGTAGTGTAGTCAGATGATTACTCCCCAGCTACCTGCAACAGCACTTGCCAAACACATGGCTACATATAGTCTACAATGCCAATTCAAGATTACTTGCTCTACACTTAAGTAGACTTTGGTGAACTACTGCTTTTGCCATAGGTTCTGAAAATTTTACTATAGGTGTGTTTTGAATCCTTGGTTCCTCAGCGGTGGCAGATGCTGATGAACATTTGACAGGAAAACCGCTTCATTTTCTTCTGCCATCCACATGCCCAGTCACAAATGTCTTTGAATCGGAGAGCTCATCCTAACATGTTCTGGAGGCCAGGGTTTGTGGCTGGCAGCAGAGCAGTGATCATGTTAACAGACATCTAAGCAATCCTTGTCATGTCTTTTGCCACACTTCATGCTGTACATAAAAGTAGGCAGAACTTTGACAGGTTTTGCATTTTTCTCAGCATTTCTGCCAATCTATTACTGATCCTGGGTTCAAAGAAGCAGATGGGGTACCTCTCATACAACTGCTCTTTCACCTGGAGTTGCCTTCAAGGAACTCAGTAATGATGTCCTTTCACTCACCGTGGGTCAGATGTTTTCAGGACCTTCTGCATTTCTAATATCCAAAATGTCCCTTTCAGCTTCCATGTCTGTTTATTTTACATTTGACAAACTGTGCCTTTCTGCTAATTAGTCACGGTTTGCTTGGCAGTTATATGAGCCCCATGTCCTTGTGCTGAAAGGAGGAGCTGAAAGGCATGGGGTGCATTTTTGTTTATTTTAATGCTTTTTCATTCTGCTTCTGGTAAGCTTTTGTGTTGGGTTTTGAACATGTCAGTGGTTTGAAAAACCCCCCTCCCCCAATTAGGATTCTAGTGAGACCAATGTGCTATGAGTGTCTTTGATGTGCAGATGATTGAATCATTGCAACCAGTTTTCTCCTTTGTTGTTTTCATAGTCTTTTTGTAGGAAAGTTAGATGAGCACATGATCTAGGTTGCAGTGGCAAATCTTCCTTGAAGAAGAGATTGCCTTTTGATTTACTTGAAATTTTTAACGCAAAATAGTTTCAGTTTTATACTTCCTGGGTGTTAAATGTGTTTTCTTTCACTTTATTTTTATTTTGAAACATACTTTTTAAATTGTACCACTACTGAAAACTTCAGCTGGGTCTCAAATTGGTCATGACACTACCTCTGTTACTAAAAATTTTTTGACATACAGATTATGGTAATGAACTAAAAAAAAAAAAAAATTGGACTAGCATCTATTTCTATCTGATTTTTTAAATTTCTTTCTGATTTGCAGTGTGGAAATGTTTACTACTCTGATATATTTTAATGTCTTTCTATTCTAGCAATGTGCCACCAGATGGGACCTCTCATAGATGAAAAATTGGAGGATATAGACAGGTAAAAAAAAGTCATGTGCTTTGGCTGAAATTAAGATTCATTCTTAGATATGCCAGAGTTGTTACTAGATAATATCTTAATTTCTGTAAATACTGGCAAAGAAAATAGGTGTATTTATTGGTAGTTTCTCTGAGAAGTGGTCTGAAGATTTTTTTCCCATAGTCACATAATAATTTATAGTGTTATACCATTTGACTCTCTGACACTTGTCAGGCATCACTTCACAGTAAGAATATTATTTAACATACCTTGTGAAATTTCTCTGTATTTTCTGTCCTATACTGAAGTATCTAAATTGTAGAATGAACTGTAAAATATATTTTCTAGGAAACATTCAGAACTTTCAGAGCTCAATGTTAAAGCAATGGAGGCTCTTTCTTTGTATAACAAATTGATGAATGAGGACCCAATGTATTCCATGTATGCAAAACTACAAAACCAGCAGTATTACATGCAGTCATCTGGTGTTTCTGGCTCTCAGGTATGCATATAACCTTTAATAGCCGTTGACCTTATCAAGTTCACACTGACTGAGCAGTGTTTTCTGTCAGTTTTTTGCACAGTATGTGAAAAAATAAAAATAAAACTGTTTGTTTTCAGCTACAAGCTTTAGAGACTCTCCTTCTCCTCCTCCTTCTAATGCTTTTAGTTTTTTTGTGTTCAGTTCCTTTTGATCAATGAAAAAGCCCATCCAGGGCTTTAAGTTGCACATAAAATTAAGAAATAAAACTACTAGGGCTTTGCATAGTGGATCAAAGAAAATAAACAACCAAAGGAGTACAGTAATAGATAATTCAACATGAAAATGCGGCTATGAAAGAATTATCATTTTTAACTTCAATAATTTCAGTGCTAAATGCTCTTCACTGATATTTTTAAAAAAAGGAAACTAAAAGATTTGAGAGGATCTCTTTAAGTTCTAAAGTCAGATATTAAATAGCAAATTTTCTTGTATTTTATTTCTAATATTGCTTTGTTTAACTTCCTAGGTTTATCCGGGCCAAAGTCAAGGTAATGCATATTTGGTGGCAGGGAGTGCACAGATGGGCCACATTCAAGGTTACAATCTTCCTCCAGAACAGCTCCCTTCTCTCAGCCAAGGCACAGTTACTCCATCTGCCAGCTCAGTACTGCCTGGTCAGCCTGCACAGACGTCTTACACAAAGTAATTTTTTCTATTCAAATTTAAATTGATTTAAACAGAGACTTACTTTTAAATTACAGAAGTATAATTATAAATTCAACTGAAGGATACTTTACTGCTATCATTTCCAGAGTGCTTTTTATTAGTGTCATGTATTTGGTAAAAATGCCTGAAAAACTTCTTAAGTTTTTTATTGGTTTTATAATTCTATCTTGTTTTTAATTTTCTGTATAAAAATATGAGATCTATAATTTTTATATAAAACATAGAGAAATTATGCAGACATGATTTAGTAGTAGTAGTAACTTTTAATATACTTTTAAAGATGAAGATTATCTGCTGCTCTGGCTTGCTTTGCATAATTTCTGAGAGTGTATATTCTATTGTTCATTTGTCAAATATCTTACCACAGAAGAATGGGGAGAATTCTGCTCATTTTGGGAAAGAAGTGAATGGACTATGAATACTTACTAAAGCTTATACAGCTTGCCCAAACAATAAAGCTAAAAGAGGCTTTCTACATTGGGTAGATGGCCAAAGATGCCAAGTTTTTGTTAAGTTACCTATATTGTGAAAAAGTTTGTGGGTTTTTGTTAGCTGGTTTTTGTTTACTCACTGTGGAAAGTAATTTTATTCTAAAAAGTTGGGAGAGACATCCATCTTGAGTCATTAATGCATTTGTTAGTCTTTGTCCCCAGGGATACTTATTTGGGATACTAAAGCAGACAGTAATAAAGTGAGTTACTGCATATTCACCTGATTTGTTTTGCTATTTAAAGCAGTTTTTTGGGTTTTGGTTTTCTTCATGAACAGAATAGAAGATAGATGATATTCCATGTTGCACCTTAAAATAAAACAGAAGCAGAGATTCATGGTCTAATTTTAAATCCATGGGAAGTGTCTATTGTATGTTTAAATCTGAGGAGTGTGTTTGAGTTTTAGTGGGAATACTCATTGGCTACAGTCATAAATATGCAGGGTGTCCAGAGTTAGGTGATTTTGTGTGTAAAAGTGGAACAACTGAAGAAGCGATACAGTTTTGCTGTTCTGTTGTTTAATTGTTTGTTAATTCAACTTTAAATTTTTTTTCTCTCTTTTTTGGTTTTTTTTTTTTTTTTTTTCAGTGCAATGGTTGGTTCTGTTGCTGGAAGTACCTACTCTAACCAGCCTTCAGTGTATAGTCCACCACCTGGTACTGTTGATGTTGCTGCTTATCAGAATGCTGGAACTAATATGTCTCAGGTGCCAAACTATAACTTAGCACCTACAGCTCTGCCACAGACAGCAGGCAGCCAGCAAGCACCTCCACAACAACCACAGCCTCCACCACCTCAACAACCACAGCATAGTTACTCACAGAAGGCACTGCTATAGGATCCAGGACTTCTGATTCCTAATCTTCTTTAACCTCTGCTAAAGGCGGTTGGCCATTCTATGAGTTTCTTCATTTAATCTCTTACACTTCGTTTATCCTCAGCTTAATAAGAATCTCTCTTGGTGAACAAGTTCAATTTGCACTGACTTTTTAGGATTTTTTTTTAATTTTGCAGAGGAACTGATATATTTAGGAAATTTAATTCCTTTTAAAATGCCTAAAAATTGGTACAAGATTATTTATGTATGGTTAATTGGCTAGTTTGTGAAAACTCAACCATTGCAAACTGTTGTGGCAAAAATATTATGTACATATAGTGTGTGATTGCAGTAGTGCCCATTTCGTATAACTATGGTGATCATGTGAATATATTTAACACAATGTTTAAAAATAATTTGCTTTACTATTTTATTTTAATCATGAACTGACAACCATATTTCATAGTTTTGTCTAGTTTTAAGACAGATGCAATGTCTTTTTCCAGTGCAGGAAAAACAGTAATTCTGCCTATCATGGTTACAATTACAAGCTAAAGTCTATATATGAAATTACAAACTTAGATAAGTTTTACTACTTCTTGAATTGAACACAAGTGTTATCATGACTATTAGATAGCTTATCTACCAAAGTAAACTTCTTAACTAGCAAATGATTTGGGGGGGATAACAGCAAATTATGATTCTGCTTTGGACATAGTTAATAACTTAAAACTACTATTCAGAGGCTGCTAAACATATCATGGGACCATGAAACAGATCAGGATATTGCATTTTATCATGAGAAGCATGTAATTTATTTTTCCAAGTTGTTTTTTAAAAGGAGAACCAGAACTGTATTCTATGTGTGTTGGTAGAGATTACACCAAAGAAAGACAGAGGAGTTGATTAGAAAGAGAAACAATGGAGTTTTAAACTGGAACACACAACATGAATTACACTATTTTATTCAAGTCTTCTTAATTAGAACATGGAGAATTATGGACATGTAAATCACTTTGCTGAACAAACCTTCAGGGCTTTGTTTTATCTCTTGTGGCCTTGCTTAGCAATTTGTTGTGTTTACTGTTCTAACACAAACACTTCTGCCTTAAATGTCTGTTTAAATTTCCAGTTGTACAATTTGAGTTTATTGGCCCTTCTATAATTTGAATAGTTCATGAGGCATCTCATTTAAATCCACTTTTAGCTTACTTTAAATTCTCTTTTGCAGCAACATGCATTAGCCTATTTTAGACCCTTGTGTTACTCAGTGACTTAGCCACATGGCTTTGTAAAGCATGGTATTTTCTTTGTGTGGATGAGGTGCTGCAAAAGAAACATAGTAGTGGAAGGCAGCATTTCAGGTGTGCTTGAGCAGAGTTTTTTTGTACAAAGACTGTTGTTACTTTGCATTTGTATTCCATCTAGTAATGCATTCTGGTTTTGTCTTTTCCAGCAACTCTAATTCCACTAGAGCAATACTAGATGGCTTCAACATCAGCTCTGTTCTTAGTCTTGTGTGTATGTCAGAAGTTGTCTTGTGTACTATATTTTTGTGTCATGCTTCTGGAATTAAATGTTGTAATTGTACATTGTACTATAAAATGAGCTCTGTTATCCCATATACTCCTGCATCTATTCACAGTTACCTGACATGCCTTTGTTTCACTATTTTAATTGACATCAGTGTTTTGCCAGATACTTTCAGATGACTGCTTTGCATAACTTCTGACTGGGGTTGTTACAAAACATGCCCATGGCCAATCTCTTCCAGTTGGGGATGTTCTAGCCAGCTGGTTGATCTAATGCTAGTATTTTCGCATACTTGTTTTCTCTAAAATTTTTAAGCATCCTTGCAAACTGTCATTAGTTATTTCAGTACTTGGTGTCATCACAAAAGCCTGCAGAATTTCAAATGAAATACTAAAGAAAAACATAATAATATGACATACTGTGTCATAGATGACTTTTTATGGATTGAAGAAGTGATGTCTTTAGAAAGGACTTGTAGTATAATTTAGATAGTGTTCTCTGTATGCATTAGATATCTTATTCCAAAATTGGATATGCAATGTGTTATAGAAATGTGTAATTTATACACAAAAGTGAAAATAATTTTTTATTCCATACTTCTTAGTCCCTGATTCAAGGAGAAGCTTGAAGGATCAAGATAGTCTTTCTGATACTGACTACTGTATTCTTACTTTTTCACATGTTGTGTTACATGTTCCCTAATGAGGGCATGTGGAACTTCCGTACAGAAATTACCCAGAAAAAATACATTTTGTTAGTAATTTGTCATTGTTTTTAAAATTTTTGAAGTTTTTCCTTGATATACAGAAATGCGAGTTCCTAGTTTCTCATTTGAACACTGAAACCTTATGTGTATCATAATTTTTCTGCTCTTGAACTTGCTTATTTTGGCCATTCATCCGTTTTTAGGACAATTAAAATCACCTTTCATGTTCATCATGACTGAAAAAAACGCTTGCTAAAACTCAATGCCTTTCTAAATTCAATCTAATGAAAGTTGAGAAAAAAAAGATGGACACTTTCTATTTTCCTTCATACTTTTATTGAAGTCACTGCTCTAAGGTATGTCCTGTACCAGACTGGGCATTTTAGTTTACTTTGAATCAGAGTTCATTGTCTACAGCTGGTGGAGTAGGCCACTACAATTTTAGATTCTGAGTCTTAGTGTTTCTGTTGCAACCAACATTTTCCATTTCATGTGCAATTTTCTGATTAAATTTGGAGCTGTGTTACTTCATGTTGATTTTTCTTATCAGAAAATGTCTTCCTACTTGGTTCTCCCCTGTATGCTCGATACTCTGAATTGATGCCTTCTCCTTTGCTAGATACTGTCATTGCATGAATTCCTTCAGTCATTCTCTCATATTCTCTCTGGTAGCTTAGAAATGATACTTCAGTTCACCTCCTCTCTGCTGCTTTGGTATCATGAACCTGGAGATGCCATTGCTGGTGCTTCTCTGCCATGATTTATTCTCAGATTCTTTGTTGATATATTGTTTTGACCAAGTTCACTTCTGTTCTACCTTACTATGGTATTGAACACTGAAATGTTAATGAACAGGGGAAAGTACACGTACTTCCCTTTTACACTACTGTGTGGAAAAGCATTTTAGCAATTAAATAAAGTGTCAGAATGTAAACTATTTGAAAGTAAGGAATCCTTGGAAATGTTATTCATGTTCCAATAGAAGATCTGATTTTTGAATGTCTTGTTTCATTACATGTAAATTGTCAATTTAAGGCTAAAATGTGTTCAAGATATTTTGTATAACCCTTTTTACTTAACCCTTTCATTAAGGAATACAAAAATGCTAATTAACTTCAGAAGGGATATTTCAGTGGCTTGGTTAGCTTGAACTGGAGCAGACTCTGGAAAGTGCCTTCTGTGCATTTCACTTCCATAAGCAAAATTTTTTTAGCCATGTGTCTCATCTCAATTTATGTGGGCATAACAAAGGTGTCAAGATTTACTGTAAAACATCCCAGGAAAAATACTGGGGTACCATGTTAAAATTTTCTGTACTGATGTCATGGCAGTGTGTTCCAGAGTGTGCAGCTGCAGGAGCAGCCACAATGTATTTGCCCACCTCTCTTTAGTAACTGGTGCTGTGTAGATGTGTCTATAATGTCAGTGGCCAAAGCACATAGAGACAGCAGTGAAAAGGAGCAAAATATGGAATTCCTACGTGCTTCTCAACAGGTGTGGAGCAGCATATTGCCCTCATGGTACAGTTACTGTTCATGAATTTTGAGGCAGGGGGAACTGAAATAAATTTGAACTTCAGAAAATTCTGCCAGATGGCAAATTGTTAGATGTAACAGAGATAGATTTGCTTTTAATACCACGTACCTATTTTGCTGATCAAATCTAGGCTGCTACTATAGTTCTCTGATTTCATCTAGATGGCAGGAACATCAGATTTACACTGGAGAACTGCTTAATACCTCATTCTCCAATTTTTTTAGTATTTTCTCTAGTATCACTGACTTTATTTTTCACTCATATTTCAAAGATATCTGTGCAGTCTTTATATACAAAGGTCTTACCTTATTCCTTCTCTTCTGGGGTTCACAGAATGAAAAAAATACATCTCTAGTTTAAGCAGCTACACTGGCACTTTGAATTACTCAACTGCACCTTCCTTTGGAGAACATGTATGTATCTGTTTTGAAGAACAAGGGAGCATAATTTTTCCAGTTGAAAACTGGAAGGAGATATTTTTAAAGAAAAAGGTAGAATAAAAGTAACAAAACCCCTCTGTTGCCAACAGCAGGCAGAATCATTTTTTACGGTGTTATTCAATCTTAGTGAAGCTGATCAACTCCACACTACAGCTACTCCTTTCTCATTTTCAGCTGCAGTGAAGAATATTGACCTTCATACATACACTGTCCAACACCATATGAAAACATGGAGAAGGCCTTGGTATTTGAACTTTTTGCTTCAATATGTAAAAAACACTATGTACATTTTTGAAGCCTTGTTTCTTAAATTAGGATGGTTGTGTTTAAAAACATTCCATTTGCTACTATGTAAATTGCAGATCTAAAGTTCCCTTTTCATGCTGCTACCTTGGCAAAAAGGTGGTAGGAGGTTTTGTTCTATCCTGCATGTTCTTCTGGAATCCAAATAATTTTTGTCTTTGTCATGAAAAAGAAAAACCTGCTGCAGTCTGCTTTGGTTTTAATAAAGTGTACACAGTAGCAAAGTGCATTTTTGTTTGGCTTTGTTTGTTTTGATGCTCCCTTTGATGTTGGCATATGTATATATTTAGATATACTGCACTGTTGTACAAGAATTGTTTTAGTAAATAACACTATTTGTAAAAACTGTTAATTGTTTTTGGTATGAATGCAAAATATTAAAGTTGGAGTATTTAGTTCATTATGTTGCAAAGTCAGTTTATAAATTCTGTGGAAGAATAACCTGAAAAGGACTTCTTTTGCTGGAAGGACTTAGAGGTACAATAAGTAAGGTCTGTTAGGAGTACTTAATTCAAATTTTCTGATTTCAGATGGCGTGGAGGTGGTTGTTCTGGTTGGGGAGGATTTGTGTTTTGTTGTTCTTTTTTGATGCTTACACATAAATTGCATTATCTTTTTAAAAAAAAATCTGTCATTACTTTCCTTCAGCTAAACCCAACTAATACATTGTAGATCTTATTTCAAGTATGCTGCATGTCCTCTTATCTTTTGGCAAACACAGCATGAGAACTTTAAAGGGATTGTAAAGGAAAATGAAAACAATGGTGTCTTACTATCTAATATATACATTGGTTATAGATGAATAAGCAGATACTTTGGTAACTTGACACTTAATTCCATTTCTGATGACAGCAACACAAAGTAGTGTAGAACCTGGTGTTTTAATCGATGTGAAATGTCTTGAAGATCAGGCTAAAACCTGGTTTATGAATCTTAAAATGCTGTCAGAATTGAAGCTTAATAGACTTGGAAGCTCTGTGCTGTGTTCTTAAAACTATGTTAAGCATAAATTTCTTGATTAAACCATTGCAGACAACATGGGACTTTGGGAGCAGTGGGCAGCAGTATCAGTTTGGCCTGTTCTTAGGGTCTCTTCCTAACAATGTGAGCCAAACCCCTTAGGACAAGAGGTTATGTGAGTTGTGGGTTAGTTCAGTGGGATAATTTGTGTCTTTCAAGAGAATATCTATTCAGCTGACAGAATTAAAAGTCCTGCAGATTGTGTAGAAATGAAACTTGTTCTGTTTTGGAACAGGGAGGGGCAATTAATATTGAGTTTGTTTTACTGTCTGTCTTTTTTAGATAGAAAGCATTTCTGTTGAGATGCCTATGATGAAAATAGATTTAGAGAGTTTGTTTCGTAGTATTTAAAGTTTATTGTAAAATCTGTTTCCATGAACTTGGGCAAGAGGTTATATAAGTATTGGTCTGTATTTAAGGAGTTGGAATCAACTCTTGAACTTTTGAAGCACTGGTTCATGTATAATCTCTCTTCATAGCACTCACTTCTTATCACATTTATTGTAGGGTTACACCATGTGTGTTATAGAAAAGCAGGCCTGGAAGGCCCAGAGTGAGCCTCTGTCCTGGGCCTGAGGGTGACCATGGAAGCATATCCAGGTCACCAGGGATGGATGTGGGAAAGAGGATTATGGGTTGTGGCCTTTGGGACCTATGGTGTGTGAGCATTGTACTTTCTGACATTATAGAGTATTATTTGCCAGTTACCATAATATGTAACAGCTGTGAAATACCTCAGGTGATTGGGGCTCACCTGTGGTGTACATCTTTCCTGTTTATACGATGACACATCCTGTCTGGGTGATGGTATTAAAGGAATTGTCACTGCTTCATAAGTAGTAGTGTTAGAGGAGCCTTAGAGTAGTCTGCAGTAGTCTAGAGTAGTCACAGAGTAGTCTGTTAGTGTAGTCTAGAATACTCTTTGCCTGTATAATAAAGGACTTTGCACTTCTCCATCTTGTCTGAGAAGTCCATGCCCATGCATCAATTACTGCAATTTATGAAGCTGGAGACCTTAATGAATTGTCTTATTACTGTAGCTAGTTTTTGAAGACTTATTCTACTCTGTTGCAGGAAAAAGATTTCTCTCTCTCACAATATTTGTAAATTTAAATTTCTGGATTATTTAAAGTCAAGTCTGGTTTTGTTGACACTAATTGTGATCTATGTTTTAAGTGAAAAATGAGAATTAAGCCATTATGAGAGATCCTGTGGGAGAACTTCCACTGGTTAAGGTTGATTTGCACTTTTTAAAATTCATATCAACCCTGGGAGTGTATGTGGGCAACACTCCAACACTCGGTAATGAAGATAATCATATAGGGCTAAAAAAGGCAAATATGTATTCTGAGTTACAGGTTTAGAGCATCTTTAGCATTCATTGTTCTGATCTAAAATATAAGGAATCTGGTGATTGTAGTACCTAATATTTTGCTTTGACTTCGCTTAACCCTGTTAAGTGTGGGTTTTGAGTCCTTATGCATGCACCTTTGAATGCTAACAAACAGAGCAGCTTGGTGCCTACGCCCCATGTTCCCAGGCTTGGTGACATCTGCTGCCTTAGCAGCTGTTCTTTGGACCCTCAGAGAGAAGCAGAATCCAGCAGGAACGTGGAGGTGCTTGACAGAATCTGTCATCAGTGGGACATTGCTCAGTAGCATAAACTCTGGTCAGTGTCTCTGTTTAGCTCCTTCTGGCTACAGGAAGCACATATCAAGGAGTAGAGCCCTTCAATATATACGTACCTGGACCACTCACAGTTTTGAAGTTTGATTTACTAATGAGGCTCTGACTGCTTCGGAAATCATGCTAGATTCTATTTCTAGCCAGCTGTGATGGCTCGCCCCTGTTGACTTATGCACGTGCAGGTATTTGTGGATTATGCAGATGTGTTTTATTTTGCAGTCTATGTGTCAGACTGTCCCAGTTTACTGTGCTTCTCAAAGGATTGTGAACATTTAGATCCCTTGGTTTTAATGGCTTTTAGACTTGTGAAAATTTCCCCAAATTAGTCTTTCTTTGCCTTTTGAAATACTGTCATAGCTGACACTGAAGAATGGTTAGACAAGTCTTTCAGCAAAAATCCTATGGCCTGATGAATTATAGGTAATACAGTGATTTTCATAAAAATACGTTGGTTTATGTAAGAACAAATGGAAGGCTTCAGTGAATGGCAGAGTCATGGTTCTCTGAACCTGAGTTTGAACACAGGGTCAGCACCAAGCATCTCACTGAAATGTGCAATTGAAACTTTCAAATAAGTTGGTTGGGTTTTTTTCAGAGAAATCATGGGTGATGTCTAAGATACTCTTGTTAGGGGTATGTTTGTTCAGAAAATTTCTTTCCTCCTTGTGGGGTGAGGCAAAACAAATAGTGAAAATGTTTTTGCTTTATTCAAGTCCACACTCTCACTCTGTAGCCAGTTTCTTGCAGATTCTGTGGACTCATGATTTATATTATCTGATTGTGTGGCTAATGACACTCCACTATATCTACTAGGGTATAGCATTAGTAATTTTTAAAGTTCTTCCTGCTCACTTGGCTGTAAAGTAGTTGATTTTAATTTAGTAGTTTATTTTAGTAAGCTTGTTCTCTCAAAACAGAGATGCTTTCTACTCTTGAACACTTCTTATCTTCTGGATAATCATGGTTTTCTGTAAATGTTAGCTGTTCCTTCCAAGGTTTCAGTCCCACTGATCATTTCAGGGGGCAGCTATTTGTCCTAGTTGCTCAGACCAGTTCCTAATTGCCTCTTCAAAGAATTAGGCTCCTTGAATTTGTTCCTAAGCTTTCTTTATTCAAGACAGACTGTAGGTAGCATGAAACAATTCTATATATCTGTGAACAGCACTCAGTGTCGAGTTGAGCAGCATTCAGTGGGATCCTGTACTGTAGCAGCCATGCAGAGTCCAAATCCCAGCTCCCCTGTATATATATTCAATCAGTTCCATGTAGTATATGTGTTTCCTAATGGTTGTCTCCTTTCATATGCTTTCTCATACTTCATCCTTATAGCAAGCATAATACTAATGGCTAATCATAAATCTAATTAATTCCATATATACACATACATACAACCTATCTCTCTGTCTCTCTCACTGCCTCTGGATGTTTCCAGTCTGCAGATTTTCCTTCCACATAATGCAGGTGTCTTGTGGAGCCTTTTACCTTGTTTTCTGAAATGCAGACAGTCCTGATCTTTAATGTCTGAAGTACTGTGTCCCTCATCATTGGTTCGGTCATACAATTGCTGTAATTGGGCTTTGCATGTTTCATGTTTTTGCAATATCCCTTTGGGCTATGGGGTATTCTTTACACAGCGCCTTTCCATTAACCTGGGATCGTTGCTTTCTTATTTACTTTATTTTCTCTTCATCAGTAGTGCAGTTTCACCAAGGGAATTGGCCAGATTTAAACCCAGAAAAAAGCATCTCTGTTCTTGGGGATCAAAGTTTTGTTCCATATTGTTTAGTAATACATGCTAATAGTTCCATCCTGCTTTCTAATTTTATTCATTGCAGGATTCAGAAACACAATTACTGTATGTGTGGCAAGTCCATCATAAAATTTTATTAGTAGTTTGCCATACATTGTGTGTTACTTTTAAGATTCACAGAATCATAGAATGGTCTGTGTTGGAAGGAACCTTAAAGATTACCTAGTTCCAAACCCCCTGTCGTGGACAGGGACATCTTCCACTTCCTCAGAACCACATTCAGCCTGGCCCTTAACACTTCCAGGGATGGGGCATCCACAACTTCCCTGGACAGCCTGTTCTTAACTGTTAAAACTGTTGTTATTACATTGCAAAACAGTTTCGTATGTAGGCAGCAGTCAGGTAAAAACAATGTTGACCTCCTACATTGGCAATTTTATTTTTATAATGTTCTACAGCTGTATTAAGGAACATGATCTCCTGGCTTATCACTGCCAGACCAGGTTTTATCAACAGACCTACTGCATGCTCCAGAACAGTAAATCCTGTAGGCTTAAAAATCTTTCTTATCAACAAAGAAAAGTCTCCCTTTCATGATTCCCTCTTAAGCCCTGGGATCCTTCAGGAGAGCTGTAGCATTGTCTACATATTCACAGAATATTTAAGCCTTATACAGAGTTCAGTGGAATATCAAAATTGTCTGGTTTTTGCATTTCCACTGGGGTTACAAAGTCCTTTGGAAAATAAAGGACTTGGCCCCTGAGGTACAATAGTCTTGGCTTAATTCCTATTAAGAATAATAATCAGTTCTGCATAAGATCAATATCTGCAGCACAAGCCTAAAGATACTATATTTCATTTGAGAAAGTTGGTAAGAAAGAATCTTTGCCTTCTTTGGTAGGAGAATGCTGTGTTCAGTCATAGATACAGATGTCACCTTCTAGCATATGCTTTGCATGGATAGTAATCTTTCCTTCACTGATTTTTCAATCTTTCTGTGATTGTGGCTCCCAGTGCGAAACTGTAAGGGGTGTCTTGCTGTTAAGTGAAACTTGACTACAGATTCAGTCTGTCATAATTACCCAGAAATACTTTGAATTTCTCAGCTAAACTAGACTTGTCAGGCTACCCATAGCTTGTTACATGTATTCAGTCTTTTTTACTTATACTACTTGTTTGTCTTGCAGTGACAAACAGAAGAGGTAACTGTTGAAGGTATCTCTGGCAAAACATGGAATATAGTAGTCAATATTTTTGGGTAATGTTCTACTTTGGATTAGCAATGACAAGTAAGAGACCATAATGAAATATTTTTAATCCCTATTTTTAGTGCTTTACTGCCAAATATGGCTTCACTTTGAGCATGACATATGGGGCAGGGTCTCAAGGAATTGAGAAAGGTGGAGAGATTGAAAGAAAAAGCTAGTGAGAACTTGAGGCAAATGATGCAATTAAGAGACAAAGAAGGAAGATGACTTTGTGCAAATAAATGAATCTTTAATAATAAAACTTTGTTTCTAGGAGGACACATATGTTTTGAATAGAGAAGATTAATCCATAGAACCCCTCAATTTCTGTATACCAAGCAGTATTTTAAGTCTGTGTCAAAAGTAACCTCTTTATGTTTTAACAGATGTAGAGTAAATCAGGCCTCTGAGTGAAATCAGAGTTATGGCATATTCTGTAATTTCAATGGCATTTTTTTTATGGCATTTTCTGTATTTCAGATTTACAGAAGTTTTTTACTTTAGGTGCAGTAGTTAAATACCTCACCCAGGAGAATTATTGAAACAAACAAAATTTAAGGATGTATAAGACAAGCCTTTTTGGACCGTGTACTGACTCCAATGGCATGTGGTATCTTGAGCACTTAATATTCACCTTCAGTTGCTTACATTTGCACTGATTAGTTTGTAGGGAGAATCAGGTTTCAAGATTTATTAAGATCTTCAGTTTTTTTCCCCCCTATACCTATGTTTGCTGTTTGCCATTTGGGTCTCAGCTTTAAGAGTGTAAAGGAAGCACAGGATGTATATGTGGAGCATGGTTTACTATATCCTGCTTTGCTGCCTGTGTGACATTTGCTGATTTGGTTTCCTGTGAAAACTGATGGATCAGCTTACTTCTGGTCATAGATAACAGGCAGGAAGAGCTGCCAGGACTCCTAAGAAGAATAGTCCATTAAAATCCTGCATGTAGAACAGAGCTGAAGTGAGTATTTTTATTTTAGGAAAAAAAAGCAAATGTCATGTTTTGATACTGCAGAAGGAAGCTGTTCTCAGAAAATACAGATATTTTGAGTTGTTCATGATTTCAAACCCATTACTCTACAGAAAGCTCAGATAAGGTGACAATGTCAGAATGAAACACAGAGAAGACGAAGCTGTTGTCTCGTTGCTGTCTGGGTTGCTTGGCAGGCTGCCAGAGTGGGGCTGCCTGAGCAGCTACACACTGTGCTGGGGGGAAACAACAAATGGCACAGTTGCTGCTGTACCTTCAGAAACAGACTCTAAGATTCTCTTGTACTGAACTGAATGCTACAGATATCTAATTTCTGGTGGAGGGAACCTAACTTGGCTTTAAACACAGATACCAATGTTAGCTACTAGTCAGTGAAAAATCAGTTTGTTTTATGTAAGGACTCTCACAGTGTTTGAAATAACAGAAGTAATTTGAAATATTTAAAAGTTTCTTGTATGAGATAGTGGAGATGGAAAAGATAGAAGAAAAGATATTGACAAAGTAAGTCTCAAAAAAGGCAAATACCTACCCTATCACATATCAGAGTAATTATCTCCATTTGATGTTTTTTTCTTATTTAACTGCCATTTAATCAGTCTTACAACTTCACATTCAGGATTAAACTAAAATCTAGGTTTCGTATTTTCAAAGTTATTATTATGCCTAACTCCCACTGAAATGAGGCAGCAAAATAAACCAGTCACAACTGTGGCTGATCTCTCACTGTTAGCCAAAGGCACCAGGAAAGGCAGATACCAAATCCCAAACTCTGTCTGGCTTGGGATTATTATGCCTTTCCTCTAGATATCTTTTATAGGGCATTCTTTCCCAGTTGTGTTTTGAGGCTTTAATTTGTTCAGGTTTTGGTTTGGTTTTACTGTTTTTCGGGGGTTTTTTTTGTTTGTTTGTTTTGTTTTTTTTTATTTTTTTACTTTGACTTACATAAGAAATGTTCATCCATTGAAATACCAACAAAAGTTGGAGTCTAGCCCACCCATAGACTACCTGTATCTGTATCTGAAAACAGGAGATGACACTCTCCTGGTAACAGGACTGATGCTATTTGGTCAGGGAGGAGGTATAGGACTATTTTGTAGGAGAGATGGAGAGAGTGTATGAGGTTCCTCAGCCCTGTAGTGCTGCCAATACCCACATGCGTGAGGGCCAATCCCCACTGCTGGTGCAGAAAAGGATTTGATAATCAGAGAAAATACTGTGGGAGTACTGTACTCTGAATAGTTGTATTGGATAGGACATTTTTCAACTAGGACACAGGTGCTGCTGCCTTCTGTTTTGGTCTTTGATGTGGTGTTCAGAGCCACCTGGCTCCCTGCTCTTCTGAGGAAAGCTTTTGTGATTGTACTTAATCACTGCATCTTCAAACAAGTTTTATGATGATGTAATTATCTCACCTGGGAGTTGCCAACGTCCTGCAAGTATTGATAGACCTACTCAGGAAACTGCATCAGCATGTCTTAAACTGGAGAAATGAGGCACGTGGTGACTGTGCCACACACCATGAACACACAGAAAAATGGAATGAGTCCCTTACTCAGGTGTTTCTGGCCTGAGTCATTTCAGGACTGGTTCATCCAGCAGTTTTCAGGTGGCAGGTTCTTCAGGGTGATGTAGTGCTGTACATGTATTTAAAATGTTGCTACATATTTTATTAACCTTGGAGCCCTTGTCAAACTTCTTAAAATTTAAGGCAAGACTGCTGAATTTCACAGAAATTATTATCTACAGACTTGGACTCACCCCTTCTATGTTATCAAAACTTCTTAAGAGGAAGAGAGCAACTTAAACTTCTGTTTTCTCTTTATCTTTGTCCCACTAAGCCTTGTGCAGGAGACACTGCACCGAGAAGAGGTGGTAAACTCTTTATCTCTCGGAGCCACCCTGCCCTGAAGTTGAGTTACAGATGAGCAGACGGAGAAAAAAGTGAAAAGGCTCATTATCGCAACTCCAGGAGGCTCCTGAGATCCAGGGAAGGATTAAGCCCCAAAATCTGCTGTACACCAGTCCCAGCTTTGTATTTCAGCATGTGCCTTCTCACAGCAGCACTCAGCAAGACCCCAGCTCCTCCTCATCCCCAGCAGGTCTGCTCCCACACACCAGGTAGTACCAGCCTCCCTCCCTCTACCCCTGTCTCACAGGTCGCCCTCCTTCACACATACCCCTTTAGGTTACAATCTACTAATTTGTTACATGGCCTTTATTTCATTTATTTTATTTGTTACTGGAAGTAGGCGGGGGGGGGGGGGGCGGGAATAGTTTTGAGATTACCTCAGCTACTTTTTGGCCCATAAATTTCATTCTACTGAGTACTCAATATACATTTCACATTATGCACTTCTCTAGTAAGTGGAGGGAGGCAGTAACTGTGTGATTTTTAGGGTGAGTGAAACGTTTGATCAGGAGGTTGGGTACCTGGACCTGGCTTTATGCTCAGCTGTGGGTGTTCATGGGGCTGGTGCTGTTCCTGGGAGATGCTGCAGTGACAGGACTCATGCTGCAGGTCTGAAATGCACTGAGGGAGGCGTCCCTGGCTCTGCACAGACCAAGTGCCACCTGCTGTGGTCTGAGGAGTCACCCCTGATCGTGAAGCCAGCATGGCAATCATTCTTCAAACAAATTTGATGAGCTGCATCTGAAAGCATAAATAATTCTGAACTAAATAAAATGACATTATTTGGTGACCAAACAATGCCAAATAAAAACATCATTGTCAGTCTTGGTCATAGGAGAGATAAACCCAGCATGTTGATGAGCAAAACAGGTAAGCTGCAGTGGGACAGGGAACATCTCATGGTGATAGAGCTGGCCTAAAGGGAAGTCACTGAGTGGGATGCTCAGTCTGTTCTGACGCAGACAGCACGGAGGAAAGTCTATTCTGTTCTGCAGGAGATATTGCCAAAATAAAAATCTTGTTTTTGAAATTAGAACGAAGTATCAACATTATCTGTGACATAAAATTTAATTTGTCCCCGTACTACATTGAAACTTCAAAAATGTGTACTCAGTGACCGTTTGGTTTACATAATACTTCATAATATTTCAGTCTTCGCGGAGTTAATTTCCTGAAAAAAAATTAACTCTGCAAAAAATTATAAAATTCAGACAGCATAAGCTTAAAGAGTTTTTGAATCAGACAGAAGGTTTGAACAATAAATAATATATGAAACTGCAGTTCTCAGTGCTTTTACTGAAATTACGTATATCTCCATTCAAAAATGTGATATTCTGCCTATGGGTAAACCCTACACCATGAGTAATGTTTCATAAATTTGGGGCTAGCAGTAATTTGTAAAAATTACTCACTGACAATAGGGATAGTATAGGACTGAACTTCCCATTTTCCATTCAGCTATAAAAGTCAAGGGTCACTGTGGCTTCAGGACTTCAATGTATTTTGCCAGGAAAAATGATCAGTTGCAAGAACTGGATGTGCAGAAGAAGAGGGGGTCTGACCTGTCTCAGAGGAATTCAAGCCTTTCTGTTCTGTGTAATGGCAGCTGGCTTCCTACCCACGGCAGAGATGGAAACATATGTCTATGTAGGACATGTACCCTGTCATTAGTTATTTAGCAGATTGAGCTTTTGGTAACTTTTTGCCTACAAATCACTGCAGCCTGAGACTTTGCTGAATCCTTTTGTCTCAGAAGAGAGAAAATCTTTCCTTTTGACTACATCAGATCAGAATCTATGATTCATGTATTTGAATGATGAAAGAGGAAGCCAGATCCAGATATAATTACTGATGTGTGTGCTGCAGATGAGACACAGAGGCCACGTGAATAAGCTCATCAAGACCTGTGCTGCTCTAGACAGGGGGTATGTGTAGACATACCTATACACACATAGACATACATATGGGTGTGTCACATATGTCTGTGTTAAAATGGCTTTGAGCTGCTAGCACCTCCACCATCTCCAGTGAGTGTAAGGGACAATGAGAAAAAGGCAGTTTTTGGATCAGGAAGGGAGGCTGGAATACTTTTAGAAGTAGCTCTTCTGAAGTCTCCTTTTGGTTGGAAGGGGCCTTGGGAAGTCATCTAGCATGACCTCCTCTCTAAAGAAGGGCTGACTTGGATCAGGTTGCTCAGCATCTCGTCCAGTTCAGTTTTGAGAAACTCCAAGAATAGCCTAATACAGTTTCTTATGTCACTTGAGAGTATAGCTCATTCCTGGTACAGCCACTGACAGCCAAAGACGTGTCACTACTCATCTACTTCATTCCCTTTTTCTGCCTATTTGTACAACACATATATTCACTTAAGTTACATGCAGCCTTCACTTTGTCACATAACCAGTATTTACTTAATCATGTAAAGACTTTGGTGACAGTTTTATTTTTTTTACATTGAGACTGAACTTCACACAGCATCTCCCTTCTCTGCTTATCTTGAGCCAAAAGAATACCACAAATACCCAAACTTTCAGTGATAGTCTTACAAATAGCAGTGTTCTGTTAGGGCACCAGCGCTGTTCTGAGTCTTCTCACTTGTTCCTTTTAGCCATAGATGTTCTCCTGGGATTTTGGGTTTTGCAAATAATAGAGGAAAAATAAATAACTCCCATACATTACAGCAAGAGATTAAGTTTCCCACACGACAATTTATCAACACAACAATACAGAATATTGCTGATTATGGCTGAAATACTTCCCACCTCCTGTCCCTGGGCCAGGCTGCTCCTGACCTTTTTGTGGTTCTACAGATGTTGAGAGAAATTATGAACCACTTCCTCTTTACCCCCCTCACGTAGCCCTGAAGAGGACCCAGCATAGATGAAGTGCCTGGCTGGAATCCTTTCCAATGTTAACAGGAGTTTCATTGACTTCAAATGAGCTTGTTTTCCATCTCCAATTTTTCTTCTCCTCTTATAACAGTGTCAAAGCACCTTCTTACTCTGCTCTGCCTTTTTCCATACTAATTTCATATTGATGTTTCCCTGAATGTGCTACACTTTCCCACCCAGAACTTCCATCAAGGAGACTTTTGACAATTTTTAATACTTATCAGAGATTTCTAAGTGCATGACAACACAGGGAGAGCTGCTGCACAACAGGCTTCATACATAAGGTAGGTTTGATGCCTTCCAGGTTCATAGAATCACAGAATCTTTAAGGTTGGAAAAGACTTCTAAGATTATTGAGTCCAACCACTAGTCCAGCACTTCCAAGCCCACCAACAAATCTAAGCACCACATCTCCACATTTTTCAACATTTCCAGGGATAGTTTTTCTACTGTTTAGCTGGGCAGCCTTGCAGTGCTTGACCACTCTTTCAGGAAAGAAATTATTCCTCTCCTGGTGCAACTTCAGGCCATTTCCTCTGGTCCTGTCACTCGTTACCTGGGAGAAGGGACCAACCCCCACCTCACTACGCCCTCCTTTCAGGGAGCTGTAGAGAGCAGCAAGGTGCTCCCTGAGCCTCATGTATGCCCCATCAAAGGACCCCATAATTCCCATATGACACAAAAGCCTGTCTATGTAAAACAACAGTAAGACTGAGGTTTTCAATCCATTTGGGACTCTTCAGACTGTATATTGATAGTGATCTCGAAGAAATAACATGCTGATCTCCACAAGAAAGCACATGGGGAGGGGTTTATATCCAGCCCAGCAATAAGCCATAAAAACATCAAGGCGGACTGTGGTCTAAAGACACCTTTTCAGAAAGATCATTTAACTCCAGGCAGGTGCTTCGACTTGTGAAACCCAGCTAGCACGCAAGGTTCTGTCTTTCTCGCACTGATTCATGAGCAAGATTTGAGTCCTGTTAAAAGCAGATAGAGCCTTCACTGTCAGTAGACTAAATAAACAAACAAGCGGCTGAAGTTCATTTATAGGAGTCCAGACAGTGTCTCTAAGGATTCTTAAGCCCCCTCCTCCCCTCGGGCTCCTCCTCGGCAGCCCCGAGCCACGGCCGCGCCCCGCTCCCGGCGGAGCGACCTGCTGGCACCCGGGGGAGGAGTGATGGGGACGGGGGCACAGCCCAAATCCCGGCTTCCCAAAAGTAGGTCTCTGCTCCTTCTGCAGTCTTCGCTCTGGGGAGCAACCCGCTCGTTCGAGCAGGGGTTTTCTTTGAGACTTGGGTTTCTTGCCCCTTATCCTTCTCCTTTCCTTGCCCCAGAAAGAAAGGAGAGGGATGTCCTCCTCCCTCGGAGCTGGGTTGGCTGGTTTTCTTGGAAGAGAAACCACTGACCCAGATGCAACGCTGACAGAGTCGCGAATGGGATAAAAGAAAAAAATAAAAAACCAACCAAACACCACACACAACGGCAACAACAAAAAAAGCAGCGCTCCTCTCAGCTATCACCGCTTTATCACCTGCACATGCCTGGAAGGAGGCTCTTTCCTCCGCTAAGGGAAAAAAATCAGCTTAGGAAAGCAAAGTTTGAACAGCGAATTCCTGTTATTTCAAAACGCCCCATGTGACAGGATATTTCCTTATCATTTGGAGCGCAGAGTTTTCCCCTGATCCACCAGCCCTCCACAAGAGCCGCGGACCTGCCCGGCGGGACGCCCTCTCCCCTCGGCCGCAGGGCGCCACGGGCGGAGCCGCCGCGATGGCTCCGTCCCTGCTCCTGCTGCTCCTCGGACTTCTCCCCCGGGCTCTTCCGCTGCTGGGTAAGTGCCCGCAGGGGCTGTGCGGGTGAGACGAGCCGAAAAACGAGTTGCTCCGCGGGCACAGAGCCGAACCTGACCTGGGGCTTGAGCGGGGTGTGGGGAAGGAGCCCCCGCGCAGGTGAAAGCCACGGGCATTTTAACCCTGGCTGCGGCGGGCGGGGGCTGATGGAGGCGGCCTCCCCTCGGGACCCGCTCCTCGCCCGCAGCCAGAGGTGCCTGCTGGGCAAAGATGCCCGACAGGGCGGCCTTTTGGGTGCCCATGGCACTGTGGGCGCCCAACAGGGCTGTCACCGGCGCTGCCTCAGTTTCCCCCAGGGCTCCGATCAGCCCTTGATTGATTTAATACCATCACTCAGCTTTCCCTGAGACCTGATCACCGCAGAGGTTTGCAGAGCTGCCAGGTACTGGGGCTCTGCCTGTCCTCCAGTCCTCTTGGATGGGCCCTGCTTTTGGCAGACGGCTTTTGTGGGGGAATGATAAGGTAGCTGAGGTGCTGGCATGCATAGAGGTGTGAAAATGAGGGGAAGTTGTGTTGCTCGGTGATACCTGGAGTTTGTACCCACTTACCTGGAGATTTACCATGATTTCCAGCTCACAGCTATTTTTCAGTGGACGTTTTGCACCTGCCCTTCCTGAAAACCTTTCAGCATCCTCTACTCTCTAGATTGAGATCTACTGATGTTATCTTTATAACACTGCCTTGTAACTTTTCTTCCTTTGTGTGATTAGCAGTAATCAGTTTAGGCTGTCTGGTAAGCAAGAGAAGACAGTTGTCCTACCTGCTTCTGCCTCCTTGCTCCCTCTTTTGCTTCTGGCTTTTGGTGTGCTCTTCTGGTGCTCTCTGTTAGTGTTTAACACTGATAGCACTTCACTGGCTTCACAAATTACTTTTTAGTTTATACTCACATAATCTGTGATGGTTTGCAAATGCTGCAGAGTGTGAAGCCAGTTTGGCATGCTGGAAATCTCTGCTGTGGAAATGATGCTGTCCAGTGAGATTCTGCAGTACTTGGCACATTTCTTAAGATACAGCTTGGGGCCAGAGATAGATAAGCAAATAGTCACAGTGTGGTAGGTAAAGAAATAGGAAAGCTTGTGAGAAAAATTCTTTTGGGATCTACTTGGGACATTTGAGGGAAAAGATGCTAGATATCCCTGAATGGCTGGCTGTGCACTGGTAATGGTGAAGTTGTTTCCTAAGACTGGCATGTTCTTATGCATTTTGAACAACTTCCTTCCAGGAGTAAGTTTCAAAATACAAATTACTGTTAGAAATGGGTTTAATTCAAAGGACTAACACTGCCTCACGAGCACACTGTGGTGGACCTTAAAGTGTTCCACCCACGGTTCATCTGTAGTGAAGAACAGCAGCTGTTACAGAGCTCTATAACAAATGCTGCTACAGAACAGTGAAACACAGCTAATGGTGATGTGTGATTCTGCTCAGCCCATTTTACAGATACAGCTCACCAGGTTGGCAAGAGTGCTATCAAGTGTTTACAGAGGAGTTGGCAGGGCAGAGGAAGTGCAGCACAAATACCTGGCTTGTTTCTTCTAGGCTGTCTAATTGCTCACATAGCTACTGTTGTATGGGAATCCCCTTCAGTGATCAAGACGGCAGAACAGACAGAAATAAAGCTGTAAACTGGAGCAATATGGGACTAAGTCACAAGTCTGCTTGATGGCCATGGATTAGAGAGGAGCAACACTGAGGGAAAGGAAATCCTGCAATTACAGCCTCAGCCACAGTTGCTCCAGCATCCTGCTGCCTCTTGCTCTGTTCTCCTGTTTAGGTGTCAACTTATTTTCAATGCCTGCTTGGCTGTGTTGGCCTTTTAGCTGCTTACATATGCACTACTCCCTGCACTGGGAATATGCAATGGGGCCCTTGTATAAGCAGGTGTGTTGGATTTAGACACTATGCTTTGTAAAGGCATTGTCAGAATAGTAGAGATCCTAAGTTTTGTCCCCCTCTCCATCTCACTGGCCAGATCCTTTTGTTCAGCTTTTTAGCTTTGTTTCTGAAGCCAGAACCCTTCACCCTTTCATGCTTGGATGCAGCAATCCAGGCTGTTGACTTAGGGATAATTTTTTTAATGTGCATAGCATCTTCTCTTTAACATCACAAGAACCAGAAAATAAGGAATGTTATTTTAGGCCACAGATTCAATTTTAGCAGTTTGAAAAATCAGGTAGTGTTTTCTACACATGTGAAATTGTTTGACATCTCTTTTATCCAGAAACTTTAAACACGATTTCAGGAAAAGGAGACTTGCAAGCACTGCATATATCAGTTTACAATAACATTGTGCTAAATGCTAGTAGAAAATCAGAATAAAAAGAAGTTGTCATCAGCAGTGATAATTATACATTTCCTTGTATTGTCTGTGAGTAAAACAGATTGGCAAAAGACAACAATTTCTGCCTCCAGTGCTCATCAGTTTTACATTACTTCCCAGTGAGTTGGAAGCCAAAGGACAAGAGAAGGAAGCTGAACTATTGATGAGATAGGTCTAGGTCAGCTCTTTTCTCTGAGGGAGAGGTTATTTGTTCCCAGATTGTTCTTCTGCATAAAAGTATGATCATTTCCACATTAGAGCCTCAGCAGAGAAGGGAAGATTTGCTGTGGTTAACCTGTTTTTCCCTTTAACATTCTCCATTATAGAATTTGTTTAGTTTGGTAATCATACACTAAAAAATAGTCTTTTAATTAACTTCAATCCCCAGAGTCACATAAATTAATATTTCTCCTGCTGAGCTCGTAGCCCAGCTAAAATACAGCTTTAAAATATTGTGCATCCTGTTACTTTATGCAAAAGAGCATGATTAAGTCACTGTGCTAAAATGTATCTCAGGTGGATCAGAGAGGACAAATTTTCAGTCTTTCAGCAAGATCAGCTCAGAAATGTTACACTCCATAACACATTCAAGTATAAAAGATACTAAAAACTTTTCAAGTGGCTACGATTTTAAACTCAGCCTTGAATATAAGAAAATGCATGCTGTGAAGCACTGTTTACTGAGAGGGAGAAATAACTTGGGAAGCTATGAGGAGCTTTGTATGTTTTCATAAGTCATGAAGAGGCTTAACTGGTGATGGCAAATCCCACTGCTGGTATTTCATTCATAATAGAGAGACTCAAGAAAGAAGTCACTGATGACTGAAGCGAACAATAAATATGTTCTACAAGAAGTTTAAGTATAAAGCTTAAAAAGACATCCTTCCCCTCAGTTAATACTTTAAAGATTTTAGCAGGACTTTTGAGAGCAGAGCTCCCCACTGTGAGGAAATGGAGCCTGAAGAACTCAGTGACTGTTGTCATCTCCCCACGCCTGGGAGCCAGTGCTGCTGAGACTCCAGTAGCAGGATCTGCTCTCTGCAGTGTCCATGCTCCCTCCTTTCAGTAACTCCCATGGATGCAGCTTGGATTGATACCATGAGTGTGTTTTCTCTCTTAAGTTTTACCCATGCTTTAAACCCACTAGGTCTACACCTCTGCTGCCTGGTGCTTTTGCATGTAGATGCTTTCACTGACACAAAATACTTGAAATGTCCTCACATCTGAATTAGTTTCATCATACAGCCACTTTAACAGGTGTAGTCCACACTTTCTTTTGCTGAACAGATGATGAGATTTTAACACCAAGAGGAGTGTCCAGATTCATACTTCATTGTGATACTTGGTAAGGTTACTTCCACCCAAATCATTCCAGTGTTATTTTTCTTACAGATAAGAGCATCTTCTTAATATACAATGAAGATCACAAGCGCTGTGTACTGGCTCAAAGTTCTAATTCAGTGACTACTGCTCCTTGCGTTCAAGAAAATGAGTCACAAAAATTCAGGTGGGTCTCAGATCACCAGCTTATGAGCATAGCATTCAAATTGTGCTTGGGAGTGCCTTCGAAGAAAGACTGGGTTCCGGTCACTCTGTATCCTTGTGACAAGGCTAGTGAACTTCAGCGATGGGAATGCAGAAATGAGACTCTCTTTGCAATCCAAGGGGAAGATTTGTTTTTCAACTATGGAAACAAACAGGAAAGGAATATTATGCTGTACAAGGGATCTGGTTTATGGAGTAGGTGGAAAGTCTACGGAACCACAGACGATCTGTGTTCTCGAGGCTATGAAGGTAAAGTTCTGTAAATTCATTTCTGTATTTCAAACTCATTTTTACGTGTAGATAATTAAAATATTTAAATGTGTAGAAGGATTTCCTTAATCTTATTAATGATCAGTGAGTATGAATTCAGGTGAAATCAACAATACATGAGTGGGTGTGCTTTTTGTTTTTTGAGTGGTTCATTTTGTTTTTTGTCAAACTTGTCAAAGTGCTGATAGATGATTAACCATGCATGGTAGTGATTCATTTGGAGAGAAGAAAAAATTCTATGGTTATGCAAAACATGTGTCTAACTGTTACACAACAGTTGTTGATAGCTTTTACTATTTACTACATGTGTACAGAAAACAAAGTGTGTTTAGTCTGTTGGTTGTATTTTTTTTCCTTAGGGTGCAAATATTAACTGTCTGTAAGATATTAGTTAACTCCTGATATCTTCATTTCCGATGTATTGTAGATGTCTTCCTAGGTGTTTGAAGGGAATCTCAGAGCTGCTGCTAAAATGTTAGACAAAGAAATAAGATATTTTGAATAGTTAAATTTGAAGAAGTTATGTATGGTACATATCTATATACATGAATTATAAGTATCTGGGAATACATTTGACTTCCCATTTAGTATTTGATAAACAGAAATGGTCACAGAGGGAGGTATGGATGCAGTTTCTGTGGTTTACACCGTGACTGATTGCAGTACTGGTCCTTGGCCAGAAGCCAGAATAGAAGAGCCCTAGCAAAGCAAATTATGTGAAAGAAGGCAGGGGGAAGATGGAATAATGTCCTGCTATTCCTTCCTCCTCTGTTTTATAGCAGCTCTCTTAGGCAGTGACCCTGGTATGTCACTTCTCCAAAAATCCCTCTCAAGTACAGTTCCCCTATATGTCCTTCCATCAATGCATGTGCATTACATGTGTACACACAGAAAGCTGCTTTAGTTACTTTCACAAGGTGCATCGAGTCAGGTTTCTAATAAAACAAAAATTATCTTTGATGATAATACAATTTATTTGGGCATAATATATCGGAGTGACTCCATGGTATATATCTTTCAAGTTTACATGTACATGCTCTTCCATGTCCAAAATGATCAGCAGTTGACTGGGTTATTGGTGGAACACCCAACAGTTATTTGCACTTTAAAAAAATGTGTAACTGTGTGGATTTTATACTTTTGATAGTTATGTATAGGAAATTTAGCATGGGAATGCACTTGTCTTGATTCAGTCAGTTGTGGTCTGTTTTCTCCCTTAGCAACTAAAATTTGTCTCATTGTGAACATGGGTATCAGCCCTAGAGTAAAATGGTGAATGTCCCATTTCTAGTACAGTTGTGTATTAAACTATCAAGCTCTCCTTGCTATAATATTTTGTAATAGGACAAAGATGAACTCTTATATATCCCATGCATATTAATGCTTATACATTTTTGAATTGTTGTGTCTCCTTAGATACCTACACAGTGAAAGGAAATGACAATGGAGCCCCTTGTGTATTTCCTTTTAAGTTTGGTGGTAAATGGTATGCTGACTGCACAGATGCTGGCAGATCAGATGGCTGGTTCTGGTGTGGAACCACCTCGAACTATGATGTTGACAAGAAGTATGGATTTTGCCCAATGAGAAGTAAGCTTTTTACATTCACAATTCTGCTGTGCTGTTATTCAGCTGCCTGGAAATATGTTCACAACATGTGCTTTACAGTCTGAAATGGTTCAGTTTCTGTCTCTGTTTAACCTGCTTTCCTTTTAAAGGCTACCTAAATATCCAAATATAGGACCCAGCATAAAAAACATTGCCCAATTATTTTTGGGTGAAAGTGTGTTAATGGTATTCTGGAATCTCTACGTCCACCATTTACTTAAATAGAAAGTCAACTAGGTGTAAAGATGTTACATTATCATAAATAGTATGTGCAAAAGGCCAAAAGGTAGAAATCTGTGCAGTGGAACTGGAAGATAGAATACAATTTGATTGAAAATTAAAATGACTTTGGAGAATGAGTTTCCATTTAGGCTTGAAGGAGCTGTCAAGAACTCTTTACTACATCCCAGTGTTTGCCAAATCTGTGTAGTATATTTTAGTTCTGTCTTTTACCTCAATTAGAAGTATTTGTATTCTAAATTCCCTGGTATGAGTATACTTGGAGTTTAAAATGCTATGTTATGAATATGCAGAACTTTATTTAGAAAATGTTGATCTTACTTTAAGTAAATGGGAGTAATTTATGCATGCATAGATTTGAATTCTTTTAAATTTTAATGAATTTTCTCTGGACCTCTGTAAAATATGTACTAAACATTTTGTCTGCAAGCTGCTTCTGTCATGCTGAGAAGGGTAGCACTTCTCCCTCCCTTCTTCTTTATTATTGTGTTTTGCTGTAAAGCTCCAGATGACTGCAATCAGAGCTAAGGTGAAAAATATGCCTTTCCTTTGATGTGAAGAAAACTGTTTGGGTTGATCTTAACTGGTTTGATAACAAAATACTGGAGTCCTTGCCTGATTTCCATGAATGTTGCAGAAATAAATGAGAAATAAAAATTGCACTTTTTTTCCCCTCCTATGCCTGTATAATTTTCAAGGTAATAAAAACCTGTTGGGAATATCAATCCCATTAATAAACCACATGCAAAGTTAACTTAAAAATACTCCCTGCCTAGTACAAAAAATAGGAGGGATCATTAAAATTTTGTTTAATTCTTCAACATAATTCAAGGAAATCCATTCAGATGGCAGTGATTGTTTTTGGAAAAAGCTGCTTTATGCTGATTGCCTGCATGTTTCCTTCCTGATTCTTCAGTACTGGCTATAAAATATTCAGGTTTGGATCCTATATTTTAATGAGAGATAGGCCCTGGTAGCAGAAGTTTTTGTCATCCCTATGAAAGACAAATGAGTGAGATATGAGAGAGTGATAAGTTAATAAACTTCAACAACACTTTTAAAAATAGAATGTTCAGGTCCGTGTGTGTTAAAGCTTATTTACTAAGAATAAAGAGTTTGTTGTTTCTTAAACTATCCAGAGGGCCAAGGGTGCATGAAAATATGTGATGGAGACTATGACAGCTGCTCATACTGGGGTCAGGACCTTCAGTGAAATGCCTGTCTGACTCAGTCACTTTTCATTGTGACCAAAACCACCTCAAATGTTCTCCAGAATGAAGAGAACATGAGACTGTACTTCCAACAGTTATTATAATCAATAGAGGTGGAGAAATTTTATCAGTGGAGGTGACATAATTGTGATTATGACCCTTCATTTGGTCATTTAGAAAGAGGTGCTGAGACAGTACCATCAGAAACTTAAACCCCAAGGAAAGGAACTGAGAAATTTTGCTACTGCAGAAAATTTTTAGTAGCCTAGTAAATGCTTCTTCTATATAGGTTACACCATGTCATTTTGAGCTGTATGCTGCACTTCAAAGGTGTTGGGGAAGAAAACAAGTTGCACAGTGTAAAAGCATCAGGAGAGTGACTCAACATGTACCTATAGCTCCATTCCAGTGGTAAAAGGTCCATTGATGCTCTTTCTTGACAGATGAAAGAGCCAAATACTTAGTGAAGGATTCAGAAAACCTTCTAAGCAATGCATAAAAATGCAGGTGACTGGGAGAGAAACAAAAAGTGCAGGGAATAAATTCATGCTGAATTAATCTGTAGGGAGAATGTTCAGATTTTTATTAATTTTCTACTTATGTACTGAGGACAGGTGTGATTTAACATTAATTTAGATTAGGTGTTAAAATATATTATTCCAGAAAAGTAACTAATTTTTTGTTTCTCTGGGCAACTGAGCTTTAAACAATAGCATATAGGTTTTCCAAAATCCTGCTTTGCAAAGACATTTGAACTCTTAAAACTCAAATGCCTTAAAAGCAAATTTTCCAAGATTTAGAAATAAGATTGATTTTTATGAAAGGCCAAAATTCAACAAGAGAGCACCATATGGAAGTCAGCTACAAATTATGAGACTGGGGAGCTGAGGTGGAAGGTTGGATGAATGCCCAAGACTTGTTTACCTCTTCTCCTTAATAATTGCACAAGATTTAAAAACCCCTTACTATCTAGTCAGAGCCAGTTTTCTTTACTGAATTATAGATTTCACTATTTTGCAATATTCATTTTATCCTAGGCTTGTGCACAGGGATTTATGGCCTTTTAGAGCACAGTGTAGCAAAGAAGTTTTGATTCTGATACTTATAAAATATTTTGGACGGAAGTTGATTTGTAGATAATGATAATCAGATGAAAGTTCCCATTTTTACTGAGACATCATTATTACAGTAGGTAATGTTTGATTTATTTTTAAAAATAAAGATAATTTGAAAAGAAGCACTTCACATTGCTATAGATAATCAGATTTAATACAGGAAAAAGTGGAAATGGTAAGTGACCTCCTGACATTTAATGTGTATCATGCTTTGTCTTGAGTTTTGTTTATTGTACTGTTTCCCTCTATTTGTGCTGAAATTTTTGAGCACTCTGAATTCAGAAGAAAATTCTTTCTCTCAATTTTTTCAGATTGCAACTTGAGAAGCTGATAAAGGCTTCAGGAATTTCAGTTGTTTTCTCATTGTTGGCAGACATGCAGTGATCTCTGCTGTGTTCTGCTTTTGTCATGCAACTTTATTCCCTTTATGTGATATTTAGCTCAGTGTTGGGACCTCATGTAGGTTCCATTTTTGGCAGATCAAGATCGCACTGTTTCCTGTTGCTTGTTTGTGGAGATACAATTGAGACGAGCCAGAGGAGACTGTAGCAGTGTAAAGAGTGTGGTACCTTCTAGGGAAATTTCTAATGTTGGGCTCTTTTAGATGATGCTTTCACTGGTGTTGCCTGAAAGTGCCAAGTTCGGGTATTTAAGGAGTTCAGTCAGGCTATGTGATGGAGGAGAAAGCCATGCTATGTCAGACACATGCTTAAGAAATCAGGAATTGCAGGGAAATGTGAGATGGATGCTGATGACGCTAGCTTTGCATTCAGCACTTGGGTCTGATTACCACTATCACAGTAAATAAATCCATAGCCACTTTACATAGTAATCCAAATTAGTAAAAAAAATTGGAGTATATCTCAGAAAAAAGGTCAGCTTGATATACAACTTAGCTAGCATCAGCCTGGAAGCTTTTAGTACTTCCCTCCATATTCACAAATCAACTATTTTAGCATGTGTTTAACCACACATGGTTTACCTTAAACAGCAGATTTGTTGTACCAGAGAAAATGGTGACCTCGTTTCATTCTCTGTCTGCTGTCCTGGATCTACTATTACATGAGAGAACCTCAGGATTCCTTTCAAGCTATTTGTCTGTAGGAGTGCTCAGGCATTTTGTATCTTTTGCTGTGCAGTTTTTTTCTGTATTTTATCTGACTCTGTCTTCATGATGAGTTACAGCATTTTTGTTTCTCCCTACAGTTACCAGTAATGATCTGTGGAACACAGACCCTTTAACAAATGTCCAGTACCAAATAAACTCTGAAACAGCTCTGAAATGGCATCAGGCAAGAAAAAGTTGTCAACAGCAGAAGGCAGAGCTATTAAGCATCACAGAGTTACATGAACAAACATACCTGACAGGTAGGTTAATATTATCTGTCTTTTTATTTTAAAGCATAGTATTGCAACAGTGACAGTAATATGGCATGTTCCATCTTGAAGATTTATATTTGTTCAATTCTGGTAATTAGTAAATTGAATAGTTATATTGAATGATTCAGGTGGGAGTATAGGACAGGTAATATTTATTTTATCATGATTAAATATTGCCATAAACTAACAGTAGCATAAAAAATACAACAATTAAGTAATGTAGGCAGTAAAGAATGAACGTTGTAATGCAGAAAAATGCAAAGTAGTTTTTAACTGAAGATGTAGATACCAAGTTTGCATCCTTTTTGCATTCATCTTGTAGTGTGTATTAGTAAGCAGTATTGCCTATTTCACTACAGCCATTGCATCTCCAGAACATCCTAAAATATGAAACAAAAAAGAATTATTTCTCCTATGAGAAAATTTTTAAATTTGTACTTGAATATATTTACGTTCTACATTGAGAAAGCCCTCTTTATTACCTTCTCAGCCTGTGTACACACATGAAATAGTCCACTAATTCATCTATTAAATAGATTAGAAAATAATTTGATTATGTTACATCAGTTGAAAGATAAAATATTTTATACCATAAGCTGTATGTTGTACTCTCTAAATTTGTAGAATCAGAGGATTAGAGGATGGTTTGGGTTGGAAGGAACATTTGAAGATCATCTAGACCAACCTCTCTGCCATGGTATGGGACATTATAGATTAGACTAGGTTGCTTAAGATCCCATGTAACTTTACCTTGAACACTTTCAATGATGAGGATAAACAATTTCTCAGGGCAATTTTTTCTATCAACATTGTAAAAAATGTCTTTATTATATCCAATCTATATCTACCCTCTTTCATTTTTAAACTCTTACCCCTTGTCCTGTCACTACAAGCCCTGGTAAAAAGTCTTCCTCCAAATTTCTTAGAAGTCTCTTTTATTTATTGGAAAGCCATGATAAGGTCTTCCCAGAGCCTTCTCCTCTCCAGGCTGAACAACCCCAGCTCTCACAGGAGAGGTTTTCCAGCCCTCTGATGAATTTTCTTGCCTCCTCTGGACTTGCTCCATGGCTTTCTTGTACTGGGGACCCCACTGCTGAATGCAGCAGTCCAAGTAGCTCTCACTAGAGCAGTGTTGAGGGTCAAAATCCCTTCCCTTGCCCTGCTGGCTGCACCTCTTTGGATGCAGCCCAGGACATGTTTCGCTTTCGGGACTGCAAATGAACTTGACCAGGTCATGTCCAGCTTTTCATCCACGAGCACCCCCAAGCCCTTCTCTTCACGGCTGCTCTCAATCCATTCATCCCCTAGTCCATATTAATATTCCATGACCCAGGGGTAGGACCTAGTGCTTGGCCTTGTTGAACTTGATGCAGCTGACATGCTCCTCAAGCCTCTCAGAGGCCCTCTGGTTGCCATTGCTTCCCTCAAGTGAGCCAAACGCACCACTCAGATGGGTGTCATCTGCAAATGTTAAAAAATGTTAGAACTTGTGCCAGGAAAAAGAAGAAGGAGATGGCTTAACCAGAATTTGGCTCTCAAGTTCTGGGGAGGTGTTTGCTCTTGTTGTGAACTTCTAATCTCCCTCTCTCTCTCTCTCTCTCTGTTACCTAGGTCTGACTCGCACGCTGAGTTCAGCTCTCTGGTTTGGTCTTAACAGTTTGAATTTCAACAGTGGATGGCAGTGGGTTGGTGGTGCTCCTTTTCGGTACTTAAACTGGGTTCCAGGTAAGGTTGAATACATTGCTGCTCAGTTCAAAAGGCAAACATTTGGTCATTGTGTAACAAATATATTTTCTAGCCCCCTATTTGCCTGCAATTTTTGAGCTTGTTTTGATGCTGAAAGATTCTGATTGGGATTATAAGCACTGTGAGTAATGGCCCTTATCCTAGGGAAATGCACCAGGCTTAATTTATTATTTATAATGGAAATGGTAGCCTCAAAATCCATAGGAAAGTTTTAAGTTATCTGCTGACACTTCATTTGCATATCTTCCTAATTTATTTTATTTCTGAATACAGAAGAAATCAGGTGCTGTAGGTTTCTTCAGTTGTGAGAATAGACTGATCAGTGGTGGTTTTGGTTTTTTTTTTTGTTTGTTTTTTTTGTTTTTTGTTTTGTTGTTCTTGATGGTTTTTCCTTTCTTTTTGGTTTAGTTTTTTGGTTTTTGTTTTGTTTGTTTAATTTTTTGCCTTTGGTTTTTTAAAATTTTATTTGTTTTCTTTTTTCCTTTCTTTAAATTCCTTTCCAATTTGTTTTTGTTCAAACTTTTTTATTTGCTTTAAGAATAGGTTTTTGTTTTTGTTCGGAATTAACCTACCCTCAACAGTAACCCATATCAAACTGAACATTTTAGTCTAGTATACTTCGACAGAAGCTCAGCTTCTTCACAGCTGTGAATGCAGTGTTGAACTCTGGTGCTGACATTAAAAAGCCAGTTTCTATGCAATCTGTGGACAGGGTGAAGGGCTGCATATTTGGCAGACTATTCAGAGTGCCTATGTAAGGGTGTGTTTTAGCAGGACCCTTGCCTCGTTCCTTTGCATTGGCTATTCAGGGAGCTTTTGGAGGCTAATTTAAAGTAGGTGTCTGAAGCTCTGCAGTGTAAATGCTCTCTATCTTCACTGAGCATTTAATCATCAGTAACTATAAGTGCATGCTCCAGTGTATCCCCCAGGGCCTTCCTTGAGTAGATAAGGCCAAAATCACCTTTCACGTGGACAAACTTCCTGAGTAGGGAAGCTCTGAAGAGGGAATTGAACTACTTTATAAACACCTCTGCAGTGGAGTGAGCACACAGGCAAACAGATGAACTGCAGGTTGCTGTAGGAGGTATTTACAGGTCTGTCATTTGAGTGCACTGATGAGAATCTGCATGCAAGGAGCAGTGGGGGAAACACAGGTGTGAGATGGAGCCAAAGCAGCAGGAGGAGCTGTTCATGGCTGTTAGAACTGCAGACAACTCTCAGTTGTACTGTAAAGAATTAGCTGGGTTTGATGTAACAAAAATGGGCTCCATTTATCTTTAACTCCTCACGTTCCCAAATTTCATTCAAAGGTAATACTCTACCCTTATGTTCATATAAAATGTTTTATATTTGTGCTATCTCCTTCATGACTTTACATTGGTCAGCCTACCTCTCTCTCATCCCCATTACAAATGTTCAAGAACTGGATGTTTTCCCACTAGTACATTCTAAGGGAATTTGTGGAAACTTCATATTTTTCCATCTCACTAGCCCTAAATAAATAATAGAAAAAAAATTGGAAATTTTATCATTGTTTAAATAAAAATTATTTTGTTTAGACATTTTGGAGATCTAGCTGCCAACAGCTGAACTTCTTTGTGCATTAAAACAATTTAAAATTATATTTTTGAAGTAAGCATATATATTTCTCCTGTGGGAAGAAGATAGAATATGATTGCAAATATAAGACTATATTTAATCTAAAGTAATGAAATCATAATGGTATAAGAAAATTTCAGTGAACAATCTTGGACTCTGAAAATACGATTTTGTTGTGTGTATTCTGTGTAGTAAAAATGCTTATTATATAGTATAATGTTGTATGGTCAGAAATTAAAGAAAAAATATACTAACTTTAATAACAGTAGGTCAGATCTTGAAAAGTTCACCTGGTTTATTGCAGAAATTTCTTATCTTCTACAGGTTTTACTTTTCTTCTAGGTGTTTTTGTTAGTTATATTAGATAATCAACTATAACCAAGAATATACAGATACCCTGATATTGTCATATTGTTTAGACAAATGAATAAGAAGTTCACATTAGCAAAATAATTACTTATTATTTTTCTTACACCACGTACAGAATTTGCCTAGCTTACTGAACAGTTTTTTACCTAAAGACTGTCTTCTGGAGCTTAGAAGTTTTCCATTTAGAAAAGAAAAAATCCCAAAGACTATAAACACATGCACTGTAATATATTCCACCAAGACTTTGAACATGTAAAGAGGCTGTTGAATTGTGCATTTGCAACTTGTGGTTGATGTGGAAAAATTATCTCTTGAGGAAATGAACTTCCCCCTTCAGTCTAATGGACTATGGAGAACCACAGTTGTCTATGTGTTAATGCATTTTATGGTTCAAGCACGGACCAGAAGGGAACGTGAGAGTTGAGAGGGTAACCACATTGTGCTTATACCCTGTTGTTATTGAGATTTGTTGCGATAGTTTTTAGTTTAGTTCTGTTTTTTTTTAAGGCCATCCTTCTCCAGAACCTGGAAAAATCTGTGGTGCATTGAATCCTGGCAAAGGTGCTAAGTGGGAGAACTGGGAATGTGATAAGAAACTTGGCTATATTTGTAAACGAGGAAATGCTACTTTAGAATCTTTCATTATTCCTAAAGGTAGGTTTGGTAAAAAACCCTCAACAAATTCTTAATGACCAATGTTTTTATCTGTAACTGAAGTAGGTGTTATTGCATGTGGTAAAACCAAGCAAAAGACTCTGTACACTGTGGTTTGACCAAGATTCTCTCTAAAAGTCAACAGTATGTACTTCCTTTTTGCTCTGGCCTCCCTATTTCCTGTGTAATAACCTTTCTTCAATAGTCTTGAGTTCTAAATTGCAAAATTGTGGAGTTCTCTTTTCCAAAACCAAGAACTGTCAGATTCTGATTATAAAATAATAAAAAATGAATTTAATTTTTTAAATGATGTAATTATCTGAAGCCCCATGTACACAATGAACCAATTCACTTCTTCCTGTAATTTTGCTACTTATGAGTTGGTGCAAGTCAGTAGTGGACTAGAGGAATTGTTTCAAATTCTTTTGAGTTAGTTATTTATAATCTATCTATAGGTCTTATAAATATAAAAATACTTACATAGAAATGTAGAAATACTTATTTGTATACATATAAAAGCATATACAATTCTTAATGAAATTACTTAAATTTTATATGTAGAGACAGTTTTTCAGAAGAAATGTAATTCTGGAACTTGCCTAGTGTACACCAGAAAGACAGAACAAGGATATGATTTATTTAGACCTCTTTCCTTATCTCTCTGTGTCCTATGAACTCCTTGTAAATTATTCCTTTGTTTCATCACTCCTACTTTCTGTTCTTTCCGAGTTCCTTTCTTTTTCCAGGACATACCAGTGTCTTTTAAATCCACTGATACTATTTTGTGTAGACTTTAGAAACAGAAGGCTAAACTGGAACTAGATTTCCAGTCCATTTATTGATATGCTTCACTACTTGCAAAGCAGACGTTTTGGAAAATCAGTGTTTGATATTTGGCTTAAAAAACAGTTGGTGTTTTTTTTAATATTTTTTCTGCATTTGCCAATATAGAATCAGTCCTGTTAAAAATACTTAGGACAGAGGAGTCGTCCTTATTTGTTTTGCTTTGTTGCTAAGAGAAAAAGCACAAAAATGAGCTGGTGTCTTGTTAATTAGATATTGAAATATATTAATAATTAATTAATTAAATTGATAATTCGATACTGAAATCAAGCACATTCATTGCCCTAACTGAAAAAGACTTCAATGCATGTTTTAGTTATTTCTTAATTTAAGCTGTAAAGTTACATTAGTATTTGTATACAGGTGATACCCAAGTAGTTTCACTTATGCAGATTAAGTTTTTCAACAGGCTACTGCTCAGCTTTTCAGGTTTCATACATCACTTTTGAAACACTGATGCCTATAAATATACTATCAGTTTAATACTGGCTGCTTTATTATTTAGATTTAAATTCAGGGGTTTTTTTGGAGGAGGTGTGTGTCTAATGGTCATTATTTCTCTTGCATTCAGCTTTTGTCCCTTGGCCTCACCTCCACCCTCCAGTTTACCAGCAATTTGAAGGAAGAGACAAAAGTTTTCAATTAAACAGAAATTGCTGAGTAAACACTGTGACAGATAAACCAGAGACTGGCAGTGGTTCACTTCCAAAATGTCCCACGGGGGGAAGTAATAAAATGAGTAAGCATGGGATCATGCAAGGTGTTACGTGCCCTCAGCTTCTAAAGGTGTAAAGGAAAGCTCATGGCAGATTGTGCTTTCCTGAGTTAAGAAATAAATTAATTGCAAATTCATACATGCCATTAGTTGTTCACCTGACAGTAAACACAGAGACAACTCTTTGAAATTTTAACCCTAGAAGTTGTAATTGTGTCTAAGAGGGCAGTATGTGGGACAGTGGAACATTTTATAACAGAATGCAATCATACTTGTGCTCAAAACAAAGTCGGGAAAAATCTTTACAGAGTATTTGTTTTTGATTACAGATGGATTTTCACAAAGCTAACATTTTCACGATTGTTTTGCATTTTTGTTTTTTGTTTCTTGTAACAAAATATTTTTTCCAGCAGGGGGCCACATCATGTTATACATCAAAGTATCTTTGTGCTACAGAGCATTTGTTCTGTAACACAGCAAAGTAGATTAATAGAAATGTATTCATTCCTACTTCAAAATGCTGAAAGGGAAGGCTGTCTATCTACCTCCACCAAGTGACTGCCAACACAGAATTCATTCCAACCTAACAAAATGTAGTGATCTTAAAGTACTGTTTCCAAACGTTTCTTTAAATATTCAGTAAGAAGAAAGAAATACTTAGTGTTATTCTGAGATGCTGTGTGTCTCTGTCTAATTAGACCACATAGGATGGGTCTGAGAGAAATTTTAATGTCTGAATCATGAGACTGTCTTCAGCTAGTGCTTCCACCCTTTTAGAAACCCAAGTCAACCACTGTGAGACTTTTCAGACTTCAGAAAGTCAAGCTTGCAAGAAAGTCAGCTTCACAAGAGTACTTGCTCTCTATTTGAGGAATAACCATTCTACAGTTACAGGCCAATAAATTTACCAGCTTGATCTTTGGAATAATATTATCTGCACATTAATGTAATCTCATCTTTTACCTTTTATTTGTGATAATTTATATTGCTTCTTTTGTTTAAGTGAAATGATGTCCAGGGAGACTTGTTTCCATTAGGATGAAAAAGTAAACTGGATGGCTTTGAGTTGTCTAGTAGTTTCTTTAAAAGTAGAATGGGGAAGCACTGAGTTAATTTTTGCTGAGTAGTTTAAATGAAGGACTGAAGAGTTTCTTGTACTAAGAAATCCCCAGCAATGTAATTCAGTAAGACTTACACCAAAGAAACTAGACCATCAGCTGCTTTTTTTTTTTTTTTTTTTTGTGGCCTGCAAGAAGTTCCCTGGTGTTACTGGCAAAAGTTTTTCAGCCCTGCTGTTTTAGTTTTTAGTGGGTAATATTGTCACAGTCTGCATCTGCTTTCAAAAGAGATGCTCTAGGACTCACTGAGACATGAATACCTTTGTGACTCTCTGTGGCCCTGTCGGAACTGCTGGTTACTGTTCTATGCAGTGTTTGCAGCTTGCAGAAGGGTATGTTGAGTGTTCTCTGATTTCTGGCAAAGCACTGTAAAATGCACATGCTCAGAGCTGAGACCGGGTATAGGATGAATTAAGTGGCTGTCTGAAATGTCAGAGTAACTTCTACAACAGCATTTGTCACCTCAGTGCTCTCTTGTCTCTCCCAACATCACCATGTGCATTCAGTTTGTTTTCCTGGGGTTCTCCCACCCTCTATTTCAGTTTTTCCACTGCTTTGGCAGAATTGAGAGGTCTGACCAAGCACTGAGCCCCTTGTCTTGGGGAAAAATGTTTCGTTTTACTAGAACTTTGTGAGAACATGCTAGCACTTTTTAGAGGCAGGTCTGAAAGAGCAGGTACTCTTTATTATAGAAATTTGTGTTGTGACACTACGTGTCTATTAATCATGAGTATATTCCAGTTGAAACAGGATATGTGCCTGCAACATGGGCCTCACTGGTCATGAGTTTGGGTGCCTATTTAAACACATCTACAGAATATATCCCATTGTTAAACAAACACATTGCTTCTTCTTCTGACATATACAAGGTTTTTGCCAGCAGAATTTCTGAAAACCTGCTGTCCTTGTTCTACTCTATATATTGGTGTTTGCTAAATTCATCTGCTGATTATAAATAAAGAGCTGCAAGAATCAGAATTTGTTTCTACAACAGCAGTACTCTATTTATTATATGTTTGAGTGGCACTCCTCCCAAGGCTGAATTGTTTGCTAAGCAGCAATGTGTTTGTTGGCAATACCCTGGTGCTCTTCTACTGAGCTTCTGAAAGCAAGTTTTAAGCATAAATCATTTACTTTGACAACATAATTTTCTCAGTTAGGCTTCTGAAAAGGATTCCTAAAAGCAGTAGTCTTATTTTGGTTCTCTTAGGATTATGTATAATCAATTATTTCTTTCCATAGTCTAGCAGATGGGCTAATCCATGAAATGCCGAAGTTTCTGGGAAAAATAATTAGTCTCATAAATATATATTGTGAAGTCAGGTTCTTAACATATAGCATGGGGGTTAAAGAGAGGTGCTGACATCAGTGTAGAAAAATTACAAAGCACCGCTCTGCAGATCTTACATTTTAGTATGCATATATGCATGCATATAAAAGACAAAACTGCATTTTAATTGTCTTTTCTCAAGTTGCAAGCACTTGTTTGCAACTGTAGTGTTCTTTAAAAACAGTATGGAAGTTTCAACTTCCAACTATTCATGCAGATTTTTATTCCTGTACATATTTTTCATCTCTTCGTGAAGAAAATATATGATTAAATTTTTTTGTTAAATATTTCTGGATGTGATGTTTAGTCTTTAGTTAAGAACAGAATTCTGAAACTCTTCATGGCAATTTTTATTTTCAGAGACTAATGTGCCTATTAAGTGCCCTGATCAATGGATGTCATATGCTGGTCACTGTTACATAATTCATAGGGACCCCAAAATATGGAAAGATGCCTTAACATCTTGCAGGAAAGAAGATGGAGATCTGGCAAGCATCCATAACGTTGAAGAATACAGCTTTGTTCTTTCTCAACTTGGGTACCGTGAGTATTTTTTCATAATAACATATATAGGTGTGTATTTATATTCTAAGTAAAGAAGGTGTTTGAACATGTCTTACCTGTTAATAAAATGAGGAGATTGTTTAAAAATAATAATTGTCCTGATCACAGGGTGAAGAAGGAGTTAAATTTTAAATTTAAAAAATCAGAGGAAGCAAAAACACAGAACAGGAGCACAAAACCCAAACAGACTTTATTGCCACAAAAAAGTTGTGATCAATGATGCAAATTGCATCATCTCCAAGCTCCTATTTCTTAGGGTCTGCTTCTGCCTCCTTTCTCCTTTTATGTTTGTTAAAACAATTTAAAACTTTTTCATAAGATAAAAGGATTTAATAATTGATCTTCAAAAATAAATAGGGGGAAGCAAAATCTGCTGGTCTGAGACAGTTTGGGGAGATCTGTGTCCTATTGTTAACACTGCCATGTCCTTATATTTCAAGTCATGCTGCTTGTGTTTCTCTTGAAAAAATAATCCATCTGTCCCAGTACATGGATTCAGATGTGCCTCCTGTCAAATACAGTACTTGTGTGCTTGGTTTCTGAGCACATATTTGAGCTGTTGTAAGCTAAGTTAGTCTACTGATGCAAGATGTGTTCATTAGAAAAATGCAGCCATGCTGACTCTGAGGCAATGTCATGGTTGCTATTGCTTTACATGAAGCTGCTCTTGCATGGAGGAACAGTTAACTGCTTTTTGTGGGAGAAGCAGGTTCACACCCACGTGTGCTTCTTTGCAGTGACTGATCCTAGGTGTGCTTTCAGTGCCAGGTAAAGATGAGTTAGTTTATCCTTCACTGAAATTGTTGGCATGTGCTTTGGGCTGCAGCATAGCAGCAGTCCTGGAGTGGAAATCTTGAAACAGCTGAAGTGCTTTACTTTTGTATCCCAGCTACCTCTGTGAAAACTTGTGCTTATCTTCACATTCCTGAAAGAGTGACTTTTCTTTCATGAACAACATGAAACTTTTACTCTTTCAAAATATATTCTTAGGAAAGGTGGGACCTCTTGATGAGACATTAGGACATTTGATAGAAGTTAGGTTCTAAAGGAAACTAGTTGTATTTTCACCTTACATATGGGAAGTAGGTTATTTCATAGCTTAATACCTTCTCCAAAGACCTTTCCTGAATAGACTGTGCTGTTCTGTTTTGCTAAAATTGTGTGTTTCAGAAAGGCAAATAGTCCTGAAGGAAACCAGGCTTTTCACTGATGCCTTTTTCTGGTCTTAGGAAATAAAGGCTCAGACACGGTGAAAGGGCTGGGGGTTGTTTACCTCGGTATTTTAATAGGATCCCGTTCGATGGCTTCTGCCGTCCAGGTAGAACACGCCGCAAAAGCCCCGTCCCCGCAGTCGAGTATACAATTAAAGACTCTACACATTAGCAGATCTACCAGGAGGGCCCAATAAGGGGCTGGGGTGGCCTAACTTCTAGTTTACAAAATGTGTCCTACTAGGAGACCTTGAGGGCTCACGAAAACAGGGTGTTTGGTCTCTAACTCTACGTGGTTTCAGGGGTGTTTAGTCTACCGGCCTCCTAAACACCATGAAACCGGGCTAAACTATCACCTAAAGCATCACAAGTATGCATGCTAATACTTGTGAATGTAGGGAACAGTGTAAGAAATATTCAGGAGAAAAGCAGAAAAAATCCCTCAGACATCATCACAAATGGCACGCTAGCTGCAACAGACTATTTTGAAAACATTATTTTCAGAGGAGTAAAACTGAAACAACTAAAGAAGCCTTTTACGACAGTTTATGATGGTATCAGGTTACCACTGACAGGAGAACACCATGTATTGCAGTGCCTAGAAAATCTTGTCTGCATCAGAACACTGCTGTACAGAAAGAACAGAAATCTATCTTTGTGCCAAACAATTCACAGTCCCATGATACAACAAAGGAAGAAGGGGTACAATGAAATGAATATTGTCATGGTAGCTGAGCTTTTGTTGGCATCACCCACAAAGGAGAACTTTAGAGAGGAACATGAAGAATAAAGAAGTGCATTCTGGATGTTTACACGGAAGTCCAGCATGTGATATGGCACAAATGTGGCCCAGTGCATGACTGAGAATGGGAAGCAGCTTTACAAATTGCTGGAAAAAAACTCTTTTGGTATTTAGTCATACAGCCGTAGAGATGATTGCAAAAAAGCAGCAGTTCTTATAGTGAGGAAAAGATATTGTCTAGGAAGAGACTCCACAGATTTCCATGGCTTACTTAGATGGCTTTGATGTAGTTATTTTGTTAAAGAATGTTGTTTATTGTTTGTATTACCATGGTGTGAGCCCACCAAAGTAGGAGCTCTGGCCATGGACGATGCTTCTGCTGTGCTAAATGCTCAGTAAACACAGACAGAAAGATTGTAAGGGGTAACTAAATAAAGAATAAATTAGAGAGCATGGATGGCAGTGGGCAAGGAGGGAATGAGAGCATGATGAGCAGTAGAATTGGAACAGCTTTCAATTGTGTTAGCAGAAGAGAGTTTAAACAAGGGTACTGAAATGTAATTTTGGGGACTTCTGAACATAAAGTGAACTCTGCAAGAAGGGGTAGAGGAGTGTGTTTGAAAATGGAGCCTGAAATCCTGTGAATTTGAGTGCTTCTTAATGGGGAAGAGATGGTAAGAACATAATGAATGAGCTATGAGGGCTGATCACACTCAGGTGTAATAAAGGCAGGAGAGTCAAGCGAGGGAAGGATAAAGGACAGACGGTTGACTCACTCTGTCATTCAAGTGACCAGCTGGGAAGGTGAGATTTGCAGTATCTTCGTTGGCCAGAATGGGAAGCCTCTGTGTTCCTGAACTAGCAGATAACAGAAATGTCACAGAAGAGTTTTAGGTTGTGGTGGAAACTAGGAAAACCTCCATCTGAAAAGTGTTAGTCAGAAAGAATGCCTTGGGGACAATGACTTTTAGCTTTTTTATAGGCACTTCTGTTGCTAGGGACAGCAGAAACAGAAAAGAAACAGTTCCAGTTCCATCGACAGATCTGCTCCTGCAACTGGTGACTTTTTGTATGGGCTCACAGAAAGTAGATGTTTTTATTTCCATGGGTGCTTTCACTATCAAGTTGACTGTGGTCAGTCTGGATAGAATGTGTTAGAGGAAGACTTATGCAAGAATGCAAGAACTTTGATAACAAACTGAACAGGAAAAAATCTCTCAGTTTGATGAGTAGAAATAAAAGGTCATAAGAGAAAGCAAAAACTGTTGAAAAGTAGTCTCCTTATTGTTCATGAAGAATGTTAATAATGAGCAAATTCTAGCAACCCTATAGTTTATACTTTGCTTGGTAAGACAGCTACCTAAGGAAACGACTGGGCATGCAGTTGGTCAGTGTGAGTCATATCTGCTGTGGACAAAAAGGAGTACCTGCTCCCTACATTATATGCTGGATAACAAACTGGAAACAAATAATGAAATGATACTTTAAAAATGCCAGTTTCACTGACCAAAGTCAAAATATCAGTTCTAGAGAGGAACTGTGTTGGAACAGTTCTAGAACAGGAACAGTTCTAGAGTTCCTGTGATGATGATGAAATTCAGACCGATTATAAATGCCAAATATTTAATCCTCCTTATTCAAATAGTTTATTCAGAGAAAAACTAGGAATGAATACTATGGTAGCAGTGTGTTAGAGTGGAGGAATTTAAACACATACAAATAAATCTCTCAGAAACAGATAGTGTGAAGTAAATTCCTTGATCAGTCCTGCAATTTCCTTCCAGCCAAAAGCCAACAGCTTACTCCTTTAACTGCAAAGAGAAAAAAAAATCCAACAACCACATGAATTTCATTTTACTCTGAAATCAAATAAAATATAGGAACGCACATAAAAGGAAAACTTCCAAGTACTCTGGTATTCAGCTCTAAAACACATCACTGGGTGTCTCAGTATTAGAAAATACGACATTTCTTTCTTCACTATACTGAAAGCAAGAGGAAAAGGAGAGGTAATATTTTATTTAGGTGTTTATTCATACCTTGTTACAATAGTTTTGAGTTAGAAAAGAAGATGAACCTAGTTGTGTTGCAAAATAATTCAGCAAAGGGAGTGTTTTGGTTATTTTCTATGAAGTTGAACGCCTTGATTTTATTGCCACTTTGGTGAGTGGCCTTTTCTGAAGACAGGACTGGGTATATGATGGTCAGTCTAACCTCTGTGAAGCTGAGACCCTTAATTTCCTGACTACCTTTTAAACTTCCTGAGAATCAATTTTTTCTTTTCCACGAAGACAAAAGTTCACATTATGTGAAAGGATTGTTAATTGTATGTTTTAGAGCCATCTGATGAGCTGTGGATTGGGTTGAACGACCTCAAGGTTCAGATGTATTTTGAATGGAGTGATGGAACACCTGTCACCTACACCAAGTGGCTTCGTGGAGAACCCACTCATGCAAACAACAGGCAAGAGGACTGTGTCATTATGAAGGGAAAGGTAAAGTCCCATAGCTAATGACTAAATTGTCTTACAATTTCATTTGTCATTTGGGCTTTTTCCTATGCAAGAGTAAATAATAAAAAGTAATTTTAAAAATGGGGATATTACTGCTTGAAGCAGCCTATTTTAGAGTCAGGAATTATTTTTTTGAGGAAGGATCTCTGTTTGAGGTTGCCAGTAAATTTCACTGCCTTCCCTGAGAAGCAGACAAATAGTGGCATCTGCCCCCCAAGATCCATATTTCTGGATTTCAGTTTGTGCATGTGGACTTTTAAAAAAGCAGATGACCACATAAATGTTTTTCTTCAGGAAGCTAAAATGAGATTTTGGATATGTTTGGCTTTACTATGTTTTGACTGAATATGGGATTAATCTTAAAAAATTGCACTAGCAATTTTTATTGATGCTAGAAAGAAATACTCTCTTTAGAAGAAAATAGAGATCTTAATTTTATTTTTCTAGGCAAAATGGTAAGTCTTGGATCTAGGTAGTTTAGTTGTTATGCTTGTATCTGCACTGCATATGAAGAGTTGTGAGAAAAGGAGTAAAGTATTTAGCAGTGGCATTAGTGAAAGCCTTTCCCGAGTGACTGTATACTTACAGTTTAAAGGCTGCTTTGAAAGGGCTTTCTTCTGGTATCTGTCAATGATCAGTGACCCAGGAGTATTGCAGAAATAGAGATAATACCTGGCATAAAAGTCAGTCTGTGTTGATGCTGTGTTTTTCCTGTTTGTGATAATTAAAAGTATTAAAATTACCACCTCCTTTAGTGTTTCCATATTTTATCAGGAGGGAATAATGCATGTACACATACCAAAGATATTTTCCTGTTTTGCAAAATTAAAACTTGATGGTCATAGTTTTGCTCCACTTTTGGTGAGTGCACTTGTAAATTGAAGAGGGAGCCTAAGGTTTTTATCTCAATGTCTTGAACACTCTGCTAAACTCTACTCAGTGCTCAAGCTTTCAGTCAAGCTCAAATAGGCTTTGTTTTCTCACTTACTTCACTTCAGTGCAGTCATCAAAAGCAACTGTGGCCTATATGCATGCAGCTGGCTCATGTGTTACCAAAATTCTGGTGCAGAAACACTCAAGTTTAAAGACTGAGATTGAGTACAGCAGGAGGGGACTGAGCCAGCTCTGCAGCAGGAACAAGTAGTAGGGGACATAGAGAAGTCCCTATTAAAAATTATTTTAAAAATCTTCTCTGCTGTATTAGTGGGCAGGCTCTGGTGAGAAGGATGTTAATGTGTATTTCTTCCACATCAGCCACACCGTGGTGCACATGGTAATTGAGCCAGCAGTCTTTTAAGGGTGTGAGAATTTTTGTGCTCTGTTGTTTGTGCCAGTGCTGGTTGAGGTGGTAGTAGCTGCTTTGCCTATCAGGGTTATAGGGTCAGACAGTGGAAAGAAACTGAGTGCTCAAATGTGAGAGTCAGTTGAGGCTCTAAACAGCACTTGCTTCAAGGGCTTTTGCACAGGTCAAGGGTGGAGAACTTGCTCAGGTACTGGAGATGAGTGAGGCAGCTGCCCTTGGTGCATGTGGGTGGTGAGTTTCTAGGAACATACACTTGAGATCTTGTCTCATCTACCACCCTGTGCCCTTTAGCTAACCTCATCTGTTGGTGTTAAGGTTTATGGTACTACACATGGAAGTACTGCTGCAGGAGGTATTAGAGGAAGTAAGAGGCAGACAGGCATTTCATGATTTGAGTAGTGCTTTAAAAAATGTATTAGGATAGCTCTTGATATTCATAGCTCCTAGATACATTTTTTAAAATTAATATTTTTACAGTATGTTGGAACACATAGGGCAACTTAAATCCATTGGTAAAGCTGTGGTTTTCATCAAAATTACTTGACTGATTTCAAATAAGCATTTCAAGAAAAAACAGGAAGGAGCAGAACCTGTTTTGTGGTTTTCTGAGGATTGAGATGGCATTTTCTGGCCAAGCCAAGTGTTAAAGAATTTGAGGAACTTAGATTCAGGTTAAATATTTCTATTTGTGTACAGAAATTGGCATCCACTAGATTTTAGTTTTCTGCAAACCTAAGTAAATCACCTGTGACAGTTTGAACTCCAGCATCCGTTACATTTTTCTAAGAAAGAGTCAGCTACCTTAGTTTCTGTTTCAAGATTAGAGGAAAGACAATCTGGTTGTTTCTATAAGATTTCAGGAGAAAGGCAAGGCAGATAGAGATTGCAGCTAGCCCTAGGAGTGTCCTCTGGTGCAGGACACCAACAGCATGGTCTGCAGTCAGTTCACGCTACTCCACAATGTCAAGACCTGGAAAAAAATATTCTTGGTCTACCTAGTGTTTTCTTGCCCTCCATGTGACCATTCATTAAAATCTACTGGATAAAGAAATGGGTAGAAAAGCAGGAATCATTTTTGTTTATGTCCTTATTCTCATTTTGCATGGTCAGTAAAATTTTGAAGTTCAGACCAAACTCCTGGGACCCATAAGCAGTTCAAAGAGGCAGCAGTAGTTACAGATATGTGCAGTGGAGTGTATGCATTGAGGCAAACCTACTGGCAGAAGATGACCTGAGATTTTAAAAAGGATACAACATTTGGTTGGGGATTAAAATAAAATTAATTCAATGATGAAAGTCTCAAAGCATTAAGATTTGGGCCCACTGGTCATGTGCTGTATGCCATGCTAAAACTGCAGCACTCAGTGCAGCCAGATAACCCATAATCATTGCTCAGAAATGGAGTTTCAATGGCAAGCTGGCATGTTTAATACCATGGCCAACAACCACTTGGAAATAGTCAGGATGCTGGTCCTTGACTTGGGGAAGGGAGGATTCTATCCTCTGTAGTCCTTTCTTCCTACACCTAACACAGTGTCATTCACTACAGAAGGATCTTGGGGTCCTTCAGCACTGAATACATGTTAAGTAAGACTTATATCAAAACCTCTGAGGCCCTTGTAATTCCAAAAGCAATAGATAGATATATTTATGACTGTAGCTATAAATTAAAGTAGCAGCCTGCTGATCTTTCTGCTTCTTTAGAAGACCTGTCATCCTTTCAGCTGCATCAGTGCCCAGAAGCAATACAGAAAGCATGATGTAGGTTTTGGCTGAAGAAATTCCACAGACCTAGTACCAGCTCACTGTCTCTTGGAATCAGCTGTCAGCTGACCAAACAATGCTTAAGTATAAGCTGACCATTCTCAGTTTGTTGATGTTTACCTACCTAAGTACATCTATATTTCCATTGTTGATATTTTTGGGTTGATCAGTCCTAGCAAAAAAGTTATTAAATACTTAGAAGTAAAAACCAGCTTTTTTTTTTTGAAGATTCAATCTCAATTGACTGAAGTTCTGTTTGTATGTTCAGGATGGATTTTGGGCAGACCATTCTTGTGAAAAGAAAATTGGCTTCATCTGCAAAAGGAAACCTTTGTCAGATGCTCCTACAGAAGAAGAAACTATTGACATGGGCTGCCAGAGAGTAAGTGAAGAAAAAGCTGTCTGATCTGAATAGGCTGCTAAGAATGATAAAAAAGAGAAACTGTCACCTAAGTGACAGAAAAACCAGGAAAAATAGGTTCTGTTTCAACATAATCAGCAGAGTTTGCCTTCTCATTTTTATGGCAGATGGGGTAGGTGGTATATATGACTAAGTCTAATCTATGACTGTCATTTGGCTCGTGATACTCCCTTTCTTTTTCCAGAACTTAAACCAAATCTCACACCTGTTATCCCTGCAGCAGACCATTTATCCTTAATTGGCATTCAAGCTTCCCTAAAGAGTTTGCCTGTACCTTCAGCTGCACTTCAGCTCTGGCTACAGTTTTCTACAAAATTTTTCATAGCAGGAAGGGTGTCCCTGTCTGAATGCTGTTCTCAGGGCTTTGCTGTGGTCTCTGGCAGTGCTCTCTACTTTGAACAACTTATGGCCAAGTAAAATTAATCTATTGTGCTCCTTCTGTCAGCAGATCTCTTGTTCACTTGCTTGCCTTCTAATGACATAACACCCAGTAATTACAAAAAACTACTGAAATTTATTATGTCATAGGAAATCTTATTGAGTATTTGCCTTCCTTGAAGAAACTGCCTTTTCTTCCAAGTGTGCTTTACACGGCTTCAGAGAAAGTATTTGATGATTATTCCCAGTATTTATAAAAGAGTACCTGGAATCCTTACAAGCATTCAACTGTTGGAGGAAATAAAGGGTTCCTCATGCTTATGGATATTACCATTGCCTACAGAACTAAGTGCATGCCTATAGGAAAAAAGTCTCTCAAAAGTGAGTAATTAAATACTGCCAGAAGAAATTTTTTGTGAACTGTGGCTGGTCCCAGGAATCTTCTCTGAGAGCATGTTCCTGAGTAAACAACATTTGAATGACAAAACTTTAGGAGAGAGTGTTAATGTTAGCTAAGAATAAACAAAATTCTTTGAGGTGTCATTCCCTTTCTGAAAGTTCAAGCTGAAGTTTGCTTCTCACCATCCTTGTGGTTGCACAATGCCAATGTGCTGGTTATAATCCTGTTTTGAGCAAAAAAAGGTGCACAGCCATGCCTCTCATCCCTTTGTGAGTGGAATACATTGATTAAAGAACCACTAGATATGAAAAATTATTCTATGAAACAAAATTCTAAGAAGCTTTGATCCTGCCTGTTTCCACCCTGACATTTTCAGTTCCGTTGTTCCTTTGTCCGGTGGTTGGGTAACAGTGCTATAAATCAGTTTTCTGTTTTGTTGATTCCATTTCCTTTTCCCTTTCCCATGTGTGATCAACCCACATTTATTTTGACAGGGTTGGAAAAGACATGGTTTTTATTGTTACTTCGTTGGAAATACATTTGTAACATTTTCTCAAGCAAATCAAACCTGTGGAAGGCATCAGGCTTTTTTAGCAACTGTTGAAGACAGGTATGTAAACGTCAACTTGTCTGAGGGGATCACACGAGGATTCAACTTCAAGCATCACGTGCATATCAGAATAAAGATTCTGATCTGAGAAAGAATCTGGCTTCAGAGGACAGCTATCCGTGGATAGAGAACTTCTCACAGTCTTTACATGTATATTCATATCCAGGAATCTGGTTTATGCTGCAAGTAGGTCATGGCTGTGAAATTAGTATTGATATAGATGGTTATGTCAAAGAAAAAGTAGAACTATATCTTCTACTTCCTTAATTGTAGTGGCTAACTTGAGTGAGGAATACAGAATCCAATTTTGATTATTAAATGAAGAGACATGGCTCTGAATTCCTTCCAAAAGTTGGCTCAAATGAACAAGAGGATATATTTTTCAATTATCTGATCTTAGAATTGAGGTACTTTTAAAAAATTGAGAAATCAAATGATGTAAAGTGCTTGGTACCTGAAAATCTGTCACAATTCAGCCAGGGTTCAGTGCAATGTTACTGGAGAAGTGGTGCACATTACTCTATGTGAAATATAGGAGAAATAAAAGGTTTAAGAAACAAAATATTTTGCTTATAGATGACTTGATGCTTTACACAATCTCATATTTGTTTCTTATAACAAATCGTATCATCAAAATAGGTATGTTCTACTGTGAAAGCTCCAACTGTCATGAATGGTAGCTTTCTAAACATAGATAGCACTGCAGCTGCCATAAAAATAGTTTAACATTAATGTAGTCTGAAGAATACACCTTGGTAAGGGGAGACTTTTTTATTTGCTCTGATTTCTTAAGAGCTGTCTGTTTAAACACCATAATGAACTGTAACAGGATTTACCTCTACATAGGTTTGTTTGCTAAATATAACTTTTCTTGCTTAATAGTTGGATCTAATTTACAGAGATCCTTAGTTTTATAATTTAGTGTCACACTACTTTAACCTCTACTTTTTGTAACTTTCTTCAGTAATGCTGAGATTCCCTTTGTAGTTTTGGATTTGTCTGAAGCAGAAGTAATAAAATACAAGAGTACTAGAAACTTCCAAAATACTGTGGTATAAAACATAAGGCATGTCAGGTTTCTTCTTTACCACCAATTTCCTGTCAGTCCATGATTATGCCACCTTACTCATTGGGTATCTGAGAAGAAAGCAAAATATTCTGATATTGAAGCTTACAAAATAAATACTATTTAATGGTTTTGTTATATTCTTTGCTAAAGAAAATCCATCCAAGCTATGCTTTCAAGAAGGGACAACAGTAATTCTGAGAAAATAACATGCCTTTTACAACTTTAAAAAATAAATTTAACGGTATTAATTTAATGACTGATTTTTTTTGAACAGATATGAACAAGCCTATCTGACTAGCCTGGTTGGGCTGAGAACAGAAAGATACTTCTGGATTGGACTTTCAGATGTAGAAGAAAAGGGAACATTCAAGTGGGCTAATGGTGAATCTGTCTTATTTACACACTGGAATTCTGAAATGCCTGGTAGGTATGGCTCTACGCTGTTTGATGTGTCCAGGGCCCAAAATAAGTTGCTTACTGCTTGAAGGTTTTTCCTTAGCCCCGTCTTGATGACATAATGGTTAATGGCTTTCAAGTACACTCAGCTGCTTAACCCAGCATGATTGCTCAGTTCCTGCCTAGTGCTGAAATGAGTTTTTAGTATGAGTTTGGGCAGAAAGTTTTCATTGAGATCAAGTTTCTGATTTGCAGCTGTTCTGAGGCAGTCTGTGTCTGTACTGCTCTGGAGGAGCAATCTCTGCAGGCACAGTGACCCTCCCCACAGGGTCACTGAACAGTCCTCCCTGTTCAGCCACATCTCGTAGCACACTTGATCACTGCATGTTCTGAGTGTGTGGGGTCACAGCATGCATGAAGCATTCCTGAGCCCTAGAGAAAATGGGATTGTAAGGTAGAAAAAGAGGGCCAAAATATAGGAATGTGAGGTCATTTAATCTCTGACATGATCACATCAGAAAGGGGTGGTTGTTGGTGTTCAACATTATGGTATGTTGCATATGCCTTTCAGGAGATCCTCTGATTCTAATTGCTGATTTAAATGTGTCAGTGGAAGTGGCAAGGCTATGTAGACCACGAAGCCAATAGTAGGTTTATACATACCTAGTTAGCTCTTGAAAATTGTAAGTCAAATAAAAAAAATTGAGAAACTAGCTCTAACCACATCTTCAGTTTTAAGGGAGAATTTGTTGGGTCTAAGGTTATGATCTAGCTGGAGTTAGCCACTGCAGGTGATTTGGTGTGAGGCATAATTCAGTATCTCAGAGTGGATGATTACAGATATTTTTGCCTTTCTTTTTTTTTCTTCATGAATTAGAATCACAGAATGGTTTGTGTTGAAAGAGCATTTAAAGATTACCAAGTCCCCACACCCCGCCATGGGCAACTTCCACTAGACCAAGTTACTCAAATCTTAGTTCAACCTGACTTTGAGAACTTTCATGAATGGGGCATCTAGAACTTCTCCAGGCAACCTGTTCCAGTCACTCACTACATTCACAATAAAAAAATTCATTCCTTATGCCCAATCTGAATCTACCTTCTTTCATTTTAAAATGGTTGCTCGTGTTCTGTCACTATAAGCTCTGGTAAAAAGTCTTTCTTCATCTTATAAGAACTCTTCAGATATTGAATAGTTATGATAATGTTTCCTGGAGCTGTCTTCTCTTCTCCAGGCTGAACAACCCCACTCCCTAAGCCTCTCTTCACAGGAGAGGTGTTTCAGCCTTCTGACGATTTTCATGGTCCTCCTCCAACATTAGAAATATTTTTGTCTCTGTACAAAGACTTTATTTCTTCCAGGATAGACTATGAAGTTTTCTAGCTTCTTATAACACCCTAAATGGCATTTTTGTGCATTCCTGTTTCCAGGAAGAAAGCCAGGCTGTGTTGCCATGAGGACTGGAATAGCAGGTGGACTGTGGGATGTAATAAAATGTGAAGAAAAGGCAAAGTTTATATGCAAAGTGTGGGCAGAAGGAGTGACACTTCCACCTGTTCCTACAACAACTCCTATTCCCCGGTGTCCAGAAGGTTGGGACTCAAACAATCGTATCAGCTTCTGTTTCAAAGTAAGTATGTTGGTTATTTCTGCATTAAGGCAGTTTCTATTTGTTATGCCTGTCAGAGCATGGTGCTTATAACGCCAAGGTTGTAGGTTTGGTCCCTTTATGGGTCATTCACTTAAGAGTCGGACTTGATGATCCTTGTGGGTCTCTTACAACTCAAAATATTCTGTGATCACAACAAAAACTGGGCATGTGTGCGTCCTATTGTTTCATAATCATGTTTCCAGATTATATGTCAAAGTCTTCTTCCTTTCTACTGAAATGCTCATGGTTTGGTTTATTCTGTTAATGACTAATCTTCAGGTTTGACCTTCCGTTCTTAATTTCCAGTTCTGTTAAGCTTGTCTGGTTGTTGTCTTGCAGTAGGTACTCTTATCAGCAATGCAGTGTGCTAACTTGACTTAAAGAGTTCATTCCAAGTCTGTGTTTCATGGAGGAGAACACTCCTAAACCCTGTACTCAGAGTTTCTGTAATCCCCACAGAATATAATTGTAAATCAATTGCTTTCGGGTAGCTAATGATCTTGTGATCCATATGTTCTGTTTTGTCTGATGGCAAAATGCAAAATGCTCTCTTTAGCCTTTTTCAAGAGCAGAGCACAAGAAGACGTGGCTGGAATCACAGGAGTTTTGCCGATCCATAGGGGGAGATCTGGCGTCCATCAACGGCAAGGATGAGCAGTACGTGATCTGGCGCTCCATCGCGTGAGTATCCACGGGGTGGTCATCAGGTCACTGTAATCAGCCTCCTGATCTTTCCAAAATATTTCTTCTTAGGTGTATGTGTTTACTTCTGTATCAGCCAGTCTGCATTCAGTATTGGTGGCTGTGTCAAATACATAGTAAAGGAGTAGAGCTGATGAAGTAGCAGGAGTTGTATGACTAGCAGCAATAACCTCAAAAGCTAGTGCTGAAGTGACACTGGCAAGATATCTAGTTAAGGCAACATTTATCATCTGAAGTAAAGCCATTTACTGTGGTGGTGTTGGTATTATAAAATTACTCCAGATGCCAGTTGTTTTCACATAAATAAGTGTACAAAAATGGTAACAGTTTAATCTGGAAGGTATGTTGTTTTTTTTGTCACTTTTATGAGCTAATTAAAAAGCAGAGGCAACTTCAGATTAATTTTTTATTACATAAGGAAAGTAAATAAGTTTAGTAAGTCCCTGAACTGCAAAAAACAGGTGTGAGATTTCTAAGTAAGATAAAGTATTCTTAAAAAGCTAACACTTACAATATTATCAGAATAAACAAGGCTCAAGGATCTTGAACATCCCTGGCTAACCAAGAAGCAAGACTGAAACATCATGGCCCTGCAAAATGCTATGACCATACTAGAATTCCAGCTGTATATTTACAGTAAGGAAGAAGTCTCAGATGCTTCATTGCCACAAGTTAACTGAATGTATTCAGAAAAATCAGTAAAGTGTGTCTTGCACTGAAGAAACTGCAGAAAGTAACTCTCTGTTTGAATGCCTTAAGTGCCTTTACAGAGAAAATGAAGAGCTGAGAAATGGAGCAACAGTACTTAGTGAACCATTACACAAAGGTTTTAAGCCACCTTATGTACAGGAGTTGTATTTGGTAATTTTCTTGAACTATATTTTGATCTGAGTTAATGCATCATGATAACAACTAGAAGCAGTTGCATTTTAATTTATTTCCACCCTGGTTGTTATTGTTTTTAACAGTATTAAGGACTACCCTTAGAGAACTCTCTTGACTGTGGTAAATGATAGATTGTCAAAAATATTGTAATGCCCTAATTAGTATTGGGACTTTTTTTTAGAAACAATGGATATTACCACCAGAATTTCTGGATGGGTTTATATTACTTGAATCCTGATGATGGCTTTGCTTGGAGTGATGGATCTCCAGTGAGTAATTTAATTTCAACAGCTTTTATTTTGCATTCCCTGTGCTTCTCATCTATGTGTAGTGTATGTGTTTCTGTGTAATTTTACGCTTAATCATAACCCTCTATATAATGCTCTCTTTAGGAACACTAATGAATAGCAATTTCATTACTTGATTTTTTTGGCAAAAGCATACTGGTTTTTGATAAGAAGATGCACATTGAATCAACAAGGAAACTAAATACATGTAGACTGTTCTTATAAATGCAAGGATTTTTTTGTGTAAAATAGTCCCTCTTCAGTACTTCTTTTTCTTTGCTCATTATCTGCAATGGTTTACATTCCGTGGAGATGAAGGCACTCAATTTTAACACCAGTTTGACTTATTGCACTTTAAACTAAGGTATAAAACTGTAGAAACAAAAGTGATTTTGGAGATGTAGGTGTACTTGATGAAAGGTTGGTCTAGATATATTGATGGCAATTTACAGTACAAAACTCTGAAACTGAATTTTATATAGGAAAATCAGAATAGTAGTAATACTCTTCTGAAGAAAATGCCAACATTTTTACTGTATCTGGATAATATCCTATTTTACTCATACTGTATATTTAATTAATTTAATATCAAGATGTAGCATGCCCCAACACTGTTATTAAATGTATTTCACAGAATTTAGGTCCCATAAAAAGGTTTATATTTTTCCAAGTGCGAACAAAAACAACTGTTACCTAAGCTGCGATCCATTTGCAATCTGAAAAAAAGTTTGAAATGTCAGCATTTGCACAGGGGGATTCTGCTTTCCTCCTACTTGAGTTTTTAAACTGACGATAGGAACAATTTGTAGGTCTGTGCTTTGATGCTGTCTCCTCCCTCTCTCCCTTATTTTATTTCCATCTAACAGAATCTTCACAAAACTTCTTCTGTCATAGGTGAGGTATGAAAACTGGGGCTTTGGAGAACCAAATAATTATCAAGGAGTTGAACTTTGCACAGAGATCAGTGGTGATTCCAGCATGCTTTGGAATGACAGGCACTGTGATTATATGTATGGATGGATTTGCCAAATAAGAAAAGGTATTGCTTACTCCTGTGTATTAGTGTAATAAGAAGATATTCTCAGTTGATTTTTACCTTAACATTAAGAAATAAAAAATTTCAAAACCTCTTTATAAGAACAGTTGCCATGGAATGAGAAACATCATAGTGGTATAAGGATTTCCATGTGTTTGAGGTATTTAAAGATGCAAAGCCTTTAGTGCCTTGCTGGGACTTCTCACTGTTCTTTGTCTATGATTTCAAGAAGAGTAAAACAATACTTGATAAATTTGGAATATTGCTTTCAATATTCATATTCACACTTTACTTCTCATTTAGAAAATTCATGCCTTCTCCAACAAATCCTATTATGGATTTTTTTTTCTGAATTGAGTTTCAAGTTAGTAGAAAATAGTTTGCAAATCAGTTCACTTACTTGATTTTTTTATGTATGACAAATCTCTCCTTCACTTGCCTCAGGTGCTGTTTTGTCTGCTAAGAATATGCCTGGTTTCAAGATAATTTATTTCTATATTCACATGTTGATTACTTGCTAAATTCTCATGAGATGCATGTTTGGATGCTTTTTGTTTACTGAAGACATCAAGACAATATTAATAATTTAGGGAACACTTGAATTTCACTAGCAGTGCATCTATCTAAATTTGAGCTTTTTAGAAAGTGCACTTTTAAGTGTTTTACTGCATTCTTACAGTGGGAAGGAGATGAGCAAACTAAAGATGCTACATTGTATTATTGACAAAAAATATCAGCTCTGCCTTATGTTGGTAAAAGAATTTCTTAGGCATAGATTTTCATAATGGATGTCATTATTTGTGAGATTATATTTTAGCACAAAACTAATTGGTAAGCCTAAACTGTCAGAGTTTTCCTGTATAATAAATTGCTATCCTGAGATATTAATGGTGACATCCAAGATCCTATCTCCATGATGCTACAGCAAAAACAAACGAGAATTCTTTAGTCTAAAGCTTTTTTCTCATAAAGGACCAGTTAATTTCTTGAGATCTTTTCCAGTGCGATTTTAGCTAGGGAAATTGGTAAGATCCAGGTAGAAATTACTCTCAACCAGAGAAAGATGGAAAGAACCTCACAGTAGTAGTTAGGGCACCACATCAGATGATAACCCAGCCTGCATTCCTGCTGCATCTGGTTTAAGCCAGAACTCAAGAAGTTGTGACCAGGGGAGAAGAGAGAGAGGGAGAGCTGGGACAACTGTCTTAACAGAGTTAATGCTTTGGGACATAAGGTATACTGCTTTCAATGAATTAAAAAAAAATACTTGAGTCAGGTGAAGTTCAGGGTATTTATAATACTTTGCATATAAGGAATAGCCTCAGGGAACAAGAGTATATATCTAAAATTTAATAGTACACCAAAAATAAGATATTTAGGCCATTTATCTCCTTCCACATTTTGGTGATAAATCCATTGCTAACAAAAGTCAAGGTCAGTATGAAAACATGCCTATCAGCCACAGTAAGTATTTTCTCTTCAGACAGAAAGTATGCAATCATGATAAATATTTTTTTCTCACAGGGGCAACTGTGAAGCCTGAACCAACAGAATCTCCTGTGCCTGGTAGGTGTTACTGCTATTGCTCTTTGTGTGTATGTGTGTGTGTTCAAAAGCATCGTTCAAATTTTATTAAGGAAGATGTCTTGTATCTCAGGAGCAGTATAGTCAGCTTGGCAATTGTCTTACAGAGTACAAGACTACTGAGGATGGATGGATTATACATGAAGACAAACAATACTATTTCAGCACGGAGACTGCTCCCATGGAGGAGGGTCGTGAGTTCTGCAAAAAGAACTTTGGAGACCTTTCCGTCATTGAGAGTGAAAGTGAAAGAAAGTTCCTCTGGAGATATGTAAGAAAAACCATTAATACTATGGAATAAACCATCCAAAACAAGTGAGCATGGGCACAAATCCTTTTCACCATGGTGTTCTCAGCACAGGTTTGGATAGGGCAATTGCAGTAACACTAAGCCAGATTAGTATGAAGAACAAACTAATGCTAACTTTTAAGGCATCTGTGGCTTCATTTTAGCAAAAAGTATTACACTGGTGAGTTATAATTGTGTAGGATGTCTTAAGTAGTGGATCAAACCAGCAACTGACTTACATGCAACACTCAGAATATTGACTTTAGATCTTGTCTGCTTATCTGTGCTATAGTCTACCTAGCAGACTGTTTGTGGTCCTCAAGTTTGCTCCTTTGCCTCCTTCATGTTCTGAGAAAATAATTATGGAGAGAGAAGAAGCTGGGACATCAGTTATGCCGTGAGAAAGAGCTTTGAAATCCTGCATCACTGGAATTGTTTGCTTTTTATGCTGCCTGAGGGCAACTTATTTTTAATCAGGAATGTGATTAAAAGTTATATTTAAACTACATAGAACATTTCCTGAACTGGCTGAAGAGTGACAGTGAGAGGACATAAGGGTGTAAATCAATTTATATCCAAAATGTAGGATAATTTTGCAAGAAATTAATCAGATAAAGTCCACTGCAGAGACAGTGCAATCAGTGCTGATTTCAGTGGCTTTCAAGTAGAACTGTGAGAAGTGTTGATACAGTGACCACACCTTTTTTTAACCAATGGTGAAGTTTGACTGTGGACTGTCAGCTGTGAGCTGCTTTAACTTTAATTTAGTTAGAGGATATATCCAGTTCATATCCTCCCTCAGTTAGAGATACATTACTCATCAGTAACATAATAGGTTTATATGACTATAGAGACCATTTGTAAAATTTTAATTTCTGCATTCTAGATACTGAAAAATGGAAAAGAGGATGCATATTTCATTGGTTTACAACTGAGTATTGACCAACGTACAAGGTAGGTCATACCTAGTTTTGAGTTTTAATTTAAACATGACTGTATTCTCAAGTGGTTTTATTTCAATTTAATTTAGCTCTAGTTTATCCAGAAGAAATGCTGCATGTTTCCTAAATTCAGTCAAAAGTAGATGAAAAATTACACTGCAGCTAATGTATTTTGGATTCTTATCCAGGAATTCCAGCTTCCTTTATTCTGTGATTTATAGTGAAAATATAAATAGATGTATGACCTGTACATGTATAAGACTTCTGGTAGGTAAAAATGTTCTTTTTCCCCATCCTTAACTGTTGAGAACAGACTCTAATAAAGGAAAAAATGAAACCTATTTTCTTTTTCTAGAGCAATGGTAGCTGTTGCACTGTGAGGACAAGCAGGTTTCCTGAAAGCCTTTCTGAATGTCAGTGTACAGCACCATATTGATTTTGACATGTGATGCTTATTCAGGCCTGGATTCAGTTCAGTTCAGAAGTGCCTGAATAGATGCCTAGTAGTTCTAGGCTCTCCATACTGACAAAAAGGGACCTCCAGAGGAGAATTAGGATGTTAGGTAAACCAGGTTACCCTCTGAAAATGAGGTGTTTCTCCCTTTCTGGTTTTGTAGGGACCCTAAGATGAATATTCTTGTAAGTACCTTGTACATGTACCTGAATGATGAATGTGGGCACCTCTGTCACTTGCAAACCACCAGAAAGTTGAGTTCTAATAATTTACCTGGTTATGATTTTGTTCTTCATTGCCTAATCTACACGGATATTCAGCTTTTTAAATGTTTGTATTTTACCTTGTATGTCTCTGTCCAGAGAGTAAGTTTAGTGAAACTAGTAAAGAGTCAGTTTGGTCAAAAAACCTTGTACACTTTACTGTGAACAGCTATATTAGACATACTGCAAAGTTACTTTTTTAAACATGGAAGTTCTATTTTATGGTAAAGAAGCATTTTGTTGGACTGTTTTTCTTAAGCTGGATGGATGGCACTCCAGTGAATTATTTGGCATGGGCACCACATGAACCTAACTTTGCAAATAACGATGAAAACTGTGTAGTTATGTATAAGAATTTAGGTGAGTTTTGTATGTTTCTATCATAAATTTTGTTATTTGTGTGTTTGTGTCACAACATTTTTTTTCTTCTGAGCAGCACCCCTTCCCCCTCTTTTTTTTTTCTCTTTTGCAAAAAGTTATAGAAGTAGACCATAGTATTACTTACAGGACTTAATAGTTTTGTACTCTTGTGCCTACCTTTAGCCTAACATGGGGAAGCTCTGATAGAGGTCTGTGGCTAGAGGTCTGTGGTTGTGATTGTTGGTTTATATTTTTTATCACAATTGACCTCATATGTCACTATTAAATTTCTAGTACCTGATTCTATAGAGCTTTTAATATTCTGTAATTACAGTGTGTATAGAAAGTAACATATTTTTCCTAGACACTGATATTGAATGATAATAAACTGAGAGAAAGCTTTAATCCTATCTTTCAACTAAAAACACTTTATGTGAGAATGAGTGAAACTGATTTCCATTAACCGACTTGAGATGTGGTGTCATACAGTTCCCAATTTATCTTACATCCAGGATTTTGGAATGATATAAACTGTGGCTACCCAAATCCCTACATATGTGAAAGGCACAACAGTTCCATTAATTCAACTGTTCCTCCAACAACAGTTTCAACTTCAAAAGGATGTCGTCAAACTTGGCTTTCTTTTCATAATAAGGTACCACAACAAATACAGTGCATGCTGGATGTTTGGCAAACCATTAAATAGAAAACAAGGGAATTTTTTAATCATACTGTTTCTTATTGAAGCAAAATATTATTTTTGTGCAGAGAGCTATGACACATGCGTGCTTTTCTTTGTTTGCCCATCCACTGTTTTGCAGGAAAAGTGCTTTTCTGATGCTTCTAATGAAGCATATTCAGTTGCAGTTGATGAAAGACAATTCTCTAGTCAGCTCTTCAAATACTTTGATACACATTTAGTCAGAATTCCTGAAGTATTGATGCCTTGATCTTGGTGTTTTTAACCAAATAAAAATGCTTTTTACTGGCTACATTTTGTCTTCCTTAATTTTAATAACCTGGTATGCTTTGTAGAAAAAAATTAATAATCAGGCAGGCTAAGATCAGTCATGCAAAACTTAGTACTGTTTACTGTCTACAAAAATGTCAGAAGGTGCTTATTTTCTAGGGATTTCAGATCAAATCTAGTTGTTGAGCAAAACACTTTAACGAGATTTCTAATTTTATATAGAACCAGGACCTACACAAAAAGCTCATTTAAAGTTGAACGTATTTTTTCAGATAAATGCATTCTTTTACTGCTTTTTCTCCATCCTGCTCTGTTTAAAGCAGTGATTATCAATTGAGGGATATTGGAGCAAAGATAACATATAGAGAATTTGTTCATATTTCAGTGTTACAAAATATTTGGATCTACAGAAGAGGAACGTGTCACTTGGCATGCTGCACGAACAGCTTGCATGAATTTAGGAGGAAACCTGGCCTCGATCCCTAATGAACAAGTGCAAGGTACTGTGCACAGTTTTGTAGCAGCTAGATGAGATGACATTTAATCCTTACAGTCTGGCTGGGCTTCTTGTCTGAATATGAACAGATTTGAATAATGATTGCACATCTGATTTTTGTTCCAAAACATATAACTTCTAGAAATCTAGAATGAAGTCTTCACTTGAATCTACCAAATTTTAATGTTGGCTCAGATATATGTATATGTGTGTGTATACTGTCCTGGCAGCCAAAGTAGTATTTTTTCCTGCTTGCACATGGTGCCAGTTGGACTCTGCAATTTCCATTCTACAGTGTAGTTTCACTAGGTGGCATTAACTTGCTGCATGGCTTTCCTAATATATCAAGCAGAACACCTTTAGGATGAGAACTTGCCTGTGGGCAGCTGGAAACAGGTTTGAGTGCTCATACACATACCCAGAGCTCACCACACAGAGGTGCCACTCTTTTCACTGGAGGAGCTTAGTGTAATGAACCCAAGAGCTGCATCCATGTCTCAGGCAGATGAGCAGGGGAAAGCTACCTCATGCTTGAATAAAGAAGGCACATGTTCAAACTGAAAACTGGGGAATTGATAGATGTTAATAACACCTTTTTTTTTTAGGCATACTGTTTTATCGTACATGTGAATGTGATGACAGATGCTGCACAACACAAACTGTCTGTGAACTCAAGAGAACACACTGAAAACTCAACCATTGTAAAACAATGCATTGTAGTCTGAGCAATTAAATAGTTTAAACTGCTGATAAGAAATTAGTACTACTTATGTTTTCCACTTGTGAAGAGTTGAAGAATCATACTTTCATTTTTCAAAAAGTTGTATGCTTATCCTACATAATTTCTGCAGTACAGATTTCGGGTGGTTAGTTCATGCACAAAACTTGAATTCTAGGTAAAAGAAAAATGAGCAATGAAGCTATTAGCACAAAACTACTATCATTGCAGGAAGTGCAGACATAAAGGCTTGAGTTCCTGTTACAGTTTCTGGAAGAACAGCAATGCTAATGTTTGGCAAAGAAACCTAAAGGCTTCATTCCTGGAGGAGTAAGCTGCATATATTTAAAAATGCTGAAGGAAGGTGAATTATTGACTGAGCAGGCAGAAATTAATTTATTCTGTTCAGAGGAAAAAAAAATCATAACCATGACTACAGCAGTTGGCAAAAGCCATGGTATATTCATTTTATCACCACGTTCAATATATAATGGATTAGTGGACTGATGAATGACAGCTGAGGTAGCCTGCTCTATTTGTGAGCTAGCCACCTTGGCTAAGATGCATCAGCACCCAGCTGAACTGTGCAAAGCTGTGATAATTGATTTGCTTGTGTTTAATAGTTCTGTTAAGACTCATTTGAAGCACATTGCTTGTGCATTCTGCCCCCTGCCAAGGCAGTGCAGGCTATTGCCCAGCTCTCCAGGGAGGGAAGAAACATCCTCGTGGTTCTAGAATAGCACTGCTTGAGTGGATACACGAATGGCAGGAGCTCAGTGGTGCTTTTATGTCACTGGGGAGCAACCACTCTTGTGGGATTATCCACAATGTATGTGATCCCCATGACTGTTAAGGTCTAATTGTTGAACTAGGATTCAAAAATGTCTTGGGACATTATAAAAACCATTTCTGACTCATTTTTGGGGTTCATTCCAGTACCAGGTTAGGTACTTAAATGAAGTATTTTGCACAAAGCCATGGTTCTATATCTGGTTTCCTGTTCATCAAACTCAACATTCATCTCCTTTTCATCTTACCTGCTTGTGTTACCAGCAGTGGAGTGTTCTGTATTTCAGAAAAAGAATTTAATGTTGCCAATCTCAGTGAGGCCAACCGTTTCAACAGTCCTATATTAAAATTATTCCTTTTTTTTTTGCATTTTTTTTTTTGCATTTTTTTATTCTAGCTTTCCTCACCTTCCATTTAAAAGATTTTGTCACTGAGACATGGATTGGATTAAACGATATAAATCATGAAATGAGGTTCCTCTGGACAGATGGAACAGGGGTTTACTTTACAAACTGGGCCAAAGGCTTCCCATCAGGACATGTGGATTTATATGCATACAGTGGCCAGGTAAATATCAATCACAAATTGTTCACTGAAATTTGATTTTATAGACTCACAGAATCATTTAGGTTGGCAAAGGTTTCTAGGATCATTTAGCTCAACTGTTAACACAGCACTGCCAAGGCAACTGCTAGACCATGTCCCTAAGTGCCACATCTACATATCTTTTAAATACCTCCAGGGATGGTGACTCAACCACTTTTCCCTGGGCAGCCTCTTCCAATGTCTGAAAACTCTTTTGGTGATGAAATTTTTTGTAATATCCAATCTAGTTTTGTCAATTTCTTAGCAAAACTTCAGGCCATTTCCTCTTGTCCTATCACTTGTTATGCCAGGGAAAAGAGACCAACACCCACCTTGCTTAAGATTGGATTCATGCATTTGTGGTGATTTTAGGCATGTTGCTGCTTGACTTACTACTTTCATACTTTTATATATGTTGAATATAAATCCTGGTAGACAGAATAGTTTTGAGCCCTTGTGCAGCTGCTGTATCAGCTGGTGACGGATCCATGGAGTGCTCATACAAAGATTTGTTTCAATTTTCAGTTCTCTGTGTCTGTGAAGGCTACACAGCTTCTGTGTTCAGCCTGTGTTCTCTCATTGGCTATGTAAAGAGGTTGGTGGCTCTCCTGCCCCATGGCTTTTGCTCCAAAGCACAAGAATGAGGACATCCTCCAAGTCCTCTGGTGCCAGAACTTGGCAGGTTTTCCGGTCGGCATGTGGTTTGTAATGAGGCATTTACAAACATTCCCCTTAAACAGTGTCTTACATGGAAGAAAATAAGCAAATTCTGCCAGTCACAGTTGCAAAAAGGACATGAGTCTATAATAAGACAGCCATTCAATTTTTACAAGGAAAAAAATAAAACAACAAAACCATCAGAAAAATCACTTTCTCTATTGCTCTGCCAAACAAACTGATCTGATGGATCACAGAGTTCCTTTCTCTCTGATCATATGTGTGCAGATAGTTCTGTACTCTGGAACTACAGCACTTTATAGTGCTTACTCTATTTCTCTTGAATGATGTTTTTAATGTAGAAATTTTATCTTTACACATAATGTCCTTTTCCTTGTTTTTGAAAGTAGCACCTGTGAGCTTCTTATCTCTAAAAGAGGAAGAAAATTAGGTAGAATTTGGAGTTCAAAAGAAAATATTTTTAACATGCTACTTCTGAAAAAAAATACGTTTGTCTCTTTTTATGTAAAGTAATAGGATTTTTATGAAATCTTATGTGAAAACTTATAAAGATCCTCTTTTATAAATTTCAGATTCATTTTTAAGTTTACTTGATCTTAGAAAAAAATGTTATTACAAATTTGTATGCATCTGTTCATTTTGAAAGATTTTAATCCCAATGCTTTTCACTCAGAAATTAAAGAATTATCTGTACATTTTCTTGTGGACAGAAAAAAAAACAAAGTAAAGAGAATAAAATAAATATGGATGTTTCATTGCACAAAGCCACTTGTAACCCGGCAGGGTTTTTGTGCTAATCACTGTTTATTTAATAAGTGATAACCTAATTTCTAGCTATTGTGTCCATGCCAGAGAAGTTGAAATGTCATAGTAAGGATGGCACTGACAGAGCAGTGGCTGCCTTTGGGACGGAGCTGTTCTAACTTTGCTGTGTGTACTATTACAGCTTGAAACAATAAATTGTTGCAGTGCACATTAAGGGTCCTGTTTTATTTCTGGGGCAAAGTTAACCAGTCTTTTCTACAATGATTGATCTAATTTCCCTTTAAGTTGTCTGTGACTCCTTCTCTCCATGCTGTATGCCTGAGGACTGAGAATACTAGAATTTCTCTGGTCTGCTTACTCACTCCAATTTAGTGCAATAGAAAGTAATTAAGAAATTTGTGAAGAGGAATAGAACTGCCACATCACTTGTGGAACTTAAAACTTGTGCTTTTAAACATTAAAAAGATACAAGGGTAAAATTACAGCATTACTTGTGTCTGAACATGTAAATGGGGGACAAAAGTTTTGTATTTGCTTTTTCTAACTATTTTTAACTGATGTATCTCTTTGCCTCAAGGCTGATTGTGTTGCTATGAAAAACAAACCTGTTAAGGAAGCAGGGAAGTGGGCTGATCAGAGCTGTGATAACAGCAGAGGATATATATGCCAAATTAATGCAGGTACTTCTCTTTTTAGTTAAAACACAGTCAAACTTTTTTTCTCTTTTTTTCAGGAATTTGCTTAAATACATAGATTTAAACGTAATTTTGCTTCCAATAAAGATAAATGCTCAAATTGTTCTTCAGGCAGGAACAAAAGGGTCAAATAGTTAAACGTGTCAGAAGTCTGGTTAGTCACTGCTCTCATCTGACCCTTCCCAGCAAATGCTGTGTTGCTGTCTTCCTGACTTGGAAATTGTATCTGCATCTTTGTGTCTAGTATGACCCTTGATTTGACATTTGTTCCATAGTTTTTTAATTTTCTGAGCACACTGGCTTTCAAAATATGTTATGGAAAACACTGGTTTGTACATGTAGCATGAACTGTCTGGAGTGAGACTGTAACCCATCTGCACTGAACTTGAGCAAAATCACCTCCAAAAAAAGAGATTAAAATATTTAAACCTATAATCTGTTTAAGTATCTGAATAATTTTTAAGGACTGGTCTGTTGTGAACATTTTATTTCTTGGAAATCCAAACAGTTTCTGTAAACCATTTCATTTGATGAAAAAAAAGTATGAAAAAAATTATGACCTAATCCTAAGTAATTTCAGTAATATTATTGACAATTTTACAGAATGCTCCTTTACTCTTTGTCAGAAGTTGGTTATAGCAGCTCTTTTGCTTTTTACAGCTTAGTAATTGAATTTTACTACTGATGCTGGCTTAAAGCATAGTGCACTAACCCTTGCTGATTATAAATCAGGGAATATGAAAGAAAGAAGGAAGATCTTTGTTTAATTCTATTTGCAACCATAGTGAAATCATATTCCTCTTTTGTACAAATATATGAGTCTTTTTCATCCTTTATTTTAAAGACGCTGAATTTCTGCCTTCTACAACTTCTTCCCCATCCAACACTATCCGTTATGGGAATAGTAGTTATTTGTTCATCCATACCAAAATGACATGGGAGGATGCACGGAAAAACTGCAAACAAGATCAATTTGACCTTTCCAGTGTCTTAGACCCCTACAGTCACTCATTCCTGTGGCTGAAGATATTAAAGTATGGGGTGCCTGTGTGGATTGGTCTCAACAGTAACGTGGTAAGAGCATTAAACTAATTGAACATTATGCTGGACAAATCAGGAACTGAAAAGTCTTATTACCTCTCTTTACTTTAGCTTATTTGTGTATATCTTGGGCCTAAATATTTCTTTGTACTGTCAGAGGAATCCATCCTCTTCTGTTAATCTGATTAAATTACATATATTGCATGTACTTTTCACACTTTTTAAATGATATTCCACTCTGTGTGCTTCCAAATAAGGCATTTTAGGCTAGCATCTTGGAATATGTCTTTATATATATATATATATCAGGTATAATTGTGATATATATATATGTGATATAAAATCCTCATATTTTAGAATTTACAGAAGAAAGCATCTATTTGAATAATGATACCTAATTTTGAGAAATATAAGGTGCTATTACTATGAATATTTTAACATTTTTGAGGATAGTTACAAAAATAATTAATTAGTTTACCTAGTTTAATTTTATTTCTCTCCCCTTTCCCAGTTCTTTGGTATTTGAATACTTTCTGCATATATTTTTTTTCTTCTTGGTACAGACACTTTTCCTGCACTCATTCCATTTGGCTGAGCAAGTGAAAAAAACCCCAAAATACATGAACATAACACACCACTTCCCAAAACTCAAAATATGCCTCTAACATTAATCATCAGGATGAATCACTGAGTCAACCAGCTTTGGTGGGAAATGATTATGGTGTTAAATGTATTTCAAGCTAAAATAATCTATGCATCTTGAAACTTCTGGGGGAATAGCTAGTTCAAAAATTAGTCATCAGAATTTCACTCCTACAAATTATTTTAAATGAAATTGTTATTAGTCCCAAATTAAAGGTACTGTTATATTCAAAATACCCTCAATGTCATTTTGCATTTCCCTTAGCTGAAAAGTACTTGTTGCACTGTTGCATTTCTCAATAAGTAGCTGTTTGTCACAACAAAAATTTCAAAGTTTGAGCCATTCGTATGTGTTATTGGTTTCTGTGAAAAGCCTCATTGCTTTTAGCACGAAGTACTGTGTAGAGTAGATAGACAGAGTTTAATCATTCCAGTTGATGTGTTTCTTTCTTAGACCAATGGGCGTTATGAATGGATTGATAACTGGAGAATGAAGTACACGAAATGGGCTGAAGGGGAGCCAAAGCAGAAAATTGGCTGTGTCTATCTTGACATTACTGGAGTCTGGAAGACAGGATTCTGCAATGAAAGTTACTTCTCTGTTTGCAAAAAATCTGATGGTAAGAACTTGGATCTGACCATTGCAATGACAATCAATATCTCTTTAGAGATGCTGGGTTTTATTTCATGAGCTAAATAGATGAAAGCAGTAGAATTTGCTTAGGTTGTTTTGGGCTACTTTAAGATTAGGGAAAACACATAGTAAGAAAGGGATAGAGTAACTGTGAATTGCTATCACTTTATATCAATAATGTTAGATAAATTTTGCAAAGCTTAGTCACACATTACTCTACTATTTATTCTGCTATTGAACAAACCTGAAATATCAAAACTCTCAAAAATCAAAGGCAATAAATGTAAGGGAGTAGTCACATGTGCTTTTATTAAACTATTTTTAATTAGTTCAAGCTCCCACCGAGCCCCCTCAGCTTCCAGGAAAATGCCCTGAATCAGAAGGACACAGATCTTGGATCCCTTTCCGAGGTCACTGCTACTACATTGAATCTTCATCTTCAAGAAACTGGGCCCAGGCATCTTTAGAATGTCTTAGACTAGGTGAGTATGTTACTTCATGAGCACTGTTGCAGTTTAGAGGTTTGGGGATTAAAATTAGGTATGAACATTAATTTTGTAGTGTAGATTATTTGATTTTGTTGTGAGATAAGGATTAATAGTAGGCAAAAGCAGGCTTATACTTTAAGGAATACAAAAAAGGAATTTTATTAACAGACTTAAAATAGGAATAATAATCAGGTACCAACACCAAACCCTTTAGAACACTCTTTTCCCCTCCCCACCTTTCTTATTTTCTTTCCTGCTGACTATACAAAAGGTAACACTTCAATGTATAGTTAATCTACCACCTCTGGAACAAAACAATTTTTTAAATTTATGTAGAGAGAGAAGCTTTCTCTTGTTTTATCATGTTGACTCCCATAGGAAACACAGTTTCTATGGTTATTAGCTTTCTAGTAAGCAATTTTCTCTTTGAAGGGAGGCATTTGCTTTTCCAGACCCCTTCCCATTTCAGTAGCTTTCCCAGGGCCACACCAATGGACACATGATGGTCATTGAGGTGTTCTTTTGAGAGCAAATGTTTCTATTACAGTGACAACAACATCCCCTTACTTTTATCATCAGCAACACAAGTCTTCTACTGTTTTCCTGGGGCGAGGAAAGAAAAATCTTAATACACGAAAGTCTCAGTCTACTGCTTATAACTTAGAACATTACATTCTCTCTTGCTTACCTTCTTTAGACCATTATTCATATATTACAGGGTATATTACAGCTAACTTTATCAACATGTTTTTACAAAAGAACTTTCAGCATTAAAGCAGTCCTCATCTCTTCTTCCTTTGAAAATAAGCTTAGTTATATTTATTAACTTAAAGTCTTTATGTTGTACTTTTGTAGGTGCTTTCATCCTTGTGCTCTTTCTGTGTGGGCGGGGGAAATGCATGCAAAGTCTCATTTTAATATTAGAAAAGAAACAGTTAATTTGTCTTTCGGTTGGGCAATAGTCACGTGGCTTTCGCCCGCGTACTTTAAGTGTTGTAAGTCCGTGCCCGAACCGAAGGAAAGGAGCCCGTCCATGCCGGCTCCCATCCAAGCAGCGTTTGAATCGCGAGGGCCTGGCGGGGCCGCGTCTGTGCTGCAGGGTGTTGGTTCAAGCCCCCTTCCATGCCGGAGTGTGTGTGGGGGCCGCCCGGCAGGAGCTGTACCCGAGCGCTGCGGGAAGGGCTCAATTTGAGTCTTTTCTCCCTCCCGCGCAGTTGCAAGGAGTACACAAAGCTGCACCCGAGCTGCGGGAGGGGCTCAGTCTGAGCTCCCCCTATCTCTCTCCCGTGCTCAGTTTGCTGCGGGGCTAACCGGGCGGGGCGCTCCCGAGGTCCACGGGGCCTGACCCCAAACCCTTTTCTCGCTGGGCCGTGCCACGGAGTGGGGGGAAACTGGCCTGGGCCAGGCTAGGCAAATAGAGCTGATGAAGTTTTTTAGCCAAGGACAGCAAGATGAAGCAGCTTGAGTTTTCTCTCTCTCTCTCTCTCCCCCCCACACCACGCGGGTTAGCAGCCCCCAGACCATGTGGTCTGGGAGAGACCTTACGCAGCTGGTGCAGAGGGGAGGAGAGCAGCATCCTTCCTCTGTGCACCGGAAGCCTAAAAGAGGGCTTCTTCAGGTGCTTTCCTGGTTTTATGAGTTTTTTAGGTAGGCGGAGTTTATGCTGGCTACCCCATTTCCGACTCCACCTCCTCTTCCTACACTGGGAATTTTTAACAGCAATTACCCCATGACAGGCACATATTCCTGACTTGTTTTCCTAACTGTGGAAAGCTGAACATGTGTTATGTGCTTTTGTGGTTTCAAGGATGGTCCAAGTGTCAGACAAGACAGTTGTATCCAATTATTGTCTTAATTTGAGAAGCAATGGAAAACAGCTGTTTACTAATTGCACACACTGTGTCTCATGTGTGGGACCAGGCATGAGAGGAGCTGTGTGGCCTGAAGATCATGAAAGTGGACAACTTGTACTTTGACCCTGATAGGAGATAAAGCTTCATCCACAGCAGTCACTAAAGCTTATTTTAATGGAGTTTATATCTTTTGTATTCTTGATCTAATTTCCACCTTGATTATTGTGGTTTTATGCCACTAGAGTGAAAGTTACAGCTCTTTAGCCTGGATAATTTATGAGTAAACTAGGGTTGGTTTGCAGTTTCATTCTCTCAACTTCCTTCTTTGGGAAAGGGATGAAGATTGATTATTCTGGACTTCCTATGTCTGTAGCATTGTTGTCTATAGCATTGGTGGCAATGTCACTTAGGTGTCTGGCCTCCCATTAGGTTATGCAGAAATCTCATTCACTCTCCAGCAGAACTGATTATAGCTTTATTTTCACTGAAAGTATACATTGACGTGTGATCAGGTGAATTGCACCCCAGGCCTTCCCTGATAATAAACCTACCAGTGAAACCCATGTCAAATATAAACACCTGGTACTGGATGAGAATACTCTCCTGCTCTTTTCTGAAACTCAGGTTTGTTCCTGGGTTCTCATGAACTAGTTTGTTGACAGGACAATGAGAATGTTTTCCACTGTGAAACATCTCTAAGAGATTTTTCTTTCCCTGTGTCTTCCAGGTGCCTCTTTGGTCTCGGTTGAAGACTCAGCTGAAGCCAACTTTCTGACCCACAACCTTGAACCACTTGAAGGGAAAACATCAACATTTTGGACAGGAATGTACAGGAATGTGGATGGTACTTTCTCTACTTTCAACATCTTTTTTCTTAGTAAATAATTACTGCAAACTCTTTGACATGAGTGTTGAAAATTTCACATTGTACTTCAGTAATAAGGAAGAAAAAAGCAAGACAGAATAGTCAACAGGCTGCTTTAAATAAATCTTAAATTTGACAATTATTGCTTTTTCATTAATGCAATTAATATTCAATTAGATAGATATTTCCATCTTTATAATAGTCTTTAATGTAAAGGCAAAAAATCCCAGTATAACTGTCAGAGGCAGGGTTGCAAAATAGTTCAGGTGACTTGAGATGGGGTTTTCTCTAGTTTTGGAAGATTATTTTTACAACTGCCTACCCAAGCACTTGAATGGCAAACTTCTTAGGGAGAAGACAACCTTTTGATTGCATTGCTTGAATCTTAACCAGGAATAAGGAAAATTTTTGGTAATGGAAAGAACTTGAGAGTAGTCATTTATATACATGACACATAGAAGAAAGCTGAGGTTTACTCATGTGGTCAGTTGACACAAAAATGTTTCTTAAAGTGGTTCTAGAGCAGTGCAGAGCTACATACTTCTTACAGTGATCATAAATACAAGAGTTCTTCAGCTCTTCATTATAGCTCTAGACAGTGATTGTTGCTGTTTCAACATAACTGCATAGCTAAATTTCATCCCTTGATGTATTTATCCAGATTGTGTTCAGTTGCTACGTCCTCACACAAAGGGTGTCAGGAATTATAAAAACAACCCCAAAACAAGTGCAAAATTCTTATAAGAAACTATGAAATACAACTTTCATGCTGAGTCCAAGAATTTGCTTGAGTACAACTTACAGTCACAAGGAGTACATTTATTCTAAATAAACAGCACTATTAAAAGAAAGAAAGAAAAAAGGAACCGGAAGGAAGAAGCAGAAAGTCCCAAGCATAGCTGAGCAACAGTGATCACAAGATTTTGGAAGGAGATCTATAAAAGGGAAAATCATCTGTGTAAAGCTTGTGGAAAGGAGCAGAAACTGGAAAACAAATGGAATAAAATTGGATCTAGGAAGATTTTAGTGTCGGCTTTGAAAAGAGTAACAAAAAACCTTCCTGCAAATTACTGAAATAAAGAGCATTCCGGTGAAGTTGTTATATTTTAACATCATTTATTGCTATAAATGGAATAAATAATTGACACTGCACCCTTGCGATAGCTTGTGGGAGATTCTTCTTGAAACTCTCTTGCCTTTTCAACACCATAAACCAGATTCATCTGCCATTTTCCAAAAATTGATGTTATATCATTTGCATAAAAACTTAGGAGCAACACGTTGTGTTAGAAGTAAATAGTTTAGTGGTCTGTCTCCAAAAGCGATGACAAGCAAATTTCTCATGAAGCCAATAAATGCAGCGTGTGAAGGAATCAGTATGGAAATTAATACTATCTTTTTTATTCTCTTATTCAATGTTTTTTCAATTAGGAGAATGGTTGTGGCTAGACAACACTGCAGTGAATTTTGTCAACTGGAATGTAGGAGAACCTTCTCCTCAACAAAATGAGCACTGCGTTGAAATGTATGCAGACTCTGGGTATTGGAATAATTTCTATTGCTCTTCCTACAGAGGATATATTTGCAAAAAGCCAAAAAGTAAGTGTTACATTTGTGAATTAGTTTTATGTATGGAGTAGCTCTTTTTATGCTAGTTTTAGTAGGTGGCCATTACACACAATGCATTTTAGCTGGGTGTTCTGAGTTTTTATAAATGCCAAAGGATGCACATTTCCATGCCAATAAAAAGATAGAATGACTTTTTTCAGAACGTTGAAGTTCTGGACAGTTCTCAAGTCCCTTAAGAACTGCTTTTAAAAGACTGTCTTTGTAATTGTAACTGTCCCTAGTGTACACACTTCGCAAGTTTGCATGTTTTCTATTGATAATTGTTGAGCAATCACAATGTAAGGACCATGCCATGCCTTGCATACACAAATTTGTCTCATCTATATGCAAACATATTCCTCAGGGTATCCCCTCTGCTCTGCCCATGGAGGAGCCATTGTTTATTTCCCTCTACCAGTCTCACATACACGTGTTTTCTGAGTATGACGTAGTGTTTCTATGAATTGAGTACTTATGAAGTGTGAATTATTTAACAGTTGGACTCTTTTGTCTCTGTGCCCTCCTGTTGTGAAAAGATGAGTGAATGAAAAGCAAAGCAAATAGCATAGTTTGAATGTGCTAAACTGAAGGTGTCCTGAAATAACTGAATGTGCAAATTTGACAGTAGGGACATCTAGTGCATATGTATTCCCAAAAGTCATCATAATAAGTTCTTTCAGCATATATTGCAATGCCAAAATATCTTACTTATGCTTCCTAAGAAGGTTGAAATGCATGTAGTAGCTGCAATATACCCACTTCCTCTACAATACTGGAAATGAGAGAAATTCTGCTATCCTTTCAGTGAATTTGTTCTTATGCAAAATTATTCTTACTTACTCAAATGCTTGTAATGATGACTGTGTCTGTTACAGGAAATACTGCAAAATCTCAGTATATCCACCCATTCAGAGTCTATTCGTCTGTTTTTTTGCATTATCATGGACAAAAATTCATAGGCAGATGTACCAAATGTTAAAATAAACGGTCACTATTCCTTTTTGACCATTCAGTTCAACTATTTGTGCTGCTGCTGACATTCACCTGTTTGATGCTGAGCCGTTGAAAAGAGCTGAAGCAGATGAAAGCTAGTTACATTTTTCAAGGATTAGCTTCAGCCAGTCTAGTCTATTGATCTGAAATGCCACGGATACAACCTAATTCCAGTGTCAATGCAAGGATCATATTGTCACTCACCCCAAAGCAGGACACAATCTAGTCCTACAGGCCACAGAAATGCAGTTTTTCTAGGCGTGGTTTTTCAGAACTGTGACAATGTTCCATGTGCAGAATTTAAAAACTATTAAATAGCTATAGACTAATAAATGGAGCATTAGAAGCATGGTTTTACTGAGTTGCACTGGCTAGGGCTGGTTATGTTTGCTGTTTTCTGAAGAGACTTAAAAACGTGACTGAAGTCTTCCCATAGAATAGATGTTGTTTTCTGTTCCATTTATTGAGGTAATTTTTACCACAGTAATTTGAGAGTTCTCTAGTAGGTCTATTCAATAAAGTATCTAACTTTATTCCATAAGTGAGGAGGTTCTCAGCCCTGAGAAGAGAAGGCTCTAGGGAGACCTTAGAGCACCTTTCAGTATGTAAAGGGGGTTCACAAGAGAGGGACTTCTTATTAGGGCCTGTAGTGACAATCCAAGGATGGGAATTCACAACTTCCTGGGGCAGCCTGTGCCAGTGCTCAGTCACCCTCACAGTGAAAATTGTTCCTTGATATTCAGAGGGGGCCTCCTGTGTTGCACAGTGGTGCCCACACCCTCTCTTCTGTCACTGGGCAGCACTATGGAAAAGGTGTAAGTGGGGACTGGTAAAAATTATTCAGATTCTTGGGTTCAGCTTCTCAGAATGAAACATGATGCATTGATTCAAGATTTAGTTATAAACTAGTTTTATGACCACATGGCAAAATAAAGACCTTTCTCTTAAATGATGGCCCATTTACCTGGCAAGCCAGATCTCAGATGTTAAAATTTAAATGAGCTACAAACCTTTTAGTTTAGATGTGATACCTGATAGGACACTTTGAAGGTCATGGTTGATTTCAAGTGTCTAAGCAGGCAAGCCATCAAAACCTCTTAGCAAACCAAATTTATTACACTTTCTATGTTCATATAAAAAGTACTGCAAGAAGTTTTAATTATATTGAGGATTATGTTTGACCATGTCTATCCTCAGGATGTTCTATTGAGTTTCTTGTGGTTTGACTCTGATGTGTGGATCAGTCTTCATGGAGTTTTTTGATATTTCTTATTTTTTGCTAGTTTATGTAAACAACTACGTGTGAGACCAGATTGCACGAGACCATTCTGCTATGCCTTAGGTGTATATAATTTTGTATGAACTAAATTCTAATGTTTTCGGTATTTACTGTTTTCTATTACCATATATTTATCTGAGCATGATTTTCAGTATGTTCTAAAATATGGAAATAAATAATAAATAATGTAGAAATAAATAATAAATAATGTAGAAATAATAGTACAAAAACATAATTTTTTAAAAATGTTTTCAAGTTCCAGCAACTGAAATGACACCAGCATCTGAAATGCCACCAGCTGAAATACCTACAATGGGTAAGAATATTGTTTTTCATGTAGAAAACAACTAGTCCCATGTAAGACCATAAAACAAAAAAATTCTTTTCTGTATTATGTCTCTTAAATTTTCTTATATACACATACTGTACGTGTTTCCTTGGATAACACTGTTTCCTACTAGTACACAATATACTCTATTTGATGTCCAAATATAGATTTTAAAAAATAATTTGTGATATAGCATGCAATGGCAGTTATTTAAAATCAAGTTATTTTATGTTGCTACCTTCGTTTCTCATTACTTCGAGAAACAAATGAACCTGTTTTTCTTTAAAAAATCATGCATTCTAAAGAACTTGTTTCCAGTAATCAGATAAAAGAGTATGTAGCATTCTCTTGATTTCTTTCTATTTGTTTTCAGCAATGACAAAAGATGAGAAAGCTTCTACTCTGAACCACAGCAAAACAGGAGTTATAGTTGTTGTTGGTGTCATCATCCTGGTTGGAAGTGGCATTGCGGGCTATCTCTTCTACAAAAGAAGAAAGACTTGCTTGCCAACAAATGACAGCTTTGAGAATAATTTGTATTTTAATGGTGATGCAGGTCCTGGAATTAGTGACACAAAGGATCTTGTGACCAACATAGAACGGAATGAACATGCAACACTGTAATGTAGCTAAAGGAAATGTAATGTAATGTGTAATATAAAATGTAATGTAATAAAATAAAATGTGCCTTGTTTTATTAAAGTTACGCAATTAGAATAAGCCAAAGATATTTTCTCATGTGCAATTACTGTAATAGCCTGTTTCTGTATGTGTGTAATGTTGTACACTGCAGTTACTTTATTTTGTAGCCATTATATGAGGTGAAAGATCTCCGATCTCAGGATTTGATGATCATACTGGTGAATGTGGGTCTTAAGAAAAGTGATAATGTTGACTAATTATTAAATGGAACAATAGAAATGGATACAATAAAGGAAGTACAATATAGATAGATCCACTTGAGGAATGCACATAAAATTTGATGTTTCTTCATCAGATTTATTTCAAACCATGCTATTGAACAGATACTCCAAACTATTCAGTAAACATCTTCTAATTCTACCATCTTTCAAGTATTCCCATGGACTGAACTACAGGCATAGTTACTAGAGGCTAAGTCTGTATTTGGGCACATCCCCTTGGAGCCATGTGGGGAAAAAGACCTTTATGATATTTCAGTTCCCACAACTTCATACAACACATAAAACAAAGAATGTAGTTTTTGTAGTTTATGTTTAGGATTTAATCAGGTAAAATATGGAGGCAGCCCTATGGAGTGGAAAAATGTGATTGATATTAGCTGCCAGTTTTGGCTGGCCACAAGTGGGTTTGTTGGTGAGAGGTGATGAAGGTCATGGCAAAACTTCCATCTTATCAGGACAACAGTTACTGAGGAGAGAGAGGAGAATTGCCTGTGCATGTTCTGAAGGTTTCTAGGAGCAGAAGGTTTCTGGATAGCTGTTATGGTGATCACATGTTGGTACTGCTCTCTACAGCTTCCCAATAAGTAGTATAGGTTTGTGGGATGTGTGCTGAAAGTAAAGAACAATTTCGCTTTACCAGTGAAATAGTTACTACTGTTTTTATTTACTTTCTAAAATGGTTAAATCAGCTACTATTTATGGACATCTTAGATTCCCCAAGGAGTTTATAATCCTAAATTTTGTAGATCCTGTAAAATGTAAATCATGCATGATTCCTCACTTGCATACAAATGTTTGCAAGGATTGATTTTCTGGTTTCAGATTTTATTCTGTGAAATAAAAAATAACTATCTTTGATTTTTAAAATAGGTTTTCATTTTATAGTCTCATCTATATAAGACACTGTAACATGATAAAGTGACAAATGAGATGATACCACCACGGAGACGTTCCGTCAAAAGTAGTGATCAAGTATTATATTAACCATATTTTCCTGAATCTGTCCCTGGCTTATCTGCTTAAAGACATAAAAAAGTGTGAGTTGAGAGTTTTAGTAAAAATCTTAAGTTACATACTTACGTAGGTAAGATTGGAAAATTTGTCCAGGAACTCCTTTTCTCTGGCTCTGCTCTCTTTCTCCCAGTAATTTCCTTGCTCTGTTCCGACTGCTGTTTCCATTTTTAATACACAGTTGTTTAAGCATGTTTTTTCAAAGATCAGTATCTCTATGGTTTTTTATGCCATCTGATGTGGGTCATGACAGGAAGCTCTTGACTGACTGATGAATGATGCTATGGGTCATGTTGTTTCAGTTATATGGGGAAGTGGTGCCAGGTGGAAATTTATGTGAAAGGGACAATGAAAGTCCAAGACAGCCAGACTGGAATCCCAGCCTCACTGTGCTGGCTGTTGAGCAAACAACAAACAGAAGCAGTTTCTACCTGAAAGAAGCTCAGTCCTGTTCTGGGGCTCTGCACAATCTTAAAATGGTATCTGTACACTGAGTCATTCTTCCAGATAACTTTTATTCCTGTACATATCCAAAGATATGATTGCAAAGAAGATAAAAATAGAGGGGATGTCTCATTTCTGTTTTTTTGCCGTACTTACCAAGTTCATCACTAAAAACTGTCAAGGAGGGAATCCAGATACTGGAGCCTGGACAGTTCTGAGCTCATTCATCCATTTATTCTTCCTGAAATCCAGCATAGTCTCTGAGTTGAAGAGAATTAAAAATGCCATGCTAGTTAATGACTGGCAGTAGATTTAATTGCTTCTGTGAAATGCTGTTCCAGTTCTGCTCTCCTGTCCAAACAGGTACAGAAAAAATGGAGAAGGTTCCAAATAAGAAGCCCTAATCTGAAGATGAAGCTTCTCAGTCTGCTCATTTTAGAAAGCATGTGAGTGTAAAAGGCTTGAAAGATTTTCAGAAGAGGAGAAAATTTAAGCTGCATGGCTTAGAGTCCCTCCTATTTCAATACAATGGAATTGAAGCGAACTCCCATTGAAAAGATTAATGTAGAAACAGTAGCATTTACAGCACAGGAAAACCTTACAGTTCCATGTCATAGGCAGAAGATGAGCACTGATACTATATACACAAATTAACAGAAGTTTTGAATAGAAGGTAGAGAAACAAACTCGAACTCGAACACTTAAAAAAAAATCTGATTAATATAAGGTCAAATGGAAAACTTTTACCTAGGATGAGAGATAGGTAAAATATGCTTCTCTATTTGACTGGAAAAAAGAAATGTTTCTTATTGGAAATGAGTCATGTTTATGTGGACACACTCTAATTATATATTTTATGTGGTCTGATCCTTCACCAAATCTTTCAACCATTTTCTTCTGCTGACTGCTATTCATATTTGGGTTGGTCAGGTGCCTTAGCACCAAACTGTTGCTCTTGTGATCTCTTACTTTGTCTCCCGAGTAGATGACACTACTTAGGGGAGGTTCTATTTTGCACACAAATATATATATATATATATATATACATTCACAGAGGAATTGGGTTCTTTCTTTTCTGAAATGTATTTGCTGTAAAAACAGGGAAAATAGTTCCTTGAAAAACAAGATGATGACTAGTATGAGCAAGTGGATATGGATAGAAAATAAAATAAAATTTTTAACTGATCCCTAATAGTTCATATCTATAATCCTCTGATGCTGCCAAGATTTCTTATACTTGGTCAGGTGGTTTAGAAAAATGAAAGAAAAGAAATCATTCATTATGTAGCATGAAAATAGAAAAATTGAAGGGTTGTTCACTTTTTTTTTTTTTAGGCTAGAATGTTTCTACTGAGGTTTAGAGTATGTATTTTTGAAAGAAATGTTTATAGTTTGGAAACTGTGATCACGCTATGTGTGGGTATTCTGTATTGAAATCTCATATCAAGTTGTAGCAGGCTAAATGATTACAAAATTACTTCCATATTTTAATATAAGTGGTTTTTTGAAAATGAATAATTTTGCTTCTGTAGGGAAGCATCCAGTTGAACCCAATGGGCTCACCCACGCATTTCTGTGGGCACCTGAGGAATGACTAGATGGCAATATTCAGTAGTGTGTAAGGTTTTCTCTTCACATTGCTATGTTTCTTGATACACTTGTGTTCAATTCTCGTTTCCCCTTTTCTCTGAAAAAGTTTGGACTTTAGAAGAAAGGCGGTGAATCTGCACACTGTGAGTGTAACTTCCTGCCTGGGAGCAGAGATTGCCAAAGGAACAATGCTGACTCAACACAAACCCAGCAGCTTTTGTTCCTCGCCTCTTTTAAAATGTCAGGCTGTGCCTTGCCAAATGGCAGAACCTGGAGCACATCTTCTCAGTGCTCTGGTTTTCTTCCCCACTTTGTGGGCTGTGATGCAACCTGCTCAGACAAACACACAAACACAGGTAAAGCTGGCTGCAGTATGTTCTACTCTTTTTCAGCCTCTCTCAACAGATTATCAATACCAGTCCTTCACCAACCACTAATCTTGGCTCAGAACAGAACCAGTTTCTTTTTTTCTGTTGTAATTTTACTTGTTGCCGCCTGGTAGTTTTGGATATTCTGAGATATTTTATACAGCAGAACCACAAGACACATTTCTCTTATTCCTGAACTAGGAAGGAAGGAAAGTTGGAAAATTTAGGTTGCATATTCAAGCACTCAGGTATTAGGGACTACCAGAATGCTTGACTCCAGGCTCAGTGCAGCCATCCTTACATATGGATCATAACTTACTGAGTAATTGGATTCTGCTGCTTTGTGGAGCAGCCCTCATTTCTTCCGCTTTCCTCAAGCAGCAGAATTCAGGCTCCCTTCTTTGCATGGCTTTGCTCTAGCAAAAGGTCTGCTGACCTTGAGGTCCCACCATTCTCCCTCACTGTTGTGGCTTTGTTTTACTCTAATACCCTGCACACATTTTTAGACCCAGTGGGTCATTCATCTACATCTGAGTCAGAGCAATAGAAGCAAAATCCCAAATCTTCATGTGCCCAGGGTTTTCACTACCTGCAACAGCAGCAATTTTGCTGCAGATGCAGTACTGGGGAAGGTATCCCACACCAGCCTCTCCTGGAGGGATGGGAAATGAAATATTTCAAAGCTCACATGCAAAAAATGACGTAAAGCTTCCACCAGAGTCCCTTTTCTCCTCCCCCTGCTCTAAGTTTTTTGAGCTCTTTAAACTATCATGGAGAAAACTTTATCAAAGTAAACATCAGAATTTTGTCAAAATGCCTGTAGGGTGTCCACTTTTTGGAGTGCAAACTTTCACAGACTAGTGGGATGAAAGATGAGGCAGTATTCCTCATCAGTTTAGTTTTCCTCACTAGCAAAAATTGAAAATCCTGTATTTTCCAGTTACAGGTTCTCTTCTTCCAAAATTGTGTGTTTTCTTTCCCAAAATTCTTCAGCTGCTGCAGTCAGTTGTGTGATTACTCCTGCACATAGTCAAGAATGGAGCAAAAGAAAGAATAGGTGTCTCCTGAAGATCACAGATCTGACGTTCTACAACTTTTTTCTTTTCTGTGGAATTGCAGGCATGGAAAATTCTGGTTCTCTCTGACTCCAAGGTCATAGTTACTTGATTTGCATGGTGACCCAGTTGATTTTTCAGAGTACTACACTGCACTCTGTATTGATATAGACAAATCATGTATTGATATAGACAAATCTTTCTCTTCTTTTTCATTTCTTTCATTTATTTCTGCAAATGAGACAGTAATCTCACCTTTATTGTAAAAATAATGATTCTGAGTTATAAGGTATGTCTTAAAAAATCTACACTGCGATGTTACCTGTTAGATCTCTTATTTCCATGGCAAACTTTTATACAGTAGTAAAACTAGCTTAGAAAGCAAAGTTTACTCATTAATGTATTATTTCAAAATTACTCATGTGACATGACACAGTTCCTTATTTGAAGCTCAGAACTTCCCTGTATCTGTTGGGTCTTAAAAAGGGTTTGTTAATCCACTTCACTGCAGAGGGGTTTTCTTGCAAGGCACTGATTTGGTCTTTAGCATCACTACGAGGTGAAGGGAAGAAAGAAGTGAAATATTTGCCATGTCTCTCTTCTTGCCCCTGATTTTCCTTCTCTCCATTAGTACATCTCTTCAAACACCAGGTAAGTGTTTGTCCTCTGCTGAGTGTGGAGGTTTTCAACTTCTTTAACATGTGTTCTAGATATCTCCTTTAGTGGGCAGTGAATTTAGGTCTACTCACAGCATATAATTTGAAATATTTTCTTCAGCTCTGAAGTATGGTGGTATCTGCATAGGCCTTCTCTTTCCTTAACCCAGGTTTCAATGTGGTTATTTGAGTGAAAGGAATATGCCAACAGATGGAGCATAACCTTGGCAGTGCTGATTCTTGAGAAAGCTGAAGGCAGGCAAAAGCTGATTTCACTTTACTCCCTTGGAGGCTAGAAGAGCTCGGTACAGAGCAGTGAGCTCTCAGCATGCGCAGAACTGTAGCTGATGTGTGCTTTGAGTTTCTTGGCAGCTCATATCAACCATAGCATCCTGATCAGTGCATATGAAATCTCGTTTCCAAGCTAAGAGCTTTAGGAAGGACCTTAAAATCCCCGTCCATTAGATTTCATTCCCTCCTACAGCTGAGAGGAAAAAAAATGATTGTGTCTTTTCCCTGGGAAGTTCCCATGTAGAGAACTCTGGGAGTCCAGGGCTATTGCTTGAATGGCAGCAGGGACCAGCCAATGCACCAATGATCTAATCCACCACAGGACTATTTCTTCTGTGCATGCTTTTGGGTGATACCAAGCCAGCTCTAAGGCATCCTCTGCTGACCTTCCCAAGAACCACTTGTGATAGAGCAGGAGAGCTCTACCACAGAAAATGTTATCTGGCTTGTTCTGGTCTATAACCTTTCAGAGCAACAATACCAAGGCTGTTCAGCCACTCCCTGGCAGCTTTGGGAGGGGAGGGTTATGAAGGCCCACTTAAGTATTCTAACCTTGGGTGAAACTCGATGGCACTGCTGAGTGAGTTGTGTGATGCTGCCTGTCACTTAGAAGGCAGCGAAGGGATGCAAATTGAGCTGCAAAAAGAGTGAAGATTTGGAGCAGGCCTTTTGTTGAAGCTGTTCTTAAAAACAAAACCCTGATGTGCAGTGTCTCACATTTCTATTTACAAATGTGGTTATTAATAGCACTTAGGATATTGGCTTAGTTTAACTGTGCTCAGAACTGATGATGCTGCAAGTTGTGGCTTCCCTCCTGAGAAACCTACAAATAAAACTGTGCAGAAATGGCTTTTTGCACAGCTGCTAAAAATTTCCAAGGTAATTAACCAAAATTGAAAAATATACCACTTTCTTGATGAGCGGAAAACCACGTTTTTCTGGGATAAATAGAAAAATATTTGAGTATGTAAATGAATTTTTTTAGCTCTAAAGTAAAAAAAGTCCTTTTACTTGCAGAATTAAAGCTGATTTAAATATGATGTGGTGGAACTTTGAAGAAATGATGAAATATATTGTAATGAAGTTCGTTTTTGACATGCATTTTGAGACCACTGTGGGTTCGGGAGGGATATGAAGATGACAAATTTCTGTTGAATGAGCTGTATTTTCAGCTTTTATGTTTTTTCATTTTAAGAATATTTTTATGAATATCCTTCATACCTATGATTAATCTCCCCTGTTTTCTTTCTCTGTGAACTATATATACTCTTCTTTTGTTGTTGGTGGTTTTGGGGTTTTGTTTTGTTTTGTTTTTGGTGTTTTGGGGTTTTTTTGGTAGCAGACTGTCATACAGCAACTAACTGACTTTATCTCCTAAAAAACCACTCCTCCAATGTTTGCATTATCATTTTATTTTATAGGTAATGAAATATTTTCAATGTATAATGAAGATAGCAAGCTCTGTGCCCAAGCTCAGAACTCTAGCTCGGTCATAACTACCACTTGTGATGAGCATGATGAGTTTCAGAAATTCAGGTGGGTCTCTCCCCATCATCTGCTGAGCATGGCACTCAAGCTGTGCATGGGAGTGCTCGCCAAGGACAGCGGAGCTGCCATCACGTTGGAACCCTGCAACAGGACAAACGAACTCCAGTGGTGGGAATGCGGAAATGATTCAATTGCACTCTATGATGAGGATTACTTTCTCAACTATGGCAAGGGGAAGGGGAAGAAAATCAGGCTGTCCACGTCTTCCAGCAGAGGAAACAGGTGGAAAATCCACGGAAGTGCAGATGGCATGTGCTCTCGGCATTATGAGGGTGAGTACTGAAATTCCATCTCTATTTCTTGGTAACTTGACTGCCCCTTTCTACAAAGCATTCCACTGCCTGCTTGACAGGCAACAACCATTTTCTTAGAGTGACATCAGCAGAGGAACTAATTATAAATAGAGTGTGTAAATGAAAGGTGAATATATCTGTATACTTTTCAGCAAATATAGCTGTACACATTTCTGCATAGCTTGTAAAGTGCAATTCTTTCAAATGATAGAATAAAATGACAAAGACCTATGATGCAATCGTAAGGAAGAATGGGAATTCTGCTTGTACAGCAACAGCAAAAGGAAATCTATGACTTTTAAAATAAGTCTGATCAATCTGTAGAAGAGATAATTGAGTTCTAGTTAGTTTTTATTGTTGCTTTTATTTGGTTTGACCATTAATGATCTCTAAGAAGTTAATTTCTAGTTTAGATAGATGGAATCCACCATTAACATGATTTACGTGGTGTTTCCCAGGCCTAGTGAAAACAAAAAGTAGAAAAAAGCAAACGGAAAAATTATGCCTATTGGCTTTGAATGCAACATTTTATCACCCTGGAAAAGGACCCCTAGAGAGTAAAATCACCTTTTCCTACAATTTTATGGCTCTTGGGCAATGTAGAAGGGGCATTCACGATCAAGTTATCAATCTCCTTTCTGTTATGACATTGCTAGGCTGGGAATTTAAATAACAATGGAATAAATTTCTGTTGTACACTACAGCTGTTCCATGGGAATGAAATTTGTCATAGTTTTGTACAGACAGCAGCAAATCAGACTGGATAGTGCTGGAAGGGTCACTTCCTAGCAGAGTCCTTGCAAATTTAAGATATAGCTTCCTCTCATGAAGACTAATAAAAATAATGTGATACTTCTTTTCTGAGATTTTTCAACCATGCAGGGGGAAAAAAAGGGAATGTATATATAATCTAAGGACAGAAGTATGCATGCTATGGGAGAAGCTGAGTCACAGGGAACTCTGACACAGTATTCCAGAAATCAATGGCATGGAAAAGTTAAACAGAAATTAGTTTAAGGCCCGATTAATTGTTTGAGAGTCTTAGTTCTGAATCTTTTGCCATAGTCATGCCTGATTGGCACAAGAGCCTTGTAAAGGTTCTGGGTAACAAGGCACTGGTGTGTTGAGCCCTGCATGACTCAGCTTTGCCCATGGAAAGCTGCCCATGAGTGTCACTGTGGTGAGCATCTGATGCCATCTGACTGCTGAGTATTGATCTCTGCTCTTCTCCATAGATATTTATACATTGGGAGGAAATGCCTTTGGTGCACCCTGTGTGTTCCCTTTTAAGTACATGGGGAAATGGTATGCTGAATGCATCCCTCGGAGAGAAGATAAAGGCTCTCTCTGGTGTGCAACTTCTTCAGATTTTGATAAAGACCAGTTGTTTGGAAACTGCCCACTAAAAGGTAATTTATTTATAAAAATCTCAGGAAAGCTGTTAAGCAAAGGTATAATCCACTGTCATGGTCAAAATGCTCTTGGGATGTGGAAGTAGCATTGGACAGTGAGCTGAATTCTGGTTCACTGGTGAGCTGTGAAACAAGGAGATGAGGCATCTGCTCCTCATGCTCACTGCCCTACACTGCTCCCAAGACTGGTTCTTACAGGGAGTATTCTGAGGGTGGTGACTGGGACTGATGGATAAAGTAAGAGAAAACTGCTAGGACTGGGTTTCAAGACAAAAGGAAGTGCAGTGGATGAGGAAGGTGAGGTATATCAGGAGACTTTGGTGTATTATAGGATGGAGGAGAGAACAGGAGGGCTTGAAGGGAAGGGTGCAGGACACAGGCAGTGACTTTCACCTGTCTCCAGTTCTCCAGTGCTTCCATACACCTACAAATCATCCAACACAGCTTTCCAAGAACCCCAACATGAAGTCCCTGCCCCTTCATCCCCTCTTCACATGTGATTGAGTGGAAATGGTAATTTCTGTCATATTGGGCAGTCCGGAAGAGCATAAGAGGGATCTGAAAGTGAGAAATGGATGTGGAGACCAAAACTTCTGTATGATTAATAGAAAAATATTTGTATAGGTAGAATATACCAATAAGCAGGTTAATGTGGACTGAAATGTGAGAGAAGTAGACAAGTTATATTAATAAAAAGGAACGCTGTCATTGTAGAAAAATTAGGTTTGTAAGAATAAATAATTCCTTATGTGATTGACATATTGATAATGTTGAATGGCCAAAGTATGCTTATGTGAGGTAAAATGTACTTAAAAATTATCAAATCACACAGTTATATAGTTTTAGTCTGCAGCAAAGATTTTATTTTCTGGGTTAGTAAGCATGATTATCTTTTGTAATTGGTGATATTATCTTTTATAGACACCACCCACAATAACTTTTGGAAGACAAATCCTGTGACAGAAACCCACTATCAGATAAACTCAGAGTCACATTTGACATGGCACCAAGCAAGAAAAAGCTGCCAGCAGCAGGATGCAGAATTATTAAGTATCACAGACCCTCGTGAAGAAATGTATTTATTAGGTAAAGTAAAAAAACCCCTAAAATATATTAAAAAATGCACTGTTTAAAATGTCAGATCCAAGGCTTTAACATGGATACTTACATTTATCTCATAAAAATAGGTCTGAGTGACATTCTTAAAAGAATTGTCCTTTTCTCACAAAAACCCATATTAAAATAATGGAAATAATCTAACTTATACTGAAAAATATATCCCTCATGCTTTAAAATATTATTTCCAGTTTAATTGAATAACTTTAAAAATCAGAGGCATTTAATAACATGATTGTTTCTATTGGCCATTTAGGGCTCACTAGTGACCTGGGCATCAATGCAAAGCTCTGGATTGGTCTCTACAATGCATTTGACAGTGGCTGGAAGTGGACTGGGGGGAGTCCTTTCAGATACCTCAACTGGGCTCCAGGTAAGTGCACTTTTCTCAAATAATGATCAACATCTGGGCCAAAATTTCCTCCCCTCCCCATCCCTCTCCTCCTCTCCCCTTCCCATCCCAGTGATGCTCCCTTGTCACATCTCCTGGGATTTGTCACTATAAGAATAATACCCCGGTGGCTTTGCAGCTGCAACAGTCTTGCACATTCCCTACTGTGAAGAGGTGAAAAGTTTCACTGTTAACAGAAGGATTCTGTTCCTCTTTTTAAAAGGAAATCCCTCTGTAGAATCTGGAAAAATCTGTGGGACCTTCCAAGGCAGGAATGGCAAATGGGAAAATGAGGTGTGTGATGGGAAACTGGGATATATCTGCCAAAAGAGAAATACCTCCTTGGATTCTTCCACCATCATCTCAGGTATGCTGGTCAAAAGCTAAGGTTAACTTTATAGTCAGTGAGAAATATTGTGAGGATGTCATATATGAAAAGGCAATATATTGTCAAAACAAAAGGATTACACTTGTTGACCTGGGTCAAAAAGTGAGAAGACTTTAATTTTCTGGCTCACTTTCAAGATGATGCCTCAATATTGTTCATCATTTGGAAAAGAGACCAGTGTACCAAAGAAGGCAGGATTAGATGTTTAGCCATGTTATCCAGACTATGAAATACTGATGAATATCCTCTTCTCTGGAATATATTCTAAAGGTATGTCCTGCTAAAAGATGTGAGCCAGAGTTCCTGCTAACCTGCTCTCTGTGATCCTTTTTGTTCTGTTCTGAAAGGAAAAATCAGACTATGCATCTGGAACCTTTTCCCTATTGAGTTCCCTTTTTGCTTGAGACAAACTAGGTCATAGCCACATGAAGAAATAGGTGTGCAGTTGCTTCACTTGGGAATTCCCAGCATGAAAATAATTCACAGTACCTCCCTCCACTAATATATATAGGATTATATAGCTCAGGGGATGCATGGCACATGCATATCCTGTACTTGCTGACTGTATCCAGGCAGTTCACTTGGAAAGTTTTCTGACCCTGCTGACCTCCAAACCATATCTGGATGTTGCTTAGGGGAATGTAATTTGCCCAGGTCCAAACCATGTCCAGGGAGCATCATACAAAGCTGCTGACAACACACCAATGCTGGGCACACATCCTGCCCTCTTCAGTTTGCTCTGTAGGTGCAGAGCATGGGACTTTCCAAGAAATGGAAGGTGGGCCGGCCGTGCTAAATTCATACTGAGAAATTAGTGCTGAACAGAGTGTGTGGCATTTCTGTGCAGCTGGAATTTCTGGTATTACATTTCTGGTATAACGTGATTGTGTCTGGACTCTCTGATATATGATTTGGGCTGTGTAGGAGCTCCAACTGGCTTCTGAACACTTGGAATTTCCAGAGGAAAAAATATGACAAATCTACAAAATTCACCAATATAGATTCCCTGAACAGGAAAAGAGGCCCTTTTCTGTAGAGCATGACTGTACTCAGAGCCTCACTGAGAGGGATTTAATGTGGAGTTGTGCCCTGTACATTTGCATGCTGAATTACTCAGTATTTACTTAAATCCTGTCAAATAGTTTTTTGGAAGCTCCAAGCACAAATGGGAGGGAAAAATTTGTTTCATAACCTTTGTACCCTCAGACTTTGACTTGTCTCCTCTTCCAGTATGTGCTTCAATATTTCAAATGCACATCAGCACAGGTAATTTTATTTTTGATGTAAATAAAACACTGAATGGAATTGCTTATTAATGACATTTTTTTTTCAGATGATTCAAAGCATTTTAAATGCCCCAGTGAATGGGTGCCCTACGCAGGCCATTGCTACAGAATTTATAGATCACCAAAAATATGGAAAGAAGCCCAGTCTTCCTGTAGGAAAGAAGATGGAGAGCTGGCGAGCATTCATAATGTTGAAGAGTACAGTTTTACAGTGTCACAGCTTGGGTACAGTGAGTATTCCTGCAGGTCACTTTTTTTTTAAAATCTGGGATAATGCTGTTGCTCTTATATATTTAATCATTGTAACTATGACCTTTTTCTTTTTTTTTTTTTTTTTTTTTTTTTTTTTTTAATTCTCCTGTCAAAAGTGGGTGTGGGATGTAATTATTCCACTGTAAGATATATCCCCACCTACAATTAACTTTGTGTTCTCAGAGCCAGATGATGAGCTATGGATTGGACTAAATGACTTCAGGGTTCAAATGTACTTTGAATGGAGTGATGGCACACCTGTTACTTATACCAAATGGCAGCATGGAGAGCCAACCCAAACTTGGAATAAGGCAAACTGCATCCTTATGAAGGGAGAGGTAAGAATCCCTTCCCCACTCTCATGCTTTCTTCTGTCCTTTTGCCCCCAAAATGAAAACATACGTGATTTAAAAAAAAAAAGGCAAAAAAGGGGAATATTGATTTTAAAAATATTTATCAACTTGGTTTAATTCAGGATCTCTTAGTGTGGAGGGATACTTGACACCAGATCTAAGAAGGTGTGTGATGCACCAGAAGCAGTGCACTGCATGGAGACTTGGTCTTCTCTGAGGCAATTCCCATCTGAAATTCATTGAAATAACTCGTCATCCACATTGAACATGACTGATCATAGAGGAATAGATTCTTGGGGCACAGACTTTCTCATTTTTTCTCTGCAACTACTGAAATATATGGGTTTTAGGGCTGCTTGGGAGGCTCATATTACTGGAGGCACAAACCCGATCTTGTTTTCTACTCACATAAAAATAAGTGTAATGTTGTGGAAAAAGACTTGCACAAGGCATTTTTTTCATATTTTATGTTTAGTTTGTCCAGCATTTCCTTGCCATAGTCATCTGGCTATATGAACATAATCGCTGCTATGCTGGTGAGAATACAGAGGAACTGAATGTTTCGTTCCTGCTCTCATCAGTCCCTGAATCTTTAATAGATCCAGCCCTCATTCACACACCTCTGAGGAAATGTGGCCCTTACTGTATGTATTTGGGAGTTTTGGAGAAAAACCAAGGCAAGGAAGAGAGCTGAAACAGTCTCAGCCATAAGAAGAGAGAAAGGTTCTTTCTGAGGATGGATATTCTTGTTGGATCTGAATTGTCTCTAGCTTTCACTTCTCTTTGTGGTTTCTTCTCACAATACTTAGGATGGATACTGGGCTGACAGTGCTTGTGAAACAAAACTTGGCTACATCTGTAAAAGGAAACCCTTGGCTGAAGAAGCAGGGGAAGTCACTTACCCAGGCTGCCAGAAAGTAAGTGTAAAACAAATTACTATCACTCCCATGATAATAACTATGACAGAAGTAAATGATTTTGACTGTTCTTGGTGGAGCCTAGAAAACTTAATTTCATATGTATTGATATTTCTTAGACTAAAAGGGAAACTTTTGCTTTATTTAATTGAAATGTAGATTGATTTATTTTTTTATTCCCTTATAAGTGTATTTCAGTCACCTCTCTCCTACTGCAGAACTGGTCACTGCACCCGTGAAAGCCACTCTGCAGAGCAATTTTTCAGGGTGTAACACATGGGTCAAGAGTTGCACAACTTCTCAGTTCTATCAATGTGCCACAGGAATCAGGAATATTTGAGTTGACTGTTTTGCAGATTGTAAGCTCTTATGAGAGCTACTTATGCAATGAGGAGGCAGAGAAAGCTTTACTCAGTGAGCTGCAAAGTGGCTGTGACTGTGGCTGCCAGCCCCAAGGCATAACCACAGCTCAGTTTTTGCAAGAACTGGTGTGTCCTGTATCAAGGGACAAGACACAGAGTTATGGTTACAAAAGCCGTGTTTGGTTGTCCTCTTGGTTTCTTTCATGGCCTTTGAGATCAGTTTTGACTTGGGGTGTGGTACTAATGTGTCTTTTGGAAGTGCACAAAACCATGCAATCTGACAGCCTTTCTGCACATCTCTGCTTTGGCACTTACAGGGCTGGATGAAACATGGGTTCTACTGTTACTCCTTGGTGCAGTTGCCAGCAACATTTTCAGGAGCAAAAAAAGTTTGTGAAGAAAATAAAGGTTACCTGGTTACTGTGAGAGACAGGTATGGAAACATAATTCTTGTCCTTTAATGTGTGTAACCAGGATGGAAGGGTCAAACAGAAATTTCTTCTTACTTAGCAGTTATTCATAATGTCTATCTAGTGTGACACAACTCTTTCCCAGGAAAATTTAAGGCAGAGCTGATGAAGGTTTGCTTCAGGGGCTTTTAGGTCATCATTACAAATATTCAGGACATTGCTACCACACACCTGCACTGTTGCTGCCACTGGGAATTAAAAAACTGGGTCAGCTGCACAGCAACTCCCAATTGACAGATCGTTTTAAAACTTTTTGAACTAAAAATAAACAGATAAACATGGAACTATTTATTTCTCTTAGATTCAAGCTTTTCAGCTTTTTTTTTCTTTCTTTGCAACAGCCAGATCTGGAAGAATTTTAGAATAAAAGTAGGTTTTTTCCCCCACAGTAACAAGATTTAAATACCTAAGCTTTATAAAAAAGCTCAGTAAAACACTGTAGCTCTTACAGAGAATGAGAAATATACACTCACTAACTCAAGTATTATTTACCTTGTGTTTTTCATTGTGCATTATAAAAGGTGAATAGAATCATCCTAAATTCTAGACATAATTCACATCAGCAAAATGTAAAATAAAAATTATTTTGTATGCTAATTGGAACTATAGAACATAAGCTTCATTTCATACCTATTGACAAATCACCTTAACTTTACCAGATTTGCTACCATGAACTGTTTGAAGAAATGTACAAATTCTGATAACATGTGATACAACATGCATTTGGTGCTTGCTCTTCACAGATATGAACAAGCTTTTCTGACCTCCATAATTGGATTCAAACCAGAAAAATACTTCTGGATTGGTCTTTCAGATGTGGAAGAACAAGGGACATTCAGGTGGGCCAGTGGAGATCCCGTCACCTTCACTCACTGGAATGTGGGAATGCCTGGTAAGTGCCATGGGGGCCATTGAGTTCCTGCTCTGGGGAATGACAAAGTGTGGGTTTGAAAGCGAAAATGTGGTTTAGAAACCCTTCTGGCATAAAGCAGCAGAAAGGGCAATGCTACTTTCTATTTGTGCTAAAGGGATTAGAGGAGGGATTATGGTAACTCCTTCCAAAAGATCACTTGGGAGTTGTGTGTCTGTTGGCATCATTAGATCTTTGTTGTTTGATGGGTATTTTTATTCCTAAATTACTTATATGTAAAAGGAACTTACATTAAAACAATATTTTAATGATTTAATAGGAATGCATCTGAGCTACTGTGAGCTACTGGTATCCAAACACAGTAGGAACAGGCTACTCTTAAATAAGCAGCAGATATTTTGAGAAGATGTAGTCATCAATAAGTTTTAACAACTTTATGTTTTATGAAGGAGGGGATACAGGCTGTGTGGCCATGGCAACAGGAACTTCAGCTGGATTATGGGATATTTTGAACTGTGAAGAGACAAACACATTTCTCTGCAAGCAGCTGGTGGAAGGAGTGACCCCTCCTCCTCCTCCTCCAACAACATCCATTCCCCAGTTTTGCCCAGAGGGATGGCAGTCTGTTTCTCAGAGCAGCTTCTGTTTCAAAGTAGGTGTTTCATTTCTGAATGCAAATGTTTGCCATTTAAATAAGAATATATTTTGTTCATGCACGGCCGGTGGCTTGCCTACCTAATAGACAATCTCAGGTAACATCTCCACCCATCCCCAAGTGGTATGGCTGGGAAATGCTGAGAAAAGCTGTATGTGTATGGAACTGAAGTTTGGAGCCACAGGAACTCTGAAATGACAGGAAAAGCAAAATTTCAATAGTCAAATTTGATAGATGTCCAGAAGTCGAATGGTTGAACGACTAAATAGTCAGTAATAGAATAAGACCAAAATATCAGAAGAAAGATAGGAGCTCATATTTGTGTTTTTAAATGCCTGTAATACCCAACACAGTATTTAATTGCCCAATTTCTATAGATTTTTCAGGGAGGAAGGGAAAAAATGCAAACATGGTTTGAAGCAAGAGATTATTGCAGAAGCATTGGAGGAGATCTTGCATGTATCCACAATGAAGAAGAACAAAAACTGATATCTAGGCTGTAAGTATCTGCTAAGTCCATCATTTAAGTATAAGAAAAATATTTTTAAAATTGTCTTTCTAGAAGACATAAAGGATTTCTGGTGATCAATTTCTACTTTACAAAGATGGTGCAAAAAGTGGCAGAAAAAAATGGGTAAAAAGAGATGAGCAAAATGTTTTCTTGACACACCTCTGGGAAGATGGTGCCATGCACTAAAGTTGCCTGAACATAACCAAAATTGAGAGAAGTACCATCAAAATTGGTTTTAACTGAAGTTAATTTAAAGAGGTAAAACTGATTTCTTTACCTCATTTGTAGCTGATGAGTAGATAAAATACCCTTGATTAAAAGAATATTTTGTGCTGGTTTCCTACCTTAAGTAAGGAGGAAAATTGGAAGACTAAGAAAAGCCTGACCTATTGATGTGCTTATATAAATGTTTAAATCAATGCCATGAGTGCAGGCAGGTCTGAATTTGAATACCTAGGCTACTTGGTGGAACCAAAACCTTCAAATATATTTTCATTTGTGGACTCTATTTGTGGACTTAAGGCATTTGTGATCTTTCCCATAAAATTCTGTTTCACTGCCTTGGGGCATGTGTAGTGCCAGGCTGTTTTCCCCCACATGACAATTGAATGATTACTTTATATGATTGTCTCAAATTATACTTGAAGTATCAAATATACTGACAATAATGTAATGCTATACATTTCGCTTCTCTGTTTCATGCTGTGTCTGCTTCTCTATATCGGTAATCATTCAGAGATAGAGGTTACGTTCACTATTCCTTCTGGATGGGTTTAAGTGCCTTGGGCTCTGATGGTGGATTTACATGGAGTGATGGATCACCAGTGAGTAAATAATTTGTTATTCCATTTTTTTGACTAGCTTTTTAATGTATCTCTTGGCAGACAGCTCTTATAACTCCTATATAAAATGCAAATGACCTTAAGTCTTTAGTATCTGATTCCCCTTTAGGAATTAGTCTTAAATCTTTGATAGTTCATAGTTATAGGTAAAAATAAACAGTTACAGTAATGAAAGATGATGGAGTATAGTTCCTGATTTAAGCAAGTCTGTGCTAATCTCTATATTCCCATTTGTTAGTTGCTGCAAGAAATAATTTTGTACATCTACACCAGCTCAACTTTGCTGCCCTCATTGTCTTAAGCTGACGAAGATCTGCCAGGCCCAAGGCCATATGGCAGCACCAATGGATTGTCTTGGGTTGGAACATCTCAGCAGGATAAACAACCCAGAAATCAGAGCACGTATTTCTTTCTAGAGCTTGACAGGAGAATATCAACTCTCCTGGTAACAAACGGGGCAAGGACTTCCTGGCTTACTAACACGGCTTACTAACACACAGAGGAATTGTTATTCTACTCAAGTGTCATGCACTTCTACTTAAAAGGTCTGGCATTAAAGAACCAGATGGACCATGAAAGCAAATGAAGTAAATTCTTCTTTAACAGAATGATACAAGACAATTGTTTCCTTTTAAAAGGAAAGTAGTAACAAAGTTGTGTTTCTGCTACAGGTAAATTTTGAAAAATGGTCACATGGAGAACCAAACAATTATGATGGGAATGAAAAATGTGGTGTGTTTACTGGCTATCTCAATATGAACTGGAATGATCTATTTTGTGAACACATGCTTGACTTTGTTTGCCAAATTAAAAAAGGTAAGATAACTTTCTGCTTTTAGCAACTTTTAGAGGTAGGTAAAAACATCCTTTCCAGGTCGGATCACACTATCTGCCTGTATTAGAGACAGCTGTGCCATCAATCACAATAAAACAGTTTATACATATAATTTCAGTATAGGCAGTTGAAAACAATTAATCCATGAAAGACACTGGCAGGTTTGGAAAGTATATGCAGTATGTTGGGGAAGGGAAACAAAACAGCATAAAGTTGGGCATAGTTTCTGTAAGCTTACCTTATGATGAGCTCTAACATGCTGTTTGCTGAATGTAGCACCTTTTTTTCAGATACTCTGAGAAATTCCGTAACAAAAATAAGCATATACTGAGTAACCCTTAAGATTATTGCTGGGAGTTAAAATGCAAACTACTGTGTAAATATAACTGAGAGAGAGCTGAGAAACCTAATATACTCAAATACTGATTTATATTGCAGGAACGACACCGAAACCAGAGCCTAATTCCACATTCAGTAAGTCTTGTGCTTCAAGTGAAAAAAATTAATTGACATGTAATGAAGTTAATTTCTATTACAGGCTAATTAATGTTTTAATTTGCAGCTACTGAATATGAAGTTGGTGAAAATGGCTGGATAACATATAAACACAAGGAATACTACTTCAGCGAAGAAGCAATGCCTATGGAAAGAGCCAGAGACTTTTGCAAGAAGAATGGTGGTGACCTTGTTGTCATTGAGAGTGAAACTGAAAAAAATTTCCTTTGGAAATATGTAAGAAACATATTTGCTTGAAAAATGCACCATTTTGTTGTGAACTGAGGCACATTTTTTCAGCTGGGTTGTGAAATATTAGAAAGCGTTCCCCATCATAAAAAAAATCACCTTTCATCCTTTCTTGGGCTTATCTACTTAGAAGCTTTATTATAATAATTATTTTAATAAATTGCTAAATGTACACAAATTCTTATCTTCATTTAAGGAATGCTCTCAGAGTGCAGCTTTCAAAGACTTTTCTCTGTTTACCTGAAAGCTATAATTACTAATTATGGGGTATTTTCTACCTCTTTTCACAGAATTCAATAAAAATTCTTTGTCCAAATAGATCTCCTACTTGCAGTAAAAGTTTTAAGTTGGAATATTTTCTTATAGGAAGAGAATGGCCTGGTGATCATATACTGTTTTAGAAGTAGTTTCCTACTATTAAAATCAAATTTGATTACATTCTTTCCTCCACGAGACTAAGTACACAACCCCATGATTTACTTGCAGCCTTTCAGCAAATTCTCACTATGTTTTCCTAAAACTCTCAAAAATATTGTCATAAACCTGCTTAAGAGGGCATTCTTGCCTTCCTAACATAGCTTTTTTCTCCATTTGTTTTTCAGATAATTTGTGCTTTTTTTGAAAATTATATACTGAAAATCGGAGAAAAAGTTTGCATTTTGCTGTTTGGGTGCACAATTCCAGCAACTCCCTGCACATTATATACTATGCAATTGTGCAACTGAAACTACAGTATTTTTTGAACTTTTTTCAAAATTTTATTTGAAATCTATTTTATTACAGCTAATTAAATTTGTTTGTTTGTTTGTTTCAGGTTTTCTATAAAAACTGGGGGAACAATTTCTATATTGGTTTAAGTGTGAGCCTTGACAGAACATTCCGGTAAGTAAAAACAAATTAGTTTTGTCAGGCTCATAATGTATTCACATTTGACATGGCTGGCTCTAGGACACAGTTGAAATTCAATGACTGACACAACCTGCAGACAGGTTTATGTCCTGACATAAAGTTTTAAAATGGGATTCTTCACCCCAGTGAAGCACTGCTCCCATCATATTTTCACTATCTATTTCACAACCTCTTTTGGCTCTTTACCCTGCTTTTGTGTTCTGAGGCTGAGATGCTTGACCATAGTAAGTGAAGTATCATCCTCTTTTCTTTGTTAGAGGAAAGAAAAAGTTGATTGGAGGTCTCCAGACGGTACTTGCAGGCATTACTTAATGTTGAAATGATCAAAGAAAAAGAACCCTAGAAAGCTGCAGTGAGAGTCGTCAAAGTGGTTTTTAGAGGTGAAATATCAACACTGGAGAGACCTTGTCTGGATTTCCAGATGGTTGTACCACCTGGCAATCCTGAGTTCAGGGCAGGACAGCTGCAGGTGGCATGGAGTCATTATTCTTCTACAGGTATCTTTAGAAACCAAGTGCCCTGGAATTACCTTAAACATCCCCTGGAGCCTTGGATGTGTTGCAGACATGTCCCCTATGGCATTCTTCTCTCCTCCTGTGTCTTTTTCCAGTGCATTCTTATGGAATCCAAAGCTTGGTCAGATGAGTCTCAGCCTCTTTGTTTTAGTTTTTCATCTGTTGTCACAGGTTGCCTTTGTTGGCCACAAACCACAAACCACAGAGACTCTATAGTCTCAGCTCCTGGAGATTCTGCTTTCTACATTACATTCAGTGCTCAAATAATTTTTTCCCAATCCTCCCTTGTGCCCTCACTAGCTTCATTTTCTTCTCTGTTGGAAGATGGTGCAACTATTTGCTTTTTATTTTTCTCCCAGTTTATTACGTACTGTTTTTTCCAATTTGACTCAGGAGGTTTGCAAGCACCTAGGCATCCTGATGAATTCCTAGTCTGTCATTTACTTGCAAAAACACACATGCAGTTACTTACTCTCTGAAACTGGAAAAACATTGGATTGTCCTGGAGTTACTATCGTCTGATGATTGTCAGTTTTGGCTGATTCATCACTTGACTTCCAGCACACTGAGGCCTTTTCACTTTTTTCTTGGCTACATTTTGAAAATAAATTTCTGAATCCCCAAGCTAGGAAATGATTGATGCATAATTCAAAAAAAAAAAGCTAATAGGTGTATAATATAAAAGAATTCCTATGCTTTACAAAATGGTCCCCGGTGATTCCCAGTACATGGTTCAAGACTCTTTCTTACAATACAAGATCTTTTAATAATGCTTTTGACCCAGGAAATTGCTAAAATAAGGTCAAGGGTCTGTTTCTGTGCTCCAGAGAAATCCAGGTCCAGTGGTAGACTGGTGCATTTATTTCCAGCACATTATCAGTGTTCAGAGACCAAGAGAAGTTGGGGCCACCAGTAAAGACGATTACTTCAGACCTGCTCCAAGCCAACACTGTAGGCAGTTGATATGAAAATATTTTTACTAATTCCAAGTGGAAGGTCTTGGTTTCCTTCTAGCAGAGGACAACATGTGTATGTAAACTAAGATACAGGAAACTTAAAACACAGAACTTAAACGTATCTTTTGCAAAGAAATATTACCTAATTGAAATTAGAAGTATAATTCCCTCCAATTGTTTCTTTCAGGTGGATGGATGGAACACCAGTGAACTATGTTGCCTGGGCTCCAAATGAACCCAATTTTGCAAATAATGATGAAAACTGTGTGGTCATGTATACTCATACAGGTGGGTGCTGTAACAACATTTGATCTGCAGGGTGTGCCCTGGGAGGGCTGCATGGGCAAGGCTGGGTGGGTTTATCATACCAAGCAGGCTGATGTTTAATACTGTTCAAAAAGCAAAGGAAAATAAATTCTAGTATCTTCTTTTATTTATGTACTTTTAAAAACTTCAACTCTATTTAGCCAACACATTGAATTACACTTGCAATTTTGTCAGAAAATTTCTAAGGGAACAAATCAGGTAAACATCAGACAATTGGCAGATAGAGTCAGTATTGTTTCTCCTCTAACCTCTGTCCATTTTATGCCTACCTCTCCAGGATCTTAGCTATCTGTTGTCATTTGTGCAGTTCCTAAAAATTGAAGGTTTGGCCAGGGCTTGGATTATTATTACGCAATGTTATAGGATATTTTAAATAAAGTATTCTTTAATATTCTATACAGAGAACTGGAGGTAATTTTTTTTATACTAGGCAAGAACTTAGTCTTTTTTTGGAGCAGTAAATCTCTTCTACTTTTAAACATTTCTAGTCTCAGAATCTATAGCTGAAGTTATCTTCCTAGGCTCTCTTAGAGGTGAATGGAAGGATGTGGATACTTTTGGGGAGTAAATGTTATGTCCTGTTTTGGAAGTCTACTTTCAGATAAGATGAATTATGTCCCTAACTTCTCCAAATTAAAATGACAATATATCCATTAAACATTAGGTGTGAATAATTCTGCTATAGGTAATTGTAACTTGGTAACCTTGTAACTGTCTGCAGCTAATGACACATATGTCATCTTATTCATTCCTGATCTATAAAATGGGGATGATGATGTTAATGTTATCCTCTTAGGTCACACTCCAATAGGCAGAAAAGATACGAGAAAGCTCTAAGACTGTGAAAAGTTCAGGCAGTAAGGTAACCAGGACTGAGTGCCTTATATAGACTGAGCAATTCCTGATCTCAGAAATATAAGCATTTGAACTAAAATTCCCCTTTGACAATGCTATGGTTTTGCAATATTGAAATATCTCTGTTTCTAGACCAATTATTTATATTCTAAATTTTGCTGAAAACCTGAATATTTCAAAGAAGCCAACATACATTTACTTGTTATTCCTGGGGGAGAGAAATACAAATACTGTAATCAGTTTTACTTCCTACAATAGATTTTCTCTAGGAAAGGACACTTTTTATCTGAGTCTCGGTTGCATTTTGTTTTGCATTTTTTTTAAAAACTCTAATTTGCCTTCAGGTACATGGAATGATCTCAACTGTGGCAGTGTTGAGTTGTTCATCTGTGAAAGGCTTAATGACACTGTTCGTACAACTGTTGCTCCCACTTCACCCCCACCTCAGGGTGGGTGTCAGGAAGACTGGCTCCTCTTTGACAACAAGGTGCAGTATGAAATGTCAATATGCTGTATTTTTAAAAGAGCAGAATGAAAAAAACTTTGAATCAGTTTTTCAATTGTAGCAGGGTTTTTAGTTATCACAAATTATCTTCTGTTTGTGTGTATTTAAAGACCTCAAAATTACAAATCCTGAAACAGAAATTACAGCCTCTGTTGGGATCACAGCAGTTGCGAGGGAGATCTTGAGACATACATGAAAAAATCTTTACCTTACAACAAATCTACATGATGGAAGTTGCCCATCCATTTTTGGCAACACAAAACAGTAGCAAAAAATGTATGTTCTCATTTATTGTGCTGAGCTTATCTGGCTCTCTCATGTTGCCTGGACACCTACTCATCCCCTGCCTACCATGCTCTAAAGCCACCAAGGCACCTTCCATTGAGGAAATTTAGCAGTTTTTTTTTCTATAATCAGACAACTTAAGGATTTTAAAAAATCTAGTTTTAAGATTTGCTGCACTTCATTGTGTACAATCAAAACTTCAGGATAAGAGACTATATGTAATAAAAATCCATAGATTTTCATCAATGAAGCTATAAAAGGTATAAAGCAACAGTGTATACTACAATACTAGTCATTAGAATAATTTCACCAAGTAATTAAGATAATTCTCAGTAACATTAATTAGTCTAACTCTGTCTGTCGTCCCATCGGTAGAGCAAAAATATTTCAGTTTGATAGAGATCCTTTTATTGAGATCCACTGGCTCTTATCTCTCTTTTCCTTGTCTCTCTCAGTCCTGAGGAAAAGTCACAAACTCAGTGTCCTCCATTTCATGGTGCTCTCTGAAGCTGAAATCTCTCTCTCTTTCTCACCTCCTGGAATAGGAGCTTCGAAGGCTCTTTCCTTGACTCTTCCCTAAGTGTTTATACATCACTTCTGCCCACCTTTCCTTTTCCTCAATTTTTCCACAAACTGGCTGCTTAACTTTTCAGTTGCTTGCTTTAGGTAGCACATTTAGGTTACTTGACTCTGACAAAGCAGTTTAATGACTTAAACATCATAAGATCATATTATAAGAAATGGTAATTTCATGGCTTTATAATGTCAGGATTGTTTTCTTTCTGTAATTATCCTGTGAGAACAAAATCTGGTTTGACAAATAGGGCAACAGAAAATGAGATATTTTGCTCCAATAACATATCTTATCTTTTTTTTTTCTGAGGTCTTCCTCAGCATTTCTCTCACAGTCACACCTCAGAATTGTGCTTGGAAGGTTTAATGCAATTTCTGATGAGATCAATAGACTGACATATTCCTTCTTTTATGTATAGGCTATAATACTGGGCTTTATACTAATTTTCTGGTACAGATCTTCTCTGCCATTTAAACATAAAGACAAATTAGAAAGTACTGTTAAATTAGCTAATCTCCCTTTTAAAGGACAATATCCAGTTTATTTTGTACATTATAAACAGAGATGTTTTCATCAGAAATTAAAACAGCATCTAGATTCTGATTTGGCACACTTCTCTTTTTCAGTGTTTTAAAGTCTTTGGCTTCAATGAAAATGATACATTGACATGGCATGCTGCACGGAACAACTGCATTGATCTTGGAGGAAATCTGGCAACTATATCAAAAAAGGAAGTGCAAGGTATAAAGTACCAATGTTTTGACACTGATGAGGCACCATGTAAATCCTGATAAAAAGATTTAAAAAGATGTAAAGCTTCTGCCATATATGCTCTTCTTTATTCCATATGAATAGAAATTTATGCCGAATGAGAAATTGCACCTTTGGAAAAATGCTTGGATAGGTTTTAGTGTCTTGATTAACTTCTAAAATCATAGTTTGGAGGTTAATATAGGATGTAGTGCTGAAATATTAAAATTTTTTACTAGAGGCTTGTCATATAATTAAATGTCCACATATTCTTTTTTTAAGGAACTAGCTGATCCTTGAGGTCACTTCCAGCTCAGATCAATCTATCATTCTGTGATTCTATACAAAAAAAACAAACAAGAGGAGTAATATCCAAACCCCAATCACTGGGCACCTATCTGCTGTGCCAAATGCTGTGGCTGTCAGTGGAGGACACATCCTCATGCAGCAGAAGGCTACAGTGCTGCAGTCCCAGCTTTCCTCTGTTCCCCTTGTTCTTCTGGACCTCAGCACCTGCTGGCCTTGCTGCTCAGCATGTTGCAGATGTTTGAAGAGGCCTCATGTTTGATAGGGAGATATGCTGCCTCAGGTCATGAGGGATGCACATGGACCATCTCCTGCCTCACTCCATCAGTGCTAGTGGTTTAAACTTCTTTTCTGTACAGAGGAAGGAAATTATTATAGTGGAAAGTCAGTCTAGGCAAGAGCTAAGGAGAGCAGCATCTGGCATTCCACAAAGCTGAGATCCCTGTTTGTACATACTTGGTTATTAAGTAGGTTTTCTTCTGTTATGCCTGTTCAGAAATGAAGTTATTAACAAAGAATTTACCAAAGAAGAAAAGGGAATGCACACTCTGTGGACTCATTTTCTACATGCCAAGGCTTAGTGTACTCATGTTAATTTCTCTAATACATTAAAACATTTTCCATGTTTCCTCAGATGCATAGAACACATAGAAGAGTGTACAAATAAATTCCTGTTTTATTAGAAGTTTGCCCATATTTGAGTTTGTAAATATTTTTTTCCAATTTTAAATTCAGATGACTGATGTTAAACATCTGTTAATATATATTCATTTTATTTTTGTCGTAAGACTGCCACCTTATTATAAAGAGAAAATTCATCATCCTGGTTCTAGGCACTCTAAAGTCTGTGGCGTTGGGGAAAGTGCATTCAGTTTCCTTCCTTTTACAATTTTTCTTTTTTCCCTTCAGCTTTCCTTATGTCCCTCTTAAAAACTGCTGAAACTGATGCTTGGATTGGACTGAATGACATAAATCGTGAGCACACATACTTATGGACAGATGGAAGCCCAGTAGACTACACAAATTGGGCAAAAGGTTCCCGAAGTTATTACAATGTGGTAAGCATCAATTTCTGCTTGTCACTTAACCATTACAACTTTGGTAGATGAACAAAATGTATGTAGCTGCTATTGTATTTCTGTCTTTTCCTTTATGAAGATTTTTAGTAGTCTCATTGCTTTTTAAAAGCAGAGTAACCATGTGGGAGATGTATGAACACACTTTTTTTCAACTTCTGTATCTGTCATGGCTCTGTGTGAGTCCAGACAGAGGTTTGGAAGCATTATGCAAAACTCAGACAAGTGAGCAACTTCCCTCACTTTACCATGACTCATCAGGACATTCAAATTAACCACAGCATAAGCCATATAATTTTGGGATGCGGTGAATGTTATCTAGATTTGATGAAAATACTCAGACAATTGTGTGCATTGACAGCTCTTGGCACTGAGCCTGTCAGGATGAATGCATTGAATGAAATACTCAAAAGAGGGAGTCTGGGTCTTCCTTTTAATTTTTATCTTCCCCTAATCTTCATTTTGAAAAATCCCTTCTATATGCTTTGAAACTTCTGGGATGTCTATACCTTTTGTGTGCAATTGTAAGACAAAACTCAGCGTTATTCAGTAGTTGTGAAATGGCCAATGTAGAATACTGCCCAATAGTATTATTTCTATCCTCCTGTACTAGCTTTACCAAGTTTCTCTCTTTTAATAAGATAATTGCTTCACATTCAGCTAAAATGGAAAAAAAGTTGAGGTCCAGCTACCATCAGGCATCTCCAGGGCTTCCCCACCTCACACATTCCTATGCTTTTTGCAGAAGGCTGTGACCATTCCCTTCCAAAATCACTTCACATACTTCTTTCTCTTGGAGACAAGCCCTGGGCTAGTGCCAGAAGGGGTTTTGAAGGTAGCATACAGTTATACTGATGTGAGGTGGGGACAGCTACTGCCTCCTCCTGCAGGAACCTAAGCCACACCTTCTCATTCTGTGGGAAGAAAAGGAGGAAGGTAAAGAGTCCAGAGTTCAGCAGAAAGGGTGTGGGAGGTGTCTCTTACAAAAGGTTGTTTCTAATAAACTACCTCTACATTACTGCACTGTGGTGACCACTTTTAGTCCTGAATTGGGGCAGAAGGAGGAATTCAGCCCTCCAGGTAAGCTTCAGTGCTGAGGAGCAATAATTTCCAGGCAAACTGCAACAAACCTGGGGGCCAAACCTAGAACACGTGTATGAACCCGCACACAGGCACACACATACAGGGCCATACACAGAGTTCTGTACATCCAGATAGCCCTAGACACATCCTCCTGCCTCTGTGCTGTGCTTTGCAGCTCTCTCTATCATCCAAAGGCAGACTTTCCTAAGGCTGAATTGCAAAGGCTTATCGTCATATTATGTGCCTAACCATTGGTTGTATGAATTTTATGACCTTCATATTATTCCTCTGCATGTGCTTCTATGTGATACACGAGGTTGTGTATCCAGCAGAAGTAGGAATGTTTCCTACCTATCCACATCTTCTTTCTTGTTAATCTCATTTGTCTTGTAGGATTGTGTCTTACTGTTGAAGAACCCTATTGAACAGGCAGGGAAATGGAAAGATGAAGTATGTAAAGCAAGCAAAAGTTACATCTGCCAAAAAAATTCTGGTGAGTTTTCTTTCACCACTTTCTAGTAGACCTGATTTATTGTGGTAATTTGGAACTGGTGACTTTCCTGTAATTATGTCTGAACCTAACTGAAATTAATGACAGTATCACATGCATTATGGAACATTTTAAAAGTTGATCGCACATTTTATTTTTTTGAAGAAAATCAGGCCAGTAAATAACAAAAAGAAAACAAAACAAAACAAAAAAACCAAAAAAAACCAACCAATATATCATCATGTAGTTTACTTCTTTTGGCAATCAACGGTGGTTGAGTGCACTCTCTTTGCGTCTTCAAAACTGGAATTTTTAATGTTACACTAAAAACACTGCAAGTTCCTTGTTTTTTAAAACTGTCCTGTTTGATTTCCTTTACATTCTTTCTCATACAATTTCAGCAGCAGCAGTTGCATCCCTCTGCTTGCTCATGGTATGTTTATCATACCATCTTCCTTGTCAGAAATATAACAAATGCCAATATATAACGGAAAAACCAGAAGGAATTGTTCCCTTTAATACCCTACATTGGTACAATATAGTTTGGGTAGATCTGGTGCTTGCAAGGCTTATTTTTGGAGATGATACACATATTTATGCTGAAAGGTCATTCTGAAAAGTATTAGAAAATTTTGTCACAGTACATGAAAGTGTGGCTTTCATCGCTGCCGCGGTTGTTGGGACATATCTTAATTTGTTATTGCAGTTCTCTTAATTACATCACAACTCCAGTATATTAGATCTTCTCTCAGTGTTATAAATCTGAGCCAATATAAAGTTAGATTTTTGTTTGTTCTTTTGCTTGTTACAGACCCCAAACTGCTGCATTTCCAACCCACACCTCAGATACTTGTCTTTAGCAAATATGGTGATGATCGCTATGAAGTCATCCCCTACAAAATGAGCTGGGAAAAAGCAGAGGAGACCTGCAGGGACCAGTCTGCAGAACTGGCCAGTGTTCTGGATCCTTATGCTGAATCTTTCCTGTGGTTACAAATATTAAAGCATAAGGAGCCTGTATGGATTGGTCTTAACAGCAACATGGTGAGTCCACCAAATGCTTGTGACAGTCATACCAATGCCCTAGATGAGCTATTGGTCAGATCTACAGACTGTGTCAGGAATCAAAATGTTGCAGAAGTTCCTGACTTCCCTCCGCTTGAGGGGATTTTCACATTTAAATGTTTGTCCATAATGTAAACAAGAACTGCCACAGACCACATTTCAAAGGCCACCAAGTATGTAGATGTAGCCCTGAGTGGCTTCAGTGGTAAAAGTAGCGATGAAGTTCCCACTTACTGCACCGTGGTCTACCACATGCTCCTGTGGTGGAGCAATGCTGTTTCTGAAGGCACACTGTGGAGCACACCAAAGAAAAAATGGATTAAAAATAGTTCTTTCTTTGTGAGTTTAAGTTTTTGTTTCAATTCACAGCCCAGCAGTACAAGAGCTAGTGCTGGGCAATAGTGGAAAGAGCAGGGCTCTGGCAATGGGGACTCTCTGGGCTGCTTTTTGAAGCTGAAGCTGGTGCTGTGTGTAAAACTGGCAAAAAACTCAGCTAAGAATGGAAAGGTCTGAAACGGGAAGCAGTTACAGAGGAATGTAAAAAAGAACATGGATAAAGATAATGTAGCTGGATATTTTGGGAATTGAAGCTGGGGAGAAATCAAGTGGAGAGAGGTAGAGCAAGAGCTTGATGGGACACAGGTCTCAAAGAGGGCACAGGTGCTGGTGAGAGGAACTGGAGCTGCACCTCAGTGAGAGCACTGGGAAACTGGCATTAGACAGGAATCTGAAATGAAACATGGCCAAGGGTCTCGAAGCAGACAGGACAGGAAATGGCACAAAGAACAGGATGGGAGCCTGCCTCCAAAGATCACAGGAGGAAGGATCTAGGCTGCAGAGGATGGGCTGACAGAAGCCATGGATGTGACTAATGTCCTCTGCCAGCATGGGTGATATCCACTGATAAAATACATGCTTAGCTCATCTCTGGTAGCTGGTCCATGCAAGACCCACAATCTGACCACAAGTGTAGTTAACATGAGTGGCAGGGGTCTGTGGTCCAGCCCCAAGGAATGCCTCATTAGTTCTTCTCTCTCCAGTGAAACCTCAGATTTTTCTCTTTGCTTTCTAAACACCTAGAGAAGCCTATGTTAGAGGAATGCTGACAGTGGTTTCTCTGCAATCTTTATTTGATCTGTGTGTATATGTGGACTCATTTGATAAAATCTTCATCTGTACATTCCCATTTGCTACCTCAAGGCCTTTGCCCATTTAGGTCATGAGACAAATGGTGTGAATTGAATAACACAGGCTGCATGCTAAACAAAACATCTGTACAACCACTGTCCTACCTGCTGTGGAGAGTGGAAGTGTAGACCTGTTTCTTATATATTCATGACATAATCTTGTGCAAGAAACCATGATTCTCAACTTTTCCTAATTTTTACATACATTCAAGTGCAATCTTAATGTTCTTCCAGTCTAATTCTTGTATGTGACATAATCATAACTGTGATTTGCTTTCAGAGTGGTGGCCAATACGTATGGTCAGACAGAAGGAGGAGCAGGTATCTTAACTGGGGCAGTGGAGAACCAAATAAAAACAAAGCCTGTGTCTATTTAGATTTGGATGGTTTTTGGAAGACAGCATCTTGCAACGAAACATTTTTCTCTCTCTGTAAGCAATCCCATGGTAAGTTCTGAAAAGGACAAATGTGATTTGGGAGGCTGGAATTTAAGTTAATGACTTCATCTGTTTTTATTTTTTCCACATATGCAAAGGTTGTGGTAAGCAGTGTATGCCTTGTGATAAACTCTTACTTTTTTTAAAGAATGACTCTCAGATCCAGTCTGTCTTGTGTGATTCCCAGACATTTCATTTCACAGGCCAGTCAACACATGCACATCATAAAGACAGCTGCAATAGTTCATGCCACATGCCATAGTTGTTTTTTGCATCCTTGTTTGTCAGGAACTACAGAATCAATCAACTTTAGCCTAACTATAAATATATTAATGATATACTTTTACATTTAAAAGTATCTTTTGAAATATTGTGCGTTAAGAAACTTCTGTCAGAGTAGCAGCCAAATCAATTAATTTGTTTGTTGCTTCTGCTCAAATACTGCTTTGAAATATTGCATGCAATTTCCAAACATGTTTCAAATTATATAAGAAATTCAAAATTTTTGCACCATAATTCACAGCAAATTTTATACTCATTTAAACTGTGTTTTGGCTTTAATCAGGTGATGCAATAGGCTATAAATTCTGCTCTTATATTGATTAGGTTTTATGATGTACAAGGGCAGGTACAGACAACTTCTCTGACTGACCTTTCTAGAAACTGGCTAGAAACAAGCCACAGAGTTGTGGTGACTAGATCCCTTACATATGCTGGCTCATTCTTCATTCTGTGTTACAAGTTTTAAGTAAAAATTGCCATGTTGAAGACAATTGCAGTTAGACTGCTGTAAGCCTTCTTTAGCAGACTGGAGAACCAGCTCCAACTAGAATAGGTAATTACTAGTTTGTCATGCTTAATTCAATGGGTTATAATTAGTTAAGTCTATGGGATAGTCCTTTTCCTGGAATAAAAGTCATATTTATAGGGCTGATGTGTGGTGAAGGAGTACATATTTCCCTTGCCTTTTAAAACTCCACTGAAACCTGTATGTCTTCCAAATAGAGGCAATCCCCAGTGAACCACCACAGCTCCCTGGGAAGTGTCCTGAGCCAAAGCGTGGTAGGTCTTGGGTTCCCTTCCGCGGGCATTGTTACTATGTTCACACCACTTCTGAGGAAAGCTGGCCTGATGCTTCCATGGCGTGTATTCAAATGGGTAAGTGCCCTTCTTATATTAGGACATTTTACAGGTTGTTTGTGTGTTTGTGAGAATATGCAATGGGTGCATGTGTGTATCAATTAAACCACACAAAATTTAAATTTATTATCAAGTATTTTTGCTATATGGCAATGCTGATCATGAAGCATGTAATGATTTTTTTACTGAGATAATTAATTTACTATGAAAAATGTTGCTGAAATTGTATGTAATATTTACTTGATATTTTCAGGTGCCTCTTTGGTTTCCATAGAAGATCCAGCTGAAATGAATTTTCTCTTACTTTACTTGTCTCCATTTGCAAGTGACTTCAGAAAGTTTTGGATAGGATTGTTCAAAAATATTGATGGTAATTATTTCACAATGCATACTGAGATGAAAATAGATACTAAATAAACAGAGTGAATACTAACCACTACTAAAATACTAAATAATAGTACCAATATGCTAAATATTTAATATTTAGGGAAAAAAATAACTAATAAATATTTAATAGCTTTTCTGCTAAAATACGTAATAAACCACCAAGAGGTCTACACTTTCTGTATTTTTTTTGCAATTAGAGCATATTTTTCTGTAAAAAAGTTTTAGCTTAGCATTGCAGTAGTTGACTAAAAGAGTTTGTTACTGCCTTTTTTGGCTCAAATTATTTGACATTTAACCACTGTAGTATTTTAAGCAAAATGTTGTCTTGTCATTAAATGCTGAGTTAAATTAAATTTAAATTTATTTCTAGATAACACAGGGCATGGCATCTCATATAAGCTGCCTAGAAAAATTTATTAATCTAAATTTCAGTGGGTTTTTCCATGAATTTTTGTGCAGTCTTTCATTTTAATCCAAATATATTTAATGTGGTTGCTGTTTTTTTTAAACTGCTGAAATTGCAAATTTGATACTATATTCTATATCATCATAATTCTTAAGCCAGTTTTTCTTGGCAGACTTTGAGGGTAAACCTCCAGAGTGAGTCTAGACTGGGCTCCAACTTCTGCTCAAGTCTGTGTCTCTCACCACAAGCAGTGGTGGGCCAGGTTCATCTGTTCTGGCTGAAAATGAGCACTACAAAAGCAGTGGCTTGCTCCTGACCTGTCCCCTTCAGTGCCACAGTGCTCCACACTGTGCAGGCAGGGGCAGGAGGGAAGTGCAGCTGCAGGGGAGGGAGGGACAGAGGAAGTGCCACTGAGCCAGCTGGATGTACCAGGATATGCTGCCACTAAAGCACACCCTGAGGGAGAGAGGATGGTTATTATTCCTACTCGATGGGAGATGCCTGACTGTCAGTAGAAGATGAGATTATTAAAATTTGCAAAGATAATTAATTAATGTAACTCTAATAAAGTAGTTATTCTCTGATCTTGAATACACGCATAAAGAAAATCTCCCAAGCATTCTGTATGCTTGCACTGCTGATTCTGGCTTGTACAGGTGCTCTGCTTTTCTTACAGCTCCCAGGCACAGTCCTGGGTGCAGGCTTGAGCTAAAGGTCCTTGGGTAGCTGGACAGGTCTTCCTTACGTCACTGCCAGTCACGAACCCCAATGAAGTTAATTTTGTGAGCATTTGTGTTTGGTACACTCCCACCTGAATAGTTTTGGCTGTTAAAAGAGTGAGAAATAAGAGCTCTAGAGTGAGAAATAGGTGCCCTGTGATACCAATTTAGTAAGCTAAAAAATCCCCGATCTGATCTGTCATTGTGACTGGTAGACTAGAAGTTATTCTCCACTTCATTCACTCACTAGGTAATACATTTGATTTTAGGAGAATGGATATGGATGGACAGAAGTGCAGTAGACTATGTCAACTGGGAGAAAGGAGAGCCTACAGTACTTTTTGATGAACATTGTGTTGACATGGATGTCTCAAGTGGAACCTGGAGGACCTATTACTGCTCTGTTGACCAGAATTTTATTTGCAAAACCCCCAAAAGTAAGTTCTGAATTTCTATGCATTGGGTTATTTTAAAAGTAGTGGTTAATATACATCAGGCCAAACTGTTTAGGCTCTGGGTACACTTTATACATTGATGCTGATACATGTGCATCTAAATCAAAGCCAGGAGTAATTTCTGTTTAAAACGGTGAGAAATAATGTTGGAGAAAAATGTGAGTCACTGTTCCCTCCCTTCAGTTTGAAAGCATTGATTTCTGGACGTTTACTGGACCCTGGGGTAGGGAAGGACATATCATCAGTTGAGAGTGCAGAGAACATTCAGACATTATGGTTAGAGTACAATGAGCAGTAGGTGATGAACACATGATTAAACTAGAGAGTGCTGAGAAGAAAGGCAGATACTCTCCTGATAGGCAAGCTGAGGGGAAGCAGCACAAAGTCACTGAGCTCCTGCAGAGAGAAGGTAGCTGCTGCTGTTGGGGACAGTAACACCACAGTGAAGAGTGCTGGGATCAGCTGGAGGAGCAGGAAGGAAGCATCAAGGGAGGGTGGGCAGTGGCACCCAATTCATTTCTGTGCTGACAGAGGCATAGTGAGACATGCCACGACACCAAACAGCATGGTATGCTTCATTTGTAATGGTTATTTGTGGCCCCAATTGTTACTTGGACGACAACTGATGAGAAATTTGAGTTTCACAGGCTAGGGCGAGTCCTGCTTGTGTGCACAGCAGCGCAGCATAAAACATGAAGGATGTAAATCTGCACACATGCAGCTGTCATGGGTCACTGTATGTGCACAGACCCAGCTGGGTTTGCACACATCAGCAGGGAGACAGTCTGAAAGAGGTCACGTTTGCCCTGGCAAACAGATCCACCACACAAATGTAACTGATGTAGTGGAGAGCCAATCCTGCCTGTGGATCTTTGCATGTTGGCAGGTTGACCGTGGAGTTACCTGTGAACTTTGCAGGGCCCAGCCAGTTGGTCCTGCAAGCAATGAACCATACTCCCCAAGCAATGGAGGGAGGAAAAGGAATCTCCCTAAAAATACAGCTAAAATGCTGTTAAGTACTGCTGTGCTTTTCATTTTCACAAGTGTAAAAAATGGAGTTCTTTAGTGTGTGAAGTATTAAGCTTTACACTGGGGAAGAGTAAAAACTTTGAACACAATCTACCTGACCAAAGAAGTGACCAAAGCAATGAATAGTGACATGATAGTTAGTCTTGGGGTTTTCTTCTTTTACAAGTGTTTTTAGGAAGTATATTTGATGGATTTGGCCTCACGTGTCAAAACATATTTTCATATATTTTTCATGTGCACATACTTTGTTCAGCTCAGGGGCTCCCAGCACAATAAATACTCAACTGGGTTATTTTTAAGCCATTTGAAATAATCTGCTTTTAAAATAGCCTGCTCAGCTTGGTTCAGAGAAGGACTATGAAGATGGTCTGAGGGCTGGAGCACCTCCCATATGAGCACAGGCTGGGAGAGCTGGGATAGTTTAGTCTGGAGTACAGAAGACTTTCAGTACCTAATGGGGGCCCACAAGAGAGCTGGAGAGGCACTTATTCCAAGGGCATATAATGAAAAGACAAGGGGCTTTAACATGAAAATGAGTAGGTTTAGATTTTATATTAGGAGGAAATTCTTTACTGTGAACATGGTTGAGGGACTGGTTGTCCAGAGTAGTTGTGGATGCCCCTGCCCTGGAAATGTTCAAGGCCAGGTTGGACAGGGGCTTGTGAGCTACCTTGTCTCTGGAAGGTGTCCCTGTCCAGGGTGGGGGGGGGTGGAACTAGATGATCTTTAAAGCTCTTTCCAACCCAAACTATTTTATGATTCTACAGTTATTTAAAATTTGTTATGAACACAAAGTAAAAATTATGTATTCAGTGTTTATTTCATTGAATTGTTGCTTTCAAACTGTATAATATACATATTCTTTTCAATTTTAAAGTTGCTGAAGTTGAGCCAACCCATGATTCACTTGTCAATAATGGTAAGTCAGTTTCTTTTAAGCCCACTAAACAGAAATTTTATTAGGTTTATAGGCATTCATTATTTGCAAGTGGAATTTCCTCCGTAAAACTTTCATTCAAATACGCATTTAACTGTCATGATTATTTTATTTTAAATCTGTTTAAAATGAGAACACTTCTCTCAAACTGGTTATCTTCTTTTTTTTTTTCCCTACAAGTTTTATATGTAGTACAATATAATGGTCCTTAGAACAGATTTAGCTAAATTTCACATGATTTACCTGGAATGTGCATCAATCTTAACTGCTATTATTATTGTTCAGTACTTTTGTTTTCACTCAGTTGCTTGCTTAGGGAGATATTTGTTGTATGCAGCAGCAGTCTCTGGGCATTTGTAGCAAGTGTTCTGTTTTGTCTTCCACAGCATCAAAACATGAAGCTACTGCTGCTGCTTCATCATCAGGTGGTTTAGGTGGGATGATTTTCACACTGGTCTTCCTTCTGCTGGCTGGCACTGGCGTCACATTGTATTGCTTCTATAAAAGAAGACGTGATCGACAAGTGTTTACAGCTGGGTTTGACAATGCTGTATACCGTGGTGACATTGGAACTCATGAATCAAATTGTCTTGTGACTAATATTGAAGAAAATGAGCAGGCAATAATTTAATAGGCTGGGTAATCTTGGGCTTGATTTTGTAAAGAATTAAAGTGTTGGCATACAGGAATTCTTACGGAAAGCAATTTTCTCCTATGGAAATTCTACTTAATTTTGCATGGGGTGCTTCTTGCTTTCTCTACTAGCAGGAACAAGCAAACTTGCAAGGCAGATGCAGAGATCTGCTCACAAACTGTAGTACCTGGGAGAGTTGTTGAGCTTTCACATGGACCTGGAGATACGTCGTGTAAGGCAACACTCAGGCAGCTCCAGTCTCTGCACGTGTCCAGCCTCATCTTTAGGTACAAGAACCATGTTCACCATATTAATTTGTGAGAATATGGTCCTTAACATGTTCCAAAAAGTATATCCAGACCTGTAGGTACCCTGAAAGCGTCCTGTAGACATCCAGCATAGACTGACAGAATTGCACAGGTTGGACAGGATGTCCAAGCTCACCTGGTGCAGATCCCTGTTTGAAGCAAGACCACATCCCAGCCTCAGCCAGGAAACCTGCTCCAGTGTTGTGGGTCCACATCTTCTTTTTGCTACTGAGGTACCACAGAAAATCTTTGTGTTGTCCATAATATCAGAATTAACATAATTTGCTCCTCTGTTTATGAGTGATGGAAAGTGTAAATTGTACTTCTGCTATAGTTCTGTAACATACGCATTGAAAGATCAACTGTGATGAGAGGTGGGAATGCATTGTGAATAGCAGTGGTTTGTCATTTAAGTAGTCAAATAGGGATCTCAAAGGATGCTGCGAAAAGGTGGGAAGGAAAGAGGAATCAGACTTAATTCATACCTGAACATTTACATAAAATGTATTCTTGATATCTCCAATGCCGGTGTAGATTTCATAAATTTTTAGGCCATTTTTTCAAAGCCTAATGAAGCTTAGCTTTAGAAAGTCTTTTCTAATTTCTAACCAAATTCTCCCTGTCCAAGTCTGTTTTAAATCTTTGAGTCTCATTCTAGACCTCCATCATGATGGAGCTGATGGCATTGCATCTCATACTGGTCTACTGTATATTCTGACTTCATAAACCCTAAAAGGCTCACATACAGGTGTTTTCTGTTCTCACTTTCTGAGTGTATTTTATGTCAAACACAAACAACCAAATGACTCAAAGCTCTTAGTGCAGTGGATGTCCTTATTTAATTTGATACTTTTTGATATTTTAATCTTTTGACAGGTTTTAATTGTGTTTAAGTTAAAATATTTTGTGTGTGTATGAAATACATGTAAATAAGTTTTTATTCTGCATTGGTTCACTAAACGGGAATTAAAAGGTTGATCCTAAGTAAAAGTGTGTGTCTCTTCTTAAACAGAACAATTTATCATAACAATAAAAAGAGGAAGGAGGGATGGGGCTCTTAAATTTTTATACACAAATTAACATCCACTTTTCCTAGTCTAGCATGTTCTTAAATGGTCTTTACCAACCTGTGAAACTGTGTCTCATTGCTTCTTTATCCATAACATTTGAAGATTTTACCCTAATAAATTGTCTAATGAAAGTGTTGTAATTTAAAACTGCGTATGTGCTGTTCTGCTCTAGTAGTTTCTGAATCAGATTTCATATATGGTTAGCTCTATCATATCTCCTCTCAGTATTTGCTGATATCAACACTAGCTCTTCCTTTTGCATTTCATTGGCTATGTCTTCTAGATCTCTCATCTCTTCTGCTGTTCCCTTCTAGCCCCTGTGCTGTGTTATGTAGGTCCTTCTGAGAGTGCACTGCACCAGTAGATAAGGTATTTCAGCTGAGATCCTAGCAAAACTGAGCAGATTAAAAAGATTTAATCCACTCTTATAATACCTTCCATAAAGGACCCTTCTGGCTGGCTTGTGTGAATTGGTTCCACAGGATGCATAATTTCAGATAAAGTGGCTACCAGAAAACAATAGGCCAAACCTCATTAGGCATATTTCCCTCATAGGAAATATGCCTAATGAGAAGTTAATTAGTGGAAGTTTCCAAGGACTGATAAGCCTTAGCAGTCCTGTTGCATTTATGAGAACTGAACCCAGAGTTCACTCGGTCTGTACAGTGTTTGCAGTGCCCAGGAGCACCAGCAGAGAGAGGATTCTGTGTCTTGGACCATATCAGAGACAGCACTGGCTGACATCTGATAATGAAGAGTAAGACCCTCTGAGGAACTTTGCAGACACCTCCTGAAAATTCCCTGGAGTGCCAGTATGGCTCTTTGAAACTGAGTGTACAGATGGGATTAGTTTCAAAATGTTAGAATACTGCTCCAACCAATATTGGTCATTGCCTGTGAGTGAACTCTGTGACTGGAGAAGTGAATGTGCCATGTGAATATTTATTTGCTTCTTATTATAAGAGCTTAATTCTATTCATAACAGCTTGTTAGAGAAAAACCCAAACAAACAGAACAGCTTGTTTTAAGAAATGCAGTTTATGATCTGCATTTCTTCCCTATCCGTGAAAGAGGAATTTAGTTTTGCAAACGTCTTTGTATTGATGGATTTTCTTCTCAAACTTAATGGTTATTTGCAGGTTTGTTATTCCAAATTAGTCTCCTGCAACTAGATTTCTGAAGGAAAGCTGCTGTTCTCACTATTTCATACCAAATCCTAGCTAATAGACCAACTCCAATGCTCATCAGACAAGACAGGTCCAGTACCTCGTTTAAAGACTACTTGTGTGGAGGTAGGAAAGAGATACTTACCAAGGTGCTTGGACACTTAGAATTTAGTGGTAAAAGCAATCTTTCTACCAGGCCTAGGAACCATCATTGTTACACTGCTGTAAACAGAAGTGTGGGGAACACAATTTGTCAACTTGTCCTGCTTCCACGTAGATTCTGGATTTGGTCTTACATGCAACAAAATAGCATTTATAAAACGCCTCTCCACATACAAAAGATGTTGACACCTACTTTCTCAGTTGCTTGCCCTTGCTTTCTGTATATTAGGGTGGTATTTTAGAGAGAATGTCCTGCCTTTTCTCACTATTTTCATTATATCCCTAGCCTATAACATGGATGAAAAAAAATTTGATTCTCTACTTGAATTTATTACAATGTAAGAAGTAGTAACTGCCTTTAAGGAAGGAAAGACTGTGGAAACATTCACCATTATAACTTTCTGTAAGGTCAGACAGTGACAGAGCAATGGCAGACAGATGTACGAAGAAGAACAGAACATCCTCCTCCTGCAAAAGAATATCAGTTTACAGAGAAAGTTTGCTAGTATCAGTACCTATTAGATTCAGGACTCTGGCTAAACAGGACTCTAAAAAGAAGCTGTTGAACTACAAGTCTTTACTTTTGTAATTTAATTTTCTGAAACTAGGGGTCTGAAAAAGGAAGTGAAGAGTAATTTGGAGCAAAATGTAAGGAAGTTCTATAAATACAAAGAGAATAGATAGATAGTTGTGAAATGAGCTAGTGCCTTCAGGCCAGATTCCAATGGGCAAGAGCCAGATTTTCCGGGGTCAGTAGAAAAGGTGTAAACTGCTCCATAAGCATAAAGTTGTCCTGATGTCACTGTATCCGGACAGAGGAAGAGTTACTGTTCATTTTGTCCCTTCTCAGCTGTGTCCTTATCTGACATATCCAGCTTTCTGGGCATAAGTTTGCTATGCACCACTATTCACTATCTGTTACATAATCTTTTGAAGGATTCAGTTAGTGTTTTAAGGATGTGGTTAGTGGTTCTGGCTCCTCTGAGGAAATATTTGCTCTCATTTCTGGAGAATGTTTACAGTGCAACCATTATGCTGGGTTTTTACCAAGACTCTTGATCTAGACATCTACATGAAATCCATCTCACCTACTTTTAGAACTGACTGACAAAATTTTTCTTTATAGTTGATAATCAGGAATACATATGGAGGACTTGTACTTGTTTCGTGGTCCACCAGAAGAGGCAAATGATGACACAGAGGTTCTCTTCATAGGAGGGAATAATATTTGGTAATTGGAGGAATAAGGGATTGTGCAGTGAGAAGCATTGTCTGAGGTTGGTAAGAGGATGGCAAACAAAAATACAATGCGAAGTGTCCAAACAAAGGATACTGAAGGGAAAGGCCAAAGAAGAAATGAAGGAGTTTGAATAGAGCCAGAAGTGCTGACCATCCCTAGGAGAGACAGGCAAGGCTGAGCATAGCAAAGCAGAGGTCTGGGAAATAGAGATGCTGCAGGGAGAAGCGCAGGGAGATAGGGCTCCTGCTTGTGGAATAGAGGGCTGAATATGCTTTGCATGTGAGAATCAACAAAAAAAGGTGAAGTACCTGAAGTGAACTGTTGCCTCAGGAGCACTGTTCAGACCAGGAAAGAGAGAGTGTGTGTGGATGGACAGGGGCTGGAGCGTGTAAGATATTTGTATGTTTGTTCCTATTTGCTTGGGTATTGCGTTCTTTGGAAAGGCCACAGCTGATGAAGGCAGGCTGCCTCTCCACCTTGCCCTGGCTCCTGATGTCTTTCACAGGGCAGAGCCATCTAGAATGATGAGGAGATAGTTTCTTTCTTGAGAGTGGTGAGTGTGCACAGGGTGGGGGTGATGCTTCAGAACATCGTGCTAGGGTGCAGGGGATGGGAGGGAACCTGGGGTTTTCCTAAGAGGAACAGAAAGTGGACCTGTGGGGAAGCCTCTGGGGCAATGGAAAGGAAGAGGTTTCTGCTAGGGTGCTACAGAGGAACTGCGTGGGTTGTTTTGCAACCCAAGAAGCCGCTGAGAGAAAGCTTACAGCAAGCACTTTCTCTGCAAAGATACTGTGAAAAGGGGAGACATTTGTTTTTAAACGACTCATTAGAGAACAAACACCCCCTGGTGTTTGTTCCCTCTGGAACACATTCAGTTTGAAGAAAGGGTGTTGATATTTCAACCTGCTGGATCTGGCCACCATGGAGTTCACTCTCAGTGGGTGTTGGGAAGCAAGAACAACAGGCAAAAGGAAAGGTATATTGGCCTGTAATTAGTGAGAGGAGCGAGGGGGAGTGAATAATCTGTCAAAGGGCAAATGAAATAGTAAAAACGAGGCTTGATTACACGAGCCTGTCTATCTCTCATCTGCCCAAGGACTTCTCCTCCACTCCATGTTTCAAGAAAATATTCTTTTTTATTTCTGGCCAGTGGGAACAACAACCTTTTCTCTTAGCAATAGTACTTTTCATTTCAGAGCTACCAAATGAGATGGTCATGCTTGTCAGGCTGCTTTTGAGCAAAAGAGTCTGTCTAAAGCACAGTTTGATGAGTACATTGACTTAATGATACATTTAAAAGAGCACAAAATTTAGGGTCAGTTCAGAGTTAAATCGGTTTGCAACAAAATTTTAACAGGAAGTTGGAAATTAAAAATATGCAATCTCCACATGTTGCAAAGACAACAAAAGTCTGGAAAAGAAGAGACCGTTTATCTCCTTGATTGTTTATTTGCCAAACCAGTTCATTTAGTGCACCTAACAGTGAAATTGTTCATCCCTATTTGGATTACGAATCAAGGGGAATTGATTATGCCACAAACAAATGGCTACGTTATAATTACTTCACTGAATATGTGAAATTCAAGGATATAGAACCTTAGCATAGTGACACAAATCAGGAAGGGATTTTAAACAAATGAGGAAGCAAGATAAAAAGGAAGGAAATCCTTAAATTTTGCTTGAAAGCCATTTGCATTCACCTAAAGAATCACAAGAGTAAACCACAGTCTATGAATTTTCTTCCTTTAACAATTTTCCATTGTTTCTTGTGCGCTTTTATAATTTCACTAAAACTGCATTGGCTGCTATAGTCATTTCAATTCCAGAAATTTAGTATTTTCTTACAACTCCAAATATTCATAAGTTGCTTTTTTCCTCAATTACTCATATGGTGTTTGATAGACAACTAAAGTGACATTCAGAGTGAATTTTGTAAACAGTTTCTGCCTGTTCTCACATTTAGTGTGTTCAACATAGATACATTTTTCTATGGAAATGTCATTCTTGCTTGTGGAAATACTCAAAACCCATCTGGAAAAGGTCCTGAGCAATGTCTAAAAGAGTAAATACCTTTGAGCAAGGCATTCACCTAAATGACCTTCAGAACTCCCTTTCAATGTGAACTATTCTATAATTCTGTGATCACTAGGGGTGTACAGGATTAGGAACCTTTGATGAGCTAAAGCAGAAAATGTGGCAAAGGCAGGGAAGAGTCAAGGCCACCACCTTAGGAAGCAGCACTGCTGTTCTGGAGCATGTCTTCTTCTTGCTGCTTTTGGTACAGTTCCTGCTGTGTGCAGGGCTGGCAGGGACAGTGATGTCAGCCCAATTTTGGACAGGGATGAGGACAGCACAGAGAATAAACCACAGTTCTCAAGCTGTAGCACCTGATCTGACACCACAAAAATAACCCTGAAGGAGGGTGCTTGTGGTATCTGTGCTTTGATCTCATATTAGTAGAAAGCTTTAGCCTGGCATGGGTGGTAGCATTGACCATGTGGCCAAGAGTCATGCCAGGACTTCGGAATCTTCAATTTTCCATATTCTTTATGAAGTTCATTCTGCATTTTAGACTTTGGGTGCTTCCTGTTGCCAGTCTGTGTCCACTATTTGGAATTCCTCAGGAAGTGTAGATGCCCAGAAACTGCAGGACTAGACATACTCTAAACAGTGGTGAAAATAGTCCACATATCTTTTCATATATACAAACACCTGAAATTAAAAGCCACATTAATGCCAGTGTGACTAATAAGTACAGCTACTGGTGAAGAGTAAGAATTAAAGAAATTTGGGAGACAGCCCATTTTGTGAATTAGTCTGTAGACAACACGAACTAAAGGTCCTGTATCATTGGTAATGCTTTAGGAAAAGTCCTGCAATTGCTGAAATGGGGACAGAGATGGTAGTGAAAGAAAGGAATTCCTTACTCTATGCCTTGAAATATTCTCATGATTTTTACTGTGTTCAGGGAAAGCTGTCTGTCTGCTCTTCATTAGTGAGTGAGTGATTTTGCTGTAGCTCTGAGACACCCACAACACCAATCACAGACATTTCCAGCCTCTTCAGAGGCAGAGCACAGGAGGATCTCTGGCACCTTTCTTGCTCTTTGAAGCAGGCCAGCCTGGACACAAGGCTTTGGTTGCAGGCAGGAGTGAGGTGATCCCAGGCCAGCTCAGGTTGATGGCTCTGGCATATGGCCCCCAAGCAGCTTCCCTGACAAGCTGCTGCACTTTAGAGATGCAGCACCTTTTATTTACCACTGAGTGGAGTCCTTAACAAGACTACAGATGTGCAAGTCTGGACTCCCCAATTGCTGTGTGACATTTTGCTCAGTGCAGCTTGGCAGTGAAGCTGTGCCTGGCATCGCAGCCAGATTGTTCACGGCATGGGTGAGTGCTGGGCTTGTCATCAGGGTACCACAAATAGAGGATTATCTTTTGGCACCATTGTCAAATACAGTTTCTACCAAGTATTTAGTACAGATTTTTGTTTTGTTTGTTTAACAACTGAGAGACATGCTTATAAAATAATATTAATTTCAAAATGTGTGTATCTTCACTCATTACAGTTCACCAGTCCTTTCTTTGGACAATGTCTTTTATCAGATACTCACCCTCAGTCTCTTCCTGTGGCTGTGATCACTACATTAACCCCCTCAGAAAGCTGGGTTTATGCTCCTGTGTATTCAAATCCCATGGTCAAGTAGATGAGTGCTTCCAGTAGATCATAAAAGTTGCATTCCAAATCAAGGTGCAAACCAGATATGAGGTTTCAAGAAATTGGGGTCTCAGTTCTTCAGGAAATTAATTATATTATAAGTGTGAAATAAAACCATACCAATCAAATAATCAAAAAAAAAAATGAATTGTGAAAAGAAAGTAGGGAAATAGGAGCTAAAAGAAACTATTTTCCTCATCTTCATATTTCTGAGTGGCTGTAGGTACCTGTTTGTCACCCTTCAGTTACTTATATTATCTCCCAGTATCAGATTCTCTTCCAAGACTTCTATCTGCCTCTTAGTACTCTCCTTGTTAGTGTCTTAACCCCTGCAATTGCCTCTTTTCCTCAATCTCTTTGTGATGAGACTGATGTGCAGGGTCCTTCAATGAGTCTCCACTCCTTACTGGTCTCTGCAAAAGCAAATTTCCATGGAGGAGCACCCACGAATCCAGTCTCTTCCTTCACATCACTCCTGTCTGTGTGAATAGATGGAGGCAGCAGAGGAGAGAAAAACACAGAAGATGCTTCACCTAGTGTGTGTGGTAAAGTTGGTGATGATGCCACACATCCTTCCTCAGAGATGCTCAGAATGTGAAGTTCAGCAAGGCAATTGCAAAAATAATAATTCCTCACACACAACACTGTGTCAATCTGTTGTCATGCTGTAACTATCAAGCTCTTATCTTGCATTTTACTTCACAGTCTTATAAAAAACAAACATTATATAAACCTTCAGTACACAGACACAGTGTATTATCTTACTGGAATGCATCACTTCCATGTCACACTAACTGTATTGTGAAACAATGTGTCAATTAATATTTTTAAGCTTCAAAATACCTTATTTTCCATTTACAAGGGATTTCGAAGATGCTTGAGTAAGCATGTTCTCTATGGCTCTGAATGCCACTGAAAGAGAAGGGTAAATGCAATTTCTTTTTTCAAATGCTAAAGGAAACAATAGAAGGCATGATGTAATTTAAAGCTTAAAGGTCTTAGAATTTTATACATCCTGTGAATAGGAACCTATAATCATATACATAATAGAAATAGGGAACTGAAAAGGTCCTGCCCAAAAGCAGTGTCAGCTGAAACTGATCACCTGCTGAAAGATCCAACACCTTGTTTAAAGTTTCCAACAGCAACCGTGATTTCATCTCTCTCCTGGGCAGCCTTGTCAAACTTCTGCACTTAAAATGTTGGAGTGCTTTGCAGTGTTGCTGGCTCCTCAGGACAGCTGGGCTGGAGTGGCCCACTAATAAGCTCTTGGTTGCTCCAGAACAGGCTGGCAATGGCTGTGTTTAACCTGCTTCATAGGAGCAGTCCCTGGGATGCTGGACATGCCAAATTGGACCTAGAAATCCCTTTGTGGAACTGATCACTGTCATGGGTGAAAGACACATGCCTACACTCATTTACCAAGTAGACAGGCTTGCAATATTGTCTTTTCCTGAGTACCATTTAATTTAAATTAATTAATGGTGCCTAGTTACCAGCTGGGCTTAAACCACGACATGAAGCTTAAATAATTTTTTAAGTACACTTTCCCATTATTTGAGCTGTTAACATACAGAATAGTGCCAAATCTTTTCAAAAAACCCCTGTCAGTACACCCACCAACTCAATGTAAGCTAGTAATTACTGTTCTTTTTTAGGACTGTGATTCCTTATTATCTAGTCATCCTCTCATGATTAGCAAATAGTACTGCTTTTTCTATTACTTTTCCAGAAATTCAGGTAAGTCTGCCTGGCTTATGATTCCTTGGTGTTTTGATACATTCAAACCTTGCCCAACTTCCCCCAGTGTTTACTGAGAATTACATGTTTCTCCAAGTGTTACAGCTTGTCTCTAAGAGTTAGGAATAATCAAATTCATCTGCTTAAAAAAAAAGTAATTTATGGGGTTGTCCTGCAGCCCAAACATCACATTTGGTTTTCATCTTTAATCTACCCTGTTGTTTTATACAGAGTTGGGCACAATTTGTGCAAACTAAACAATGTTCATGGCATAGGAAATGATCTTGCAAATTTTTCCTTATCTTCCATTTTTTACATGCCTCTTAATGAAGTGTCTGACAAAATGCTATGGAAAGGAAGAGCAGGCTTCAAACAGTGCATGCTATGTTTTGGTATGAAGCATTGAACTCATGAGTGCAGCAACACTGCCTCATGTAAAATGAGAAGATAAATGTACTCTGCACTGAAGCTTTCCAGAATAGACTTAAGTGTGATAGACTATGACACTGCCAAGTAAAAGTGTGAGATTATTGAAGATGTGGGCAGCAGCCACAGCTCATTTTAAATGCACATTGGCTTCATAATATGGAAAATCAGCTAAATTAAGAATACTCTGTACATGCAGTTACATGGACAGCATCCAAAATGGATAATGTGCCTACTTAGATGAATATTCAGAGAAAAGTGGTGACTGAAAAATCATGACATTGGCTTCAGAGAATGTGGCCTTGGATACTCCTTTAGCTGGAAACTGGCTCTGACTTGAATTTGAAGCTTTGACCAAGGCTCACCAGCTCTCTAGAGGCAGTTCAGATCATCCTAGCAGTTTTTGGTGCAGTGTCCCATGACACAAGGTCCTGTATCTGAAGAACTGAAAACACTTTTCTAGATGTCATATAGACTTCACAGCACCATAATTTTGTGCAGATGCAAAAATTAGAGGATTTATGGTTTGACATGAAGGGAAGAGTACCTGACACATTGCACAAGGGTAGAGCTGGGAACAGATACACAAACTTTTAATTTTTTCTGTTCCTGATTGTGTTCAAAATCAGGATGGGTTTGGGTAGTGCTCTGATCTAATGAAATATTTTTTAAGGTGTTTACATGTGGTGGTTTTAAGGTGATAGCAGTGGCTGAAGTTTACTGACTGTCCTGTTCACAATAGTCAAGGTGTTGTGGAGTACTAGCTATGGGTAAAGGAAGCTGAATCTAAACCTTCCAAATTCCTGAATGGGATGCCTGGTTTCCCTCAGGTGAGATCATTCCTCATTGCTCTTTTTGTGTCCATAGAGCAAGGATAGGTCAGTCAGAGAAAGAAGAGCCAGGGAGTGGCTGTCTTTGCTTGATGCCCATGGCTGGTGGCTGGGCTAGCTCATGCCTGGCCTCAGCTCCCTGCAGCACGTGGAGTTTGCATTGTCAGCACTAACTAGGCAAACAAAACTTGTCCTGAAAAAGGGATCTGAACTATAAATCCCATCCATGACCATCACCCTTGTAGCTCTTTACAAGCTCAGATAACTTGTCTTCCTAAATATATATTAATTTAGGGAAGGGCTGGTGCCTTTGTCTCCAAAACAGGCAATTCTGCAAAAATGGTGTGAGCAACATCATGTGCCCAGGGCACATTCAGGGTAAGTAAGGTGAGAGTTTCAGCATGAGACAGTCCTGAGAAGCTGGTAAACTGAACTGATGACTCAGCCTTAGGAAAAACACTTTCTGCTCCTATAGAGGAGCAGACAATGGAAGGCTTGATGTAAATTCTGCTCCTATAGCACAGAAAGTGATTCAAACGACAAAAAGAAGTGAAAAAGAAGAAAATGCACTGCAGTGATCTTACAATTCTCAGACAATGCCTGGAAGAGCTGTGAGAGATTTAGATGCCCTTAATAACAAGGAAATCTGGAAAGTATCTCAGATTAAACCAGCCCTTACAGCTATTTACAGAACTCCTTTTGCTGTTTTATTTGAACTAGTGTGTGCAACTTTCCAGAAAGAAAAAAGAAACCAGCCCTACAGATCTTTTTATAGTTTTGTAGTTAAGAGATTCCTTTGGTAACAGTCCATGTGAATGTCTGCTCTCTCTATCTCCTTCTGTGCTGTTAATTATGAAATTTCCTTCCTCTTTCAGAAAATAGGTTTGATACAATTGTATTTGGAAGGTTTGTGAGGAGGGGAAGAACTTCAGCATGTTCTTTGCCAGTGGATGCAAAGAAACTTCAGTCACTCCCCCCACAGAGACTGACAGACAGGTCAGGCCATGAATCTGTATTGGGCATTAGGACATTTTTCAGATATGGAATTTTTCACACACCCTTGTTACCCATTTTTAAACTCATCTTCTGGACCTCACCAATCCACAAGTAGTGGGGGAAGAAAATGTTTTAAATAAATTTTTCTGCCAACTTTCCTGCTTCAGCATGTTTCTCTGAAGTATTCAAATCAAATGTGGCATTTATATTCGGTAGGGAATTTTACAAAAAAGAAAAGAATTTAAAGTCGTAAAAAAATTATCACAGAATCATAGAATATCTTCAGTTGGAAAAAACCCATAAGGATCACCAAGGACAATTCCCTGCTCTTCACAGGACACCCTAACACCAAACCAAATGACTAAAAGTATTGTCCAGATATTCCTTGAAGTGTTTGCCCATGGGAAAGTGGTTTACACTTCTTTTTATAAGAAAGGAAACAGTGATAAAGCAAAGGAAGAAAACAAAGACAAATCAGAGATAATACAAAGAATAGGCATTTTCCCAGTTATTTTTAAAACTATATACTCTTATCCAGGAAGTATGACTGGACTCATTACTTTTTTCTTACATTATCCATTATTTAAACAATAGTCCAAAAATGCATGTTGATTATTTCCAATGGTTGCTGAGGCTCAGTTAACAAGAAGCAGTTAAAGGGTAGTACAAAAGGTTGATGAGTGTATCTGTAAATCAGCATTCATGGAGCATGTGTTTGTCTGCTGTCCCTCAGCCAAAATATTGAAGTTCAGATGCTTGTGCCATCAGGCAGACCTGTACATCTGCAGATGTGATGTGCTCCCTTGGGTGCAGTCTCCTAGATGGGAGACTCTTCCATCCCTTAAATGTGACCCCTGTGGTCAATGGTATTTTTCATGTTCTTTTAATTGAATTATGTGATCCACAGCCTTACGAACATTAAGAAAATTATATTTGTTGTTAAATTTGATTTAAGCATGTGTAATATTCTAAGATGCTATGCAACCTGCTTACTTTCCAGGAGATAACATTAATGATTTAGCATTGCTACATGAAATTTTTCAAAACTTCAGTCTGAATATAAGCTCATAAGGCAAAGCTGATTTAATTTCAATACACATCCTTAATACACATCCTTTCATTGCTGTTCTTTCTCAAGCAAACGTTATTGACACTTGTATCACAAAAGGCTCATGGGTTGAGATAAGAACAGGGAGAGATCACTCACCAGCTACTGTCATGGACAAAATAGATTCTGCTTGGGGAAATTTTTCACCATCAGAATAGGATGGTGAAAAATAAAAATATTTCTGCTTAATTACTACATGCTTTGTGGTTGCTTTCATTAGGTATGTACAGAATTCAAGCAAATTAATGCAATAGCCACAGTACTTTCAGTCTGATGGTTTGTTTTCCTAAATTAGTTCTTATTTTGATCTGTGTGGATTTAATTTGTCTGACCTTGTCAGAACAACTTTAAACTGTTGCCTTTACCAGCCTGAACTAGAAGGATTAAGAAGGATTATGGCAAAGAGTACCTATCCTCCTGGCTAGAACTTGACCAGAAAAATAGTAAGCTCATCAAAATGTCCAATGAAATTTGGCAAAGCAAGACCAATTAATGCTATAACCCATGAGAGCAATGACCTTGCAATGAGCCCCCATGGCTGGGGCTGGTGTGCAGATGCAGGAGTGCCTCATCTGCTCTCAGCCACTGCAGCTGCTGCATGGGGCACACTTACCCTGCCCATAGCTGCTTTCTCATCACAGATCTTTGCTTGGAAGGGATCCCAAAGCACTGTATGGGTCTTTCTATGTCACTGCAGCAGTCTGGGGGCACCTGGCATCAGTAACTGGCAAATTATCACCTGCAAAGCTACCTTGGCATGTTAACTCCCACGTGCTATTCATTTAGACCCATCAGATGGGTGAGTATAACGTGCTGTTGAGATTGTGCTTTTCCCCTTAATCTTTGAGATAAAAGTTTAATGAACTTTGTGGGATTTTCACTTAACAGGTCAACTTTCATGCTATCAGTAATCTCTATGAGACTAGTGTTTGGGATGTTGGCATTGCAATTGAATTTGTAGTAACAGAGAATTGTCTGTATTCATGCCAGGGAGTACGACTTCGTTGTTAGCCCAATTTCTGGCCTTCCAGATTGGGACTGGCCAACCTGCACTTCATGGCAGGATGCAGCTTGCACGGGGATTACACCTGTGAGCAGTGGCTTGAGGCAGGTGCCTGACATTGCCAGATTTCACAAGTGCAAAGGAACAAGAAGACAGTGCCACCTCCTGCCCAGTGCTCCCTGAGGTATGTGTCAGGTGCAGAGGACATCGTGAGGCTGGATGTTCTAACTTTGCTCTTCCTTGGAGTCTGTCCTCAAGGATTTCAGCAGCCTTGAGCAGGTACCTCTTTGCAGGAAGCAGCACAGCACCCCAGAACTCACAGTACTGGCTGCAGGGGAAGAGGTGCAAGTACACCAGGTGTGTTTGGAGCACCAAGGGTGTTGTATAAATGTTCAGATTTTTAGCCCCAAGACCAGTCTGAAACCTGGCTGAGGGGAAACCAATGTTTTCTTTACTGTCAGGCTGCAGCTGGCTCTGGTATGGCTTGAGGCACAGAGGAGAAATGAAGAAAATGGATCCTTTCCTTTTTATTTCTTTGTTATTGCAAAATGTCCAGCTGAGAAAAAAATGGCATTCCTTTTGGCCTCATATTGTACAGGGTCCAGAATAAAACAAGGCTGTTAAAACCCCTGACAATGTAAATGACAATGTATCTTTTATATAAATAGGTCATTCGCTGTAAGGAATACTGTCAGCATAAGGCAGATCAGTTAAGGCCAAAGAAAACTTGCTCTTTCTAGGGAAGATATTTAGCAGAAGATTAAGAAAATTTATATTTTTAGAAAAAAATGTGTTTTCCAAAAGAAGCGGTTGACTTTATCCTTGCTGTTGGTATATTTTGTCATCACCTGAAAAAGAAAATTCAGTTAACTTTGCCCTAACATCTGTACCCAGAATTTCCTTGTAATTCTTATTTCACAATGCAAGTTCTTCCTTTTGTTTTAATCCCATATATTTTCATATTCTTTTTTTTTTTTTTGAGGGTAAAATTTGTGCCGTGTGGTTTTGTTTTTTAGAAATGTGACATGTGACAGAATGTTTCCTTATTTTGCACTCCAAGCTTTTTACCCAACCATCCAGCCTGCAAAACTGAGGAGGACTGGCCACTGTCCTCTCTCCAGCAGGACTTTATTGCCAGCAACTCTCACCATCCAGGGTTTGCTGAAGGGAAGAAAAGGAAACAGCATTTACAATTATGTTCTTTGGGCTCTTGCTTGTTCTCTCTCTTGTTCACAGTGCTTTGCAGCTGGCGGGTAAGTGCCTCCTGCTTGCTTCCTGTGGAGGTTCTCATGACAGTGCTTCCACTCCTCTGGCTTTTCTGGGTGATTGTGGTTCTGTGGTGCTGCCAATATGTACATTATTAGTTTGGGAATGGGGAACCTCTTAATGGCAGGCAAGAGGCAGGGGAATGATCTCACAGAAAAAAAATAAATGGTTAGGGAAGGAAGCAGAGACTCCGTTCTTAATGGCTTTATTCATATATAGTGGCACTATAATTTCAATAACCCCAGAATATCAGACTTAAGAAAATAATGAGATATGTGTAAATGCCTTTTAAAGATTTTATTTAATTCTTTATTTCTGTGTTCTGATTTTTGAGCTGTTGATGTCTGGGTAATGGTTTGCAAAATCAGGCAGAGAAAATCTCCAGGAGTGGTGAAATGTGGAAATATTCACAGATGATGGCTGTTTTGAACAGTGAATGCATTGGCATTGATAAAGTGGATGGAATAACTTTTCTTAAAAATAAAAATGTCTTATGGAATTGCAGTAACCACACTAGTGCTGTCCCTTTAGCTGCACTTCTCTTGTAGGTGTTAAACGCATGGCTTCTGCAGATCTGAATATTTAAGGTTAAATCCTTTCACCTTTCTAACTCCTGAGAAAAACACAGATTGCCTCAGAGTGCATGGTGTTTTTTTGATCATCATGGTCTAACTGCAGGCCTGAATAATTATTTTCAGTCTACTGTATATTATCAATTACATTGATTTCAAATTTTTGCAGGCTTTTAAATAAAATGTCTTTAACCACTTAAATACATTTTTATTAAATATGATAACCACTGCTCAAGACTTGTATCAGGGACCAAAACTGGTTATAAATCCCACAGGCTTTGGCAGGAAATACAACTGGATGGGTCACGAAGTACAAGACAAGGCAGCAGAGCAAATTCTTAGGCACAGTTCACAACTGCTATTGATAAACTCACTGTAGGACTGAAGTTAGCTCACCTACTTCTACCTTACCTTGAAGCCAACACTTTAGATATGATCAGGCAATCTGCCTGCACAGCTAGGGACCCAATTTCTGGTGCAGGTGTACCTTCCAACATCCACCAGCCTCTACACACAGGCAAGTGTCGGGTGCTACTACCCCCCAGTCCTTGCTACTTTCTCCGACTGTGATTGGCTTCCAAAAGTCATTCCTAGTTTTATATTCAATGGCTCATAGCAGGAATGGCAGGTCTTGAAGTTCAGCAAGGCCAAGGAGCCCAGAATGACCCCTGAAAAGCCCAGACCACTTCACTCATATTTATATGATGAAAAGGAAAGGAAAGGTGGATTTGGGGGTGGGGAGGCAAATGGCTCAGCAAAGTTGGTCGTGTACCCACTAGGAGACCTGTAAGATCTGGCAGGGTGAGAAAAGTTTGTAGAGGTCAGAAGTCTACAAGGCCATGCATCTGAGGATGGGCTGAAACAAGGTAATGGTAATAACAGTGTGGTTGAGGGAATTCACATGTCTGACGTAAAACCATCCAAAAATATGTGCTCAGCTCAGCTGCTGCTGCTGCTGCCCACCACTGATCCACAGTATGGTGATGTATAATCATGACATACATTTTCTACTGTCTACTTTGTTTTTAATCAGTAGAATTGATGTTGCTCTGGACCCTGTTGAAAAATATGTTTTTTATCAGTTATGAATGCAATTACTTCTTGTTCATGAGAATGGGAAGCAATCATATCACATATCCACTATACAAGTATTCTATATTAACTATTTGCTATGTGTTGTTTTGTTTTACAGACACTGAAATATTTTTACTACATAATAAAGTCAACAGGCTCTGTCTTCAGGCATCTATTGCACAGTCAGTTAGAACTGCCACTTGCAATGAAGACAACGAATCACAAAAATTCAGGTGGATCACAGATCATCAGCTTATGAGTGTGAAACTGAAACTATGCCTGGGGGTGAAATTGAAGAAGGATCAGGCCATCATCACCCTGTATCCCTGTAATCAAAAAAGCGAGCTCCAGTGGTGGGAATGCAGAAATGAAAGCCTCCTTGCAATCCAAGGAGAAGATTTGTTTTTCAGTCCTGGCAATGAAGAGCACGATAACATTTTGTTAAGAAAGAGCTTAGCGAAAAAAATAAATGGAATATCTATGGGGCCATGGATGTTTTATGTTCCCAGGGATATGAAGGTACAGAAAATTGATTCTTTCATCCTTTGTAGTAATTCCTTTGTGAGCATTAGAGTGTTTAGGATCTTTGACTCTGACTATTAGGACTCCTTCAGTGACCACCAGAGTTTTAGAAAATCCATGCACTGAGGTACTTAATCTTGAATTTAATGCTATATTTATGTCCAAGCATGTATTATACACACACACATTTTTAGCCTATGTATTATAATACATTAGTATTTCAAGCATTATATTACATATATATTACATTATATTATATGTAGTCTCTATATATTCTGTAAATACATATTATTATTGTAAATGTATATACATACTTACTTACACTTATACTACATGTAAGTATTCTCTAAAGTCACTGTTGCTCACCATACGTTGTCACTACATTATTAACAGAGCACATTAACACTGATAAATTTCTTATAAAGTCACAGGGATATGAAATTACATCCCAATGAAAGAAGCACAGTATGGATGAGCAGAGAAAGGTCTGAAAGCACTGATTTAAGTAGAGGAAGCATGGCTTTTTTGATTCAGCAGATGAGGATGCTCATGGAATAATTATAGTCACCAGTGCAACTACCATTTTTGATTAGCTGAAGTCTGATTGTTCTGAATGGCTTTCCCACATCCAGAATGAATGCTCTAAAAGCCAGCTCACTGGATATTTGAACACTGAACTCTCATCTTTGCATGTGGGAAGCTGCTTCACTGTATGAGATATTTAAATGGTCACTGGAATAAAACCAGAGAGAGATAATCTAATGTATGTTTACTTTTTTCCAGGAATCAAGAATTGAAAATGTTAATCCCTGCTCTTGCATGTATTATATAAATCTTAACATTGTTTGAAATATAAATATCTTAGGGTAGAAATCTGGAGCCTTATTAAGATTTTAAAAGCATCTTGGACAGAAATTTAATTGTAGACCTTTTCTGTGATATATTACTTTATATCAGAATAGCACTGCTCTAAAGCATATGTCAGCATCTTAAGTCTGAAACAGTGCTGAAACAACTTTTCTTATGATTATGGGACAGGAACCATGGAAAGTACTTTGCGATACAATTCAGCCACATTTGTTTTTTTCCTAGATTACATTCATTAGCTTTCATATTCACGTTATCATTTTGTCTTCTCAGAGACCTTCACGCTGCTGGGAAATGCTTTTGGGGCTCCATGTGTCTTCCCCTTCATGTACAAGCAGCAGTGGTGGGCGGAGTGCACGGCCGCGGGCCGCGCCGACGGCTGGCTCTGGTGCGCGACCACCGCCAACTACGACACCGACCAGAGATACGGGTTCTGCCCGTCCAGAGGTGAGGTACCTGCTCCCACACAGCTCCCCTCAGTGCCATTGGCAAAGCAGCACAAGCAGAATGTGATTATCTTTATAATAACAACTCATAACCTACAGGAATGTACTTCAGTACATGAGGCACTGCCGCATCCTGCAGCTCGCTATGCAAGGAAATAACATGTTGCACAAAAATGTGAAGAGAGTGATTGAAGAGTAAAACAGCGCTCAGCTCCCACTAACCGTGGGGGTGTTGCTGAGCAGCACAATAATTCTGAGCTCCTTACTGCTTCCCATCCAGAATGTGTATTGTCACTTTTGTACAGCCCTTCTCTCAGGATTTCCATTGTGATGGATGTGGGCACAAAAATGAGCACTGTGGTAAGACTGATGTTGAAGTCAATGTTTCAATCTGTATGACTCTCATGTGAATATATTTTTTTTACTGAAGTGGAATGTGTCCTTTATCCATGCTGTTAAGCCCTGTTCATATTGTCCAGGAAGCAGCCTTTCTACCTCTTTGACATCTGCCTGGCATTTCTTTGCAATTTCAATCACTTTCTTCTATTTCTGTAGTCACTTCCCCCTCCATCTCCCTTTATGGCTTTGTTCTTGCCAGGAGAGTTTTGCATTCACAACGCTGAAATCTCCGCCTGACACAGCTCATCTTTCCCCTATATTTCTCCCCATGGCTCCTGTTCAACATTGTCTTTTATTATTAGAATGCCCCTTTACTCCAATTGATTTAAAGTGGACTTTCAGTGTGGCACACATCCCTAGCCAACCATGCTTTCCAGGTTCCTGCAAAGATACCTCAGACACTGAGCTCTGAAGATGTGTGACATAGAGTCATTGAATTATTTTCAGAGTTTTTGAAAGCTAGTCCCAGCTTTCAGTTATTTTTTTTTAATTAATCTTCATACTGACTTTTGGGAATGATTAAACACCTGATACAATTTTGTGCTGGGCTTGGTTGAGCACTTATAGATCTTCAACAAATCAAAGCTGCAAAGGTGATTGGAGGAGGAGCATGGTGCTGCTCAGCACCATTGTTGTGGGACAGGAACATCCAGAGGCTCTTCAAAAGGGGATGGGATTTATCTAAGAACTTTTTTGATGCTAAATTCAGGTCTAGAGTTGGTTCTTACAGCTCTCAGTGAGAACTAGTGTCCAGAGAGAGAAGGAGATGTTGTGCATCTTTTCAAAGTTTTCACCTGGGATTTCTGCCACAGCACACCATGCAATGTATTTTCCTATGCAATCGCTCTCCTTGTGGTAATTCCTGACTTGTCTCTCTTCATGAAACATGAGGCAGTATAGGCCAGCTTTACCTGTCAGTTTACTGGCCTTGATTTTGTCCTTCTCCATCTGCTCATAACATTTTCAGTGGTCTTGAAAGGGCAGCCCAGGTGACATTTAAGGAGACGAACGAGAGCCTGCCACATAGAACAGGAACCTGCAACTCAGTTCTCTGTTGGCAAGTTAGTATGACCTCTGTTGTAATTATGTTCTCCACAGACACAGATAGCACCTGGACTACAGATGTGTCAACAAATGTTCACTACCAAATAAATTCTGACTCGGCTCTCACATGGCACCAAGCGAGGAGGAGCTGTCAGCAGCAAAATGCAGAATTACTGAGTATCACAGACATTCATCAACAAACATACCTTAAAGGTAAGGCAGTAAAGCAAACCCTGGGTTACATTCAGGATCTTTTCAGGCCATCATCACAGCTAAGAATTATTTAGTATGATTTCAGCCATTGCCTTTGGACCTAAATATGTGTGGGCAAGAAAATAAAGTCATCTAGAATTTGCAGGTTCATATTAAAATTGCTGCCAAATTTACATAGAATTCAAAGTATTCCAGCATCCTGCAAGTGTAACAATTTGACTTCATATTTACAAATCTTATTTTAAATTTTTTTTAATGGGGAAAAATCCTGAAAAGTAAATTAAAGTTTTACTTTTGGTCAAAAGGAAACTTAAAAAAAAAAAAGAAATAAAAGAAGAAAAGATTTAACTTTATGCCAAAAGAGAGATGTGTTTTGTTTCAAATGAAGTTTTGGCAGCTGTTTTTTTCATTCACTTGGCAAACTGAAAAATACCAGTTATTTATAGATACCAAATTGCAACTTTACTTATCCATGTATTGCTGAAGAAATGACATGGAAGAAATATTTATCATTGGTTTTAAGGATTCATTTAACTTCTAACATACTTATTATTATTGTTTGTACTTATATTCTACCAATATTTCTATTTAAATGTACAAAATTTAGCATATTCTTCAGAAACAATTTTATGTTGGATGTACTCTGTGGATATAATCTGTGCTCATTTTGCATTAGTTGACAGAATAAAACAGGGAGTTTCTGTTCGTTTGCCTTTTTACAGTAGTCAAATTTTGGCATATTTCAATTTATCAGGTATCTCAGTATCAACAGATATTTGCAGTTAGATATTTAGGAATTGCAAGTCTTCCAAGAGACAGTGTCCATTGCTAATACAAAAGAGATTTATAAAATAATTTATCTTATTTTTTTAACTCAGAATTAACAGAAGGTACAGATTCCGCACTGTGGATTGGACTCAACAGACTGGACTTGAGCAGTGGATGGGAATGGATTGGAGGCAGCCCTTTCCAGTACTTAAACTGGGCTCCAGGTAGATGTGACTTTGTTTGATTTTGTATTTCTAAAGAGAAAATATACATACCTCAAATACTGCTGTAAATTTTATTATCAGATAGATATACCATAAGTACTTTAGCTTTTCTTGCTTTAGCTTTAGAAATATCTCTTTTTCTATAGCACTATAAGACAGAAATCTTCAATGTATTGTAAAAATATTTGAGCTGTGAAAGCAACTCTGCCCATCCCAAAACTATTCAGTCTTGCATTTCTTGATTGAAACTAAAGGATGAGTTTACAGGTTTGTATCCACTTACCTAACTTGCACACTACATTTCATACAGACATTTCTACTACTGGAGATGTATCTTAGCTGTTGCTAAAGCTGGGAAAGATGTAACCTCTATCACTTCATCCAGGAGCAGTCTCCAGTGTGCGTTTTAGACCTTAGAGTTCTGTTTTTCTTTCAGACAAGTTCATTTTTTTTCTCTGTACTTTTTCCAAAGGAAGTCCCTCTCCAGAATCTGGAAAGCTTTGTGCAGTTCTGAATCCTGAAACAAAAGCTAAATGGCAAAATTGGGAATGTGATCAGAAACTTGGTTATATTTGTAAGAAAAGGAACTTTACTGTGGTTCCTTCAGGTATGTTGCTATATATTGATAATTAAAGTAGAAGCTGTTATCTGAATGCTCAACATATTGACAAAGATGAACAGAAGAATTTTATTAGAAACAGAACCGTTTGTTCTTTCTCTAGTTTGCTTTTTACAACTATTGCAACCTTTCTAGTCTGATCTCCAATTCCACAACACATAGAAAGAAACAGATAAAGCCAAAGAATGTCCAGCTTGTCTCTCCTGTCCGTGTTTCAGTGGCCAGGTCTCCCCTTTAAGTACACACACTGCTGACCATCAAAAGGGAGAACAAATTATTATTTTTCAGAAGAGGGACATTAGTAAAAATAAGCCCAAGAAAGAAATATGGAGAACTTAGTGTGGTTCTATGTCATGGAGAATGACTTGAGATCAATGAGCATCCAGATAAGCAAGTTCAGAGTTTTCTGCAGAAGTGGTGAAAGATTGAGACAATGGAAGATCAACACACCAAAGTAAGAGTAGATATTTAAGTGTATGAAGATTTCTCTGTTGGTGTGTCCCTATGTATTCATCTAGCTATAAATCTGTCTTGATGACTTTTAATCTATCAATATACTTAATCCTTTAAAAATTCATAAACCCTCTATGTTAGCTGCAGATAATGTCTAATTTCTTCTATCTGACAAATAGGTACTAGGCGATACAGAAGCTGATAAAATTAATAAATTACAAAATTAATACATTTGATTAATACATTACAAAATTAATATATTTATTGCAGACATTTGACTAACCTTACAATTTGTATTAGATATGATTTATATTTACAAGTTTTCCTTTTCCAAGCTAAAATTTGCCTGATTTAGAACCACATGTATGTTTACTATGTTTTGTGCTCATCATTTCCTTATGATGAGAATTTAGAAAGAAAATTCTTAGTTTAGAGCTTTTGCACAGATTAAGTGGAAATATTTTCAGTGCCATGTCCCTTGCATGGCAATTGAACTCCTCTAAAGCCTTGTACGTGTTCCTAGGTGACACTGGGGCTGTGACTTGCCCAGATGGATGGGTGCCCTATGTAGATCACTGCTATAAGATCTTCAGGGACAGCAAAGCATGGGAAGGAGCCTTGACCTCTTGTCAGAAGGAAGAGAGTCACTTGGCCAGCATCCAAAGCCTTGAGGAGCACAGCTTCCTGGTGTCTCAGCTTGGGTACAGTGAGTATTTCCAGGGGGTCTCTTGCCTTTGCCTGTATGGAAAAACAGGCAGCTGAACTGAGTGCTCCTGCTGAGTTCTAGATGTTGTCAAAACTCTGATTTTACTTATTGCCAAAATAATTGATCTAGTTCTGGGGGGATGGGTTTAGTGGCTTTCTCTGTTTTTTTCATTTTTTTGAAAGAAGTTTAAAGCAGTCACGCTTCAAGTTACATAAAACCAGTATTTTAAAATGTGACCAGTGCAATGGAGCTAAAAAGTAACTGTTCAGAGTTTTATCACACCATCATGGTGTATCAGCATTAGGCTGGTAATTCATACCCACTGTTACGAGGAAGAAGAGCAAAATTTTTCATCCAGTGCAAGGATTTCCTTACAGCCTAATTTTCCAAAGCATACACTCTTTATTTTAATATCTATACAAAAATATTAGTTTATAAAATTATCATAAAATACTCTAAATAATTTTGTGCTCCATAAATTTACAAAAGGGATTATATGTCAAAAGCTTGGTGGTGCTGTGGAAAGGATGGAGAACCAAAAGGGGTCTGATCTCTGTCTCCATCTTTAGAGCCAACAGACAAGCTGTGGATTGGGCTGAATGACCGCAAGGTTCAGATGTATTTTGAGTGGAGTGATGGTACCCCTGTGACATACACAAAGTGGCACCTGGGAGAGCCATCCACTACAAACAACAGGCCAGAAGATTGTGTTCTGATCAAGGGCCAGGTGACATTACTCAATGCACATTGTACTTCCATACTGAAACTAACATCTTAATAAAATAATAACACACTCTGTTATTTCTGCAAGTGGCTAAGGCCAGAAAAAGGGATGTAAGGAAAAAGAATGAGATTGAATGGGACCTTTAAAAAAAAAAAAAAAAAAAAGAAAGCATTCCTACATCACTGGTGAAATTTTCTCTTTAAGTACATATGAAAGTCACAAATAAAATTATTAGTGCTAAAAAGCAGGTCTCTGAAGGTGTTTTGAGTACATTCTCTCCTTTTCCTCTAGTGGTAATGATGGTATACAGGAATCTCTGATTCCTGCTGGCTTCTCTTTGCCTGTTCATTTGTCATCCCTTAGCACATCTGCCTATGCAGGGTTCAGCACAACAGGTCAGGGAGCAGCCTCATGCACCCTCCTCCCTTCTTATGACTGACAGCTGTGGTTGTACTGCAATAGCCCAGTCTACTATTTCACTGATTGTGAGCAGATTTGGTTTTGTTATCATGTAGGAAAATTGGATAAGGAAAAGATTCCATCTAAAAATAAAAGAAGAAAGTGAATAATTTTCCTAATAAAGAAAGACATTCTTTATCTTCTTTAGATTACTCATATTTATCTTCTTTTTATTTTGAACTTTTTCCTGACACAGAATGGCTATTGGGCAGACCAGGTCTGTGAGAAAAAGGCTGGCTACATTTGTAAAAGAAAAGCTACATCACAAATAGCTGGAGAAAAAGAAATTGCTGATACAGGTTGCAAAAAAGTAAGTATGTGAAAATGGAACATCATTTTTTCAGATAAAATAAGTACATATTTTAATTGTATTATATCTGAGAATGAATTAGAATTATTTTAATTATTTTTATTATTTACATGGAAGGGTTTTTTGTTTTTATTTAATATGAAGTTTCTCCCTCTGTCTCAGTTATTCTAGACTTCAGAAAACCATTTACAGAAACCACCTAGGAGGAATCTGTAATTTCACTGCAAAAAGTTTCTAATTCATAATATTCATGATCATTGTGCTTCCTTAATTTTTAAATGGCATATTTCACTTAATACATGATATCACAATTATTTAAAATTTTTATGGAAATCCTAAAACCACATTATAGGGCTGGAGAAGATATGGGACCTATTGCTATTTTATTGGACATGTTGCAGCAACATTTTCAGAAGCAAACATCACTTGTGAAGGAGAAGAAGGTTACTTAGCCACAGTTGAAAGTAGGTATGATAATGACTTTTTCTTGGCTTTTAAATAGCTAAAGATTGTATCTTATGAAATGTTCCTAGAAAAGCTACCACAACACCAAGCAGCAAAGTGTTTAAGTAACAGATGAGGTCTCTAGTTGAGTAAGAAAAACGTTTTGCTTTTTTTGTTGTTTTTATGGAGTCAGAATCCTATGGTAAGGTCTTCTTCCCCAGTCTGAAGTAAGGAATAGGAGAAAAAATTCCATCATCACATTAGACTAGCAGGATTTGGGTAAATGACTTTGTTTTCCCTCACATCTTTATGATCCCTTTCACAGGTATGAACAAGCCTATCTGACTAGCCTTGTTGGGCTGAGGCCTGAGAAATATTTCTGGCTTGGCCTCTCTGATGTGCAGGATCAAGGCACTTTCAGCTGGGCCAATGGTGAAGCTGTCTCCTTCACACACTGGAATGCAGGAATGCCTGGTAGGTGCTGTGATGGGGGAGGGTGGGGATGGTCTCTGACACTGTGGTCCTTATTTGGGTTTGTATAGGCAATGTCCTCTGAATTTTATGTTTTAAACTTTTGATATATTTTACAAGCACACACAATTTTCAAATCCCATATTCTAATTTCAAAGGGAAAAGTTTGAACTGTAGTTTTATGTTAGGACATCTGATATATTTACCCATAAGATTAAGTTTTGGCCCCTCTTCACAGGGAGATAACAGGAGTTACAAACACGTCCTGAGAATATTCCACACTTGTTCCTCTAGTGAAAAGTTAGCCTGGGAGACGACTCTGAAACAGAGCAACTCTAATACAGATTTTAAGTTAGAATTCCAAACTCAAAGTATCAAAAATCACTGCACCACTATTAGTTTTATGTGTGATACTAAGAAAACTGCATTCATGGATTCATTCTGTGCAGAAGCACAGAAAACAGGATTTCATAACACCATGAGGAAATCTGCTCTCTCTAAAATATACTATGTTCCTCTTTGTGATCATTTGTCTGAAGACTTTCTTGAAAACCTTCAGTGAGGTTATAAAATATAAAATCATAATAATGAAAAATTACAAAAGACAAAGACTAATAAAACCTTAGCAAAGTTTCTTTGTGAGGGTATCCTTGGAGAGTCTATTGCAAGGTGAAATATCAAGAAAATAGATTATGGAGGAAATTCATGGCATGAAGTCAGGACTAAGTATGGCTGCAAAAGTATCCAGGAACTGTTAAAATTACATGAAGTGAGTCCTTCTCTTTAATGTGTAACTTCCTGCTAAAGATACCTTGACATCTAAGCTTTGCAAAAAGACAAATTTGGTGCCAACATTTACAATGGTTACAGGGAGATACGGGGAAATACAGACAAATGAGTCATTAGTAAATTAGCTGAATCTGTAATAAAGGAGGTATAGTGGGAAAGATACACAAAATCACTTCTGGAAAGGGAGGTCATGCTTATAGATCTCCCAGAGCTCCCCACAGAAGGTGAAAGCATATGAAGGCATATGAAACCTAGTAAGTGTGGTCAATCTCAATTACCAAAAGCCGTACATGAATAAATATATTGATCAAAAGGCATTGACTGGAAGGTGAATTTTTTTTTTTAATGAAGGTTATTTTTTACTGGGGAAGTGAGTTCAGCAACAGAATCCCATAATGACCTGTGCCAAAGCCCATGATGTTCAATATTTTTGCAGACTATCAGGAAAATGTGCGATAGTTAAGTGACAAGATTTGCTGATGATAGTAAATTATTTCTGGTAGCAAAGTGGTGCCTGTGAGAAAACTCAGGATGGTATCAGGAGAATAAGTGACTGAGCATGACCAGTAAAAGAGCAGGTGAACTTTGATGCAGGTAAAGGATGCTCTTAGGAACAAACATATGTCTTGGACTGACATAAAATGATGGATTTATTGCTGACCATTTCATTTCAGTTCTTGGCATCATGGTAGACAGGTCCACTAAAACATCAGGTCTGTGCCCAATAGAAATTTTAAAAACCCAAATAAAATGTTAAAAATACTTAGGAAATTAAGAAAGAGCACAAATAAGCCATTGAACAAGCCCATTTTGTGCACCTGACTGCATCTTGTGGCACATAGGCAGCTCTGTTTCCCTCTAAGAGAACAATCCAAAATTACAGCAAACATCATGGGAGAAGTTTCATTCTGAAGCTGTCCAGGTTTTCATGCCTGCCCTCTGTATACACCAGTGGGCTTGTTGCCATCTATGTGAAAACTACTAAGGTAATGCTATCTCATGTAAAACAGGCTAAACATTAATAGAAATGAGATCTTCACTTGAAAACACAAGATTTCACTGTAAAAACTCTCACCCTACTTTCTACTCATATAATTAATTAGGCAGGATATTTAAAATAAAAAAAAGTAGGATTCTGTATGGATCATGACCTCCTGAAACAGAAAGCACTGCTCTGCCTGTATGAAAAACACCTGAAGTATAAATTTGCTGTTAAAATGTTATTGCATGGCAAAAAGTGAATGGCTGCTGCTCAAAGATTTTGACAAAGAATTAAATAATTCACACATTAGAAAATATCCGACATGTTTGTTTTGTTTGGGTTTTTTTCTCATAAAGGAAATAATCCAGGATGTGTAGCCATGAGAACTGGGACTGCAGCTGGATTATGGGATGTCCTTGACTGTGAGACAAAGCAAAAATATATTTGCAAGCAGTGGGCAAAGGATGCAACAGTCCCAACTATTCCAGCTACTGCTTTGGCCCCCACATGCCCTGAAGGCTGGGTATCAAACAACCATAGAAGTTCCTGTTTTAAAGTAAGTGCCTAAATAGTTAAAAGAAGCAGCTTGGTTGAAAAAAAATACAAAAAAAAAACAAGAAAAGAAAAAGGAACTGACGTCTTCATTTTGCAATATCTGAAATTTGCAATATCTGAGATTAGAATAGAGCAAAAAAACAAAACCCCCAAAATTCTTCTCAGGAAATTATCCATGAGAGGGGAGAAACTAAGGAAGAAAGATGAGGTGAAGGGAGGGAAGGGAAGGGGGAGAAGGGCACAGGAAAGAAAATGAGGAAGTTTGTGCTTCAGGGGTTGAATGAACTGGAGCAGGAAATGGAAGAAGAGGAACATAAATATAAAGGACCCAGAAAGACATAAAGAAAAGAGAGAAAAAGAAAAAGAAGAAACAACTCAATATTGAAATTATTAAAAGGAAAATGTCAACATTCTGCATTAAACAGCAGAAGTAACAAAGCTGGTTTGTTGGCCCTGCTCTTTATGTCTGTTGTGCAAAGATGTGATATTTGTCTGAGACATGAGAGAGTTCAGGGAACGGAGAAACAGAGAAGTGTAGCCTCCAGCAGCACAATGCCTAAGGCTGGACCTTGCCAAAATAAGCACATTACCCCACAAAATGAAGGATAAAAAAATAACACAAAAGGTTAATTGAACTAGTGTTTATGAAGGACATTTATTTCAAAGTTTCTGATGCAAGGCTACAGATAACTTGTGTTTGAAGTGCAGTGAGCTGTATCTGAGCAGGCATAAAAAGGAGTTTGGATAAGAAATGAGTGTAATGTGCAAACAGTGATTTGGGATCATGCAAAATTGAAATGTGCTAAGGGTAAGATGTTAATATTTCTTACCACTATTGAATTAATGAGTCTTTCTTTTTTTGTTACTTTTCCATTTCTTTCAAACTCATGTGGAATGCCGTTTACTTGGGCTTCTTTATCCCCAGACCATAATTTTAACCTTGAAATCTGTGCTTGTTGTCTCTTAAACGAGTTAGACATCATACTGCAAATGTGAAGTCAGAGTTGTCAATTACCACGAGGTCATTCTTTGCCTGTAACTTCAGACTCCTCCCAGGCATCTGCCATCTCCACCACAGCTACTCTTCTTTGTCTTCATATGGAAGCTGGCTTGGGCCCTTCTCAGGATAAAACAAATTAAAGGGAGTTGGGGAGTTGTATTCCCTCCTAGCAATTCCTTCCTTACTTTTTTTTTCTTGTCATCACTGTGTTAACTAGATAGGCAACTCTAGTGTAAAAATTCCATGAACAGAGTGGAAAATGCTATTTCTCCTACGGAATTTTACTCGACTCGTATGAAACCTCATTTATGTTCAAGCAAGACTATAATTCTTTTATGATTGTAATATGTATATAATATGTTTTAAAGTAATTTCTCCGTAGTGTTTTTGCAGATCAAAAGTTAGGAAGAAATCATGGTTTGAAGCTCGAGAGTTTTGCAGACAAATAGGAGGAGATCTGGTCACCATTAACACTAAGGAGGAGATACCATTACTAATTGAAGCAATGAGGTTGGTATTTGATGTGTATTATCTTACCAGATTTAAAAGACTTTTCATGTGTACTATTATGAATGATCTTAGATGATTTCTGAGATGTATGGATTCCTCAAAAGCCCAAAGACCTGTGATACTTCGAAATTCATCTATTCAGTATTGTTTTTAACCTTTTCATGGAAAAAAGAGGGATTTGTGTAGAGAAAAATTTAAAAAACCTCCACCAATATCATGATTACTAGATATAATTTAGAAACACATGAAATTTCAAAGGTTGAAAACATCATCAATGTATCTACTGTTGAAGTAGATAAGTATCTACCTTGGAGTGGTCAGTGCTGAAACCGCTTTTTGAATTTGTGAATGTTTTCCTGAGTAAACAGAACATTAGGGAAATACATGATCAATACTACTAATAAGTCTGATAACTCAGCTACTGACACTGAATCACAGAAAATTTGCACATTTCTATGAAGAACATATGTATGCACATCACCAAAGGTAAAAGGGAAATTTGCAACTTCACTGCTTCTACAATGTGCTCTAGGAAGTTCAGCAGTGTATTTCTGGAAGTTTTTTGTGTTGATGTTTACACACTACTCTGTCCTGTAATTTCTTTCAGAGCTGTTCGCTGTATGTTTGAAACAGTTTGGCTCGGTATATTTTCCTTGAATCCAGATGAAGGATTTGCCTGGAGTGATGGCTCTCCAGTGAGTATTTTAATTTTTCATCATATTTTTTGCTTAAGATACCTAAGGATTTGTACATACACTTTTTGGTTTTTTACTGTTATCCTCATCAAATAGAACACCAGTTCTTCAAACATTCACATAGCTGCTAATCTGTAATGTCATGACCAATATCACAGCTAAAAATCTGAATTCATGGAAATTATCTGTATCTTGCCAGAATCTGTAGCTTTATGTGTAACACTCCAATTTATTTTCTCTTGCAAGAAGATAATATTTACGCCTAAGATCAAAACATAAAAATTCATTATACTGTACCATGTATCCTGTCTCTGGCAGTAGCCATATATATCTAAAAGACTAATCAAACAGCAAGCATGATTCCCAGTATAATCCTGAATCCCCCAGTAAGTGATGGCTCAGGGTCTTTTAGAACTGGAGCTTGTATCTGTAACTTTAATTTATTTATTTCCATGAATTTATCCAGTCATCTCTTGAGCCCATGCAAATATCTACAGCTGTGAAAAACATTCCTGCAGGATTCTACTCTTTATTACCCTCCATTTACTAATACTCCCTATTCTTTGTTTTTTTTTAACACAAGCAATGACCTTTACTCTTACCCTGTTCACATTACTTTCCATAAAAGTTTCAGAAAGTGATGTTATCACGAATTGACAGGAATAAGTAGATTGCATCACATGGGTCTCCCTTCCCGTTTGGATGTCAGTTTCTTCACAAGTAACTCCTATAGATTTGTAGGATATGACTTCCCTCCCAAAAGTCACGCTCCCATACTCATTAACCTCCGAGAAGTGAATGCAGAATTAATACGGTCACTGCCACCAGACAGATGTTGGACAATGTAATTTTGAACCAGGTCAGACATGGAGTGAAAAGTATCCTGTCTGCACATGATCAGCATGAGTGAAAAGTGGGTAAAGTTCACAGCTAGGTAAAGTTCATTAGAAACAGTTCCTTTGCCTGTTTCTCCTCTGTCTGTGTCTATGGCTCAGGGCACAAGAAGAGGAAAAGCCCTCCATGGCAAGACAGCCATGTCTGAACACTGACATCATAGTCCCACTCTAAATTCCTTATACCTATTACTATTCCTGAATTTCCTGCTCTTTTTAGCTAAAACCAGAATCTTTGAAAGAAAAGCAATGAGTTTCTGTTTTCCAATGGAAAGTAGAGCTACTGAAACCAATGAAAAGAGTAACAAATCTGATTTCTTCTATAGGTTAGATACACAAACTGGGATGACAGTCCAAGGAATTCAGGACGACACAAGTTTTGTGGCTCACTCAATGGTGGGAGATTTTCTAAAATATGGTCTCTCTCCATCTGTCAAGTACAGCATGACTGGGTTTGCCAAATAAAACAAGGTAAATTTCTTCTTCTCTTTTAGCAAGAAAATTAAGAAACTTTAACAAGCATTTGCTTTCTAAGTTAAGTCACTGGAGAAAGAGACAAAATTTTGAAGAACTACTATTTCTAAATGGAGGTTAAGAGCACTGAGTAACATACTATAGGCTGAGATTTTTCAGTTATGGATGATAAGAATAATTAGAATTTTTTATATAAATTATGGTGTATAAATATGTTTGCAAGACTACAAAATATTTTAACAGTAAGTATCTTTTGGTTTTATTTTTATAATGTTGGAGGGAAAGAGTTGTAAGGGTTTGTATTGTAATCTTTACAATTCCTTTACTAACACAGGTAAAGCTAAAAATCAAGTATGATATCTTTGTCAGATTTGTTGGTACATCAAGTTCTCCTGTAGAATTATTCAGGATTTAGCTGCTTTTGGAAAGCAATGGTTCACAGCAGTGCCATTTCTTTTTCTATCCCAACCAGAAATAACTCTCACTTAGTATATGTATATATACATGTACATAGAGTCGTATTTCCTTTTGCTCATGAATATTACTCAGAGGTTTTTTGATAGAGCTAAAATAAATCTAGTGGAAATTTTCTTCCTCTTGACAAAAATACCCCCAGGTGAATTATGGAACATCTACTTATGGATCAGTGAAGGAGTTATATGCCACAGTTTAAAATGTTTCAGATAAATCTATTGTGACTTACAGGCTGGAAGACCAATTTTCCCTTGCCTTTCTCTGTGCAGGAACGTGATCCAGCCAAAGCTATGGCTTTGCTGATGTGAAGCACAGCTTATGATACAAAGTTAAAGTAGGCGACCTTGCATATTAAGCAATGTGAAGCAGAACTATGTGACTAAGCCCCCTTGCTAGGCAATGGCAAAAGGGTGGAGAATCCTGCTCTGCTCCTCACTCTTCTTCCAGTCAGCCACAAACTACATCATAAAACACTCTACAGAGATGTATAATCCCTTCTATTTTTTCTTCTTTTGCAGGAGTGCCATTAAAATCTGAACCAATTGACACGTATGGTAGGTCTTTGTATACATTTATTCTTGTTATTCATAACTTTTTTCCTAAAATTGTTATTCCAAATTAAGCTTTTGTGTTCTACACATACAGAATTTAAGGCTACGTTTATATCTTCCAGAATATAAAACCACTGCAGATGGATGGGTCATATATGAAGACAAGCTCTACTATATCAGCAAAGAACAGCTCTCCATGGAAAAAGCCCAAGAGTTTTGCAGAAAGAACTCCGCAGACCTTGCTGTTGTTAATAGTAACAGTGAGAGAAGGTTCCTAAAGAGAGCACTCAAAGAAAATGTAAGAGTCATTATAAATAAACCGCCTAAAGTAGAAATGGTTTTGAGAATCTGCTTGCAAAACTTGAGTTGTCTCAGAAGCAGAGCCATCAGCATTTTCACTGATGAAATATTCCCAAATGCACCTTTTGATCCCATGGGATTTAGCTCTCCTGCTCCATGCCAGCTGCGCTGATGCAGTTGATGGGAAAAGAGATGCGGGAAGGATCCAGCTCTCTTGTGAAGTAGCTGGACTTTGAGGGAGAATAGAAAAGGAGTACCAGTTTCTGACTCAAAATTTGTTTCTACTCCATCCTGAGGGCCTTCAGTGCTGCAGCTCTCAGCTCTGATGTCCCAGATAAAACCTGGCTTCTGTGTCTGGGCATATAAACACATTGCTGTGCTTTTCTGCTGTGGACTTCTGTGTCTGCTCTGTGAACCTAATCAATGGTGTATCAATTTCTGCTTGTTTTGCTTCAAAGATTAGTTTTTAAAATTAAACTAGTGTCTTTCTGCTTTAGGAGAGCTATGGGAGTAGGCAAATAGGATACTTCATCGGTCTTAGAGTGAGCCTTGATAGAAAATTCAGGTAAGGTATGATGATCAGTGAAGCTCTTAACGTGTAGAAATAAATACAGTATTTTATCTAGCTGGAGGTACTGAATATGTTTTCTTCAAGGTCTGAAGGCTGTTCCACATACTATGTACAAAGCAGAATGGAGCAGTCCTAGAATATTCTGAAGTCCAATAGTCCTCCCCAAAAATAAATAGTAAAAAACCTTTTTTCCTTGAGTAAGCACTTAGCCAAAGAAAGGCCTGGCACCTCTACTCTCCATACACATTTTCTCAAGTTTCTTTCAGAGATGTGCCCCATTAATTGGAGTGATGCTTCAGTATGCTGAATTTTATCCCTGTAAATATGCCCTGTATCATTGGGTCTGGCTTTCTTATGCTTTTTATCCATATATCATAGCTTCACAGAGGTTCTCCAGACTTAGGAAGCTGCAGACAATGAGTACAAAAGGCAGTCTCTGCAAACTCCTGTTCCAGGAGAAAAGTCAGCAGAAATTTACAGTACAGAAATAGTAACAAGTATTCTGAAAAGACCAACACACAAATCAACTCAAAACTAAACTAAGAGATACTGAAGAGCATGTTACACTGCTTACCTTCCTACCTGCTAGTTAGGACATGTCTGGGAGGTGAAATATGTGCTTCTGAGGTTGACCTGGAAAAGGTCAGAGGAGATTTGATTTTAATGTTTCTATTTCAATGCCACTGTTGAATGTATGTAAATCATTTTCCTTGGGAAGGGCAGAAGAGGAGTGGGGAGGGACAAGTTGATAGTGTCTGAGTCAGTAGCTGATTGTAACCTTCTGATTTAGGAGAAAAATTAGGGATGTAGGGCATTCCATGGATCCAGTGAGAATCTCCTTTATTTAGAACAATTGTATCGGCAGCAGCAAGAGATAAATCAGACAGCTGAATTTCTTTCCCACTACAGGCTTACTGCCCTAAATTCTGAAATACTGATTTAAGTGTGGTGGCAACCTCTTCTTCCTCCAATACCATTATATTAAAGTAAAAAGCATGTAAACATTGATGCAAAAATTTCAATTTTGCTATTTTAGAAAGGATGGTTTTAAAAGTGACAGAATGTCCTTTAGTTTAGAGAAAAATAGAACACCCCCTACCCTAGAGCAGGGTAAAATCCACAGAAAAGTACTTTTATTGTTGTTTTCATCTATGAAAACATCAGGAATGCTGAAACTGAGAAGCATAATATTAACTAGGAGTACAATATTTATTGTAGTAACTTAAGAAAAAATTTTAATATTCCTCTTTTTATTATGTATTATGGGTAACTGATTTTGATTTCTCTTATTAAATGTTGTCAAATCGATCCTGGCCATTAACATAAAATACGTTTGATGTATTCTTTTTCTATTATGCAAACAGAAATATTTTACAGAAATTTCTTCAAGTTAGAATAATCAGGTAAAGAAAGAAAAATCTCCTAACAGTCCTCCCATTGCAGCATTGTAGCCTATTAATTCTCATAGACATTCTTAATTGTGAGGTGTTCATCAAGACTATTATGTCACAACTGAAGGTATTAATTAATAACTACTTGCATATCTTTTCTTTAAGCTGGATGGATGGAACCCCAGTAACCTATGTGGCCTGGGCTCCTAATGAACCCAACTTTGCAAACAATGAGGAAAATTGTGTGGTAATGATGTCAGAGCATGGTAAGTAACAATGCAAAATTGTTAGATTTTATTTGTCTGTTTGGATTTAACTGATGCTGTCAAACTTCTGCTGTCAACTTTAACACAATCTTTGGTAGCTGTTTTCTGCAATTTCTTTCCAGTGACAAACCTACACAATGCAGTAACTCTTCCCAGTCATGGGACAACCAGGCATGGATGAGTCTATGTCCTTAGAATGGGAAGATTTCAGTACCATGAGTAATTTAAAGCAAATGTTTCTTTCTGGGTTTGTAAGATTGAGATTGCACCTTTTAACAGGGCTTTTCACCACTTCTTTTAGTAAAAAGTTGAATGGTCAGTCTTCTCTACCATGAACTTAAGAAAACATTTATAGCAGCTACAGGGCACAGGAGTTGAAGGTCCAAGTCAATGAGGAAAGACACAAATATATCTAATGTCCTAAGACATGCTTACAAGTACACTGAAATGCAAATTTCTTGCAAATCCTAGAGATCTATTTCCTCTTGGTTCTATTTCTTTAACTTAACTGAAGCTAATGGGAATTTTGTATGTACGTATTGATCTCTTATTTTATGTTTTACAAAGAATTCATGCAGTATGTTTGAACTCTGTATTGTGCCATTAGATTGATCTGATATTTCCTATCTCATCCATTTCTGATCCATTTTCTCTTTAAATTTGCTTACTAGTATAGAGACACTCTGGAGAGAGCCCTGAACAAGGAGCATATGGGTCAGGGATCTCACTACAAGGGGCTGCAGTGGTGTTACAATTGGAGCTTATTTGAAGGTGCCATGGTTACTTTGCCTTCATGATATTTCAGATCATGCTGCAGCCTGAAATATAAAATAGAGTAAATTGTGTCCATAAAAAAAAAAAAAAAAGTGATAAATTATTATTGCAAATAGTATAATATCTTGGCTTGTTTATTCTTTTTTGTTTATTCTTATTTTTAGGCTTGTGGAATGACATAAACTGTGGTTCTGCCAATAAATTTATATGTGAAAAACATAACAGTTCAATTAATTCAACATTACCTTCTCTGCTGCCTCCTGGAGGATGTCCAGAAAGCTGGATTTTTTTTAACAATAAGGTATGTCAACAAGTATCTTCAGTAAATTGTGTAAAGTAGTAGAAAGAAAATCCTAAAAACCTCTCATTTTTTATGAATATATACTTATTTTGGAGAGTAATTACTTAGTCAAAACATGCAGGCTGGACTGCTGGACCTTTTTTGAGCTGACTGTAGACATTTATCTTTGCAGAGAAATACAGTAAAAGTAGATGTATGCTGAATACATTTCAGAGAGTATAGTTTGTGAAGGCTTAAAGTACACTGTTACTGTTTAAGAAAACCTCTGATCATGTATATTATTTTATTTAGAAATGAAAATTTGTGATGACAAATCTTGTAAAAAAGGTGGAAAGGTTTAGAAAGAATATATTTGAGCAATCGCTTTGGCCTATAGAGGTTCACAAAGCTTTGAGTTCAGAAAGATGATGCCAAATTACAATTGTTTTGAGTACAGCTTCGCATTCAGACAGAGTGTGGAAGTCCTCATTGCTGTAACAGAAGAGTTTTTACCAATCTGAGTTAAAGCTCCATCTATCAAAGGCTATTTTGTCTGCTTTGTGTACACTGCACTGCTATTACATCCTCAGAATGTTAGGTCAATGAGCCAAAGGATATTTCACACCCTTTAGCAGGATGAACAGTTGTTGGAAGGAGGACAAAGCACAGTGAAGATTATTCTCTTCAGCTGTGTCACCCAAAGCCACATTTTCTTGGTTTCAAATGATGCCTCTATTATTGCAGGAAGAAGGCAGATGAAAATGTGAGAAGTGATTATGTACTTGCCCTCATTACCAACAGTTCATTTGATACCAGACTCCTGAATTACCCCTTGTGCAATGAGGGGGGATAAGTGCATGCCTGGGTAGACATATGCACTTTTTACTCTTGTGCTCTGTCACTCATTCTAGCCCTATTTTCTTCTGCAGAAAAGTACAACTTAGAGCTAATTGATATTAGTCACATACAATAGTTCCAGTAGTCTGCTAGTTTGAAAAAAGTGCTTGATTTGTTTCTAGTGTTTCAAAATATTTGCTTCCAATATAACAAGAAATCTCACGTGGCATGCTGCACGAGATGTTTGCTTCAAACTCGGAGGAAACCTGGCTAGTATTCCAAATGAACAAGTGCAAGGTATGTATATGGGCTCTATTGAAAGAAAAAAAGGTTAATCTGTCACTAAATAAACTGCTATACTCTCTAGTATAGAATATAGAATTAACTGATGAAAACTGCTTTTTAGCCAGTCCATGGTTTATTTTAACTTCAACATGCAAGGCAATAGATAAAATTATAGCATGTAAGAAATAAAGTTTGTTTCTAGTTCTTTCAATTGCTTTGTTTCCATTAAACTTCCAGGGTTTGTTTTGAGGGTGGTTGCACAGAACCCTCATACTGACAGAAATCTGTATTTTCTGTCTCTCTCACTGGCAATAGCACTTGCTGAAACACTATATGTGCCTACACAGTGGGGAAGGGATGCTTATCTAAACATTTAATTAATGGCAGATGAGCTCTGTAGTGGAAAATGTTATCCTTTTATTATGGCCTCCACTCTGGGCTTTTGCATATTTTCTCTCTTTTGGGCAAATCATGATGAGCTTTCCTTAATGAGAAATCTTTGCTTCCCTACAGCTTTCCTTTTCTATCACCTGAAGTATGCCACAACTAATGTTTGGATTGGGATGAATGATATCAACAGAGAGTCCACATTTCTTTGGACAGATGGAAGCACTGTTTCCTACACCAACTGGGTTAATGGTGCACCAGAAAAGCAACAAAGCTACTTTGACTTTTATGAGTATGAAACATTGACAGATGATGCTCTGGAGGTACAGGAAATTTAAGTATCCTGTATAACTTGGGCAGCTAGAGGAATTTGCTATAAGAAAAGTTAAAGCAGCAATAATAGGATACTGAAACAAGTCTTTTTGTAAGCAGGATGGGGTTTAGCAAGTCATCTGGTAATGATTCCAAATACACCCGAATGTTTGGCAAAGGTTCTGTAGAACAGGAATTTTGAGCCTTCCATCTGAACTACTGCAAAAAACCAATTCTGTAAAAGTAGCTTGGAGAAGCTTATATTATATCAGTTCCTCCCCAAGCTGCATTATTGCAAATACTAAATTTGAAACAGCAAACACAGAGAAGGTGTGATAAATCAAAACTAAAATTTTTCATGCAACAATAATTTGCCTGTGTATATGTCCCACTCCTGGCTAATGTGCTCCCACACTGCTTTACTCATTTCTGATGGTACAAATTGATATCTTCAGGGAAATTACTATTTCTCTGCTGAAACTCAGTCTCTTTTCCAAAGGCGGTAATTTCTCAGGAAATTATTGGCAGTTAGTGACTCAAGATTTTTAACATCTACCATCAGTCCACTTGCTGATGACTAAAACTTATTTAAATCAGCATAAAGGAGAAACTTCGATGACATGTTGAAAGATTGCCATGGCCAGTCTTGAAATCAGGGGAGTCACGAAGGAAATATTGGAGCAATTAAACATAACGAAGTAAAGAGAAAATGTTTTGTTGCTAAAGGCATCTGATAATGGTAACTTGATAATGATTATTAAAAAAACCAGCAAAGAGCATCTGCTTTCTGCAAGAGAGTCTGCTTCAATTAGACTAGTACAGAATAGAGCTTTTAGTAGTAGTTCCTATATTGTTTTTCTCATTGATAAAATTGTTTTGTAGCAGATCTACCTAACTATAAATCAGAAATGAGAAGATTTATTATAGGTACCTCAGTCATTTCTACAGTCATTAAAGGGTTCTTAATAATACTGGTAAAATTGGTTTAAATTTATTTCTTTCAGACTTTAACTGGCACCCATGGAAGCCTGGTTCAAACTTAAGCGGTCACTAATAAATACCAGGTGAAGCTGCTTGGCAGAAACCTAGGAAGTTTGAATTAATTACACAGGGGTTCAATGGGCTCCTCTCCTCTCTGCCATCAGGCCTGCACTAGCAGTGCAGGAGCTTCAGCTCAGCCCCTCCTCATTGCCTTCTGTAATGGCTGTGCCTCTTCCCCTCCCCTTCAGACAGATTGTGTCTTCATCATGAAGTCGGATGGGAAGTGGAGAGATGACAGCTGTGACAATGAAAGAGGCTACGTGTGCCAGATGAATTCACGTGAGTTTTGTCCAGCCCAGTCTCCTAAAGAGAAAGAAAACCTTGGTTAGATAAGATGAATATATAGCCTGATGTGATTTCTTCCAGTTTTGAGCCTCATTCTGAATCTCTCAGGCTTTCAGAGCTGCATCAGTGTTAAGTCAGTGCTATGTTTAAAATACAATTTGTTTCTAAGAAATTGCTGAAGAGGAACTGCTATCTTAGTTGGGGTTTTGTACCTAGTCATGAATAATACTACGAATAATGCTAATGAACAAAAATGGTTTTTTTCTCAGAGAAGCATTAGGGGTTTAGGCATCCTGTTTAAGTGCAGTATAAATCATGTCCTTGCAGTGATCTTCCCATTCTCTTGGATGTCTCTGAGCAGAGAATTTAATCCTCTCTCACTATTTCTGCTGAATGCCATATGATGTCAATCAAAATGTACATCTTCCTGGATGTGCCTTTATTGTAGGAGAATATTGTTATTGTTTTTACACCAAAATAAGTAATGAATGTTGACTCTTTTCCTGTAGAATTTTAATTATACAAGTTCCAGCTGTCCAAGCGTATAATGGGAGTAGAGAAGGCAAAGTGCAGATAACAAAAAAAACTTGCCTCTGCTTTATTAAAGTAAAAATTACTTCCTGACCCCTCACTTCAGTCAGTCCCTGCAGCCTGTTCACTCTCAGCACAGCTAACATGCTTGTAAGAAGACCCTCTCCCTGCACAGCAAATACATAGTTTGATGGAGGCGTTTTTAATTAGCTTGATCCCAGTTCCAGCTCTTCTGAATACATTCACAGTCGCAAAGGTGGAAATATGCACTGCCTGACTCAAATATGCAGGCAATGTTCTGGCAGCCCTTACAGACAGGCCAACACCTTGGGGTCAACAGTGAGTGGTGATCAAATAATATCAGGTATCAAAGTCTCAGGCTGAGACTACAGATTACAACAGTTAATGCCTTAAATGCCTTGTCCTAAGTCCTATCCACCAGTGACCTGAAATACATGTATACACAGATATTCAGATTTAGTCAAATAACTTAAAGCACAGAATCTGAAATATCCAATTTAGGAGTTTTAGTCTGGACCAGTCAGGTCTATAGCAAGTATACTCTACTTCAGGGCATCCAGGATTTCACTCCACTTACTACATTAACAAATTTGCTCCATGTCTTAGAAGTTATTTTTGGCACTTTTTTGGGATTTGGGGTTTTTCTTTGTTTGTTTTAGCTTTGGTTTTGTTGTTGTTTTGTTCAAAAGTTTAAAAAAATATTTTGACTTATTGACTAGGACCTTTTGACCCATTTTTTGTAGCTTGCATGCTAGAGAAGAGCAATAAGTTGTAAATTCATCCATTCAGTTTTTTGTCCATAGTACCCTCACAGCCTGAAGTCCCAACAACAAATCCAGCCTCTGGCTTTACTCGTTATGGTGACAGCAGCTATTCAGTCATTTCATCTGAAATGCAATGGGAAGAGGCCAGAAAAAATTGTCAAGACAAATCTGCAGAACTTGCCAGCATTTCTGATGCCTACATCCATTCATTCTTGTGGATCCAGATGCTGAAATACGGAAAGCCCGTATGGATTGGTCTTAACAGCAATATGGTAAGTGCTGGATAAATGGGAGGGGCAGGTGCTCAGGGAGCTCTCCTGCTCTAATAGTCCCCTGGAGGACCAGTTTGTAACAGTGGAACAACTGTATATTCTGCATGGCTTCACTGTGCAAATGTGCAAACATCCAGGGGTACTGTTAGAATTAGCCAAGGATTTTCATCCACCAAATGGAGCGAAGAATCACAGAAAAGGTTACACAAGAAGCAACAGATGAATGTAGAAAGTTCTAGAAACAGTAAAAGAAGTCAAGCTGCAGACTGAGAGTCAGAAAGTGCATCTGTCATGAAGTTGGCCATCCTGAAAGTCAAATGCCCTGCTATACTGGGGGTTACTTAGAGCTATTATTGTATTAATAGAAATTACTGTGAGTATTAGGAAGATATTTTAAGATTTAAGCTGACTGTTTAATGTCAAGTAATCTTTATGCACAAATAGCTCCCAATTTTTATTTAAATAAAGCAGAGCAGAGAGGACAAATTCTATTTAATTGCTTCTTTTGATATAGGATTTACTAAATGACCTAAGATGGCCTCATCTGACTTTCTTGCCATATTGTAGAAGTTTGTTACTTCAGAAAAACCCTCCCAAAAGCAATGCAGTGTTGAACACTATTCATATGTAGTTCTTGTGTAACTCAAATTGCCCAGTGACATTGCTTAGAAGAGTGGATGGGGTTAAAAAAATTGTGGGGTTTTTCTCCCCAAAAATCAAATAGATATATGAGTATATTGGACTTATATTTATGTGACAGAACCTTTTTATGTAAAAAAAAAAAATCTATGACCATTATTCTATTAGTATTCTTTGTTTTCAGACTGGTGGTTATTACAAATGGACCAATAACTGGAAAACCAGGTACACAAAATGGGCAGCAGGGGAACCAAAGGAGAACAGTGCTTGTGTTTACCTCGATCTTGATGGTACTTGGAAAACAGCAGCTTGCAATGAAAGCTACTTTTCAGTTTGCATTATATCAGATGGTAAGCAAAGGCATGTAAGAATTTTAAAGATACATTCCTAATTCCATGAGCCTGCCTAATCCTAGAGACTTTGCTGTAGCTTGGGCTACCCCTGCAGAGGACTGTGCTTCAGCATAGCACCCACCTCCCTGCAGAATATGGGTATTTGCTATTGGATGATATATGAATTTAGGCACAGGAATGGCCCTCGTGCAAATCCATATGGCTGCACTGCTGTCAGGGTAAAACTGTTTCCATGAGATGAAGCTCTAGCTTCAAGGTTTATCTTGCTCTTTACATGACCATAAATCACATGAGTCTGTGTGTAATGTGAGTAGGTGCTGGGTTTGTGCTCTGTGTGAGCTTCAGCTGGGGAATCTCGCACACGAATATCACTGAGCAAAAATACAGGCAAGAGTTTCACTTCACTATTGCTAGAGCTAAAACTGTAAGAGCTTTGGGAATGTAAATGATGATTTAACTCTGCAGACATATGCAGAGGCACATTTGCATCTAGATTTTGTAGAATCGTGCTGTTTTCCCTCCTTTATGTTTTAAGGCTGGGTACATTTGGTCTGCCTATGCACTGCAAGAACCACAGAATCATCACAGTGAATTGGAGTTGCACCCAGGATCAGAAACAGAGTCTAATTTGGCAGAGGCATGCTCCAGTGATGGCTTTTTTTCCTAAGAAGTGGCAACATGAAGAGACCAGGCAGCCAGACAACATGGGACTCTGGCATTAATGATTCATTAGCCTACAGCAGCCTTCTGTGTTGTGATAACACAAATTTGAGATTTGTATCATCCCTCAGGGTTTGCTTTCCTCACAACACTTCCAAGGCAGTTAGTTAGATGTTGTAGGATGCAATTTGATTCCTTGTCCTGAGATATGTGATTTGAGAAAAAAGATATTTCACACTTTCGACTGCATGGCTCTCCCTGTTGTCTGGGTTGGGGGAATGTGGGAATAGTCAGGAGTAGATGCCAAGATGATAAACCTGGGTAAGAGGAATCCCACACTATTTGCACAAATATCATAGACTCATAGATAACTCATGCAATACCAATTTCATACCAAATGGCTTCTTCAGAGATAGCTCCTACTGACCCTGCTGAGCTGCCTGGAGACTGTCCTGAAGCAGATGAACTCCAAGCTTGGATCCCTTACCACAGTCACTGCTACTACCTTGAAGCATCAGCTGGGAGAACCTGGGCACTGGCCTCCCTTGAGTGTGCTCGCTTAGGTGAGAGCCTTCATTATCAAATAACAAGATTTGTACCAGTGTTTATACAAAACTCATATAAAAATGTAAAAATATTGATTTAAAAAAAAAAAGTTAGAAATATTATTTTACCTACTAGGGTGTTTTAAGGCAGCACAATGAAAAAAAGCTGACACAAGTGACTGTGCAGCCTTCTGTCCTCTCAGTTCTGCATCTTCCCTGTGTATGGAGTTCCCCATCAGCTCCTGCCTTGTGGGATACCATCCTGGGGGCAGCAGTGAGGGGCCACAGCCTCTAAGTACCTCCAGGTCATTGTCTTCTGCAAGAAGCAGCGGAGAGACCAAGAGAGCAGCATCAATACTGCCAGAAGCTGTTTGTACAGACTAGAAAGAGGTTGCTCATGTAGATTATGCTTGTTTGCTTGTTAATGCCTTCCAGGAGCTACCTTGGTTTCAATAGAAAACATGGAAGAATCTCACTTTCTCACCCATAAAATTCAACCACTTGCAAATAAAGTAGGAGGCTTTTGGATAGGACTTTACCAAAATGTGGAAGGTATGTCTTACTTTCAATTTTTATTGGAGAAGTGCTTTGCTAATATGAGAAAATTGAGGATTGCTGTACTTTAAAAAAAAAAAAAAAAAAAAAAGGGTTTCCACTGAAGAGTGGCTTACTATAGACATTTAGAATAAATTGTTGAGCTAAGGAATTAAAATATTAATGAGATAATATATTTTAATTTTTTTTTACTCTGCGAGTTGCTCTGTAGGCCAGTGGTTGTGGTTAGATAATGCTGTCCTGGACTTTGTTAACTGGGAGGAGAAAGAGTTCGGTGTGGAGCATCACTGTGTGGAAATAACTGCACCATCTGGTTATTGGGACAAAAGTGATTGCTCTTCTGAAAAAGGATTTATCTGCAAAAAACCCAAAGGTAAGTCCTCAGTGTGTCAGCCCTTAGTGACAGGGTAGATCTGATTGCTAGTAACTCTTACAGCCCTACACCACAGATCTGGAAGTAATTTCTGGCAGTTTTGTTTGGCATATCCCACTTCTCTAACCATTCGTAGCTGCCTGGTTTTGCAGACTGCAAGCTCTTCACATCACTGTCTTCAGTCACGTGGAAATGCAGTAACATCCTGTACAGCCTAGGTTGAGAATGAAACGTTCAGAAACTTCTGCATACCTAACACAGGCATTGCTATGGCAGTTGTCAAACTCTGCAAGGGTATGACTATTCCAATAACTAATTTTTGTGACAGTTATTATACCCTTGCAAGGAAGAATCAATGTGAATAATCATTCATCCTCTTCTAGTTTGTTATTCTCAAAAAATATATTACTTCCCAACATCCCAAACTAGCTTCATATTGGCCCTGATCCAATAACCTATGAGTCAGTAATGCCTCAGGGAATCTAAAGGGTCATCTGTTTGCATTGAAATAATAATATGAGGAACACTTCCCTTCTAAATGAAAACTTCATTTAGAAGCAGTCTATCAGCATTTCTGCAAAATTTCACACAATACTGTATATACCAGACAAATGCTTCAGAGATAAAACACTACATGAAGTATTGCCAAGTGGAGATACAAAGGAAATTGCCTGAAAGAAAGCAGTATAATTTCATTTATATAACTTAGATGTTAAAAATCCATCTGCCTTACCTAAAAAGACAGTAGGTAGTCATCATTAAACCTTCACACTTTCTTTTGTAGTAGCTGTGAGATTGGGTTTAATTTTCCAGCTTTTGCATTGTGCATTGTTCCCAATAAATCATGGGGACCATCTCTGTCCTATGTTGGAAAACTCAAAAAAAGTAAAGGCTCTCTGTATAGCTAGTTTTACGATTCTATTATTTGGATGAAAAGTTGAAAAAGGTTGATTTCAAACCTAAAGACATCTCAAGACATGGAAGGTGGTGAAAAAATAACTGAAAATTTGAGACTAGCATTTACTCATTTTCCAAGTAGTCTTTAATTAGAAAAAAATCCTGAAGTGTAACCAAGAAACAGTCATCTCCCATGCACTGTTATTTTCTGTGCTAAAATAAGCACATACCCATGGAAGTAAATCAGTTAATCCCTATTAAAGACTTACTAAAAGATCCAAATTACATTTTGTCCTACATAGTATCAAAATAATAAGGAATCTCTAAAGTCCATCCATTGAATCATACAGTGCTCCCATATGTAACTATTTCCTGCCTTAGTAACAGCTATTGTTGATTTGTACCTATTCACTTTGCATTCTGCTTTGCTTTCACTTTAGGTTTTGCCTTTATAAATTCTTCTCTGGCTGTCAAGGGTGTTTGTAAACTGTAGTTGAAAAGAGCCAAGAGAAATATTTTCATGATAATTTAGAAATCTGTAATTCTATGTGTATAATTCTTCATTTTTGAGTGTCAAGCTATTTTTTTACACTTCTTCAACAGCAACAAAAAATTTATAAAGGTCTTACATTTTTCTCTGTCTCTATCTTACACAGAGGCGAATAGGAAAATTACTCCTGTGATTTAGTAGGCGTTTTCTTGGGAAGACATTTAAGTATCAAAAATGTTTTGGGAGCTGGACATGCAGATCTTCCCAAAATATGCTATGTAAAACTAATGTCCAGAGTGGTACGTCATGTTCTTAGTACATTAAAATTAATATTCCAGGAAAAACGTGGAAAGGTATTTTGAATGAACATAGAAAAGGGTCAGTATTTAAATATAGGTAATATAAAAAAAATAAAGTTTTAAAAGTGGATAAGGTAATGTTAAGTAGGAAGATAAAAGCTTAGCAATGTATTTTTTGCCTCAATTTGTTGCCTTTTATAGCAGACAGATATGTTATTAAAACCATGGTAGAGCTTCCGTGGGTTTTGTTCCTGCGCTATTTTTGCAAACAGTCAAATACAGATTCTAATAAAGTGCCATATCATTTCTCTCTGCTATTCATTGAAGTTGACCTGAATGGGAGGCCTATAAAGCAAAAAGGTAAGAACTTTCATAAAAATGTTAAGAGAAAATTTAAATGGAGGAAGAGCTTAAAATGAGATTTCCCAAACCACTCTCTTTTAGCGAACAAGTCCTACTGAGGGTTGCAGGGCTATCAATCAATCAATCAATCAATCACTCGGGGTAACCCCTTGGTGCCTTTCACAAGCACAAGAGCACTCACACGTTCTCAGCAGAACTGCTGCAGGGCTAACCCTGAGCTGACAAACTCACCAGTGACCAGACTGGAGCTTTGACAACAGCTACAGAGTGCTTTAACTAGGCTGTTGGAAACTATGTAGACGTATATGAAAGTTTCTTCCAAAGATATTATTGTAAATCATGTAACATAAAAATATGTAAAACTAATTTCCAATTACTAGCATCCCATATCCATCTAAAGCATACATTTTAATTAAATTCTTATAAGCCTCCACCACATGCATTGTACATTACTGTAATCCAGATCTACTAAAATCATGTTAGCTTTAGGAACAGAGATCTGACTGCTGATTAACAACAAATCAGGGCTCAGATTTACAGCCTTCAAGTTCAGGCAGGAGAGGGCATCTCCTTCATGTTTTTCATGTTGTGTGTGGAAATAAAAACTCCTTTGGTTTCTCACCATTATATGGATTATTTCAGGCAAGGAAAAGGATGAAGAGACTCACCCACCTGTTCATGTCTCTGTCTGGCCACTCATTTTCTTGGCTACTTTAACTGTGTTTGGAGCTGGCATGGCAGCCTATTTCTACAACAGAAAAAGACAAAACCAGCTCTCAACAGATTCTGGCAATGAAACACTATTAAAATGATGTTGTGGTGACTGAAGGATCGGTGAGAATGCATCCTGTTACTTGGAGCAGCAAGTTACTCGCAGAAATTAAAGGATGTATCTGTTGGAAGTCTAGTGAGATCTGAAGTGAGATCGAGTGTAATCTTAAATTAAATCACTTTCCTCTTTTTGAACTACCTGATTCTTTTAAATCATGCATATTTTACAAAATCAGAATTATGTTTTGATGTTATAATTTTGTAATGGTCAAGATGTTCTCAAGTGCCTTAGTGAGGACAGTCACGGAAAAAACTTGTCAAAAACAATTACATGTACTGAAAAAGGACTATAAAAGTCAACTAGTGAGAATGACTGTCCTATAAAGTATGAATGCCATTTAGAACTTCATTGCTGTGACTTTGTGGACACTAAAAAAATCTCAAAAACTAGAACCTGTGGAACTCTCTTGCAAACTTGGACTCATTTCACCCCACAAACTTCACTGTATCAGACCAGTAGTTTTATTGCTCCTTATGGCTAAATACTATTATACTTATAAAACTGCTTCATATTCTTTTCTCAGAAAAACTTTGGGATAGAAAACCCTACTATGTTCATTTTCTGCTATGGAAAACACAGTTCATGTCAGTAAAGAATATTAAGATCAGGTATAAGTCGTAATCTTTTTTCAATTCAGTAATGTGATTGTTAACTGTATTATGTTCACTTGCATGAATTAAAATATCCTTACCCTGATAGTCTTGCTTCTTTTTGTAAATGCTTTTGATATAAATAAATAAGTTTTCTATTAGGATAATTTTCATCCTCAGCATTCCCTGTGAATCAAGTGAGGCAAAAGGGGAAGGGAGGTGCTCCTGTCAGCACAATAAGTCTTTTGTCTGTAACAAGGAGGGCTTCTCTCCTCACCACTTTGAATTCAGCTTGAATAAGCACCAACTTCCCATTTTTAAATGCAAGAAAAAGGAACTGAAAACTAAGGAATGCAGCAGATGGTTCTGTACTAGAAATCTGCAAGAGAGTGAATTTTAGATGTCAGAAAAACAGCAGAAAGCACTGCAAGATAGCTTTTAAGTGAGCTGTAAATGCAATTAAGACACTAAACACTTGATGAGAAAGAGTGCTTAGCAGATATGCCCAGGAAACACCCTGCCTTCCCCAGGCTGCAGAGTCTATTGAGCAAGCAGGAAAGATGGAAAAAAAGAAAAAAGAAACAAGTAATGAAGTTGCTTTCCTAGACACCGAACTCTGTTTTTCTTGGTGTAAATACAAGCAAGAGTGTAGGACATTCCTGAGAAAAGGTTATTGCACAAAGTGTTATGCAGCACACAGGAAACTGACCCAAAAAGTTTGTAACCAGCATGAAGCTGGTTGGTCCTGCCACAGGGGGAGCTCTGAAGTGCTCAATTCCTCTTTTAGCCTACCCCAGTGTCTGCATTAATCTTTCCCCATCACTGTAGCCCTAGATGAATCCTCACAAGTGCCCCTTTACACAAGAGGGAGAAGAAAGCCCAGTTTGAACTAGATCCAGGCTGGCACCAGTGAGGCAAAAGAGAGAACTGGGCAGGAATTGTCTCCTCCAAGTATTTTCCCCAAGGATTTCCTTCATCAGAGTGATTTCATTTTGTTATTTTAGATGTATCTGAAATATCATTTCACCCAGGAAACTCAGCTTCTATTTGTGCCCCACCACGTTGGTGCCCATGGCACCATTCAGCTCTGTGACTTAGAGCTACTCTTGCAAGCCATGCTCACACCAAACCCTCCCTCAATGTGACCTGCAAATAAAATAGTTATTAAACAATTCATCCAATTTCTACTTTTGCTGTGATTCTGACATATTTTTTCAGAAAATGTTTTTCTCTCTTACTACTTTCTACAGCCAAGTCCACAAGTTTGTCAGGCTCTTGCAATAATTTTCCTCCACACTTTTAAAAATAAAAGCAATGGTATTTACTCCTCCTATGACATTTACTGTCCAGCTTCTATATATATCTCACTACTGGCTATTTCACTTCTTGATTTTTCAATTTCACTATCACAACTTCTTTTAATTTCACTGATGTAAATAAACAGAAGGAACAGCAGGACTTGTGAACATTTTCCAGTAGGGCTTTGCAGTATATTTGCACAAAAACTGCCATGTTAATACAAATCTTCAGATGAGCACTTTGCTCTCAGATTAAAAGGAGCTTTTTCAATTTAGCTTGTCTTTGGCTGTGTCCTGAAACAGCCTCATTTGGAATATCTCAGATAGACAAACACGTGCTTTTACTTGGCTAAATTATTAAAATATTCCAGGCAAAAGTTTTCTTTCTGTTACAGGGAAGCTTACCACTGTAGCTTACTACAATGTTGAACATCTTCACTTTTTTCAGGTCTTAGAAAAGTGATTATGAACAGCCCAGCCCCAAAGTGGGATCAAATTAATTAGTATGACAATGCTAAATTTTCCCCAAAGTGAGCAAGAGCACATAATGTACTGAAAACTGCAAATCCCATAAACTTTGCCCCCCTTCTTCTACATACATAGAGTGCTGTGACATTATTGCAAAGTATTGAACCATTGAGGTTTTGTCTCCCTTTGTTTCTGAGATATAAGGGTTAAAACTGAGAGTTTTAATTGATGATATTTCACCGCAGGTTTCTTGTCCCCAGTTCTCAAGTTGCTTTTCCAGGTCTGTCCTGTGTAGCACCCCAACAACTAACCTGTATTAATATTAGTAATGTCACAGAAGAAGACAAACGTCTCCACCTCTGGTTAAGAGGATGGAGACTTCAGTTCTGGAAGGGACTTGCTTCTCAAAGAGAGCAGTGTTTACAGTGTGCACTCCAGTTATTTCAAAATACCATGTGACAGGACATTTCCTTATTTAGAGTACAGAGCTTTATCCATCAAGGCGTTGACACAGAGAAGGGCCCATTACTATCCACAGAGAGAAGGATTTTTATATATTGCCAATCTTCTGGTCCAGCTTTTGGAAGAAGAATGAGAAGCAAGTTACATTTGCAATGAGTTTCTCCCAGTTTCTAGTTATCTTTTCCCTCATGCAATGTTCACTACAGTCATCAGGTAAGATTTCTGTTGGTTTCATATTAAACTAGATATAAAAATGCTTCATCTTGGGCAGCTTTAGAGTTTTAATACATAGATTTGTTATATTGTATGTTTTATCAGATTTGATACATGATCTAAAGAGTATGTTAGGTACCCTGCCAGTTCTTGATTCACAGAATAAAAGGGAGTGGGGGGTGTAGGGATGTTGGAAAAATATGAGAACCGGATCTTCAAACTGGAATTTCTTTCTGTGGAAATATTAAGTCAGATGGCATTGTGTGGGAGAGAAATGAAACATGAGGGAGCATGGAACTATTTCCATTTACCTTCCTCATCACACCCATGGTGCAGTGATCAGACAAGGGATTTACATGACTTCATGATAGCTGTGCAAGTTTCTCTTTCTGCTGCATGACCTGAGGTACGAGAAGGAAGAACTGGCTCCTCCCCTCCAGCCTCACCAAATTAGAAGAACAGTCCTACTCTGAAGATGTGTATCAGTCCTTGGGTACAGCTACAGAGAGAAATAGTGAAGCAGTAATGTGTGGAGAACTGAGCGGAGGAACGAGTTTGCATGAATGTGAGACTGAGAGTCTGTATCAGAAATTACAGGATAAAAGAACATTCACAGTATACTGTGATAGTTGAAAAATATGAAGCATTAGTAACCTTAAAGAACCTGAGTTCAGGATGAATCTGCAAGACCTCTCCAAGCTGAGAAATGTGCAACTGGAACTTAAAATTTTCACTGTGTAAATATGTTCATGACAATCTGGTCTGCATTCCCATGGACAGCCACTCTTTTTCTTCCAACACTTAAAGGAATAGATGTGGTGAAAGAGTGGTAATGGACAGACTGATCAAGCAAATAAAGCAAACCTATTGAGCTGTGCAGAAAATAACAATGCAGTGAACTCACTGTTGTTTCAGTTCTACTTGTAGTTTTTCTCTCTTCAGGAACCACAATGTATCACCAACTTTTCATCTCAGAATTTGACTTTACTACAGTATATAAATATCACATTTTAACCATAGTATTTAAACTTCTCATTTTACTAAAACATTTTATTTAAAATCTCTAGCTACACTAGGGAGAAAATTATAAGAAAAATAAATTTTAAAAGATTGCATAACTTCTCAATTTAGATAGACAAATATATGATAGATAGATCGATAGATAGATTGATTACCAGAAAGTTAGATTTATGATTTTATTATTACTTTCATCTCCTCTTAACACTTTTTCCCCCTAGTTACTTTTACATTACGAGGAAATGCCAATGGACAGCCTTGTGTATTCCCTTTCAAATACAAAGACAAGCAGTACAATGAGTGCACAGATGCTGGCAGGTCAGATGGCTGGCTCTGGTGTGCAACAACTGCAGATTTTGATGCTGATGAACTCTATGGATTTTGCCCACTTATAAGTAAGTCTTGCATTTTATTTATTAACTTGTCATGAAATGTTGTTGAGCAAACCATCTCTTGACCTACCAGGTTTTTTATGAGCTACCAGCTGCACATCTGCATGACTTACCTTGTTAGAGTGGCCCAAATGAAAATCACCTGACTGAACACTAGTCCCAATGGCTGAGAGCTCTCTCTGTAGTGAATGGAGACCAAGAGGTGCCACCAGGTTCCTGGTTCAGCCCAGACAGGTTCTGACTCAGCTACTGGAGATGAATGCTTCTCCCTGTAAGCCAGAGGGGTGAAGAGGCAGTTTGATACCTCATATTGTGTGACTTAAGTGCATGACATAAATGGCATTAATTTAAACATGTACCTTATTACTCAGACTTTCATCTTCCTTTCAAAAAATTTCTATTTCTCTTCATTCCTCAGGCATTCCCTATAGGTCAATTCTCACTTGAATGGCTATTTTCTAGCTTTTTCCCTTTAATTTTCTATCTTGTTCTAGTTTCCTATTGCCAGCCTACACAAAAATGCTGCTGCAAAAATTATCCTTCTCTCCTACTTTTGTTTTCTCTTCTGCACTGAACTTATGTTTGGACTGCTCCAGTTCAGAACACAAACATTGGTCTCACCAATGGCCTTCCCAATAACACAGCAGTTTCCCCAGGCTTTGTGAGTTGCTCTGCAAAGGCAGCAGCTGAGCTGTACATTGGTGCTACACAGACTTCTTTTATTGTTTTTCAAGCTGTCAAGGGCCATGTTCTCTGTCATTTCTGGAAAAACTGCTTCTCTTGATGGTGAGCTCACAGGGAGTTCCTACCCATCCAGGGTCACCTACACAATTGCGTTTCTCCTCTGACTTCACCCTGGAATCTCTTTATTTCAAACAACAGATAAGTCTGGTTTACCTAGAACTGCATTTGCACTATGAGAAAATTCGAAGGCAAATACTGGGAAACAATTCACTCCTTTCGAAAAACATAGAAACTGAAAATAATGTTTTTAATTTTAAAGAACTTATACATTTTTCTTAATTGATGCCTAGACATACTGCATCTTTAGAGATTTAGCATTATTACAAATTTTATTTTCTTTTAGTTGTTTTATGTGAATCCACTAGAACAGTGCTTTATATCACTTCTTCCAGATGACACAGAAAGATTCTGGACAGAAGATGTTTCAACCGGTATTCACTATCAGATAAACTCAGAATCAGCTCTAACGTGGCACCAAGCAAGGAAAAGCTGCCAGCAGCAAAATGCAGAACTACTAAGCATCACAGAAACTCAGGAGCAAACATATATAGAAGGTAAAATGATGGAGAACAAGACCTTAAAATATACTGTGATGACATCTGCCTCAGGGAAGAAGGAAGGCAGGGTGTCAGGGGTGGTTCAGCAGCCAGCAGAAGGGGGATGGTCTGAACTGCCTTTCCATTCCCTGGGTTTTTTATGAAGCACTGGTCACAAACCTCTTAGGGCGTGCAATGTCCCCATGCCAGCACTGTGCTCCAGCTGGGAGCTCCTGCAGCTCCTGCAGTCTGTCCCAGGGGTTTCCTCCTCTCACCTTTGTGCAAGGCCACTCATTGCTGACCACGGCTATGGGCTGGTCCTCTAATTTACCTTTTTCCACTGTGCTTCAAGGATTATTAATCTTTTCAGGAGAACATGTGATGATGGTTAGATTGGTCCTAATATGGGTACATTTGTATACATAAAATCCAAATAATTCCAGTGGATTTCAGATACAGGTATCACAGCATCTGTTTGGTTAAAAATAGTGTAAAGGAGGCTTTGAAAGTACTCCCATAGAAAAAAAGCCGGAAAAAAACTTACAGACACATTGTCCTTTTGTTTTACTCCATCAAATCTATTAAAGAAAACTTTTGGCAAAATTACTAAATGAAGATCAGGGATTTTTTTTACATCTCTTATGTTCTAACGAAAGCAAGTGAAAGACAGAAACTCTTATTTACACAGTAAAATAAGATGTTAATTTGCCCTAAGATCTCTGCTAAATCAATATAGATTCATTTACAAATCTTACTCTTTGTAATCAGTGCATCTCAGTAATGCAGAAAGTACTGGTTTGGGGGTGGTTTAAACTAATAAATATCAATTTCTTACTTTACACTTAATTTAAATGATCTCACTATGAGTAAGAATAGAGAGATACAACTGAGGGATTTTTCTTTTTCTAATTTAGAGCAAACTAAAAAATTTGGTTTTTCTTTCTGGATTGGATTGAACGCTTTGGATTTCAACAGTGGATGGCAATGGGCTGGGGGCAGCCCTTTCAGATATTTAAACTGGGCTCCAGGTAAGAGATATATCTATTTTGTAATTCTTTGAGTGAATTCTGATAAGACACCAACTAATGAAAACCGTGATAGCTATCTTTATTTCAGGATAGCCCATTCTGATTTACAACAGCTCAAAATCTAGATCCCTGTTTTAAGACTAACATTTTCAAATTACGAAGTTCTCAGTGCATATCTGTTATCACTTACAAACAGAGACCTTTTTTATGAAAGCAGAGTGTCATTTGGAGTGATAGATAACCTTGCATATCAAAGATCAGAATTTTCCATAACATGTTGTCCCTGAGTCTGAATGTAAGTCAAATCTTCCAAAGGTAGCAAAATATTTAGCAAATAATTGCACTGTGTTGTTTGTAGAAATTCTAAATACTATTGAGAGACTTAGGGAGCCAGCTTATAATTCCTCAACAGTATATGCAAAATTGCACTGGGCCACTCCAGGAAGGGAGTCAGGGTGGGTTTGTGGTGTTCCTCATGCAGGCTGAGTTCTTCTCTTTGCTTGTTGGGTTCTTTTTTTGGTTCTGTGTTTGCTTTGTGCCATGAGTATTCCAAGCTGTCACCTGAATTTGAAAAGTTACAAGGTGTCAAAGGAATAATCAAACTCCCCTCTAAGATTTCAAAAATTCTGTATAAGGAAATTTCCTTTTCTGCTTACAGAGGTTTGTACACACTGCAACAGTAAAGAAAAAAGATATTTCAGGGGAAACCAGAACTGTGAAACTCTTGATATATACTGGAAGGATAATATAATTAAAAACTCAATATTCTAAAAGTTTGGAAGTTTTTGACACAAGATAAAGGTCCAGTTTCAGCTGTTCTTCCTGTGAGCACCAGAATGTCAGGAAAAGAATTAAGTATTTCCCAATACTATCCTGATAATAAAGTTAATGAAGAGTCATTATTTCACTCTCAATGCAACAACTAAAGGCAGCATCCTATATACTTCAAGGCAGTTATCCTGTAGGGAAGGGCTTCATTCAATTAATGATTCAAGGAATCATAAAAAGTAGATGTTCCACTGGTAATATGATGTTTCTGTTAATATTTTTTCTTAATTTCTTACTGTGAGATTCTGTTTTCTCTCTTACTCAAAGGTAGTCCTTTCCTACTTCCTGGGAAAATCTGTGGAGCGTTGAACCCCAAAAAGAATGCTAAATGGGAAAACCAAGCATGCAACCAGAGACTAGGCTACATTTGTAAAAAGGGATCCTTCAGTTCAAAGCCTGACATTATGCCCACAGGTAGGTTAGTCAAATGAAAAGAAAGGTTTTTATCTGACTTCTAGAAAGAGTAATTTGTATGCAACATTGTTTTTCAACTAAGAAGTTAGAAACCTTCGAAAAACACAGATATACACAACACACAGACATTTATACGCTGCCTTTTCCCTCCCTTTGTGTATTAAACATTCATAGGAGAATATTATTGTTTGCTTCCATCATTCATTCTTGCAAGACAGATACTAGCTGCTCTGTCATGGCAACCAGCACCAAAAGGCAAATTTGCATAAATATGGTAGAAATATTACTGTCATTTGCTCCAAATGAATAATAATGCAGCTACTTCTATATTCATGAAAGAAGTCCTCCTCTGTCTGATGTCTGCAGTTTGCAATGCTTTGGTTTCATATGAGCAGAGCAAGAGCAACAGCAACACTGACACAAACCTTGTTGCATCCATGGGCCACCCCAACACACCAGCAAACACGCCCCATGTAAGAGTGGTCCACTGGACACTGTCTCATGGGAATGTTGTAAAAGCTACTTTTAAAGAACAATTTATACTAAAGAAAGTAGAGAAATAATTTCAGAGAATCTTTATTCCAGTACTAACCTTAAAAAGAAATGCAGGATTCTATTTTTAAAGCAAGATTGAGGTATGTTTTTAAGAATTTAAGTTATAAAAAAGCCACTGAGTGGATATGCAAAGTCTCCACTGCTTCACAAGGTTTACTGACCTGCAGTTATCAAAAAACTGCTTCTTGTTTTTCATACCACAAAAAAATATGTTTGTTTGTGAGAAACCATAGACCAGCAGTCAGAACCCAGTGTGAGTCACTGCAGGCAGCATGAGGCCAAGTGTCTCTGGGGACAAAGAGAGGAGAGGCTGATGACTGCTTTGATCTCTCTTCTCACAGATCATTATTTCAAATTGCATTTCTGACACAATGTGGGCAATTTTCAGTGATCTTCTGTTTAACGAGACTTCATTCTATTTACGTATTTAGCATCCTGTGCCTTAATGATATTTGCTTTTAATTTGAATGCATTTTGCATTGCCAACTACAGCTTTATGTTTATTCATATAGTTCCATTTTAGTAAAGAGTACTCAAGAGACCTCATTCTGGTATCCTTTATTTTCCTCTTGTTCTGAAAGAATTGTGTTCTGATTTTAGGGGAATTGAGGCCTGTGCAGTGCACAGATGGCTGGTGGCCATATGCAGGTCACTGCTACAGCATTCACCAGGACCCCAAAACATGGGAAGATGCTCTGTCTTCATGTAAAAAGCAAGATGGAGATTTGGCAAGCATCCACAACATTGCTGAATACAGCTTTCTAGTGTCACAGCTTGGTTACAGTGAGTATATATGTAAACCTGTACTGCATTTGCTCCATCTGTGACATAAAAGCTGAACTTCATATTAATGCTTTCTCTGAAATATCACAAGTGGAAGTCAAACTCCAGCTTACCATGCTCTTTATCTATGTATATCAAGAAATAATCCACATGGTAAAACATTATAAACGACAGTAAGAAAAAAGAAAAGGTATTCTTTCCAGAGATACATAAAGATCTCTAATGATTGCACTTTTGGCACCTATATCTATGTACAAGGCTTTAGAACTGAGCTACAAACCTAGAAGATAAGCTTCTTGCTGAGATTCAAACCTCCTGCTGGCACTAACCTCTTGCTGTATATCCATCCTTCTAAGGAAACAATGTCTTTTCACTTTTGATACTCCTTGCATCTGTAGTAACCAGTCCTGACAAAGCAGGTGCTGGCCTTGGTGAGCACACCTGATGGGCCAACACAAGTCCCCTAAAGTACTGGCAGGTGTCTTCATGGCTTGGACTCAGTATGATCTCCTGAGAGGTGGGACACTCACAGCCATTCAGTGTCCTCATGCTCAGAACCATTTTGTTGCTCTGAATCACAGAAAGTTTGCAAAAATCGTCAGCCAACTGTGAAGAGCCTTATGTTCATTAAAATCAGTATTTCTGAATGGAATCTGATGGGTTTTCCACACCACATCTCTAATAGAGATCTGAGAGGAAGCAGCATTTTTATAAAAGCACAAAGACCACCTCTTGTGTACCACATGCCAAATTTATGCCCTGCTTATCCTGCATGGGGAAAGGTTCACTGCACAGTGGACAGTAACCAAAGCTATTTCTTGTCATGCTTCAGAGCCAACAGAAGAGCTGTGGCTGGGTCTGAATGACCTGAAGGCTCACTTCTACTTCGAGTGGAGTGACGGGAGTCCTGTGACATTCATCAAGTGGCAGCGCTGGCATCCCATCTACACCAATGGCCTGGAGGACTGTGTTGCTATGAAGGGGCAGGTATAGCACTCACTCATTCCACAGCAGTGCAAATTAATAACTGCATCAACTCAGAATCACTTACTTACGGGCTTATTCAGGAATCATCTGTTATGTTACCTTGAAATAGCTTTGCTCCAAAATTTGGTATCAACCAGAAGACAAGTTCAGAGGCCAGGAGATATCAGAAGGAGACGAAGCACTAGTACTCCCTTCTGAAATTCCTGGTCTGGTGAAAAGTCTGATCCAGAAGCTTTATATTAAGTTCTTTCCCTTGGTTTCAGCAAAGAAAAAGTTTAATCTCTGGGAAAGGAATGGGGATGAACTAGTTAATACCCTGTGTGGGTACCATAGGTGCTATCTACATACCTCATATTCCCATCAGATAGACAATTTTGTCCCTCAGTGTCACATCACTGAGACACAGCATTGAGGCACAGAGACCTGGCACTAGGGCATGTTTCTTCAGCTGTCATGTACCTGCCAAAAAACTAATGTAAAATTCTATTGTATTTTTGACTCCTTGACTCACAAACTTTATTTTTTTGCAAGACGTGATTGTTGGATGTGTTTACCTGTATGTGCTTGCATACATACCCACATACAAAAAGTGTCCCTTTAAAAGGGTTATTTAAAAGTTATGGTAGGAAGTAATGTCAAGACTTCAAATTGTTAATTTCCTTCTTTCACCTCTAAACAGCATCAAATGGATCTTAAACTAGTACTTACAGATGTGTCTAATTTTTAAAATAAATCTCCAGTTGGCCTTGTGAAGAAAGAGAAGAAACACTACTTATGCTTATGAGTGTCCTTTCCTGACATTTATTCCTTCTCCCTGCTATTCTAGGATGGATACTGGGCAACTGATGTTTGTAATAAGCAACTTGGTTACATCTGTAAAAAGAAGCCTTCATCACAATCCTCTGAAAAAGAGACAATTGAGGACCCAGGCTGCCAGAAAGTAAATGCTCTCTCATAAATAATAATCTTTGAAAAAATGTACAGGAATTAATTTACTAGTTCTTGCTTCTTTTGGATACTGTTCTTCGTCTTATGGAAAATCTACTCTTGAGGCAACCTGGTCTCTTCCTGCTAGCCCTTTACTAATATAGTTGCATTTTCCATTTTTATCTGAACATTCTCAAGAAAGTTGAGATTCATTTACATGTATGTGAATATTGCCTTGCCCTCCATTCCCAGATGAGCCACCCCGTGATTCAGAAAACCATTGTGTCGGTATTGGTCAGCAGAGACCTCCATAAGAGCAGGAAGAAGTGGGGTTGTTTTACTGATATTCCTCCTTTCCACTCTCCCTGAAAACAAGCACTGTCTGGATTCCTCTTCGCTCAGAAAATCTCCTCACCCTTTGTACTCGGGTGTGACAGGGGCAGCTTTGGGGGGGCTGTGCTTCTTTGTGAATTCATTTCCATATTGCCATATTTTGATATTTCCTTATGTCTGATTGTGCAGCTCTGGAAAGCTGGAGCTGCAGCTCCCCCTGAATGAATCACAGGCTCCTTATAGATTCAGTTTGCATAATCCCAACTTTACAGAGCACTGAAAAGCCACAGTAAATAACACAGTCACAATTTTCTTTGAAAAGTCATGTATGCATAAAAGAGGTGAAAACTAAGATCTTAATGTCATCCCTTAAACAAAATAGCATCCTGTAGGAGTGAACAGAATCAAAAAATAGATTTTATTTATTAACAGATCAGCTCAGTCTCATCTTAATTTTAAACTCAGCTGCAACAAATTGAGCATTGAATATTTACACACAAAAGAGCAGACAAATTTCTACATTGAAGTCTCTTTCCATTGCACATTAAAAACCTTATGTTTGTCATAGGGCTGGAAAAGATATGGTTTTCACTGTTACTTGGTGGGTTCTGCACTTTTGACATTCTCAGAAGCAAACAAGACCTGTGAACAGAGCAAAGCTTATCTAGCTACGGTGGAAAGCAGGTGGGAAAATAAATTTTTTAAAACTCAATGCTTTTAATGGAGCAACTTGCAAAACTTTTCCACTTTTTGAACCCATCAAAGTGTTTCATCAGCACTTTTCAAAAAATTTTATTGTAACAAGGCATGCAAAGATTATCCATGCAGAAAAAAACAACTCAAACACCTCAAGGATTTAGGGCTATATACTTAATACATTATAGCAATTTTTAAATTTGGGGAGTTCTTGAGTTAAACAGTTTGATCTTTCAATTCATAACTGATGCATTTTTTTGTTTTGGTGGAGCTTTTGGTTTTCTTTTTGGTTGTTTGGTTGGGGTTTTTTTGATTTTTGGTTTGTTGCTTTTTTTTCTTCTGGAAAGTAAATCCTACAATTTTCGTCTGCTTATTGATAGGTGGTCTCTGATTATGATAGGAAAGCTTTAATAAAATATTTTCCTAAACTACCTTCTAAGCAAAATTCTGAACAAATGTAGAAAATCTTCTCCAGAACCTGTCCTCTCCCACAGCTAGAATGTATCATATCTAACCTACCTACATCCCTTTTGTGCTTCAGGCTTCATGGCCCCTGAGGAACATGATTGCCTTCAGAGGTGATGGGTAGCAAAGCTGACAGCTTGGTCCTGTCTTGGTGGTCTGTTTGAGACACCTCAAAGATTTGGAAAGACAGTGAAAAGAGTAGAATACACCTAGAAGCCCATGTGAACAGTGATTTGTGACATTTCAGATGCCTTCAGCTGTAAGGAGAAAGTTGTCCCTCATGAAATTCTTTTGACTGCAGTTTAAAGACTACCAGGGTTTTGCCTGAACTTCACAGAGGTGCTGTTGTTTTGAGGTCACATTAACATTCCTCTGTTTGTATCACGTAGATTAATATTTCACAGTAACAGGCTGTGAATGAACACTGTTTCCCACTGCAGAAATGAGCAAACCTTTCTGATTAGTCTGACGGGACTGAGGTCTGAAAAATATTTCTGGATTGGTCTCTCTGACACAGAAGAACAAGGGAGTTTCAGATGGAGCAATGGAGAAACTCCTCATTTCACACACTGGAACACAGCAATGCCAGGTAAGTTCTGCATGAGCTCAACCCCTGTGACAGGAGTGCAGCTGCAACTCACACAGGTTTGTGCTTTCAGTCCCCTGGTTAGAAATGAGAGTGGGCACTATGTTTTGTGCCTGTAGCTGTAGGTGGCCAGCATGGCCAGACCTGTGTCTGACAGCAGTGCAAGCAGCACTGTCACAGCTGAGCTGCAGGTGTTGGTGTGAGTCAACCTCCTGCCAAGGTGCACATAGACAGATTTTGTAGGTTGGACTGAAGGTAATACTGTGCAGGAGTTACCAAGGTCCATAGTCTCATTTTTAACACCAGTTAACAACAACTCATCAGCTTTAGAAAAGTTATTCTGGGCAGTTTTTTGACCCATAATGTGCAGATGTGAGAAATGAGCAGTGATAATGCAGCTGTTTGGCATTTCAGCAATACAGCTTAGCTACCTGTAAGCTCTTCACACAGCTAGTTATGCCTCAAAACAAACCTGTTGTACTTGACACAGTCTTCTTGAAATTGAGTTAGCAAGATATTGAGAGCTCCAAAGTACTTGTCAGGTCATCTATTACATATGTAAATATAATCAAGAGCCATTTGCCCTGTGATTTCCCTGGGGTGGCAAGATAAGGAAGATTTGTTTTCTGAAGCTGCAAACCTCTGGCTTTGACAAAGCTGTGTCTATGGGACTCATTGGCCCATATCTGGCCTCTGACAGGTGGTATTAAAAATCGCTTTATATCCAGGATGTTTTTTAATCTGCACAATCTGCATCTTCCTTTTCATAATTTTCTACTAACAAAAGCAAAGGTCTCATTCCTTAGACTTTGGTTTTTCTCATTTCTTTTCCACATCACAAAGGGAAAGAGCAAGGCTGTGTTGTCATGGGAACTGGAATTGCAGCTGGATTATGGGATGTTGTTAGCTGTGAGAAGGCATCAAATTATCTTTGTAAACAGCGGGCAGCAGGAGTGCCACCTCCTGCCCCTCCAGGACAGGACCCTGTGGCCACATGTGCCGAAGGCTGGGACAGAGCCTCCCGGGCAGACTCCTGCCTCAAGGTAAATGTGTGTCCACCTCCACTGAGAGCCTCAGCATGGGGCAGCCCAGGGACAGTGCCCTGGTCACCGTGGCGCTGGGGCATTATTTGAGAATTATCTTCTCTTTGGTATTCAACGGCAAGAAAACATGGGGAGAAAATCCATCAAACGTAACAAAAGTCAACAATGGAAAATGATGAACAGAGAGTGCTAGAAATACACTTTCTTTTATCTAAATGCCAGGTGAGAACCTCACCTAATTTATTTGCTTCCAGAAGTTTGGAACTTCAGAAAAAAACCCATAGTATTGCATCTCAAGAGCTGGCAGTGTCACTCGCATAAGACAATGTTTCTGAGAGAAAATGTGTCCCCCTGACCACCTTTTATCACACAGCATGTGATACTCATAGCAATACTTTTGGATATGACTTTAGTTGGTGACTCTTCAGCAAGTAAAGCTTTTGAGCATTCTCTTGATTTAGCTAAAAATGCTTCAAAAAGCTCTCCTATTTGCAAATGAAAAAAGGAAAGAAAAGGAAATATAGATCAACTAAATAAATATGCAGCATTGTTCTTCCATGTCTTATATATAAGTATGCTCTCACTTTCTTTCCTGAGACCCTCTGCCTGTTGGGAGACCAGAGCTGATTTTAGCCCTGTATTTACAAGGGTCTATGCTTCTATGTCACATGTAATTATCATTATATTGGTTCTTCCATTAACCAAATTGTTCATTATCATTTTCATAAAATGTCAAGCATTTAGTCCTGTTAAGCATATTCTTAGTCCAAGAATGTGTGATCTTCATGGCAGAAAAGTGTATTTTTGTATTTTTGTTCTTGCCCTTAAGTACAAAAACCTCTTTCTTAGTTGGGGTCCACACTTTGCCAAACAGCTTTCTGCATTCATTCTGTCTTTTCTAGTCCAACTTACTTGACTTACCCTTCCCCTTCCTTTCCTTCAAAATCATCTGATTTCTACTGCAAAATACCATGGTTGAGCTTTTCCATCTTTTTTTGAACCTTTCAGTGGTCAAAGTTAGAAATAAGTTATAGATCAGTTTTTTCTCCTCTGTACATTCTGATACCTTTTGTTCTCCTCACATGTCTATACTACCTTTGCCTTAATTTAAAATAGATGATGCAAAAAAAAAAAAGAAAAAAAATTGCACTTCACATTTCTCATCCTAAATATTAGAGGCTTGGACAGGTGTCATTTTGTCTTACTCAGGAGTAAAGGGGTGCTAAAATTATGCTGATTTTTATTTTATAAGCTTTACAAATTTATTAATTTATTTTTACTTTTTATTCTCAACAGTTTTTTGTGAGAGAGGGAAACCAAAAGAAGTCTTGGTTTGAGGCTGAAGAATTCTGCAGAGAAATAGGTGGAAATCTGGTCACAATCAATACAAGAGAAGATCAGATTTTATTATGGCAATTAGCTTCGTAAGTACTTGCTTAAGAATTCTTTTTCATGTTCCTGCTAGGTTAAATAAAAATTACTTAAAACATATCTGGAGCTGGAGCTGAACAAATGAGTGAATAAAAAGAACCAAATTTAAGTTACATTGAGACAAGATTTTCTTCTGGAAATCATATAACATTGCTTAAAAAAAAAATCTTGAGAATTTCAAAGAGGCTTTAATATTTTAAAGGTTTTACCATGGTTGTTTTCCAGATTGTATCAACTTCTGTTAGTCGCTCTCCCAAAAGGGAGAAAATAAAATATTCAGCTCTAACTGGCATTTTGTAATTGTCTGCAATTCTACTTTAACCAACTCATTCAAAAAATCCCTTGAGTTACTGTGTAACCAAATTTCAAGGTTTACTGTGTAAACCAAATTTCAAGGACTCAATGAGACATTTTTCTGACTATAAACTGAAGACTCCTGAAATCAAAGAGTAATTAATTTTAATTAACCTTTGGTAATGTTGTAGATGCTATGTCTTGCTCATGATGTATAAACTGTGACATTATTTTCCCCTCAAATTAGACCAATATTCTGATTGTATTCCATAATGTCAAGACACGTAAATGACATATAATATACAGCTCTTTAATCAAAACTGCTTCACATAGTGGAGAATTATTGAGGTTTACTTTCTCAAACAGATTTAAAACTTACCTATTGAGTAGTTTTTGTGATCTCGTCCTTCTTCATTTTAAATATATTTCAGTATTGTGATCACCTGGAAGAGGTTTTATTTGCCTGTTAAGCCTCTTTGCTTCAGAGTATAAAATATTTGTGGAAGGTAATCTTTGTGTTATGCAGTGACTGAAATAGGACTCTATTTTATTTGGTCAATAGGCACACCAAATAAATAGCATGAAATACTAACTGAACTATTCAGGAAATGCTAAGAAGCAAATGAAAACAGTTGAAAATCAATTTTCACTATTTTTATTAGTTAAACAAACAGCCATTTATGCTTTGCTTTTGCTAAAGCCTCTGTCTTTGATCTCATACTAGAACCAAGAGCTGTGCTGCATCCACAGGGATGGGAGCCTGAGCTGGCTCTGGGCCACATCACTTTAACTTATTTTTAAATATGGGAAGTCTTAGCCCAACACAGAGTACTATCAAATCCCTGACAGAGTGCAGGGAGGGAGCTTGGCTTTGGGCCACAGCTCCCAGTTCAGGTATGACTGAAAGCAGGATGTTTCTGTGCTTTTCAGGATTTATATCCCAACCTCTCTTTTTATGCTTATATATATATATATATACTATGAATTATTTTAGGGATAAAGGACTGAACACTCAGGCTTTCTGGATCGGTTTGTTCCTCTTAAATCCTGATGAAGGATTTGCCTGGATTGATGGCTCCCCTGTGAGTATTTATTTGCTGGATATTAATTGACTTTCTTTCTTTTAGAATATATATACTTTTTATTTTTATGCCTTTTCCCAGTCTCTTTAAACCTTCCTCAGGTACATGGCAGCCCTTTATCCAGCAGCTGAATAGCTGCAGTGCACTGTTTTAACACAGCATTGCCTGTGTTTCATCCTTGGTATCATGTTATATAAGGTCTCTGCTCTTAGACCTCCACAGATAAATGTGGCTCCCTCTGCCCATTAGTTTTTTTTATCAAAGACATGGTTTTCTACACCATGTAGTCTCTGCACTTTCTTCAGGGAGTGGTGGGGAAAGGAGCCTGACCATCATGACCTTCACAGCCCTCTCAGGTCTGTTTGAGCTCCTACTGATCCCATAAAAAAGGTACTTGAAATAATGAGATACTGAAATTGTGTCACGATGCCAATCTCAATTACTTCTACTCAGCTTGAATCACACAGTAATTGATATGTATTTCCAACACAGGTAATTTACGAGAACTGGGAGGAAAACGAACCCAACAACCATGAAGAACTTGAACACTGTGTTATGTTTAATAGATCACCCCAAATGCGCTGGAATGACTTGCGCTGTGAACATTTACTTAATTGGATTTGTGAAACAAAAAAAGGTATTATTACTTCCCCATTTAATTGGAGCAATAAACCCAAGTTTAAAAAGCAAATTCTGTGGATTTAAAGAAATTGAAAGTAAGAAAAATACTGGGAATTGTTCATTTTAAAACCAGTTGTGGTGAAGGGAACACATAAAGCAAGAGGAATGAACTGAAATATTTCTCTTGTCCTTGGATGCAGGAAGTTAGAGTATCCTTATTACTTCATCTCTAGTTTTATTTCTTTCTGCCATGTGTTGAATAAATTAGCAAATCAAAGGTACTTATCCCCTTTCCTTTCATCTCCTCCCTCTATTTCTATTTGCTTCAGGATAGCTGTTCTCTCTACAAAATAGAAAAAAAGCTTTTCTTCCCACTTTGAAACAACTAATGGGAACCAAGAGGGGGATCAGTTGCTATAGGAACCAGCAACTCTGAAAACCCAATCTGATCAAAAGTGGAGACTGGTGTAACCTTGATGGACTCCTGCATCCACCAGCTTTGCCTGGAAAGCTGGGCCCCAGTGCCAAGACTCCCACACCTGGTGCCAGGCTCAATAAATGGACCTGACAGATGTTGGGGAGCCCACCAGCAGGAGATGGAAATGGGCTGAAGAGCTCAAGTGGCAGCTGATAATGAAAGAACTTGTTTTGCTTACTCAATTGTCTACATCCCTGCTTCCTGGCTGTAAACTGAGTATTTGTATGCTTCTCCATGGAGAAGGAGATTTTAAAAACATTCTTGAAATGAAAAGAAAGTTGGATGCACACAGGGAACTATGGGGAGGCACAATAGGGAGGGGAGGGGATAAGCAGTTATATAAAAACACTGAGTGTATCTAATATTTGATGACTCTGCCGACAAAACCCTTGAAGGGTGAATAAGGCACCGTGGTAACACTGAAGAATTGCTTAACCAAAAAGGAAGAATCACTGTTCCCTTTTGGTAGATTAGTCACACAAACACACCATCCAAGCCCTGATTTCTGCATACCAACTCGAAGCAGCACATCCTGTGCAGCACATCCTGGCACACTGAGCTGTGTACGGATTTGGTTCTCTGCTCTTGGTGAGATTACTCAGGAGGAGTTCAGAAACCACAACATAAAGACTCTGATCAGTTTATCTTGATCCTAGATGACCTTTCAGAATCAAGAAAAATTCAAGAAATTGATCTTGTAATTGTGAATCTAGATTATGTGATGATCAACATGAGAGAAGACATGCTCAGATGTGAATTCCCTCATGTTCACTTAAGACACATATTTATAAAAGATATTCCAGCTCTCCAAAAACAATGAATATTACAGTTATGTTAGGATTAAACAGTAAAATCAAAATGACCAGAAGTATGTAAATTAATAATCAAGATATTGAAATAATTTTAGTTCACTAAATACTTAAGAAGAAAGTGTTTAAAGGATCCCAAAATAATTTTACTTGATATTTTTTCCGCTTAATTCTCATCAAACTATTTCTGTCATTTCTATAACAATGTTTCTCTCCATTAAACCACAGTAGAAATGGAGCAAGCTCAGAGAATTGGTAGTTCAGAAGTACAAAAACAGGCATTCACATGAAAGCAGATCATCCTTTGAGAGTCTTTCGGTGGCTGTGGGAATAGCAACAGCTAATTTTCTTCCTCCTGGTCCAATCTATAATCAGAAACTTGAGTCTGATATCTATTGGCTCTCCAGGACTCTTAAAAACAGACTGTCCTAGTAAAAGCCAACTCATCAGGAAAGGAAGAATCCATTGAGACATTGAAAGTTACACCTGATATTAGCAATAAACCAGCATTAAGTTTTCAGTACATGAGGATAGTCTACTACTATGTAGGTAAGCTTTAGAATTTACTATATTGGATTATGTTGTTTGGCTCTAGTCCCAAGAATGAAAAAAATTTAATCATGGCTTGTCAAGTGAAAATACTAAAACAAACTTTCAGAGTAATGTTTGTTTAATCTACCACAAATTTACTGTGAATCCTGGGTTTTTTGATACAGTGATTTTGGAGATACATTTCTGTAAAGTACAGATTTTTCACTAGCTAAATGTTTCTAAATTATACACATAATTTAACATGGCAGTATGTGCTCTAAATCCTTGAAAATGCATAAGCTAATTCATAGTTTGCTTGGTGAGTTTGGTTTATTTCCCCTCTATTTTACAAAGCATGTGAAACTACATAAAGCAAATCTCTCTGAATTTTTTTTTTTAATTTGGGATGTTGCTTATGACAATCTTCTATTTTACAGGTACATTGATAAAGCCTGAAGCAAACTACAAACTTGGTAGGTTTTTTTCCTCTTTCACAAAGATTATTGTATAGTTTTCAGACTTTGTACAGACCAGATAGAAAAGTATTATATATGATTCCTTATCTTTCAGACTATCAACTCACCAGTGATGGATGGATTATATACGAAAATAAGCAGTACTATTTCAGCAAAGAACATGTGCATATGGAAGAAGCACGGAGAATTTGTCAGAGGAACTTTGCAGATCTTGTTGTCATTGAGAAAGAAAGCAAAAGACGATTTCTATGGCAATATGTAAGCAGAAAGCCTATTAATTGTAGCTGAATTTTGAAGCAGAGTAGATCATAAAATTAAAGGGAACATAATAAACATTTAGCAAGGCTGGAGTCCTGAGCTACTGTCCTACATTACTTGCTTATAGAGAAATGGATTTGGTCAGGACCTTTAAAAAAATTACTATTGTATTTAATAGGTAGAGGAAAATGGCATGCAAACATCAAAGGTACAGCAAAGGATAGTTCAGGCCCAGGTTACTTATCTCTTCTAATATATATAGTGTTCAGCACAGTGATAATTGCTTTCTTGTCCAGTGGGTTTCTCAGTCCAGGATGTTCCACATATCCCTCTAACTTGCTTGAAACCTGAGTCTGAACCTAAAATATTCTTATGTGAGGCTCAAATTCTGAAAAAAAAAAGGGAAAAAAAATCATGGGCATGGTTAATTGGCTTTCAGATTTTTGCCTGACGTTGAGGAAATGTGCAGCGCCTAACTATTAATTACTTTTATTTTAGATTTACACAAAACATAGAGGAAAATCATATTTCATTGGTTTACTTGTCAGCTTTGATCAGACATTCAGGTGAGTAAAGGAAAACCGGTAATGGACAACAAATGATGGTAATTTCATCTCAATCTTAGGGAGCATTTCTGTGTGCCTTCATTTTACAGGATAAAAACTGACTTCTTGTGCAACTGACTTCTGGATAGTTTTCAGGAGATGTCTCAGATTGGAAGCATTACATTATTCTACATTTAAGCAGAGAAATGCATATTTCTTCCAAATTTGGGAGAGCAAAACCAATAAAAATTCATGACTAAGATGCAGCTCACTTAATGCCTTACACTGAGAGAACTGTAGCCCTGCATAAAGTAGTGAGGAGAAGCAGCTAATTTTAGGATGTTATTTACCTGATCCGCTTTTGTCATCAACCTAAGGGTGAGATTTACCCTGATCAGATCTCCAATGGCTACAGAGAAAGCCCAGGAGGTTTTGATAAAATGTATATGTAAGGGTTAAATCAAATTAATCCCAAGTGGTTCAAATTATGTGAGCTGGAAGGAAGAAGCGTAAGTAGGATGTCCTCCAACAGCTTTCTGAAATTCCTGCTAGGAAACTTGTTTTAACAATCTGTTTTTAGAAGACTTTCAGGAGGACACCTTTCTGGGATGTAAAGGATGTCCATACACTGCCCTGAATGTGGTAGTACTAAACAGATGAGAAGCAGCAGCAGCGCTGTGGCTGTGTCCCCTCCAGGATATGCAGAGCCTCTGCCCTCTGCTCACTGCTGATACCTTGCTTAGGCCTCTGCCCAAACAGGCCTTGAGACTCACTGATTGCTGAGATGTCTGTCTGGCAGCCACTGTCCCCTTGTTTCTTCCAGATGGCTGGATGACACCCCAGTGAATTATGTTGCCTGGGCTCCAAATGAACCCAATTTTGCGAATAATGATGAAAACTGTGTGATAATGTCAGAAGATTTTGGTGAGTAAAATAGCAACAAAAAATAGTCAGGTAAAATTTAGTATCAAAATCCAAAATGTTTGGTACATACTTAAATTTGAGTCTGCCCCACAAAGAGGTAGTTCAACAATACTGACATCTTTTTGTAACATGCTCAAGTTTGAAACTGTGCTATCACTTTTAGGAAAGAAACACATTGCAGAGGAAGGAGTGTATTTGGGTAACAGTGTTTCATTTGTGCTTTATGAATGTCATCTGGGCCTGACTGCTCTAGTGGTTGTAAAAGTTTTTCTGTATTCTGTAATCTTTACAACTATTATCTATACCCCATTTCTTTACAGGCTTTTGGAAAGACATAAACTGTGCTGTGAAAAATGCTTTTATCTGTGAAAGGCACAATTCAACTTACTCAGGATTTGCTCCTACTATACTTCCACCTCTGGGAGGATGTCCTGAAACTTGGCTTCTGTTTAACAATAAGGTGCAGTATTAAATCTCAGCCATATTTAGAAGATTTGCTACAGGTGAAGGAAACAACTATTCCTGTAATCTCATTAAATAAATTCTCTCTCTTTAAACACATTTACTAAATTGTATTCTAGTTAGCAGTACACTGAATTTTCAGGTTGGCAAATTTGTAACTAAATCTCAAAAAAAAAAAAAAGGAGATTTGAGTGTTTGAAGTGATAATTTTCGTAAATGTCTGTGTGCCTTTAGCCATAGTTACTTCTCCAGTTTCTATATACTTCTGCTTATTTTAGGCATACTTACTGCAGGGAAATCCTGATCCATTATCCTTATCTGTAAGTGTAACCCTGTTTTTCTGAGTAACACAGATGAAAAAATGAAAGGTCACTCTTTTCATAAGTAATTGGCTATCACAGCCACTCATCTTAAGCTGAGTAACAAACAGCAATAAATGTCAAATCAAATATAAAAGACAAGCAAGCATTACTTTCTGCTAAGTTAAGCAAAAAACCTGGATCTATGGACTTTAAAAAAAAACCCCAACAAACAAACAACAGAAGAAAACCACAAATCAATTCCACGATGCAATCAATAGGAAAAGTTTTTATGCATTCAAAGGGCATGAGAAGGAAGGAGCCATGTTTTCTGTCCCTCAGAAGATACACAATCTCACAAAAAATATGTTATACTGGTATTCAGGAAAAAGCCCCATACAAAAAGGCACTTCTTCCTGATGCTGTTCCACTTATGAGAGTTCTCACATTTGTGCTGGTTTTAGCACTCCATCTGCGGTATATAATTGAAAAAACTTGACCTGAGAGATTATTACCTGCTCCAAATTATGTTCACAATCTGGAAATAATTCCAGTCCCTCAAAAATACAGGAATTTAATTCCTGCTCTTTCCCAGAAGTGACCCCACAGGTTTGTAAGTACTGTGCATTGCTGGGTTTGGCTGGGTCTCCTTCTTGCTGGCTGACAGTATTTGTGTTTCAGCAGATCCCCCATCTGCAGCTCTTTGCATGCAGGGACTAGCATGAAATTAATCCAAATCAATGGTTTTAATATTCTTTGATGCCTGAAAGTCTGTCTAATCCTTTACTCTCTCCACAGTGTTATAAGGTATTTGGATCCAGAGAAGAAGATAAACTAACTTGGCACTCAGCAAGAAGTGTTTGTAGAGAATTAGGGGGAAATTTGGCCTCTATACACAATAATCAAGTGCAAGGTATGACATCTGAGCCTTACAGCACTATGTAGGAAGCCACACATTTCACCATCTAATGATGAGGCTGAACAGACCCACAGATCTAAAGAGCATAATCTATGAAGGAAGACCTGGAGGTGTTTGATCCAGAGGGAAGACTGGAGTGAGATACTGTGACACTTTCCAAGTTTTGGCAAACATCTTATGTGGAAGGAATAGAATAATTGATACTCCATGGCCTTGGAAGATGGGATAATATATAATAGTTTATAGTCATGAAGTGTTCACAGATATTCAAGTCAGATATTAAACAAACAAATCAGAATTTACATTTCTGCAGTTGATTCTACCTGGGGAAAGACAAAACTTTGAAGTCACTTCTGGCCCCAATTTCTATAAGATTTTGAAGAATCCTAAATAATTTTCATCAAAAAATGTTTTCCTTTTTTCCCCTCTTTTTTTTCCCCTGAAATCAAACTGCTTAAGTTTGATTACCCATTGTCACTTTTTTCTTTTACCATTACCTCATAGACTAACAATCCTGAAGTTGGTATTTCCAATATATTTAGAGGATGATTGGTTGTTTTATTTGCAATTTGATTTACATGGAATTTGAAGAAAGGAAACTCCTGAGGTACTTTTTATTTTATTTTTTTAATCTATTTTCATCAGCTTTCCTCACCTTCCACCTGAAGGATGTTGCCAGTGAAACATGGATTGGGCTGAATGACATTAACAGTGAGGGCACATATCTTTGGACGGATGGAAGCGTTTTTGACTATTCAAACTGGGCCCGAGGATTCCCATTCAGGGATAAATACACAGTGGTTGACTGGAAGTATATTACAATAGAGGTAAACAGAAATAAATCAGAAAATGCACAACATAAATGACATACTCAAGGTTCGAGCAACCAGCCTGATTTCTGTCTCAGCTGAGATCTGATCTTCAATAGCTTAAAGCAGAAGGGAACTGACATTTCAAAGATCAAATTTTTAAAGCTGTACTCAGAAATTAATAGGCCTGTTTAGAATCTAGGCTTATACTCATTCGTTTCTAGAAGTCTACAGGTGCAGAAAAGGAATGCTGTACTATCTTTACTGCTAGAATTAATTACGCTATTTATAATGATTATATTTTACTGAAAATATTCAGCGTTACTAATTGTGATTTTTATTCTGGTTTACTGTTTTTCCTTGTATGGTGTGAATCCAAATGAAAGTTCAACAATTCAGTACAGATTACCATTAACTGCATAGTAAAAGTAACTTCAATGCACTCCAAGGAATTTTAATAAACTGACAAAAGTTCTTGCAGCAATCTGCCAATGAAAGTATGTTTGCTTAAGAAATATAATACAATGCATTTAATTTCCAACAAGCAATACATGAAAAGACGAGCCAGAAAATTAGAAAAGAAAGCTGTTAACTTTTTCTCCTCAGACCTATTAAAATTATTTAGCTGGAAATTTTGCACTTTATCAGCAACAATTCTATTTTTTACTTTTTCCATAGACTGATTGTATTGTAATAGCAAAAAGATCTGTAGATGATGGAGGATTATGGGAAAATACTGACTGCCAGCATAAAAAAAGCTATGTTTGCCAGATGGACAGTGGTAAGTTTTATTTTTCACTTTTCTTTTTGTTGCAAAATATGTACTGAACAATCTGACCATTAAGACTCAGAGAAGCAGACCTCGCCTACCCTGCAGACATCCACACTTAAATCAGATGCCTGCACATGGCATGCAGACACTTTGAAGACAGAATTCACCTTCTTAATCATAAGAAAAATGCCCAAACCAGGTTCCTAGAAGAGCTATGCCTTCAAAATGCCTGTTTTTTTCTATTAATAGAAACTTGTAGTCATCTGTACTCTACTCAACTATCACACATATAGGTGCCTGAATCCTGTTCTTTTGCAAATACAATACAAAAGGACGAATCCCTCAGTGACCTCCAGTAACCAAGGTTAACCAATTAAACTGATCAGTTTATTCATCAGTTTCTAGCAAGGCCTTCGTATCACAAGAACAGCAATATCAGAAGGGCAAAAGTTCCAGTTTTCTTCATGAAGCCTTAGGGTGGGAGACACATCCGGAGCACGGCTACACTGCAGAGTCCGCAGGAACAAAAACGGGGAACTGCTGAGCAGCAAGCTAAAATAGAGGAAGAAGCCACAGCTGGGTCAGATGATTCACTGCTCTGTCCTATGCAAGTGCAAAAAGCTGCATGAGGATGGCACTAGCAAAAACAATTGCCAGAGCATCCTCAACAGTGACTGAACACAAAGACAGTTCATGTCTTTTCTTCTGTCCCCGGCACTAGCTCTAGGCCTTTGCCTTCTACTTCTGCATATATAATTATAGGTACAAATACAGTTTCCTTTTTCACTTCATCCTACGAGGGAAAGATGTAGCAGCAAGGTCACAAAATTTGCTTAGAAAGAAACTATTTAGAGACTGAAGTGGTGTGGAGATCCTGTCCTGTGCTCGTGCCTGGGAAGAACAGCTGCACTGAGGTGGGGGAACATGGAGAGCTCTGGGGGGACAATCATGGTGGAACCAGTATTCACATAATTTCATCTGGTCAGTCTGTGTCTATAGATACACACAGCTCATGCTCTGCCTCTCTCTAATCCCTGAATGTGTTTTTACCCCATAGTTTAAAATAATTACAAATTGCCATTAAAATAAATCTCTATGTTTTTATGTAAGAAACGTTACTTGATGCTTGTGCTGCCACTCTATATTCATGTGTTACTCAAAAACAATACTTCCATCCATATTAATTGTTCACTGTTTTCTCCTCTACCTTTCAAATTTGTATCTCTTTCCTATAGAGCCTGAACTGTTTCATTCCACAAGTGCTCCAGATTCTGATTTTGTCCATTATGGTAACAGCAGCTATTTGATCATTCCTTCTAAAATGAGTTGGGAAGAAGCAAGAAAAGCATGCAAGGAGAAATCTTCAGAACTTGCCAGCATTTTTGATTATTACAGTAATATATTCTTGCTGCTGCAGGCAGTGCAGTATGGAGACCCCTTATGGATTGGGCTCAACAGCAATGTGGTAAGATGAATAAATTAATAGTTGGTAAAGTTGAATGCTGTTACTATTAGCAAGGGAATTGTAGCATGAACAGATTTAGAAACCTAGGACTGGTTGACAGTCACATCTTCTGACTTCATCTATCTTAAATCATTAAACTACATTTTAGGCAATGGAGAAGGATAAGAACCTTTGATGGTGCTGGATTCTCTTTACTAGTTCTGTGTGAATCTTGGACACTTAGGTGAAACTTCCAGATGGATATTTTTAGGACAGGTGACCCCTGCTCAAAGGGTCCAAGGTGGTCAGTAGGGCTACTGCCTCATGACCATTGGCAGCTGTAGCTTTTCTATTATATTTTGGTTCAGAAGGGCTCATAGGCCAAACCACACACCTTTGATTACACTCTTTTTGATACCTGCTAGGTCCCAAAGGTTTAAATCAGTAAAAGCTATACTGTGCCGGAAGCAGTGAATACTGAGATCCAGGTCCAGCAGTTTGTAAGGGAACACTCGAGTGATTATCAGTCTTATTACCTCTGTGACTGAGTGACAAATTGAGCTTCAGCATCCCTACTGAACATGCAGTTGCTAAATGCACTTAACTGTCATTTTTCTATTGCATTGTTCTTTGATTTGACTAAACCACCCTGATAATAAAAATGAGCTTTTTCATCAGCAATAATCATCCTAACTATTCAGTGTTTTTACTAATTGTGATTCTACACTGATATGCAAAACATGTCTGAAATTCAGTATCCCTAGGGACACTTGTAATAAATATTGTGTAAAAATAACATTTCCAGTGATATGATGCAGCAACACTCTGATAAAGCCCCTCAGAAGGCTACATTGTCTGAAAAATGAACTTGTTGCTTAGCAATACACGTTTCCACTATTCTAACAGTGTGTTGTCCCCTATCCCACTAATGCTCACATAAGTTATGAGTAGTCACTGACCTTAAAATAAATCCTTCCACTTGCACAAGTCCACAGGGCATCTCTATCCAAACCAAAACAATAGTGTTTAAGCCCACTTGATACCAAAGGTGGTTGTTTTTACAGTCATAGAAATATGATTTAGAAAGCAGCTAAAATTCCATTTTGATCAAGTTTGAATCACCAGACATTCCCCTGGTACTTATAAACAAGCCATCCTTCATCTTGCAGAGTGAATCTTTGTAGTTCCTCCTGTTCCCCAGGCAGTGAGTGACCTTGCCCTGATGATGCCAAGCTCATTATGACCTTGTGTGCCTGACATCTCTCTTGACACAGCTAGACACTGGAGTGAGATCACATTTGATCCCCTTCTTCTTAATGGCAGCAATGTATTGTCTGTGTCTGTTTGCTTTTCCTTGTAATTCTTCTGATTCTCCCTGGAACAGAAAAAAGGGAAGGAGGAAAGACTAAACAAAGACTCAAGAATTCCTGCTCAACTGCTCTTTTGCTTCTTACAAAATAAAAATTCTCTCAGGTTTCTCATAGTGGTAGCTGCAGTTTACTCCTGAATATTTCTCTTCAAAACTGCTGGAGCTTAGAGTCCTTGTTTGATAGCCACCTCTGAGACCCATTTCCACCTGAGCCTTCCACAGATTTCATGTTCCTGTGGTCTTGCTGCCCTTCATGGAGATCTGACTCCTCTGGGATGGTGATTCCACCTCACAACATCGTCCAACAAGGCATTGAGCCCCCAGGAAGCATTTTTTAACCTTCAAAACACTTCCATGGGCTGCTCCAGCATGGGAGCCATACTGCTGTGTCTGGTTTTTATGTTGCTGAGTCCTGATTCAACCAGTATTTTAACAGTGCTAGCACGGATACACCAACTGAGCTGTCCGTATCACTTTGAAAATGTGCTTTTGTATGAGACAGCAGATGAGAGTGTAGAAAAGTTACGTTAAATGTGTGCTTCAATTTTAGAATTATGGATACTATAGATGGACCAGTAAAAGGAAAGTAAGTTTTTCTAAGTGGGACTATGGAGAACCAAAACAGAAAATAGCCTGTGTCTATCTAGCACTCTCTGGGAGCTGGAAAACAGCATCTTGTAATGAGAAACATCTTCCTGTCTGCAAAAAATTTGAGGGTAAGCAATGGCAATGACTTTTGGGTTTATGGCAGAAACATTATCTGTTTTGATTGAATTACAAATTTCTAAATCTATATCGAGGAATAATAAGCCTGAGTATGCAATGTCAATACTTTTATTTTGCATGAAAATGTTTTATTTTGATGGAGTTGGCACTGGCCAGCCAAGATCCTGCCATTTTACTGGACTGGAATGATATCTGCCATGGGAGCAGGCAGACAGATCATAGAGATTGTGGGAACATTAGACATTTCACATTGAGCATAGCATGTAAAATGATTTGCTGACAGGGATTTTATGGGAAGGTCTGAAATCAGTGAAGTCCACCGAGTAAAAAATTAATATTATTTCTTCAACATATACACATCATTCCTACACTGGTTATTACTTCATTGCTATTATATTCCAAAAACTGGACACAGGAGAAAGACTTGTATCTGATTAAAAAGGATCTGTTATTGGTCCAAAAAAAGTTCACACTTCACAGGGTTTCTATGGGTAGCACTGAGGAATAATACACAGTAAAAGCTACAGGCAAACCTCAAGATGGGACTGAGCTTTCTTGCTTTCTCATTTGTGTTAGAGTAAAATCTGTTAGCTCTAGTTACACACACTTAATGGAAATTCAGAGTTTATCTGGGGATTTTTGGTTTTGTTTTTGTTTTAGGTTGGGTTGAGGGTTTTATGCTTTTTTTAGATGGGTTGGTTGTTTTTTTTTTTTTTTTAATTTATTTTCTAGGCCATGTCCTGAACTTCATAGCTATTAATTTGCAACTTTAGTTTTGAAAACACATGTTGTAAGTGAAAATGTTGCCATTTCTTTCCATAATGACATTGCTTATAGGAAAATGAGGGGTTACTATATAAATATTCAGTGAGCCTCAGATTATTTCATGCTTTATCAGATAAAAATATTTTCAGAAATTTTATGTAAGGATTGTTATCTTGAGGAAAATATTAAACGGGAAATTTCTACAGTAAACTAAGTTTATATGATATTTCATTTAAAATAAAATTTATTTGAACTCCTTGAGAGTTTGGGAGTTTTCTAGGGGTTTTTTTTCTGCTTTTTAATGCATCTTTTATAAATTTTATAAATTTGTTGGTTATAACAAAATAAACTGGAACCAAAATGTTTGAACACTCAAATATCCTTGAGACAGTCCAAGTTTGATTTAGTTAGTAACACAGCAGAGGACAGGTTCACATTGAGTCATCCTCTCATGGCTGATCAGTCCTGATCCTCATTGTCACTCGACTTAGACACTGATAATTCTAGCACTGTGTGCCAAAGAATAAATACTTTTAAGAAAAGGTGGTTTTAATACTTGATTTCATATATGAAGAACTGCAATCCTTACTGAACAAAAGCATCTATGTCTCATTTCTTCTAGATGTACTTCCTTCTGATCCCCCCCAGGATATTGGAAAATGTCCTGAATCTGACCACATATCTTGGATTCCTTTCCAAAGCCACTGCTACAACTTCAATGCCAATGAAATGAGCTGGGCTCAGTCTGTGACTCAGTGCATTCACTCAGGTAATTATTATTTTTACCCAAATATAGGACTTCAATCTTGACATAAAATGTCAGTCTTTAAAAAAAAATCTTAGAAAGTAATAATGCAAAATCTACAAATATTTTTAAAAATAAATAAATGTCCCATTTATTTTTATTGCTGAGTTTTTCAGTTATGTTCAGTTTAAGGTGATCAGATTTCCTTGGCTTTTTTTCATCTGTGCTTGTTTCTTGTTATATTTCTTCATTCACAAAATTTCTCCCTTTTGTAAGACCTTAAATTTTATGTGATTTTAAAAAACCCCTCTTGTTTCTGGCCTTTTTCCTTCTTTTCCATATATTTCCTACACAATAGGTGAAGTAAATATCATAATAACAATCATTCATTTTTAACACAGGCTGTGTGGTCTAAAAGGGGTTGATCTGAAAGGGGTTGCATGGGCTGCCTGGTAGCCTTTGCTCTATCAGCAAGGCTCCCTGGCAGACCGCAGAGCCCAGGAAAGGAAAATGCTTCCCTCCCTCTCCTTGGAGACATCTGTTCCTGGCAAAGACCCAGAGCAGTACCTTGGTACTATTCACCTTTGCTGCTGAGTCATCAGCTATCCCATCCATGTCTCAGGGGGCCAGGAAAGAGAAAAGAAATTAATCCTTTGTTTCATATCTTTTTAGATCCTCTTAGCCCTCTTACTCTACCACCATTGCCAGAAAAATTAATACACCAGTTTGAATAGCAGATTTGTTTGCTGCACAATATTTCATGCTACATCTTATTCTGTCAAACCATGAAGAACAAATAAATAATCATTCATAATTCTTAGGAAAAATGTAATCCAGTCACTTGAAAATATAGTGCACTTTGCCTGGTGTTTAAAAGTCATCATCTTCACTGTGCTTTTGTGTCTTTCACTTCTGATGACATTTCTCACTGTCTGTGCTGTTTCCCTACAGCTGGACACTACCTTCTGGTTTCTATTTAAATTCTTCTTTACTTCCTACCGGCAGGAGAGGTTTTTTCTTAACCTTAACCTGTCTCAAAAGCTGTAACTATGTTGGGGATATCTGCAATCATCTTCCTTTGGTTTTTTTATAGGTGGTATGTTGACTTCAGTAGAGGATCTGAATGAATCAAATTTTTTAATAGAACATGCAGACTTATATGCAAGCAAGACAAGTGGCTTTTGGATAGGAATATACAGAAATGTAAATGGTAACTATTCTAAGTTCTATAAATAATCATAAACAGACTTTATTAAATAGAAAAATAAATTATAAAATAAATAGGTTTTAAGCTACCAGTTCAAGTTCAGTAGAAGTTCAGGCCTTAGTCCTCTCTGAGGTTGTCTCCTATTCCTGGTCTCTGAGAAAGCTTTTACTGGGAGGGAAGAGGGGGGAAAGCCCTGGCTGGCTCTCATCTTCTCATGGCTGGGGAGACTCATGTGGGACCAGAATCACAGCATCAACCTCCTCTGTGACTCTGTATGGAGAAAATTAGGCTGCTTCCTAAAGCATGCAGTGGTAAATACGCATCTGGAAGAAAACACTGTAATCAGACTACAAGCAGTCAGAAAGGCTTTTATTTTAGATTATTTTCAGCCCATTGAAACACTAAAATATTTTTAGAGTTCATAAAAAAATTTTAAATTTTACCTAAACATATATTTTAGCATTACAGTAAAAGCTGCTTGATTTTCACTGAGTGCATCAAAAAACAACCACAGATAGAATTCCTGAAGAAAGTAGGATATTTCAGCCTTATTAAATATTATGTTCATACTCACAAAGGCAAAGACCTTTCCTGTGTATCTATTAGTATTGATACTAACATTTGCAATATCAGGGCAGCTGCTTTGGCAAGACAACAGTGCCTTAGACTTTGTGAACTGGGCTGAGGGGCAGCCCTCAGGGGATGAGCTGGCTTTCTGTGTGGAGCTGTCTGCGGCCACCGGAGACTGGAGTGTCCTGCCTTGCTCTTCCCAAAAAGGCTTTATCTGTAAGAAACCAAAGAGTAAGTGACTACTTTAATATTTTCTCTTTCCATTCATGGTTTTATTTCGATTGTAATGGCACAATATGAGCATTACAAAAGACTGTCACAAATGGTTCAATGTTCAGACAAAAATGAGTGTATTTTTTTTTTTGGCTTGCCCTGTTTATGATTTCTTGCTTCCTGACCTCAGATTTTCTTGCATTCTGTGAGGAATACCCAATTAATAACTAAAATTCATAAATACTTCCTGAAAAAAAATTAAAACTCCTTTATTGTTTTGTTGCCCTCCAACATAAACACATTTTTTTCTACTGGCATTCCTATTTTCTTTCTATGGAACAAGAGTGGCATCAATAATTTGCTATTCTTCCTCTTGCTGTACTATGATACATGCTGTTCCAGTAAGAGAAGGATGAAGCAATCCTATTTAAATAGGAGCGGAAGTGCTATCCAGAGAGCATATAGTGACCTTTGAATAGAGTAGAAGTGTTTTGGTTAGCTTTTTTTTTTTTTTTTTTTTTTTTTTTTTTTTTTTTTTTTTTTTTTTTTTTTTTTTTTTTTTTTTTTTGTGTTTCTGTAGAACTGAGCACCATCTGCTTTAGTCAGGAAGTAGAAATATCAGAATATTGTAAGCCAAGCAACCATGTGGTATTTTGGAGTTTAACTGTTAATTCTGCAGAAAAGTCCAATTTCCTGCCCTGTTTCACAACCCCAAGGTTCAGGATGTTTCTGAGGTTCAGTCCTTTTCCCCAAAGCAAACCTGCAGCTGGTGAGGGAAGCAGCAGTCACAGCAGTGTTCAGGGCACGTTCTCAAAAGCCAAATTCTGCTTTTAGGACAATGCCTAGTTTTCTTTGCACGCAACAGACACGACTGAATGACAGGTCTCTGTTACCAGACATGTCAGAAAGCAGAAACTCACTATCACCACACATTTTATTTGATGGGTTTGACTGTGAGTGGCCCTGATGCACAATGCCAAAGCACAGAGCATATTCCCTGACACCAGGTTCTCCAGCAGAACGGCGTTTCAGCACAACCTCAGATATTTATTCCATTACAGTCAGCTCTGCGCCCTTCCAAGAGATAAATTTAACAGCTGCTTTTCCTTTGTGCTCGCAAAGACACCAGAGCCCAATGCATTGCCGTGATTCCGCTGCAGCAGCGGATCCTGGCGCATCCCACGCTGCGTGGGGTCCCGCTGCCCACGGGGAGATCCGTCCTTGCCGTGGGCATCACCCAGCAGCTCCCAGCAGCTCCCAGGGAAAAGCCTTGCAGAAGGCGCCCTCTGTGCACGGCCGGGAAAAGCTGCACAAAAAAAGGCTTGAGCTTGTCCACGTAATTGCAGATGCAAATGAATTGTGGTAAATTAAGAGCTGCTGGGTCTCAAAAGAATTGTGTGTGAGACAGGAAAGCTCAACTATCCTCAGCAGTCGATGAAGTTTTCCCGGCCTCTACAAGAAACAGACCCGGTGAAAAGGACAAGGTTAATTAATTAGGCGACGAGAGGGAGTCCTCTTAACATAGTCAGAAAACTAACAGTGGCTGGAGATACTCTGGTTATTACAAAAGAAGCAAGAAAGGGGCTTTAATATTCAAAACAATGCAGTTTTATTGGAGGCAATATGGGGTTAAAAATCTTTCCCACCTTTTCAGCTCTCTTAATTTAGCAGATGTGTTGCCAAAAGTGATGAGGATGTGCAGGTTACCAGACTTTCTGCTAACATGAAACTGTCAGGATGAAAATGTGACCTTTTTAGAGTTTGACTAAAAATTTGCTTTTATCTTTGACAGCTATTCTTAAAGCATCTGCAAACGTGGAAGGTAGGATTTCTTTTCCCTTCCAAATAATTTAAAAGACACACGCTTGAATTTAATGTTATTTATTTAGTTTATATATATATAAATATAAATAAATAAATAAATAAATATATATATATATATAAGCTTAATTTACTTAGTTGCCACTGAATTCTTTCCCAGCCTTGTTTATCAGTACCTGCAAGACTTTTAGGGAACCCCAAGATATTCAAATGCTTTGGTAAATTGAGCACCACCACTCCCCGCCCCGATCCTCCTTTTGCATGGTAAGATCTATGAGGAAGACTGACACAGATTTTTCCACTGTTAACTAAGGGAGAAATTACAGTTTTCAATATTCTTATATTTATTTGTGCCTACAGTTCATTCATTTCTATTTACTTTTAATTTATTTACAGATGCCAAAAAGGACAAGGCCAGTGGTCACCTGAATATGTGGATACTACTTATTCTGGTCATCATCATTTTATTAGGCATGGGTTTTATGATTTATTTTTTGTTCAAGATCAAAACTGGAAGTGGAGCTGGAAGAGAGGTGAGGCGGGGCAGCAGACAGCTGGAGTACAGCCGTGCCCTAACTACAGGGGACAATGGAACTGATGCTACCAACGACAAAGAGAAAAATGAACAGAGTGTTGTCTGATGGGATAACATAGACAAATGAAAAGGTTAAGCTGAAAAAAATAGAGCTGAACTAAAGCAAACCTTAGTCTCTATTAGGTGCATGCAACTTTTACTAAGAAGTAAAATTGGCAGTTATTCCTTTGGTAAAGATTAAGAGCTGTTGCTGTATGCTCCTCAGTGAATACTCTCAGGTATTTGTTGACTTACTACTGTACAAAATGGCTGGTTAAGCCAGCGTGGAAAATGACAGGACTAGTGGGAATTTAGACTTAAAAGATGAGTTACTTAATTAGGAATTTGTGACAGCATCATATACAGAGTCAAGACTAACACTGAGTACTCTTTGCAGAGCACTCAGCCCTAATTCCTGCACTTTGAGAGTGTCTCACCATACTGTTCTGAAGCATGCACACTGTTACTCAAGTGATGTTTGGAATAAACAGAATTGTTTGTCCCCACAGCTGCCCTTGTCTGATACCCTTTACACAAATATCTTCCTTGTGATAGTATTATAAGTGAAATGCAAATACTGTCCTTCATTCATGGCTTCAACTTGGATTTTGCAAAACAAATAAATCTTTGCATACAATCTTATTCTATGACTTTGAATGTTTTTTACGTACTGTGAACATGAGACTATATCAATAAACAATCTATATATTACATAACAACAGTTCAGTGTTTAAATAGCATGCGGAGACTGTACGTGGTTTGTTGATCTAATGAGTCTTCTTCCTTAAAAGAGAGGCTGAGAGGAGGAGACACAGAAACATGAACAATGCATAAGACATAAAAAGCCATAAATAAACTCTAAAATAAAGTAGTTGCCAAATAAATTTTGGAAGAATCCATTCCTGGTTTTATTCCACTTGATCACTCATTTTAGGATCTTTGCTTACTATCCCCCACCTCTCTGATAATTGAACTGATAACTGGGCACTGTGTCCATGATTCAGGCCAGTAAAAAAGTGGGGCACACAACAGTGCTTTGCTAGTGAAATGTTTTAGAGGTTTAAGTTTTCTATGAATTCTCTGTTGTCTATTCTGAAGAAAAAAAGATCTCAAGGACCTCTGGGAATAACAAACCTTTAGAAAGTGCATAAGAACTGCAGAGGAGATACATGACATTGGTTTGACAATTTGTAAATAGGGCAATTAAACAAAACATGCTGCAGAGGATAAGGAGAAAAGGGAATTTTTTACTCAAAATACTTTTAATAACAGTCCTCTTGATCTTACAACTTCTTTTTTCCCCTTCATGCAAGTTACAAAAAATACACATATTTTCCTTTTTTTGTAAATACTAAACTGGATTCTGTGCTATTTGATGGCTAATGATAAAGGTAAAGCAAATGAAAAGGATAAACAGATAAAAAAATCCAACATAATATCATTATTTAAAATCTTTATATTTTATACTGATAACATAACTCCACAGACTCTGTATTGTGGGAAGGAGTTTCTTCTATCTTATTAAGTGATGCTTTGCTCTTGCAGAAAATCCTGTGAGATTTATCTTCATAATAAAGAAAAATGAGAGAAAATTTGAAGGGCAATTTCAGCTGAATTCCTTTCCTCGCTTCAAAATAATTAAGGGATTGTGCATCCTAGCTGTAGTTCACTTCCACTTAATAAATGATTGAAGCTCACTTGTAAATTTTGAAAATATTCCTCTATCCTTATCTCATTTACACTTGGTACAAAGAAATAATAAAGTGCTACAGTTCATTTGTACTTTATGGATGAAATAATTTCAAAAGGCAGGTTTTTTTTGCCAAAATCACAAAAAGATTTGGAAAGATTTGGCTAATTTGTATCAATTCTTCTAAGATAAATTCACATGAAAGAAATGAAATTAAATTGATGAAATTCACAGCACAGTAGTCCTACTAGCTGATACACTGGATAGATAAAAGGTAGGTGTATGCATAGTACTGTTTGACAAGACACCGAGCAAATTTAAATTGTCCTGTGTGGGTTAATTTTTCATACTGAAATAGTCAACATTGCTCACTGCAGTAAATTAAATCAATGTATCTTTTGCAGCAGTGAAGACCTATCTGGCTAAGAAATTAGCATATATTTTTCTCTGAGTTTCCCAGGTATGACATTTAAGGTACATCCATCTAAAGTGCACTCACTGCTTCTTCGTCTTTGAGGGTCAGAATGTTACAATTCCAGCACAGAACCAAGAAAGTTAAAAATTCAGTGGAATGACCTCGAACTGTTCAGACTTTGTGACTTGCATTTGAATGAGTGGAAACTTGACTTTCAGATGCAAAGTTTGAATTTTGTAATTATTTATAGATTTCAAAATACCACATGTGACAGGATAGTTCCTTATTTAGAGTCCAGTTTTCTCTTTCAACGAAAAATCTCCAAAACTGAGAAGGAGCCAGCGCCAACTGATTCTTTAAGGACCTCTACTGCAGCAATTAATTTCATCTCATCTCTTTGTGAATAAGAAGACAGAATGAAACACTTGACCTTTTCTACAGTTTTAGTTTTCCTCTCATTTGTTCATACTGCTTTTCAGACACTCGGTGAGTCTATTTTTTCCTATCCCCTGCAAAAGTGGATGTGAAAGTGGGCATCTTTGTTGTCTTGCTGGTTTCTCAGGATCTTTAAGATTTTCACACCAGCTTTACTACTCTGAATTTTGTATTTGAACTAACAGGAGTGGTCCACAGAAGTTTCCACAAGACAGATACAGATTTACTTTTAAAGAGAGAGGAATATCTTAAATGGGGAAAGCTGTGAATCAGAAGTCAGGACTGAGTCACATAAGTGAATAACAATTGACTTATGGATACAACTTAATTATTGGTTATGTTTGCTACTGTAAAGTAGATGGACTTCATAGTATGCTCCATAGTCCTTGTCTATGTATGTGTCTGACTCACAAAAAATGAAAAGGATAAAGGAGTTAAATAGGGTGTTGTATGTGTAGCTCCTCGCCTTAGCATGAGATTGTGTGGGATGAGGTGGAACTTGTGGACTGATGTAAGACATAGCACTGTGGCTGAGAGGATTTCAGTGAAAAAAAAAAAAGAAATATATGTGAAACAAGAACAGGTGTGGAATAATCACTACAGCAGTAAGAGTAAGGATGGGAGGGATACTTAAGGCTCTGAAACTGTCCAAAGACAGATCACAGCTCCCTTTTTAAGTAAGTATGATGATAATGTTCAAAGACAAGTTATCTTTATCCTTCAGTTCATTAGATTTGTGGAGTGAGGTACATATCACAGCTTCCAAAAGCAGACACTGTTCCATGTGAGCTGTGACAGCACTACCCTGTGCAAAAACAGAGTCTCCCATCTGCTCCGTGAGCTGGGAACCCAACCCAAAAGCAGAAACCTCACAGTTTCCAGCAAGAACTCCTATTATTAGAGCCAAAAATTCTATGAGGGACAATAGCTGGTACGTAGGGAACTACAATAAGCACTAATTTACTGAGCAGTAAGAAATAACAGATTTTATAATATTTAAAACTTTTTGCCTAAATGGACAAGGAAAGAAGAAAGTAAGTCTCAAATTTAGATTTGCAGAAGTGAAGCTCCTATATATTACTATATATTAAGGGCAAAACCTTGCCCTCCTGTTCTGTAAGTCCTAGAATACTCCTTGCAGTCCAAATTTCAGTCCTTTGTGACCCAAAGCCAGTGAAAGCAGTATGCTACCTGATTTTGAAGCATGCAGCTGTGTGCCCAGGAGGACTTGCTTTGTGTGTCACAGCACAGTTGCAGTTCTGGACAGCCCTTCCCAGCAGGGCCTGCCTATTTCAATGGATTACTACATCAGGTTCCCTATAACCCCTTGGGAGTGTTAAATATCTTGTGTGGCTTTCACAGTGCACAGGCATGCAGGCCCACACCTACAGTATCTATATGTTCCTCAGTGTTGGTTCTTGTGAGAATGTTTGTGATTTATTGTGTAAATGATGTTGACTTCTTATGGTAGACGTACTAAGGAAAGGATACTGAATCAAGGCAAGGTAACAAGTCACCATTACACAATTTTTAATTTTAAAAAAATCCCAAATCATAACAGAACATGTAAGTTCCAGAAGGAGCAAGAGGCACAGAAGGCTCACTCACTAACTGCATTAAGCACAAATGCAACCCCATGGAGATGTATGTAACAGGAGCTACATCTATAATGCATGAAAGTGATGGTCAACTTCCAAATTTTCAGTAAAGGTCTCTTTTGGAAATTTTGAATGAAATGTGCATTTCAGAAGAAGATGAAATTCCATTATTATGGTCCCATCTTTTAAGCTGTCCTAATGTAGTTTATGTGTTCTTATTGCACTGTATTGTTTACGTTTATTTACTGAGCTGTACTTACTTTTCCTTCTCAGAATTAAATGTGTCTTGAAAATACCATTTGATCCTTGTAAATATTTGCAGCCTCCTGACATGAGTCAGAGCAGCATAGAAGAAACAGCACATCTTTCTCCTAACAAGCTCCCCTCACCATGTGCTCACCCAAGCCACTTACTCTGAATGTTTTGTTTTCCAGACAAGGAAACATTCTTAATATACAATGAGGATACTAAGTTCTGTTTAGTTGCTCAGAGTTCTGAGGCAGTCACAACAGCTGCTTGCAAGAAAAACAGTGACTTACAAAAATTCAGGTGGGTCTCTGATCATCAGCTAATGAGCGTGGCGTTTGCACAATGCTTGGGAGTGCCCTACAAGAGAAACCAGGCTAAAATTTCGTTGTACCCATGCAACGAGAAAAGTGAATTCCAGAAATGGGAATGCAGAAATGCAGCCTTGGCAATCCAAGGGGAAGACTTATTTCTCAGTGCTGGCAAAAGAAAAGAAAATATTGCACTGAAAACAGAATCAGAGGCAATGGATAAATGGAAGATCTATGGCACCATGGATGACTTGTGTTCTCAAAGCCATGAAGGTAAAGTTTAAAGGTTAATTTTGGTGGTTTATTGAATCCACTCATTTGCCATCAGATATAGGGTCTTTTGCTTTTGCCCCCCTTAGCCTAATGTCAGCTGTTCCCCCTGAGGCAATGGTGGACTAGAGAATTACTAGCTCACATATTGAGGCCTGTATCCCCCCATCCTGGAGAAACACAGCTGCTTAGGTTCAGAGAGAATGAAGTATGTGCGAAAAATGTGCATATTTTTTGTTCCTTACATTTAAAGCAAATGTGGATGTAGGTTCTTTTTAATTGTTAGTGTTAATCACTCTTCTCAGTGGTGCCTAGCAATAACACAAAGGGCAGAAACTGAAGCACAGGAAATTCCGGTTGAATGCGAGGAAGATCTTCTTTTACCAAGCATTGGAACAGATTGTCCAGAGATGTTGTGGAATTTCCCAGAGCTATTCAATAACAATCTGGACACAATCCTGTGCCATGTGCTCTGGGATGGCCCTGCTTGAGCTGGGAGGTTGGACAAGATGACCCACTGTGGTCCGTCCCAACCTGAACCATTCTGTGGTTCTGTGACTTTGTAATCAAAGCACTTTATTTAACAGCATACTACTACTGAGATTCTATTAGTATTATTAGATGAAAGAGAATAATCTCTAAGTTTAATACATCAATATAAATGTAAGGAAATAATTCCATGCATAATAACTTCAGTTGCTCTGTGAGATTTCAGATGCCAAAAAATCCCACATTTAACATCTAAATCAATGGTTTGCTTTTAATGAATGATAGGAAGTTAAGCCATATGATAAAAAGATAACTATTTTAAAAAAATATTTAAATATATGAGATAAAAATCACTACAGTTCTTTCATAGTTGGCTGCAGCATGAAACTTCTGAATTTCCAGCTGTCACAGCTGATGATGTACCCCAGAAGCAAATGGTAAATTGTAAGACCTACCAAGAATTTCCATCAAAGACATTGCTGGTGACAGCAGGTCCCCAGCTACATCTGTAACACTTGTAGTGCTCTCTCCACGTAGTCGTACAGAGAGAATGAACACATTTATGCACATAGCTATATTAAAACTTCTCTTTTGCCCCCCCCAGACCTGTTTACACTGTTAGGAAATTCCAATGGAGCTCCGTGCGCTTTCCCGTTCCTGCTGAGTGGAAGATGGTACGCTGAGTGCACAGCTGCTGGCAGGTCAGACGGCTTGTTCTGGTGTGCAACAACACCCGACTTCGACGTGGACCATTTGTATGGATTCTGCCCAGCTGCCAGTAAGTCCCACATGCTGACACAGACCCTGTAACACAACTCTGCCATGTAAATATATCAATATTGAGATGCTGGTAATAATGTGGAAGGGAAAAACCTTGCAATGACCTAAATTTTATTCAGAAATGTCTGTTTCACATGATAACATTCCTGACAGAAGTAACAAATCTGTTCGCTAATAGCCTAGTGTTAGGCTGAAAGTTGTCTGGGTGTGTCCATCAGTAGTTAAAACTCATGAAAAACAAGTGGGCTTTCAATATGAGTCTTCAGCACAGAATCAGCTGAAAATTGAGATGCTTTTCATAGTCTAATACTCACTGATATTTGTGATAGCAGTAGTCTAATCTTTTCTAGTGAAGCAAAGCCCTGTTCTGTATAAAAAGATTGGTCTACAGTTCATGAGAGGATGGAGTTTGTTTTTTGAAAGGTATAAAATTAAACAGTTGGCTCAAAGGTTTTACTGAAATATTAGCATCATCAGCATTTCCCTTTTAATTTTTCAGAATACATTACAAAATAATGCTCTCTCAACAGATAAAGGTATGGTCATTGGAGTGCAGAATCAAGGACACTAAAATACTTGTTAATGAAGATATTAAAAATGTCACCTCAAACTTAATTTTTTGGTGCAATACCACAGAATCAGAATCACACTGTCATTTTGATAGGAGCATTTAACTGGTAAACCAAGCTCAACTCATTCTCAACCACCACTAACCACCATCATTCTGACTGATTTGGTGAAAATTATTCTCTGGTGCAATATTGCAAGCAGTAGCTTGAGAAATCCCATTACATCCTCACTATATAAACTAGAAAATGCAAAGTATTTGGCATTATAAAATTGTTGGGACATTGTCACAAATACTTTAGTCTTCAGTAAAAAAAGAATGTTAAAAATCTCTGAATCTGCAATTAAGAAGCACAGTAAGAAATAGAAAAAAAATTCCTCTAACAAATAATTCAAAAAATTTAATGTTTTTTTCTCAATAAAAGAGAAATTTGGGGCAAGTTGTAGCCGTAGGTTATTTTAGTACTGGCCCAAGGAACAGTTTTGCCAGAAGTGAGCTCTCAGAAGACAATTTCAACATTCTAGTTATAAAAAAACACATGCAGACCACAAATACAACCTCAATTCCCTCAGTTGCTCCTCACAGGGCTCTTCACCAGCTCTCTTGCCCTCCTCTGGATGAACTCCAGCACCTTAAGATGTTTATTGTAGTGAGGCCCCAGACTGAAAAGAGTATTTGAGGTGTGGCCTCACCAGAGCAGAGGACAGAGGGACAATCACTGCCCTGGTCCTGTTGGCCATACTCTTGCTGATCCAGGTCAAGATGCCATTGGCCTTCTTGGCCACCTGGACTGGCTCATGTTTGGCTAGTTAGCAACCAGCACCCCCAAGTCCATTCCCACTGGACAGCTTTCCAGCTGCTCTTCCCCAAGCCTATAGCACTATAAATGTGATTAGTGATGGCATCATTTCACAAGAGAGGTTTCATTACTGCAAATGTTTGCATTTCAACTGTGTTTCAGCAAAGAATGAACTTGGGCATAGCCTATGAGCTCCTGAACATGTTCTCAGGGTAGACAATGACCAAGATACAGTTTTGATTTATTGACCTCTTTACAATATTTTTTTTCTCCTGGAGATTATAAAATTTGAAGGGGAAAGTGCAAATAAAAGATGAAACTGCTAATATCAATGATGAACCCTCTTTTCCTAACAAAGATCAAGATAACTTGTGAGTCTGAGCCTTATTTGCCCCAAAATGTTATTTCATAAGTAAGCTTGCAGTTGAATTTTGCCATAACGTTTTGTGTAAAATGTTTATTACAAATACAGGTACTAAATCTCCTTTCTCTCACACAGACAGTGACAGATTTTGGAGTCCAGATCCTTTGACAGGAATCTACTACCAGATAAACCACCAGTCAGCTCTCACATGGCACCAAGCAAGGAAGAGCTGTCAGCAACAGAATGCAGAATTATTAAGTGTCACGGAGATACATGAACAAATATATCTAAGAGGTAGATAAGCAAGATTCAGTAAAAACTGTTTCAAAAGGCTTTTTGACTGATTACAAAACTTTCAGTGCTTTAATCAAATTACAATGAATAGCTGATGTAAAAAAATGGTATCTATACTAGTCAGAAATAACAAAATTACAGTACATTAAGCTTTTTATATGTGGAACTTTTGTAAATTGTGGGATTATAATTTGAAATTATTTATATTTTTATTATTATTTTATAAAAAAATAAGGATGTCCAGCAAATTAAGCAAAAGTTAACTCAAGCTCAAAAAACACCACAAAGGTCTCGGAAAGGGGACTTAAAAGAACAAACAATATTTTAGGAGACAGTTATTGTACAATTACATTACATGGCATGTTCTACAATTATATTTTCTGTGTATAAATCAGTATTCTTCATGTGTATATAATGAAATAGGTTTTTTTGAAATATGATACAAAATTTATACAGACTTTATAGATTTATGCACACTGTAGAACAAAGGTTCTATATCAATTGCACCACAAGCAAGAAAACTTATAACAATATTAATAATAGCAATTCAGCCTTTCAGTTTTCAAAGTTTATAGTGTACATATAACTGTAGAATAGCATTAAGTTCTGATAAACTAGTATGCAAGATAACTTCTTTTAATTCTCTACCCTTTATCTACTGGAAAAATCATCTGAGTTTATTACCAGTAAACATGAATTCTGTACTGAACTTACAAATCACTAGGCAGATTTTTACTATCTTCTTAACTTTGTAAATGCAGGAGTTTTCCTAGGAAATCTCATTAGAATTAAATTATTTTGGTTACCTAGATTTGATTGACAGCAAGAGATCCTCTCTCTGGATTGGGCTGAACAGTCTGAATCTCAACAGCGGCTGGCAGTGGAGCGGTGGCTTTCCCTTCAGATACTTTAACTGGGCACCAGGTAGCAACCTTTTTAAACAATTTTTGGAATTAATATTTGCCACCAATATGATTAATCCATATTAAATGCAGTCCTGTAGTATTCCACATGAACATGAGGAAAGGGAGCTGACTGGCTTATGAGACATGTGAGACAAAAAAATCTGATAATTATGCTTTTCTTCATTAGATATAACTCACATAATTTCAAGCAGAACAGCTAAATAACCTCATCTCCTCTCAGAGGCAGATAAAGTAAAAAGCACTAGTTGAGTTGTATCATGCTGGGAATGCCTTCAAGTCAATGAAATCCTGTCTCTACACCTCTCACAGGGTTATCAGACCTTGCATCCTGCAAGGACTCAGCTTACAGTGAGCTTTGCTCTTGCAAAGCCTTCCTCTTCACTTCTTATGCTTTTTTGCTCTTCTTCTCTCATTCAAGAGACTGCAAATAGAGTTCATGGCATTGAGAGTTTATCTTTGAAAGTCACTTAATTATTGCCATGGCAACAGTGGGTTGCAGCAAATTCTGAATAAATGCAAGCATAGTCCTTCTTTTGGCCTTCCCAAGTCTCAGAGGTGTCACCTGCTTTTATCTGGCACAGAGGATGAAGGGAAAGCCCAGAGTTGCTGAGGCTGATAGAAGATGTCCTATCTTCTGCTGAACTGGTCAAATTCCTCAAGCTTTGCAGGGCTGAGTAGTTTGATCTCAGGTCACTCAGCCCACACCCCCAGAGCTCCTGAATCCCCACACAATGGCTATGATCATGAGTTAATCTACACATTTCCAGTTCACTGCAGAAATGTTCTAAGTTGCATCTTTTGTGGGGAGAGGGGGAAAATAGTAATTCATTACACTGTGGGCCTCTCTGAGAAGAAAAAATTGGCAATTCCCCAGGGATAGTGGTCCTGGAGAAACTCCTGGAGTGTTGGTTGAAGAGGCAGGCAGAGGAGAGACACTCAGAAATTGAGAGAGAATGTCAGGAGGTTCTGCTTGCAGCAAGGAGCAAATCTGCATTCACTTTTCAAAACACATGCAGAAAGGACCACTATTTGTGATCAAATGTGAATTACTCAACAAGCTTGAAAGAAATATTTTGATGGGTACTTCTAAATTACATTTCTTTATCTCTGATAGAAAAATAATTGTAGGAGTGAAATCATGAGCCCATAATTGACATATAAAAAGGCTATGAGTAAATTGCTCTTTTAGCTGCTGACATAAACCCTGTGCTACATAAAAATAATTTTTTTTCATCCCATGAAGGAAGCCCTGAGCCTGAGTCTGAAAAACTCTGTGCAGTACTAAATCCCAGAAGAGATGCCAAATGGGAAAACCAGCCATGTGAGCTGAAACTTGGCTATATTTGTAAAAAGGAAAAATCCACAAAGGATCCTTTAATTCTTCCATCAGGTATGTCAAGCAAATGAAAAAAAACCTTTTGATAAAGACATAATTAGTGTCACTAAAGTTAAATTTAATGGCTATTTAAAATAAAAAGGAAAAGCAAATATTGAAATTTGTGTTTCTGGTATAATGACTGGTTCAGAACAAAGCACACTGTTATTTCTTTAGAAAAATATGTTTAAATATTGAAAATGTTCCTGGAGCCCAGTAACTACACAACCATTTTTTACTTTATATTATTATTCACAATTCCAGAGGCACTGGGTTATGCCATACACTATCATGAAAGTATCATGGTCTGCATGGACATGAAAATAAAGTTAGAGATGCTTCACCCTTCCTGCAGTGCATCCTGTTGGAAATACTGAGGTTTGACACAGGAGGCTTGGAAAAATGGCACCAGTAGGCTCAGAGCAAACTTCTTGATGGGGTTGCCTGTAACCTAGAAAGATGGCAAAAAAGGAGCAACTTCCTTCAGACCACTTTTCTACTATACTTCTCTCTGGTTTGTTTAATGAGAGTTGGCATGGAAAGCCATGTGTGCAGAGAATTACTTGTGCTGCAGTAACAATGCCTTTATGAAATATGAAAAACATAACTGTGTGGGGTATATTGTGTGGAAATACTACATATGAAATTTCAAAATATTCCTCTGGCCAGAGAATACTTCATACTAGTGAAGGCCAGTAACAACTGGCTCCAGTCTTTTCCTCTTTTGTTTAAAGGCAGTATGGTTTCTGTAAAAGTACAGTGAGCAACAACATACAGACTAAAATACACGTGTGAGGAATGAAGTACTGCTTATTTGCTACCACTTCCTTTTCATTCTAATTAGTTGATTAGCTGATTTTAAATGTAATTTGAGTTATTCTAGACTTCAGTTTGCACCATTTAAAAACATGAAATATCTGTTGATTTTGAGGGGATGCAGAGCCTGTTAAGTGCCCAGAAGAATGGTTGCCCTATGGAGGTCACTGTTTCATGGTTCAGAGAGACCCCAAAGAGTGGAGAGAAGCCCTGATTTCCTGCAATGAGAGCAATGGCAACTTGGCCAGTATCCACAGCCCTGAGGAGCATGGCTTCATACTGTCTCAGCTTGGCTACAGTGAGTATTTCTACAGGGCAATGTTTGGTACAAATAGAGAACTATACTATTAGAAATCTTACAGGATTTAAATAAAATAATTCTTGCTAGTTTTTAATGAATATTTATAAGGAAGTCAGCAGATATACAGGTTAGAAAAAGCCCAAATGCCAAAAACCCACAAGAGGAGCCATTATGGTCTCTTCATTTTCATTTTAATTCTTTTTATTCTGATTTTCATTTGTTTTTTGCTGCATGAAATCACTTGAAGGAAATCATAGCTCTAGTTACTGCAGCTTTTGAGTGGATTATCTGCATCAGACACCTTGTAGCTGTAGATACAGTAATGTATTTTACTGATAAAGCTGACAAATCTCATTTCCTGCTGGTATCTCATTTTTAACTTCTTGAAAGAATAATGTGAATTACATTTTAAAATAAACTCCTTCGTCTTTTAATACAGATGAATTTGCATCGCAACAATTTCAGCTCATCTCCATAAAATCTTGCTCCTATGGACTGTTTCAGCTTGTAATAACACACATGAATTTCTGTCCTTAGAAGCTGTGGATGAGCTGTGGATTGGCCTGAATGACCTCAAAACTCAAATGTACTTTGAGTGGAGTGACAGGACTCCTGTGACATATACCAAGTGGTTGCCTGGAGAGCCAACCCATGAAGTCACTGGCCAAGAAGATTGTGTCATTATGGCAGGAAAGGTGAATCATTCCACATGAATCATACAGTGTAGCACAGTACTATCTGAGCTTTGGTTATAATTCTAGGGAGGTTTTTAATGCAATTTAGCATGGTTGCTAAGTTGCATAGAATCAAAGAATGTTATCTTTATTCACTCAGACATCTGGTTGTTCTAAATTAAATTTAAAATGAAATTACATATAACTAGTAAATGTTCATATCTGATTGTGAGTGTACATTATATGCCAAGCAAACCTTAACAGTCTGGCCATGCCACTTAGCTTAACATAACCTCACCTCCAAGCTCAAATACTTGGAATCCATTAAAAAGTACAGCTATTCACACTGAAACAGAATGATAATGTTTCTAAAGAGAAAAGGTTCTGCCTCACTGTTTTTCACCTCCTCCCAAACTGTCACTAGGATGGATACTGGGCAGACAGTGCCTGTGACAAGAAGTTAGGCTACATCTGCAGAAGAGACCCTCTACAAGGAGTTTCTGGGACAGCAAAGGTTGATCCTGCTTGCCTGAAGGTAAGAAGAAAGCATAACCAAGAATCAGGTTAGCAAAATTTCACAAGCTCTGCTTGACATTGAAACTTTCTTTTTTTTTTTCCTTCCCTAACAAGTGTTATTCCACAACAAATTCAGGATGATATTTTCCACTACATACCCATATAAGGAATAATAAGTCAGGCCTATTACCTCTCAGAACTGTCTGTGAAAGGGGCTAAAGCCAATTGTGTGGTTGTCTGCATACTTGTTATATTGTTCTGCAACCATCTGTGGTTATCAAACATGTGGTAGGGACTGGCAACAATTTCTGGACTATGTGGCATGATGCAAGATGTTGACAAATCTCATTACTGAAGCCAAATCAAAACAATAAAATCCCTTTTATGAGTGAATTTGTTTTGAGCAAGTTATTGTATTCTACTGCTTTTTTTTCCTTCTCTTTTCCCTCTTTTTACTTTCCTATTTACTACTATTCTATATTTAGTAACCTTTCCCACAAGCCCATATGGGGAACAGAGCTGAGACTCATTGTGCTCGATGGAGCTAAGTAGTAGCCAAATACTGAACACAGAGTTTATTTACCTTTCTTGGGTGCAGCAAGCAAATCTTGACTTGGCATAAAAGGGAAGAGTGACTTGGAATTCAGCTGTAGTTTTGAGGATTTTGCTCTTCAGTGGCTTTTATGTTACCTCTTCAGTCAGACTTTTTAGGTGACCTGATGAATTAATTAGTCTATTTACTGTTCCTTTAGCCTTGAAATCACAGGAAAATTGAGTCAGCACCTCTACTGTAACACAGATTGCTCTTTTTGGTTCTGAGCGAAGAAGTATTTTATTCACCTGATTCTGAATGTATTCTCCATTCTGTGTCTCTCTGACTTTTTTACCAGTAAAAATTTATCCGTTATTGTCAAAAAAGTGTGAGTCATAGGCATTAAATCTCTTCTTTCTGCACTGAATGTTTGCTAAGCTGAATTTCCATTAGTATGCTGGAATTCAAATGAATACATAATCACGTTAGATTATATCAAAAATATGTTGGTTTATGTGTATTCATTGAAATTCAAGTACTAGAACATATGTTGTTTTTAATTGCAAGTATATTTCATGTGTTCTTGACAGGGTTGGGAAAGATATGGTTTGTACTGCTACCTGGTTGGACATACCTCTGTAACATTTTCAGAAGCAAAGAAAACCTGTGAAAGAAGCAGTGGTTATTTAACAAGTATAGGAGACAGGTATGAAAAGAGTTAAAAAACTGTCTATCTGATGCAATAATTTTGGAATTTCAAAAAATAGTTGAGAACTTTTTGAATAAAACCAAAACAACAGAATATCCTTTTTCTGAAGAAAAAAAAAAAAATAAACGCAGCATGACTTTTCTTACTAAAAATAATTTACACATCAATGTTTCCCAATACTTTACTTTGAAATAACAGACAACAGCACAGCAACTTCTGCTCTGTAAGGAGCAGTTTTTCAGTGTAGCACAGCTTCACCCGCTTTTGCAGCTGGGACCGTGTTAAACAACATATTCCTCGTAATAATTTAATGGAGAAAGTATTCATTCTAGCTGTGTGAAGTTTGGATGCTGAGGAGTGGAAGACAAAAGGAAAGCTAAGCTCAATCCCATCTGACTCCTGTCATTTCAGATATGAGCAAGCCTACCTGACCAGCCTCATTGGTCTGAGCTCTGAGAAGTATTTTTGGATTGGTCTCTCAGACATGGAAGAGCAGGGGAGTTTCAAGTGGGTGACTGGTGAAGGTGTTCAGTACACAAACTGGAATGCAGGAATGCCTGGTACTCTACTGATGCAAAATGATTTTTGCCTTTTTCCCTTTTATATATTCTCTGTATTCTTTACACATAGATTTGTAGACTATTACTGCATTAGTAGCTAGTCCCAGTGATTGTCCCTGCCTTTTCCCTAGCCAGAAAGACAAAACATATTCCAGAGCTCCAAACCCCAGGGGTACAAGGCCCCTATCCTATCCTGGTTCTTTCTGGGAGCCAAGGCCAAAAAACAGTGCTTCAAGACACATTTTCATGAACAAAGTTTAGTTTCCATTTGAGAGGGGAGGATTTAGAGACGATTGACTGGGGGAAATTACCTCACCTGCTATGTCTCTAATTGGTGATTTTTTTCAATTATGCCAATTTGCTAAATTTATAAAACTGTATTCACCCCATGGAGGGGTGGGTGGGCATTTTGTGGACATTTTCCATATCTGCCCCTGGAGGCTTCCAATAAAGACCAGCCTTTATACTACCTCCTATACTAATATTATTTCAAAAGTGTGTTGTTTAATTCCTAGGTTCTTTAAGGCATCCCTACCATTGGACTAAATCTATGCTACTAAGGATAAAACTTCCCTAAAAACACTGTTTTCCAGTTTTGATAAATCCATGATGATACATATGAACATTCTGCCTTTGAAACCGAAGTGTCTCTGATACACATACTTGGCACCAGTGAGGCTGCAAATCGAATCCTGGGTTCAGTTTTGGGTCCCTCACAACAAGAAAAACATGGAGATGCTGCAATGTGTCCAGACAAGGTCAACAAAGCTGGTGAAGGGTCTGGAACATGAGTCTAATGAGGAGTGGCTGAGGGACCTGTGGTTGTTTAGCCTGAAGAAAAAAAGGCTCAGAGAAAAGTTTATCACTCTCTACAACTGCCTGAAAGAAGGTTGCAATGAGGTGGAAATCAGCTTCTTCTCCCAAGTAACAAGTAATAGGGGAAGAGGAAATGGCCTCAAGTTGCATCAGGAGAGCTTTAGACTGGATACCAGGAAAGGTTTCTTCTCAGAAGGGATGCTCAGGCCTTGGAATAGGCTGCCCAGGGAAGTGGTTGAGTCACCGTCCCTGGAGGTTTTTACAAGATGTGAAGACGTGTAGATGTGGCACTGATGGTTTAGTGATGGGCCTGGCAGTGATGTGTTAATGGTTGGACTCTACAATCTTACAGATCTTTTCCAACCTAAATTATTCTATGATTTTCTATGATGCCATGAAAATATTTATTTTCTGACTCCCCATTGTCTCCAAGAGCAAAATCTAACTGAGCAGAAAGGTTGAAATCCCTTCCAGCCTTGGTGATGAGCTGCTAAGGCCTTGCAATGAGTGGCAGAGGAAAGAGTCAGGCAAGGAATTGTTCATGCACTTAAAGGGAATGGACAACAGTGAAGGACTTGGCTTGCTGGTTTCCTCTTTTCACAAAGCTCCTCTTCTGAGTGGACACTACACTTAATATTTCAAACAGTTTTTTGTAAATTAATTACATGCGCCGTAAAAATGTCAAGGGAGCGTCTTTAAAACACATTTCAACTTTCTTTTTTATCTCACAAAGGAAAGGAAGCCGGCTGTGTTGCCCTTAGGACTGGAAATGCAGCTGGACTGTGGGATGTTCAAAACTGTGAAGTAAAGGCAAAATTTCTCTGCAAAAAACTAGCTGAAAAAGTCACTGTTCCCGTTGCTTCTGAAACTGCTTCTGATTCCAAATGTCCCTTGGGTTGGGATACAAGCAATAGCACTAATTCTTGCTTCAGAGTAAGTATCGTTTTTTGCCATAATCCTTCTCATGAGACAGGAGAGCATCAAATAGATTAATAATAATAATAGACCATCAAATCTAAACATCACAGAATAGCATGATGTAGCAAGCTTTTACACAACTATTCAAATATCACTGTAGTTTTCACTCTATCAGTGATAAGTAAGGTAATCCGATGACTTTTGAATCCACAATATAATGGATAATTGTAATGGAAGGTTTACCTATTTTACTTATGCAAGGCAGTCAAGCAGATTTATGTTTATCACACTGAAAACAGAGTGTTCTACCTGCATCTACAGGATTTTGTGAGAGAAGAAGACCAAAAGAAAACATGGTTTGAAGCCCGAGATTTCTGCAGAGAAATAGGAGGAGACCTTGCTGCCATTAGAAATGAAGAAGAGCAAACAGTGATAGAAAACTTACTAAAGTAAGCAAGCAAACTGTCTAATAATTGATATTTTGGTGTAACAACACATGATGCAGTAAAAAATAATAACAGTCTCATGTTGCTCCTGAGCTAATTAGTTTAAAATCTATCTGGTTTTCACCATAACAATAAGAAAAATAACTAAGAAAGTGTCTCATATGTTTTTTAATGTCTGTAATGTTTTCAAAGAAATTTTTGGAGTTCCTAAAATGTGTCATAATCTGCAAACATTTTAAATTCTGATAAAAACCAACCCAACAACAAAATTTTTGAATGCTTCTCCACAGACCCTATCCTAAGTTTGTTTAGTGAACCATTTTGAAACTAAATTTTGTCTTCTAGTAGCCCTGAACATTTTACTTCTGAAAAAACACTATTATCACAACATTGATGTAGAAAAACAATGTACTGTGTTTCCAATATAACCATTTGCAAAGTAAGAAAATTTTAAGGAGTGAAACTTCATTTACTTGCCAATGGGAGTTTGCTGACCAACAGTACGTTTTAAAATTTCTGCATTTGAAGTGTTCAATAAGCGTCAGAGTTATTGTCCCACGTAATCTTTAAAACTGAGCAGAGCTAACAACAGATATCCTCTTCCACTGCACATTTTTTTCACACTCTAGAAAGAAATCCCCATCATTTCAGCCTTTCTGGATAGGTTTGCAGTGTTTGGATCCTGACGGGGGGCTTTCCTGGAGTGACGGCTCTCCGGTGAGTGCTTCACTCTGCCAGTTTCCTTCTGTTCTGACATTTTTTCTGTTGGAGAAGTTTCCATGACTGGTGTGTAAGAGAGCTGTACAAGAATTTCCAAAAATGTCTATTTTGCAAGCGGGTGACTCTGAATCATTATTCTTCATACTGGATTGGAAAAAACCCAAAAAAGACCAGTAAACCCTGAAGTTACATCATCACAACAGTGATAAGACAAAGGACTACTTTCAGCTAGCGAGATGACTATACAAGTCACAAATATATGAGAAAGGTCTCTCCTGATTTTTCTTAGTCTCTGGTGGTAATCTTTCATGTTCCTGCCCCCTGCTTTTTATTTATAATCTCATTTGACTCCAGTTTTTGTGGAAGTTCTGCAGTCTGTTAGATGCTGCATAAACTCAGAACCTTTCTTTCCTCGTGTAGAGTGTTTTGTAATTACTTTAATAGCTCCCATTGGCTTCACAGCCAGAGGAGAAAAAAGGAGTAGTTGGAAACTTATGCTCTGCTTCTCAATTCTTACAAAGTACAGTTTTTTTCCCCTGTAGATAAAAAAAGACCCCCACAGATGTGTTTTCTGTCTAGGTGAATTATAAAGCAAGGAATGAATTTTATGATACTGAGTTTCAAGATTGCGGAGCAATCAGTGAAAGCCCTTCCCCGTCATGGATTAAGGAGCACTGTGAATACAGCCATAACTGGATTTGTGAGATAAAGAAAGGTAGGTTACTTTTTACTCTAAACTCACCTTAGGAAGAAATTCAAGCTGAATCCATTCTACCGTAACAGGAAGCTCTACAAGTTACTTACTGGTAGAAAGTTTTGTTGACTTCACAGGAACTTTTTAACTTTGCACCTGTAAACCACTTTTGATTATATATATATATATATATTCTGCATTGAATATGTAAAATCTGAAAAGTTACTAGACATTAAAACAATTTCCACTAATTGAAACTTATACTGGCTCAATGTTTGGGCAATGTTTTACACCATCTTTTTTTTATCCCATTTCATTACAGGGACACCCTTGAAACCAGAACCTCTGGGCCCTTCTGCCAGTAAGCTTCTGTTTATTTTCACTCATCCAAAGGGTGGTGCGATGTCACACCAACAGCTTTGCATAAGAACTGTGCAGAATGCAGAGATTTCTCTTCTCTGTTGCAGCATATGAAGTCACGGAGGATGGCTGGATTGTAAAAGGAGACAAACAGTATTTTTTCAGCTCAGAAAAGACCTCTATGGAGAAAGCCAGAACATTCTGCAAAAACAATCATGGAAATCTTGCTACTATTGGAAATAATAGTGAAAGAAAATTTTTGTGGAAATATGTAAGGGGAAATTTTGTTCTGTTATACACTACATGGCTTATACACCCTCTGTATATATCCTCTGCTTGTGAAGCACAGAAAAATGTGCTTGTTGCATAATATTGCTCCCTCTACTAAATATTACTACTACTAAAATGTTATTAGAATTGAGTTTAAATATTCTATGAAAAAATATTTATTCTACTAAATGAATATTCACTTCTGAAAAAAAACCTGCAAAAGAATTAACTGTTTACTAGGATGGGTATATTCTTGTCTATTCTACTCTGACTGGAGTTCTGCCTGTGAGCAAATACATAAGGAGCAATGAACAGGTAGAGTAGGTGTATTCTCAGAGAACTCTCCTTCTGACATGGTGGTTGCCTCTCATCTGAATGTCATATTCTAGAATGCAGTGCTGCACACAGATGTGAGGCACCTGCCAGTGCAGCTTTGGTGGTCCATCTGATGGTCACATTGCTCTCCAAAACTGCTTTTCAAAGAAAGGCTTAGTCTGGTCCAGGCTAGACTGATCATTCAAACAATCCTTCATGGACTGGCTTTCCTGTACCATGACCCCAGCACAGGAATGCTGACAACTTTATAGCTTGGATAGTACCTCAAACCTCTGCCTGCATCCTGTTTGGTTTGTAAATACCAATGTAGCCACACAAACACCTTTCTGATTCACACTATTAGATGTTTACTTTTGCTGTGCGAGAAAGGGTATGAGAGGAGGAGAGCTCAGACAGCTTGAGACACAAGAATTACATAGCTGCTTAAAACCAGGAAAGTACCAAAAATTGTATACTAAATTGTTTTTCTCAAGTCAATTGAGAACAGAACTTTGAAAGCTTTAATCATACCAGTAATTCAGCCAAAAATGGGAATGTATCAATAAAAACAATAAAGCAAAACAAAAAGCTGTATAGTATCTCAGGTGATTGTGCACAATCATTTAAACAATATGTATTCATCTCATAGATTCCACAGCACAAAATTTACACTTTTTATTGTATTCGATGACTAATAAATATTGGAAAACACTAATTAAAAATATATTTTTACGTTTAGATCTTAAAAAATGGCAAACTGGATTCATATCTCATAGGATTAATCCAGAATGCTGATCAACAGTTCAGGTAGGTAAATAAGCTACATCAAGATCCACAAAGAGCAGTTGTAGGAGTATTGTACTGCCAGAGGTCCCTCTGGAGGAACCACCGCAAAGGCGTTGAATGCAGATTCAGAGAGTGATAATGCATACTGAAATGCGTGCTCTCCTTTTGTTAAACTACATTGTACAAACATTGTTCTAAATGGAATTTTTATAGGGGATACATATGCTATGAATATGTAGAAAATATCTGTTAAAAATAAAGGTAGTTTGGTCTTTGACTTGATATGCAGGGATTATTCAAGGTCTTTTAATCCTAATGGAAACTCAATTTACAGACAGAGTCAGCTGAAATTTTTTAAAAACATTTTTAGTGTGTTAAGGAAGGTTTTTCTAAACTGTTTCATGGATATTTTCTGAGCAGCCACTACTGTTTTTCAGTTGGATGAGTGGAAGCCCAGTGCACTATGCAGCTTGGGCACAGGGTGAGCCCAACTTTGCACAAGCTCAAGAAAATTGTGTGGTCTTGAATAAGAAAGATGGTGAGTTACACAATTCTGGATTTTAAATTCATTTTATGGGCGCTGCTCTTCCACTGTTTGTTAAAAATATTTTGCCAGTTTTCACCCATTCTTTCCCAGCAATTTTGAGAAATATGCATAATAAGGAATAATCATTATACCTGCAGTTTCTTCAGGGGTGATATCATCCATAGAAGTGGAATATTGATTTTAACAACGAATGTAGCAACATTTGATCACTGATGTTTCAGCTGCACAAAGAAAATATTCTATTCAAATGAGCAGCAATGTTTTAAAAAATCATAATTTTATAGCAGTTATTTTAAAATATCTCTTAGTAATAGAGAATATTTTAATTTTTAAATAACATTTTTAATATAATTTTGAATAATGAAAGAATTGTTTTAATAATAAGAAAATAGTTAGCAAGAGCATAGAAAATATATGGAGTTTCACATTCTGCACTCACACAGTGCCTTCACTGATAAAGCATTACTTTACACTTGCATCTTTCAGTTCAACAAAGCTGTTTGGGAGGGCTCCACTCAGAGGCCATCTCAGCTGGCCACTTCTCCCCCAGTCACAGCAGGACCAAAGTGCCCTTGTATACAGTGAAAGTGCAACGTAGAGTTGAGCTGATGCAGGTTATCCCATGTTTCCAGATTGCTTCAGAACTCAAAAGCATAGAAACCAGTTTACTTTCCCACAAATTTCAATGTTATTCAGTGTCTTAGTACCTAAATTTCAACTGATTTCAGGCTTGTGGAATGATGTCAACTGTGGTTATTCCAATGGCTACATCTGTGAGAGGCACAGAAGTTTTATAAACGCAACCCTCCCTTCAGCAGTACCTTCAGCCCCTGGAGGATGTCCTGCAGATTGGATTTTATTTAAAAATCAGGTATGATAATTTCATCTAAGCACAATGATATTACTGCTTGGGAAGGTACTTAAAGACATACAAGAGGCCTTTTGTCTCTCAGACATATTTTGTAAGTTGTATTAAAAAATGAACCCGTTGGCTGATTTCTGCAAAATGGTGGCTTTACAGATTTTTAATTGTTTTCCTGAGATGTGGTCACCTGAGGTACACTGGGAAAAACATTACATTGTATATATGTTTCAAAAAATTGAAGAACTGAATTAATCTGAAAGCACCAGGCATAGCACAAAATCAGTCATTTGAGATGGAAAAAATCAGAAATAAGAGAAAGTTTTTGCAAACAGGCTTCAATGTAATGCTTGCCTCTTCCCCAAAGGGACAAACTTGATGTGCTTAATAAGCAAGGGTTCTATTTTCTCATATACACAGTACTGTTATGAAGACACCCATGGATATCACACCAGGTGAGTTTATGCTAGGTTACAGTCATCAAAGTTACAGTTTTCCACAAACCTTGCAAGATGATTCTCTGACTGTGTTACTGGCATGGCACAGAGCAGAGGGTGAGCTGCAAACATGGAGAGGGCACACGAGGCACACTCGTAAATATCAGAACTTTTGAGGGTGAATATGTATTGGTAATGTGATGGCCACACACTTTTTATGAGTCATATCCTTCCATTAATAAAAGAGCTGTGCAATGAAGAAGGCTGAATACACATGAGAGTACTCTGACCATAGACAATAGATCAAAAAGGTTTTTCAGAAAGTTCCAGCAATTCCACACCTGGTCTGGGCTTTTCCTACATAGTCAGCACTTCTTTGTCTTTTACGTGTGGCAGCATATGGCTTCTCAAAATCCCTGAGTTAGTAAACACATTAGATTCTCATCAGACTCCTACTGTCGTTTGTAAACAGCTATTTGAGTTTTGTTGTGACTTTCTCAGTCCCTTGCAGAAAGACAGAGAGCAAATTTAAAACTTGTGAATGGTTTTGACTTGACTGCAGACCTAAGTTAATGTTGAAAAAAATATTTTGAGGGTCTGAGTTAGGCTAATTTTTACTTAAACTAGTGTAATTCATACCTAAATTCTTTTTGCTCTCACTCTAACAGTCTATACTTATTTTTCCATAGTGTTACAAATTTTTTGGCTCTGGCTATGATTACTGGAGTACTGGAAGAAGAGTTTGCATGAGCCTTGGAGGAAACTTGGCAAGCATACCTAATGAACAAGTTCAAGGTATAGTGCAACAGCCCCTTAGGTAACAGAGAGCCTTTACCCTGTATACAGTGGACATTTCCTGCAAAGAAGCCAAGCATCAGTATGTAAATATATGCATTTTATAATTTGTGTACTCAACATTGTTTATATGGCCATGGCATGAAATGTTTTTAGAACTGAACAATCTGTTTGGGGCACGCTAGTGATGCTAAGGGTTGCTTCCTCCTGTTTCATGCAAAGTGTCTTGCATTATTTATAGGTGCAAATTAGAATAAAATTAAAAATCCAGATCTGGCATTTAGACACTGGGAAAAAACAGAATGCAGGGTCTGTTTCTGCCAGAAATAGAATGGGATATAATTTTATACCTCTGCCTAAATTCTGCAACTTAATTTAGTAGAATGTCAGAGAAAGGCATATTTTCACCTTGCCTATGTTCTCTGGCTTCCGTTTGTACATAGTCACATATTTCTGTCAGTCAAGTGGCTCATCCTGACTGCTCAAAGAAGTGAACTCAGTAAATATCATGGTGGTCAGACAGGGTTTTTTGTTTCTTTCCTCTTTCCTATCTTGCTTCATTGTTCCCAAATACTTTGACTCTTTGAGAGTTTTCATGGGCAAGGGCTTGGCATAACCTTGAAATAATGAACTCAGGTAAATTTCTGATCAAATGTAATTAAAATGTTTTTACAAGACTTTAATGAATGATATAGTTAAGTATTTGTTTATGAGTTGATGTTCTGACTGATCACATGACACGTTAACATTCTTCTTTGTTGGCTTTTTTTCCTAGCTTTTCTCACTTACCATTTGAAGGATGCTTCAAATGATCTTTGGATTGGCTTGAATGATATGCTCAGTGAACTCAACTTTGTTTGGGCCGATGGAAGCGCTGTCTCATACACAAACTGGGCTAAAGATTCCCCAAAACTTGTAGAACCTGTTTTGTATCCCAGTCTCCATCCAGAAGATGGCCATAATCTGCAACAGGTAAATATTGCTTAGTGTTTACCATTAAGTCTAAATCTGAGGAGCAATACCACTTCCAGTAAGCAGCTCACTTCACTACAGACATTGTCCCAGCCTTTTCCATTGGTTGGTCACCTGGGACTAGAGATAAAACCTTTCAATCTTCGAGTATTCTAGCTATCTCAGAGCATAAAATGGCATTGCTGTAATTTTGTCATAGCATTTGGCAAAATTGCAGCAATGGACAGATCAAGCAAAGATTGGATATACTGAATACAGCTTTATTTTCCATAGTAAATTGTTAATTTTTCAGAAAATATAAATGCAACATTAGAATTTTAGAAGTTAACATGCAGAATTATTTTCATGTCTATTAAGGAAGGAGAATAGGATGCAAGAGGAAAGAGTTCAGTTTTTTTAACTTCTTACCTATTTAAGTTTGTAATTGGATTACTAATGGCCAATAGATGTCAACAAGTTTCTAAGCCCATCAAACCCTCTCCACTGCTAGCACTGAAATGAAATCTCATAATGCTGTAAATAAAATACCATTCTACATAATCATACAGATATAGACTGATTTGCACACCCACATTGCCTATCTTCCATTTATTTCTGTATCTTGCTTTCCAAACTTGCCCTTCAGAGTATGTCATTCCACTCCCTGTCCCTTCTCTCATCATTTTGGTACTCACATCTTTAGAGAAGCCAGAGATCAGGACAACCAGCTTAATCTACACCTGAGCCAATTTGTGTTGTTCTTGCCCATGTAGCTATTGGTCAAGGCATGCAGGAAGACATAAATGACACTGAACAACCCACAGCTCCACTGCAGCTCTAATAACACTACGAAATGCCAAGCAGGAAAAAAGTGTGCAAAGATACACCCTGCTTTTCTCCTTCACCTTTGAGACACTAACAGCTCTCTCCTTCAGAGGATCCTTTTCAAAGGAGCAACAATTACCCCACGGCAACTTAGCAGAGGAGATTGCAGCTTGTAATAAACTTGACATTTCTGCTTAAGCTGATCTGGTATAGCTGAAAGAGAAGAACTAGAGGTGATGAGAGCTCTGCCAAGGACTGTAATTTAGGTGATTTTGTCAAGAATCACCACTATTTAAAGTTGGCTTTGCAAGTGAAATACAAAGCATGACCTCCATTTCATTCCTATTCAAAACCTTACTGATAATAACTCATTAGTTGTGATAGATAATGTGGAAGAAAGTTCTTGAAAATAATGCCTTTCAAGCATTTCTCCTGGAAAATAACCAAATGAACAATCAGGCTGAGATGAAGAGTGTACAACAGGGGAGCTGGCCACCACAAAGGAGGTCAGAAACGACAGAGAAGGATGAATGAAAGGTGTTTCTAGAGTTGTAACACACCTTACAACATCAGAACTAAAAAAAAAAAAAAAAAAAAAAATCCTGAAACTACTCAGGGAGTTATAGTACTCTGTTTTATAACTTCTAATATCCATGTTCCTATACTCTTTCCTTTACTTCCAACAGTTTGATTGTGTTTCTCTGAAGAGAGGTCCTGCTGATGACACAGGAAAATGGAACAATGAGGAATGTTATAAGTACAGAGGATATATATGCCAGAAGGATAGTGGTGAGTTCTGTATTGTTAATCTCAAAATTGGTAACACAAGGATCAAAATAACTTTTCTGGTTTAACATACTTTATTTCAGTTTGGTTTTGGTTTTGTTTTGTTTCATTTTGTTTTGGTTTTTAGGTAAAGGATCAGTAAAACCTAAGGGTCCATCCTGCTTCCCAGTATTACTTAGCAATGTTTTTGAGAAAACATAGCAGAATACAGAAAAAGAAAATGATTTTGTGTTTGAAAGTGTAATTGAATAGATGAAACCCACAAACATTTTAATTACATATGTTCATAATGATCTATAGGGTATCAAAACTAGAAAGTTTAACACCTATCCATATAAACCTGATAGACATTAAGCTGCAAAGAGTATTTTAAAAATAGGCAGGGCAGGTGTGTTATTTTTGAATGATGTGGTAAATTTACCTCTGCAATATAAAATACTGTGCATTTACTGATTCAAAACTGTCAGTGGATGAAAATACATTTCTTTTATCAGAACTGTTGTTTTGATGTTGTATTTAATTATAAACAGCTGAGAAGAAGATGATCCATTCAATTAGTAATGTTATATTAGATTTCTAAATAATAAAGATGTTACTCAGTTGCTCAAGTATGTGACTCCAGATATCACTGCTCATGGGGCATTTTCTTTCCTTTTTCCTACAGATCCTGAACTCTTTAAATCACCAGCAACAGTGCTGGACTTTGCCTTTGACCATTCTAGTGGGATTAGCTATTCTGTCACCCATTCCAAAATGACTTGGGAGGAAGCACACCAAAACTGCAATAACAATGCCTCAGAACTTGCCAGCATTTTAGAGCCATACAGCCAGGCACTGCTCTTCCTGCTTGCAGAGGAATATGGAGAACCTCTGTGGATTGGTCTTAATAGCAACACGGTAAGAACAAATGCATTACATACAAGCAGTGAAGCTGACACAGGACCTGATTTTACTTTATGCTCTCATATTGGGATTTCTGCCAGTGTAGTACTGAAAAAAGCATGTTACATCATTGTAACAGCCATTTGCACTGGAAATCTTCAAATAAGACTCATACAGTAGAGATTTCCTTTAGCACAAGGAAATGTTCCTGCAAACCAGTATACAACAATGTAGTGTGTTGTTTGGAGTCATTTAAAGTATCTCAGATATAAATTGTAAAATCTCCTACATTTTGAGTTGATTTTGATCTAAAAGTGATTCCAGGCACAATATACATCCTGCCCTCCTGCCATGTGTTTATGTACCTCAGTGATCAGTGACAAGGTACTAGAGGTCACACACCTGACACCTGAGAAGGAATGATTTTTATGTGTGTGTTTATGCCCACACATTTTACTGAAGTGGTCTTATTTACAGTAGCAATAGCAAACTACAGCTGTGAACAGAAACACAATCAGTAAAAATCAGTAAAAGGAATATGGAGACTATATGATATGGTACATAATGACCAATGGCTGTATTTTTTTAATTTGAAAATGCAATTGGTGTGATTGCTCCCATCAGAAGTTAGAATATTACAGAAAAAGAATCCTTTCTGTTTGTGAGATGTCTACGTGAGTTGTGTGACAGGAGAGGGTGAACATTTGGATGGTAGGTGTGTTTTGACATGCTACACTCTTCATCATGAATCACAGTCACGATAACTACAACAAAAGTGACGGTCATCAGAGCTGCTTAAGAACACTCCCACACACACTCCCGTTGTCCATGCAAATGTCTGGGTGGTCAGATACCAACATGGTATCTTATCTGACTCCTAGTTTCATGTCTTCTCTCATGCCCCCTTTCTTTTTTCCCTTTCCATTTCCAAATGCTTGAAAAATGTTCTGAATTAATGTTAGATACTTTTTGGAGGCATTCACATTGTGGATGAAAGACACTGTACACTTTAGTCAGTTAGCATTTACAAGCTAAGAAGGGGCACAAGCAGATGATTCTACACTGGCTACATGAGAGTCATCTTGAGGATCCTGTATAGTAGCTATGTCACTATAAGCAAACATGAAATTACCACATAGATTTTACTTCCAGACCAATGGCAAGTATCAATGGATTGACAAGTGGAGTTTAGTTTACAGCAAGTGGGCCAGTGGAGAACCAAAACAGACACTAGCATGTGTCTACCTAGATACTGATGGCACCTGGAAGACAGCTTCCTGTGAGGAAAATTTCTTTTCTGTCTGTAAAAAATCAGATGGTAAGTAACTCCATACATGAATCTTGACTAGAAGCTGTACAGATTTATCAACTGTGCTAAATGCCATAAGCCACCAGAAAAATACTTTGTTAATACACAAGTATACAGGAAGACAGGAGTAGCTAACTAGTTCTAAATATTGGCATGAATTCTTTACAAAACTTAATTGATTCATAGTAACTACCAAAAGCCTAAGAAACAAAGGATTGAATACTCACTTTTTAAAACTATTTTTTCTATTAAGAAAATTAATCCACTTGCTACAATATCTGTTTTTATTAGGCATTACATGAAATTCTGTATCCAATTTGGGGTACCAAAGTTTGAAAACCTTCTCAGTAAAAGTGGGTTTTCAGATGACCAGGTAACAATAATCAAAAGAAAAGACTGGAGTTGGACAAAAGACTAAGAAACCAAAGACTACAAATAACTGTATTATCAATACTAAATATTAAAAATTATTCTTATGGGATGGAATTTAATTTTTCTGCATGTCTGATATAGACAAATACAGCAAGGAAAACCTTCTAATTTTATCAGTACCGAAGTCTTTAATAAATACTCTGGACAGATCAGCGAATCTCCATCATTACAGCTTGCTAAGAACAGGCAGGACTAGTATCTATTAAAAACAATATATCAGCCTCATGTCACCTGTGAGCACAAAGATGAAGTAAATAACCCCTTGAGAAGCCTTCCAAGTGGAAACTTCTAATTTATATGGAAATCAGTATAAATATGATTTCAAAATTTAGCTATATTCTTGAATTTGTCAACATTACGGAAGATCTTGAATCATCAGCAAATTTAAATTACATGCCCAATTACATTCTAAGATGTTTTAATTTGACAAAAATCCTCTGAATTCATATATAATGTCTATTTCCACTTTATTATTCTGGAAATCTCATTGAGAGCTGAGTATTCCTTATCAGAGAAAGAAACAGACCATAGAAGTCTCACAGGAAGAAAAGGTAATTTGGCAGAATATATAATTTACATTCCATCTGCATTTATCTACCCATCCAAAATCTTCAGTCACTATGGAATGTATTCACAATGTAGTTTAATAAAAAATCCTGCAAGCTGTGCTTAGTTATACCAACACTTTCATTCACAATCACAGTTTCTACTGTAAGGTTTTATAAGGTTTTGACACTGTCAGAAAATGAGACTGAAGGGTCAGAAGAAATTTTAAAAATTAAAATTTTAATAGCTTTAAAAATAGCAGTTTTAACTAATTAGGCAGATATTTATACCAGAAAAGCAATTGTATATTTTATTGCCTAGCTTAATTACAAAAAAATATCATTAGACAGAATCTATGCTTCTTATAGACTTGTGTATCTTCCTAATCACATTGACATATAAATATGAAGGAAAATATTGTCTCAAACAGAAAATCAGAACCATATTCAAGGTCTTCTTAGAACAGGCTTCATTTCCTCTAAGACTACTAACCTAGCAGTGGTTTAGTTTTGTCTTACTAGTATAGTGGGAAAAGAAAATAAAATAGCTGGACTTCAACTACCTGATCTCTTATCAGTAATGGCCCCTACTGAGCCCCCACAACTTCCTGGAAAATGCCCTGAATCAAGAGGACACAAATCTTGGATACCTTTCTCTGGACACTGCTATTACTTTGAGGCCTCCAAGAAAAGAAGCTGGTCTCAAGCTCATGAGGAATGTGCCCGACTAGGTGAGTGCTTCATCTTAGAAAGATTGATGATGTAATTAAACACATAAAATAATGGATAATATTGATAAGCAAATCTCAAATTACTTTAAAACTTCACATCTAATGCTTTTTTGGTTGCTTTTCTGAACATGCTTTTGCACAATAAATGTAACCTTTGTCAGAGATAGCAGCATCTCAATATCTCAAATATCAGGTGAAATATGAGTACCTCAAAAATATTAAACTCCTACTAGGTCTATGGCAAAAACTAATTATGTAGGGAAATAAATAATTTTACAGACCCACTAAAGAACAGGCTGCAGGATTGGTTTTCCCTTCCCCAAGCAAGAGGGAATCCACAGGCAGTGTAATCCAGGAGACACAAAGTCATAGGACAGTTGTGTTTGTTAGCTCCAGGGCACAGGTCACTAAGTGGATCTCACTGGCTGGACAACAAATGAGATGGAGGAGCTGTTTATCTTTTATGAAGCAGTAAAACACACCCAGCCATGCAGTTCCTGCTCTGGAACAGCCCCATGCAGCCCTCATAGAGAGAAGAGCAGTACCTTCATCAGGGAAGGGAAAAGACACTTTGCTCCACATTTCTGAGAACCGGTGTGATGCAACACATATTTCAGTGTGAGTAAGAATAGGAAACATCCTATACATAATAGATCCTACATAATTCTAAAGGCACTTCCTCACATATCTGGAAACATTGACCTATAACTGAGTAAACAGAAAAAGTAGCTTTGCAAAGGCATTTTTCTGTACAGCTGTATGACAACAGAATTCCTGGAGTGGTTTTGTAGAAAGATAAATCACATAACTGCTATAAAAAGTAAACATTACACTAATAACATGATGAAAGGTTACAACTGGACACTGCTCTATGTTCTAAATTCCTACACTTTTGCTTGCCTCTTACTCACTGGCCAGGCCAGGAAGGTGGTCATTTCCTGATGATTTCAACACAGCTTTGTGTATTTGCAATGCCAGGGCATATGGCAATTATAAATCAACTTCTGGACATCTTCTGGACTGCAACCTCCAGCGGCTGACACATCCTACCTAACCTGTTAGCATCAGGGACTGCCAAAACTGCTGCCTAGCCACTGATGAGGGACTGAGCTGGAGTGGCAACAGGCATGGTGGTGACTGCATCACATATACCTGTTTCAGCCCACTTGCACAACCTGGAATGTGGTCAGACCTGTCCAAAATGTATTGCAGGAGAGCAACTATTCTTCTCTAAAATATCAAACACTAAAAAATCCAGAAAATTTCAGAAAATCCATACCTTTGTGCAGATTTGCATCCATATAACAGACAGTCATGCTCAAAAATAATACAATACAATGATATAATACAACAAGACTAGTGAATAATATGGAAGTGTTGGTGTCTTTTATATATTTTTGTGCATATTTTTATGTATTTATTGACTTGAGCTCTAAGTAAATGAGCCACTGTGGTGTGTTCCTTAATATTTTTTCAGGTGCTGATTTGGTATCGGTAGGAGACTATAGTGAAACTAACTTTCTGTCAGAAACCATTAAGATACTCCATGGAAAATCACTGAACTTTTGGGTAGGGCTAAAGAAAGATGACGGAGGTAATATCTTTAATCATATGTTACCCTATCATAAGAAATTACATGTTATGTTAAAAAGAAATCAACTTTGTACACTTGAAAGTACATACATATATAAAAATTACACAAATTTTATTTCAAATTGTGCTTAAATATGCTTAAAATTATAATTGAAACATTTAACTTGCTATTCATGTTATAAATTTTTGTTTTCTCCATCACAACTCATTCTATTTGTCGAAACCTGTGTAACTTATACATAGATGTTAATTTTTAATATTAGGACAGTGGGTATGGACAGATAAATCTGCAATGGATTTTGTCAACTGGCAAGTGGGAGAACCTTCAAACAAAAGGCTTAAAGACTGTGGAGAAATATGTGCATTGTCTGGCTCTTGGAGTGCCAACCTCTGTTCTTTCAGAAAAGGATATATCTGCAAAAAACTAAAAAGTAAGTAGTATTTCTAATACGTTAAGGTTGATAATGTCTAATAATGTATCTTCGTTGTACAACACAGAAATGTAAAATATTCTAAGTTGTGTGCAAAACCAATTGACTCAAACGGCAGAATATGGCTGCCTAAATACTGACAAGCCCCACATGGCTTCTGACTCCCTTCTCAGAAGGCTGCATCTCCCCTGAATTCTCTAGAACTACCATCAGCCCCGTGCAGCCATCATAATTCTTCAGACCTCCCTGTTGAGGCAAAAGCTAAGCTCAAAAGCAACACTTTGTTTAATTTCAGATTAATATATTCTCAAACAAAAACTTGTTCTGATGAGTGCAATGCAAACTGTCTTGTAGAAATGCTGGAATTTGTGATTCCTTTCCTTACTGACCACTGAGCTGATGGATTACAGGAATACCACGACAAACATTCTTGTGGCCCTCTTTATCTACAGTATGATAGAATCCTGTTTAGTAAAATACTGGTAGTATCCTGATAGAAAAATTATCGTCTGTAAGAAAATGCATAAGTTTGATTAACAACTGAGATTAAATCAAAATAGCCCAGAACATGGACATTTTGTTTGGTTAAACCTCATATTTCTGTTCACCTTTCTATTACCTGCTAAGTTCAGGAAGTACAATTACCATAGGAACCACACCCACATGAAATGGTTGTCTCTGACCTAAGGGGCTACAACAATGGAAAACTCTTTCCAGCTCAAGTAAAATGCTCATGATGCATTGCTAACACTCAAGACCTCCTTTCAGGAAACACCTTAAAATGGCTAAGGATCCTGTGGGGAGTTTCTCAGAAATGAATGTATTTTAAAACATTTTTTGAAATAACAGAAATCTGCCTGCACATGTTGTTTTGGGTATCTCAACTGAGAAAGTCAGATGCTCTTAGAATGAAAGACCCAAACATCCTACTAGAGTTTTACACATGCTTAGCTCCTTCTCTCTGGTAGAGTGACTGTCACCAGCATATGAATTCAGGGGGAATTGTCAGAAACACTGGTACTTAGGAAATCTGAAATGCCTCTTTTTTTTTTTTTTTAACATTCAGAATAAACCTTTTTTTTCCTTTCAAAAGCTCCTGAAAACAAAGAGATGTCATCAGAAAATACAGGTAAGCATACCTCTTTTTAAGTAGAATAATAAGAGCATGCTAAAATAAAACAGAAACACAATTACATAGTTTCTCAGTATTAGTTTTGAAAGTGTTTACAAAATAAAAAGTCCATAAGCTTTTACTCTGTAATATCTCAATATAGGATACAGAGGTTATCCTGAAGTAAATATTGATTAACTTTTATCTTTATATTTTTAATATTGTGTTTGCTCAGATTTAATTATATTTTGTTTGGTGTCCGTAAAAAAAAACAAACCCCAAAGCACACATTGAACTGAAAAGCTACATGCACATTGAATTTTTCTGCTTTCTTATTACAGAAGTTTGATTTATTACTAGATTCTGAAATCTTTTAACCTCAAAAGTTATTCCATTGTGTATCCTTACAGAAAAGAAAATGGAGAAAGTACTTTCTGCTGGCATCATTTGGCTGTTTGTTCTTCTGGCCCTTTCTATAGTTGGAGCTGGAATTTATTTCTGTTTGAGGAGGAAAAGACAAAACCTGCTGCATATTTCAACCAGAATGAGTGGATCAGAAGCAACTGTGGAGATTCAAGAAAAGGACACACATACAGACATGTAGTCTGACCAAATGCCCATGTGATCCAACAAACAAAAACCAGGCTATAAATCAGCGAAATCTTACCCCAGTTTTGTGTTTTCCTACACAGACAGTAGTCTCCTTTCTTCTTAAACACATAGTTCATGGATTTATACAAATACACATATGCATCTTCCAAAATTCCTTCGAAACTGTTACAGAATTGTTTAGTCTGGGGAGTATATATGTGTTTTTCATATAAATGGGCATGGCTGAAAAGGTGTCTCCAGAGGTGTTATGGGGAAAGTCTGACATATATTTACTATGTGAAAATTATTTTATTTAGCTTAGTGTAGAAATTCTCCCATTTTACACATAGGGGAAATTGTTCCTCATTACTTTAAATTGTTTTCCCCCATGTGTTACTTCAGTGGTATCTAGACTAGGATGGGAATCACAGAATTAACTGGGCTGGAAAAGACCTTTGAGATCATCAAGTCCAACCTATGAAACACTGCTTGTTTCAGGTTTTCAGTTTCATAATTTATTGTGCTATCTTTTCATTCACGTAAATCCTTTTATGCTACCTGTGTCTGTGCATTAAGTAGTATCTGTTTACAAAAAAAGTACACAGAAAGTTGTAAAAAAATTGAAGAGGCTCATTTAATTTTACCTCTAGTCAGAATTTTTGGATTATGTCATTTCCTACAGCCTTGCACCATTTTAGTATTTTGCAAATACCTCTACTTTTCTGCAATCCAAATTAATAATAAAGATAGAACAGGAGATCATCTTGCCATTCGGTTTTATTTCAGTAATGATTCTTTCAGTATGCAGAGCTGCCCCTTTTTAAATCCAAGCATATATAATAAATGGCTGTCCTATAGTGCATTATGTAATTCTTTGGTGCAGAGATATAAAATCATTGATGTACTTTTTGAAAATGCATTCTTTCCTTTTTGTTATTATTTCATTGCATACTGTGCTGCCCAGACCTTTCTCAGCTTTTCTCCCATTGTACACAGTAGCAGGGTTTGCCTCAGGGGGCAGTTTATCATTCTGCATATTTGAAGACATGCATCCTCCCTCCTGAGGAATGGAAACACCTTTCCCCAAGCCACAAGAGGGCATGTGGCACTAACAGGGCTCACTGAAGAAGCACATGGAGGAGCAGGACTAGAGCAGAGGAGCTTCTACCAAATGTGTGTACTGGGAAACAGATTCCTTCTTTGGTTCTTCTGTCAGAATTTCTCATTCACTCCATGTGCTTACAGTCTCTGACAAAAAGATGAGGCCACCCTAAAAATTTCTGCGAGAGAAGAAAATACCTGGAATAAGTGGAATAGCTTTCTGCACCAGGACATCTGTGCCTATGCCTGAGCAGCTTGAGAACACACTTGAGTTACCTCTATTATTTACATTTCTTCTAGATACCAATCAAGCAATAAAGGCTTCTAACTAAAAATGTTATTGAATGTTACTTAGAATGGAAGTACCCCCTTCCTCTAGAATACTTATTTCAGATATTTTAACAAGGGCTACCTTAAAACACGGGTCATCTCTGGTAACGTTTCCTCCTAAGAGTTCAATTTTTCCCCAGCAATCCTTTGCTGGATGGACACACATTATTCCACACCTTTGGCTAAGCTAGTAAAGAACTCTCTCCATCACAGAAATAGAAAGATATCTGAAGAATGTATGGCTTTCCCTTTCTTACTTAACCAAGTAATGTCATACAGACATAAGGTCTTTTAACAAAGACCAGGTTAAAAACAAAACAAAACAAAACAAAACAAAACACCAAAAAACCCCAAATTAAAAACTCCCATCCACAGGTTATTGAAAATAGAGTTAAAAATTAAGTAAACCAAAAGTATATTTTACTATTTATGTCATTTGAATACTGTATAAAACCCAGAGATAACAACCTTCAGATAAAAGTTTCTTAAGTTCCTATAGTAAGTCCTGTAATACCGACTCCTTACGATAAAAAAAAGTCATTGCCATTTTCAGGAGGAAATAGGAAATAGCTGGGAGAGCTTTGCACAAAACTGTGAAATGAGAAAAACAACACCTGCTTCCCATGGAGGTGATGAGAGATAAAATTGTTTCCTGGTATGTACTACAGATATCTGGGAATACACGGTTCTGCTTGCCCTTTGGATGAGAGAATAGGGCAAGCACTTTTCCTGGTCTGTGTTTGTAAACAGTACATGCTGCTGGATCCTACTGTATTTATGCCCAGCTTAGTGAATCTGATAAATTAAAGTTACCTTTCCCAAAAGAAAAAAAGGAAACATACAATAGGAAAGACTGATTTTTTTAAAGGAATTGATAAGTTAGCTATAAAAATTGGGAGTTCATACAGAAGTATTCTGGTGACCAAATTCAGCATAGCCTGGGACTTCCAGAGGACAAGCCTGGCTGGTATCACCATCAAGAAGGAAGCATGGAGAGCTCAACAGTCAGGCTGCTCTGCATGCCCGCTCTATGTGTTATCATATGAAAATATTTTTATATACATATATTTTTATGTCCAGCTACTCTGTAGTTGGACTGACCATCACGACTGAACTAGAACTGAACAGGATCACAGGCTTGACATGAAGAATGTTGCTGATCCCCCTGCAAGGTACTGAGAGACCACAGGGGCTGATCCAAAATGCCTCCTACAGAAGGACAGAGAGCACTGTGGTGAGAACAGTAGTGAAAATGAGTGAGTGCAGAGTGAGCCAGTGCAGAGGTGCTCACACCTGGGACACGGCCTGAAAGCCACAGCCCGGACCAGACCTGCTCTCATGTGGCAGCCACTGTCATCGTTGCCTGCTGTTTGCAGTGTTGGACAGCACTGCCAGAGCAAGGACACATCATTCAGCCTACAGTCTCTCAAACAACTACGGAAAAAATTGCCTGTTGTGAATGCTGTTGTTTAAATGAGATTCAGAGTGGAGAAGACACCTCAGCATCAATGTCTAACATAAGTGTTTCATACTGATGGGTGTGATGTGGGATTTTCCCACTCATTTTCATAAATAAAAGGTGCCTGATTTTCCTTGTTTTTAATCATTACCACTTGCAGTGACAACATAATCTCTTTCATACATAGGCTCAGCTATCTAAGGTGCCTGAAGGGAATGGAATTCATCTCACATAATGCAGATATCTAAAATGCAGCCATATCTAGCTAGCTAAACTACTCACCCAAGGTCATCGCTATGGTTAGCACAGAAGGATGGATACATTAAGGTGCAATTAGTTGATCTGGTCCAGAGACTGATGAGAACTCTAGACTCTCTCTGACTCAAAGACAGCCCAAAACAATTATCTCACAGTAAATGAGTTCTGTAGCATCCAGTTCTTAATTGATATCTTATGCAATTTGGTACAAAATGCACTAATAGATTTTTGTTGTTATATTTATCATCAATAGCTCCAGGCTATTCAGAAAACAGCTATCAAAACCATTCCTTATAGATTTTTTTTCCCCTGGCTTAAACATCATTAATTTTGGAAAAAAAGCATCTGTCCAATTAAAAAATTTCTGTTGATTTTATTTTCCATAGCAATTCAGAATGGAGACTGAGCAGGCAGCATTTCTTAAACAAATGTTAAGAACACAGACAGAAGCTCCTATAAAATTACTAATAAACTTCCAAGGCAAGCATCTGCCTTTGTACGTCCACAAACACTTCCCAACCTAGTGCCGGGACAGGTGAAAACTGAGTGAAGTGTGTCTGCTCATAGTCTTGGTACAATCTCTGTGTTTAAAGTGTGCCAAACTGTTTCCCTGAGCAGCTACTGATGTGTTCACACCCTTGGGAAGGCTGTGCTGAGCATGACAAATGAGGGCTCTGCCACTTCTGTCTCCATAACTGATACACAGAGTTGAAGTAGAAAAACTGAGCATAAAAGTACTGTTCAGTCCATACTGAGTGCTGCTGCTAAAAGTTCCCTCTCCTATTCTGCACAGACTGCTGCAAAACCACTGCACCTATTTTGGCTACATTCTGTTTATGTTTCTCCCATCTATTTCCTTCTGTATTCATGATCTTAATGCTAAAGTGATAATTGCTGTTAACCAATAATTGTTCAATTTTTAGTTCAGATAATCAGGACAGAGCTTATTTTTAATTTCTGTAAGCCCCATTTCTGTTCACAATACCACAGATAAATCTTACGTTATAGATACATAATGTCATAGTTAAATCTTAATTACCACTTAAACATCATTACTCATTAATATCTTGTATATCTCAGCCATTGCACCCAGTGCTGTCCTCATGCAATGCATGAAACATTTCTGAATTACACAGCATTCACCTAAATTGTCATATAGTTGGAGGATTATCTAGGAGAAAACTCATTAAATTTCCCAAACTTTCTATCCACCACATACAAGTTTGGAAGATACATTTAGAAAGATATTTAAATGTAAGTTCTTCATGTAATAATCTCAGCACTTTTTTAAACACTTAAGAATATGAGAAGTTTTATTGTTGAGAAAGAGTATTTGAAATTAAACATATGACAGAGTTTTATGCTCATCTAGCACTCAAGGACAGCCAAACAAGACTTTTATGCCTAACTCAACATTAGTTTAGTCCAGTGGGTTTCCACAATTCCCAGCTGTTCTTAACTTCACAATTTCTTGTTCACAACTTTTCTACATAGTCAGAGGAAATTGTTCAACTTCATGACTTGATCCCTTTTTAAATAGAAACAGAATCTGAATGGTTTACATTATTCTGGATTTTGTCTGAATCAGGTTCCAGGTATTTCTACAGAAGCTGCAAAATGGAGAAATGTTTTTCCCACACTGACATTCAGATTACATTGGCATCCCAGTATCCCATGATCCATGCACTGCAGACAGGGCTTCATTGAAGACAAGTAAGCTTTTATTGTTTCCTCCTGGAACTGCAAAGCAACTGAGGAAGGATCCTCCCCATCCTGGGGTACTTCTACATGTCTCTCATGACTCTGGTTATTGGGCTGAGGATTGACCATTGGAGAGTGTATCTTCCACACAATGGAAAAGCCCAGGTCTGGTGTATGCCTCCAAGTCCGACATTGGCTGGCACTGCGGCCTTGTGGAGTCTTCAGGCTGGGAGATATTCACAGCCCCACTCGGTGCCAGGGGCCTGTGTGATTCTGTGTGACTCTGTGTGAATCTGTGTGATCTCTCTTCCAATCCCAGCCTCGGGTGACTCGGTGGCTTGGCCATCCTCTGCCTCTGCCAGGGCAGCCAAGCCTCACAAAGGAACAGCGCCCCAAAGCAAGGGCAGACTGCCTGAATCCTCTCCTATCCCTTTCTTTAAGCGCCGGGCTCACAGTCCCGCAGCCTTCCCCGACGCGGGGAATCCACCCGCCCTGGGCCGCGCCCCAGCAGCGGCCCCGCCGCCCTACACGCACTGGAAGCCTCCCCTGCCGCCGCTATGGGAGCTGTGGGAGCCAGTGGGGCTGTGTGGGGCTGTGGCTCTGTCGCGGAGGTGGGAATGGACACCGGCGAGGGCAGAGCACGGTAGAGAACGGCAGGGGAGCGAAGGGGCGGGCAGGGGAGCGGAGGGGAGGGAGTGCAGGGGAGCGGAGGGGCGGGCAGGGGAGAGGAGGGGCGGGCAGGGGAGAGGAGGGGCGGGCAGGGGAGGGGAGGGGAGCGGAGGGGCGGGCAGGGGAGCAGAGGGGAGCAGAGGGGAGCGGAGGGGCGGGCAGGGGAGGGCGCAGCGGCCGCCATGGCGGCCGGGGCGCGCGTCCCGCAGCAGCCGATGGCGCCATCTAGCGAGCGAGCTTTCGCGGGCGCAGCGCTGGCCGGGCCCGGCGCGCTGGTCTCGGCTTGCCCGGGGTGGTTGTTGGCGCTGTCCGGGGTGGTTGTTGGCGCTGTCCGGAGCCAAAGGCGGCACCTGAGCCTTGGGGGAGCATTTTTGCTCTGCAGGCGCGGATCCCCTCAGCTCGAGGTGTCCAGGTTGTCCCTCTGCGCTGCCCCACAGGCTGAGCCCAGCAGGGCCGCTGCGTGAGGCAGGGCCTGGGCTCAAGGGAATGGGCTGCCCTGGGGGTGAGAGGGTACAGCTTCAGACCCATTATTAATTGTTTAGATGACAAATGAGATAATGTCCTGGTTTTCTCTCTCCAGCTAAAATTGTCTATTCTTCTAGCTTAAGGCTGTACGTGCAGTTTTTTTCTTATGCCTTACTTGTAAGCAGAACTAGTAAAATAATGATAATTTTCTTCAGTTTCTCTTTTATTTCTCCCTTTTTTCCCTCCTTCCTTCTCACAAGTCTTGTAGGACCATCACTGCAGGTAGGCATGTGTCATCATACAAACATAAACATAAACAATATTAGCAACAGAGAGAGAGGATGTGTGGGTGATTCACTGGTGGTTCTGGTAATCAGGTCATTACATGGCAAATCAAAGACTGTGTGCCTCCATCTCCCTTGCTAATAAAGGGATAATGTGTGTTTATCTCATAGAAGCATTATCAAGATCAGGTAATTGCTTTTAAACCTTAAAATTGAAAAGTCTACAGAAATGCAAAGAACATTAGCTTATTATCATTAGAGATACAGAACTGACAGGAATTCTCCTGGCTCAATTTCAGAAACTTGTTTACACACCAGGCTTGCCCCTCTTGGGACTATAAATACGGTCACTTTTATTTCCAACTTTTTTGTCATAATGTCAGGACGAAGATATTTCACTTACTGCATCACTTGTCTTTCTGTAAATGTCCATTTATTGTCTTTCAGTAAATGTCCATGGTGTTGTTTTATGGGTTTTTTCAGACTTTAATGAGGTACATTTATTTCTTTACAGATTTCTGAGGAAGTGAAATGGACTTGCAATTAGAAGCAATATGGTTTTGACACATCAGAGACCATCAGTATAATTGCTAACAGTACTTCTGTTGTTGTCTCTTTAAAATGTTTGCTAAGATGTTATTGACTACAACAGATTGAGAGACTTCAAATGAAGAAAGAATAATGGAAAATTTGTTATCTGCACAATAGTAGATAGTGGGTAGTCATATAGACAGCACATGTGCATGTCCATCACTGCTTTTTGGAGCAAAAGCTCACAACAGAAGGGTAATCCATCCTAAGAACACGAGGCCCTGTTAAGTGTTATGCTGGGTAAAGGTTGCTGTAACATTAATTACATTCTTCTCAAATTTTACATATTTTAAGAAAAAAATTTAAAACGATCTTAAAGGTTGTTCTGAAAGAACTAGAAATTGCTGTTTGCTCTATTGCATTATCTCTTCTTGAAAACATTTCCCGTGCCAGAGGAATAGCAAGACACAAACACTGCATCAGTCTCTAAAACAAGCTCTGTGTTTCCTGAGTACTTTAAGATGGCTAAACTAATTTTCTACAAGGTAGACTGATAGAAACAGTAATAAGGAAAGAATTAGGAGATACCTGTGGTAACTTATAGAAGAGTAAATGGGGGCTTTGTATTGGAAGATAGGCCTAACAACTCTACTAGAGGGATCCAGTAACTGTGGAGAATATAGATCATACCCTATTCAAAAAGTCCTGAATCACCTAGAAGAAAGAGGTAGTGATGGTGTTTACCAATGACTCACATGTATTCATGGTTGTCACAACTAGAGCTTGAGTATGGATACCTGCAGAAGATTCTTCCACTGCTGAGCTATGCCATAATAAAATAGAAACTAAATTTAGTGCTATGAAAGTCAAACTAAAATACAAGTTCAATGACAGCTACAATTAGCAACATTGTTACGGGATTGCTGAATGCTATGAAGTTAAATGTACTAGGAGTGTTTAATTATGAGACAGGGCAATTCAGAGTAAATATTACAGAAGCCTATAAAATCAGGAGCTTTGCCATGGGAGGGCCTATTGTCAGGAATAAATTTACCATGTTTCTGGAGAATAGGTTGACAGGGGCTCTAGAACAGTTATCCAAATGTGACCAACCACTGGCTCAGGAGGTTCCTAAACCTTTAATTAAAAGGAAACAGGGTGGTATAGCAAGGAAGAATCATTCATTATGTGCTTATTTGTACACTCCTGTAAGAGTCCATTATTAGACTCTTTAAGAGAGAAAGCAGTTTAATACATGGACTTCTGGTTTGAGGCACTGTAGTACTTCTCCAAATTCTTATTGTTACTAATAACAAAGCTGAAAAGAAGTGAGCTTCACTCAGTTAAAGAATAACCTTTAAAATCTTGAGTATCAAATATGACTCTATGACATCTATTAAATAAGCATATCAAACGCTTGAAATATTTCTAGAAAGTACATGACTCTGAGCTGTGTACATGACTCTCAGCCTGTGTACTCCATTGTTTTTGGAAATACTAGCATTGTTTAAGCAAGAGATCATTGTCCTTATAACTGCTTTCCCAAAAGCAGGTGTAGTGTCCTTTCAAAGACATGAAGGGATTAAATACATTACACAGAGTATCTCAGAGGGCTATGAAATGTATTTATCCCTCTTGCATTTATTGACTGGGGTGATTCCTTTAAAGTGTTTCTTTGCTGTCTAAAATACTCTGCTAATTTTCCTTTGTCAGGAATTCTGACAGTTAGTAGCTATATTTTACTTTGTCTTGGAAAAGAAAATATATGTTTTCATAAGACATTGCCAAATGTATGCTGTCACCGTCTGCCTTCTGTCCGATGGTCTGGGCGTCACAGATCAAAGGCGGATGCGACGAGGGTCCTCGGTGGCCAGCCTTGTCCCCTGTCGCTGGGAGTTCAGTTTCCCTAGCTCGGTGTCTGTGCTCCAGTAAGGCAAACTAGGTACCGCACTGAGTAGCTACAAGGGGGATCCCCCAACCCGGGTAAAAGAGACACTGTAGCCAACAGGTTAGCAGCACTCTCTAGCACCAGCGTCGGAAGACCCCAAGCCCTCGGTGAGACAGCCTTTTATTGTTAACAAGCTACCAATCACAGAGGGACTCGGGGGAGGAACTAGGGAGGAGCATGGGACAGGGAACCAACCAGGGAGGCAAGGGCGTGGAGAAGGGGTGACAGACAACTGAGTGATACAATGAACAACCGAGTGTAACAGAACCTTCGAGAACATGGGGGTGGCTAGCTAACGATGGGCAGGTGGTGCTTACCAATCAGCCCAGGGGGGGTCCACTTATTCAAGGCCCAACCTCCTTTGGGCTAAACCACTCTTGCCCCACCTCAGGGGAATTCCTCATCTTCCCCCCACAGCTTCTTCAATGGAAAATCCTCCTGGGCCACTTGCACCACTGCCACAGTATTCTATTGCAGAAAATATTCCTTCTAGTTCCATGCTTGCTTATATAATGGTTTTCCAGCACTTGAAAACACGCCTGAAATATTACCTGTTTATTTGTATGGAATCGTTCATGAAGATAGATTTTCTAGCAAAAGTGTCTAGCAAAAAGACACTTTCTGAACACTAAAAGACATATGTACTTCATCTGGGATGAATTCCAGCTCTGTTTACTTAGAGACTTTCTTGAGGACTTCCATACTAGTCGTTTAGTAGGAGCTCAGAACATGAGTGGAAGTCCCTATATTTGGTATTCTGATGATGTTCAGTGTTCCACTTGAGCTAGTGCTCATGATGGGGCAGCTGGAACTAGATGATCTTTAAGGTCCCTTCAAGCCCAAACCATTCTATGGTTCTATGATCCACTTATTATACCTTTCCATTGATTCAGATGCTTAGCCAGTATGTAGGGCTATGCCAACTTGCTTGTATTCAAACACATATTTACATAACACGAGTGATTAATAGATTTCAGGGTCAGAAAACAACATGATAATTGCCTTCTTTAATCAGAGACCAGATTGTGAGATTTAGATCTGAGTCAATTAATGTCAAACTATTCTTCTACCTTATCTTTTGATTATTTTACAGAGATTACATGTTTTTCCACTACCATTAACAACAGACAGACATTAAACTGTGTCCCGGCTTTGTTCTTGTAACATCCACTTTGTTTCAGAAATATGTTCTTATTTCCTTCAAGATTTCCTTCATGGGCCTGTTATTCCTTCTCACTTAGATTAAAAATATCCTTTAATCTTGCTTTGTGACTAAGTGATGAACTTCCAGCACTATCTTTGTCTGTGCAGCATGCTGGAAGTACTTTGTCCCTCAAATCTTAGAATGCTTGGAATGCCAGTTACTTAACCTACAAAGACGTAGGATAGGGCAACTAATAATGCTTTTCAGGACAGCAACCTTTTGATGACCATCCACTTTGCCACTTTGCCACCTTATTACTTCACAGAGATGTGTGCCTTCTGGACACACTCATATTCATTAAAATATAACTTGACTTTTAGTCAGTTTAAAATCAAAAAATTGAGGTTTCTTTATAGTACAACAAATTATACTTTAACATATTTTTATTTTTTTCAGCTTTAGCGAAACCAGTTTAAATATCACTTTCAAAACTGACAGAAAAGTGCTACATTTAAACAAGCTTTTAGTCATATACAGCTGCTTCCTGAGAAATTTGTTTGAAACTCACTGCTGCTGAAAATGTAAGCTGAGTTTATTGTGCCTAGTGCAAACTGGATTTATTTGTGCTCCTTTCCTCACTCTAGGAAAGTGCTCTATGCTGCACATAATGCAGTAACTGGCAGGACTGGAACTTACAGAAATATGATAGATGAGGTGAATTGGTGGATTCAAGTCCAATGATTTGTGATATAGCTGATGTACTTTTTCTCTCCTTGAGAAAGTGTCTCAAGGGAACTTGAGACATCTGTTGTGATGGATTTTTCATGGCAAATATCAGGCCCAACCAGTGAGTTATTTTCTGTATTTAAATTGGTTTTGCAATGGCATATATTGCACTTACGCAGATTTTGTTGGGGAAATCCCTTACGGTCTTATAAATTCAGCAAAGGTTTCAGTGATTTTATCTTGTGTGCATATCCCATAATTTATTATTAAAACAAACATTGTTTAAAGGCTAAGCTGGCAACAAACTACGATGACTTATTTCACCAATGAATAATTTTTGGACACAGAAATATTTTCAAATTATACAGTAAAAATCACTTATTACCTAGTTGTACATATTTATTTTTATTGGAAGTGCTTTTTTCCTATTTTAAACATTAATTCAGCACTTTATATTAAACTATTAAGAAAGTTATCACAAATGATTGCCAAGATTAAACAATCATTATGCAAAGTTATAGGTGCAGAACTTGGAATTTTCAGTAATGTTACTGTTTCATATTTAGTTTATGTTTCTAGTAGATAAGTTATGGACAATTGAAAGTGTCATCTTTTTAAGCAAAAAAATTTAAAACCAGTTCTCTAAACTGTGATGAATCAGAAAAAAGTGCGAATAACATAGAGTTAGATGGTAAACTTCTCTTGTGGTCTGTTGCTTTCCCTGTTCAAAAGAACATGAATTTAAATCTGAGCAGGATCTTCAGTGTAGCACTTTACTGCAGCATAGGGAGTGAAGGACAATCTGCAAAAAAGGGAAATTTGCAGTTAGTTTTCTTTGATGTTTTCTACTAGTCTGGATTTTTATGGCAATGTTGCAAATCACATGCCTCGCAAATGAACTGTGGAATCACTACAAGTTAGAGTTTATGAATATTCATTGGCTCAATTACCATATTAAGAATGAAAGCTTGGTAGGTTTTAGTGACAGTGTTGCAGCTGTCTTCCATATTTGTACGATAATATGTAATCAAACTAATGAATTCTTTGTCTTGGTAGTATTTTTTTATTATGCTGATGTGACCCTTAATGTTTCATGTATGGTCCTCTGCAATACACGATTTAAGAGCTCCATTCTTATCAAATTAAATGGATTCTTTACTAAACTAACCACTTATGAAGGTATTTTACACGTAAGTTTAAGATTCTCAGCGTTGGGCAGTATCCTGGATGAGTTCCCAATTTGAGTTATAGCTAAGGCTAGAAATTGAAATTCAAAAACACTTACTCAATAGGAGTATTTAAATAAGACGTCATGGAATGTGACCAAGTGTACAAGTGTTGTCTTCAGTTTCCTGTGTTTGAGTAAGGCCAGATTCCTCTTTGAGCTGCTGGAACTGAGTGCTATTACAGAGGGGTTTATGTTGTAGCCACTGTAAGAAGACATCAGACCTAAAAGCATGAATGTCCATTTTCTTGAAGAATGGAACCTTAAAAATGTCATCAGCGATAAGCCTGGTGCACCCAAACAAAAAAGTATTTTCTCAGTCAACAGCCAAACCAACAATATTTTCTCTTACAGATGACTGAACTATGTTAATAGTGGAAGTAGTATAGTGGATCTATTCCCCTAGCAGCCCTAGCCAACAGAATCAGCCAGGATTGACAAGGTAGGACGTGTCTATACATGTGTTCAGTGTTTTGTATTTTGGGCAGTTTCTGTTTAGGTACAGGCTCAGAGATCTTGAAGAGTATTAGACTAATCTTAATCAAAGAAGCTGTGCTGGGTGCTTGGTGCAATGAGTAACAGCTCTAAACTCCCTTGGTCTATGACTTTATTTGTGGAGCATTTCTCAAGCCTTTATCAGCATGACAGGCTGTGTCACTTATCTTACAAATAAACACTCTCAATACGTTATTCCAGTATAGTATGCTACTGAAAGCAGCCACTACAAAAATGAAAACAATATATTCATGTTTCACATGAATCACTTCTTAGACTGTTTTAATTTCTTTTGCTTTTAGACTAATGGTGTTTCCAATTGACTTGTCTGTTGAAAAAGCCCTGTATTGCTAAAAAAAGCCAGAAGAAAACAAAAGCAGACTGTATCCTGTTTATATGGAACTAGCTGGAATCTGAAAGATGATAACATAAAAGGAAAATTACATCTTTACAAACAGCTTGAACGTGACCAGTTTAACGTAATAGTTTCAGTTTGGGGACATGATATTTTCTTAAGTGCGACAAAGATTCCATTTAGCTTGCAATTTAGCAGTGGCAAGGTAAACGTGAGTCAGCAGTGCCCTGGCAGCCAGGAGGGCCAACCCTGTCCTGGGGTCCATCAGGCACAGCATGGCCAACCAGGCAAGGAAGGTGGCTCACAGAGAATGTGCCCCAAGACACAAAGAAAATGCTTAAAAGCAAGATTTCTTGAGGAATACAGGATGCATTGTTCATGTGCAACTCTGGTAAATCCAAGCAACATTTATTTATAGTTGGAATAAATTCCTTTAAAATGCTTAACTAGTCACCAGGTAAATCCATAGTTACGGCTTACTCCCATATTGACAGCAAGAGGCATCTCCTTTTTAACTTCTGATTGCAATGCACATGCTGTGAGACAGGACTCTTGGAAAGAAAGGTTGATAGTTTCTTGCCCTCATCTTCAGTAGCCATAAACGTTAGTGGACATCATGCTGTACTTATCTACCTCCTCCCCATCTGTGCACACATTTTTCTTTTGATTTTTGGAGCTGGACACCTTGCAGAACATGTGTAAGAAGGGAAAAAAAACTGCTGCAGATTACTTCCTTTATACATTGATCCCAATGTTAGGATGACAAAACAAAATGGTTCCAGGAGCTGTATTATATTAAGGTGATAAAATAAAGCAAATGCCTATTATTAGTACTGGCTTAGAAATACAGGAGAAAAAGAAGGGGTCTGCTAATTCTGCTAAAGAACCCAACGTAAGTACATTAAATTTCAGCTATGAGGAGTGTAGTGTCCTACTCACATCTTGAGTACTGTTTGAAATATGATGGACATGGTGTTTGTATGGATACAAAGGAGAGCAAAATTATTTAGTGATAGAACAACTCTCTTATGAGAGAGAAACTAGAAGGAAAATACCTAAATCTGGACTGGAAAAAGGAAAATACCTAAATCTGGACTGGAAAAAGCTGATGAGAGATATTGGTAATGATTACAAAATCAGAAAGGTTGTGAATAAACTGTTATTGATTGAATTTTACAGTATACTAAAAAGTTAGTAAGGAAAAGTTAAAAGGAAATTGATTTTAAAGGTATGAAAGAAAATCCTATTTTACACACTAGGTAGGGAATTTCAAAAACTTTTTAGCACAGGCCCTTATGAAGGCAGTGCAGACAAATTAGCTAAATGTGTGGAAAATGTTTATGAGCATTTACTAAAGGCAACAATCATGGGTGTCCTCTCAAATGATGCCTGAAGGATTTTTTTCTGCTTTTCTCCTGAATATTTCTTACACTGTTCTCTACATTGGACTAACAAGTCAGTCCAATGACTGCGTGTGCTGGGTGTGAGGGGAATGGACCCCAAACAGCGTCGGGCTTGCATGCACCGTCTAAATAGCATTTTCTGTTGCTTGATATAACACAAGGTAAAACAATGATTAGGGCCAGTAGAATTTTCTTAGCCCTTTTGGTCCTCTGCTCTGAGTTATTCCTTTAATGTCACTTTCCATCCTTCATTTGGTTTGTCTTGGAGTTTGTTGCTTATTCCTATCAAAAAGGAATTAAAATACTGAGCCTTATTAAACAGAATAAAATGAACAAAAGCCATGGACATTTGCGGAGTTTTCAACAAAACCATGGATATTGCAGAAAATACACGGGAAGAAAAAGCATGAGTCATAATTTGTGAATATGGCTAAGTCACTGATGAGCCTAAGCTAAGGCGTTTGTGCTGTAAAAATAAAAACGTTTCATTTTTAGGATGTTATAAGCATCATGTAGCTGTCTATGCCTTTTATTAGCTAAATGCTTATGAGGGTGTGTTTTCAAAGCTGTGTTAGGTCTCAATGTAACTGGGCTACCCTGCAGTGCAAGTTACATTTTTGCAGGTAATATGTTTATTATTGGGAGTGTGGATGTAGCACTTTCTTCTGAGATGTACAGATGGATGAATGGATTTAAAAAAAGAGTTAGAAAGAGAAATGTTGGAAACAAATTGTACTGTAGAGTGTTCATAGACTGTTCATGTTGGATCTTCTGTTCTTACTGCCTCCTCATTTATAACATTCATTGAGAGATGACATTTAAAAAGACATTAACATTAATGTCATGGATATTGCAGCATGTTTAATTTAGTCAAAATATCTCTTGAAGTAAATCACTCTACTTTGCAAAACAAATTTGAGAATATATTTCTTCTTTGTATCATATATCATCTTCAATAATCATTTATTTACTTTGACAATTTTAAGTACTGTAAAATTCACATTCCTCTGCTGCCAAATAAACTTCACTGCAAGTTAGAGGAATAAACAAAAGCAATCTGGCATATGCACTTAAACATCTACCTCTAAAACGAATCATTCACCAGCTTAGTGAGAAATAGACGTGTGGAAACTGTTCCATGCAGCAGAGGGCAGCAGTAGTAAAATGGTGTAGCAAGGAGGTGATTGCAGCGTGTCTGCTTTTATAATCTTCAATCCAGGGTCGCTCAAAGAGTAAAAGAAACCCATATCTATTAAAAGAAAACAGAATTAAATTCATTATTTCTATCTTCTTGATGGTGTTGATGTTAGCATTTATTGTCACCAATAAAAGAAAATTATTTTCATACATAATTTCTAACTTCATGGCTTGAATTACTGTGGTTTTCACTTCACAAAATGATCCCTGAACCTTCTACCCTGTGAAATTTTTGTTTTTCTGTAGACAAATGATATAAGATCTGGTTCTGAACTAGCAAATGGACATTTTTTTCCTGAGATCATAAATTGCCCCTTCTAACAGATGCATTTTATTAGGGATTGCTTCATTACATTCTAGTGGTCAACATCCTGTTATGCTGCCTCACAATCAGTGAATTCTTTTTCACGAATATAAAAATATTGGAAAGCCTTTATAAATGAAACAAGTATCAGATGCAATGAAGATGATTGTGTACAATGGCTTTGGATCTTTTCTTTGGATTAATTTTTAATGGCATGGTTTATGGTTTTTGTAGCATTTCTTTTTGTTTATTTCATGTCTATAGCTGAGTCCTATGTCTGCAGCTTTCCAGCATGTAGGTACTAGTAGAATGTTTCTTCCAGCCCTTGTTTTGCACAAAACTTGCAGGAATCTTGGACATTTTTGCACTTCTATCAGATATATTTAGAAGTGGTAAAATTGTTAATAATTTACTGGAGTGAAAGGAGTAGGGGAATTCATACAGGAAGAGGGAGGGATTTAACTGGCTCAATGTAATTAATAGTACAGATGTCTACAGCAAAGACAATCTCTCCAGGCTCTTTTAGCTGTCAAGGATGTTATAATTATAGAGACTACAGTGCAATTCTCATCCAGAAGTTTGTTGTGGAATAGGCCCAACAATTTGCCTCCTAAAATGCCTCAGTCTCCAATGACTGCACAGGTATCCTAGGATGACTGGTCCAGATACTTCCATATACTGCTAATTTGGATAAGATCCATCTTAACTACCCACAGATCTTGTCATCTTAGGCCTCACTTATTCAGGAGTTCACACTGAAAAAAGGCAAAAAACCCCCCCTTCTTTAAATGGGGGGGGGGGGAGGGGGTAAATGAAAATAAAATAAAATAAAATAAAATAAAATAAAATAAAATAAAATAAAATAAAATAAAATAAAATAAAATAAAATAAAATAAAATAAAATGAAAAGATAAATAATTAAGACTATACGAAATTACACATAATAAAGGGTGCAAAGTGTTTTCTTTTTTTAAAAAAAACATGGGTGAAAGAGAATTAGTGGTTCCCATGCATATGTTAAGAGGCTTTTTGGAATTGTGCTTTTACAGAAAATATTCAGATCAGAGACCAAAGAGTTGCAGGCAGGTTGCAGGTGTCAGCTTTACTGTAAACTTTCTAGATTTTTAAAGAATTAATTAGTTGACATAAAACTAGAAATTTGTATTCTGAAAGATTTAATTCAGCTTTATTGATATGTTAAAGAAGAGATTACATAAAGGAGCATGCCAAAAGGGAACAGGGTCTATTTTCCGCTCTCTCATGCACATGTGTTTTCCTGTTTCAATGACAGTAAAGGCAGTGTTTGGCAGGTGTATCTCAGATTTCTTTCTGCCATAAGAGAGCAAACTGAAGTTAATATATACACAGAGCAGTGTGAAGGCAGCCAATATACCAGTGTCATTTATTGACTTCAATTGACAACATTTATGTGCAGAAGAGTCTCGTGTCCCTCAAAAGCAGGCATAGGAACAGTGCAATGAGTCATCACTTAGAAGATGGGGAGGAAAGCCAGTACATTGGATCCATCCATTCTCCAGACTCATCTGAAAGTGCATGCAGACTCACACTACGCTTTTTCTTCACTTTGTCACTGGTTTATCTTACTAAGTTATCTTCCTCTTAAGAAAAATTGCCTCAGTTTCCTCTTTAGCTCTTTTCAAGGTCTCTGCATATTTTTTTTTAAATAAAATTCTGGTAAAAAGATCCCCCAACACTCCTAGGGAGTTAATTTTGAAAATTACTTCAATGCTCTAATGCTCTGCATACTAATCCACTTAGGCTTTCTTTTTCAAGCTTATGAGTGCCAGCCATTGACTTGTTCTACTTGACTACTTTGAACCTCACACTGGGTTGCAGATTGTATATTGTTAAATGTAAGAAAGCGTATCCAGTTGTTAATAATTACTCACTTAAAATTTATCTAAATGAAATGTGAAAATTAAGATTACTCTTTATAATTATGCTTTTCCAAATTTCTGGGGGGAGTGTATGTTTAATAAGGGCAGTGGGGAAAGGGCAATTAGAATAAACTTTCTTCTTGCATGCTTCAAAATCTATTTCCCAGTGTGTGGAAGGTAGCACAGGAACAAGAACTACAGCAAAATCAGAGGTGCAGGAGGCTTGGTTAGTGTCATACTGAACAGATAAATTGCTTGTAGCAGACGCTCACGTCTGGGAAAGTTTCTGCTTTTGGTGTTCACAAGCTGCTCACATTGAGCCCTTCAGTATAAATCCGTAGCACACGAGAGCTTGCTCAGCTGCTAAATCAAAGTACAACCACTTGCTTTAAAAGGGAGTTAGCATGGACTGCAATTCAAGACTACCTGAATTCTGGTTTTTTTGTAACAGATTTTTTCTTGTCCTTATCTATAGAGAGGACACATGAGGAGCAAAGGAGAAGATAAGTCCTATTTCTGTACTTTTGGAAGAATTTGTTCAGCAGAAGGAAAGGCTTGAAAAATCTTTACAGAGAGAGTATTGGTACCAAATTGTCACTGTGCTGCAGATTGCTGTTTTGCTTTTTAAGATGTAACTTACACTTGTGTGGATTTCTAGCTCTTGCTCTTTTTACCTCATTTTAATCAATGTGTTAGCTTTAAACTGAGCTTATCTTTAGCATAGTACTTTGAAGTTAGCAGTTCAGGGTTTTCTAAAATTATAGTTGCCATAGACCCATCAAAGTATATACAGTCTAATTCTAAATTAAAGGCTACAGTAGCAGAAATGGCTTCTACAGTATAGAAGTGGATTGGCCACTGAACTAACAGTTGATACCTACAGATGCCTACAACAATTCTCTTCTAGGAGCTAGTGATACAAAGAATTCTGTGGCCAACACTGAGTGGAGTGAACAATGTTGTCCTCTTGAAGAAAAAAAAAAGAATTGTTTCTAAGTTGGATAGAATAATGCTACAAGGATATATGGTGTGTTTAACTCAAACTGTATTTTCAAAGTTAAAATAGTAGTTAATTTTGTATTTTCTATATGTTTCTTACAGGCTAGAAAAAAGCCAGGATTTAATTTAGAATCTAATGGTTGCACATGTGTGTTTATTGTGAATTCTGGTATTTAGGTTGACTGTGGTTATGTAGAGAGAAATAATACTTTTAAAAATGAAAAAGTTTATTTCATAACACACAAACATTACTTATTATGAACTCGCTTCTCAGTACTCTTGTTACCAAGCCTTCGAACAATGCATATAATACTAGGTTATATGGGAGAGATAGTAGTTTGTCAGTAGTTTTAATAAAGATACAAGTAAGGTCACTATCATGCAGTGAAATTTGTATTTGGCTAAATTGTTTCCCATCAATACTGGTTCCTTCATTGTCCTCCCATTCTAGGATTTTCCTTTTTTTCTTTTTCTTTTCGCCTTTATTGCTTCAGCATCTGTTACTTGAAGCCTGTCTAATCACTCAAGTATTCTGTAAGCTCTTCTTACTGTTGGTGCCACTTACACACTTCCTGAATGTAAGACCAAGAGACGGAAAGAAACTGTCTTCTCTCATTCTGGCTTGTATTCATGACTCAGAAACTTATACTTTTTCTTTTTTTTTGGTAGACTAGAAGACCTTGAGTAACATCAGTCGTCTCTCAGACAACAGGTATTTGCCTGAAATGACTCGTCCATATTGTGAGAATTTCTTTAGAACTGAACACTGAGTCATAGTTTAAAAAACAAGTGAGTAATCACTTGTTATCTCAATTTCTCTAATAGTAAAAAATTATTTATGAATATTTTATGAATATATAAAGTAAAAAAACTGCACAAATGCATAAAGAACATTTGAGTGGTTTTCAAGCATAAGTCGATGAGTATCAGCAGGAAAGGAAAAAATCAATATGCTGGGGTCAGAAGTCAGTGGCTAAAGATGCAACATACAATATATGTCAGTTTCCTACAAGGTGAACAGTATAATTTTCAAAAGGTTACTTTCAATTTTGAACTCTTTTTTTGCCATTGAAATATCAGTTAGTGTTCTGTGCTGTAATATTACACAATATTTCATTTGGGATATTTAAATTAATAGTTCAACATATATGATTGGACTGTAAATGCTTTGGACTGGATAAGACACTCAGTAAGATCAACTCAGTTTTTGAACCCAGTTTCTTTGGAAACATAAAGGAACAAGAAAGAAACAATATATATAATAGTCTGATGACACTGCAGAACAAAACCATACAGTAGACAGTGAAAAGCTTAGGAACTGATTTCTGCATCTTTAGTGTAAGAGGAAGTGAGATAACTGAAGCTGACTTGGTGGTCTAGTAGCTGTACTTTAATGTTTAGATACCTTCAGAAAAGTTAGGCTGGTAATGTTCCTAAGAATAATAAACACAAGAGCATTTTCTCCTATGTGTTCTTTTAGTTAAAAATGAGGAACACTATATCCATGTTTATGAAACCTCCTTTTTTCATACCCAAGATAGTAATATCTCCTGTTGTGACTAAGTTATTGATAATAATTGCTATCATTGAATAGCCTTGATGATTATCCCTGTATCCCAATGTTTTTTTATTTTCTTTTTTTTGTTTTCTTTTGTTTTAAACACAACCAAATAGTTAGCAATAGAGAGAATGTGTGAGGGAGAATTCTGTAGTCAGATGGAGGCAATTCATTAAGTTGTAGATTAGACTTGCCATATAAATTAACAATTTAATTTCATTTCAAAATAGTTTTCATGATAATGTTTTAGGACAATAAATGTCACCTTAATTCTGTAATATGTGAGAAGGCACTTCTGGAGGTATATTTATTAAAATATAGGAAGGTTTGCTGGCCTAGAGAGTATAGTAATCTATGACTTCTTTCTTTCTTGCTCTTCTACTTTAATGTAAAGAGACTTTCAGATCATCTTGGAAAACTTTCTGCTAACAAGTGAATTTTGTAATCCTGAACTAAAATAAGATTTGTTCCAGGCATATATATATATGTGTGTGTGTATATATATATGTATATATAATATATATACTCTAATACATGTAACTCAGATAGTTTCAATAATACTAATTCATTAAAAACCTTAATATATGTGATATTGTTAGGATTGGCATGTGATGCCAAAAAAAGCCTAATTGACTGTGGTAATTTTAAAGTACTGACATTTTTTATTACAGCACTCTGGCATTACATTGGCAAAGATACTTTATGTATTGAAATTCTGCACAAATTACATGCAAAATGTAGTTCTTTCATGTGTCAATATGCTGCCTATAGCTGTAATTATACTATGTGCACACATCACATTAATAGCACGGAGGAGAGCTGCAATGCCAGAGGATTCTCGTCTATTTGCCATAATTGCTGCGATTAGAAAAAGGGAAAAAATACATTTGCTTAGTCCATCAAAAGTTACACAGTATTGAAGGAATAAGGGTTATATAGCTGCTTTACCCAGTATGATGCGAAGTTCGGCAGGGGTCTTGCTAAAATTATGCCTACATCCTCTCCCATTCTACTGTAAAAATAAAATAAAGCCATTTGTCATGTTGGTAAGGCTCATGGGAGTGCCCTTGTCATCTCAGAGTGAGTCCTCTAAAGAGTTTTCCTAGTCCTATACAATTTATTCACCAATCGTTTGGAGCTCAGTAAATTGCAGAGTGCAGTTATCCGTGGCATTTGTGAATGGGCAACTTACTTTTTTTCTCACAGCAGGTGTGAAGGTGGGAGAAACCAGAGAAGCTGCAGTTAGTCTTATTGGTTCACTTAAAATGAAAACTAACTAACAAATAAACCCCTGTAACCAGAGAGGCCTTGCTGCATGCTCTGTGTCTAGTTGCGCCATTTCGAAATTGCCTTCACTCCTTCCTTAAGAACATAAGAACATAATTTATTTAAAATTGTTTATTTAATCAGAAAATTAATCCTACCTCTGGTTTTGCTATAGAGAGTCTGTTGTCATGTTAGAATGATAACGTACTTCACTCTGAATTACCCCAGTTCTCCAGTTCTTCTCAAGGTTCTTTCTTCCATGTATATTGTCGTTCTACTGTAAATGGAGAGTCTCTGGCTTATGAGCATTGTGTATGGACTTTTTTCCCCTTTATCAAAATTCTCCAAAAGCCACACAATCAAATTTGAGCCAAAATGATAGCCTCATAACACATGAGTTACAATATTAGTGATAGGTACTTTGGGAGGTTTCAAGGTACTAAACTGTACAAGAGATTTATTTTTGTCTGTGTATCTCGGTAAATTTCTAATGGGCATCTAACTACACAGCTTTATTATTGTCATGGTCCCATTTGATCAGTTGGCACAGCTTCAGGATGGATAGGTAGCGGGGGAATAATCCTGCTGCATCAGGGTTTGAAGAAAAGACTGAAGAACTGATGCCATCAGTTACTTCAAAAGTTACAACCCAAGTGCTGTGTAGATAGAATAGTTCTTTAATGACAGTGAACTGACATTCATGACTGAAAACACAGTGTCTAGGGCAAAAGCAAAGGGTAAGCCTTGAGTGACTGTCAGTGAGAAGCTCATTTCCAAGCCAGAAGAGGTTTGCAACAGTCATGAAAAGGGAAGTGAATTCCCCTTTGAGATCAGCCATAGTAGCCTGTATCAATTATTGTCTGTTCCTTTTTAATGTACTGAATATTTTCTTTTTTTTACCATCACTGTAATATAAATATTAAATTAAGTGGTAGCCAGTATTATTATGAAAACCTCTGAGAAGCTTTCAATAGTTATGAATCATCGAATGTGTTTTTAAATGTTAGCTTTTCTCAGTAAACTGAAACAACTCACCCTCTGTTTGTACACTTTAATTGGATGGAATGAATTCTTAGTGTCAATTTGTAATTATATACAAAACATCAAATTATATACAGATAAACCTATTCTATGTTTGTTTGGAGATTGAGAAATCCCCAGAATTAATTGCTGGAAGCTATTCCCCCATTATCTGAGGAATTATTTTTATTAGTGGAACAAATCTGGACATAGTTAGCTTTGTTTGACAGAACAAATTATATAAAAGCCAGAGGAAATGCATATTAGCATGTGTTTCTGCTTTTCAGTCATTCTTACAAAAAATTACATGAAAAATTTCTGTAATTCTTGTTTTCATAAAGTGATATATTTAGAAATGTTAGTTTGATAAATATCTTTTGTAATTTATGGAGTAAAATAAGAGAATATTTAAAAGTAGGATGGATTTTTAAAGTACTCAGCCTTCATCACACAAGAATCTTTGCATGTAATTGTACTTTGTAATTTTGAGAATATTTGTTTACATTTTGCACTTCCCTCAACCTGATGTTGTCAGTTTAATTCTTTTAGTCAGTATCAGTTGTCAGTTCTCAGTCTTGCTAAAACAAGGCTGTTCCCTTTGAGCTCACCACCTTGTAGGAGACATTACAGACATTTTAGAACCCAGGACCAGGATTTTTCATTAATCTAGCTTTAAAGAGAATCATGATGTTTCTATTACTACAGGCTTACTGCTTCTCAGGATTTGTTGAGGCAGATGAGATGATAGTCCTTCCTAACAGCTTGGAAGGTTTGGAAGGTGGGAGAATGATATGACTGGTGTACCAGTCTCTGTAGAAATCTGTCAGTCGTGACAGTTTTCACTAACTTCCAGTGCAGTAATATTGTAATGGCATGGTGATGTAAATGTCAACTTTGTAACAGCATCCCTCAGGAAAATCTGAGTAGGTGGACGACATTATTTTCACCACAGGCTGAGCTATCCCAGCTTTTTCAGTTGGTGCAAATGTGACACAGAATAAGTGGGGATGAAAGAGTCTGTTCTCTATGGATAGTGTTTTGCAAAGAAAAAAAATCATTTTTCTATGGATATACTTGAAAAGATTTCTATTTCTATTGTGTTTTCATATTTTCAAAAAGTTGTAATATTTTAATGAAAAAAACAACATTCAGGTTTGTTGTAGAATTGATCAAATAATTTAGTAACACAGAGACCAGTTATGAGTGCTTGCATGTATTATCCATGATAATGAGCTACATTCTTTAGTAGATTTTATACATCTTGTGCTTCTAAAATAGACTGTTTACATAAAATGATAACTACTAGAATATGTGAAATAAATTCAATAATGCAATGCTTAGAACTTTCAAGTACAAGAAGAACATGTACTAATTCGAATCCACCTCCATTGTTACCTTAAGGGCAGCTCTCTCCATAGCAACTGAAAACTTTTCAAGGCAGCAATAAACTAATCCTCTCCAGCTTCCAGAGCACCATCAAGGAATTTTAAAAACATTGGACTTCCAGCAGCTAAATACTTCTGAGGATTCAGAAGGCCACAAAGCTAGATACACAAGCATTCTTTTTCCCTTCAGAAGGTAAGAAAATTACATTCAGAAATAAATGCTCGTAATATCCTTGTAACAATGATATTTATTCCTAATTGCTAACAGTAAAATATATCTAAGCACTGAAAGATTTCCTAATATCTAAAAACATACTAACTTTTATCTGAATAAATGCCCATTTGAATTCAGCAGTTCTTTTTCAGTTTTAAATACTTTGTTAGCAGAGTTTCCTTTAAAATAAGACACGTGTATCATATTGCATTTCAAAGAAGATGAACGTATATGTGGCTGTTTAACACATGTGCATTACTATCTGAATATGTGTGTCACTGCTGGCATCTGCCCACCAATAAAATCAAAACTTCTGTGGAAAACAGAAGTGAAACTCTATTCTATTTCTTGTGCTTTTATCTTGAGATAGATTACTGTTAAAGGAAAAGGAGTGGTTTATTAGGAAAGATTGTAACAAGACAGATTTATAGTACAAAATGTCTTTTGCAGTTAGAGTTTACCAGTTAAGCTTGTTTGTCTTGTTTATTCACTGAGTTCTTTGAGTGAAATGATAACCTCAGTTTTGTAATTCTTCCGTCTGAGTAGTGATCACTAATTTTTAAGTACATCTTGTTCCTTCTTTTTTTGTACTGTATAGCTGGAGTTTAGTAATGTTGGTAAAGTGTTTTGACAATATAACCTGCTTTATATTATTGCTGTGTAACATAATTACTGCATATTCATATCGGTATTAGACTAGTTATATTTATTTACAGATATTTTGTTACTAAGAACCTGTTCATGGTGAAATGAAAGTGAAAGCCATGGTATTTTCCTATTCTTCTTAAAAGAATTATTAGTGAATGCAATAACACTGAAATGAAACAGAGAGACTTTATTTTTAAGAAGAGGGAAGGGCACTTTGAGACAACCTCTTGTTGGTAATTCTAAAGAAGTTTTGAGGCCATGGTTGTCTTAGTTTCCTGCTGTTCTGTGCTGTAAAGCCCTTACAGGCTCCCTGTTGTTCAAAAACTGCTTGTCACTGCAAATCAGCTTAGCCGACCAATTAATAAATCCTTTCGAACATATTGCATTCACACTAATTAAAGCGTTGGGTTTTTTCCCCTTTACCATTCAGATTCTTCAGGTTTCCAGTTTAAGCTGTGAAGTGCAAACAACAATCCAACATTCAGTGCAGATCACGCACTACAGGAAGAGGAGATGTGTTTTCTGACCAAGCATCCAGCTCTTGGGGTGGTATGTTCTGCTTTCATATTCAGCGTGCTCATTGCTGAAGGACAGCCTGGGGAAGAGCATGGGCAGGATGGCAGCAATCCTCCCAGCAGAGGCTCTCTGGTGGAAGTTTTACGCGTTCTCTCAGCTGAAAACACTGAGCTCCACATGAACCACTCACGAGAACTGGTCAAAATGTTACTGGAGAGAGCTGAGTGCCCACAGCGGATTTTTGGCATGCAAGAGGATTGTAATCTGGTTAGTGCTTCAATTAATGAGGGATATCTTTACAGGATCATCAGTGAGTTCTAACATTATTTGTTAGAATGTCCTGAATACGATACCTAAACATGTAAAAAACTTGTTGTTGCAGCAAAAAAAAAAGTCCGTGCTTTGTTTCATTTTGAATTATTATTATTTATTGTTTGAGCTTATGAAGAGATATTCCAAACATGACAGGCATTCCTTTTATAGTTTCCAAGTGTTTGTTTTCCAGCAAAAATTTTTCTACTGAAAACTGGTCTAACAAAGCATGAGCTTGAATTTGGGGCACAGGATTTCCACCATGGAAAGACATAGGTAAACACTGGGGACAAGTTCTGCACTTTTTTTGTAGTTGTTTTTGATTTTACTTTATAAAAATAAAACCCAGACAGGATTGTCTCAGATTTATGTGCCATTTCACTGAAACATTCAAGATTAAGGGGAAGGTTTTGTGGGCAGTTCAGGTCAAGGAAAACGAAAGGCAGAACAATGAATCTGCAAATCCAAACTGAAACTGGAAATAGTCCAGGGTACAGTTGCACAGAGGGATTGGTTGTCTACTTGAGAATATTTTCAGAACTCAGTCCTGATTCAATGAAGAAAGGACAGGGACAGTGTTACTGAGCAACTCAGCTGAAAGGGACGACAAAGGGCTTGGTCAGCCTTGGCTTTCATTACTCTGGCTCTGGCACTGTTCAGTGACCTACATACAGCAGTGTCACTTTATGAGGATAGTCTGAAAGGTGCATGTTTTTACAAGGTGCTGTTCTCAGCAATCTGCCAAGCCAATGAAGTGGGAATCTTTTTATCCTGTGCAGTAGACAGCTGCTCACTTAATTGACCCTTTCTAAAAATGCTCCCATTTTTCATACAAGCCCAAATTTGAAATTTCATACATAAATATTGTAGGTGCCTTTCATTACCTAAATGGATAGTTTTTTATGAAAGAGATTATTCACACATGGGCAATTCATATGCATCAGATACTGGCCCAGACTGAAAACTGACAATGTATTAAACATGGGTATATAGTCATCCTAAACTTCACAAAATGGGATTAGGTTTCTGTTTGCCCATTATATTTGTCTTCTTGAGTGCCGTAGTTTATTGTATTTGTGATGTATTTCTGGAGAACTTGCCCACTGTGTTCTTGGACAAAATCTAAGGGAAACTTAGCTGGGGCTTACTGTGGTCTGTTCAGACTTCATCTTGGAAATTTTCTATTGGAAGACTTTGAGGACTTTCACCATTTTCAGTATTCCTCAATGTCGTCTGAGTCAGAAACGCTGCACACATCCTGCACTGTCGCTGTTTCTGTGCCAGCACCACAGGAATGTGGTTTTCTGTAGGAAATCCTTGAGAGAGACGTGGCATTTTCAGTCATATGGAGCCCACATGGCACTGTGCTGAAATCTTCTGTGATGATTTAGCAAGATTTGGTAAACCAAGACAGCAAAAACTGTGCAAGGAGCACTATGCTTCAAGTTCATCAAAATTTGAAACAGAATGCCCCACCTTAGCTTGGCATTTTCTTCCTCATACTTGCTGGAAATCACTAATTGATTTCAGATTCAAATTTCCCTTCTAAAGCCAGGATTCCGTTTATACCACAGGAGTTTGTTTTCAGACTTTTTTTTTGTTTTGTTTTTTTATGATATTGCTGATGGACATTTAAAAGCACTGAAGTTTAACACTTTCTTTAGACCCTCTTTTGGTTTGTTGCTATGTAGTGGCCCTAAGACTCTCTGGGCAGGGGCTGGCAGCTATTGAATGGCATCTGACATTTCTTTATCTCCTAAGCACACAGAAGTCATTTACTTCTTGCATTGTTAAGAAATTTTTTTTGGAACTTCTGGGGGCTTAAGCAAAAGAAACTTGGACTTCAGTGCCTGAGTTCTGGGCTTCTTTTTTATAGAATATAAACATTTCTAAATCAAGGACATGCAGATGGTTTTTCCTGTAAAAATATTTGTAGCAGCAAAAAAACCCCACAAACTACCAAACCAAAAAAAAAAAAAACACCAAAAAAAAAAACCCCAACCTAGTGACAAACCACTTTGTATCCTCTTTATATCTCTTCAAGGGTCACTGGTCAATGGTCCTGGATTACCCATATACTATAGAGTAATTGCATCTTTTACAATGCATCTGCTTCCTTCTAATGAGCAATTTTCTTTTCAGTCATCTTCCTTGCAAGAGCAAACAATGGACTCACTGATTGCCATTTATCCTCAGTGGATTTTAAAATCTTACAGAAATCTTTGAAAATCTTCCACTTCATGCCATATGTTTATTGCATTACTACAGAGTGTTCATAAAGGCTGGTTGACTGACTTGAGGTCTTTGGGACTGAAAACAGAATAGGCTCCTCCTAGTCCAAAGAGTAACTCTCAGAGACTGCGTTAGGAAATGTAAGAGTTAAAGGACTTTGATAAGAAATGTAGGCAGGACACAGTGAATCATTCTGTAATCTAGCTTATTTATGTAAATAAATAGTTATTTGGGATATTAATATCTACAGTTTTCCTTTTTTTCTTTTTTTTAGATTCAGTATTTTGAGAATATTTTTTAGAACTCTTCATATTAAAAAGTAGCAGCTCTCAGTTCCTCCAAAGAACTTTGGCTTCTGAACATGACAATGTTTGTTTCATTAACTCAGCTTCAGTGTAGGAAAATGAGCTAATGTGCAAGGTGAGCCCCACCAAACAACATATCATGCTTGTAGCCACAAAAATTTTATTCTGACAAACTGGATTCTGTCTGGATTCATTAATTACTTAGAGTTCAGTGTTGATCCTCCCATGATATCTCATGTGTTGTAGTTTCTTCTCTGCAATGTACAGTTCAGCTTCTCTACTACTGTTGAGATTAGCTGATACATCTATAACATGCTTGGAAAGGAGTCTGTTAGAAAAAAACAGATACAGAATGAGTAACATTAATTAAAAGATCTCTTCAAGAAAGATTCTTTGTTTTGGACTTCAGTATCTTATTTCTCATAGACTGAGATAGACCTCTATTAGTCTTCTGGTCAAATTTACAGACTAACTTTTGTATGAGCAGCAAAAGTTTCTGGAAAATGTCTTTGTGTCAAGAAAAATTTGAGAGATAGATAGATATATAGATATGTGATAGATAGATAGATAGATTGGTGTGTGTATGTATATATATATATACATTTATATATATGTATATATATACACACATACATAAAAAATCTGTGCTCAGATGTAAAACTTGCACAGGGTGAATATGTAATTCAGTCCCTCGTGAAATGCATTTGAAGGACTAAATGGGGTTGAGACCTTGTGCTGGCTCTCTGCACTGGATCTCATTGTTGCAGTTAATAGAATTCATTGAGAAACATAAAAATAGCTGTGTGATTACAGGCTCAATTATATCTCTCAGCTGTGCATTGAATATGATATAACTTCTGTTTACATAGCCTCAATTAACTACAGTTCAGCAACTGTTTTTATCTTATAATGTAAACATATACAGAATGCACAGATGAAAATATGAATAGACTACCCCTTATCTAATATATTTGTAACCAGAAGTATAATCTTCTGAAGCCAGTGGAAGGTTTTTGCTCTCTACAATGATTGATCAGAATTATTCCTAATTGTAGTGAGTCTCAAACCACTAAATCATGGAATTACGGAATAGAATCATAGAATGGTTTGAGTTTGAAGGCACCTTAAAGCTCATATAGTTCCACTCCCCCTACCATGAGCAGGGGCACCTCCCAATAGACCAGGTTGCTCAAAGTCCCATCTCTAGGACACTTGACTTAAAAACAAAAGGAGTTCTGGAAAAAAAACCCTGGTGTGATCTTGCAGCCATAGAACTGCAATGAATTACCTGCAGCCTGCTCCTGCCATTCCATTAACCTGTATCTGTGTAGTTTAGGGTTCAGTCCCTTAAATATAGAAGTCGTAATCTCCTGTTGTCCTTCCTAGCTGTATTTGCAGATTCCTGGCACTGTGCCATTTGAATTGAATTTCTATTTATTTTTATTTCTTCACAGTGCCTTGAACCAGATGCTTTGTTACTAATAGCTGGAGGGGATTTAGAAGAACAACTCAGTGAAGAAGTATTTGAGAGAATTTCTCTTATTCTTCTCTACTACATTCTTCATCGTAGAGATATGTGCTCTTCAGAATTCAGCTTGAATGATAAGGATTATAAATTTTACCTACAGAGTATGCTTAGTTTAAGACAGGATGAAGACTGTTACTATTTTTCACGGAATGAAACTGAAGATATTTTAGCTGCAGTAAGGCAACATTTTAAAACTTCTGAAAACCAGGTAAAGAAAACATATGTAAAAATAACTTGATCTTTATTACAGATATAATTCCTTCATGCTAGTACAGAGACTATGCCAGTATCACAGTCCTACAGAAAACTGGTAAATGAAAATGTTTGAGCCCAGGCTGAACATTGGTATTGTGTTGAATGTGCTGTTTAACACTTTCCTTTGAGCTGTTTCTGGCATGTGCCACTTCCATGGGGTTTGCTGTGAAATGGTTTGGGAGATACTGCACCTTAGGGACCATTCCCAATAGGTAATTTAGATGCAGTTGCCCTGCTTAGGGCAGATGGAAAAGAGCACAGCTGTGTAGATGCAAGATCTTGCACTTGTCTCCAAGGAGAGAAAATACTTTCTCATCTCAGATATTTATTAGCATAGGTACACTAGCAGTGATTGCATTTCAATGGTATAAAGCAGAACAGCTCCTATGTTGGCTGGTATAGAAGAAATAATGAATTGTTTTGCTGTGATGAAATCCTTCCCAGGTTCTACACTTCCTTTTTTGTCCAAAGCTGGACGTAGTGAGGAATCTGTCCAAAGATATGATGGCTTCCTTCAGTTGGAACCCATACCTTTGTGACTAATTATCTACCAGCATGGATATGCCTTTTAGAAAGATTGTTAAGGACAAGCTTAAATTTAAAGTTGAAAAAAAAAAAGAGCATACTGAGTATTTTCAACTAAGATCATTGTTTCTAAGTCAGGAAACATGCAGTGAGTTTTCTCACTGCTGTTTAGAGTTCCTTATGTCAAATAGGATCTGTAAAATAATAGAATAATATTCTAGAATTCCAAATTGAAGAAAAACTTTTCCTTTTAATGGGCAATAAAAGAGGTTTTTGCCAGATTAGATAACTCGTAAAGTATAGGTTGACTTCCTGGTTGCAGCCCCTTAGATCTGTTCAATGTATTGAGTTAAATTTGGTTTATACAAAGGTTGAATTTGTCCTTTTAATTTCATTAGATTTTAATTTACAGCATACTGTAGTTGGGTAGGAGAGCTGGCTGTGTCCAGAATGTTGAGGGCTTCCAGTTCCTCTCTCTGCCTTCCTTGTGTGGTCGTTTCACACCATAAATTATTCATTGACCAGTACTTTTGGTTCTGAGTCTTGGTGAACGTGCCGATTTCCAAGGACTCCAAAGGTATCTGAGCAACTGTAAAGAGGCATTGGAGGGTATTTGGAATGTCAAGATAGAATAACACCCCATAAAATGCTTTACTGAGGGTTCTGTTTGTTTATGCTGGCACTATACTGAGTTGTCAAGCCTGTCCAGTAACTGAGACTTCACCACTCACTGACTTGAGGGAAAAGAGGTTTCTTTTATGAAAGGTACACAAAACATAATAGTGTAATACTTGGAATCACCACACTTGAGTTATGGAAAAGGTCCAACGGTGCAGGGTAGTCATAGAAGAAAAGGATTTTCAGTGGCTCTTTATGTGTTTTGGTTTCATAGAAAATATCTGCTTTTTTAGTCATTGCACCTAATATCTTGTTTGAAATGAGAGATTAAATTTTGGGTTGTGGAAATTTTAATGTGTAGTGAACAAACAGGAAAAGAAATGGCAGCCTCTTCTCTATAGTGTTTATGGCCTACAAGGAGAGATGAGTATGTGTAAAATAAATGACTACTGTATTGGCTCATCTAGTTGACTTTTAAATTTTTTTAATATGAGTTAGAAACAAACTAAATTAAGTAATTTTGTTGTTGTTGTTGTTGTTTCATTCAAACCCAACTATTTGCAGTGAAAATAAACAAGAAAGAAAAAAAGGGAAGAAAATATGAAAAGGGGGATAAATTTCCAGGTAACTGAGAGAGTGTGCAGACCTCCACACACATGGGTGCATATCACTGCCTACTGTTTTTATTTGGTCACCCAGCAGGAAAGTCACCCTTTATCTGCAAAATTCTATCTTTCCATATTGTCACCAGATAACTACTCCATAAAAAAACCCTATTGATTCCATTTACTAGGAACTATAAACATTTAAAGAATTCTTTCTGAAGTTTGAGATGAAGAGTTAAAGTCTGCATTATTTGAGTGAATTTCTGGCACTTTAGCATAAATTCCTCCCCTTTCTTTCTTTTTCTGGAAGTAGATGGAGATGTAATTAAGGAGGACACTGGGAACAATAGAATCAGCAGGAAAATAACACTAAGCAAAAATAACCTGAATGAAGGACTGTACTTTTCCCCCATTAGACACTGAGTAAATGTTCAAGATTTTTAATTCTATGCCTGTTCTCCTGAAAATATCCTTTGATTAGCTGTCCTGCTGGCAATTACAGCTTACATCTTAGTATTTTTCCTACTCTGGTTGTCTGTGAAATTGTTCTCCCCAGTTTCTCCTCCTGTCACTCTGATTATTTAAATGGAGGTGAGCAGGACTGTCTTCATGCTGTTTTCTCCTGATTTCAGTGTGTTGATGTGAGTACTCTGGAGAAAAACGCTGATATAATGGACAGAGATGGTGCTGATGAAAACACTCTTCCACGCCTGGCTGCTTTAATCCTTACTCTGGCTCTCCAAGGAGTCTGTATGGGGAAAGCAAGCTTGCCTTCCCCAGAATTCTTTATAAAATATATTTTCAGTTCTCTAAATAGTACCACTGAGCTCCAAGTGACAGGTAAGCTGGAGTGTGCAAAGTTCATTTTCTTCAGGAAAATTTATTGTTGGACTTACCAGAAATGCTACTTAACCATAAGTAATTAGAAGTGTAGGAGAGATCTAAGTGGTCCAAAAACAACAAAACAAAAAAACCTGAAGCAAAACAAAAGAAATGTTGAGTTCTCAGCAGCAGCAACTATTAATTTCTATAAAAGGTTGTGCCTGCTTAGCAGTTTAAGAAGCTACACCATCAACTCAGGGGCCTGGTATGGATTTAGAGGGTTGTTGTTAGACATCTACTTTTCCTTGTTTGTGGCAACTGCTAATAGCAACAGTTTATAAGCTTTTCAAAGCACTTAAAAAAATTACATTAAAAGGTTACATGGGTTAAAAGAGATTAAAAAGTTGAATTGAGCATAAGTAAAAACATTTTTAACATGCATAGATTACACATTGGCACATTGAATCACAGAAATAAATATTAAAAAAATAATAATCCTTAGCCCCAAACTGGGGCTCCTAGATTGTACTTACATAAATTGGTTTGGCAGCAAAGCCCTTCCTTTAAAATTGCCCAGCCAGATCTTCCAAAATAATTAACTCACAAGAATGGATGGAGCCATCTCAGCATAGTGCTACTAAATAGCTATATATGTGGTGAAATCTGAGTCCCAGTGAAGATTGGACTGTATGGTTGGTGGAGTTAGGATGTCATTCAGAAAAACAAAAAAATATTCTTAACCAGGATACTTACAGTGTAAGTATATTTTAAGTCTAAGGTCATTATACTGTCCCTTTAAATTTATTTAAATTCTTAATACTAACTTCAGGAAAGAGTAAGAATCTGGAAGCATGCAAAAAGAAAATTAGATTTTACTACATTTAGAAAACAAATATACCTGCAGCTCCATTCAGATCTGTTTGTTTAAGTAGCCAAAAGAAAGCAGTGAAATATCTTGTCAGAAACCTTTTTGGGAGGTTTACCATTAAGGTTATATACCATTTGCATTTTCTGAGTAACAAGATTAAAAAAATAAAGGATTATCACATGGAAACATTCTCAATTATCTAAATTTCTCTAAAATTCATTTGTGGACCACTTTTTATTGGACAAATTAAGTTTTACAGAAATTATTGCTATGGCTTCATTTGAAAATGCAGAGGTGAAGTAAGGTGATAAGGAAGATAGGATAGGGCCTGCCTCCTCAAATAACTGGGCATTCCATCAGCAGAAGCACCCATTGCACCCAAGCTATGCCATGAGGTACATCTGTGCATGATGTCAGATTTGGATTAGGGATCCTGGCTCTCTCATTTCTCTCCTGGTACTGTGAGCAGGCATGTTTCCCAGTTAACCAAAGGAGAGAGAAAGTTCACTGTCCTGTGTTGCACTTCTGAAGTGCAAGGGCAGCACAGCATCCTGAAGATTGATTTCAGGACACCCTATAGAGGATCTGTCTCCTGATCCAAATACTTGGCTGTGGCAGTTTGGTGTGGAGTTCCATTTACGCACAAAAATTTTAAGAACAGTAAAGTCATTTAGCAATAACTAGATAACTTTGTCAGAGATGATGATTAAATGAAAGATGAATTGCCTTTCAGTCATGTCTGTTTTCTTCTGAGATAGTCATAGGAAAAACATCTGAGCATGGTATGTAAAGAAGGAAAGGCTGAGGACCTGGGTGTCTGGAACTTCCAGAGTTGTTAAGCAGAAATTGCCTCTAGTGTCAAACTGAGAAAATAGTATTAAAATGAGGAATTGAATCAATGTTATAACAAACAAAAAGAAAAAAGATACTGTCTTTTAAATGTTTTGTCTTTTAAGTGTGCATTTTTCCATGGTAACATATCTCTTTTCTAATGAATTACTAGAACTAGAACAACTACTAAATATGCTTACAGCCAAAAAGACCTGCATTGTAAATGGACAATTTCACAGTCACAAAAGAAGACTTTACAGTGTAGCAATCAGAGATATTGGAAGAAAAAATACTCCTGTCAAAGGAAACCATACAAGAGGAGACTATCTGAAAGACTATTTTGAAGATCGTGAAAGGAACACAGACTGGGACCAGGTTAATTTACTTTTATGTTACTATAGTGTTGGTGGCAGAATTTCACCGACAGAAGTTTAAATTGATTTGGAAACCATGCAGTATTTCTGAGGTAAAATGTATTGGTTTCAAAAAGGCATGTAGATACTGATGAAAATATATATTTATAAGGCTGTATTTGTTTAAATACTAATTGGGGAAAGAAATTTCTGGATGTTGAATGTGTGATTAAAGTCACTGGGAGGGGCTAACAATGGTTAATGTTACATGGAATCAGGTGTTTCTTCAAGACACAGAGGACTGGAGTAACACGGCTTTGATGTTTTCATGCAGTTAGAGAGTTCTTGTGGTTGTATGTCACAGAGTTTCTAGGACCCCTTAAGTGACCTGGTAGAAAGAAGGATTGTTGTGTATTAAGGAAAACAAAGTAAATTAAAGTTCCTATGTAAGTTGCTTTTAAAAGGCTTTTGTAAATTGAAGATTGGGCATTTCCAAACTTTTTTCATAGCCATCTGTGAAATCCAGAAGCCTTCTTTAGAAAGTGAAAAGGCTGTAAAACAAAGCCTTAGCTACTCCCCAGTATCCTCTCTGAGGACTTTGAAGGACACTGGCTTATTGCAGGTGATTTTATCTTTATCCTAAGAATTTGAAAACAGTTAAATTTCATTTATAGGAGTGATCAAGATGGTAACTAACATCCATCTTGTAGACTAGGTATCATTCCTTAGACAAAAAGGAGACTTCAAAGTATTTAATTGGTATATATTTTGATGTATACATTTGAAATATATACTTAAAGGACACTCTTCTATTGTTTTCAGTTCTTTACCATTTATGTTAACTCACTGGCGATGTTTCTTCTCCATTTAGAACTGAGTGATGTGCAATTGACTTTTGCTGTGTGGTCATTTTATTATGTGGAACAGAGACAAATTTCATCTGGTTAATGCTATTCTGATAGATATTTATCTGTGTAATTATATTGTATTTGAAATGCATACTCTATCAATACATTCATTTCTTTGCAGCTGACCACAAAAAAAGGATCATGCTGATCAGCATGATGAAGCTTTTAATGGGGTCTCAAAATAATCTTAAATTAAGGTCATTTTAAATGTGTTTCATATGAATTTTAAAGTATGAAGGACAGAAATCAGTAGTGATACTACCTGTAAAAGAAGTAAAATTGTTCTCTAGCAATTGAAGTATTTTTAAAGCTCAGGTTTTGATTTATTGAACTTCTGAGACTGACTGTAACTCAAAAGATGTGTGCAGGAGCATTATCTGAGTCTTAGGAGTCGACTGAGAGCCAAATATTCTGTAAATGTAAAAAAAATCTCAAAGAAACATCTGGACAGAAGATAATTTCTGTTCTGTATTAATTCCTAGTTTCTCAGGTTTTTTTTCCATTCCTGTTCTTTTTAGCTATGCCTATTTCCCTTGACATATTCCATTAGAGCCCTTCATGTTTCACTGCTGCGTTGCTAATTTTGTCTCCTGTTTGCTGCACCTATGATAGCCATTTTGCTTCATTAGTAACAAATTCTGCTACAAACAGGACATTGACTCATCTATGGCTTGTGTTTGCTAACTGCATTAAGATCTGTAATTTAATTTTTATATAGGAATAATTATTTGAAACTTTATTGCAGAAAAAGGGTCACTGCTTTCTTTTAAAGTCATCATTTTGTCTGCATTTAAAAATGTATATTAAAAAGTGGCAGATGATCTAATAAGATAAATAACCTCTAATTCCATTAAACTATGTCACAGTGAATATATATGCATTTACTCTTCCTCATTAAACAAACATGGATTTTGGAAACCCAAATAACCCATATATCCAGTTTTTCACATGAAAATATGCAAATTCAATTTGCTTATTTCTTTGATATCATCCTCCAGGAGTACACACATATTTGCTTTTCTAATGGAGACAGTTCTCTGCCTCCTTATGTTAAAAAGATTAAAAGGCTGGGGCTTGCAACTAGAAAAGATGCAGGTCCTCATACCCCATATCTTACAAGAACATTTTACTAAATAAACCTTAACAGCTACTTTTTATGTATGGGGGGACAGTTTATTTTTACAGATGAGATTTTGTTTTTCATTGAAAATTCCTGGTAATAAATTCACATTAAAATTTAGGTTCATAGTAATCCTGGACCTCATCTTGTCTATCCTACTTCTCAAAAAATAGCTAACTTCAAAGTCAGATCAGGTTTCACAGAGCCATGTCCAGTTGAATTCTGAATGTCTCCAAAAACAGATTTTACAGTCTTTCTTGGGAAACCTGTACCAGTGCTGTATTGCCCTGATCTTGATGGACTCTGTTATTATAGCAAATTGGAGTTTTTGTTGCTGCAACTAATACCTTTTGTCTCTCATTCTCATTCTCTCTCTCTGTATGCCTCTGAGAAGATTCTGATTATCTCTTCCCTCTAATCCACCTTAGACAGCTGAAGCCTTAAGACACCCACCCACCCTTCCCTTCCCAAACCGAACAAACCCAGGTCCCTCAGCCTCTCCTGGCACATCAAGAGCTGCATTTCCCCAGCCATCTTGGTGGCCCTCCACTGGACTTCACTCAATTTGCCGGTGTCCTGTACTGCTGGTTATTAAGCTGGGCCTAGTCCAGCTGTGGACTCACATGTCCTGAGTGGTGGGCAATATTCTTTCTCCAGTACCTGCTGGCTCTGCTCTTGCTAATGCAGCCAGTGTGCAGTTAGTGGTCACTGCCACAAGGGCACACTGATGGCTCACGTTCAAGTTTCCTGCCAGGACCCACCCTCAGGGCTTTTTCTGCAAACCTGCCTTCCTTCTGGCCAGTTTTCCCTCGCCTTTATTTATGCATGGCGTTATCCTGTGTGAAGCACAAAAAGTTTGTCTTGGCAGATCTTCATGAAGGTCTGGTCAGCCCATTTCTTTGTCTTGTCAAGGTCCCTCTAAATAGCATCTGTCAGCACATTGGCTCGCGGTCTCAGTTGGGTTTCAGCTATGAATGCCATCTGGTGCACTCTGTTCCATCACTCAAGTTGTTGGTGAAGGTGTTAAATATCATCCCTGCTCTGACTGGTCAGCATTGCTGCTCATAACCAGCCACTAGCTACTCTTCCAACTCAATACCAGATGTCAGTGTTCTCAAGTTCTAGAGTCAAAACTACTGCCTAGAACAGGCAAAATTAAGGTCTTCTATATGGGTAACTCCTTAATTGTCTTCATGCTCTCCTTTGGATTGAAGACAGAACACACTAGGTCCAGGTGACACCCGTTATACTGCAGACTTGAATGTAGTTTTCAGAAAAAATATATCAGTGCTCAATTAATTCAGTTTCTTAGTGAACCAAAAGGCATATTTGATTTCACTAATGGATGAGCAAAGGCAGGAATGTGCTGGGTTTTAACTGGGTTATTTAAAACTAATTATACTTAACAGCTTCAAAAGAAGCTTAACCTTCAATAATGAGAGAAAGAATATTTAGGAATCCTTTGAGCCTAAGATGCAGACCAATTTAAAGGAAAGAAAACTATTTTTTTTCTTAAATATTGAATCACAGCTTATCAGATGAGTTAAATAAATGAAGATTATTCCTTTAAGTAAGGTAACATATTTGGTCTGGAGTTTTTCTGTTTAAAAGTGTTTACAGGAATTTCCACTAGAAATTTTCTTATGCTAACTGCTCATGTTTTTACTGGAAGTTTCATCCTGAAAAGGAAAACCCAATTCTTCATGAAAATTTTTGAAATATAAATGCTTCCATGGAAAGTTGCTTCTTTTGACAGAGATGCTCCAAACAAGAACAAATAGTAGTTGGAATTCTGAATTAAAACTAATAATACAATTTTTGAGCAATCTTTAGACCAGTTTTAGACTATGTAATATCTAATTTGCTGACATGCCCTCATTTAATGAATTAAAACAGCTACCTTATTTCCATATCTTACTGAAGATGCAGTACAAGGACAAATCTCAGTCTTGCTTTGATGTTGGCAGCATCTTATATTAATGGCACTATTGCTGCAAATAATGCAGTTTCACAAGAATAGTTAAGAATATGGTTCATATTAGCATTAAAAATATTTTCTTGGCACATTTGACAAAAAATACTGAGAAATATTATTTTATAAAATCTTTGTGACATTAAGTGGCTTCAATAGAAATTGAGCTGCTTTATCCCAAAGATTCTGGTCTTTCTGAAATATATAGTAATATCAAGTTTACACAGAAAAAAAAAATGAAGTAATTGAAGTAATTAAACTAATCTAAGCAAGAAAGAGTATATATAGCAGGTTTCTTCTAGGGCTGAACTGCCCTGTGTTCTTCTAAGATTGCATATTTAACCTTAAAATTAAATGCAGATATTTGCAACATGTTTAGTAACTGTATATACTTTTCTACAAAGGTTTGTTTCTCTGCCAATGAACTTGTGAAGATATTTTTGAAAAACAGTTCTTCCTCCATTTCTGAGGACCACTTCAAGCAAATCAGTCCAGCTATCGTTCAACAACTTTTAAGTTGTTCATGTCAGCTTCCTGACTTCAAGCACACAAAGCTTCCACCAACAACTGTGGAAAGTGAGTTATGTTCTTATTAATAAATTATTATTTAAATTCTGAGAAAGAGGTGCAAGGACTTCTGGATACATTTCATTCATTAATAAGGCAAAAATAATGGGATTTATGCCCTCTGTAATTTATGCATTCTATAATTTCATAGCATACAGGTCAGATAATAGTATTATATTGAGAAGTGAGGGGATTCAGTGATTCTTATAGTATTTGGAATTCTATTTCAACATGTAAGGTTTTAAGCTTTATTTTCTTCATTTGTTTGAGGACTACTTGATATTGCCAGCAAATAGGCAATAACAGGTCCTTATCTATGGATCAGTGGGCAGTAAAGGCTTATTTTGTGAAATTTGCACCAGGTTTTTATTGTACTCATTGCATTGTCCTCACATATAGCTTCATGGTTGTATTAGATGGCATTTTATACCATGATGTGGCAAATGCTTGATATAGATGTTTTGCATGAATGCTACTTGTAATATTTTATAGCAGAGGAGCTTTGAGGATACTATTGTGGTAAGAAAAACATCCAGAAAAACAGTAACAGAGCAGAAGGACCTGTGTGGTAGAGCTGGAACAATAACTGATTTAGGGTATAATCAGATTGTTTCCACTTGCAGTTGTAGCCCTCACGTGCCTCTGTTCCCAGTGTTTTCTGCTCCATCTGTTCCGTGGATTCCACTTCTCCTGTAACCAATCCTTATTCCACCTTATGAAAGAAAAATCTGAATCTGAGCTGGCCTACGGGTTTCCTAATATGTTTTCTGAGGGGTTTTTTTCCTACTTTAAGCCAGTGATATCTGGGAAGTGGTTACAAATCAAGGTGTGCTGGTGTAATACCACAGACATTAGTTTTGGTGGGGAATTCGGGAGTCAGGAATGATCAAAAAGGAATGGGCATCTAACCATAATTGCCTGCATCTAGAGGGGCACTTTTTAGGCTACAAATCAATGTCTTCTCTACCCTTATCCTAATATCTACATGGCCAGCTTTAGATGATTAGGTCTTTTTGGAGCTTGTAAGTTTTCCCCACATCCTGCTGCCCAATCATCCTTATGGAACAACCCATGAATTAAAAAGCATGAAAGAACACACGTGGATATCCCAGAACTAAAAAGCATGGGAGAACACTCATGGATATCCCAAGAATTGTTATAGGAGAAAGAGACATACAGAATAGGAGGAATCATTATGGGTCTTCAATAGGCAGCAGCCCTTCTTTCATATTTTCTCTCTCTGCTCATTACCTGAACACCTTGCAGTCTTTACTGCTTTGATCTTTTCTGTGCTACACAGATATGACCATTTTTCAGATCGGGAATCAAGGGACAAAGAAAGAAAAGAAAGGAACTTACCCAGGTCACATACAAGGTTCATGAAAAATTCACTGTTAAGTGGAATTCTTCCAAGTCTAAAGCCATCAGCCCAATCAATGACATTTTAGTGATCTCATAAAGGTGAGAGATGAGAAAAATTGAACTATTCAAGTGCAGAATGGAATTAATAAGAGCCCTTTCTGCAGCCCTTTTGCTGTGCTTTTTGACAAAGGAAGGTTTCCGTGACCACAGGGACACTTCTGCTGTCTTGATACACATAAAGGACTCCATGTTTGACCTATGTGTGACCTAGTGACCTGAGCATAGGCTTATTAGTTTTATTCTGAGCTCTATTTTACTGACAGACTGTGCTGTTTTGGCTAAGTCAACAAGGCCTGACCTTCTATATATATCTACTATACTCTTGTATTTGGATGTGCACTCTGTGAAATTAACTGTCTGATTTTATGAGGTGCTGAGCACTCACAGTGCTATTAAAGTTTGAAACATTAAGTGACAGTTTTGAATATTTTGACATTGATTCCTTTATGTGTGTTTCTTGTCAGTGTTTTACCTCCCATTATAAGACTTCCATACAAATCAATTGAAATTCATGTTGTGCAAAATGTTGGAAATTTGAGCAGCGTGTAACTGAGGAATTTTAAGAGTAACATTCAAAAACATCCCAGTAATCTGGAAAAAATAGGTTGGTGGTCCTGGTTTATTAACCGAAGGGATGTATTTCCACAGCAGATTTGTAAATATAATTTGGACAGAAATGTTTATGTTTAGAACTTAAATTAGATTGCTACATTCATTTGAGGTTTCAAGCCTTTGTTTGTTTACAGAAAATGATTTGGTTAAAAATGTGGTGTTGAATGTAAAGATACACAGGTGTGGCATCTGAGAACATGGAATCTCAAGCATAAATCTGTTAAAAGAGGAAGCAAATGCAGAACAGTATTCACTGTGCTGCTCTGAGTGTCTCTAATTTGCATAGCCACAGTCTGTTTAGCTCTTAAGGTCTGAAATTTTGAAGTACCAGACTATTACATGTAAAGCCTGAAAAAATGAATGTTTTCTGGGCTTCTTATTCTGTCATCTGTTCACGCATGACTAGAAAAATCCATGTGGCTGTTGTGGCTTAACCCCAGACAGAAGCCAAATATGATGCAGCCACTCGCTCACTCCCACACTGCCTCCCCCCACAGGGGCTGGGGAGGAGAACTGGACAAAGGTAAAACCCATTGGTTAAGCTATGATCAGTTTAATAATTGAGATAAAGTAAAATATGCAATTCATGCTACTCTTCCTTCTCCTCCTACAATAGTAATGGAAAGGAAAAGAAAAAGAGATAGAAAAATAAACCCCAAGATAAACAAATGATGCACAATACAATTGGTCTCCACTTGCTGACTGATACCCATCTCACCCTTGGGCAGCACTCAGCCTCTCCTGGCCAACTCATCTCAGTTTCTACACTGGGCATGATGTTCTGTGGTGTGGAATATCCCTTTGGCCAGTTTGGTCAGCTGTCACAGATGTGTTCCCCACCTTCCTCAGCTTCATGTGCAGCTCCTCACTTTCAGAGCATGAGACACTGGAAAGTCCTTGACTTAGGGTAAGCACAGCGTAGCAACAACCAAAACATCAGTGTGTTATCAACATTATTCTCATCCTGAATCCGAAACACTGCACTGTACCAGGTACTAGGAAAATTAACTCAATCCCAGCTGAAATCAGACAGTGTCACAATGAATCACTTCTGTGTGCTTTATAGAGGTATTAAAACATACCCTCAAAAACAATTACAAATACAAACCAAATATTCAAACACAAATACAAATATTGGATGATTAAAGGTGGCCTTGTTTTGTTTCATTTGTTTTTCCCCTACAGAATATGGTTACAGCACTGTTGCTGTTTTACTTATTACTATTGGATCTATGTTTGGTACAACTCTCATTTTATTTAACTCCTGTCAAGAAATCTATACACTCATTTTACAGCTGTTTGTTGGTTTGGCTGTTGGGACCCTTTCTGGAGATGCATTGCTACATCTGATTCCTCAGGTAAGTAATAGACACTTCCAGAGAACCAGGCACTATCAGCCTAATTGTTCATGAAGCCTAGAACTGTAATAAAATGGGTGCCATGATATTTTCCCAAATTCATAATCTAAATTTTTAAGAACAGAATAACATGCAAAACAGAAACAAATTTTCCATTGTGTATTCATTTATTTTTGAGAGAGTCTCCTCTGATATGACACAGATGTTATGAGTAAACTTTTAGTGGTCACAAAAAGAGAGCTTCACAGCTTCACTTAAGATTCTGGTTAAAATTTTCTTTCTGCTCAATGCATTGTCTCTGGAAGCAAAACTGGGAGAGTGGTTTAAGGAGGGCAATTCTCACTGAGTATCAGACAAATGCATTTCTTTCAGCAACATGTTTTATGTGTAAAAGTATTCTCCTTCACCAGTTTTAAGTGATGTATCCAGTAGCCTTTAGAGCCCTCACTTTCAGAGCAAAGGAGCATTGCTGTGCTGTGACACTAGGGACAAAAAGAAATAGAAATGCATTTTTCCATTAATTATACATTAATTAATTTATGCATTATTTTAGTGGACTCAGAATTACAGAGTAGTTAGAGTTGGAAGGGACACCTGGACATCATCTAGTCCAACCCACTGCCAAGGCAGGATAACCTAGAGCAGGTTACAGAGCAATACATTGAGGTGTTTTTGAAGATCTCCAGAGAGGGAGAACCCACAACCTCCCTGGGCAGCCTTTGCCAGTACTTTGCCATCTCCAATGTAAAGAAATTCTACTTCATGTTGAGGTGGAACTTCTTGTGTTTTAGTTTATGGCCATTGCTCCTCATCTTGTTGCTGGGCACCACTGAAAAGAGCCTGGCACCACCCTCTTGGCACTACCCATCTTTGAGATATTTACATGCATCCATGAGATCTCCTCTCAGACTTCTCTTTTCTAGACTGAACAGGCACAGCTCCCGCAGACTCTCCTTATAAGAGAGATGCTCCAGTCCCTTAAACATCTTTGTGGCCTCTGCTGGACCCTCTCCAGTACCCCCTTATCTATTTTCAATATGAAGTTTACATAATAAGGTGATGCAAGTAATTTTTTATAGAATTTTAACATCAATATATTGCTAACAAAATATATCTGATATTTATAATGGGTGATTTCATAAAACTGTCCCTAAAAATAATGTTACTTTCACCACTGAGAGAGGAAGTGTAGCAGAGCCTTATAATAAATAATTTTATCATCTATTATTCAACTCATTATTTCAAAACACAATTTAACTTTGAAAGAACTGAGAAAATAAAATTCTGATAATAAACCAAATTAACACATTATGGCTTGCTTTAGCAAAAATTAGAACACTGTCATTTTAATTTTTTTTTAACTTTATCTATTTTATTTTAGACTCTTGGTTTACATAAACATGAAGCACAAGATGTAGAACATTTCTATGAGGGAAAAGAATATATTTGGAAACTTTTGGGAATAATTGGAGGAATTCATGGATTTTTTCTGATAGAAAAGTGTTTCTTTCTTTTGGTAACACCTCATGAGCAGGTAAAAATTTGTACAATTCACCCTTTAAAAAAAGTCCTGTATTTTGAGATTTTGCAGTGCACAGAATGTTAAAATTGTTGTGGAAATTAATTATCATTTCTGTGAGTTAAATGAAGCATTTATAATTGCTTTCCAAAGTGCTCCTACCAGATTGACCTTCAGTTTCTATTTTGCTTTGCTCTGTGGATTGTGCTTGTTTCATGAGTGTGTTCCATATATTTATAACTGCAGAAGGGAACAGTTAATCGAACGTGTTCTGTAAGCCTGCATTCATGACTCACACTGGAGCAGGTGAAAAGTGTGTATCCATGTGAAATAGTGATAGTTCTTTGCTCTAGACTCTATTTGAAGAGGAGGAAGATGCAATAGAAAGATAGATACAAACATAAGATATTTTCAAGAATGATATCTTAAAATTTTCAAATTGTTTTTGATCTCTATCCTAGTGATTCGAAAATCTAATATGTATGTCACAGTCAGTGGAGCCCAGACTTATATTAATAAGATCTCCTTGCTCACTGCCATGCTTACAGTAATTCTGTTGCTTTATTTCAGTATGGTCAGAGCCTGAAAATATGATTATGCACAAGGATAGAATGTAGCACAAGATGTGATGGCTCATTAAGTTTCTCAGCATGAGAGACAATCATAATGTCACTTAAGAAGGCTAAACCTTTGCTTGTTCAATTCTACAGAGCGTGTGAAGTCTGGCCTGATTTAGATACGAAGCAATGACTCCCTATTCCCAATACCTTTCAGTCAGCCATAAGAATATAATGTGAAATTATTAGAATGAGAAAATTTTGATGATGGTGATATTTTATTTGCTTGGTAAAAAGGAGTACTTTTTGTTATTTGTTTGAGAGAAGGGTTTTATCATCATCCCACTAATTTTAAACTTTTTCTGCTGGGAACTAGATGAAATCTCAGAGTTGATTTTTATATCTATCTCAGCTTCAAATTTTAATTTGATTTTTAAAATAAATTAAGTTTTAGGAAACCATTGTGGTTTTCACTGATTTATCTGATTCACTTTTCAGTGGTTTTTAACAAAATAAGCATTAGGAAATGTTGATGCCAGCCAGTGGTCTTTTTCAATAGCTTTTGTTTGGAAAAAAATCATTCTTAAAAATGCTAAATTTTCACAAAAGACTGAGAAATGCTGCACCTGTGTTCATTGGGTTTCAGAACTAATTGCAAAGCATCTTCATTCAGCAGGGCCTTTCTTTAGTTAATGGGCACTGGGGACATTCCCATGATCTTCCAGTGGAGTCTGAATTAAATGAACATTCAGGCAGAGGCAAATCTACTTCAACCATTCAGTTGGTAGGTTACCAATATGACATACTTCCCTGAATTTATATTCTTCTTTCTCTGTTCCTCAAAAGAAATGAACAAAATTAATGTAATAAATCACTATTATTTTTCAGTCTTTATTGATTTGTTGTTTATTACTTGACATGATTGTCAAGAATCTCTAGATTTTGAAGTTTACCATGGGCTTTCACAGAGATATTAAGAACAGATATTTTACAATAACTCTTCTTAAGTGTGTATCAGATTGATATAACACTACACTTCCTGTCTTGTTATACATTTTTTGATAAAATTCTTGAAGATTTTCCTTCTCCTTTCTTTTTTAAACACTGTCCCTTAGGAAAAACTTCCGATTTTTCTGCAATGAGGGTGAAGTGCATAATTAGTGAACAGATTAAATCCTGGACTGTTCTTGGGCATTTTTCCACAGACTGGAAGAGTAACATAAACACTCTGGATATCTGGGAATGGTGCTTACCTACAAGAAGTTATGCACTTTTATACTGGTCTGTGGATAGTATCCAGACAGATAAATCTTTTCAGATTAAATTGAGTCAGAACTTCTAAACTGTTTTCTCTTTATTTCAACAAATCCATGCATAGGTGAATTCCACTTTACTGATGTAGTTGTGATGGGCAAGAGCCTCATGAATCACCACGAATCTCTAAAACACAGTTGGGAAACTCTCAATAGAAAACAGAGCAAGCAGAGCAGTGAAGCATGTTTGCTATTTTCTGAGACACGTCATAACTTCCTGTTATGATAATGAGTGAACATGTCGTTCCCCTCAGATGCAAGATCCCCCCAAAGTTCTATACAGATCACATGAATTATCCTGGCTGAGCTGGTTTGTACAAGAGCAGTCAGTTTTTCAGAATCATGTGAGTAATACTAAGACAAACACTGGTTGACTAAGAAAAACTTATAAATCCTTCAGGTCAGTAATTAGTCTTGCAGTTTTGACTCACAGTTCAAAGAAGTGGCATGTGAATAAATATTATAGGAGAAGTGGAACAATTACTGGAATTCATATGACTGGCTGCAGTCATGGGAATTAGAGACATTTATTTTTCCTTTAAAATGTAGAATATGAAAAGCAATTCTTTTTCCTTCTCTTCTCATGCTTCTACAGCACATGTCCTTCATCACAACCAAGCTAAGACCAACCAATAAACATATCCTATTTTGTAGCCAGTGCACAGCTCTGGTACTGTTTTTGGAGTGGTGGCTGCTGTCCTAACACACAGCTCTTGTGCTGTTGTTGACTCCAGTGGCTGCCATAGTAGGTTTTAACATGCTATTTTTGGAAAAAAAAAACAACCTGGCAATTAAAATTCAGTCTTTCTAATTTCAAGCAAACAAGTTTTTTGGTTCTCTCTCCCTCACATGAATTTCAAATAATTTTTCCAATCAGAAAGCAAAGCCCCAGGAAGGTAGGGGCAGTGAGAGATTACTTATGTTCTCCCTTATCTCCCAACAGTTGCAGTATCTATTAATTAAATGTTAGGGCTGGTGCATCAATTTATGTCTCTAGGATAAGGAAGAAGACACTGTCTCTTTCTTCACTTGAAGTAAGGGTAAATTTCACCCTTAGAGTGTACTGAAGTGCTGCTATGCCCAGCCAGTGTTTTCTGGTGCCAAGATTAAGCTACTGCTAAAAGCCAAGACATGACACTGGAGGCTGGCACCACCCTGAAGTAAAACCCCTATGTTTTGAAAGGGGGTGAAATTTAGTGATGATCATCTCTTTTAGTCTTGTGTTTTCACAAAGAAACTGTGAAGAACATGAGTGCCGAAGAAACTCTACCTCTTTTTCCTTGGAAATCATTCTCCGGGAAAATACAGTCATCCAGTCATGACAAAATCAAAGCATGCAATTTTAATTATAATGTCCATTTTAGTCTTGCATTTGGCCCATATTTTCGTGTGTTCAAGCAGAAGTGTGGTTGCCTTGGGCTACAACAATGCCTATGAGTATCTTTCTTCCTACCTGAACTAGACTTAACCCTCACTGGGCGAGGCAGATTTCTTTTTTATGTGTTTCTGCAGTATCAATCACACTGCCAGTGGCCAGTAAATTATTCTAATGATATCTGTGCAAATAATAATTGACTATCTTTATTTCAAATATCTTGAACTTAGTTGATACTTTCCTGTATTTTTGGCAGCAGCTGGAAGAACCCCTTAACACTGATCCATTGTCTTTGCTTTTAACTAGAGAAGCCCAGAAGATTCTGAACCTGCTGAAGTTCCTCCAGAGAGCAAGGTGATCAGCAAAAAAAGTTAGTATCAATAAAAAGATTAGACAAGACAGGAAAATCCTTCAGACCTAAGATGGAATTGAAAGTGTGCAGCTGGCTTAGTTCTGTGTTTGCTGTGTGCTACATCACCACGTCTGATGGCGCCTGACTACATAATTTTATCCTCTGCTTAAAGACCTTCTCAGCTGCCAACCCTGTAATTGTGAAGTTCATTAATCTTACACTGTCCTTGCTTTAGTATTTGCTGTCTCACTGTTGCAATCTATTTTGCTTACAGGGAAATATTCAAATATTAACAACATATATTTTTATAATTTTAAACTTAGCTCAGGCTTTTATTTCTGGACGTGGTGAAACATTTTTTGTTGGTTTGCTATGCTAATATAATTCTGCATCCTTCTTCTGTTACACAGTAAAGCAATAGACTTTATAAATCAGTAATGATTTATTACAGGTATGGAATTATAGCCTCATGATGGCTCTCAGTTTTAGAATAATCTGTTTGCTTCTGAGAACTTCAGATAACTCCTATCTTCTGTGGTTATTTGCTGCTTAGTAAAAATACGAAAATAGAGTATAAACCAAATATTGCCCTTAACTGTATTTTGTGACCTTGGTGAATTCAGTAGAGTTGCAGTCATTCAACTGAGGGAATAATATTTTAATTGTAATCAGTTTATTTACTATAATTAACTCCCCTTATTTTGTGATCTCAGATCTCAGGTCATCAGTTTGATTTATTTAATTGTGTCATTACCTTCATCTAGGTTCTTAATGTCCTGTTCTTGTGGACTTCATTTCTATTTCTGAAGCTTTAGAAATCTGGATTTTCATTTCTTCACTTTCACCTCTCCAGTAGTACACAATCTGAGTCCAGTTTGAACGTGACTACATAGATCATCTCTAGATATTTCTGTTTGGTTCAACCATCATTATCTGCTAAGCACCAACAAATTTCTAGTGATCTCAATGTTATTTGTTCTAACTAACTAAATTTGGGATAGTTTTGCAGTAATCTTTGTTTAGTTTAATTTCTCCTCATACCTCAGTCTTACTTCTATAAGTGAAACCTTAGTAGGGAAGGGGGGAGGTTATTTGGGGGTTTTTTTGGGAATACATAATTATAAAAGTTTGTTTCATTGCAGTTCTTTTAAATAGCTAAGTGCATAAACATACCTGGGTTCCTCAATACTGAGAGAGGTGTTTCTTCCCCAAAACTAAATGGAATCTGCAGTCTAAGAGAGAAACCTGACAACTTCAGAGCTGTGAAGCTTCACTGAAAATACCTGTCAAGTAGGACTGCAAAAGGAGTCAATCACCTTAGATAGTCAGGTAGTAACATAGAAAGCAAGAAGCTTTCTGAAGAAAAAGATGTCAGATGGCCCTCTCCTCATTTACCCATACTTGTTTTTGTCAGTATAAGAGAAGACCAAACAGTAGCATTTTATATTTGGTATACTTAGTGACACTTTGCATTTATTAGAAATATTTTTTCTGTGTTAGTCATGGAAACATTAGGAAAATACCTATTTATGGATAAATGTTTGCTTTAAACTCTTATTCTAAAAGTAAAAAGTGCAGTATCCAGTTGAGGCCCGGTACCCATTAATTTTATGAAAATCATAGAATAGAATTTCCTGTGAGTTCTGATCCCCTGTTTGAGCAGAGAAAAAAAAAGTAAGATTGTTGGAGAAGAAGAGGCTTTGTAGAAATAGTTAAGGTAATAAGTTAATAATTTGTGTTGGAATATAATGCAGTGAGATAATTTCCAGGAACAAAGCTGCTTTAAAATAGGCTGAAAGTAAAGTAACATAAACATTCAGATTTGTTTATACATGTATCTTCTTAACTTTCTGTCAAGTAAGTTCACAAAGCTTATATCTGTAATTGTTCCATAATGTTAACCTGATGCCTGTGTTATACTACAGCACACTGGAATGAGTTCCAGCAATCATAGTATATCTTCTCCAACAATCAGATACTTGAATAAAACAGACTAATAAGACGTCAGGGCAGGCCATGATTTCATCCTTGCCAGTGCTTATTACAAATCACAAACTTAATGTAATGCTGCAATCTATTATTTCTATGTAATTCATGCTCTGCACTATTGATTATAAACTGCCCATAGTGTTTAGAAAGAACTGTGCAAACTGGGGACATCCACGTCCGGCTCTGTAAGCTGGCAGCAAAGTCTAACAAGCCTGCCAATTTTTCTGAACCCACAGAGCTCCCAGACAACTAGGGAGGATTTTCTGAATACGGTTGTTAGGCTTTTATGTGCTCTGTGTGTATTTTATAATAGTCTGATGACTTCAGTTTTAGCCAGTTTCTGTAAGAAAAAGATCTCCTCCATCACTATAAAATGGTCATCTCTGAGGAACATTACTGGAGTGAAACCTTGTAGTAATTGTATTCAGACAGCTCTGTGCACCTTCATATTTGCTCCTTAGTCTGTCATATTATGTCTATGTGGGGTCACCCAAAGTCAGAAAAATACGTATTTAGGTCCCAAATAATGACCCTGTTCCTTCAGGCATGAATCCAACCCTTCTCAAAGTGTTCTGTCCATTCTGTGTAGAGGGAAGCTGGATGAGTTTCTTGACAGACATTAAGCAGTTTTTCTTGTAGAATTGTGGATAAAATGAATGAAACAAAGTACAGGATGGGGCAGCTAATTATGTGTTGCTAAGTTTCGACATTGAACCTATATGGAGCCTTGTTTCTTCTTGAAGAGATAAACTCCCTCCGTGTGAATCTGCTCAGCATTCCACCCAGCTGTCTCTGTTACAGGCTGGGCAGAGAGACGTTCCCTAATGCATTCCCTAGCTTGATTTCAGTACTTGCATCACTTGCAGCACCTTTCCACTCATGTCAGGTGACATGACGCCATGAACACCCAGTATACTGTTCCACACTTAAACAAGGTCACAGAACAGCATGGGAAAGACAAACAGCCATCTACACCCATGAGTGGAGCTCCAGATAGGAGAACTATGAGCTTAACAGCCATTAATTGATTGGAACAAACGCTGGATATAAGCATGCTGTAACCCTGTACTATAAGTGATACTCTGAGGCTTGTTGTCTTTCATTTCTATCTTTCACTGTAATACAATTGCATAAAAAACCAGCCTCTGCAAATATTACTCAGTAGTAGCAAGCTTTACAGGATTAAAACAATCAGCTTCATGAGACCGAGTATTTATCTTCACTATAGCTGTGCAATTCTGTGAGCAATGGTGGAAGAACTCCAAATAACATCTAGAAAAACTTGTGTGAATTTCATCAAATAAAGAAAAATTAATAGAAACCCTTAGGATGCATTATGAGACTGGACTCAATTTTTGTCTAATTGTTAACCTAGTAAGAATAAGGAAGGAATTTCCTGGTATTTGCATCTCATATTGAATTGTTCTGGAACCTACATTTTTTGTTTCAAATGTATTGAAGGGAGTGTAATAACAAGGACAAAGTAGATAAACATTACTTCCTTCTGATTATTATGACTTTTTGTAATGTTATATGCAAAGTCACCAAAAACCCCACATCACTTGCAACATAAGAAAACTGGCAATATCTGCTTGGGTTAATACTGGGCTTTTTATCTGTTTGTTTTTTCTTTTTCGAGGTAAGAAAATCAGCTTGTTAGCAATAATGGTTCTGGTGGGTGACAGTCTTCACAATTTTGCTGATGGCTTGGTAATAGGAGCAGCATTCTCATCCTCAACAGAAACAGGTGTGACAACGACTGTTGCTATTTTATGCCATGAAATTCCTCATGAAATGGGTAAGAAATATATATGTGTATTTTTCCTGATTGGCTTTGCATTTCCAAGTTTCCCAAAAAGTTCTTTTCTGTATGACATTTGTGGGAATTCTTGCTTATAGCATCATGAATTACAATGTAACTGTGTGAGACTGGTACTTTCTTTGCCGTCATAAAAACCAGAGGAGGCATGGAGGCATCTGCACTCATTACTGGATGCCTTCCCATCTCACCTTCTCCAGATGCAAATGACATCAGCTCAGGAGTGACCTGTTATTCTTATGTGTACAGACACAAAAAATAATGAACTGTAAACAAGGTCCACGTGTGCATAATGGATATGCCTGACACAATGGGATGTCCAAGAGTTTCAATATGCAGCAGAGCTATTTAAGCAAGTTTTCCTCTTGCTCCCCTCTTTCCTACTGCTACTCAAGAACAATAAGATAATTAAAGGTGTATGACCTATTTTACTAGTGGACAGGACAGGAGGATTGTTCTGTTGTATGTTGCCCTTGATTGACTTTTTCTGGTAAAACTCCAGCATGGCTGAAGCTGCTCCTGACATTGTGTTGATGAGCATTTAGAAATCGAGTAGTTTGAGATTAGAACTGCAGGTTCTCATTTCTATCACTAAATGACTGAAGATTTCATGTGCTATGTGGAAAACTCCTCCAAACAAAAAGGTAAAAGGTAGGATGGAGGATTGCTGTAAAACTGGTAACTCTTGTTTGCAAAGCAAAGAAAATTGAAATAGTTGACTTTTTAATTCTGGCGCAGTAGAGTCCCAATGTCCAAGTGGCATTTTTACACTCATGGAGCAAGATTTTTCAAGTCTTCTAGCTGTGGCCTGTTATGAAATCTTAAATTCAGAAGAAAAATCTTTGATGGAATTCTGATGTACAACTTACTCCAGTTGATTAGGACTGAAATCAGTGGAATTAAACTCAAACTGGAATCAGACTGGCATAGATTATTCTGACTTGTAGCACCTGTAAAACACTCAAAGACTGTGCTGCAAATATACCCACATGATTTGAACTGGCAAGTTCCCAGTGGAGAAAGATTTAGAAACTCTGGGAAACCATGTGACTTCACTTTTGCATGTATCCAAGTTGGAAATGTCGCAGAACATAGAGAACTAACAGAAAGCCACTCCCCAATACTGTGTGCTATCTTTAGGAACAGCTAAACAAGTACAAGTCAATATGATTTTTTTGTTGTTTTGATATTTTTCTTTCACACAGGACAAGTTTATAACTAATTCTACAGAATTCTAAAGGCAGCCCCACATCATTCACTAGCTTTGTGCATATCTTAATTATTTTCCTTCATATTTTATTACCAAAAGTCTTAAAAACATATGTCAGCTAAATAATAAATATTCTGTCTTTTTCTCTATGCAGGAGATTTTGCTGTGCTGCTAAGTACAGGGCTCCCCACGAAGATTGCAATTTTGATGAATTTTATAAGTGCACTAACAGCATTCTTGGGACTTTATATTGGCCTTTCTCTATCGACTGATCCATCCATTCAAAACTGGATCTTTACCATTACAGCTGGAATGTTCTTGTATTTATCTTTAGCAGAAATGGTGAGAACTTCGTCTATTTTTGTATTTTCTGTATAGCATAGCCACTTCATAGATGAATGTCAAACAAATGCAGGGGGATGAACTTGGAGAGAAAAAGAGCTCATAGGCTTGTTGGGAAGAGCATGTTGTCTGCCCTGTGTTTTTGTTCTGTATCACTCTTATGCTAGGTGCCATTTTAATGAAAAGGGGAAATAAAGGCCATTAAGAGACTAAAATAAAAGAAAGGTATAATGGACTTTTAGAGTATTAAAAATATTTTAAAGACTTTTAAACAATGTGGTTTTAGTTAATTAGTAAAATATATATTTGAACTTTCAGGGGTTTTTAAGATCTTGAAAAAACTGGTTACTTTTTTCTTTTTCTGCCCTTTTCTTTATATATTTTTCACCCATTGTTTCAATGCAAATTTGCTGTTCCAGAACTAAAATATAAGATGCTTATCCTGAATACTTCCTTTCTGTTCTAGGGAGGTTTCAGTGAGCTCTTAAGCAATAAAAAATTCAGATGACCTCAACTTTTAAAATAATTGCCCAATATTTTTCATACTCCCAGTTCAATAGCAATGATCTGTTTACAGAAAAGTAAAGTGTCAAGACAGGAGGTAGGAGGAAGGTCTAAGGACTGAGCAAAAATGTGGAGGAGTCTTAGCTCATGCTGCCTCAGGCCACATAATTTATTGAAGAGGTGGATAACTGTGACACTTGTAGCAATGCAGAACTTAAATGCCTGCCCAGCTTTGTCATGTGGCTCCTTAACCATCACCTGTTGATGTAAAGTTTCTTGCAAGCTCCTCCACAAAGGTGGAATGTTTTGAGTGAGTAGATCAAGACAAAGGAAAAAAAAAGTCTCTTCATAAATTATTACTTTGTTTTTTCCCAAGGCTGTCTGTCTCTCTCTTGTGCTCATTACCACTTCATGCCTGAGATGCTCTTTACCAGGTTCAGGCATCATACTTGAAACCTGATATGCCATTCCAGTAATATAACCTATTTAAAATGCTACTTACAGTAATTGATCTTAGACCTTAGTAGTATTTTAATCTACTTTTGCTATTGTAAGTAAAGTAAAATGAACATAAAGTGCACCAAAGAGCTTAAGAGGGAACTGCCAAAGGATTGTGGAAGAGTCAACAGTCCTGACTGAGGTGGTAAATAACAGACAAGAACACTGTGTACCAAGTTGCAGCTTTCTCTGACAGAGAAATTTGGAAGTTAGGCTGCCTACCAACTGTGTAGGCATGTTTTACTAATGGGGCTAAGAATGAAGTACACGTAGTCTTCCTTCAGTGTAGGATTGGCTTCCATCAGGGATCCACAAGCTCCTAGAACAATGCCATGTTTTTCCCTGTGTCTTCAAAGCAATGTGCCAGCTATAAATCCCAAGAGAAAATGTAGTTCCAGGCAGAGATAGGGACATGTTTTCCCTTGTTCTCATCTTGTCATCATAATCTTGGTCTTAATGTGAAGGGAAGAAAGAAGGGAGAGAGGGTAGGATCTTATTTCCCTCAATCCCTTTTATTAATAAGACTCTAATCAGCCTTTCTCTGCATTTTATCAAAAGAACTGCCATCGGGTGGCTCACCTGTTTGTCAGTGTCAAATATCACAGGGATTATTTTATTTTAAAAATTATTAATGTAGCACTGCAGGCATCTATCGATCTGAAAAGTTTTTTATGTTTGTGTAGTACATCTCAAGAGAAGATGAGCCATTCTTTATGTATTTTTCTGCTTTCTGCACAGAAATAGCCTCTATTCTCTGCTGTACTCTCACCTACAAACAGCAATCATCAGTGCTCCTGCCAATGGTGTACAAATAGTACACAAAGTTTGGCTATAATTTTCAGTATTTGATTTATGGGCTTTCATATATTCATGTGCTTGTCAGAATAGCAGTTAAATAAAACTGAACAGCCTTACTGGTTTCTGCACTGAGGAACACTGAAGGGTGTGAGTGGAGGTTTGTTGACAGAACAGCACTGTGAGACTGCCACCACTGACAAAGTAGCACAAATCTACTTCTGTGGTTAATTAAAGGTTTTTCATTTCTACAAATGGCATTTTAACTCCATAAGCAAGCTGGGTAGACTAATCATTTCAGAAACTGAATAGGGGACAAAAGATAAAATCACTTATATCCATCATTTTTCACCAAGAAATTATGCAAAACTGAAGTTTACTCTGAGCAATTTTAAAAATGCTTTCAATTTTGAAGATAAGGGAGTAGTTTTTAAAGTGATTTACTGGACTGTTGCAGTGCAGTAGCCATGTCACATGTGCCCAGCTTGGTAGAACTCTTTTTTAGCCAGTACATGTCTGAGAGTCTCTCATGCCTTCTTTCAGCATGCTGCTCCCTATTTCTTTTTATCTTTTGTGGGCTCATGATAACATGAGCTGGAGAGGAACAGAGCAGTCCCTTGATTAGCAATGCCTCTTTTGCCTCTGACAGACTTGAAGCATTAGCAAGTGTGATAGCTTCCAACAGCTTGGATGTGGTGTTCTGTTCTCTTAATTTGTGGCGTGGTTTTCATCTGCCAGTTGAATAGCCTTATGCTTCTTAAACAACAAGATTCTCTCTGCTATACCACATTTTTTTGTTCAGAGAGAGTTGGGTAACCATAGCTGATATTGTGACAGCAACCAGATAAGCAGAGATGTCACACTAGGAATGGATTTAGAAATGGTTTGTGTGTTGATAACACACACATAGGTTAGATGGAGGGAGCAGACATCAGCATTGGACATGGAAAGGGTACTACTTGCTAAGAATTCCTTTGAAAACTCTTTTAGGAACCTACTGTGCCTGTGTGTAGCTTCTAAATTGTCACTGACAGCAATAAATAAATTGTCACTGACGGCAATGAAAATTAGATTTTGCAGCAGGAGGAAAAAAATTTCCTGTTTGAAGAACTTGTTCACTTAGGCACTGGGGAAGAGGACAAAATAGGCTGGTTATGAGGATAAATAGGAAAGACTAAATATGGACTCAGGCCATGGATTCAGGCTAGGTCTTAATTAACAGTTATTACTCATATACACAAAAACCCCTGTATGCTTTGAGCACTTAAAACTGTCAGTTCAGATTTTGATTTACCTCAGAACATTGAGGTGTTTACACTTGCTTTAGATTAAAAGTTTCTGATTATCTTTAAACACTGATCAAATATAACTGCATAAGTTTCTGTACCGTAATTTAAACCACTGCCTGGTTGCAATGAAGTTCCAGGGCATTTGAATTTCCCTGTTATTTTCAGGCAAAACTTAAAAGTGGAGGCAGATTTTTCAGCACAGTTTTGTTTTGGGCCCATGCCAACTTCCAGAGAAAGGAGGATGCAGGAGAAGCAGCCCCAGAGACCCCCCTCTGACAGAGGGAAGGACAAGCATAGCAAACACTCCCGTTAACCTACCTAGTCAGCACCACTCCACTGTCTCCCAGTGGCTGCTGCTGTTACAGCTACTGTGAAGAAGTCTCCAAAGAGCAGAGGAACTCAGTAGTTTTACTCAAGCACAGAAAACACACAGCCAAAACCAGAGGTCAGCACCAGGCTATTGCTCTGTACTTGAGTTATGTGACAGTATTAGCAGTCATCAGTGTTTCCCCTGAAAAAAGTAGAAATATTAAGAGAATCTGCGCCTGAGGCATCGTTTTTGCAAACTCTTTTTAGACACATATTAAGTTTAAACTTTTGATAAAATACATTTGGTAGAGTGAAAGGTCAATGCATGTAGCTTTTATTATGATTATAAACAAGTGTTTCTCCATTACTTGATTTAAAACTCACACAGAAAAATACTAAACATGATTTTTTTCAAGCATATTTTATAAGTCCTGTTTTCTTCTTGAACATTTACTAAAGCCCAAGCAAATAGGAGTATTGCCAGTTATTTCAGAAAAAGCATGATTGACCCTATATATAGTACTGAAGCAAAAAGTACTTCAACTAGTTTATTCCCACAAAAGGAAATCACTAATTTTACTAAATAAGCATTTCCTTGCAGACAGCTGTGTAAAATTACTACAAACTATTGAGAAGTTAACAAATTTCAGAACCTTGTTTATAATCCTCGTCAGTGCTAGTAAAAGAACCAAAGTGGGTAGAATTTGATTAATTTAAATATTTGGCTGTCAAGATCAGCTTTGTCGAAATGTACAGAAAATGCTACACATAGATAACTATACTCAGAAGCTCAGCATTTTGAAAGTTTCTTTTTTTTTAAATGAAGTTTGCCTTGTTTTCCCATAACTTTTTTTCCCACAGATGAATGTATCTGGCTCTCATTCTGCTGTCTTATTCTTTTTTTAGCTTCCTGAAATGACTCATATTCAGACACGGCGACCCTGGTTGATGTTTCTCCTACAGAACCTTGGATTACTATTAGGCTGGCTTTGCCTCTTACTTTTAGCTGTATTTGAACAGAAAATTAAAATATAAGTTTTCTGCTGGAAATCTCGAAGTACCACTTATGACAGTGGATAGCATTATTCACAATTTTGTCATGTCTGCTATAGTGATATGTAAATTAAGTTGCTGGGATTTTATATCTGAACAGTAGATAACTATTTTACTTTATTAACTTATTGTTCAGATTTTTGTAATTATTTTTTTTTGTAAACGTGAATGTTTAGAATTATGTTTTATTTACTGAATTTACCAGATCCCATGCTCAAACTCACAGGAGCTTTTAATTAGCTTTTATTGAGACTGTTCTAGTTGAATGCTCTAAATGATCTCTGCCAGTCTGATTGAAGAAAAGAATAAAACATTTTTATATGCAATAATTAAAGTGGACTAACCATAGTTGAATAATTTGTATAAGGAATGTTTTTTTGCCTTTTAGTACAAAGAATTAATATATTTCTTTAAATCTAAAAAGCATCGCAAAGCTAAACTGCTAAATGGCATAAAGCAATCTCATAAAGTCTGCACTTTCTACTTTGTCAACATCAAGATTCTCATCAGTTGCATCTTACTGGTCCACTGTGGCAGGAAAAAAATGACAAGTGTAAATGTTGAAGTTTATTATATAGAAATTTGGGAATACTCTTTTCTGACTATAATACAGTTTCCCATATGTGTGATGGAATCTGTGACAGTCAAGCACTGGATTAACCACGGTTTGCATTATCTCACCTCAGGTGGTTGCTTATAGCAACTGCTTATGAAGGATTATAAGAAATATGTTTAAATTGCTTTTTCCTGATACCCCTTCCAGGCTCCTCAAATGAAAGGATTTCGTGAGCCAAATGTTGCTTCTGAGCCATCACATTCAATAAACACTTGCCTTCCTGTCAGCAATTAGCTTAATCGTGGATATGTGATGTGCATCATGGAAAGAGCTTTTTCAATTGTCTAGAGAGCATGTGGCCTCACTGCAACTCCTCCCATCCTGAGTGATTTTTGTGTAATTAGTCCTCTTGATTTCAGGGTAATTCTGCATAAATTGAGATTATTCATTTAATTTAGTTTTGCAGAACCATGACTGAAACAAATATACAAATTCTGCCCTGATTCTGATGTGCTGAGCAGCTTCCAGGAGGTATTGAGCAACACTCAGCTTTGTGATTTCAGCTCTATACATGCTCTCAATTTCTGGTGCAAGTACTTCTGCCCTACCTTATATATACTTTTGTATGAGAACTGAATTATGTTATTTCTTTCTCCTCTGATGAGCTGTGGAAATAGGGAGAGCAAGTTACAGAACAGACATATCTTCTTTATGCAGCAACTGAAAATTTTCTTTTCTTTGTCTAAACTATGTCTTGAAATATCTCTACATTTTGACACAACATTACTGTCTCACAATGTGTCCTGTGTTTATTTGATAGCTCCTAGTGAAGGTACAATTATTCCCATATTACAGAGGGGAACAGAGTCTACTTTCCTAGAGCAGACTGTCAGACCTGTCAGTTCTCAAAAGCTTCATGGGCACCTATGCTAACTTATCAAAATACGAAGTGAAAGAAATACTGAATCTCACTGTTTACGATTGCCCACATTCATGGGCTTGTGAACTCTTAGTCAACCACAGATTAACCCTCACAGAAAAAAAAACCCAAACTTGGAGATAGTTTTAAAAGCAGATATGCATTCATTTTCAGTGCCTGTTATTTGTGAGAATGTGTAGTAAATATCCCAGTGCAAATCTAGACAAACTTAGACATCCACATACCTTCAGAAACCTTGTTCCAAACACTTTATCCAAGGTAACAGAGGAAGTCTCTGCCAGGGGAGTGAGCTGAACTCTTTTTAAGGCCCAAAGTACAATCCTGGCTTGTTTTATTTAGGTGCGCAAATATTACAATTTCTTTTTCTATTGATGTAACTTCAAAAGGTGAATTGAGAAGCCATGTCTAATGCTTCTGTTTTCAAAGTTTACATTTTTTCCAGGTACTAAGGTAATATTTTTTAAAAGGTGGTTTCTCAGTATTTGATCTGTTAGTATTGGCACTGAGTCATTTCATGACCTTCAGCTGTGACAGTCAATTCAAGAAATAGCAGGGCATCACTGAATGTAAGCAAAATCTATTCTTGTATCAGATGGTGCAAATGAATATTGGAAACATTCATTATTTCAAAGAGAAGAGTTACCATAGTTTGAATACTTAGGTATGCCTAATATTTGCTACCATGGAAAACAGGATTACCAGTGTGATCATGATTTGGTAATGTTATTGTATTCTGAAATATTTGTCTACTATTTATTATGTGTCTGAAAGAGGGCAAGTAATTTCTGGCAATGTGTACTTTAAAGTTGCATGTGAGCATAGGTTTCCATCCAGATATGATCTGTGAACATATTGTATCTACAGCTGTTAAGAAAATGCTGTCTTTTGGCTATATATGCTTATCAGTCATCTTGATCACTTTTAACAATGAAATGTATTTATACAGCTTTCACCACAGGCGCAGATAATGTTGATCAGAAAGCCAGTTAATGGTTATTTCTGCCACAGAGCTCTTTGGCTTTTGTGGTGTTTGTCAGGAGGTAGATAGTTCTATGACCATTTTGCCCTGGTGTCAAACCTGAACACCTGAAGTCTCATCAGGATATGAAAGCTGGAATTCCTGTGGCACTTGGAGAGAACTTGCCTCACTACTTAAGGTTAGTGCCTCTGCTTTACATCAGTGTAAAAGATTTAAAAAGATACTGAGGGTGGAGTATTACCACATGTAAATCAAGACTTCCAGCCTTACAGAGCACTGGAAACTGTTCCTATAGATCACTGAAACAGAAAACTAAGTAAGTTTTACACCAAAGAGATTGACCTGTTGAATTCATTGTTTTTAGTCAGTTATCTAAAAATTCCAAGAAAAAGAATAGAGTATGTTTTTGTGTCCTTAGAAAAGAGAAGACGGTGCACAAGTGTTCTTATGAAACATTCTCTTTTAGATTGTTTTAAATTCTGTAGAGTTTGTTCACAGAGATTTGAAACAGTCCTGTTTTTAAAGCCAGTTACATCTTTCTGTTGCTTCAAACCTAACAGACAGAGAGCATAACATGTCAATGTTTTCACTGAGTCAAATCCTGAGTAAGGACTGCAGAACTTCATTGCTTGCAGCCCTTAAATCAGGACTAGGTTTCTCTGTAAGAGGTATGCAATTGCTCAAACAAATATTAAGTGCTGGATGGAGAGATTACTTGGTGAGGTTTTACAGCCAGTCAGGCTGTTCTAACTAGATAATCATAATGTTCCTTTGAAACTTTAAATACATGAATCTATAGATACAGGAATTTTTCTGGAAGAAGCTGCTTAGAGTTTCTCCCTTTCATCTATTCTTAGTTTTCAGGCACTCTTAAGATGAAATGATCTTCCTTTCCTACACAGAAAACTAGAGAGAAAAGGAAATGTCGAAAGAATTTGTTTGCTACAGTATTTTTTCTTGGAAGTTAGATGGCAGAGGGCCTCATAAAGAATACTTTCAATTCCAAACTACCAGCGCTCCTAAGCATGACAGCTGACCTTGTACCTCTTTTTTCTGTATATGTTACACATTATCCAGTGACTCCTAAGATAAATAGTACCTTCTTTGCAGTCAGTTATAGTAATGCCCTCAGAAGTTTCTGGAGCTCATCTGGATGTTTTAAATACTGCCATCTATGCCTTTACTGTATTTTATGCTTTAAACATGAATGTGCCATGTCTCCAGAGACAGAAAAATACCTTTTTCTTATAAGAAAACATAGTTAGTTTACCCTTGGATTGTTTTTCTATCACCCTGCCATTGCACTTGAGAAAGTGAATTCACTGTAGCAGTTTTAAGGAGGTTTATATCTGTCTGATGTATGGATTAGGGCTGCTACCTTATCAACGTTCTTAGTTTTTCTTTCTTTACTGTAACCTTTAGTCAAGCCTTCCTCTCATTTTAAAAATAACCTGCCTTCTATTGTGAGTGTAGCTGTAGGAATGTGACTAGAGAAAATACAAGCAGTAGTTACACAATGGCTTTAATCAAAACAAAAAGTCCTGCAATTTATTTTACTAGACCCACCTACATTCCCTTCTCCCCAAAAGAACAAAAAATCCACACATAGAGCTGTTGCTCTGGGTCACGTAGGGGAATGTAAGAAGTGCCTCTTTCCTTTTATGTCCGTGATAACAGGACCAAGAGCAACGGGAGACCCTGCACAGACGCCTGGGTGCATTGAAGTCCCTGCCGAGCTCCCGCGGGCGGAGCAGCATCCCGGGGCGGGGGTGTAGGGACCCGGGAGGGCTGTGCGCTCCTCCTGCAAGGGACAGGGCATGGAGCAGGCGGGGACTCCCGAGGGGGAGTCGTAGGGTGGCACTTGGGCGTTTGCAGCGGAGGATCCGAGGGTTTACAGCTGTCTCTCTAACCCTGCGGTAGCTCACCGCAGGGCCCATTCTCAGATGGTTCATGTTGCCTTGGCTTTGGAAGTGAAAACTATTGTGAAAGCGGTGTGGCCGATACCCCCGTGAGCCGGGCTCCCGCAGGGCAGCAATCCGCAGAACCCCAGCGGTCAGGGTGATCCCAGGGATCCTCAGAGGTCCATCTATCTCCGCCTTACAGCCGCAGGGCACCCAGACGGAGCGGGACGTGGCGTTCTCTCCTCGCCAGGGTCTCAGCTCTGACATTGCCAGAGAGCATTAAGCGCAGGATTACCTGGCAACCTAAATCTGCCTAGCAACCATTTACATATTGGCCTAAGATAATGCCGACCAACTCTAACGCAGTGCTGTAGATGTGTCTATATGTGACATTGTTTTGTTCCACTGCAGCTGGCTGGGGAACCCTCCTCCTTTTCCCCGGGGCCAGAAGGACCTAATTTGACCCATCCAAGAGGTGACAAGAGATATGCACAGGCAAATAGACTAGCCAGTTATTATGACATATTCCAGTCTTAATTTAAGATCACACCAAACTGTTCTCCATGGACTCTCGTGCTGCAGGGAGGGGAGCAGGATAATGCCTGCACTGCTCTGTTGGGCAGCTGCCCAGACTGTCCTTGTCAGGGTACAGGGTAGGTGAACAGCAGCCATAGCTCAGGCCTGGCAAGTGTTTCAGAGTATCCCAGGTGTCCCTGCATAGCTGGTGTATATCCACCAGCACACCACCTCAGGAAAACTCTTTCTAGCTTTTCTGGCAAGGACTTTCTAGTGTTTGTCCTTCCATCTGCTATGCAAATACCATAACCCATATGATACAGGCTGTTACCTGTTCTTGTTCACCACCCATGCTGATGGTTTTTAACGGGTTTTTCTGTTGCAACTGTTTATCTCTTCTGATGAGAAGGACAGGTTTTTGTGTTGTAACAGTTTATTTCTTCAGAAAGGGAAACAGAACTTTGGAGATATCACTAAGAATCACACAGAAGGAGATATTGCTATATACACAGTGGTACCAGTAATGCAACTCATTTTTGAAGAGACACCGGTGTGAGTACTGAGCACAAACACAAGTAAACCATCTTTTGATTCCACAATGAAGTGTGTTGGTGTTGTCTTGGTGGTCTTGGGTCATCCTATCCCAGAAGGGAATGGGTATTGAATTTAAGTATACAACCTAATGCCAGCTATATGCACGGTACAGTGACTCAGGAGCAGGTAGCTATGACTACCAGCAAGTTTATAAAGGTGTAAATGGGCAATATACATCTGGTGGTTTAGGATGCCCAGGACAGCACATAAGCATTCAGAAAACATCCACACTGCACTATAGCCATGAATGCAATTCTTTTCCCAGGTACTATCCACATGAGAAGTCCTATGCATGTTAGAATCATTCCCTTACACTCCAGAACTTCACTGATGATAATTTTTTGTGCACTTTGCACAAGGCTTCAGAGAAAAAGATAAAATGGACAATAAGGCCTCTTCTGTAATACGGTAAAAAACTGAACACAAGTGGCAACACTCTGTAAATTGCACAGATTCCTCATCCTGCGCAAATGCACACCATCTCCCTTTTCACTTTGAGACAAACAGGGCAAAACTGATATGTAAAAGGAAAGCCAGAACAAGGAAGTGTTCAGAAGAAAGTTCTTGTAGATGACTGTATAAATGGAAAAACAAACAACAAATACATAAAGAATATCACTGCCTCCTCATTGCAGTACCTTCTCATTGACAAACACAAACCCCACACAATTCTCTCAAATGTTACTGGAAAATATTGTGGTTAAGAAGTTAAGTTTTAGCACTGGAAATAGTTCACATGTTACAAAATAGATAACTTTTAAAAACTCTTAAACTTGAGACAGGCATTGAAAATATGATCTATATGTTTATAGGCATGTAGTTTGGAAAATACATATCCATAGTTGATGAAATCAGTGTAATTTTGTGCATAGGATGTCAATTCCATCTCAAGTAATGAGAGAGAAAAAAGCTTATGAGAGCATAGTCCATTTTCTGTCATTTCCTACTACTATAAAACCTCGTTTTCAAATTGGCTTTTTGTACTTGCAATTAGCAAGAATATGCCATTTGTCTAGACAACACAGTAGCTGAAAATCTGATGTTTCTGGCATTATTAGGGTAGACTAAGAAAGCGCATGACTATTTGTAAATTCCTTTCTAGCATGTAATATTTTAAGACACCATCAAAATTCTTACGTTGGAGTGCACACAGTTAACCCTTAATTCTTGACTGTGATTACTTCTCATGGAACTGTGTTTTCTAAAAGTAATTAAAGTGTACTTCACTTGAGTGGCTATTTTTTTCCCTTCCCTTTCTCTCAATTTCTCCCACCAATATAATTCCTGCTATATGTTAAGTTTCAATTTTGGTGGATAAAACCTGATTCTTTTAGAGACATTTCATTACTATAGTGTAGGATCATGGGCAAGAGAGACTTCAGAAAGGATAGTTTGAATTCTAAGGAAGTGTAAATAGAGCAAGAGGTTCCTACCTTTTTTAGTTTGGTTGGTTTGTTGCTTGGGATTATTTTTAACTTGCTTGTTTTGTTATTAGAAAATATACTCCAACTTTAAAAGGAACAACTAAAACCCCAACAAAATATTTAAATGTCAAGGTGCAAATACTGACACTAATATTCACCAGCTTACATTAGACTGCAAGTGATCAGGTCTTCTGCACATCTACAATCACTCTTTAAAAGCTATTGCTTCCCAGATGAGACATATTAGCTGACCATTGGCATGTGCCTAATCTTTTGCAAATTCTCAATAAAACAATTGCTAACCCCTTTCATTTCTACAGCCTACTAGTATTACAGATGAAGATACAGGAAAACAGTTTCTAATAACAGATAAATATTGGATTTAGGCAGTATAAACTGAAAATTGCTGATGACTTGAAGTGGAACTGCAATAGACTCTTGCAGTTTATAGTTCTGGTATGAATGTAAACTATAGCAATGACAAGAGTTGCTTTTGAGTATCTCATATTGATTTCAAGTAGGAAATATTCCATACATTTCCCTTCAGAATTCACAACACAAAGGGTATCTCAGACATTAAGAACAAGCCGTCAGGTCCCTGGCCTTTTCAAGAGTTAAATTTCTGTATGATCAAAAAGGCTGTTTGAATGCTAAAAAGGCCCTTTCCCATCTTCTGCACTGTTGTCCTATTTATTTCAGAAATAGCCACCTTTTGCAAAGAATTGCCAAGCTTGTTCTCCAGGGAAATTGGGGGTTCACATGGTGAGACACACACAGTTTTGGCAGAAGAGACATTTACATTCACTATATTCAGGGTTACAAAATAGCATCAGATGTCAGACTCAAGACTTCGCCCTCTAATGCTCTTAAAATCAGTGACACTTTGCAGCATGTAAAGAATAAACCACTTCCGAATTCTCAGGTTTGTTTTATATTGGCAAAATTTTACTAAAAGCACTAATTTCTGCTTCATGCTATTTAAGACAGAAGACAACACAGGCTTTTGGATTCTTTTTAACAAAACTCCCAAGTCTGCACAGTGCCTCTGTTACTGAGATCTACATGATAAGGAGATCATCTGAAATACAGCTGGCAACCAGCACTGTTTCTCAAGTACTGAAAGTTCCTAGGCAGTATGTTTGATGAAAAACACATTGCATGTTCATTTATCCCTATGTATATTTAAAATGTGAGATATAAACATCTCTACTACAGACCAACTCAAACCCCCTATATCTGGTTTGCATCCTTCAGTCACCGCAAGGACACTTCATTAGCTAATCCATTGTGGAACTGATTTTTAACAAAAGAAAAGAAAATTCAATTTGTTAAGTTTGACCAGATCATGCAATACCCTTCCAGTAAGTCTACCACCACAGTTCTAGCTGCCTTGTGTTATTATTTTCTGGTGACAGATAGGCTACTACAAATACTTCTGCCATAATTAATCTGCTCCAAGGGGAAAAAAAAAAAAAAAAGGAAAAAGGGTTGAAAGTAAACTTCTAAATTACTTGGTACTGCACCTTACAGTGTGAATGGGTCCTTGCAGTTTTAAGGTCTATGAAGGTAAGACAAATAAGACAAAACAATTTCCCATGCACTGACAGGGAAGAAGCAGTGTTTGATATGTCTGTGATGCCAGAAAATAATCATCAATAGTAATGCAGACAGTTTTGGCACTAGTCTGCTTGTCTTTAACTCTGCCTGTTGGCTACATCTACTATTTGTACTCTAATTAGACAGTGTTCCATATTACCTACTTAAATGAGAGAATAATCAATCAAGCTCTCTCAGGGAAAATCTAATGAAGAGAAGCGTTCCTTCACAAATTAGATTTTTCTATGTCTTGTCTCTCACACTATCTCATCAGCTGAGCTCTTCAGAATGGTAAGAAAATTGAAAGAACTTCTACTAGAGTTCAAGAGAAAGCTCAAAACATAGGGATTTCCATTCAGTTTTAAGCAGCATCCTTGGGTGCTTCAGATAACCCCTAGGGCTTGGTAAGTTTGTCAATTAGTCTATCAGTAGTTAAATACAAGAGAAACTTCCTTAGCTCTGTGGTCTTATCTTTGCACAAGACTTTGTAAGGGAGCACAAGGGCAATAGGACAGAAAAGAACTGTCAGTGGAAAGCCCCAAAGACCTGCACAGAAACCACTTGTTTCTGGGTATGACTAATGTAAAAGATAGCAAAATATATAAATCCCACATTTTTCTCTACAGTTTAGAGGCTTTTGAGATTGCAGGGATAATCCAGTCTAGATATAGAGAGTTGGATGTAATCCTCTCCTGTGAATGCACACCTTTTCTTTCAAAGATCTGAATCTGACCACTCCTCTCTTTTAGAGACTGGCTGAAGAAGGATGTTCTACCAAATTGAATGAAGCTTAATTGCAGATCAGAATACTCCAAAACTAATCCAGAACTAGTTAATTCAATTTTCAGAGACTACTTGTGAATTTTCTCCAGGGCCTAATGCTCCTTGGAGCCAAGACTAGAATCCCCAAGTGATAAATTGGTCACCAGGTTGAAGAGTAACCATCAAAAAGGGCTGAGGTGGGCAGACACCTCTGCAGATTCTCTAGTTCAACCAGCCTAGCTCAGAGCAGGCTCAGCTAGAGAAGGTTTCCCATGGTCATGTCCAGCTAAGTGTGGAGAATCTCCAAGCATGGAGACTGCACAACCTCTCTGGGCAACCTGTGCCAGGGCTCAGTCACCCTGCTTCAATTTGTCCACTTCACCTCTTGTCCTGTCACTAAATACCACTGAGAAGAGTCTGGCTCCATCTTCTGCACAACAACAGTTTGACTTCAACTATCCATACTCATGCATATGATGTCCCCAGCCTTCTTTTCCAGAGGCTGAACAGTCACAACCCTCTCAGCTTCTCTTCATGCAGCAAATGATAGAAGTCCTTAAGCATCTTTGTAAAATTTCCTGGCATTGTATTTCCATGTGTTTCTTGTCCTGGGAGGTTCAGCACTGGGCCCAGCACTCCAGGTATGTCTCATGAGGGCTGAGTAGAGAGGAAGGGTCACCTTCCTCAGCTGGCTGGCAGTGGTGATGGACAAGCTGGGCATGAACCAGCAACATGTCCTTACAGCACAAAAGGGCAAAAGCCTCCTTTGCAAAGCTGACTTCCAGCTTGATCCCAGCCTGTACTGGTGTGTAGGGTTATTCCTCCCCAGGGACAGGACTTGGCATTTTGACTTTTTGAACTTGATGAGATTCCTGTTTGCCCTTTTCTGCAGCCCATCAAGGTCCCTCTCAATGACAGAATAACCCCCAATTCTGTACCACCTGTGGGTCACATTCCTTTTCTTTTTCTTCAGCCTGCTACCTTAAATTAATTCCTATGGAGTTCTAATGAGAATAGAGAAGTGTCACTCCTCAGAGCTGCCAGTGATTGTGATGTTAGCATAGTCCTTTGGGGAGTAGGAGACAGGGATTTCAAGCTCCTCCTGATAAAAGCAACAAGGCAATGTCCCCAGCAACATTCTTCACAGATAGATATCTTGCCTAAGAATAGAGATCTGTGTTTTTCTCTCAACCATCTCTGGAAAGGCAGTGATCATACTTTTTGTCAGAGGATAGTTCACACATTAGGCAACTTTGAAGCATGTCTTGGCTGGGCCCTAGAAAATTCTTAATTTCTGGGTCTTGAATCCTTGAGAGATAACCTTCTGAATTGCTCACACTGTAACAGGAGCTGAATTTAGAGTTTACTGATCAAATGGAGTTATTTAAGAAGCTTATGTAACTCTAAAAATTATTCATATATAGCAACTTTACCCTGACTTTGTCCTTTCCATCAGCTGTACAGTTCCAAGAGTGCACAATATTCTCTGTCAAACTACTGCTACAGACTCTAGAGATGGGAAGAGAATTACGAGACAGATATTGCACAGTTATTTTATTCTAACACTCCCAACCAGTCCACAACCCTGCAAATTAGTACAACTTATGTTGTACAAAAACCACTAGAGCTACAGATTTATATGGTTAAAAGTTTAAACAAGTAAGCATTTTTGAAAAATAAAAATAAAAAGTACAAACTCTACTTACTACCATCTTCATTTCTGCCAAAGCCATGCCGATGGCGATATGTGAAGTATCCAAACATTTTCTCATTAATAAGCTTGTTTGAAAATCTGAAATTAAAAGAATGATGTTTTCTTTTCATGTATCAAGTTTACTTGCTGTCAATAAACTCCTTCAGCTTCCTGCACAGCACAGATCTGACTGTACTTTCCATGCTTTTGTTAATCTCAAAATGTGCCCATCAGATAAAATTTTCTATTTGGATAGCACTTCTTGTCTTTCCAAAGCTGTTCATAAGTCTGGAACACAAGCTTTAAAATGCCAAGTTTGTAAGATGTCTCTTTATTGGAGTGAATGTGTCCTCAGTTAAAGCAATAGCCCCTTACACTTCAGAGGTTGCCTAAGGAGAAACCAGGAAGAAATTAAAGGTAAATGTGAGTGAATTACAATAACAAACTGATTATATTTCAAAGGTGACCACAGTGTTCTTAATTAAATAAAAAAATTATAAATCACAGACCCTTGAATTAGAACAGTTTTCAGAGCCCCTTAAAGAATCACTGTAGGAAGCAGTTCACCCTGAATCTCAATTGCTTATTTCTTGCTATCAAAAAATTATCAGTATTTATGTAGAAATCTGCAGGATACTTCCTCTGTAGAAAACCAAAATTAAAGTTTGGAAGTTCACAAATACACACTTCTGTGCTGTTTAACTTACTTCTGCTACTATGATCACATACTTTCTCAAAGTTTTTTTCAGGCAATTACAACTAGCTGGCATTCACAAAGGTGCTACAAGATAGATCAGAGGGTATTCAGTGGGCTTATTGCAGCAATTTTTGTTCTTATTAACTTTTTCCCAAAATGTTCAAAATTTGGTTCCTCCAGGGAAAGCTTTTATTTGCCTTAAGACTCATACTTTACTGTGGTACAATGAAAGACAATCTTTTGTGCTGAAAACAGCTATGGAATTGTAAACTACTTCTATTCACCCAAGAAATGCTATGTTTCAATAATATTTAATCCCATGTAAATGTTTAATGTGAAATCTTTAAAATGCATTTCCTTAAAAACTGTAATTCCTATCCTTCTCATGACACAAGTTAGTGGGTTTAGAATAAAATCCATTATAAGCTCATTGGTTTGCAAACCATGGAATTTTTAAGATATTGTTTCTTGATATCATTTAGTTATAAACAATAAAACAGAAGTTGATGATATGACTGCTCTAAAGAAACTAGTACCTATTTTCTAAATGTAATTTTTTATGGGTCAGACATATATTGCTCATAAAGTCACAGAAAATAACAGTTCATATCATAAATAATTTGAAAATACCAACACTTAGTGGTGACACTACCTGTATATTGCATGTTTACCCCAAGAACACATTCATGGTCTGAAGAAAATCTAGTGGTAATGAAAGTGGTAGCAAATACATTCTTATGAATATTGTATACTTCATACTAATCTCTTATTTATGGTGTGGGCCAGATCCAAGATAGTAGAAATGAAAATTAATAGGTATTTTTCTGTCAGGAAAATTTACTCTATTATTATGCACTGGATATCACAACAAAGAAGGGCTGTTCCTTTTTGGGCTCTCACGGTGAATTGATGAGACATTTGGCTGTCATCCTTAACATTTTTGGATATAGAAAACCAGGCTTTGCAGTAAATATTTACATTTAGTTGTGGTTTTTTGTACTGTGCCAAGACCAAATGAGAAAAAGGCTTTAAAACCTTCAAAAACTGTTGAAGTAATATTTATTTCTTTTCATTTTACAGCATTACTGTCTTTTAAATGCATTTTTACTTCTCATTTGGAAATTCCTAGTAAGATCAAATTTTAGCATAATGGAAGAGAAAATTTGGAAGCTGCTATGAAAAACAGGCTACTAGGGTTATTAACCTGTGAACTTGTTTTCTACTCAAGATCTTGTAGAGGTTCAGAAGCCTAGGATATTTCAGACCTCTTATATTTTGTAAGGAAATAGTAATAGTAGATCTGAGTAGATCTCATTTTAAAGGTTTGAGTATTTTAAAAAGTGGCTGGTGCAACATCTTGAAGTGAGAGTTGCATTTATTTATTTATTTATTTACTTATTTATTTATTACCAAAGTAAGCTAAGTTGCATTAATGTGAAGTTACTACTGAGAAATGGAAAAGGTGGCAGGAATGTAGCTACAGCATTCTCTGCTTTTTTTCATCAGCCTGTAGAGCAAGACAGTCTCAGGACAAGAGCAGTGGCTTTGCCTGGAGTGCCCAGCTCAGGGCACTGCTACTTCACTGCCACAGCTTTCAAATTTCCACCAGCTATGGCTTTACAGGGGAAGTGTATCAGGGTGGGCATTAGATAAATGTGTGACTTGGGTATGTTGATGAGGACTGAAATTTGGATTCTTTGGTATGAAATCATTGTATCTATATAGGGAAGAGATGTACACTCAGTATTCCAACCTGGTTTTCAGACTACAGTTCACAACAGGCTATGCAATAGCTGTCAGTGTTGTAAATCCTCTGAAGAACAATAGTCTTAGCAAATTCAGTGAACTGCAATAAACCAACTTCATCTTATGGCAGTTTTAATACTTGATAGGAGCCCAGAGCACTGCAACAATCAAACTAGAAAAATCTGATCTCCTCTCTAGAGTGACTTACCTGGCAATGCTCAGAGAACCTGACCTAATTTGAGCTGCTCTTCTTACACCTGTGCTAATGTGAAATGTGACAAGAGCACTTAAAAACTATTCCTGAGAAAATCTCAGAGGGAAAGGGTGGTTTGTGTCTGTATCCTACCTCATTACCCCAGCCAGCAACTCTACAAACTGAGCTGTCTTAGCTGGAACTCAAATGACTCATCATTTTAAAGACTGTTATGATTTAAAGCATGCGTCTATAATAGCTTGAAACACTCCCTATGGCCTACAAATGACATGACTGTTTATAAATAAGAGTGCATATTGATATTGTCAATATTTTCCTTGTCTCTGAAAGATTTATGATAATAATTCCAAAATGGTTCATCCTTATAAAATACATAAGAGTTTTGTTGAGAAAAATTTATTGTTTTAAATTATTATTAAAATAAGTAGACCTTGCCTGGTCTCTGCCTCAATTCAGACCTCTTCTACAGGAGTTTATCAATCAAAGTAACAACTAAGTTATCTCAATTGGCTGTTACTCAGCTTTAGTCATTTTAGAACAGCTGATGTCACAGAAAGGGATTTTTAAAAAATTATCATTACTTTTATACTAACTTGCTTGCTAAGATATCCTTTACTGGACTTGATTTATATTTATGAAGCTGAAATAAAATACTGACTTTTTAAAAAGTTTTGCCTACACCTGGTACAGTGTGGTGTGATTGTATGTGACACAGCTATTTATGTGGGTGTAATGTTTACAAGTCTCTCAGGGGAGTTTTGTTGCTCAGAAGCAACACTGGTGAAACACTATTTTTGGAAGTATTATCATAAGTAGTGCTTTTACCAGGAGCATTCTTGTGCATGACACTGGTGCTCTTAGATGTGTGTTCACATCAGTATTGTTAATCTGAGAAGCTTCAATGAGTGCTACAACCAATATAAGCTTAAAATAACCAGGATACAAGCGCTGCTGTAAAATTCTAATAATAAAATTACCAGGTAGAAATGCACTGATAACTCAAATTACAATAATAATAAATACCAAAGTATTTAGAATGAAATTACATGGAATAACATGGAACAACATTGAGCAATAGAGCAACTGTTGCTTTGATGAAAAGGGAAGGAGACACCAGAAAGCAGATTTTGCACTTTTAGCCCCAAGAAACTGATAAGATTTATTAGGCAACCAATTATTTCCATCCTATATGGTGGCTTCAATAGCTACTGAATAAAACATTATTTCAACACCACAGTTATTCTGTTGATTGGCACTTAATATGCCAGCCTGGTTGGTGTGTATAAGAAGTCATCAGATAAATTCCAAACTCTGAAATGCAGACTCATACTTCATCTCTGTCAATGAACTTATTTTTTGATTCTTCCCTGCTTACAGCTAAAACTTTTTCTGTGGTACCTCTCAGCACAATGTAACATTTTGACATTTTGACTTTTTTCTAAGTGGGATATATAGCTCTAAATAGGTTTTTCTCTTAAACTTCATGAAAAGCAATTGAGGAACCATAGAAACAAAGTTCCCTTGGCATATACATACTTACCAGAGTGAAAGGGAATTGGTTATATAAGCCAGCATTTTACAATCCTTCCAAACGAAGACTAATTACGAGATGTTCAAGAAATTTCATCATTAGTACAGTCAGTCCTGATGCCCTTGCTTCATGGTATATATGGTTGTTGCCTTTCTGACACTGTATATTTCCTGTATGTCTTAAAAGGCTACAGTTATATGGTTCTTTGTGTGAACTGATTTTACTGCACAAAATTTAAGCTGGTTTGTCTTGATTATGGTGCAATCTGAAAAGTGCCAGCACAGGAGTCCTACCTGTCAGTGCTCCAAATGCATGGGGATTAGTGTTAACAGAAGCTGTGTGTGGGACTCAGTCACAGCATCTGGGAAACGTCCAAGCATCACTTCTCATTCATGACATTCTGCTGTGTTTGTCTTAGGGCATTTTGGCCTCATAGTTTTCATGTATGAAGTCATATTCACATGGAGAAATCTTCAGTTAAATCACCTTCCCTCTGAGACAGTAAGGAAAATGAACAGCAGAAGGGTTAGAGACTCTGAGAGCCCTATGTTCAGCTGGCCTGTGAGTTTCAGCACATATCCCACTACAGCCAAGGATCACACGGACTGAAGCCATAAATCAAAGGTGGTTTACAACAGCTGGCCAGCACAGAAGCAGCATGCTTTCAGCAGGACAGAGTGCAGTGCATGCCAGTCACCTGAGCACTACCAGCTTGCTCAGGTGGAATGTGCAGCCCTGGCTGGATCCTGACACTCTCTGTTATTTGTGCCAGCTCAATTCAGTCTTTCTCAGTACAGACTTCTGACTGCCAGGGGTGCGCCAGGACACAGCTTTACACACTTTGCTAAACCACGGAGCCACAGAGTCATTGTTGTTCCACACCAAGCTTTCATCTATCCTTGGATTCAGTAATCTTTGTGGACCAGCAGCACTGTTTCAAAAAAAAATTGAAGCAGGGAAGAGGGTGATGAAATAACTTGGATTTCCAATCTGCAGTGATTGTCTTTCAGCAAAGCCACTGACTGAGAAATATTTAACAATGCATATGTTTTGTGCTAGAAATGCAAAGATGCAATCTATCTGCAGATGTGTTTGTTCACAGTATGAACATCTTGGGGTATTTTTACAGAGGGCAAGGAAGTTGAAATAGATTACAAAAATGTCTCTTGACAAGGCAGGTTCTTGTTAATCTAAGATCCTACAGAGAAGTGTAATTTCCTACTGACAAAGATAATATTCAAAGATCACGTGGCCTTTATCATCTAACAAACAGTGAAGGGTGCTGATTTTACTTCTGCAGCAGGTACATTTCTTCTGTGCTGTACAGCCTGAGGGCTTCACACTTGAGACCTTACAGTACTGTTCTGACATCAGGGAAATAGACAATTTATACTAGAGAGCACAGAATGTCCATGTTAATAACATGGTTTTTCCATTGATAGTCTGAATGGCTAAGTAAAGATTAAAACTACTTGTAAAATATTTTATAGTCTATAGAAAACAATTTTTTTCCATCAAATACTTTTCCATCTGAGCTTTCACTTTTCAAAATTTTCAGGCTTTTATTATTTTTATTTTACCAGCAATTTCCTTTTGTCTCTTTCTTTCGTCTTTCTTTATTTTCCATTTTCTTCCCCAGACTTGGCCTTGGATCACAGACAGATGAACCTATGCTAAGGGTTACAAGTGGAGTTTACTATATACTTTTGTCAATAAATTCAGCCAGTCAAATCTAGTCCTCCTTTTTTGTACAGTTGCTAAACCGACTTATAAAGTAATTATATTGAATCATTCCAAAGAAGTTCAATTCCACTTGTCTGGGAGATAAGAGTGCTAGCAACAAACAATTTTAAGATAATTATAATCTTAGCTTCAAACTAAGCCTTGAAAGTCTTCATTTTGGTTTGGAGTGGGAGGATGTTTGGTTTTGTAATAAACTGATGCTATACACTCATTGCAAACGGCTCCCAGTCTGATCATTAACTTTGAATGTAATACAGTGCTACTTTTAACACTCTGAGCTCTGAAAATACAATCCAACTACATTTTCATATTATACCTAAGTTTCTTCTTCAGTGCTTTCCCTACTGAAGTATATGTTTAGTAAGGAAGATGAGAAAGTGCTAGTGAATGCTGAACGTTCCATTGCACTGGTAGGTTGCAATACAATATTTTACCTCCTGGACATTTTTTAAAGATTTTTTTCTATTAAAGGAATTTTTTTTAAAACATTTTTGCATTTATAGTTTTTGTACTTGTATGTTACATTTACAACCAGCCTACCTTTTAAATATTTGTGTTGCTCATTGTTAAAAAAAAGCTGTATGCACAGATCAACTGAGCAAACAGTAACTACACTGAAAGAGTTTTTGTTTCTGTGTTTAAGGATATTTTTGTTTGCAATCTGATATCTGTTTAATTACCCAAAAGCCAAAAAAGGACATTTTAAGGTGTGTCAGATCAGCTTTACCACTTGTGTTTTCAATACTTCTTGTCATGTTTTTCTGTTTGGAATTGACCTTTTTTTTGTTTGATTCGATAAGTTTGGATTTTCTTTAAAAGCTGTTGTGTAGTATCTCTGAAATTTTAGCTACTTCTAAAATGTAAAGTTGGATCTAAAAATATTATTACTCTCATAAAATGGGATCTGAATTGAAGTTCAGCAGTAGTAAAGAGCAAACCTGGAAAACCCTCCTGAGGTGCCAAGTGGTCTTACAGGCTCTCAACTCAATGAACTTCGTATTTCTCTTTCAAGTTGCACCCATAATCAAAGAGTAGGTAACTTTTTCCCCTAAGAAACTCCTATAAAGATGCTTATATCCACAATATATATCTGCCAGGAAGTTCCTGTAACCATCCCAGGCAGAGGATGAGCCCTCTCTGAAAACATTCAAAGTCAGATAGCTGAAGACATCTCTGCTCATTGCAGGGGATTGGCCAGATGACCTTTAAATGTCCCTTCCAACCCAAACTGGTCTGTAATTCTATGATTCTATGACCATGAATGGTCTCTATTCTGAACACATATTTTGATAGGACAAGGAATGAGGGGTAAATATTAATTTTTAGTCAGATGGTTGAATATTCCAAGAAGTTTGAAATATCCTGAGATTTGATTCCTGTTCTTAAAGAACATCTTAATTTATCCAATGCCTATTTTGGTTAAAAAGCCAGTACAGTCTCACCTTGGAAACACTGAACTGTTCTGTACTTCTTTTTCCTGGCCTGCAAGCTATAATTTCACTGGCTAATTATACTATTATTTCTAATCAACATTATATTTTAAAATGTTAAAAAAAAGAGATACCATTTAAATTATACAGTGCAAGCCATTTGGCAAAATTACTAATTCCACAAGACATTCAGAATAATGAAACATTAAATGTACTGGAACACATATTTGTGCAAGAAAGACGCCCATCTTTGAGTTGCTTTTCTCCTTTTCTAATTGAAGCATGGTAGCAAATGCAAAACAGTGGTGAATTTTCTTACAACACACAGAATGTAACTATGCACATGGAGATTATATATAGACAGTATAGTGGATCATGGTGAGTGAACTTTCATTGCAGTGGCAAACAGCGACATGAATGCTAATTAAAAAGTGTTTATAGGCTTGTTGCACAACAACGTATGTGCAATCCAAGAAAAGCAGAGCAGACACCCAGCTATGAAGTGATCTAAACTGCAGTGTGGAGGAGCCCTTACGAGCAGCACCTAGTCTGTTTCTGAACTCTCAGAGCAAGGAGGATATAACAAGTTTCTTTCTTCTACATGATCTGCATGTAGATACTTCGGTGTGCACTGTTTTCATTGCTAATTGATAAAACGACATGTAAAAGCCCTTATTATGACTTTAACCTTGTTTATTTAGGAAGAAAACCAAACAAAACAACCAAAAAAGAAAAAAAAAATTAGTCTGGCAAAAGTTCCTAGTAAAAGCCCTTTTTGTTTACAATAATGGCTGAACAAACACTGCAGACAAACTGACGCTTCTTCCAGAAGGAGCTACACGGCAAATTAAGTTGGAACTGCTGAGCAGGTGTCCACATTCAGCTGGCCACTTTGCTGCTTTAGGACATTGCTGCTTCAGCAATGGCTACTGTTTAGAGAACTATTACACTGACATACGGGTGAGAATCAAGAATTAATCTTGTTTTAAACTGGTACACTGGATTTGAAACAGCAGGAGTTCAGGAGTTGATTCATGAACAATAGTTTGGCTACAAACAGCTAACATTTTGGTTCTGACTATCTCACTATGTTTACTGTCATTGTTTCCCTTATGCTGGGTGGCATATATAGCAAAACTAAACAAAACAATATTGTTTTTTGCAAAAGCATGCAACAGAGATTTTTCTCAAAGAAGAACCTCACAGTGACCCAACATGCAGAGCCCAGAGATTCACACTGGTAAGTAATATTTATGACATTTGCCATTCTACTTATGCAAGCAGCCATTTACCTATATGTTATTCTCTTGTTGAGAGACTTACTTCAATACACAGTGTTGTCTTTTTCATGTGTTTGACCCATTCTAAACGTTTTATGTCAGCCTGTAGAAACAAAATCATGGGGTTTTGCTATGTACTGAATAGTAGATGAGCATTCAGAAGATACAAGCAGACTTACTACAGTAAATACAGAATTAGTGTGTATAAAGTGCTAGAAGAAAATTGCGTGAAGTAAGAATTGTGTTAGTGTTTATAAGCCACACTGAAATATGCCCAAAACATGAGAAATCATGTTTGGGATTCTGGCATCCAGTAAAAAATTAGTGCAGAGCACTTGGTAACTGATGAAGGGTTCTATGAAACTAATAAAGCTTTATTCATGTCCATTAATGACTTTCAGGACTCCTTTCGGTACCCTCATTTATAGCCTATTCACAAATCTTGGAAAACTAGGGCTTAAGTAATAGCTGAACAGGAATGGTTCTCTTTTTTGATGCTTCTGTCTTCAGGTGGACATGAAAAATTGCAGGACCTCCTGAGCTTTGAGTGAATAAACAGATGCACACTGATCATACCAGAGGGAAAAAAAGGAAACAAAACAACTGCATGAAATTTATTAGAATATTGTCAAAACAAAGGCTATAAAATCTCATCCAGAATATATTTTGTTCTAAGGAAAAATCCTTTATGGCTAATTATCGAAGACCACGATCTGCTTCTTTTCTTGAGGAGGAAATTTTTTAAGGCTTTGCTCATTATCACTCTTTGAAATGTATTTTTCTTCCTGTTGTGCTAGAATATGCTCCATGTATCTTTGCAGAATTAGGTCTCTGGCTAACAGGATGTTTCTTTAGTATTTGTTGCCATGGAGCTGCCTTTGCCTATCGAATTCACCTGGGCAGACTTTGGATGGCACACCAGAGCTGTTGCAGTCTGCCACTGACACGTGTCCTCAGTGACCACAGGACTTCACAAGTGCCATAAGGAAAAGCAGTTCTGATCAGATTTCCTATTAAGGGATTGTTTTAAGTAATACTAAAGATTTTGTATTTTAGGGAAGCTTTGTGAGATCACTGATGGCCTGAAATGCCCTCCTTGAAAGAGCAATGCTTCCTCACTTTCGTTCTTTGCTGCCTTTTCCAGAAATATGCATTCATGAAACTAACCCAAGAGTGAACATGGATGTGTTTCACCAACATGGGAGCTGCAGCTCTGCACTGCCCACTGGAGCAGTACAGAGTGGTTTGATTTTTGAAGTCCTGGGTGGCACAGGCTTGGACACATTAGCTGTAGCTTTTAATAGATATATAATTTTAGAAGTCAATCCTTTCCTATTATTTTTATAAATATAATTCCATCACAAAGAAAAATTTCCAAAAAAAAAAAAAATATATATATATTATGTCTATTTCAAGCTATTCCTCCTACAAAATAGACCAGGGCAAATTTGAAGGGAAATTAGTTTTCTTAGCATCTAATTATGTAAGGAAACCATGCAGATTTGAGAAACATGTCAAAGGAAGTACTGGAGAGTGTTTTTAAAATACATGGTTTCAAAATAATATAAAAGTATATATTTAGATTCAAAATGTATAGTACATTTGATGGATACTTGCCACTGTTTTCTTCTTTGCACATGATTAGGATCAAAATGCTGCTATTAGGCTTTTGGCGTTTTTTTTTCTAGAGAAGTCATATGGGATACTCTTGCAATGTTACAACAGAAAATTATTATGTCCATATAAGCTTGCTTTTTAGGTTTTTGAAGGACACTTCAAGGATAGTTATCTCAATAAAATTCAGGGCAGCACAGAGTCAGAGAAGATGGTGGAATCTTATGCACCATTTCATGTTTTAGGGGCACAAAGGTTTCCCTGGAAAAAGGTTCTCTGGAAATAGATAACATGGTTTTGATGGCAATTAATTGACTGCGGCTATTATAGCCTTTACATCACAGTATTAATGTGACTGCTGATATTTTATTTCTCAGAATCATTTTTCTTATAAAACTTGAAGGGTGCTATATTGAAAATCATTTTCTTACAAACTGAGAACTTCAATTTTGGTAAAGATTGGGTGAAAGCTGAGTAAAAGAGGCTTAGCAACACATGAGAAAAAGGAGGAACAAACAAAAGCTTCAAGACTTGTCTTTCCTTGCCTCCTTTTTCTGCATAAACTCAAAGTAATTAACAAAAATTACTTTTCTGAAATCAAATCAGCGTTATTCTGCAGTAATGTTCTCAAAACCAAGCCTGTGCAGTTTGATGTTTATATCTAGGCTGCCTTAAGGGTTGGTGTGCTGCCAGGAAGGAATTTTTCAGCCCTGCTCCGAGTTGTGTATCCCTGCTGTCTCTCCTTCCCCTTTCACCCTGGCAGTTGCACTACTCAGTCTTCATGGCTCATGAAGATAAAACAGCAGATTTACCCTATGGAAAGGTAATTAATTTTCTGCTACATTTTACCTTTAGTTCTGGAGTGCAGTCCCTCGTGCTCTGAGAGCCAAGCAGTGCCATGGAGGATCAGCCTAGTGCAGCCAAGGCAAGGAGGGAGGGAAATGACATCTGGCAAATGCTCACTGTTAAAACTGACTTGATAGCAGCATGGAGTGGTGCCATCAGCGATTTGTGCTTCAGATCTGTGCATGTATAAATTGGCAAAGAATTTAATACTCTCAGACGTATTGACTCTGCCAGCAGCCTTGGTAACGATGAGTTAACTGTCAACCACATTGATGGTTTTATAATCCTCACACTGACAGAGGTTGTCACTGTCTCCTCTTACACCATTTATTCTGAATGAAGTTTTGCCTCAATGCCACAAATAAATGATTGTCAGGTTGAACTAAAAAACCGACCCAAAAGCAGAGAAGCCTAAACTGAGCACAGGGCTCAATGAAGGGTGGAGGAAAGGCCATCCTCAAGGAGCTGAGGAGAGCTTGGATGCTGTCCTTGGACACAGGCCACCCACGATCTATTAAAATCTGCCTCTCATGTCAGTAAGTCACACGGGCTGAGCGTATTTGTGGGTGAGAGTGCTATAAAGCCTTTTTGTGCTCTTGTGATTCAAGTATTTAATAAGAGAAAAATGATGCTATAAATAGGAACACCATAGTTGGTAAGGACTGGGGATACAAAAGGAGATATGCAGTCTCAGTTATGACAGGAGAGCAAAGAAAAAGCAAAGAAAATATCAACTGAAACCACCAACTTCTGCAGAAGTGCTTAATCAAACATGAACTTTGTATACAACCCATCGACAGCAAATTTGCCTCTCACAAAGTGAACAGCTTGCAAGAGGGAGCGTGCCTTTTTTGGTCACGTTTTGCAAAGGGCTGAAAATATGTGCTTAGTAGGTGTTGTGGCTTTTTCAAGTATTGCGAACCTTTCTGTGCATTAAAAGCATTTTTTCAGTGTTTATATATTGCTCCTATCTTCCACCGTGTGGAAACCTTCCTCCTTCCTGCCTTCTCCTGAATACATTGTAACAGTATCAATCAAGGCTTTTTTAGCTGCATGGCACCTATATCCAAGAATAAAACATAATAAACACGAGCTGGGAGAATGGATCAGTTCATTAAAGCCAGCTAGGTGATGCTGTGCTCTGATATAGACTGATAAAGGATTCAAAAGTGAGCCTGTCTGGAGTGGTTTTGTTCAGACTTGTGTGAAAGATAAAGGACAGAAATAAGCGGAATCCCTTCAATTTGCACTTCTGACAGGCAGCTTCCAGTTTATCACTGAAGATGAACAATGTCTGTTTTGAGATATTAAAACCAGGTAATCAAGTGAATTCTTCTTTTCACAATATTGAATTTCTGGCTACAATTCATTTTAGGCAGGAGGTGGCACAGACTAATAGATGGCCAGCATTTCTTTTTAACTGAAAGTTCTAAAGGAATTTTCTATATCAGGACTTTAAACATATGCTTAGTTATGCTCATAGAAGCATTTTATTAGTTTCCTAAGAGTAATTGTAAGCTCACTGGTCTGCATTTGTGCAAGTTTCTAATGAAGTCCCTTGGGTCTAAGTTATTAGCTTTTAGCTGCATTTGCACAAATATTAGCCAACCTTCCTAGGCCTATTTTTGCACATTCAGGTGATAGTTATAGACTAAACCAAACTTGTACTTGCCATTCATGGGTACAAAGGTTAGGACATGGTGCTGACACCACATTCTAATGCTGGTGGTAAAGAACAATTAAACATGGAAAGTAATACAGCCCTCCTTGCTCTAAAAGAACATCTAAGCTCTCATGCAAAAAACCCAGCTATTTTTGGCACCCAAATCAGGTTATTTTGTTTGTCAGCCTAAGCTTTTGGGGTTGTTTCTTTAAAGAAAAAAAAATAAAATCCTATGAACAAAACAGCTTGTGTTTTCTTCTGGTTTTCTAACATTTACATGTTTATAAAAATCCAAATAAGCATGCACAACACCTCTCCATTGCAGATAAAAGTGTAAATAAATGCAGCAGTGTAGTTTTCTGCTGAGAAGGGGTTAGGCATACCAGGTTGCTTTTCCCCTTGAGAAAGAACAAACCATTTAGAATCTCTGCACATTGTTTTTACACATTGACCCTTATCCCGGAGCAGATGTGGCCAAAAACAGCATGCAGAGGGATGACTGCATGCATATGTGTTCAGCTGAAGGATTTTCATGGCACATTTCAAGGTTAGAGAACTTGGATTAACTGCTAAACAAAAGGAGTGAAACAGAATAAGATACAATTATTTTTCTAAGCTAACCTTCTAGCCACTCATTGCACCAAGGCAATGAATGACAATTGCTGCTAAAGAACAGTTATGTAGAATATTTTTCCTCAGAAAGAAAAACCAAATAAAACACTAATTATTTGTGCTTGGGCAGAGGGGGGGAAACTTCTTTCCTGAGTCTTTGCTTTCTACAGACCCTATATGTGTGTACATAAACAAGCAAAAACTTTACCATTATATTTTTATAATGGAAAGAAAAAAACCAAAAACAATCTAACCATAAAATATATGACTGAGCACACAAAAAATGCTTGAATTGATATATTCAAGCTCTAATTTATAAGAGAGTAGAAACACTCTTTCAATCCAGACTCACAATTTATGGTTTTAGAAACTGCAATGTTTCAAAAATGATCACTACTACTGTTACAGAAGGATGGTATACTTTAAAAAATGCTCCTATTTACACCTCTTTACAAAGTGAAAATCCAGAAGGCAATATGAAGGGCCACTGTTACATGATTAAGTAACTTCCACTCCCTTCTCTGTGTGAGAGAGAACAGGCAATACCTGACAGATGCCTGAAAATCTACCAAGTAAATGTACTGAATCGTGATGGATCATCAAGTGCCTTTCCTAGAGCATGGTTCCAAACAGAAAGATGAATTGTTCCAAAGCTATAAAGGTGTTAGAAATTCAAAGACAACATCTTTCAATAGTAATGTCACCCAGCAATCATTAACAGAAGTACTGTTTAAGTTTTTTAGTAAATTCCTTAATAATGATGATGGTCACAAAAAGTAATTCTGTTTTAAAAATCTAATATGTGTCAAAGAAATAACTACTTCAAGGTCTCTATTAGAGGATGAAATATGCATTTTTCACACCAAATGTCTAAAAAGAAAATATCTTTTTAGTTATAACCACTTGGAGAACATCTGGAAGCAGTCCAGGCTCCAGCATCTTTATAGTTTCAAGATTGTTGAGCATCTCTATTGAGTTACTTGAATGAAAGTTAAGCAATAAACCCCACACTTTTCACTTTAAATTAAGGTTCTGTTTTGCCCTGGACAACAATTTTAAAAATTCTAGAAATTAATTTTGAAATGTCTTAAAAAATAAATATGAAACTTTTTGTACAAGTGAAAGTTCTTAAACTTCAGAGCACTTTCACATGCAGAGAAAGCTAATTCCTTCACAGAAAAAAAAAAAAAAAAAAAAAAAAAAGGCAGCAGATCCTGTAAGATTTTCACTATTCATATGCGAAACTCCATAGGGGTATGCTAATTCAGAAAGGAAGCTTATTAGCTATTACGAAAAATGAAATAAATCAGCTATGCAATCTGGACAAAGCTTGAAAGTACTTCTTGAAATTGATCTGGCTTTTGTGCTGGCGTTGGTTTGCTGGCTTCTTTTCCTGAAAGTGACTTTTATTGCTTTTAGTAATGGCTGTGATTTTAATTGTGTGACATTAGGCCAGTCAGTTTCTAGACTGAGTTTTCACTGTTTACAGTCAGCTAGTAAGAGATTTCACAAACCATCACAAAGCAATTCTGAAAACATATTGCCCTCTCATGATGCACAGAGCACAGCTGGGTCCCACCCAGTGACGATAAAGAAAGTTAACAAGAGTACAGGTATCAGCCCATTGTGGGCTTCATGAGGTTTAGGACAGGATCAGGTCAGACATGTTTAGAGGGATCAGGACAGACATTAATTAAGCCGGCAGCCATAAAAATGATCTGTCATTCATAAGAAATGACAGATCGTCTCAGGGGTGGAAGGTGATTTTCCCAGATCAGGTTTTGAACAGGTGTTTCAAAAGCCTCCTGTGGGGTACCTGATAGCACGACTGAGATTGTGCAGATACAGGTTATATAAAACTAGTGGGCTTCATCTCACTCTTGTTGATATGTGCACAGGAACCTCCAAGTACAGGCAAAAACCCTATCAACACTAGAGACCTATGGAACTTTCTCGGTGGAAGTGCTGGTTTGCTCACTAAAACCACAGGTCTCAGCCGATGCGGGCTGAGGCAGGCGATCCCATGCGGACAGGCTTGAGGCGTCCGGCAGGGCTGAAGGGAAAAGCAGGGCCTGACCGCAGCCCCCACACCCTGGTCCACAGCCCCAACTTTTTTGCTCGCCGCTCGGCCGCGTTCGGGTTCGGCCGGCGCGGATCCCGGCGCGGATCCCGGCGCGGATCCCAGTGCGGATCTCAGCGCGGATCTCAGCGCGGATCTCAGCGCGGATCCCAGTGCGGATCCCGGCGCGGATCTCAGCGCGGATCCCAGCGCGGATCCCAGTGCGATCCCGGCGCGGATCTCAGCGCGGATGCCGCCCCCGCCCGGCGCTGCCGGCGGGAGATGCTCGCTGTCACTTTCCCTCTTCCCCACGCGCCGCCCCCTGCCCTCCCCCGCGCCCGCCGCTGGCGCTGCCCCGGCCCCGGCGCCGAGCGCTCCCCGCCGGCAGCAGGCAGGGCAGGGCACAGCAGAGCAGAGCAGAGCAGAGCAGAGCAGAGCAGAGCCGGGCTGGGCTGGGCAGGGCAGGGCAGGGCAGGGCCGCTCGCCCGCCCGCTCCTCGGCATGGCCGGGCGCTGAGCGGCGCCCGCTGCCCCGGCTCGGCTCAGCTCGGCTCAGCTCGGCTCTGTCCCGCCGAGGGGCTCGGCGCCCAGCCACCGTCTGTCCTCGCCAATGGTCCAGAGCGACATGTCCAAATCGCCTCCCAGCCCGGCGCAGGAGGTGCAGATGGAGCTGCTGGACAACCCCCTGCCCGCGGCGGCGGCAGCGCAGGTACCGCGGGGCTCGGCCGGGGCTGCGGCGGCAGCGGGCGGGGGCGCGGGGCAGGGCGGCGGGGCTGCCGGAGCTCCCCGTCCTTCAACTTTGGCCACCGCCGGCAGAAAAGTTTGACGGCTCCCCTAAGACCCCCGAAACCCCTGTCTTCGCCCCTACCCTCAAATGCCGTTTAATTAACATACATGGGATGCTCTGTGCCGTAGAAGCATCGTAAGTCAAAAGAACCTTGCGGCTATTTGTAGGATGGATATGTAAGAATACGTTGCTATTAAGCTGCTCTTCCGTACTTGTATTACTCGCAGGCTAGGGCTGTTTTTCCCTGCTCCAGTAACCTGTTGTATCTGTACCTGATGCTTACCACGCACGGCTGAAACCTCTCTCATCTGTTCCTCGGGCTGGTGACAGTCTGTAGGTGAGGGAAGGCGATTCACGCCGGTTGTTCAGCAGGAATTTTGGGGAGGTTGAAGGTGTTGAGCATGCTGCAGATTCAAGCTGCTCGATTTCCATGCAGAAGGTGGTTGTACCGTCGTCTCAGAGATCTTAACAACTCAGTTCATGTGCACAGTGTTCAGATGGATGGGTGATGAGAAGGAGGCAGGGTAAGGCACACTTAGAAAAGACTTTATCTTTTGAAAGGTTGTTTCTGTTTAATGTGTGAATGTTGCATAATATATTCAAGTTTGCAATAGTTGGCTACAAAGACTTCAGAGTGCTGTTTTTAAACCCAGTAAAAGGGTGGTAAAATCTGATTGTGTGCATTTCAGATTACAAACATGCATGTCCTTGTTAGGACGGAGTTTTTTTCCTTTTGGGGTGCAGTTTTCACTGTTGCTGCCAAAGCTATCTCTGATGCTTTGTGTGAGAAGGTGGACCCGTTTCGTCCCAGAAGTGTTTGATTGACAGAGGAAAATGCTATCAGTCTGTCAGCAGTCGTGGTGATTGATCTTTACTTTCTCAGGCCCGGTGACAGCAGAACAAAATCCAGGCACTGAAACAGAGACTAGGTTAAACTAAAAAAGAAAAAGTGTCTCTTTGGATGTGAATTTGTAGCCTCCAAGCTAGAGAACAGGCATTTCAGCAGGGCCATATGCTTTGCCAGCTTCTCTAGAAACAGTGGCAAGGGAGCTAATTTCCGACCTACAAATCCCCTCCTTTTTATATTTTTCAGCCCCAAGCACAGAATCAGCAACTGTCAAATCATATGGTACCTCTCTGCTGTGGACAAATGTCAAATACTGATCATAAAATTGATTTCTCACCCCTCCTTTTTACTAGGCTTAAAGAACCTCTGTTTACAGAGGAAGAATAGTTTGCTAACACCCACATTATTTATGTTTCAGGTGAAGCATTTATATTCTGTTTTATAAAAAAGGTTTCTGAACATTCACAACCAAAAATATTCACTTTTTAAGACAGTAACAATGCAGCTTTTTGTTTCAGGGATGTTTTTCAGTTTTTGGAATCAAAGTCATTATGCAGAACAGGAATCATCTTCTCAGTATGTACTTGTTTTAGTCATACATAAACCTTTGGTATAGAGGAAATAAGATTATGGAAACAAAAGAGCCCTTTGTCTGAATAACAATGCAAGTTAATTCCTTAGCAAGCACTGCATTTAGAGACAATTATTTTTATTTGAATTTTTGTTCCATGAACATTTAAAAAAAGACAATATTGTAAAATCTTGCTGCTTTAGAACACACAGTGAGAAGGAGAGGCTTAATGAGGACATGTGAATCATCAAGTGGATTGCCTACAGGTACTTCAGTTATGTGTACCATTATCTTTTTCACTAAGGTATCAACATCAATCCCAGAAATGCTTCCTGCCAAATTATCTGTTAGGAAAGAAAACCCAAACCAACATGCGAGCTTATGGAGTGATGTCACTCCTAAAAGTATTCACTCTGAAGTGCTTCTTCTGGGAATTACGATTTAGTGAAATATTATTGAAGAGCCTCCGTTGAGTTGTGCCAAGTCACAACAATTCTCTTATCAAAGAATTTTACTTTTGGGAAGCTGAGATTTCTTTTAACCTATCTTAACATCATGGTCAATATCTTGGATTGTGCCTGTCCATCCATTTCGGTCAAACTTGTCACCATGTGGCAGAGGAATGAATGTAGTTAACACTCTAGAAGTAGTTCACTTAAAAGGCAGTTAAATATGTGAAATATTCCTAGATAGCATCTGTGTAAAATCTATTTCTTATTTTTGTAATGCATTTTCCTAACGAGATCTGCAAACAAAATCTCTTTGAGTGTTGATCATGACAGTTATACTGTATTTTTCCGGGAAAGTTCTTTGCAACTGGGACAAGATACTGGTGTATTTTTTCTGTATTACCTAAAATTCTGTGGCTTTTAGGTCGGTCCATATTATTGTGAAAACATAGTTCTAGTTATAGTTCAGTGTGATCTTAATCTTGATGGATCCTGGTCTTAGATGGAGTTGCAATATAGTTTCAGATGTCCAGTGTTATCCAGACAAATCTGCATGCTACCAGTTACACTGTGGACTTACAATGTCCAGGTGTATGTCAGTGCAGCGTGGTGGTTTTACGTGTGGCCCTTTTGTAATAAAATCAGCATTAGGTTTTCTGAAAGAAAAGAAGCAAACTGTTAAAATATATCAGTGTTTAGTGATCAGTTTTTGGTGCTTTTTTTTTTTTTTTAAATCAACCCCAATATATTTTTTTTTTTAGTTTTTTTTATTTAAAGAACATTGGTGTTTTAGGAATCCGAATTAGTAGAATATTCAGTTTAATAATTTTAAATAACCTGATGCTATTCTGATTATAATATAACATAGCATATTAATGCCTTTCATGGTAACTCTGAGCCTCTCTTCTTTTTTCCCCTCCCTCCCATTTAATTTTCTTATGATCCTACTTCAAAGTCCCTCAGTCAAAACCATTAGATTCAATTTCTCTTGCTGTTTTCTCATCATAAAACTTCTCGTGCTGTGGACAGTCATAGCAAATCAGATTAATAAATTACACAGAGATGTTTCAAAGAAAATGTAGTGAAACCTTCTATCAAGTAACTACAGACTACCTTTTGGAGGGAGGAGGTATCTTATACTGGATGGATTCTTCCCTATTCCTCATTATTATTATTTTCCTCCTGTTCTTTTTCTTGCCTGCTTATGCATCATCTGTCAGTGCATGTCCTAACAACCTGACACATTTTAAGTGAAAACAATTCTCTTCTTGATTGGTTTCTTCAGCTCTTTCACCTGAATTTAGATTTCCTCCGTTACTTGGTACTGCTAAATGCTTCTGCCTTCCAAGTCTAAAGGTTTCGTCATCCCTGGAGTGCCTGGCTTGTTTTTCAGGTTGCACTGCAGAAGGTAAACTGAATGCATGAAGCTAGGGGACAGGCTTTTTCAGTTTTCCTTCTGTATCAACTATGATTGATGTTAAGATGCATTTTAGAGTGATGTGCATGTGGTGACTCCAGAAAATCAGCTTAGTTACAGGCCCTTACCCTGGCAGTTGTCCTTCCTGAATCTCCAGCTACCTTCTCAGTTGTGTAGCACCATCCCTTTGCTGCCTGTCTTGTGGTAATGAGGAATGGAAAAATGTCCAGAGATTTATTCTCAGCGGATTAATCACACTGCCCTCTGCTGCTTTCAGCTGACTTGATTTATCACAATTCATACCGTGTTTACCTGTTCTTCAAGCAAACATTTTGCAACTGTGTATTTTGCAGTACTGACTTGCAAGAATACTTCGTAAGCCATAAACAAACAAAATTTATATCCCTTTGCTTACTTAAATAATAACAATACCCATTTGTTACAGAGGCATGGAAGGTTTTACTCTCTTCTGGCAGCATCCCTAGAAGCCAGATCCAATGTGGCAGCAATTCAGTGGAGCATATACAAACGAAGAAGAGATAAAATCCAATTCCATTCACTGGACTTTCTTGTGGCCCTCAGCAAGGAGTAGTGTTTCCCCTCCCATTGTGGTAATCTCCTTTAAGTGTTGTATTCTTTACTGACAAAAATAAATTTTAATAGTCCTTCACTGAAGAAAGCCCTTCAGGTTTCAGCTGTTACTTTTCTGATAGTTCTTCTCTGCTCTTTGGGGGTTTTTTGCATTATTCTGTACTCAGGCAGTAAAAGGTGATTTTGTGTGCTCATCTCTTCCAGAGATATTTTCCACTGGGGTATTACACATTATCAGCATAAATGAGATATAACAGTTCTTTACATTATCCTAGAGTGTAAAATCCTTCTGAAACAGTTCAGCAGTTTCAGTCCTAACTTATTTATGGGGTAACCATGTTCTAGAGGCAATCTCTGGTTTTGTCTTGTTTTTGTTTCTACAGATGAAAAGTTCCTGTGCTATTCCAAGGCTGGCTGCTCTGGAGTCTCAGTTACTTTTCTTCCACTTTTTTAACTCACTTCTTTCCTGTGCCAGGATAGAAGAGTTTAAAAATCAAGGAACCAAAACGCCTTCTCTGCCCGTCCAAGGGGTTGCCTTGATCTGTGTTCAGGGTAGCAGACCCTTAGCAGAGGGGAACTGTCTCATAGTTGGATGTTGGTCCCTGCAGGCATCCTTCTGTCACAGTCAGCTCTCTTTCTGTTTGCTTTGTAAGTGCAGTGCAGAAATCCATGGAGAGCAGGTGGGCAGGTAAGGTACAGGCACGTGGCTTTCAACTGTAGTTGCCAGTTTTAAAAGGCTGTAGGAGGCACAGTAGGGTTTGGGCATGAGCTTCAGCACCTTCTGCTGTTGTGTGCTCCTGTTTTGCTGAGTTAGGAGCTGACATCTTCATCACTGCCATTACAAATAGATGTGCAGCAGATTGGCACTGAGATGGGTTTCCAAGCCACTGGGGAGGAGGAGAGCCAGCCAAGTTCCCAGCTTCTTGTCTGGCAGGTGGAAACTGCCAGATGACCTGGTTTGAGGCCAGGGTGAGAGCACTGAGAGATGGCTTACGTGTGTAGGAACTGGTGAGAAAAGGGCTGTTTCTAGATGCAGTGTTGGCAAGGCTTTATCACAGGCCAGCAGAAAAGAGCATCTAAGATGTAACCATTGCAGATTGCTCAGCAGAAATTAGTTTTCTTTTAATGGGGAAAATGAAGCATCTGTCAAGTATATATTTATGTATTATATTTGCAAGTTTTGAGAAGTAAATTATTTGTGGAGCTTTGAGGGTTTTTTGTTTGTTTATTTGGATGGATTTTTGTGTAGGTGTAGGATTCTATAAAATTACTGTGAAGTGGACTTTGCAGGCTCATCCCTGCAGCTTGCGTGAACTTGACGACTGCATATGGAGATCCTCAGTTTGATAGGATTTCTGATGGGAGGTCCTGTCTTTTCTGAGTTTTGTCCTAATAACAAATGTTTGTTTGGACAAATCCAGGTTTGAGACCTAAGCTGGGGATTCTTTTCTGCTACGGGGACATGAGTGTGTGCTGTTCAGGCAGCTCCTTTGCTGAAGGTTTGTCCCAGAGCAGAGTGCCTGTTAAAGGACTGCACTTATGTTGTCCACATAGGGTGACTCAAATCCTCACCCCTGAGGTGGAGGCAAGCCAGGATATATTGCTGTATCCTACCTTGCCCTCTTGCCCTCATTCCTTCATGGAAGGGAGCTGTGGTGAGCTCATCACCAAGGTCTGTGTACATCTTCCAGTGCTTGGCTGCGTGGTCAGGAAGCTGACCTCTACTCCTTCATGAGGTTGGTATGATTTGTGGTGCAAAGATCAGACACATTAATGTCTCTTTCTGTTGAGTGAGGGTGTGGGAGGTTGCAGCAATGCAGCTGATGCTGGGAGGTGTAATTTCTGAGTGGTGGCAGCCTGGCCAGTGGCCAGAGGGGACCCAGGGGATCTGACCTACAGGAACATTTGTTGCCTTGTTGTAAGGATTTCCTTGAAGTGGCAGTGGCAGTTCTTTTAAGGAAAGGATGGAGCTGGATGTGTATATTCTGTACTATCCTGATGTGCTATTCTTTGTATGGAACATGGGCATCTTTAAGTATTTCTGAAGCTTTTGCATGGGAAGGAAAAATACTTAATGCATTTTTGCATTTCTGACCTTCTAGCAATTCCCTAATCCTTCAGGTTGTCACTTTTTACCTTTAGGTGTTCTTTTGATTTTTGTAGTTGGTACTTGTTCATCTGAGATGGTGTGTAAGATTCAGTGTAGCTCTGAAATTTTGTTTTCTGGTTTTGTTTTCTCCAATTTATTTCTTCCATCTTTGTTTAAGGACCTGACTTGGTGTCAGTAACCCTACTTCCTAAATCATCTGTACCCTTCCTTCATGAGACCAGTTTTTAAGGGTTTACATCTGCCACTTGCCATCAGTCTCAATGACTGGTGCTATTTTACCTAAAATAAATAGTTAAGATTCAGACTCATCCTTCGTATAGCCCTCACCACTGCTTTGCTATAAAATACCATTAGAGTGGTTACTGGTGAAGGGTATTTTAAGGCTCTCACTGAAGACCCTGGTCTATCCAGTTGTAGATAGTTTATAGTTTTAAATGATTTATATTTCCTTTTCCAGATGATAGCATTTTGCCTACAGGGATAAATGATGCCTTATGCTTGTCATGTGTGTTACAAGATTAGATGTTATGGGTGCATGTGTTTTATGTGTTGAGACAGAACCTCATTAAAATTAAAGGGTCTCACTGAGAGACATTGATCTCATCTGTTTACAATAACAAGTAATTGTATATAAAACTGTTAATTACCAGAAAACTGCAATGCATGCTTTTAATGCTTCATATGATTCCCGTATTTCATTTGATTATATGGGTTGAATGAAGGTTGCACAATGTACTTTCTAATCAGAGTTGGAAAACAGAGTCTTTCTTTGCTTTGTTAGGACTTGGTTGGTTAAATGGTTTTTACAAAACTACTTTGGTTTGGTTTTGCTTTTGGTTTGGGGGCTTTTTTGTAAGGTTTCATGTTGTTTTCCAGGTATTTTATGAAGCTTTAGAACATAAGTATGTATGTTTTATTTCTCGTCTCTGGCAACTCAGCCAATTTTAAAAGAATTTCACACATCTGACTAGTAAATGAAGCTACACTTTTGATCTTGTAAACACTTCCTTGTAGCCATAACTTTATGTTTGTGTTAGATGTTCTGCTAAAATCCAGTGAGAACATTACTGTCAGCAAACTTCTTACATAAACAGGCTTGTTCACAGGGCTGGAGTACCCAGTCAGTTGTACCCAGATCAGCTGGGGCAAATGATGCTGTGCCAGTCCTGCCCTGCTGGGTTTTGAGTTTGCCACCCTTGGGCACTGAATACTGGGGTGCTGAGGCATTTGGTCTCCAGTGGATGTTCTGTCAGGTTAAGAGCCATACAGGTTAAGAACTGCCCTGTGTTGCTGCTTTTACTGGCCAAAGTCCTCATGTCATGATTCAGCCCTTTATTTTTAGCTGCCTAATTGCAGCCAACTGCTGCACAGAACACAGATAAGGGAATGAATTTTAACATGAAAATCACTGTAACATATTGGAGAAAAAATGTTGTCTTTTTTCTTTTTTCCCCTGAGAATTGAAAGTAACTGATAGCTCATGACTTATTTTATTTTATTTTAGTTTTATTTTTATTTTTGACAAAGGCTTTGTTCTCGCATTAAGATCTTATGGAAAAAAATACACATAAAGAAGCAAAACAAAATGACTATGACAGGATGAGAATTCAAGATTGTCCACATGACAGGGATAGTTAATAATTTTAAAAATAGATAAGATTGTTTTGATTATGGAAGGCTAATTTCATCTTCAGGAGAAAGTTTCAGGCATTTCTGACTGTGGGAATAAGCTTGAAAGGCTTGGAGGACAAATTTAGTCCCTGATTAGCCTCCTTTAAAATAATGAGAAGAGTAATTAAATCCCAGTTTCCCCACATACCAGTTGTCCCCCTTTCCTCTGACTGGAAACTGCTCTGTGCAAAGAAGCAGGTGTAAAACTGACTCTGCTTGCAATCTGCAGCCATGGCCTGCCATCATGTCAACAGGTTTTTTGTGTTTAAAGTTAGCATGTGGCTTATGATTCTGGAGAGTTTTCACTTATAGAACACTAGAACAAAAATGTGCATGTTGCTGTGCACAAAAAAAAACTCCTCAAATTGAAAAATCAAGGTGAGTTTCAGCTTGAGCTGCATTTGCTGTGATGTTACCAGAAATAAATGCTTTTAGTCGTTGCTACGCAGATAAAATGCACACTTCTCTATCTGTGCTTGTAACATTCTTTTTCTGCTCTTATTTGTTTTCATTACTCTAGTCTCAGTCCTTCTTTTGCCTTTCTCGTATTTTTTTTGTGTTAGCAAACTGAATAATACACTATGTTACTTTAAATAAAAATAATTGTAGAAACTGGAGACAAGTACAAGAAGTGTGACTGTGAAAGAGAAAATGTATACATTTTTTAAATTATCTCCTTGGGAATTACACAATATTGTACTGTACACAATTTATGAAATTGCCTAGTTAGTGTGATCTTCATGTAGATGCTTTATATTCTTGAGCTCCATTGTGAATGTTAGAAATTCTTTAAATTTTGTAAGTATATTTCTATAAAGGAAAGGAGTTCAGAATGTTTGTGGGTAACCACAGTCAATTAACGCAATAGGAACCATTCATAACAGGTAAATTTCAATTTAAATATGTTGTTATATTTGAAGAATACTGCTGTCAGAGATACTTTTTATATATTTTAGGTCCTTTAATATAATATTAGGTGGAATATTATATGAGGTGGAAAAAGATGGTTCTGATAGAACTGTCTATTATAATTGGAAAATATTTTTAATAATTTGCTTGTAACAGTGGCTCCAATCTACTTATTATTCTTGTTGATCTAGGAAGACCTTCCTACCAAAAAGTTCTTCTGTTATAAAAGATTCCTTTTAGAAATGCAATCATGTAAAACTATTCCTGATTGAAATTTAATTTTATGTTTTGAGACCTGCTGGGTTACAGTTCTAGACTCAGCAGAAAGTCCTGTTTTGATCCTCATAATGTTCAACATGCTGATTTTCGTATAGTTCTGCTCTAACCAGCATTTGCAGAATCAATTTGGGTGCCTTTCAGGAATTTCTTACATGGCTGTTTTGCAGTTTTGAAAAAAATCATATGAGCTTAGTAAAATATCTTTCCCATAGATCTGTTTTTGGGGGACACAATATTACTTCTGTTGTAGGTCATTGTTAGGTTAGTGAGATAACAGACGCTGTTTTTGCTGAGAGTGTCCACCTGACAGAATGTTGTTCCTTGAGTCACCCTTTCTAAAAGATTGGTGTATTAGATTTCAACCAGTGCTCCAAACTCTCCCAGAATCAACACAGTTACAGTTTGAGATGGTTCTCTTGCATCTGGTGGAGGCAAGTTACCTGGATTTGTCAAATGATCCGAAGTTAGTAGTGGCTACCACTTGTCCTCCTCCAGATACTCTTAGATTGCAAAACATTTCATCACACTTACATATGTGTTACTGCTAAGAACAGCGCTCAGGTTTTGAGGACACGATATTAAAATTCTGCCAGTATGAGATTTTAAGTGTCTCAGCCTGCACTGGAGCCCACTCTTCCCTACAATGAGAACCAGTAAACTCAGGCCCAAAGCTCTGAACTGCCCAGCCCAGAGGTGGTAATAGGGCACAGTTTACAGTGTATGCAGTTTGCAGTCTTTTACACAGAAATTAGTGGTTGCAAATAACATAGTTTTGAACTATTTCTTTTTTTTCTTGTAATTTTTTGTGAAGATATTTACTGATGATTCACATTCAATGCACAGAACAAATAGCTTTTTGTGGATGCACACATGCATTTGCTTTGTTTCTAAACCATGATTTTATGTGTTTCTAAACCATGGTTTTAAGGTTTTATTACAGCCAACTGTAGCTTTCTCCTGATGTCTCTTTAAATTCCTAGTAGATAAAAATGATGCCTCCCTTTTTAGTTGCATATTATCCCTTTCCCAGTTATACATATAGTACTCTTAATTGTTATACTGCTTTTACTTTCTTGAACTTCTTGTAAAAAAATTATTATTGTGAAATCTTCCTCAGTTGTAAGATTGTATCTCAATCAATAAGTTGTTTGTCACTTCTTGGTGTTTAATGTTCCCTCAGCTGACTTGGCTCATAGCTGTGATGTATTGGAGACTGTTCCAGCACCCCCTTTCCTACCTTGTTTATTTAAACTAGCTGCACAACAAACTGTACTTTTTAATCACTGTGACTTGGGTGAATAATGCTGCATCTATGTGAGTCTATAAATGCCTCTCCAAACCCTAACGTGGAAAAAACCCAGCAACAGCAAAACATTTAGGGCTCAATTGACCAAGCCTGGTGAGCACTAGCACACACGTCCCATCAGTTACTTACTGAGTATGTGCTCATTGATTGGCACAAAGCTGATAATCTGAATCCCTGCTTGCCTAGGAGACACTGGAAGCTTCCTGTGCAACACAAACTAGTGCTGTAATGCTGCTTCTCTAATCTGTGTTTTGTTTTTTGTTTTTTTTTCAGCAGTCTTATGGTAAAGGGGCAAGAAGAAAAAACCGATTTAAAGGATCAGATGGGAGTACATCTTCTGACACTACCTCCAACAGTTTTGTACGCCAGGTATGGGTTTTTCAGCTTCTGAAAGACTGGATAGCTTGCTGGTATAAATGTTCAAAATACAATTTTTTTTTTGGGTAACTTGTCAACTCAGAGTGATGCTGTAGTCTGAGAAACAGCAGAAGTCTCTTCTGACACAATGAAAAATAGTTGGTTGCTATTGTTTTGATCTTGGCATAAAAATACTTTTTCATTTCTCATTCATATCCATGTATAGTAGTTGTCCTTATTTTTGTTACTCTAATGCCATCAGGTGATTAAAGCTGGAGGAGGAGGAGACAGAGGCTGATGGAAGTGCCTAAAGTGGCAACATTTGGAAGAAAGAATGAAAACTCTACCAATTCTCAGGGTTTTCCTGCTTAAAATAGTGCTGCATGAGGCAGTGTTAACCTAGATGCTTTCCTCCCACATCCCAGTGTTATTTTAAGGCATGGGTTGGAGGGGAAATCCCTGGAAGCCTTTGTCCCCATTGCACTGATTCTGGGAAGAGCCTGTAGAAGATGGGGCAGTGGTGTAGGCTCCCATGCCTTGGTGTCCCTCCTTCACAGGGAGAGATCCTTGTGGAGCCTCATGGGGACCCCAGACCAGTGTGGGTGCTTGCAGGACAGCTCAGTCTGGCCAACAGAGGGTGTCTGGAAGTGTATGCAGAGCCCAGCATGACTCTGGTGCCACTGAGACTGTGCTTTTGAGGAAGGAGGGTGAGTGTCAATGGACGTGCGGTTGACAACTTGGAGAGGAGAAATGTACCCAGAGCAGCACAGTGACTGAGCCTGTGCAGTCTGGAACACAGTTCTTCATGCTCAGCTGATTTAAGCTGTGGTATCTTCAATGCAGACTTTTCAGGTTCTGGAATTAGGGAACTTTCATAACAGAGGTTGTTCTTTTTTGCCATAAGAAAGCATCACATCTTTTTCTCTACTGGCTTGTTTTGCATGTTCCTTCATCCCAAAATATTTAATGACTGCATTGATGTTGTGTTGATTGTATCAGTACACATCTTCTGTTTACAAAATTCTTCAACTTTGTCCTGCTGTAATTATATTGGTAGGTTTTGTGGGAGGCTGTGGATTTGATAAAGTCATTTCAGTGTCTGTTGGACAACGACATGAACTATCAATTGATCATGGGAGTTTTCAGTGGCAGTAAACAATATCAAGGTGGAAACCCTGGATTAAATAATTCACTTCCTTGGGACATTTTTTCCTGTCTTAAAATAGTGTGAAAAAATCTAGTCTAAGTAGTGTTTGAGAGTAGCAGCAGGATCTTCCAGTTCCAAGGAATCTTTGTAAAGAATTCTGTGTTGCTGTTTTCCTTAGTGCTTTGTGGATGTTCAGTTCAGCCTGGAACATTTTTAGCAGAGTATGAGTGTTTATTTTACACCAGCTGCACATGCTTCTTTGCCTTTCTTGCTTACCTAAACGAAATCTGAAGTTGGTCTCCAGTATCTCCTCTTGCTCCTTTTGTCATGGTGGGGAGCAGGGCAAAGAGGATCCACAAGGAGGAGGATCATCAAACAAAGCAGGGATTGGAGATCTGATTGTCTCTACAGACTGTGAGGCATAACTATCCAAAACTATCACAGAAAGCAGGGATGGTGAGCTACAGTCTAAGTGTGTCTATATCTTTTTGGGGGCTTTAAAGGGACTGTGACTTCAAGTGTAGATTTTAACAGAAGACAGATTTATGTATTTCCCTGAAATAAATCCAAATTTAGTAGTTACTCAAGTGATGTAATGCAAATGATTGAAAGGTGAATAGGCTTCTGTGAAATATCAGAGATTTCATAGACTGCTGAAGCAAAACTCAGTTTTGAAGTGGTATTGTCACTAAAGATAATGCCAGGATGTTAATGGATAAATGAGTTAACAAATAAATATGTTATGTGAAATTGTCCAGAGTAGATTTAAAAAAAATCCCCACAAAACATTCCTAGGAAGTAATGTACAGGCAGGGCTGTTCAAGTTGTAGCAGAGGCAGGAGAGAAATGCCTCTTCACAGTTGCTGCTGAGATGTTTATGTCAGAGCTTGGATTGCATCTTCAGCAGGCTTTCCTGCGCTGATCCTTCTCCTGGGACACTTGGTTTCTCTTGCACTAAGGAAGAATTGCCACCAGCATGACCAGGATGCCCAGTGTTCCAGAAATTAAGCAGAAGAGGAGCAGAGTTTTCTGCTGGCTCAGCTGCTGTGCCCTTCCCAGAAACTCTTTTGGTCTATATATTATATATCTGTGGCTATTTTGGAGGATATTTTACATGGTATAATGAACATATTTGTTTTGCAATAACCATTTATTTGCAGAGGAAAAAGTAAATCCATTAATTTTGTGTTTCTCCAAGATGGATGAAAATTGCAGAAAAGCAGGCCATACAAATGAATTTAAACCCTATATTTTCAATGATGTACCATTCATTTCCTTTTATTTTATTTTAGTGCTGTCTTAAAACCAGGAAGTCAGTTCTTGTTTAAAAAGGAATTTGTGGAGTTACTTGACAGTGGTTTTGATCTAGACATGGGATGCACACAACCTCTTTATTTCAGCAGTGCTTATGATGCCTGTAGCTGCCTTCTGTTTCTCCAGCCTCCTTTCCTCCCTCAGTTCCTGTTTCCTTTCCCATTTACTTCTTAACTTGTCCTGCAGCTTTTATGTGCATCTCTACAAGTACCCCCCTCTGCACTGAAGAAGGAATCCTGGGGTTCTCCTGAACATTTATCACCAGGATCTGTCTGCATTCCTCATACAGAAGAAAGACTGTTTTGAAGATGCTTTTATGTCATATTTAGCTGTCCTGTCCTTAAGCTGAGGGAGCTGTGAGAGGTGTGCAAGTCCTTGTCATATGCATCTATGGAAAGTGGTAGTTCCTGACACAGAAATACGTTGTGGCTGGATAAAAGAAGACAAATATATCTAGTCCTAAGGAAATGTTATGCACATTGAAGGAAATTGAGGTATTTGGCAGGAGCGAGGATATGGGATTCAGTCTTTTGAGCCCACAGAGCTGCTGGGCATTTAAGTTAAAGCTGCTACAGGAGGGAGGGTTCAAATCTATTGCTAACATTGATTAAGCTTTATTGTCTGGGTTTTAGTATTTCCTTAAGGACATGTGCCCCTCTTGCTCCAGTATATACCTGGCAACTTTCCTGCTATGCATACCACGTGCTACAGTAATAAAAATAATGCCAGCCTTGTTCTCTCTGCTTCAAATGAAACTAAGTAACATTCAAATAGCTTGAAAACTCCTGTTGTATAAGAAGAATGAAATGCACTGCCCTGTGTGCAATGATCTTTTCCATTTAAATCTATTTTGTGGAGTGCTGAAGTAGAGCAGAGCAATCTATCCAGTATTGTTTCTAATGTATATAAAAGAAGACAAACTGGAGCAAGAGCATCTGTATATAATATACAAATTAAAGCCCCATTCTTTTCAATCCACTTAAAGCTCCTTTGTGCTGTGAGTTGTCTGTATTGATAGAGATTTTTATTTTTTTACTCGTGGCACTATAAAACCTATGAGATTTTAGGGGAATGTTTGCATCATGTTCTATTTGTTTTTTTAGGGGAATGTTTGCATCATGTTCTATTTGTTTGTTGCAAAAAAAAATGTTTGTTTAGTTTTGTCTCCAGCATGTTATTGATGATATTTGAGCTTAAAAAATAACAACAATTTGGCCTTCTTTTTATTTGCTAGCAGCTACTGCTTGTATTTTCAATAGCAGGAGAGGGAAATTTTTCCTCTCTGTTTTCTTGTGAGTTGTATTGGCAATTAAGCTGTGTGTTTGGAAAGCAGAAGCATCATTGCACACCAATCAGCTCCTAACTGAATGTAATCAGTTGCCTTTGGGGAGCTAAAGGACATTGTGTTATATAGTTTTCATCATCTTTTTTGAGCTTTGGAGTGATAAGCAGCTTGTTCTTAGGGTTAGTTATGGAAGACTGAATTGGATCTGATCTCTAGTTGTTGCTGTTTTGAGTGATGCTTGGTAATGATTTTGTTCCCAAGGGTTTCTTCAAAATACGGCTCAGACAACATATTTTGCACTCTACACTATGGCACTTCCCAGGAACATTATTTTAAGCAAATTGCATGTTCTGATAGCATTACATATTTTGTGGTTGTGCTTCTGGACCCGTCTTTGTCAAGGTTTTATTTTAAATCGTAATGATTAATCACAGAGGCAGTCTAAGATGCTGGGATTTTTATGTATTGCAAAGGCAGATTAGATTGTGAAATAGGCTGTTGTCTATGGACTGGCTTACAGAAATATCTAAGGTTTTACAAATCTGTTTTTTTTTCCTTTTAATATTGGCTTGATGCCTGTTATACTGTGTTCACTCAAAAACACAGCCATAAATAATTATGTAGGGAATTCATTATTCTTCTGCTTTCCTCTAAGGATGTTTGCCTAGCTGTGTAATTACCTATTGAATTTTATGAATGGTAAAACTAAGATTTGCTCTAAAAACCAATTTGAAAATATTGACTTAGTTTTGCACATAAACATGCCTCTTAATCTTGATTTCACCAGAGAACTGGGCCATGTCAGAAATGTATTCCTCTTGTTTTAATTGCCTTTTTTATTCAAGATGTATAGCTTAGCTTTGATTTTTTAATTTTTTTCCTTTTCAGGAAGGGAAGAGCTTATGTATTCAGCTCATAGATGCAGCCTGTGAGTGAGGCTGTGCATTTACAGGCTGAGCCACAAAGAGCTGATGCAGAGTGGGCACAGATATTAGCTTTGGTCTTCATGCCCATTACTAACAATCTTACACTGAAAACTTGCCTGTTTTTAACCTGCTAGGGCTATTCCTGCTTCTTGAACACTATATGTGAACAAAATTGTGGCTAGCCAGAAAATCTAAATAAATAATGACATATAGGGCTCATTTGCCAATTAATATATATTTACATCCTTTGTGTGTCTCAAATTATGAGACATGTTTTGCTTTTAGAGGAAAAAGGAGCTTTGCAGACTTGCCATTAGGTTTTACCCATAACAAAATAAGGTATGTGAGGCACTTTTAGAGGTACTGTGCAAATACTGATTGTAACACATGAGAATATTTACCTACTGCTCAGCTTAATTTTCTCATCTCCTATTTCTGATGCAGATGTCTGGGGTTGTTTTGTTAGATTTTTTCTGGTCTCTTTCTGCAGATTTCAATGAAAGCCACAGCAGTGATGCTTGTGGCCTGTGCTTGCACTGAAGCATTACACCAGTGAGAAATTTTAGAATGTCTGCTTATTTCAAACACATTAAAACTGTTATTTCGTGGGCAATTGATAGAATTGTGGTGCCCTCTGTTTCTCACCATGAATTGTAAGTTATTGAAAGAAATGTGCTGCACTTGGATAAAGCCACCTTACAGTGAGGTTGGCATAGGGAGTACAGTGTCTGTACTGCTCTGTTCTTCTGGTGTTAGTGGGAGCAGCCAAACTTTCCTCTGAAGGCCAGTGTGTGGCTTCAAATCATGGGCAGGCAGTGTAGTTTCAGGGTGACCTGCTGTTTGTACTGAGCAATGTGAATCAGTTTTTAGTCAAATCCAGTTGAGACTGCCTTTATTGTGATACTACTCTAGGAGTAGTACTAGTATGGGAAAGCAACTGTTTATGTTTTTCTTGTATGAAGTATAGCAAGCTCACAGCAGGGGTGAAGAACTTAGAGCAGTGCAGGGATTCATAAGAATGTGTCAGTTCAGCTATTAATGTGGAGTTTCATATATATGGCTTATAAATGAATAAATAAAGTGTTCTCAGTTCGTCAGTCATGTGGTAAAAAGCAGTTAGATGGGGAGTGGGAGTGAGACAGCTTTTAGAAGAGGCCTGGATTGGGACCATGGGACTGGAGGAGGGGAGGGGAAAGAAAGGGATTTTCCCTTCTAGAGGCAGTTGTGGAGCTGCAGACATGGGGGAGAAAATCACATCAGGCTCATTCAGCTATAGATTTTCTCAGCTGTAGTAAGAGTTTCAAAAGTCTCCTTTTTTGGCCTGGAGAGAATAGAACAGATGCCCCTATAAAGCATGGGATTTTGGCAGGCATGACTGGAGGGGAGATGGCTGAGAAAAAGCCAGCAGAAAGGAAGTTCATTTGTGGACTTCAATTCTTTCATGGGCCCTTTTTTGCCTCAAATGGTTTCTAAGAATAGAAGTCAAAATGTTGCCATGTGTTTAAAAAAACCCCACGCGCTCTCTAACCAAAACAAACAGGCAAAACATCTCAATGCTCTTCTTACACGTCAGTTTATGCTTCGTGTAGCAGGGTAAGAGAAAATTACCTTGGGTAGAACAAGTAAGGGTAATGCTTTATTAAAAATGGAAGGGTAGGAGCTCTCTTTATAGCCTTGAATGGGTGTACATGTTTAGTGTTACTCTCCATGAAGCTGAAGGCAACACATCCTTTCCCAAGCAGCAGTGGAAATTTTGAAGAAGGGGTTTGTATCTGATGTCTGCTGAGATGATTGCCAGCATTGCTTTGGAGCATGCTAGGATGATGGATGAGTCTTGAGAGGTGTCTGAGAGGTCACACGTGGCCTGCTGCAAGAGAGCAAGGGAGATGCAAGCCCTGAAGGGAGGTGGGTGGCATCCCTGGGGGTGGCAGTTTTTGAACCTCCTTCTTTGGCATTCCCATTGGTGCTGGCTCTGTGCTTCCCTGGGTCTGTGAGGGAGAGGAGGAATGCGGCTTTCCAGTCTCTCAGTGTCTGCCACAACCTGCACTCAATCAAGTTTGGCAGCATCAGATCCATCATTTTGTAGTAGGGCATTCAAAAGGTGTGACAGGACTTGTGCATCGCTGAGCCAGGGGGCTTTCTGCAGGTGACAGAGCTCCATGCAGAGGAGGGGGAGGAGGAGGCAAGCAGAGATGTGAGGGCTTTTTAAGCATTTATTGAAGCTGATGAAGGTAAAGAATGGTCTTTGCAACTTTGGTAAAAATACAGTTGGAGACTCTTCCATCACAGTGGATGGCGTATGGAATGAGCAGAAAGCCTAAAGTGATTTAAGCTTAAGCCTTTCTCTTTGTTCAAATATCTTTATGGCTGGTGATTGCTCTCTGACAGTCTCCATCTTCCAGTTTGCTTCTAATCAGAGTGGGCTTGCAAGAGCTGAACCTCTCAAAAGCTTTACAGCTCTGCTGGGAACCTCCTTGCCTGTATTTGCTGCTCTCTTGCATGGGGTATAGCACGAGCTCCAAGGAAAAAACTACCCAGTTGTAAACAGTTAGGATCAAAATTAGGAATAGGATTGAATGAGAGAATCAAGTGTTTTGTTTTATTTTGTCCCCTGCTTCTCCCATAAAATTCAGTGTGGTTTCTAGTTCTTGTGTGCAGCATTGTCTATAAATTTGTGGTGAGATGCAAGGTTTATTATTTGCTATCACAGATGTCTCCTAGTTATAGTAAGTACAGACATACAAAGTATCTGCAATGGAAGAAGGTTTCTGATGCATATATTTAATTATAGGTAATGCAGAGGCTGTAAACATGTTTTATGAAGGTAAATGCAGTATTTTTACAACTTTTTCTTAGGGGCCTATCTAGTTGGATTGTTTTTAAACAAGACCTTAAACTATGGGTGTTCTTTTTAGAAATAACATGTTTTAAGTCACTTGCAAAATTCAGTTTATAATTACATTTAAGTGCATCATAAACAATTGCTTAGTTCCTGGAATGTTTTTTGTAATTTTCAATATTGCACTGATTTTCAGGGTTTGCATTTATGCTGTGTGGTTTTGATTGGGAACAAATGCCCAACACAAGGGAACAGTTTGATCCTCTGTAAAGCAAATGTCATCTTCTGCTCCAAAATGCAAGCGGATGCAAAGGAAAATAACTGCTGGTTGGCCAGTGTGCAGCAAGCTGCTTCAGTTTCTCTCCATCGTGAAGATGAGCTGCTCCCAGTTGCTGGCAGAGCTCAGGGAGCGAAGAAAGATCTTTTGCAATTAGCCAGGGGGATTTGTTGAATCTTTTGTCTTTCACGATACTTCACCTGCACATTCCTGCTCCAACTCAGGAGTGCTTAGTTTTGTCCCTCAGTAAATAGATACACTGCAAAATATCTGTGCCATTTCTGTTCAGTTAGTCACAAAATTGCCAGTTTTATGGGCAGTTGCAGCAGAGAGCTGTCTTCTCTTGGGCTATGTGTTTAGACAGTACTTCCAGCACTGATTATGTGTTCCTGTAGGCTTGAATGTTGCTTTTTTTGTGTGATCTCACTCAGTCTTTGCTGGAATACTAGGTTCATTGAAAAGATTCATTCTCCAATACTTTTTAAATGAATTGCAGATATTCTCAGGAATTTACAATAAAGTTTTTTTTTGGTTATTGAGTTGTAGAGTGACATCCATGTGAGCACAATTAGTGAGTGTTGTTCCCACTGATGGTCACATTATATTTTAGTTCCTGAATATGACTGGCCTGAAGAAGAGTAGGACCTTAAGCAGCCCTAGGTATATAAAAAACACTTCCTTAAAATCTGATATTGTAGAATATATTAATTCTTTTTCTTCTGCCAAAGGAGTCATTAATAATACCCTTGAGATGTGCAATACTAATTCTAAGCACTATACAAACCTGTAGTCCCCTATATATTAAATGGTTTTCATCAGATGGTTTACTAATAGGATAATCAGGTCCTGGATAGGAAAGAGAACTGATTCATGCAAACAGAAGGGGAGCTGAAAGAGGGGAGGATGGATGAAGTGAAAAAGGAGAAATATGTTTATATATGCCTTTTATATGCTTCCTCCTATTGTCTCCACTGATGTTTTCAAATTTTCGGTTGTTTTGCAGATTGAACCTGGGGAGTCTGTTACAAGATAAAAAATAGCCTTCTCTTTTATGCCAAATTACCTTTAATTGCTGTGTCTTTTATGTTAGAAACACAGCTTTAAGCCATGGTTGATCAGATGGTGCTTAAAAGTATCCTAATCAGATCCTGCTTTTGCAGGGACTGAGCTGAAGGCAGACATCATTGCTCCTGTAGAAACAGTGAAGCTAGCTAGTTGGGTTTATTTTTCCTACAAATGGTGAAAAGTATAGCATATATTCAGTAATCTCCCCTTGCTACTTTTAGAAAAGTATGTTATTGCATGTGTAGTTCTCTGAGAAATCAATCATTCTTTGTCCAACTTCCCTGACCATATTTATTTTTTAGGAATTCTTTTGAAAACAGTAATGTGTCAAGGAAATGTTTGTTTATAATAAGGAAAGATTAAAGACTGTTTCAGCCTTGTCCTTGAAATAATTGCTGAGAAAATTGCCGGAGTTAGTATTAGAGTTTAATCAGGAGTTGGCTGGTTTTACACATCTCTCTCCAAGATTAGCTACAATTTATCCATCATCTGCCATTTAAACTGAAATGGAAATAAGATGCTTTCCTGAGCTGCTTGTGTTGTTAAATAGAATGCTAAAATAATATGTTGAAGTAAAATTTCCCATGCTTAGGAGAAATAATGTTTGCTCAAACTCCATAAGCATTTTGAAGATATTGAAGGTTAAAATGTGTAAAATCTTCAAGTTCCTGTTATTATCTGAGGAAAGTGAACAGTATTTAAAATGCTATTACAGACATGGGAAAGAAGTGAAAGCACATCAATAGATTTGACCAATTATGCTGTTACCATACTTTGAAATTTGAATGTAGAAAATTAGTCAACACTTTACACAATAAATAAGTGTGATGATAAATGGTGTTGTGATAAAGCCTTGGAATGAGATGACACAGCCAAGTGAAAGAGAGACAGCATCATTTTGAGGCCCAAGAAGCAGTGATTCATTGGAGATAGGCTGGAAGAATTGGCAGTGTGCCATGTGCTTTTTTTTTATGGAAATAACTTCACTCTAGAAGGTTTAAGTTTTTGTCTGGTCTTACTGATTAGCTACTCATAAGCAAGGGCTACTTAGAACAAATCTTGAAATTTTTGTACAGTGCTCAACCTCCATATGATATTTATTTATTGTAGAAAGATTCTTGGCTGTTTGAAGTACACAGGAGTATCACATTTTATCTTTCTTGCAAATTTTTCCCACTCGGAGTTGAACTCACAACTTAATTTGGTCCTGTTGTATGCCTAAAAGTCAGCATGGTAAAATCCCGTTTAACACAGGATTTGGGATTTAATCTGGTATTCCTTCCATCAGAAATCTGCTTTCTACTGTGGCAAAGTTCATTACATCAGCCCAGAGCTCAATCTTTACACAGTACTCAGAAAATCATATGTGATGTCATGCACTCTTAGTTATTCTACACCCTACATTTTCTCTCAAAGCAGGGTCAGCTAAATCTAGGATTTATTTCTAACATACTTCAAATGGATATAATTTGGAGAACGTCCTATTAGTTCTTAATTTTTTGAATGGTAAGTGGAGCTCAAACCACTGGAAAATGTGTATTTTTGATGCTATGTCTCCTGCTTGTAACTGCAGCTATGGTTGTTTGATTGTTGATGTGGCAAAGCACAAGTGGGTGGCTTACATTTAGCTAGGAGTTACTAATATCCAGGGGAAATGAAGAGATGAAATAATAATGAAACCCACTGTTGCTTCATTAAATAAAAGGGAGAAAGTTCCTCCCTGGGAACAAGCAGGGTTTGAGATATTATGATTCTGGGAGATGTGTGCATCATTTGTCCTTTTATCAACGCTGCAAAACAAGCCCCAGTTCCAAAGGGAGTCTGTCTTCTCTGTTGGTTCCCTTGGGGTTGCTCTGAAATGAATCTCCCTGTACTGTGCTTCTGACTAAAGACTGCAGCATATTGTTCAGAGGGTGGCATTGATCTTTTCTGTTTTTCTAATTTTTGTGCTGTAAAGTACTGACCTGTTTAGACTTGCCAGTTCTGTTGGTTCTGCAGGCTGTTTGCAAGTAAAGGCAGACTTTGGCCAGATGAAATTATTATCTCTGCTGTTTCCAAGACAGTTTTAATTTTTCCCCATTGGAAAATTTGTAGTCAGTTCTGGATCAATTTATGCATCCAGAAAGAAGAGCCCTTGATTCAGATGCTGAATGACCTCCTCTTATTGTCTGAGTATTTGGTAGATGGACTTGGGGGAAATCCTATTCCTAGGTTGTAAAAAGTTAAATAGAAAGTTTCTAGGCAGACTTTCTTGGCAGCATACATAAGATTTAATTTTTCACATTAGGAAAGTTCACTGTATTTATAAGACTGGCATTATTCATGGTTTTTCAGAGCACATGCTTGAAGTCAAGCAGCTGCAACTTACAGTTAATCTGGCAAACATTTACCTCTGCTTACTCTGACTATCACTCAGGGATTTTTCTCTGCTAGCTCTTTATAAAGCTTTTTGAAAGGTCTTACCAATGTGGTACTGCCAGCTGTGGAACAGGACCTTAACTTGGTCTTATTTGTACTAATGGACTTCCCTTTCAAGTCTGTTTAACCGTGTATGCATAACTAAATTTTTCTGCGAAAGTGGTATTTTAGTGGTCATTCAAGAGCTGGAAATACAATTTCCCTTATATTTCCAGGAGGACAGGATCTGCCTGAAAGTACTTATCAGTTTTATTATGTAAGTCATCCCCAAACCAGAACAGTGTGAAAATCTGAAATGTGTATAAACCCCATGCCTGCCAACTTGGGAAAGTGCTTTTCATTGTTTTGCACTTGGCTGGCAGGAATGCTGTCAGCCATGGGGGTGAGGAGACACCCTCAGACAGGAGGGTGAGCGGCTGGAGGGTCATTTGCCAATGCTGTAGCTCCCAAACTGTGCTTGTGCTGGTTTGCTGGGCCAGTGGGGCTGCACAGGCTGCTCAGCTGGTGGCAAGGAGAGGGCTTTGGATGCTGTGTCCCTGCAGGTGTCCTCTCCAGCCCCAGGTGGCATTGCTTGAGTGCTGCTTTGGGTCAAGTGCTGCATTGCTGCTTCAGAGGACTGTAGGAATGGTCATGTGGATTTTTGCTATACACAGGAGAGCCCCTGGCTGAAGAGTGTGATTGAAGTCCTTATCATGCCAAAATCCATCAAACTTGGATGCCTTAGTCACTCTGGTTTTGCCCACACAGTGGGAAGCCCCTGGGTTTGGAGCACACCCTACGTGCAGCATGGCAAGCAGAGGGGCATGTAAACACCACTGCCTTTTCCCTCACCCCTACATTGTAGTTTCCTTGGGAGGGAAGCAGTTTGCAAGGAGGCCCAACCTGCTGTGTATTCCAGTAGTTTCTGAGTTTGGGCAATGGCTGGACCTTTTTCTCCCTGTGACTGCTGGACGTTTCTCCCACAGACTGACACCTGTCTTGTTGGCATGGATGTCCCCAGCTGCTAACAGGAGACTTCAGATTCTGTTCTGAAATAATGTTTTGACAAAAAATGTATTGGAAATTGTGGTGTCAGAAGGTGTTAAGTATGAGATAGGTCAGGGAGCAGACAGAAATAGAAATTAAGGTAACGTGTCAGCACAGAGAAGAATTCCCAGCCTTTGTAAGCAGAAAACCCAGAATATCAGGGTAAACAAAAGGAAAAGTTCCCACTGTGGCTACAAACATTTTGCAGGGCCCATTTGCTGTATAGAGTATTCTAGGGATTTTGGAATAGAACTGATTTATCAGATTGCTTGCAGTCTGTTGTTTGTTAGGTCTCTAGGCACCATAAATGAGGATGACTGAGACATTTGGATAAATGTTGTTTGCTCCTTATATGGTATATCATTGCCATTTAAGAGAGTATCTGTTAATTACTATCCACTTTGCAAACTTGTCTGTTTTTTCATGAGAAGATAGGGTACAATTTGAACTATTCTATTTCGGAATCCTTTTTTCCTTGCTTTTATCCTGATTTTCTTAGGAGAAAAGGAGAACATGGTACATAGTCTCTGTTGCTTAGCTCATTTTGGTTGCCTCCAGTGGATGCTGTTGGTGTTAGGCAGGGAAGGAAAGTACTTTTTGAGTGCTCACCCGAGCTAGCAGCATTCCTGTGTGTGTTTGATGGTTATGGAGACAGACCATCTCTTCCAGAAGTTGATTTGTATTGCCTAAATTAGGCTTGTGCTCTGAAATACTCTCCAGAAGAAGGAATTGTAGCCCCACTGAGTACAGGGGGAACATCAGGGGACTGGCTTTCTCATTCAGCTGCCTGTGGTTGGTTGCTGTGAATAGTCTCTTTTGCTCATACCTCTGTCTGACACTCAGGCTTTCTTCTCAGCTGATGTTTTGGAGCTGTTTAGCATTAATAGCACCTCTTTAGCTGTTGAGCACGGATTCAGCACACATTGCTACAGTGTTTTCTGTGTCTATACATCTTATTTCAGTGGAGACTTTTGCATCTGTTCTAATCATATGTTCTAATACCTGTGGGGTGTAGAATACAGCAGCACATAAGCTGTTTTTAATTTTACTGCTCTTCTGCATTTAGGAGTGACTCATTGCTTTGGAGACTGAGTTGATAAAAGATTTGCCCATCTCATTAATCTAATACTGCTATTCCCAAGAAACATTACACTGAAAAAGCCCATTGTTCAGGTGGTGTATGGTAACTTTTCCTCTCTGGAATAGTACTGTGGTCTGCGTGAAACAATCCTAGGTGTAATTTTCTAGCAAATAAAAATAGGACACAAGGACTTCTTTACAGAAACCAGAAAATGAAGGTTTGGAACTTAGACCTCAGGGAGAATTGTATCAAAAGTTTTAAGAGACTTCAGTTTCATACTGTTAGGCATACGATTCATTGTCATTAATATCAACCTTGAAGCTTTTCTGAAGTGACATTTTTCTTTCTTTTTCAATATAAATCTAGTAAATTGATGACAACCACCTGGTGGACCAAGACATTGTTTTTAAAACTATTTTAAAGCTCTTGTTTTATGTAATAGTAGTCCATAAATTGACAGAATAATAATAATTACAAAAGGAAAACTGTATACAGCCTTGCTCCCCTGTAGTTTTATGATTCTCATTTAGACAATAATACCAATGCAGAACATAGCTGAGTGAGCTACTTTTAAAATTTTTAGAGCTAAATTGATTATCTTCTTGTTTCACTATTTGTTTTTACTTTGTCTTGGAATATAGTGTCTCATGTCTCCCCTGCTTCCCTCCCCCTCCCAAAAAGTCCTACTCCAAAAGAGCTAACGAAAGGTCCCTACAATCCATTTTTGCATATAAAAAGTTTTGAAAGTGAGCAGAAACTGAAGATAATGTTTGATGTAGCAAACGGAAATTCTCAATATTAATTGTAATGGAATGTGCTTATTGTAGGAACAACAAGCGAAAAAGTAGGAAATAAAAACAGTGGAGAGAGCACTTGAAAACACGTGATCATAGTCATCTTCAACCTCTCACTTCAAAGACAGTAACACTAGGTCAGGCTTAGGCCTGCTTTCTGGGATTTGGGCAGCCCAACTCCACATGAGCTTAAAGACCTGTCTGGAGCAAAAGCTGCAGCATCCTTCAGGATAAGTGCTAGAATTTGTAGCATTTTTGTATCTTCTAGGACTAAAACTTTCTGGTATTTCTGGTAGTAAAGTTGTTATGGTAATATACTAAGGATAAAAATTCTGAATGTGGTAACATGTATGGACAGTTCTTAACTTAAGCCAAACTCCCTGGCTTTTTTAACGCTGTAAGAAAACAGCATGATGAATTGCACATGCGAGCTGAAGCTGAGCTTTGCTTTTTTCTACGTTATCCATAGGATGTGTGTGTGTGCATACTGCTTTATTTCCTTTTTGTCTGGAGGACATAAAAATAGTTCTCTTGCCCTGAAGTTGTGGGCACCTGACTTGTGAATTTAGCCCACATTTTCTGAAGGGCAATGGTCCACGACTTGCAGTGATTACTTTTTTTTTTTGCTCATATAAACGACATCTGCTCTGTTCAATGTTGTATGCATTCCAGGGACTTTCTGTTTATTGCAAGTACAAACTAGGCACAGAAACTCCAATTTAAGAAATATTTCTTTAACTTCCTATAATTTGAGATTTTGACCTCCAGTTTAGTTTGGAGAGTATACCTACATGCAATTCAGTCTAGTAGGTTGTGTTTTAACATGTCTTGGTTCAAGATATAGAGCTACAAATGAGTAAGTAAGGTAAATTGTACGAATGTAATTACTTGTAATAAGTGGATTTTTAGGTACTTGAAGTTCATGGATAAGCTTGGATATTTCTTCTGCAGCCTGTCTCTGTTGTCTGCATGGAGTTCTTAACCTAGCTAGGATAAATGTGAAAATAATCACCTTTTTAATTTTTGATTATTCTGTCCAAACCTTTATTTTTTTCACAGCTGATGACATAGGATTGGTTTGTGTATAAATTCCAGTACAAGTTCTATGTAAAAAAGGAAAATTTGATTAGAAAGTAAGGTCCCAAATATTAGCAGTTTTATAGTAAAAAACTAACCCAAAATATACTGTTTTATACCTTGCTTAACTGAAGCATGTTTGTAATGTTTTCAGCCAAGCTTCGTTGTTTTTTAATTTCCACAGAAATCTGGTTTTTAAACTGTGATTAGTATCATCCTCTGTGAGCTAGAGGCAGTAAAATAGAATACATATTTTTTCTAGAGTGTGTTGGACTCATGGTTTCGATATTCTTTAAAATATTGATGTGAATTAGAAAAGGTTGTTTTCAAAAATTTTTTGAAAGTACATCTTGAATGTTGTTTTTTTTAAGTAAAAAGCTGTATGATTATATAGTAAGATTTCTAGTACTGGGCTTTGTGTTTCTTCAGATATGGAAAGTCTGTCAGGCTGGATTTATATAACACCTTTTGTTCCAGTTGTCTTCCAAAATCTTAAAAAACAAAGGCAATATATTATTACCCAGATGATTAAAGTGTCTATTAAATACCCTTTGATATTGAAACACCTGCTGTATGTTTGTGAGCAAGAAAAACAGTGAGGGGAATGAGAGGGAGTCAGAACATGATTAGAATTTGGCAAGGTGCTGAGACAGGTACTTAGCACTGGGGTGGACTTCATGATCTGCAGGGTGTGGGTGAGTCTCCACAGCCAGGAGAGCCACCCTGGAGCAGTCTGGGAGAGGAAGGTAGGAAGCCCAGCTGTCAGTAGCCCGGGAGTGAGGACAGGGTGTGCACCAGGAGCGGGACACAAGAGGGACTCCTTTTGTCCCACTTGGACCCTTCCTTCCAAAGGGGCTGGCAGGGGCCTTTTCCTTGAGCAGTGACATCAGCAGGTAAGATAAGGTTAATATGGGGTGGCAATAGCAAATGTGGGGAAAGTGTGAGCTCTCATAGCATCTCTTTGGAGCTCTACAAGCGTGGGGGCAGCTCTGTGAAGACCAAGTAGAGCACAGGTGTCCAAGCAAAGAGCACAGATTCCATGTGTTGTTTGCTTCAGTTTGAAAAGCAAGCAGGAGGGTTTTCTTCCCAGCCTCTCTCAGCACGTGCGCAAGGCACGTGCCAGGTGGAGGCTCTCCTGCATGTGACCCTGTTAATGGTGTTAATGAGCAGGGAGGGAGGGGAAAAATAAAAGGTGCTTCAACAACTGACAGGAGCATTTGTTGTTTAATATCCTTATCTCCCTAGAAATTTAAGGATTAAAGAGGCATGATTTGTTACAGCCGTTTTTCCATCTTGGAACTGTCATCTGGGCTGTAAGTAATGGATTATTTTGAGGAGGAAAAAAGTGCCTCAAAGACACAACTCACTGCCCTCACAAATTATATTGTTTTTCTACGTATGTTTAAATTACTTTTATCAGAGATTCTGAAATAGTGCCCTGGTACATAAATTGTGGGAGAATATTGCAAGGGTTGCAAGCTTTTGTATTTGTGAGTGTGACTTTCCCTGATCCTGATGAAATGCAGACTTAATAGACACGTGTGAGACTGACTGTGTCTTGGAGGAGAGGCTCTTGCCCCCTTGAAGCAGAGGCAGCTGATGCCTTGCAGTGAGCAGTGCTGCAGTTCTGCATGGGCTGTGGGCAAGCTGTCCTGTTACACAGAGGGGATGTAGAGGCACTGGTTTGTAAACTAGTACATCCTACTCTTAATCTTTCTTTTTGAGCCTGTTTTGTTTCATAGTACTTTATGCCATTGGCGTTTGATTTTTTTATCCTGTGATTTAAAATCTAGCTACTATGTTAAGAACAGTAGCAAAGTAAGTGTCCATCATTTACTGAAGAAAATCTAAAAATTGTATGCATTGAAGTTTTTTATAGTAATTTAAAAATATATATTTATTCAAAATGTTGGGATAAAATTTCTGTTTGCCCTGCTAGTGCTCTCCAGCAGTTCTACATCTAAGCTTTATACAGTTGCTGTGCTCCAGGTCTTTCCCTTGCTGCCTCCACACCACATTGTGTCATCCATCTGTTTCTGTAGCTGACAGCATACAGCTATTCACAAAACATTGATCAAATTGATGACATTGCGTAGTGTACTTAGTAGATCCTTAATTTTGGAGGCATGCCTTTTTTTCTGTTCCTTGTACAAAGCTTATGCTGGTTTTTTTTTAATTCTGCCTGTGGAATAACCTAGACTTTCCACCCTTACCAAAAGATGCCATGCTAGGCTACTAAAGGCTTGTGAAAGTTGAACGTATTTCATTTTTATTCTTACTTTTGTGGAAATTTTAGATACACAGACTGGCTCTAGTCATGATGCTTTTAAATTTATGGCTTTGTTTTTGCTTGACTAGAAAGGAAGCCAAACTCTATAAGAAAATAAGATGTTCTCTCTTTTGGGATCAAGATGCTTTATATATAATATATTATGCAGAAATCTCTGCATTGTTTTCTAAATTCTATGTGTTTATTTCCAAAAGTAAGCAAAATTGAATATGATCTGGAATGGAATAAAATAATGAAAGTATGTAGAGTTTTAAGTTTTCTCAGTAACATCAAAAGTTAACATGCTAGTTGTCTGTTTTTAGGTATGGGAGGGATCACCAAAAGTATGTTTTGATACCATTGTTTTTATGAGACCAAATGGCTTTTTTTTCTTTTCATTTTCCATGTATCTTCCTCTGAGTCAGTAATATATAATAATTATCTTACTCTTCTTAGTATTTTGAATACAGATTCTGAGATATATGTCTGTCTGGAAAATTTTTGAAAGGCAATGAGATGTGTATTGCCCTGAAGAAATAATCATGGACTGACTAAAATTTAACTCCTGTTAGCTTGTTGTTTCATTTGCATGCTAAGCAATTTTAAAAAAATGTTTTACTGTTAGTCTGCATGTATTGTTTGATAAGCTACCAGGTACTACCTCTTCAGAATAATCCTGCAGGAAAATAGTTGAGCAGTATTAGCAGTACTACTAATAATTGATTGTACCAGTTATCAAGTTGCCATAATACTTCCATAATGAAACCTTATTTGTGAAACTTAAGGTTTTTATACATATGCTACCTTAAGAGATGTGGCAAAAAGGGAATTTTCTTTTTCCTAAAAAGGAAGTAAATAAATATGTCTTTATTGCAATTCTGGTAGTTCAGAAAAATGCTAATTAAACACATTAAATTGATTGAAGATGTAGACAGATTTGCTCTTTGCTTTTTCACTTGTCCTTTCCGTTCATCTTTTCTAATACTGCATATTTGGTCACATACATCCAATAGGTAATCTTCTTATCTGAAGCTTGCATCATCTTCTACTTAAACTGGATGAATCTAGTTAGCAAATTCCTACCATATGGTGGTGCATCAAACCTCATGTTTGATGTACCACTAAATGGAATTCCCACTGTGTAACTCTCCTTCTTCATGTTACTTGAGCTTTGAGCCTGAGAGCTCCAGCAGTGTTGTGAGTCCCACCACACTGGACAGAGTTTGAAGTGTTTCAAAAAATCATATGATAGTTTGGGTTGGGAGGGACCTTTGAGCATCCTCTAGTGCTACCCCATTAAGCAGGGACATCTTCAACTGGGTCAGGTTGCTGAGAGCCATGTCCAGCCTGGCCTTGAATGTTTTCTGGTGTGGGGCATCTACCACCTCTCTGGGCAACTTCTTACAGCATCTCGCTGCCCTCATCATAAAAAATGTCTTCTCGTGTCTAGTCTGAGATGTAGGTTCCTTCCCATCTGCTCTCTGTTTCTTGAGGATGCCTGCAAAGTGATAGAAATTTCTTTCCATGTCTGCTCCTGTCCCCATTTTGGAGTTACTTTGAACTCTAGGGATGATTACTGGAAGCCTCAAAAAGGCTTTTTGGACCACCCTAGTATCAATGAACTAAAGCTCAGCAATCCTGACTAATTTGTATCAGCCTGAAGAGTTTTGGCTCTGTCTCACCTCTGCAATTCCTAGAGCTCTCTTCTCAGAGGATCCTCTGTGCTATCTTTTGCCCATAAGCCACTTCTAAGATAATTCTTTCAAGTAATATGAAGTCTGTTCTTTAACAGATACAGCTCATGAACGGACAAGAAGATTGCTCCAAGTGGTGATTTTAAAATAGGACTGCTTTTAAGCAGATGTGTTTCTTGTTTTATTCACTGGCCAGGAGCAGGGTTCAGGTGTCTGTAACCATTCCCTGCGAGAGCCGATGTTATCGTTACCAGGTTCCTTCTGCAAGGAGCACTCTGTCCCTCTGCACACCAGGCTGAGCAATGGAATCTGCTCTTGGAGATGAGACAGGGGGCCCAACACTGGACAGGCTGCAGGAATCAAGTATTTCAGAACTTGGAGAGGATACTCTAAATATTAGACCCAAGGATGACCTGGAAACAATTTCTGTGGAAGGAATTCAAGACCTTAAACCTGAGGATTTGCAGGATTCTGCTCCTTCTGAAGCAACGCAGGACACTAAACCTGGGACTGGGCAGGTACAACAAAGGGGTAACTGTAGCTTAAAGGTCTGGGGCATTATTACAATTGCAGTAATGCATTTGTCAGCAATTGCAAGCATTCTGTTTTTCATTTATACTTGAGAAGACTTGCTTGGGTTTTATGGATTCAGCCTGTTATTTCTAGAGGTTGGATTTGTCAAGCCCCAGAAAGGTGGTGCATATAATGGAAACTTTTTGCTTTAACTAGGCAGAAGTTTATGTATGCCACTGTCATCTTCAGGGGGATTGAGTGGCATAAGAGTATCTGTTGCAAGCTGACCTACATAGCCAACTTCCAGGTGTAATGCTGAGCACTATCCATAATGGATAAATTGATGCTATCCTAATATGAATAGGACTTTCATGTGCAGTTTGAAATTACTGACCTCAGTTGAGAGTGCAGCTAGAAATATAATTGTTCCTATCTGTGGTATTTGTGGTATTGTGTTCCTCTGCCGAAAACTGCATTCTACTTTGATATCAGAGTTCATGGAGAAACATGAATATTGAGGACTTCAAGTAGAGCAGGCATAAAATAGGTTTTCTTCATTGGAACAAAATTAAAATCTTTTTCAGTGTTCCAAACAAGTGAAGAAAAGTTCTCAGGAATGAGGGACAGGCTTTGACAACTGGTCCCAGTGATCTGACCTTTCACTGCACCACGAATCCTTGCTCTTCTGTGCTGCAAGAAGCAGGTGTCTGAAATGCTGGACTGGGCTCTTGCCCAGAAATTTTCTCATCTTAATTTTTCTCTATAAAATTTCCCCATTTGTATGGACTGTTCAGCTCGCAGTGCAGCAGGCATTTGAAACATCCCCTAAGCACCAGGTGAGTGCCCTACCCAGCAAGTATTTTTCTCCAAATCAGTAGTCTAGATCTAGCAGAAGTTGGATCTCGGCCTGCTATCTACATCCTGAATGGTTGTCTTTCTGTTCTTTAAATATTTGTTTTGTGATAAGTGCTTTGAGTTTCTTTTAAATCTGAAATTTTAACCAGCAGTTCTATCTTGAACTTGAGAAGTCTGTCCCAAAGGAACTTCTATTAAAAATAGCATATTGTTGCTGGAAGTCTAGCTAACAGATTGGCTACTTTTATCTGCAGTATTGTTCTTTTGAAAAACTCTTAAATCAAGAAATGTTAGGAAGCATTCCTTGTCAGAATGAAAAGATGACTCTTGTTTCTGGATGAAAGAATAGTTAATAATACAAGAAAATTATCATGTGTCTCACATTACAACAATTCATGAATCTGAAAACGCTTTTTAGAGAGTGCCTTGACTCTGTTGGAAAATATGAACTTCTGATGTTGAGGGTTTTTTCTTCTTTCTTGTTGAAGGTTTGAGTTTTAGAGAGAAGGGTCGGGGTGGGATGGGTGTCATCTTAATCAATGTGATGTGCTGTCATGGTTGTCAGCAGTGAAGCTCCAGGCAGCCACTCGCTCCCAACAGTGGGATTAGAGAAGGAATCAGAAGGGTAAAAGGTAGAAAATTCGTGAGTTGAGATAAAAACAGTTTAATAAGAAAAGGAAAAGCAAAAATGACACACACAAGCAAAGCAAAACAAGGAATGAATTCACTGCTTCCCATGGGCAGGCAGGTGTGCAGCCACCCCCAGGAGAGCACAGCCCCATCACGTGTAATGGTGACTTGGGAAGACAAACACCAGCACCCCAAATGCCCCCCATTCCTCCTTCTTCCCTGCATTGTGTATACTGAGCATGATGCCATATGGTCTGGAATATCCCTTTGGTCACTTTGGGTCACCTGTCCCGGCTGTGTCTCCTCCCGTGCACTCCCAGCTCCATTTCCTTTGTGGCAGTAGGAAAAGCAGAAAAGGCCTTGGCTCTGTGTGAGCTCTGCTCAGCAACAACAAAAACATCTCTCTGTTATCAACCCCATATTCAGCACAAATCCAAAACACAGGCTGGTACCAGCCACTGTGAAGAAAATCAATTCTACCCCAGGTGAAACCAGCACACATGCAAAGATTCAGGCACTAAAATTTGAAGAACAAATGCTTCTGGAACAGGGCTTCCTTTCTACTTCTAAAAAGGATTTCTTGCTATGAACAGACTCTAAATCTTAGCCTTTAATAAATTATTTTCCTATTTGTCAAATAACTTGCTTATTTACTAAATGAAAAAATTAAGCCATCTGTAATATTACAGTGTGAGGGAATTCTGAAGTTGCACTTTAACAGTACATCTTTTGTTTCTCTTTATCCAGGTAAAATTCAGAGTTGCTGAATGTAAGATACGATTAATGAGCTGTTGTGATAACGTGTTCTACATTCTTGAGGCTGGTTTTAATGCCAAATTGAGAGGAAATCATCCCCACTGTGCATCTTCAAATATGGAGTCAGGAAAAGACAAGGGTTTTTTTCAAAACTTTGAGATTTAATCTTGGCATAGTTTATTACTTTGCTCTGATGCTGCTGAACATACGTTTTCAGAACACAGACATATAGCTCTGTGGAAGCACCACTTTGGCGCAGCCCTCCCCTTTTCTTTGTCTAATAGCTGAGAACAGTTCTTGCTGTTTAGTTCTGTAATGTTTCTTGAGTTCTATTTGCTGTTGCTGACTGCATGTGCAGAACCTCATGTGTTTCAGGATTGTATGTGTACATGGCCCCTTTCAAAATGAAATCATTAATCATGTTGATAAAGTTGAAAAATTCTTGGCACATGTACAGGAGTTCTTTCTTATACTCAGAAGCTCTTTTCATTGTTTTTACAACTCATCTAAAGTACATCCCAACATTCTTTAAGCTCTCTAAACATTTAATTTATCTAAAAAAATATGGGATTCATTAGAAAGTATGTTCTCTATTTGGAAATTTCTTCATCTTAATGCTTTGAAATGCTAAATTATTTAGAATGATTTCTATTAGTGTTTTGATGCGAGGTAAATAAAAGCAAAGAACAATTTATAAAGAACTAAAGACAGCTATTGTTGGTAATGATACAAAATGTTCAATCAATGCTGTTAAAAATATTTCTGCCTTTTTAGGACTGTCAAGAGGCAAACTTTCAGTGTATTCTGGACACTAAGCACTTGCATTATATAATGATGTGTGTGTAGTTCTTGAACTTTAAAAATAATGTTTAGTTTATGAACTTTTCAACTTGAGATAGAGCAGATTCTGCCTGGTGACAGAAAGTAAACAGAAGTTAGAACCTGCAGCTTCATTAGATGCCTAGACTAAATACAGTTTGTTTTCTAACAAAGCAGTATGAATGCTATTCATTCCCCAGCCTTTATATTCAGGGACTTCTGGTAGATTTATGGACCTTGAGTGTCTTTTTCTTTCTGTTTCTTTGTCTCTCTCCCTCCTCTTCATTTCTGGCATCATTTCATGTGACTCAGATATTCCACTATTCTCTCTTTAAAGTGCCAGTAGTGCTTGCAAGAAATGCCAGTGTAACGGATTGGGAAATTCTGATTCCTTTTCTCCAGAAACAATCCAGGGTAGGCAGTGGCCGGCCCAGCACCATCATACAGATGAAAAAGCCACCATTTCTTACCAGCCTTAGCCTATGAATGGGGAATCCTTAGTGGCAAATGACTGCCCCTAATAATAGCAGAATTATGTTCAGTTAGGGGGGCACAGGAGAGGATTGTTTCCGATATGGTTTCCTGTAAAGTGTGTGTGTGCTTAATTAAGAACAAGTGAAATGCTCAGGCAAGTATTTGGAGTTTATTGCTGTCAAGGTGTTCTTCTGCGTAGCCTCTTGTGGTTTTCCATTCTGCACTGGTTGCTCTGCTCCCTTTCTCCATGAGAATAACTTCATTGGTTGTTCCAGATCAGTCTAATAGATCTCACCTAAAGAAACTAAGTTTGATTCAGATGGGTTCCTTGGTATAATCTATGCATTTATACCGCAGTTTCTGCTGTTGGTGCTTTCTTTGGACACAATCAGAAAGCATCCCTAAAAGGACCTGGAATCTGCAACATTGGCTCATTCCCAACATTTGTTATATCATGCCTTCTTCGGGGAGTGCAGCTGTGTGTCTTCTTCACATATGTTCAGAATACATTACGAGTGGATGTTGCTCTCTCCCAAAGAACATGCAGCTCTTGTTTCTATTCATGATCAGGAGCAATTCAGATTGATAATAACCTTGGAGGAATTAGTAATGGCAAAAATAATGCATCTGAAGCAGTCTGATTTGTGTTCACTCTTCTGAGTAGCATCTTACTTGCCAGAATTTGCAGTGCCCATGATAATGGTTTTCTCCCCTTAAGGGTATTTGTGTACAAAATTTGAATCAAGTGAGAATTTATGTGCAGGTCAGATTGCCTAATGCTTTGTGAGTTTTCCATGATTTGTTTTAATTGAAGTTGAGATAAGCCGAAAATCATGGCAGCTTTCCTCTAGTCTGGATTAACGATTATTACTCTGATTGCAACAGGGTTCACTTGGACATGGGGTAATGTCCTGTATGACTGGGACCAGTGTTATTTGCTGTCTTCATCAGTGACAGATGAAGGGATTGAGTGCACCCTCACCAAGCTGAGTGGTGCGACTGACACACCTGAAGGACAGGATGCCATCCAGAGGGACCTGGACAAGCTCGAGAAGTGGGTCCATGGGAATCTCATGGGGTTCAACAAGACCAAGTACAAGGTGCTTTACCTGGATTGGGGCAGCCTCCAGTATCAACACAGGCTGGGGATGAACAGATCAAGAGCAGCCTTCCAGAGCAGGACTTGGGGTGTTGGTATGTGGAAGGTGGGACATGACCCAGCCATGTGCACTCGAAGCCCAAAAAGCCAAACGTGTCCTGGGTTGCACCAAAAGAAATGTGAGCAGCAGTTCAAGAGAGATGATTCTGCCCCTCTGCTCTATAATTCTTTACTTGTGAGGGTGGTGAGGCACTGGAACAGATTGTCCAGAGAAGCTGTGGCTGCCCCATCCCTGAAGTGTCCAAGGCCAGCTTGGATAGGGCTCTGAGCAACCTGGTCTAGTGGAAAGTGTCCCTGCTTAGAGCAGGGGAGTGGGAACTAGATGACCTCTAAGGTCCCTTCCAACCCAGGCCATTCTGTGATTTCATGGTGACTGGCACCTGGGTGAATCCTGTTTTATAAATGTATTATCCTGAATCTCAAGCCAGTAACTGGAAATGATTTGGCTTCTCAAGCTGGTCTGTAGTTTATTACTTTGCTTGTCTGAGCTTGAGGTAAGCCATTAGTTTTGAAGCTGAATGTTCCATCAGGAAACAGCTGCTTCTTGCAAGCTGTCCCTGGCCATGGTCAGTAAAGGTGGTGTTAAAAGAGGTGAAGCAAGTGTGCTACATGACTTACCTTGCAGTGCTAAAGCCCTCTACAGTCACAGTGTACCAAGGCCCATGTGAAACCTGTGTGAGCAGCTGGAGAATTATGAATCATTGCTCATAATGAGGAGCCATAATTCAGGCAGATATAAGTGGTGACTCAGGGGACATTGAATTGTGAAACAGAACAGAAGATTAGTTTCAGAGGGGCCCAGCAACCTCCCTTCAGCAAACCAAGTAGTGGAAAATGGCACATTAAATGCCAAATGATCCAAAACACAAACTCAAGTTATATGCAGGGTTTCAGATTTCAGATGAAAATCAGAAGGTTCAATAAATCAACACCGAGATTCTACAAGGAGAAGAAACTATGAGATGGAGATTAGTTTACAAAAGGCTTTTTTTGAAATCAGAGCATTGTGAATCAGGCTTATTGTTCATGTCTCCAGTTACATTAATTTAGACATTACATTATCTGAATTACTTAAGCACATCAAAAGTATTTTGTTACACTTCAGTATTTATGTTGTTAATGGTGATCATCAAAAATTTCATCTCTTAATTTTAACGCTAAAAAAACCCTTTCACCCACTTTTGTGCCCTCCCCTCCCCTCATTTTTTAAAGCTGTGCCATCTAAATTTATTCTTACTGACTATCAAAAATGCAGTTAGTCTCACCTAATTTGTCTAGATTCAGTTCCTAATCCTTTGCTTTTGTTTTGACATTTTCCTCTAGATTAAAGACCTGTTTACTGTTATAAGACCTTCTTGCTCCAGCTTACGTGTAATCCTTGTTCAAGTCACCTCTTAACTTTCTTGCTGCAATAAACAGGCTCAACTGCCTTAACATGCCTGAAGTAATTTTTCTGGCACTCCTCTAAAATTTTACAGTTTTCAGCAGCAGCCTAAAAAATGCGTAGACGTTTGTCCTACACGTTATCTCAGTAATAATCTTACTAATAACTATAACACCACCTACTTGGTCCCTACATTTCTTTGTGGGTTTTAAAATCATGTTGACCTTCTAAGCTGCAGACCTGCAGGTTTCACCTTCTGTGAAACCAGTATTGTTCATGATCCTTTCTAGTTTGCTCCTTTCCAAAGTATTCTACTATTGCCTAGTTCTCCCTTTAAACAGACCTATGTGTTTGGCTTAAATTAATTTAGTCAGGCCAAGTTTCCATGTAATTGCGTCATCTCCATCACTGTTTATTACATCTGAGATTTTTCAGATTAACCTGCCAGTGAAGTGGCCACTTTGTCAGTTACCCTTTTTCTGCCAAATCATTGCCTTATTCCATCGAATTTGGCAGTGCAGTGGAGATCCTAAAAATGTTAGTTTTATGCTCAATTTGTAAAAAACAGAGGAGGGGCTGTGAAGCAGACAGAACAGGATGGTTCCACAGTGCAGATGGGTGAAATCTGACCTTTGCCCTCTCTCTATGGCAGTGGTGGGATGGTCAGTGGATGCGAAGCTTGCCATGGGGCAGCAAGCACATGTATAGGTTGAAGACACCTGCTGTCACCTGAAGCTGGCCCTTGTAGAGAGGATATTGGTGTAAGCAGGGAGCACTGTGGTGCTGCCCAGAATAGGAATCAGGTGCGTGAGGGAGCTTTGGGAATCTGGGGCACTGGGCTAGTGCAGTGGTTGGGATGTGGAAATGCATAAGGGCTTTAGACAGACCAATGTAGGTTTTCCTGGTTTAGGCTGCCATTAGCTCTGCTGAACTGGTCTGAGCTCATTTACCATCCTTGTGTTTACATATCAGATGTGTCATGGCTTTGGGCTACATATTTAAACTGAAATGTAATGGTTTGCACTTTGCTTTTTTTGTCAATTTTTTTTTAGTTTTTCAGTATACTAAACACCCAAATCTATCTGAAAAAATATTTTTGTTTAGGTTAAAAAAATCATTGTAAAATCCTATTTCTTCCCAATGAAAAGTTCTATCAGGAGATAGCCATACGTAGAAGCACCCAGCAAATATCTTAGAACAGCAGAAGTAAACTTGTGCTGTGTTACTTTGGGTACCATATGACAAAACTGGTTAGAGTGCTGTTTGAGAGCTAAGCCTATGTTTTCAAAGATAAATCCTACACAGTTAGGCAGCTAATGCATTATTCATGTGATACTAGGGAGAGGTATAGATTTCTGCTGATAGTTCCATATGGCTGGCCAGAGCAGTAGCATGTAGTCTTTCTCACTCTTGCTTAGGGAAACATGATCAGGATGGCACTGTGCTGTTACTCAGTGGTTTAGACCCCATCCTTGGCTGTACAGAAAGCCACCAGATGTAAAATGCAAAATGGGAATGGCAATGAGAAGATAATAATTTCAATGGAATTTTTTTATGATGCTGTTTCAGTTTTGAGTAACGCCATTTAATGATTGTGTGTTCCTGCAATTGATATTTTTTGTTGAAAGATTATTTTATTTCTTAAAAACACTGTAGCAGGAATGTTTCCAAACATATCTATAAAGAAGAAATGGTAGAAATACTAGATGGCCTTCAGCTGCATATTTTAGAGGAAATTTTAAAAAAAGCTACCAGGCTTGACTTTTTCTGTGTTGCTTTCTGTTGATTTTTCAAAATAATATCTTCTAAATAATAATGCATTATGAAATAAATATAGACATTAACTCATGTTGCATGCCCTCTTTAAATGATTTGCTCATTGAATTTGCTCCCCCAATGCTATTTGTTATAAATATTTTGCTGGTGTCCAAGCAGTGTTCAAGTAAACTTTCTAATAATGTCTCTGAAGTCTGACATAGCAGGAAATGTTATGGTTATATAAAGGTGGGACTTAACACTGGGCCATGGAGGATTTGACTGTGAAGCTCAAATGTTCAGAATGAGTGTATACAAAAATAGTGTAGGTTTGACTTACCATGAAAATGAAAGGAATTGCTATAAAAGCAGATCATTGGAATATTTTATTGTTTGTGAAGACTGCTTTTCTTAATGGCATGGAAACTGGGTCACTTGTATCCCCCCAACATTCTGTTCTCTGCTAATGTCCAAATGATTTTAATTTTTACATAAACTTTGATTTCATGCACTTCTCTGAAAAAATGCCAGGAATAATTTCAACTTTAAGTCCAGAATTGTATAATTTCTGTGTATATAGTGTCTAGCAAGTCAAACAGTGATATTTGTGTTTTAGGACATTTAATGCTTTTTTATTATTTCTGCTATTAGCAATAATTGGTTGGAGACTCCACTTACATTTTTATAGTTTATTTAAGCAGAAAATATAATATTCTTTTTGGTACTGATCCTTCAAAATATAGCCACAAGAATCCTGTGTTGCCTGGAGAATTTAATGAAATATTTCTTCTTCTTGTGGTTCAGAGGGGTATCTCTTTACCATGCAAGGAAATTGAATTAAAAGCTGTCAGACCTTACAGCGTTTTCATAGCTGGCATGTGATGGCACTAGAGCTAGATTGCAAGATTTAATAAATACTGGGTTTTTAATAAATTGCCTCACTGATCAGCAAAACATTCGACTTTAATTGCCTACAAAGTGGCTTCCAGCAGTCCATAGAATCAGACTGTAAACATCAGTGTCCAGTGATCTACCATTGGCCCAGTTCAGGAGATGATCTAGTCATATATAAAGCAAACACTAAAAAAAGACATATTTAAAAGTGGACAATTTAATACACACTGTTCTGTGCACGAAAATGAATTCACCAGAACTCACATTTAGTGTTTTGTCAAATAATGTACATTCAGTTGTGAGCTCCATGAAGCTGAGCTACATGCGGCAATTGGCATCTTCTGGAAATCCTGCTGAAAGTGATAAAAAGTATTCTAAGGTGTTATTGAAAGTTGGCAAGAAAGCAGAAAGACATTGCAGGGAAGTATTATTCCAGATATGTGGACATGATGGATTCATCTGTTGAATATAAAATTAGATTTTTGTTTGAGTTCTTTTTTCTTTTGACCAACACATTGAAGAATACACACAGGGTAAATTATCATAGGGAAAATAAAAAGAGGAAGGCAGTCAGCATCAATATTGTTGTTCAAGTTTTTTAAAGGCTTTTTGTTCTCTTTGGTTTATTTGAATTATTTTTATTCTTGCAACTGCAGAAGTCTTCAGCTAGGTAACTCTGTTAATCAGAGACGGTGATCAAAGAATCAGATGAGTAAGGATAAGAAATCATCACTGCTTCAGTAATAATTGAGCAAAGCACACTGTAAATGCAAATCACAAATGTGTGTGCATTTGGGATGTATTTTAGAGAAACTTCTAGAGTTGGTTTCTGTTATTCTTCCTCTCTTCATGATCACTGGTGATACACAACTCTGTGTCCCGGTGTTTATTGCACAAGGGATAGCTCTTCATGATTGTTATTGCCCAGGCTTTGTGAGTTATTTACAGAGTAAAGTAGCATTAGAATTTCCTACAACATATTATAAGTTTAAAAAAAATGTTCAGAATGTTATAATACTGTTATAATAATGTTACAATGTTGGAAGTACAATATCTTTCTATAGGAGTAAATTATAATCTTTTTCTGATGACAAAAGTATGCCCTCCTTGGGTGCTCTGTTTTTGTGGTATCTATCAACATGTATTCAGAGAAACAGAAGATACATCTATCTCTGATTTCTTAAGTATCAGTTGTTGTTAGAGAAGCATAATACATATGTACCTTTTAATGGCTAAGGTACTGTGTCAATAATTACTACAGGAGAATGTTTCTTATTCATTTAAATAAAGCCAGAACATTTAAAATTTTGAAATTGCATAGATACTTTGTGAAATAAGTTTGTCTTTTTTTCTGCTCAGCAATCAAAGCTTAGGTCCCTTTGAATATGGATCTTTATCTCTTGTCATTTTTGCATTAGGATAGCACAGATATACATGTGGTTGTACTGAAGTTACTGTGCCCTATCAATGTGTGTATTTTTTTCCTAATACGTATTCTGCTGCATGGATTGGCCAGCAGCACATGTGTGTGTGCATAATGGATTCCTCTTTTTGTCTTTCCAAATATTCTCTGAGGAGAAGTCTTTTGCTCCATGTAATTGTAATATCCGGAGCATATTCTTTCAGTGACCCTAAACGTTACAGATTTTTTCATTCTTGTATTCTTGTGTCAGCCAAGGGACAACTAAGCTTAAGGACACAAATACATGAAAAATGTTTGCTTCCATAATTCTGATTTTGTCCTTCACTGTTTAATGTTTCATAAAGTTTCTCAATACAGTGAATAAACAAAGCATGGCTATTAGTTGGTTCCATCTGAATTAAGCTGCAGCGAGTACATATGGAGTATTAAATGACTTATTCAAGGATGGTTATAGAGAATCATTTGTTAGTTGTGTTGATTTTGGCTCTGATGAGAAGAAAATTGGCTTTGACTACAGTGCAAATGTGTTCTGCATCTTCCAAATTCTGCAGTTAAAAAAGTTAAGACACAAAGGAAATTTTGTTAATGAATATTGAATTTATGTTTTCAATGCCATTGAATTAAAAGGAAGATTTAATAAGCCAAGGCCAGTGTTAAATGGTTATTTAGCATATTTAGGAAGAAGATGAAGCACAATTACTAATTTTTCTGTATATTTGCTGAAATGGTTTTGGATTTCAGAGTTACAGAAAAAGAAAACGCAGTTCTAAATAAATTCTGCTATAAAGAGTAGACCAGCAAGAAGTTTAATGATGCTTTCACTTAGTTTCCATGCAATTGTGTGCAAGTTACAAATAAATTGTAAGAACAATCAAATGGCAGTGAACTGGTTAATATTTACAGAATTGTATTTTTGGATACAGAATTGTTGGTCTGCAAAATGAAGTTCCATTTTTAATTTCTAAATATATGTTTGTTCCCTCTGCTCTCTGAATTTTATATTTAGTCCAATACACATGACATGGATGCTAAGTTTACCTAAAACAATTATCAATCTTTCCAGCCTTGACAAGGTTAGGGGAATAGTTCTGACCTTTTTCAGTGTCATTTAAAATTGAATGTAACACTCATGCTGCAGTGTTACAGATATCAGAGATGAAGACAAACTTTCTAGTAAGGTTAGCTTTGATTACATCTTAAACTTCACCTTCATATACTGGAAATAGATCTCTGTTCCAATGGGATTATTTTGTGTTTAAGATTCATGCATGATATTTTAAAAATTTTCATAAATTTTACTTTATCTGGTAGTACACATACATTTATCATACATACAGCATCAAAACAATTAGGACATAATGAATGAATCAGCATAAAATTCCCAGATATCATAAGTTGTATAGTAGTTGAACAATTGCAGGGAAGAAGTTCTGTGGTACTGTGAACATCTGAGAGTATAATTATTATTATTGCTCATTAGCTTGGTAAGACATATATTTTGAAAGTACAAACCAAATTGGGTCAAACAATGTTTTTAGTAACCATTTATGAAACATTTTCATTTCATTTTAAGGAGGTGTGGCAGTTTTTTTAAATTGTTGTTTTCTCCATAGATGATCCATTTGCTCTCATGTTTCCACTTTTGACGTCTGAAAGATTAAAACAGAACAAAACTCAAAGGTTTTCTTTGTGCTGAGAATTTTACATGATATTGCTGAGGAGACAAAAGTCAGCTCTGGTTTACTGCAAGATTTCAGGGACTTCTTTCTTTATGTTTATATTGAGAATACTCTGAAATTTGAAATGGAAGTAAATCTCCTGATTATAGAATGGTTTTGGTAAGCATGAGAGGAAACTAAAGTGGCAGCTGAGTAAAAGCAGAAGCTGGAGTCGTGCCTCAAATGTTCCACAATCCTTAATAGTTCTAGTAGGGTCCAAACCAATGGTTGTATCAAATGTGTGCTGTAAACATCTTGTCCAAGACTAAATTTTGTCTGAAATAAAAACCTTTCTGTGTACAGTGGAGGCCTACAGGGGCATTGGCACTGATTTTTGTTGATCTGCTGAATGATTCCTGTGGTGCTGCACGATTGCTAATGGAGATGTAGCCAAGAATGTAATCTCCTCTGGGTGTTAGTGACTTGCTTAGATAACCCATTTAAAGGCTTCCTCCTTAGCACTTCACAATCTCCCCACTTCTTCCTTCCCTAAGTGCTAATGCATTTTGTGAAACTTGTTACTCTCAGAGATAAGAGTGTGATTTTTCTTCTGTTACTCTTCCATTTCTTGCACATTGTCCAAGTCCATTAGAAGAGATGATTTTTTTTTCTTGACCTCTGGGTAAAAAAGAGAATAAGGATTGTTAGTAGTACAAGGTATTTATGCAGCCAGAGGATGTGTTTTTTGAAGCTGCTTCCGACATGTATGTGTTATCAGGAGGGATGTACAGCATCCTAACATTTGCTTCTATGTTCACTGATGTTAGGAGGGTGAGAAACTCACCAAATGTGTTTGTGAACAAAATGATGTAAACAATGCTTTAGATCTATTTAATTTTGCCTGTATCCATGAAAGAATCTACACTGACTACAGTTGGTTGCTACTTTTCAGGATAATTATAGATCCAAACTAAGATTGCTTGGGTGCTAAAATACACATCTAAATAAATATAGATATCTTGGCAAAATGGATGATGAAGGTCTAAAACATGAAAGACAATCTTTAGCATTGGATTGAACTCTTCTTAAAAGACTCATTCTGAATTCTCTTATACTGTACTCACTCAAGTAACTTACAGGTTTGAGTGCCAGTGCAAGCCTAAGTTTCCTGTAGAAGTGAAAGCATCTAGTGATTAAAGTCTGATTGTTGGGCTTTTTCCTGTTGTATTTTGCTGTCTGGGTTAGGCTGTGTTTCTTTTCCATATGGTGTGAGAAGACCAGACACTGGTCTTTTGTGTGGCGGCTTTCGTGTCACCAGAAGGAACAGCCCTGGATAGGCTGGGTTTTTTTGTGTCTGAAGGGTGGAAAGGATGTGCAGGCATTGCCACAGCAATTCATTAGCCTGTATGCTTTTTCCAGTACTGTTTGGATACAGACAGGTTGTAGGTTTGTAGGTTTGCAGCCTTGGTGAATGTTTAGCCATAATAATTTTCTCTCAGCCACCACCTTTAATAGAGATTTCTGTTTCTTCTAATCCTGGTGCCTCAGGCACCAAGCAAGAGCAGGGAAGGACAGTGTGTACTGGAACAGTCACCAGTGCTACCATCCAGTCATCCTTCTGCCTTGTCCCAGGGAAGTGACAGGGGGACATGCAGGCCATCCAGGTAATGGGGCTGACATCTGTGGTTTAGTCCATCCTGATGTTGGCTTAAGGAGCTGTCACAGAAACTCTAGTGAAGAATAAACCCAACAGGATCAGGTCACTATGGTGATCCCCTGGTGCCCCTTTCCCATACTGAAGAGAGAACTGAATTTTGTTATTCCAGATTGCCCCTTTCTGCTTTGCATGAGCCCAGGAGGCTGGAATGCTTGTCTTCAGCATGTGGATGATTGATGTTCTGCAAGTTAGCATTTTCCCAAGCAAAAGAAATGTCAATAATAAGTTTTATGCACTGATTGTTAGTTCTATAATTTATTAAAAGCCTATGTATATCCAGTTAATTTCCACCAAAAATTACATTTGATATTAAAATAGTATCTAGAAGTAAGAGTGTCTTTTATATTCTCTGGATTTAAAATACTGAAAGGTAAAGAAGAAAGTGCCTTGCATAATTTACCTTCCACTCACGTGTGGTGTGTGTTAATATAATGTTGTTCTGTTCAGGACATGAACTGCATAGCAAAAATGCCTCTCTGATTGTAGGGGTGTTTAATTTCTTTTCTCTTTCTTGTTTTCTTACATCTGGATTTATTTGTTGTTTTTCTTTCCCCAGCAGTTAGATAAGTCTTTATATATTTATATTTTAGAAAAAGTGTGGTTAAATGTTTCTGTCTGAAATGCTATCTTTCTAAAAGCAGCTCTGTACAGTAGATAGTCAGAAGTATAGTACTGGTCTCCCTCTTACAGCATTTGAGTTTCAGAATAGTAGCCAAATACTTGATGAGCCCATGGATTCTGGATCTTGAAGGTCATATGTCTGGTGTCTGAAAAACACTGGCTTTTTAGAAAGGGTGTCTTTTGTAGTGATAGAGATAGTGCTGGTCAGCTTTAATTGATATTTCATTAAGTAAAAGTTTTTTTCAGAAGCTTTTGTAGATTTCTTGCACTTAAATAATATTTTGGGACTAGAACAGAATGAGCATTAAGGACTGATATATTTTAAGTACATGAATAGCCTTCCAGTGTACAAAATCCCCCATTTTGTTTCCTTTGCTAGGTTTTCTTTTGATTACAGATGGCCTGTGTGATAGTTGCTATAGAAACCAGACCATTTTACTTCAATCTCTCTCTGTTGCTATGGTGTGCAGAGAGCTGCTATGTGTAAAGTGTCATTTAGATTTTCTTGTGATACCCCATGTAATGGTTAACTTGCAGTCAATACTCTCTAACAGCAGATAGAGTAATGTGACATGCTAATTAATGCTTTCTGCCACCAACTGTTGGATTCAACAGTTTGGCAGAAATTAGTTGCAAAGTTAGTTTAATGAATTCTGCAGATGCAGCTTTCTTTAACTGCTCTAATATTAGAAGAAAATAACTCTCTTAACTTGCTGCTAGGCCGATTTGTTTTTCTTGCGGTGGCACGCTCCCTAACAGAGATGAGTGTATGGAAGGCACCCAGAGCCTCTGAAGGCAGAAGCCTCAGGTCTGCAGGGAGGCTACACCAGCCAGAGAAGCTGATTCTGCAACCTGCAGTTGCCAGTGACAGCTGCAGCCTTCCGGCAGTTCCCAAAGGCAGCAGCAATTGGGACTGCCGAGTGTGAATAAGCTGGAGCGCAGCTGTCCCGGCCTCCAACCTGCATCCTTCTGCCAGCCTGAAATAAAACCAGTGAGGGGTAGGTGTAAGACTTGTAACACTTCAGTGTTGCAGTCTTCATAATTGGATTTGGCAACTAAAAATTAAAATTAAATCAACTTCTATCAGACTTCAAAAATTAAGTTTTCAGGAAATGCTCCAAGGGTGGCTGGCATGAGTGAGTCCTCAGTGAGGATGATGATCCTGTCATTATCCCAAGGTGAAGATGAGATTATTTTTCATGCAGAATAGTTGTATCCAGGACAAAAGCCTTATGTGAGGAATGTTAGTGAGGCTGTCTAATACATACTATGGCAAGTGTTCAGTGGTCGGTTGCCTGTTGCCGGACTTGGTTAGTAGTAGCTCCTGGTTCATTTCTTTTGCTCACACCCCAATTGCCAATGCAACATAAAAGTAACAGAGCTTGCCGTAGATCTGAAGTGTCATGAGCAGTTCCCACATTGGGAGCATGGTGTCTCTTTGCATCCCCTCTGGGGTGACCAGCCCTGGGGGGGCTGTCCTGGGGGCATCAGGAGTCAGTTTGCAGCACTTGGGGTGGGCTGATGCAGCACCCAAGCCTGCAGCACTGGCGTGTTCCCCTGGAGCATACTCTGTGCAAATGAAGAGTTTCATGAGGATTTCATTTCTTCCCCAGTATTGTCACCCCAGAGGGGCTCCAAAATCCTCATTCCACTTCCCCTGCACAGTTTCAGTAATAAACAATAAGGAGTGTTTAGATGATGCTAGCTACATCCTGCAGCTTCATCAACCCCCTGCTCTGTGTCCTGTCTCTTCAGATGGGAAAATGGTGCCATCAGGGTGCATCTGTGTATGGCTTTCATAAAGTTGTTTCAAGGCAGAGACTTTGAGTCATGAAACAGAGCTCATTTTGAAACAGAAAAGCTTAATGACAGCCCTTCTCAGATGTGAAATGTTCTTTAATACTATTTAACCTCCAGAAAAGAAGAACAAAAAAAAACTTGTTCTGCTAGGAGGAGTTCTTAGGTAGTGATATGTGCTCTCTGGATGTGCAATGAGAAACTTTTGTAAACATCAGGATCTCCTTTTCAGATGTGAAATGTTCTTTAAGATTTTTAACCTCCAGTAAAGAAGAATATAGAAAATGTTTTTCTTCTTTTGAGAGAAATTCTGGGGAAGTGAGGTGTGCCCTTTGGAAGTGCAACAAGATAAACATTATCATCCCTCAGTGTCCTGAAAAGACCGAAGTCCACCCTCCAGAAGTCCAAGGCAGAGGTTTTCTTGACCCCCTTCTTTATTTCACCCAGAATCAAAAAACTCTTTATCACTTTGTGGCTGCTGTGCCCAAGATGAGCTCCGACCACCACGTCTCCCACCAGCCCTTCTCTGTTTGTAAACAGCAGGTCTAGTGGGGCACCATCCCTGCTAGGCTTTTCTGCCAGCTGTGTCAGGAATTTATGTTCCACACACTCCAGGAACTTCATATACTTTCTCCTCTTCACTGTGCTGAGTTTCCAGCAGACATCCAGCAAGCTAAAGTCTCCCCAAAAAACTTCATCTTGGTTTTTTTCAAGGCAATAAATATATGAAGTTAAATGTGGGGAATTTAATTTTTTTCTTAATGTGATTTACAGTGCTGAAGTTGAGTAGCACAGTTGCCCATTACCTGCCACTGGAACAGCTGAATCTGGAGGTAGTTGTGGCACTTACACTTTTCCACTGTTTTTTGGGTTTTTGTAATCACCTACTTTTTGTTTTTGTAAATGAGCCTACTTTGTTTTTGTAATTGAGCTTAAACCTTAGTATTTGAAACTTCTGGTTTAGATCTCATGCCTTTCTTTAGAAAAAATACAAATTTTTGCATCTTGGAGAAACATTAGATCACAGAGCTGTGAGTGCAAAGCATAATTCCTGATTCTATGAGAGAGGGATCTGTCTATCATGTTGAACAGGCTTCTAAATTGCACCCTGTCCAACACACATTACAAATGGCACAGGCAGGATTTGTATTTCTCGTGGGTGCATTGCTGAAAGAACTGTCTGTCACAGTCTGTAAGGCCTGTTGTATTCTAATAATGTGGATTTTCACAATTGTAATACTTAATTAATATTTACAAAGGAGAGGATAAATTCCATTAAGGAGCCAATACTATATTGCAGACCCTCTAAAGTAAGTGCACATTTCAGCATAATTTTTCATATTAAAAGTTAAAGTTATGTTTAACTAGTCTGCTTAATTAAAAATTAAATCACCCAAGGCACTACAGCATTGAGAAAAGCTGTCTGAACCTGTTTCTCTAAGAGTCAAAATTGAAATAGAGGTCAACATATGTTTTGTGTTCTACCTCATTCATTGTTTTTTGTTATTGTTGTATGTGAGCTAATGAAAATGAAAGACCTCTAATCTAGATAATTGAGCCTAGTCATCCGAGATGTATTGAGAATCTGACATCTGGAAACATCAGGGTATATTAATTATGTCATTTTAAGTGGTTATGGTTTAAAGGACACTACTAAGACTGCTGTGCTGTGTTTATGGTTTGGACTGTTTTCAAAATCAATCTTTGTTTTAAAATGTATGTCCATGTGGATAGTATTGAATGTAGGTATGCAGAGGGATGCTCATTGGCTATTGTGTAACATGTAATCCAGAGATTGTTCTTAAAAAATTGAAGTCTTTTTTTTTTTTTTTTACAAGTCATGATTGATTTGCTTCTTTGTATCACTGTTATCTAGAGAAAACAGAAAAGTCATAGTAACCATAGAAGTCACAGTTCATTACTGAGTCACACATTATGTGTTCTTGAGCAGGAAATGTTACTTGCACCATGCTGGCAGAAATAATTTTCAGTTATTGACTGGACTGCATTTAACTATATTATTTCAGGCATGTCTTGATAATTTTGAGTATAGTTTTACTTTTTGTAGTTATGCAGCAACTAATGTAGCAATTAATGTAGTCTTTACAGATGAAGTGTTTTTCATTTATTTCTTATAGCTTGAGCCTGTTTGTACTATTTTAGTTCTTAAGTGACTTGTTAAAATACCTGAAAGTCAACAGAAGAACATTAAGGGTTTTTTTTAAAGACCCTTAAAAGACTCCAAGACCCTTTTTAAAGTCTTTATAGTTTATGTACAAGACTTCTTCCTACAGAGATTTCTTTTATACCTCAAGGAAGGCTGTTGCATTTCTGTCTTTCTAGTTGTCTTTATCCCTCTTCAGCAAAAGTGAGACATCTCTTGCTTCTTAGGTTGTGGTGAGCTGTACTGGCTGTTAAAAACCCAGAGAATATTGCTGCAAAGTTGGAGTAGGGCTGCAGAATGTCTTTATAGGGTCAGAAGAGGAGCAAGAGTTTATTGGTGCCACTTCAGGGAGAGACATCTAGTGTCTGGTTGCAAATTAACATGGAAATAGCCTCTCTATTTTTTTTCCTTAAAGAAAGGTTAGACTCAAAAGAGGACCTTAAGAGCAAAGCCACAAAATCATGCCTGTGTGATTTGTGGGGCTTAGGTCAGTGTTTACTGCAGGCAAAGTATTACCAGTAGTGCAGGGATTTTATTTTTAAGAGATGCTTGATGTAGCAGTGCTTTATAATTAACTGTAAAGGTAGGTTTCTTTTACCTTTGTCTCAGTAGAATACAAGATGTGGTGGTGGGTATGCATGTATTTCTGGAAGTGAAAGTTTCTCTGTGGAAGAGTTGAGTCAAAGTGGAATGAAGCTGCTCATGAAATTATGTTTATTTCATCATTCGTGAAAATGTTTGTAGGTCTAAATCATTTGCTTCTGAGTGTGGAATTTACTACAGTGGCTTAGCATGCTGTGAATATTAGCTGAACAGCCTTCTTATCAGTTTGTTGATTAATATGTTTTATTTATTATTAGTGATAGACTTCTGGTTGATTTTACTAATGGCTTTCTTCTGTCCTTGTGCTTCCCCTCCCCCCCTTTGTACTACTTCTAAAAGTTACTTTGCAATCACTTTGGAGCACATGCTGTGCTCAAACTCTGAGTTTCTTGAAGTACTGTGCACAGTTGGGAGCAATGAAAATGATCAAGTATTACAAATAATATCTCAATATTCGAGATGGTGAAAAGCAGACAAGATTAAACTAAGGTGGTGTGTTGGGTTTTTTTGTTTGTTTTAGTGGCAGGTTTTTGGATGTAGTTTTTTGTTTGTTTTGGTTGTTTGGGGATTTTGTTTTGTTTTGTTTAAGGAAAATAAATGGAAAATATATTTATAACTTAAAAAAGGGAGAAGGAAAAATATCCTTACTTGTTTTCTTCCAAAATTCTGGAGCTGTTTTGGGTTAATTTTAGCATTCCCATCAGCTGTTACAATTTTTGTGTAAGATACAGCAAACAGAACTAAATTCCAAATCAAACTTGCAGGAAACAAAACTTGCTTTGCTACATTTTAACAAAAATGGTGAGTATACTATACAGACTCCTACTGGCAATTAAATCTACATAGTTTGCTGGAGCATAATATAAATTCAAACAGCAAGTCCATAAACGTGCTTGACAACTAATTACTTCATTCAAGAGAAAACTGCCTCCTCCTTTGTTTGATGCCAAAACCATTCTGTGCCTATTGTGTGTGTGGCAGCAGCTGTATAAAACCATTTCCTATACTGTGAATAAAGTTAATTGCTGCAGCTATCGCTTCCCTCAGTGGAAGAAAAGGCCCATGCCATCTGAAGGGAAAAGGAGGAGAGGAAAAAAGTCCTTCAGGATTGGAATTGCAATTGTGGGTTTGTTTTCTCCAGTCTTTGTCAAGGTAGTTCGGCTCTGAGAGCATAAGCCTGCCAGTGAGTTGAAGGTTGCTGTCCTTGGGATGAATGCAGTGCCAGCAATGTGACATCCATGAGCAGATACTCATCTCCATGAGTCACTGATGGCGAGTAATGCTCTTGGTTATTCTAACACATAGGGCTGTGTTGAGAAATGTTTTTCATGAGACATGTTTCTCCACGGTGTGGACCTGTTTACCACTTTATTAGCACTGTCCCTTCTGTCTCTAATTTGCTGAGGAAAGTTAAGTGTGTACACAGCTTAGTGGTACAAGGCACATCCTCTTTTACCTTCCCTGCAAAAGTCTGAAGCTGCTCAAAATGTGAAAGATGTGTTGGGCTCTTTCTTCCTAGCTCCTGTTTACCCTCCTTACTTTCCTGAAGATGAAAATCAGGGAATAGACTCATGTATAGGTTTTACCCTCTGTGGTTTTTTTTAATCTTTTTAGCATTTTCTACCTATGAAGTAGTTATAAGAATGGGTGGATATGTAAAACAGCACTTTTCAAATTGATTATTAGTGCTCCCTTTAGGAACCACAGTTGAGTTGTGTTTCAAAAGAGAAAGAGCTGAAAATTCAGAACTAGTTTCAATCCTTGGTATATAAAACTCTAAAATATTTTAATTCCCCTCCTGATTATTGTGGGTTTGTTAATGTCTGTTTTGTTTTTTTTTTTTTTTTAAAAATCAGCTCACAAGCTCACTATGTTGATTGTTTGTGCCACATCAAAGACAAGCTGGAGGACATGGCTAAGCATGAGATGTACAAACTTTCCTGTGTCTGTGATCCTGGGCAGATAGAATTTGGTACACATCTTTCTGACTCATTTCATCTGTGAATGAAACCAAGCTGGTAGTTGTCCAGGAGCAGGCATTTGGTGTGTGCCACATGATAGTGGTGTTTAGCCTGTTACCAAGTGTCACAACTTACCTGATGCTACACAGGAACACATCCACAATTGCTCTGAATCCAGCTGTACTCTTTGCTAATATAATTTATGTGCTCTATTGTAGCTAAAGCTATATGCAGTCATAGTCTAAATCAGCCGTTTTGTAAGTGAAGTAAACTGCATTGTGAATCCTCCGTGGAAGAACAGTGAGGATATAAGATTTTGTGTGGAAGGTTATTTTTGTCTTTTGGTTCTGTTTCCAAAACATATGAATTATTGCATGCAGTCAGGTAGCACCTAACTTCTGCCCTCTGCAATATGTGAAGGAAATTCTATCAAGTCTATGACAATCATCTTTTTTGTAAGAGGAAAAGTTCTAAAAAGAGTGAATGATGTCAAGTGATGGCAGAAAGCAAGATTTATGTAACTGCTTTATAGCAACCTGGTAAAACTGTAATGAGAAGAGCAGAAGTACTGTATTGCTTTTAAAAAGAGCTATAACATACATTTATGGAAGAGATTGTCCTCAAGTGAGGATAGACACTCCTGAATTAGCAGAAGTTAAGATTTTTATGCACTGCGAAGAGTAGGTGAGAGACTGGAAGGGATAGCTGAACATCTTTTTGCATAAAGATTTGTTCTGCTTTGACTTTCATGAAGCAGAGATTGAAATGCCGGCGCTGATGTATAGCACAGAAGTGTGAAAGGGTATGCTGGCCTCTCTTTGCCCTTTTTTAACCATTCATGACCAGCTTCATTGGTGGTGTTGAATAAATTGAAATCAGATATTCTTGAGCCACCCCAGGCCTTCTTCCAGGGGTAATTTAAAGTGGGGTAAACTGGACCATCTGCTCCAGAAGCAGCTCCCAGTTCTGGAAGTCCTGTGGATTTCCGCAGGGATGCAGCAGTTCCAGGGACTGTGCTGGGCAGTGTGTGGTCAAGGGGAGATGTGTCCCCAGCTCTCCTGTTACCCCAGCAGTCACTTCCCATCCAGGCCGAACTGCTGGCTGATGTGGGAAGGGGCCTGTGTTTGTTCATCTGGGAAGGATATCAATGCCAAATCCCAGTCTTTCCCTGGGGAGGGGCTGGTGGGCAGTTGGACAGCATTTGGCTGGCTGACAGCAGGGCCCTACAGGAATTAAGCTACATTATAAATTAATAAAGATGGTACAAGGAAGTTTAAGTTCTGGTTTTGAAACAAAGATTTTGCTTTCAAGGCACACACATATTTTTATTTTCTTTTATATTATTTTAGTTAAGTAGTTTAAGAATACAGAAACTAAACGTTTCATTATAGATCAAACAAAAGATTTGGGGTTCTTAATACATTATTTCATGAACTGTTTATGTCTGTGTAAAAAGTTTGATTTTTCCTTTTATTGGAACCCAATTTACTTTCTTAATCTGTAACAGTTCAAAAATTATTTTATAAAGGACATGGTTTGAATCCTGACACCTTTTAGTTTTTTGCTCACATTGCTTTTCAGACTGGATCTTTTTTTTGGTTATTTCAGTCAACATTTCGTGTCAATCGTTACACTCATTTCAGGATTCCAATTGGCATCTACAAGGAACTGTGAAGGTATTAGCAGCACAGAGCACTACAGTTCATTTTCTACATCATACTTTTGTTTGCAACTGATAATATGTATTTACCTGATTATGCCTCTGGAAGAAAAACAATTCTAGTGACATGCTGCATTCACAATAGTGGGCTGTATTCTTTATGATTTATATGTTGCATGGCTATAAAGCCTGCACTCCCTCTTCTGCTACTCTTTCCTCATTCCAGTCTGTTTGAACTTCTGATCACTCTGTTATCAAAACAATATGCCATCCAAACAGAGAAGCCAAGATTAGTCAGGCTTAAGTTATCGTGTATGGAGTCTGTCTCAGGAGACAGGGGCTTCCTGACACCGCATCAGGTTTCAAGCAAAGTAGGACTGTGAGGTTTAAAGTGTTTTCATTTCCAGCAAAATGCTTTGGTGCCATCTGAATTCTTCCAAGCAACAAGTAGCTGGAGGAAGTAGAGATTTCATTAGTTAATACCCCAGGGATATCTTATTTGAGTTCACGAGATGTGCCATCTGGAAATTCTTGTTCATTCACATGTTGTATCCTTTTTTGGACACTGAAGAGTTCCAAGGTGCTTTATTAGAGTTGCTTTGGAAGTGCCTAAAATAAAATGGGGAGAAATATTTGAAAGTCTCTATTAAAAATAAATAAATAATAAAAAAATCTGTTTCCATCTGAGTTGCCCAGGTTACCCTTCTTTGGCAGTCCAAGCTTTGTTGCTGCTTGCTGCTATGTGCTAAGCACTGCCTCTTTTTTCTCTACTTTTCTTCCATTTATCCTTTAAAATTCCCAAGAATTCAGAAGCATATCCTTCTCTCTCCCTCTCTTTTTTTTTCTGTCCCCAACCTTTACCCACTAGAGTGTTCAGTGTGGTCCACAGAACTGTGGGAACGTAGCCAACTCTGGACAAGAACACTCAGCACAACCATTGTGACGTGTTCACCCTTGAAGCTGTCTTGTTTGTCGTGGGATATGCTTGCTGGGATGAAACTTGAGGTCTCCAATTCAGTTGGGTTCTGCTTGCAAAATGCTGATTTGGGAAAAGTCTCTGATCTGGCGGAGCCCAAAGGGTGGCAGAGGTGTACCTTGTGGTTCACTGTCTCTCTCTGCCTCCTACCCCATGACCCCAGCCTTGGAGCTCAAGGGCTTCTGGGCTTTCATTGTCTGGGGTATGGAAGCTGCCCATAGAGCCAGGGGTTGGGGAACACACATCCCCACGAGACTGGCAGAGCTCAGAGAGTGCCACAAAACTGGTAGTAACTTGTGGTTTTTTCACTTGACATTGCGTAAGGCACACATTCTTTTTGGGTCTTGGGTCAGTTTGGAGAAGAAAGAATGTTTTGAATTACTTCAATGAAGTGTGCTGAAATTTTAATAATAAAGTAGGATTTATTTTGCTGTTTCAAAATCTATTCAAATATATTTAGCCTTAGTTTCTAAGGCATTTTGTCCAAAATTGAGGCCCTTTGTGGAATGGTTGCCTTCTTTACCCCTCAGTGTTTCCTACAGAACCCACAGTTTATTTTTACATGGCTACTAATTTTAGCAAATCTGTAGGAAATTAGTGCTTAGTGAGGTCAAATACTATCAAAACGGGCAAATGAGCCCAGCACAAAGAGGGAGACATAAGTTTTATTCGGAAACCAGTCTGAAAGTCAATTGTTTGTTCATTCTCTTTGGTTGGAAATAGTGAAATATTCCCATAATTTGCAGAAAATCCACTCACATTGCACCAGCTCCTTTTATTGTACTAGATTTATTTTCCTAGAAAAATTTTATTTTAAATAAGCTGTGATACATATTTTAAAAAAAGAAGTTAGTGTTTTTGTTTGCTTTGTTTTGTAAGAAAGAATTGTCACTGGGTACTCTGAACTTCATGAAAAATGTGGTTTGTGTTGCATTTGAACTTCTCCATTCCTTATATTAGGGTTTGCTGATCAGTAACAATGCAATTCAGTAGAAATATATTAGACAGCTGTTTTCCAGAAGTCCAACAAGTTTGGTAATTATGAAGGGAATATTTGAAGAAGGCTTTAGAAGATAGTGAGACTATCGTAAGAGGAAAGTTTTGTTATTATTTTTTAAATGTTGTAGTTTATGTTTACTTTTTCATAGCAGTGTATTCTTAAAACTTTCCAGCATCTTAATATCTATAAAAGCTTCACAAAACAATTGTAAAGCATCATGTAATTGTCTTTTGAATACATTTATTCTTTGGTTAGTAATAAGGACATATTTAGAAAAACAGACTTCTTTTCAATAAAAATTACACTGGTTATGTCCTTGCTCACAATACAGAAGTAGCAGAGCATTACTTTCCTATTGTTTTCTAGAAGCTGAACATTAATATAAGAAATGGAGATTATAAGCTCTTTCTTTAAGCAAAAAGACTGCTGCAAGTTAAGTTCAGGCAAAATTCTGTGGTGTTTTTTGTATTTAGTGTTTGTAGAATCAGAGAACGATTGAAGATGAAGGCATAACTGGAAATCATTGAGTCCAACCCCTTGCTCAGAGCAGACTCAGCTAGAGCTGTTTGCTCTGGGCCATGTCCAGGAGGGTTTTGAGTATACCCAAGGATGAAGACTGCATAGTATCCCTGGGCAACCTGTTAAAAGTGCTTGACCACCCTCAATGTAAAACAGCTTTCTAATAATTAATTGGAATTGTCTGTATTTCAGTTTGTGCCCATTGCCTCTTGTCGTGTCATGGGGCATCACTGAGGTGCTGGTGCTCTTTACAATGTCCCTTTGGGTATGTAAACATATGGATAAAGTATCTTCTCTAGGCTGAGCATTACCAACTTTCTGTCTCTTTAATGTAAGGTGCTCCAAGCCTTTCATCATCTTCATGGCCCTTGGCTGGACTCTCTCTAGTATGTCCCTGTATGTCTTGATAATGCTGTGTTTCTCTGGACAAGAAAATTTTCTGAAGCAGAAAGATTTGCAAGATTATGCCCAGTTTAAAGTGTGTGATGAACTCTGCACCTCACAAAGGTGCTGTGAGTGAGTGATTTGGAGCACTCCTGAGATATAGGGACTCACAGTGTGCCCTCACTGTGGACATTATTGTGAGCTGCTTCCAAGTGGCCTGTCAGCAGAATCCTGCTTTTTGGGGGACTGAAAAACAAAGGTAGCCAGCTGTGAGAGTACCTTGCTGTCTCGTGCTCCAGAAACTGGACTGCTCAAATGTGCTTAGCAGGTGCTTTAGGAGGTGTTCCTCCTTCATGATCCCCTCCTCCTTCCTCACAATGCACTTTGGGTAAGAGACAAGCAGCAGTTTAGGTGAAAAACTCAGTGCCCTTCTGGCTGCTTCTTTTAGCCTCTCCTGTGACACAGGAGCTCATAGATTTTATAGCTGCGTCACTGTGATCAGTGTTTTACTGAGATGTTAGATGACACACATCTAGGAATGGGAGTGGATGCTACTGAGCAAAAATACATTCCACATCTACTGCGTGGAGCTGGTAACACTCCAAAGGGGCAGTGCTCACTGCTTTGGAATGACTTGTCCTCGGTCTGGTTTATTCTGTTTTCTTTCTTCCTTATTCTGAGAGGGATGTTTCTTAATGACTGTCACCTAAAAGAAAATGCAAGCTAAATAGTGATGATACTCAGCATTAGATCTTCCCCCTTTACTGTAAAGAATGTGACCTAAACTGTTGAGCATTTACTGTCTACAGTGGTTTGTCTTGCATTCCTTCTTCTCTCCAGTCTCCCTCCCTTGTAATGCTGGAGACCCAGTGGCTTGTAAAGAGCTTGATATGACAAGAGCTTACCATTAGAACACACACTCAATGCAGTAAGTTTATCATTTTCTGACTGGTTAAGTAGTTTAGCTTAGACAAAAATCCTTAACTGTGGAGCTCACCGTATTTCTACCTTGGAGCTAAGCAGATTTGTCCCATGAAACAGGTGAAAAACAAGCCAGGATCATCCTGCCTTTGTTCACTCTTTGGACACTTCATGCTTCTGGTTCATGAATTTTTTTTTTGGTAGAGGAAGATACTAATGTGAGTAGATTTTCACTAAGTGATGGTTCAGTAGTTCTTTGGGAACCGTGGGACAGGAGAGCTCCTCTTCCAAACTCTTTTCTTTGACATGAGTTCCAGATGAAGCAGATGGGGTTGCTTTCCAGTGTATTTATGGACAGTTCGTGGGTCAACTTATTTCATGTCACTTTTAGCTGTATTGAGGTACCACTGAATCCTGTACAGTGGGATGTGTAAGTGTAGACAGCATGGAATTTAACTTAAAGCATGAGTCAACAAGCAGATGTGCTGAAATAAAGAAAAAAAGTAAGAACTAGCCAGAAAAGGTTAAGAAGAAGAAAGTACTAAAAGAAAAGGTTAAAAGACTGTCTGTCTTTGTAAAGTATTTGCTGAAATTCAACCAGATGGAGAGTGACTGTGCTGGTTTGAAAGGAAGGAAAGCAGCTTTTATATCAAGAAACATAAGGAGTACTGTGTCTTCTGTAGTCAAAAGATAGCATTACTGTGCCTGCTGTCAAGTCAGAAGATATCGTATGTGTTAGTAGGTATTCTCTTCTAAACTTAAAATCTGTATTCAGTGTTTTTATTGTTGCACAGTGCAGTAATTACTTCACGTGATTTCAAGAACATTGGCTAAAATAATTTTACCATCTTTTAGGGATTTTAATAGGTGGATGAAGCAGTCTAAATCGCTTACAGATAGTGTCATAAAATATGTTTATGATTACTGAATGTAATTTTTCCTTTACACTCTTACTTTTCTGTGGCATTTTTTTTAAATAAGCCTTTTGTATTCAAATAGGAAGATACAGTCAGGTTTCAAACATTTGGTTCTTTGGCCAACTTTGCCACCTAGTGGCTCTAATTAAATAAAACAGCTCGTTTTCTGTAATTTAAAAGAAGGTAATTTAGCACAGTAATGCTGTCTTTTTTTTCTTTGCATTGAATTGCTCGAGGATTTTTAAATTAGCATAATTTTCTGATGCAACTAAAGCCACTCATAATATATTATGAAACTAAAGACTTTATCATCTAAGGTTTAAAAGCTTAATATGCAAGTACAGGACAGTTTGATACTTTCTTTTTCCTTTTTTAAAAAAAAGTGGTCTACTCATAATAGAATCAAAAGAAAAAACATCATCCCTGTTAGGATCTCTTACGAAAATATGGCATTTTATGTCGCTGTCTGAATGTACTGTGGATTGTTTTTCCCTTTAATATCCTTGTGGCATATATAAAATAAATTATCCTTCTTTAGGATAATAAACCCCTACAATATAAAGAGGAGAAACCTGCACCTGCAGTGTTTTTGCTTCCATTATTATTATGCTTTGTAGGCAGGCTGAGGCCACAGTAGGAGTAATAAAGACTGCGTAAGTATTGTTTTCTCCTCTTCCATTTGCCCCTAGTTCTGATACAGAACCAGGTCCAAAAGAAATTGAAATAAATCTGGCTGTAAATTGTAATTTTGTGTGTTGTAGTGCCTATATTTCTGTGAAGTTCTGTTAAAATAGAAACTGTGTAACAGCTGTTTCCTCAGTCTTCCTACCCTGCTGCAGCACAGGTGCTGTGAACAGCTGCAGTAGGCAAGAAATGTGTGGTGGGTGCAGTAATGGACCCTAAAACCTCTGGACAGTGGCTCACCTGCCATCTTCTCTCTGGACTACAGAAAGCCACAGGCAAGGCAGCTCCCCAGTTTGTATGTAATCTTCCTTCCCCCTCCCCCCCTTTTTTTTAAAACCAGAAATGTTACCTTTTGCTTTATTCTTTCTTGTAAGCTTTGAGCTGACCTTCTTTGCACTAAGTAGAAATTGAATTAAAGAGAGGTATTGAGGGGAAATTAATTCTTTGAACAGAAAAAAAACCATCTCTATCCATAATGTGGACATTTGAAGTTAAAAATTATATTTAATTTTGGAAAATATGATTGCAGCAAATAGTTTTTTAGACATGAAATATTGTCTTTCAATCTCTCTGAAAAGGTCCAAAGATAAAAAGTAGCTGTTCTCTGAGCAGCAGAGCTACAGGATCATGATTTCCTTTTGCTCTGTGTCCTGTTCATGTCATATATCCCAATAATTCTTTCTAGGCAACTCACAGCTTGTGCTGTGACTGTTTCAAAGTTATTTCTGTGGTGACTTCTCACACATGTAAGCAAGATACAAGTATTGTGGCAGAGCATGAGATGCTTGTTTATAGTTTAATACAATTTTGTAATTATGAAGGGTTTGTGTGTCTCTTACTTTATCCATCTTCTAGTAGTTGCCAAGCCTGTAGAAACAAAATATCCTTGAAATTTCCAGTATTTGAGTCATACAGACTGGCAGGTGGAGAATCTGATGAGTTGGTGAAAGAGAGGGGGATCTGCTGCGTGAAAGGAAGAATCACAGAATTACATAAAGCTTTGTTCCCTAAGAAACCTCATCCAAAAAGCTGTGGGAAAGGCTATTATGCACCTTGATCAAAATACAGCCAAGAGAGCATTCTGCATACAATAAGAAAAACTACAGTAAGGAACTGAAAGTAATAAAATGTTGCATCTTAATGTTTCATAGCATTCATATTAAAAGATTCAATGCAGCAAATTATTTAACTTTGGGAACTTGTTCAATTAATCCCTAAAGTACAGGAATGAGTAGACAGAGGACCAGAAAAAATGGGAGGGGGTGGTGCAGATTGTCTTTAATGAGAAAGAAACAAGTCCTTGACTTTTGAACTGGGAACAGGGGAGAGGTGCTGATAGTGTCTGAGATGGCATGAGAGATGACCTTCACAGGAAGGAGCAAACAAAGATGATTGGGTGTAAAGGCTGCCAAATATGCATTGCCAATGAGATTTCTGATAACATCTGTATATGCATGATATGACCTGAACAGGGGGCAAAATATATCTGAGCATTAGAGTTCTCAGGTGGAAACAGTAGGATTGGAGACAAATTGGAGCAAGGAAGATACTTCATAGAAACATGCTGTGTTCAAGCACCTGTCTGACAGGAAAACCCGAAAAGCAGGCTGCCACTACAGAGAGTGATGGATTCCAGTACAGAATCATGAGAAAAGAAGTTGAAGTTGATGTTTCTGGATAAAAAGAGACAGAATTAACTGCAGGCAAAGGGAACAGTGAGGCATAAAGAGTCTCAGCTAACATGCAGACAACATGTCTCTGTAAGCAGAAATCCCTTTAAAGAAGACTAGGTAGTGTGGATACCAGATCACATAAAATCTACATCAGAGTGATGGTCCTTCTAGCACAGTAGTCTGTCTCTAATTGTAGTTAAATTTATGCTGGTTAGAGAGTGTCTGAGAGAGCCTGTTAGCTTTTTGAGGGCCCTTGTTTTCCTTGGTTTTTTGGAGGCTATATCCTTGACTACTTGCATTGGTGTCAGTTTATGTGACTGCTGTCCTTGAATTTGTCCCCTCTTCTCCAGCAGTGTCTGTGGTACTGCTAGTGGCAGCAAATTCCAGAATATTATGCCTGATATTGTGAAAAGTATTTTATTTGTTTGACTTTCTAGGAAATCAGTTTCAAACAAGTCAAATGAAGTTTAAACTATGACTTGCTGGTTACAATTCTCTGACGTAAATCTGTATGAGAACTGCATCAGCTCGGATGATAGCTGGACTGATTCATATAAACCTAAGTTAGTGATCATCTGAAGGAAATTATTTATTATCTATCTTTGGAGAGCTTTTAACATTAAAAAATGAGTTTGAAAATATTGCTGTTTGCTCTCTAGATTAACAGCCACAGTAGGGTTTGCATATATTGATTCTTTTCAGGATCAACTATGATAACAATGAGGGGCTGTTTTATTAAAGGATAATTTTTAAATTATTTAAGTTATTTTTGCTCAGTAATTACTTGTGCATAGATGTTGTCAACAAGATCTAAATACTGGTAATTAATATGTGTAAACCAGAAATAACAGCATAGTGATAGATAACTAAATCAAAATACTTCAGGTTAAAATGGTTTTGCTCTTTTCCCACCCATTTAGAAATAGTTGCATGCAACTTCAGCAGCTTTATAAGAAAATAAAATTAAAAACTGAGCAATAGAGCTCTGAGGTAGAGGCAGCCAGCATGAAGCTCTCTTAATGAATGTGGAGACTCCTTAGCACTGATAATCTTTTCCAGAGAAAAGCTGGAAGAGAAGAAGACATTTATAACATTAATAGAAAGTCAACAACATTCTGTTCTGATGGAAGACAGGAAGGTGGGAGCAATACTTTGCAAAAGCTCATTGTCAGTGATTAAATCAGCAAACTATTATTTAAAAATTATTATCTGAATGCAGAATTATTGAGCTAGCATTGAATATTTTTTTATATTAAATTTAGTTACTTAGTTTTTTCCTGGACAATAGAGATCATATATGGATGATACAGTAGAGTTATCAGTTTGGAATACCATTAAAAAAGCAGCTGACTGAAGAACATTGTTGTTGTCTTTCCAGCAGTGGAAGAGTTAGGCATCAACAAAAGCAGGTTCTTGAAAAGCCTTGGGAGGAATTGAGTATAGCACATAATCAATAAAATGCCATGTGGGGAAAGATGACACTGCCTGAGAGAAATCCTATTCTTCAGTTACTTCCAGCAGTTTCTGAGAGCCAGATTTTTCTTTTTGTTTTCTTCTTCCTGTGTGTAATTTATTGCATAGTGCATAGGAAATGCTTTGTAAAAGCTGTACTGTTTATGAGACTCTATACAGGTCTTTTACCTGTAACTTTGTAAGCAAAGTAAGCTTTTTGATTTGGTTTTGATTTTTAAGGGGGAAGGACTGCATCACTTTCTCTACAGTTCAGAAAACCGAGGGATCCAGAAACAGCTTATTCTGCCAAAAAGAAATGCTTTTTTGTAATTTCTCTGTCACCAAAGACCCTTCCAGTTTAGCACGGATGCTTACATACTTAAAATGTTTTATTTGTAGGTAACTGAGTGGGTTAAAATATGTCAAATCACTTTCTCTGAAGTGCTTCATATTAAATGGAAATAAGAAAATGAATCTATTTAAAAACTGACCAATATGCCAAAAACATTTAGCTAAAAATAAAACATTATTTCACAAACACTGACTCAGATAAACTGCTAAGAAGTGAGCCTGAAAAGCTTTAAAAGGACTACAATTAGAAGAAAATGAAATATTTTGATGTAAATTTAGGAATCTATTTGCATACTTAGAATGAAGTTGTCATGATGCAACTGGTAAAATCAGACCTAAATGTGTGTGCAGATTTTTAGGGGGAGAGGCCTTTCTGAGGGACAGTAATTTACACAGAACATCCATACCACAAAGCTGACATCTCAGCAAATTGGATCCTAATAATCTGTTCAGAGTCATGCTGATTAGGGAAGGTTTGTAGGCACTGGAAGAAAGCAAATATAACCACAGTCTTCATGAAGGGTGAGAAGAAGAAGAAAATCTGGGGAGCTACAGGCTGGTCACCTTTACTTTGATCCCTGTGAAAGTTCTGGAGCAAGTCCTCCTGGAAACTGTAATTAAACATATGAAGTGTAAGTAGGTGATTGGGAGTAGTCAACATTCATTTAGACAGGAAAAATCAAGCTTGACAGCCTTTTATGACAAGATTATTGGGTTAGAAGACAAGGGTAGAAGAGTGGATGCTGGTTATCCTGCCTCTGGTGAGGTTTTACAAGCTATTTCCCAGCACATCCTCACAGACAGAATGATGGAATGAGTACATGGATGGTGAAGTGGACTGAACCTTGTCAGAACTGCCAGACTAAACCGTGTTTAGCAGCATGAAGTCAAGCACTGGCTGGAGTCTAGTCACTAGTTTTGTGCCCCTGGGGTGGTCCTGGAACCAGTGAAGTTTAACCTCTTCATTAATAGTCTGGATGATTTATGCAGAGCATACCCTCAGCAAGTTTGCTGATGCTACAGAGCTGGGAGAAGTGGATGATACCTCAGAGGGTCATGCTGCCATCCACATGGACCTCAGCAGACTGGAGAAATGGTCTGACAGGTATAGCTCGCTGGTTCCTCTGTCCAGCCCGGCGTTACTACGACAGATTCCAGCTGGCTATATTTCCAGGAGTGCCCCTGTCCCCAGGGCACTCTGGCAGCGTCCCGTAGACACTTAGCCAGAGAAACTGCGGCCTGCCTTGGTGGTGCAGGGACTGAGCTCGGTTTAGCTATCAGCTGAAGAGAATAACGAGAGGGCCCTTGGTGTGCCTTTAATTCTGCTTGGCTTTATTGCAGGATCTTCACACAGAGGAGAGGCAGGAATCCAAGAGGGCGAGGGGCCCTCAGACCCAGACTTAAGAGTTATCTCATACAACCAATCACCAGGGGGTCTGGGGGAGGATGGGGAAGGTCCGGGGTTACTTGGTCCTATGGGATGGGGAAGGGAAGGGGCCCAGGAGATAACATGGGATAGTATAAAGGCTCTTGGGGGGAGGGAGGAGATGATGGACACCAGCAGTGGCTACTCTGGTTTGTCCTGGGTTAAACCATGGTCACTCCACTTTCTAGGGTGTTCCTAGCCCCTTTGGACTTTCTCCACCAGTGATCTTTCTCTTTTTCTAAGTCATCTCCCCCTGGGGTCTCCAAGGACACATCCACAGGAGCCTTGTGAAATTCAACAAAGGCAAAGACAATGTTGTCCACGCAGAAAAACCATCCCCGTGCACAGGTATAGACTGGGGGTTATTATCTGCAAAGCAGTTTTGTAGGAAAGGCCCTGGGATCCTGGTGGAATCCAAGGAAACATGAGCCAGCAGTGTGTCCTTGCAGCTAAGGTCACCAGCCTTCTAGGTTGTGTTAGGAAAAGTGCTGCCAGCAGGTGGGAGATGATCTCTGCTCAGCACTGGTGGCACATCTGGAGTGCTTCAAGGAGTTCTGGGTTCCCCAGGACAAGAGGGGCACAGACTTCTAGAGTGAGTCAATCCAAGAGCCACAAAATACAGACAGTTGCAGTTAAATGTAAGATAAAGCTTTTTTTCCTGTGGGTATGGTCAAGCACTTTAACAGGTTGCCCTGAGAAGTTATGGAGCCTTCATCCTCAGGGGTAACTTGGCACTTGGATATGGCCCTGAGCAACCTGTTCCAGCTGAGTCTGCTCTGCCCAGGGTGTTGGACTCCATGATCTCCAGCAGTGCCTTCCTACCTCAACCCTTTAATGGATAAACTGAAATAATAATGTAATGGAACATACCTGTAAAGGATCTTGAAGGATCCACCATAGGGTGGAAAGTAATTTTTTCTGTGGCTTTTTATAGAGGGTTTGGAGGGAGAAGTTGTGTCTTGTGTTTCTGGGTTTTTTTCATCCAGAAAAAGGATTTATCATGGTTTTATTATGTCATTGCTCTCTTTTGGAGTGGATGAAATGCCATTTGAGGTAGCTAGGGAAGCAATGCCTTGGGCTTGCTGGCACTGAACACTTCAGATCCATCTCATTATCTCTGGACAGTCACTTGATCACATTATGGAAGACCTGGCCATGAGCTTCAGTTGACTGTGAGCTGGCAGAGGCTTCACCCAGACAGTGCTGGTTAGCTGAAGAAACCAATCAAAGTAAATGATAACACTTCTGTGACAGCCTCTTTTTTTTTCCTTACCCTTTAGTTTATATAACCTGTGAAATGAGGCACTTGAGGAGAATACAAATAGCTGTATCACTCATTTACCTTCTAAAGGTTCGTTCCTATTTCACACTTCATGCCAGCCTGTTCATTTAATTTCAGATAAGAACTTTTGTCCTTTCTTCCATACTCTTTCAGCAGTGGAGAAGCTGCATCTAAAAACTGAAAAATTAGCCTCACTGATTGCTTCAAAACACTTCTAAATTTTCTCCTTATTTATTGTACCTGTTGGTATATGTTTCACTGTTTTTTCCTGCTCCCCAAGTGCCTGTACCAGTCTTTTAAATGTTTTGTATGTGTCTGATAAGCTCCTTTTTTGAAGGTGCTATCATTTTGCCCAGTATGCAAAAATAAAATCAATCCCTGAGTACATTAACCTTGGTATTGTCTTAATGATAATGGCTAACTAAGAGGTCATTTCAAAAACACATAATAAGAAAAACAAGATTCATAATGTTTTTTTTTCCCATGTTAGAGCAGGGAAAAAAATACCTTTTACTGGCTTGGTAGTTTTCTGTCTTTTAGTGAGGTTTTCGGGGTTTTAAATCATTTTTGTCTGAGGTGCCTTGTTACACTTTCAGTTTAAGGTAACATGGAGGTTTTTTATTAAACAGAAGATGTAAGTGGTTTGGTTCTGTATTCACTGCATTGTCCTACAGGGGCTGTGGCAAAGTCATATTTGCTGAACATAAAATTTTACCGGATTTCAATTACAGATGAGTTTGACTTGGACATACTTGTGTCCCTTCTATCCCCATATAGTCATCCTTTCCTTACCTCTCCATAAAAAGCAGCACAGACTCACATTTAAAAAATTGTCTTTGGTAATTGTTTGACGTACAGTCATGACAAAGTATTTTAGTAATTGGGAGTAGGAAGGGAGAGAGACAACCAAACAATTTTCCTTCCTGTGTTGAGAGATTTTATAGTTAAATTATTAAGTCTTTGGTTGTGAGAACAGTTGCAGAATAATTTGAGTAAGAGTTCCTATACTAGTTTCGTAAGAAGTGCTCGTGGTTGCTGGGAATCTTCTTGATGAGTTTCCAGAAAAGTTAAAAACATAGATGGATTTGTGTTCCTCAGAAGCAATTGAAACTTCCAAAATTAACTGCTACCTTTCATATTGTTTCCTTACCAGTGCAAGAAACACTTATGTGAAGCCAATATTATTAATGATTTCCAAATAAATTTTGCAAATCTTTAAAGAAGTTGACTGTATAAAATACAGGTGATGCGTGGCTTATATATTTGTGTTATTTTATGTGTAGATATTCCCCAAGATTAAAAAGTGTTGATTATAAGGAGAGAATTTAGAGAACTGATTTTACCTACATATGTAAGCAATTGCTGCATTATTATTATGTCTAGCTTTATTTCATTAGCTATTTTGAAACATGATACTTTTTTATGGTAATGTTCAGTATGTCCTACTTCAAAATGCTTTGTTCTTCCTGCTAGTTGTCATTATTTGTATTATTAATGGTTTTATTAGAATAATTCTAAGCAGTCCTGATCTGAAGATTAATGATCTACATTGCTTATTGATCTTGTATACTTCTTTTGAGCTGTGAAATTGCTACAAGGACACTTCCTTATGTGTCACTGGGAAGTACCAACTTCTGTTCTTCTGCTAAAGATAAATCAATATATATCAGACTGTGTGGTAGGAGGTAAAATAAACATAACTTAGATTTAGGTGTATGTATCAGGTCCTTACATCTACAATTTCCTGTTTTTAATTTTATTAGTCTTATTATATTTTTTTAAGATGCTGAGAGCATCTGCAGGTCCAGCTGAGATGAGTTATCAGCAATACATCTTCACTAAGAGTTGTGGCTTTACACCAAAAGTACATTTGAATCAAAAAGGCCAGTCAGGCCATTGGTGTCCATAGGAACAGCTGGTTGTTAATTGGATTGGAAAAAAAACTGCCAAAAAAGACCCTACCCAAACCAGTCAAGCTGGTTTTGAGTGGCTAAACAGGCATTTTTGTCCCCAAAGACATAGGGATTCTTTGCACCACTGATTTTCACTTTTTTAAGAGGGATATTGCAAATGAAAAAGAAGTGTACATGAAATTAGCAGAAAGTGAATTTTAGTTGCCAGAATTTGTGAACGTTGACTCTCTTTGTTACTTGATTTCATCACACAGAGGGTTTCCTACTTCAATGGGCAGACCCCTTACCTTACACTGGAGTAAAACTCTGACCATTCAACTGGCTTGAGTCTCCGATAATATTTTGCCCACACATAGATTACTTGCCTTCTTTGGAGTCCCCTCTTTCAAGCTTAAATCCAAACCAATCTCTAAGGAGTACCATCTTTCTGTTGTTTACCTTTTTGGGAAGATTTAACCCTTTCATTACTCATCATCACAGAGCCTACATAAAGACAGGATAGAGATAACTAGTATAATCTCTAATTTTCTCATTGCAGCTTTTAATAATATTACAGTATAATAATACCTGTAGTTAATATTAAAAGTATTCTTTTATTAACTATTATTTTATTAATGATAATTATTAGTTTATTAATAACTATTTAAATCCCATAGCTTATCCTTGTTTTTTGCAAAATAGCAGTGCTGAAAGAGTTTAGTATGCCTCAGTGTTAAAAAAGGGCCTCATGTATTCATCTGACAGTATATATACAGTACTGGAGCCATTAGAGACTCTTAGACCACTGCCATAAGGTAGTGAAGGATGGAGTTTTAAGACATAACATAGCCATTAAGCTTTTTCAGTATTGGAATACTCAGTCCCTCCCATAAGAAAAGTGATGAACTGTGTTCATAAACAGGTTAATTTAATCTGACCTGATTTGAGAAGTGTCCCCTTATGGCTTTAAGGAAAATAATTTTTCATTATATTTGTCTTTTCAAAATGATTATCTGTAAGTCTCAATTATCCAGGTATTTAATTAGGTCTTTAAGTGAGTATTCAGAGTTTTGATGTTCTCTCAAGTTCTTTTTGTAAACAGTATCAGCAGAGGAGGCTGTGCCTGATGCAAGTCAGGTAGCAAGGCCACTCAGCAGTCCTGCCTACAATTCATGTGAAACACGTCTCGCCAGACAAAGCATCTGCCTGTTTGGAGGATGGTTCTGTAGTCTTGCAAATCCAGAGAAAAATTAAAGTCTAGACTCCATCATTTTTTCAGGCTGTTGGGAAGGGTTAAATAACAAATCAGATATGCCTAGGATAGAGCAGAGGTAATGCTGAAGCAAGAATGCTGTTGCTGGTTTGTGCATTGGGAAGAAAGCTGTAATAGCAGCAGCAGCAGCAGGAGCAATAACAACAGCAGCAGCGGCAGCGGCAGCCAGAGACCTTCAGAAAGCCGGGGTTGCAGTAGTCTGAGATACAAAGATCCTGTTACGTCTCTGTCTCTCCTAAGTTCAGAATGGTTCGTACAAACCTTACGCCACGTGTAGGAAAGGATGTACAGGAATATGGAATTCGCTTTGTAATAACTGGATGCTGAGGAAATAAAGACGTGCCTCTGGTTTTTTGTTGTTGGGGTTTTTTTCTGCCTTTCTTTTTAAATCATCGGAAGCAGAAGAGATTGATTTACTCAGAGAAAGTAAGTTTCATCTGTCTTCACGATAATTTAAAGGGATAGTTTCAGAGCTGAAGGGTGACTGTTTTGCTACCTGTTCCCTTGCACCTGGGACTGAAAAGTGAAGAGAAATGGACAGTGTCTCAGAGGAGACAGGAATGACCGAAGCTCGGTGAAAGCACACACTGATTGTTGTCTGCTGTCCTCTTCATGCAGTGCTGTGGGCTGGTGCACCGACGGCGAGTACGGGTTTCCTATGTAAGTTTCCATTTGTATTAGAATGATGCTGACTTGTGTGTTCCACTCCTAACGTATTAGATGGTATGGTATGACTGAGGCAGGTATTTTAATGCATAGCTGAATGACTGACCGGAGCACTAAGTACCTGTGAAGTAAGTTTTTACAGCACAAAGACACAAGGATCTTTTTAACAGGTATGAGTCTTCCCATCTATTTTCTAGTAACTTGTTCGTATTCTCAAGGATGTATTTTTTGGGGTTTTTTAATGACCTGTAGTATTAAAAGACTGTCTGACCATTCTGACTTCGTTTTTTAAATTGTATATTTATTCTTGCTAGTAGCTCTGTGTAATTGGAATCATTAGAAAAGGTCATCTCTACTTACCCATATATGAGAACTGAAAATCAATTAAAGTTATAATCAATTATGGACTGGGCACAAAAATTATTGGAAAGACCCTGAGGAAACATAAAAATAATCTTGTGAGGTAGTTCTTTTGAAAAAGAGCAGTAGTGCAGTGGCAGAACTATAGCCTGATGTTTTACATGGTGTTATTTTCTTTCTAGAACAGGGTATTTCAGTATTCAGGTATGATATGACTGCTCTGTCTTGCAAAATGGCTGTCTCAAATAAATTCCACAAGGAAGGCCAGCACCAAAGCTTAAGTATTAGTAATGAAAGAGATCAAATACTAGCTGAAATATGTCTGACTTATACTCAGCTGACATGATAACCCTCAAGTAATTAATTTATGTTATAACATTCCTCTTCTATTCTTCTGTTCAGTTGTCAGATAGACAGGATAAGAAACAGGAGGTTGCAATGATCAGGATAAGCTGCAAATTGAAATTGCTGAGTATTAGCAAGAAGCAGCTTGTAGCTTGTTGCACAAGAAAAGAGCAAAGGTATCAGGAGATACAGTTCTGTTGTCAGAATTACTGTGGATTTCTGTGTCATAGAAAGGTCTTCTAGAAATGCTTAAAAATTGATCGCAGAGCAAGCAAGGTCATAAATAGGTGCAATCTAAGTCAAAGTTTGTGTAGGGGATTGATGGGGAGAATTGAATTATTAAAAATCCCTAAGTCGCTCCTTCAGAACAAATTGCAGACATGTAAACAACTGGAAATGTGAATGTGGTCATAGTTGTTTTGCACAAAGCTGATTTGACCCCGGATGTATTTTGTTCTCACCAGCGCAACAGTTGGTACTGCAAGAAGCAGACAGGAGTGTGGAGCATCAGATGATAGAAAGGAAAGAACTTAAACAGTACTGTATTTTGCATAAACTATGCAAAACCCAATATATTGTTACTTTTAACCATCAATTCAGTATAAAATCAAAACTTGGATATCACTTATGCAAATACTTGATAATATTCCTGTAATTGTACAGAAGTTGAAATACATATACATTGAAAATACTTCGTGTTAGCTCTCCCATGCCCTAAACTCCACATGATAATAATGGCCTCTTGAGATGCATCACCCACCCTTTCATTTCTCCTTGCTGCTGTTATTTAGCAGTAGCACCGGCCACTGTGAGTAATATTATCTAGACAGAATCCCATGAACTCCATAATTTCTTGATGTTTGTGGGTAGTAGAGAGAAATTTTCCTAGTGAATGTTTTACAAAGTACTAAAGTTTGTACCTTTATGTGTAAAGGGTATTGTGCAAAGCTGATGGACCTCATGGTATTCTGAATGTCTCACTAACTGTTTACAAAGAGGAAGGTTGCTCTTAGTTAGGACAAGTGAAATGAAGTTTGTCCTTGATCTTTTTGGTCTGAACGCTATTATGTGAAAGATGACTGTCTTCTTAAAGAACTTAATTACAATCTCTCTGTTGTTTGAATCCTTGATTATCCAAATCCGTTATTACTAAATTTTTTTGGCACTCCCTGTGGCATTGGACTAATTGAGGTTGTACTGTGTGATTCTTCTGGGATGAAAGCGCTGAAATTAAAGTGAGCCAAGATATGACCCTTTTTATTAACATCTGACTCACTGGGGAAAAAAATTAGACTTCTATTCTGGGTTATTAGTTTACAGTTCTGAAGTTGCTTATGAATTGTAGTTGTAAATGATCTGTCTTGGAAGTTTTGGGTTTTTTAAAAATTTTGGGGGGAGTTTAAGGTAATGTACTTTATGTGACTGAAACATATGACCAAACTTAACTGATCTGTGTGTGCCAGCAATACAGCTCATTCTGGTCTGGGTCCTAAAATTTGTGCAAATCTTAGGCATAATCAACCCCTTTGATGATGTTTTGGGTCTGGAATAGATCACTTCCCTTAGTTACACAGGCTTCCATTGTTTCTTTGGAGGAGCAGCATTGTTGGTAGAAAAGATATTTGTATTCATATATTGCTCCTTTCTGTGATCTCCTGCATATTGGACTGTCATGCACAGAGATTAGTCCTGCACCTGTGTGCTGGGATAAAACTGAAGGCCTGGATGGATTGTATCCATCTTTACCTTCTCTCCAGGGTTTGCAGCTACCGACTGGTGTGCAGACCACACAAGATTAACAAGGTTAAATCTGGCTCAGGCATTCTTGCTTGGCTTGCCTCATCATTGACTCTTCCTTCATCCTGGCACCATGTAATGCCTGAATCTGCAAAACTTCCACTCTTCCTCTTCTGTGGTTTCTTTGGGTGGGTGATGGGGGTGTGAGGTGTCATTTAATGCAATTTATTTAATATGGCGTGGAATAATCGGCAGCTTCTAATGGTGGGAAGTGTCATATGGACATTATGACTGCATGCTTATATACTCAATTTCAGAAATGAAGACCCTCACACTGGATATTTTCATGGCAAACGCTGGAGATAATTCCAAGTAATGTCTTCATTTTATTCCATCAGTCATGTCTGTGAGAGGGGTCATGCCATTTGTCAAATATTATCTATTTGGAGTAGTACGGAGGAGCAGCTGAGTGAAGTCCTTCCAGTGAATAATCTCATCTCTTTCTGGAAGTCAAGTCTAAAATATTAATACTAATTATGTGTTGCCCAGAAATGTTTTCACAACTGTTAACTGCCTACATGGTATAGAATATCTAAAAGCACTGGAGCCTGAAGAATGACCAGTTTATTTCTTTTTCAAACTTTAGTCCAGTCTATCCACTGTTGGTCCAGCCTTTAAGAGAAGTTGCCATCTGATGGGAGTCACTAAGAAATCTTGTACTGTCTCTAGCTCTCTGTTCTCCCTGGAAGAGTCTGGAAGTGAAAGCTGTTTGAACACAGAGTCCAAGAAAATTCCAGAGTCTGCATGTTTCTGAGCAGAGCAATTCTGTCAACCACTTTGCCTGACTGTATTTGTGCTGCATTCTCTTACTGCTGCGAGTGATCTCATTTGCTGTTGCTCAGCTTGCCAACCAAACTGGAAAAGTTGTTTTTATAGCAACATAATAGAGGTTGACTGAGCTTTTTAATCCATGGCAAGTGAGATCAAGAAGGGTCTATAGGGTTTCTTGAAAGATTGTCCAAATCATTGTGTGTGGAAGGGACCAAATCCATATCTGGAAGGCATCTGCTGGAGCATACAGACAGGTAATTTCAAACCCCTTGAGCATCCTAGTGTACTGCAGATGGCTTCTTCCTGTACTTCCTGGCTTCTCAGGATGCAGGTGTGTTTACAGGGTACATGTTTATTGCTATTTTTACAGCTATGTAAATAAGGAGTGGGTGAGTGTGGCCAGGGAGGACCAACACATGATAATCTGGATAGGCAGGCCATGGGTTGGAATGCATTGTGCTTTAAATAATATCTTAAAATCTTTAGCTGTCTAGATTACCAAACACTGAATTTAATAATGATTTGTTTGAAAACTCATGTGGTTGACTTCCTGAATTTTTGTGGGCTTTTTTTGTTTGGTTCTTTTTTAGAATTATTGAATTACATTTTTATTTATGTGGAAGGACTATTCAGAGTAAGTCTGAGCTGATGTTTTAAATATTTTTCTCAGATATATAATTAATTTGATAAAGCATCAAGATGTCTGGAAGGCAAATATTCATTACTCTGGCTCTAATCTTAACAAAGGATTATTATAATTTGATATTAAAAAAGAAGCTTTAAAGATGCATTCCAAAACAATACAAACTTTATTTAAACATTAGTAGTGAAATATATGGTATGGCTTGTACTCTGTATTTTAGTTTAATGTAATTAAAGGACCTTGGTATGGTCTTGTTTCAAGATGCTTCTTTTCTAATGGTGGGGACTGTAATTGGAGAGCTTTCTGCCTGCAGCAGTGAGTGGGCTCCAGACATCAGGCTTTTTGTGCCTGTGTCTGGAGGATATTTCAGACCTCCTGAGGGAACATCCCCTTTTTGGTGTTGTTAGATTTGTGCTAGGGTTTGGGTTCTTTTCTGTTCCTTTTGATACTGTAATCTTTTCTGTCTGTCACTTAATAACGTTTCTCACCAGATCATTCTTTATCATAGCAGACGCTGTCCTTTTCTTTGTTCCTTTTGCTTGCCACCCCCCTTTCTCTTCTTCATTGCTGATTTATACTTTTTTTTTCCTAGATAGAGCTAGTTTTTTCACTCTTCTTCACCATGCTTCTTGGTTTGACCTGCAGAATTCTTGCTTCACATTTGAAAACTTCGTTTGCTTCTGCTGACATCAGTCTCAGCCCAGGATGGCACCTGCCAGGGCTATTTCTGTGACCCCCTAATACTCCTGTGCTGTCAGCTCTAGTCTTACGTCTCTCCCTCTTTCCTTCATTGCTGCTTTTGTCAGTTTTAGTGGAAATTTGAGCTGTTCACAAGGGCACAAGGAGAAGCTGCGGGCTAAGGCAGCTGTGGATGAACTGTTGTTATCAGAATTTGCATCCATGACTCTCTTCTTTGTGTACTGTTGGCAGAAAAGCACATGCTGAGGAGGAGGAAAGAAAGTATAAACAAGTTGTGGCTTACTGATGAAGAAATTTAAAGGAATTCTTTTAGCATAAACAAGTTATATTTACAGCTTAAGGGAACTGGCTGGAAAATGGAAAACTTTAACTTGCTTAAGCAACTGAACTGTCCTCAGTACTCTTAGGAAGGAACTCATAATCATCTATGGATTTGAGGGGATATTTTCTGTGTTTAAGTTGTCTCTAGGAAGTCCTTTTCCATTTTTTCCTATATCCTAATTTTCTAGTTTTTTTGTTCTGGCAGTATGGGGAGAAGACAGTCAGTGAATAAAGTGGAATAAACCAATGTGGCAAGATTTAAAGGGAAAGTGATTTGAACCAAGACTCTTTAAGTCATTGTATACCAATCAAACCAGGACTGCCAAACTTTGCACTGCCAAAATTGAAAATAAAAAATTCCCTTCATCTCCATTTATTCTGCTACATCTGTCTACACCTGTATTCATTATGCTGGGGAGTAGTATTGATGCTGAACTCTTGTGATTGCAGCTCTAGTCCTTTCAAGTGAAACTTCACACATTTGTTCCAATTGTTTTTCCTTAAACATCATTAAGTGGCCATAGTTGGTTTTTTTTTGGACTCTGTGGCTCCATTTAAAAGACATTGTAACATAGATTTTGGACTACAAAGCCTCTGTTTTCTTGTCTTCCTTATTTAAATTTTTTCTTATTGCACTTCTGAGATGCAACTTTAGAATTTAATTAACTAGCAAAAGGCGCTTCTTTTGAAAAAGAATCTTACATTTAGGAAAATTAAATGGAACATTTGCAGCTCATTGTGCATTCTGAAGTAAAATTACATAACAATATGGCTAGTGGATAAAATACTGTGACAATATCTGCAATAAGGGCCTGCTGTAGTTCCTTTTCAGGTCTCTGTATAATGTAACTGCTTGAGTAATAGATTTCAAATAAGTAAAATTTCAAGGCAGCAGCAGTTTCAAAATTTTAATTTTATACTGAAGTAAAGACTTAGAGAACCCCATTTTAATTATTTTTCACTACCCTCATGTCTTAAGGCTGAGTTCATACTTTCTCTGGTAATTCCATCACTATTTCACTGTTGCTTAAATGGAGCATTAGTTTGTTGGGTGTATCAAAGTAGTGACATTATTTGCATTGTTTTTGACAAGAAAAGCTCAGCTGTGTGAAATCAACTGGCTTCCCTTGTGAACTCCTCTTTCTCCATCACCCTTGACTTGAACGTTATGCATATTTTAATGTTAGAATTTTCTGAAGCTGTGTTTAGATAAGGTGTTCTTAAAAAGGCTTTGTGTTTTCTGATACCTGTGATGTATTGCTGAAAATAAGTTGCAAATTTTCAACAATCTGTAGACTTCATTTGGTGGATGTGGTCTGTGATTAGTCTATTGGAGTTAATACGTGGGAATTGGGATTTGTAATCGCTGTCTCCAAGTCCACCAGTGATTCATCCTGTGGCTGTGAACAAATCATATGGCAAGAGGCCTGGGGCACTTAGTTTCCATAAAAGTTGAGGAGAATCCTGCTGCACAAGTATGTGTGCAGAAGTATAATATTTTTTACAAAACATGAAGAGTATTTGTTAAAAATTGACACTTAAAACTAGCTTAAGAGATTGTTACAAGTAAAATGTAACCTGTTTTCACGCTTCATTTCTTTTCCGTTTTTTCTCCTTTGCCTTTTCTCCCACTTCATACACAGTGAACTTTGCCATCCTCATTTCGCAAAATATTTTCTCCTTTTTTCATAGTGTTTTATTGGTTTGGTTATTTTGTTCTTTCCTGAATATATTTTTTTCCTTTCAGCAGTTACTTTTTCTTTCTCCTCTCCTTGAGTACAATGTCTTTTAGTGCAATACTTACTGACTTCAGTGGTGGAGGAAAAATTTAAGTATTCTTGGCAATTTTAATGCATTTTCTGATGAGTTGGCATTCCATAACAATTTTATGAGGCTGTGAAGTCATGATAAATTAACTGGCTGTCTTACAATACTAATGGAGTCCCCTGAATTCTCTATGGAAGAATGCCATGCTTAATGTCTTTCCTACTATCTTTATACTAAGCCAAAGTGGCAAAATTAGTAACTTAGTAATAGGGAAATGAGAGAAAAATAAAAGAACACTTTTAGATTTGAATGGAAAAGATAGATTCATGAAGTGCTGAACATAGCAAGAGTGCTTCACTGAGCAGAAACACTTCTGGAAAAAGTCTTGTAATTGTTCTGTTGTGATTAAACATCCCCTTCCATCGGGAATGTGGAAGGAATACAGAAAAGTTTTCTGAACAAAGCTCTGATAGAATTAAATTTGCTCAAAGATGGCAAGGGCAACAAGAAAAACTTGTATAGGTGTATTGATGATAGAAGAAAAACAAGGGAAAATATGGGACCTCTCCAGATAGAAATGGGAGACCTGGGTACTGGGGACATGAAGGCTGAGGTACTCAATGGCTTTTTTGCCTCAGGCTTCATTGAAGAATGCTCCAGCCACACCAGCAAAGTCACAGAAGGCAAAGGCAGAGACTGGGAAAATGCAGAACTGCCTGCTGTAACAGATTAGGTTAGAGACCATCTAAGGAACCTGAAGGTGCACAAGTCCATGGGACCTGAGGAAATGCATGTAGATCCTGAGGGAACTTCCAGCTGAAGTGGCCAAGCCACTATCAATCATATGTGAGAAGTCATGGCAGTCCAGCAAGGTTCCCACAGACTGGAAAAGGGGAAATATAATTCTACATGTCATGGAACAAGGAAAATAAAGATATGATTGGTGACAACTAATATGGGTTTACAAAGGACAAATCATGCCTGACAGATTTGGTGTATTTCTACTACTTGATTATGGCATTGGTGGATGAGGCAAGTTGGTCAGAGCATGGTGCTCCTTAACACCAAGGTTGTGGGTTCAGTTCACTCAGAGCTGGACTCGATGATCCTTCTAGGTCCCTTCCAGTGCAGAATATTCTGTGAATCTACCTGGACTTGTGCAAAGCATTTGACACTGTCTGGCACAGCATCTTGGTCTCTGAGCTGGGGGGACATGGATTTGACGCATGGGTAACAGCACATATGGAATTGGCTGGATGGTTGCACTCAAAGAATTGTGATCAATGGGTCAATGTCCAAGTGGAGACTACTGATGAGTGAAATTCCCCAGGAGCTGATTTTGGGACTGGCACTGTTGAACATCTTCATCAGCAATACGGACAGTGGGATAAAGATCTCCCTCAGCAAGCTGGCTGACACCAACAAGCTGTGTGGTGCACTCCACATGCTGGAGGAAAGGGATGACATCCAGGGGCATCTTGTTCCACCTGAGAGGTGGGCTTGTGCCAACCTCATGAATTTCAATAACACCAAGTACGAGGTCCTGCACCTGGATCAGGGCAATCCCAAGAACAGGTAAAGGCTGGACAGAGAGTATTCTGAGTAGAATGAGAGCAGCCCTGACAAGAAGGACTTGTTATCCTTGGACCTGAGGAGAAGGTGTTGGTAGATGAGAAGCTCCACAAGACCCAGCAATCTGCACTCATAGACCAGAAATCCTGAGCTGCATCATCAAAAGAAGCAGATTGTCCTGACTGTAGATGTTAATAATTCTGATGAGTACAACATTATAATTTCTGTCCAGTTAACCAAGCATGCAGTACACCCTTGTGTAAGAAACAGAGTATTCATGGAGCTATGGTAGCAGGTAACAGGCCCTTTATACTGAGTGTGCTGTATTAATGGTTTGTGCTTACTCTTTATTTAAAAATAGCTAGTCATCAGGGATGAGTAGTTTTTACACTCTCTTCCTCTAGATGGAACCACTCTGCTGTTTCACTTGGATGAAATACTATTTGTTTAACAGCTGAAGAATCTGTTGCAGTGTGTATTTGCAATCACGCATCTATGTTCACATGTGCACATGTGGCTTGGAGCAATCTGTGTGGCATTAGAGAGTGATGCAAGAGAAGGAATGCTCCTGGGGTTTGTGTTGCTGCTGGAAATAAATAATTTGAAGGCAGTGTTTACAAGCTTTGCTCTGTTACAGAGTAATGAAAATTACTATCTTTATGGGAATAATGACCTATTTATTCTACAGCTAGTGAAATGCTTCATCTTGTCCATCATCTCTGTAAATCGATTTCAGAGTTTATATCCAGACTGCTAGCAAAAACACTCACCATCTTCATATTTTATAATCTTTTCTGCTTATGGGTTTGTGCACAGAACTTGGTTGACTATACCAGACATTGATACCTCTATTTTCAGTAGAAACATCTTGCTTCATTTATTGCTTCTCTATTTGTTACTTCCGGAAACCATCCCAGTCAAAATATCTTTCTTCTTCTTTTCTAACACTTTTCCCATATTTTCTGATCTTGAGTTTTTTAGTAAGTTGTGAATACAACTTTTCTAAAGTTCCTCTGCTTTTACCTGATTTAAAAATATTCTGTTTACCTCTAGTTTTCCCAGTTGTTAATGTGAGCTACATGTATTACATAATATACTCTTCATATTATTTTCATTGAATTGAGAACCACAGATTTTGCTTACACTGGATAGTTTGCAGTTTCTGTGAGCAGCACTCTTTCTAAGGCCTGTGTCCCTGCAGGCCATGCAAAAGATTCAGAAGATAGCCTAGTTGGATTAATTATCTGCCTAATCAGAATCAAATATAGTAAAAGATTGTCCAAAGGAGAAGAAAGAAAAATGTTGTATTCAGTTAATTTAATGGATTTTGGTCTTCATTTTCTCCCAGAATACTAAAAGTGTGCTGAAAAAGCATGACCCTACACAAAACCAGCATCAGTAAATAAATATAAGATGCTGGTTCTTGCTCCCTGGCAGCTAAGGAAAGAAGGGCTTAGTCATGCAAGCCTTTAAGAACTTATCAGCAAAAATCTAATTGAGAGGGTAGAAATCATATTAATTTAGATCATGTTCGTATGGAATAATAACAAGCTACTTGAACTGAAAAAATTAGAGACACGATAAAGAGAAACTTAGACAGGATGTCAAAGAGAAGTCAGCAGACCTGGAGGAGGTTTGCCATGTGTATAGAAAAAGTAGGTGGAGAGGAGTCACTCAGAGCATCTTATTCTGTGGAGGAAATGGTAAATATTGTTATGAACTACTGAACATATTTCATTAAAGAGATATGTTTAATTTCATTAAAGATATATGTTTGCATCTGTTTGCAACCACAGTACTGTAATTCAAGTAAAATGGACAGCTGAATTTTTAAAAAATTTAATTAAACAATATCATTAAAGTACTGTCATGTTTATATTTTGAATTTTCAGTGTGCCATTTGTTATTACTCTATTTGCATTCTAGTGACAGTCTTTCTCTCCAAGGACTAACATATTTGTATAGGTTGCATGTGAATTACAACACATACCTCAGGAGAGGTCAACAGGTGCAACAAGTCACTGAAGGGCAGGAGAGATGGAAGAAATGCTATCCTGGCTGAGGCAAAGAATTGTGCATTAAACCAGGCAAGCCCATGAAATGATACCTTGTCTAAGATGGAAATATTTGCATCTCTGAGGAAACAAAACAGGATTCATTTTGAGAGGAAGACTAACCACAGAGTTCTGTACATTGGTAGGAAATAAATTAAATCTCAGTGACAAATGTTGAGGGAGAATTCAATGATCAGGTTAATTATAAAATTATAAAATTCACCAAAAATAGGTACTCAGTGGGGGTTGCACCCATGGTTAAGATATACAGAAAGATGGAAAATGGAATAGGAACACACGAAAGTCTGTGGGAAAGAAAGATTCAGCTTCCTTACCTTTGTCTTCATAAAAAATTTAACTGTTGACTGCTTTGGAAGTTTTAAGGAAATATTTTGTTTTTGTTTTAATCTTAAATGGGCTTGTGTCAAGGGTTGGAAAGCTCCTTGGTAATGATATACCTCATTCAAGTCTATTGTGAGTCAAACAATTCATTCACTCTATCTTTAAGAAATGTTTTGTTTGTCCAACATGTGTCCAGGGTGACCAATGGTAACAAGGTTTGTCCTGGAAAAGGGTGTCCCAGGGTCACATGAGTTTGTGTGTCCCAGTCACTGGTGGGGGAACTGAGACAGCAGTTTTTAAATGGGTCTCCAGTGGGCTTGCCAAAAAAGCGTTTTAAAACCATTTCCCTTGTTGTGATCTATGATGATACATCTTCCCATCCATATGGAGTAGGATTTCTGAAAAAGCAAATGATTTAACAAACAAACAACAACTAAAAAAAACTCAACAAATCCCCCCCATCACACACACACACACACACACACACACACACACACAAAACCCCAAACTCAAAATTAATTAAGAAGGCTTCTTAGGAAAGCTGGAGAATTGCACAGCAAGTCTCTCCTGGTCTGAAGTGCAGTGACCTGGCTCAGCCTTGCCCTTGCCAAGCTCCTGCCAGCTGCAGACGCAGGATTTCCTGCAGAGGACCCTTCCTCCAAGTCTGCATTTGAAAATGTGGTGTTTATGCCAAATATTTTATACTTATTTTTAAAATTGCTTTGGCGTCAAAGAGATAAGACATCGTGTCATCATGTTTTTATGCCGGTACAGTTACTTACAGCTAAGGACTTCACCCGAGTCTTGGTTACGTTTCTATGCTGCATAAAGTGATCCTTGTAAATTTTGCAGAAAAATGCCAAAGTACTATAGACTGAAATAAACCTCAGACATGAATTGAAATAACTTTTTCTTCAAAGAGAGAAATAAAAAGAAGTCAGAGCAGAGAAGATAAAAACTCTTTCCAGAAATAGTGATATTTACCTGTGGTACAGGCAGAGATCACAGAGGTGTTATTTTTTCAGTGAACTTTCTGCAGTCACTCATGGCAGAGCTCTTGCTGGATTCAAAGGAAATATCTCTGCCTTCTGGTGCAAAGCTTGCTCACAGTACCAGTTGTTACAGTGAAGCTGTGTCTCAGGAACACTGAATGGAAAGACTTTCTGTACTCTTAGAGAAATGGCATGATTATAGGCAGATACTGTAAAAATACAAAAGGAATAGTGTAGCTGTTTGGCATTAGGGAAGTCATATATTCTAGAAAAAATAAATATATTCAGAGTACATGGATGATAGATGAGACAGAAAAGGAGTGTATGACTACTGCAGTAACATAAAAAAGTTGTTCAAAAACGGTTCAACCAGCTGGAAATAAAAATTTGTAAAACTGCCAAAGTCAGTGAGACCCAAAGCAATTTGCTGATTGAATGATGATCACATGTGCATGTGCCTGTGGGTTCTGTTTAGTTTCTGTACTTTCATGCTGCAAATTTAAAGCATGCTACAATGGGACAAAATATACCATAAAATAAAACTTAAAGTGTCAGTAATTTCTTTAGAGCTTGTATTCTTTTTTTTTTTTGTGTGTGTGACAAGTCTCTGTGGTGCTCTCCAAATACAAAGGCATATGAATCACAAATGGAGAGTAACTGGTGGATTTATACCCTAAAAGGTGGAAAATTATTTTTTATTTTATTTTTTAATAAATGATAGCAATCTCGTGCCTTGATTTAATATAGCAATTTACATTAACAGTTCTTAATATAAGAATTTATTTTGCCTAGCGAATTTGTGGATGCCCCGTCCCTGGAAGTGTTCAAGGCCAGGCTGGAGGAAGCTCTGAGCAACCTGATCTAGTGAATGGCATACTGCCCGTGGCAGGGGGCTTGGAACTGGAAAATCTCTGAAGTCCTTTCCAAACCAAAAAATTATATGATTCTATGAATATAAATGACTAAATTATTGATGTAAATGGAAAACTCTCACTGTGATTTCAATAGGTTAACTTTTTCATTTTGAACTTCAGAACTCAGTGTACTTCCCAAACTGAGTGGTTCAGTGTGGTATCGTTATCATAACACTACAGTCCAGTTTGTCCAAGTTGGAGGGCTGGCCAGAGACAGCAATCATTAGGGCAAAGGAAAAATTGTAAGAAATTCCTTCTTTCTGGACTGGGGAGTTGTTTACATTTCCCAATAAGAACTGGATGAGAAAATAAAATGTGTCAGTTACTCACAACTCAGTAGAGTAAATTCTGTTGCCCAAGGCAAGTAAATTGGATTAATTTAAGGCTTATTTGATGTAATTGTAATGGAGTCTTGCCAAAACTAGATGCAAACTCCTGGAAGCTGGAGAAGGTATGACCAGGACTATTTTCACCCACCAAGGCTGGTTCACTTGTTTTGGTTTCAGCTTGTTGAGGTGGGATGTCTCTGTCAGCCCAGCAGCAAGAAGAATATATGGGAACATGTGGGCTGCTGCTGTGCTAGGCAAACCTATTCTCCAGATGCTCTAAGGTCTCAGAGATCAGTGGGAATATCTGGCTTCACGCATTTTGTGAAAATGAAGTTTGAAGACTCTGCCAGTGAGGCTGCACTTTGCTGTGAAGGAGGACGAAATAGAAACCCCATGAGAAGCCACTGCTGCTGTGGCCACTGCCTCCCTCCTGCCTGTCTCTTCTGCCTCCTTCTGCCTCCTCCTGCCTCCTCCTGAGGAGAGGAAGGAGGAAGCTGGAGTGATGTTGCCTGCTCACCAGCTTAAATTGAAGATAGATTGCAGCCTCAGTGTTACATATTGTGAATCATGTTGAGATAAAGATGTTTCTGTCTGGCATGTTATGAGCTTTTTTATAAGAATCTCTCCCATTTTTCCTTCTTATGACCTCTTTTGAGTTTGCAGAGTGGCCTGTCCCACTGGCTCTTCTGAGCTCAGGAGGCCTCTCCTAGACACTGCTGACAACAGGACACTCCTGTTAACCAGAAATTGCTGCCTATCATTGTGTCATGTACTGATCTCTTTCATCCCTCAATGCCCGAGGTGTGCTCCTGAGCTTGCTCTGCTACTGGAACATTTAATTTGGTGCATGAAGGATGATGTAATTTGTGGCCTTTTTCCAGTACACTACTCGTGATTATATTGGATTGTGTTGGGCAGCCCAGGAGGATAATCTGTGTATATAATACATAAATATTACCTGACCAAGCTGAACTTTATTTAATTACCTTTTCTTCGTCCCCTCTTCTGCCTTTTCTCCCCAGAATGTCTCTGACTTTAACTACAAGGGTACTCTAAACCAGAGCCAAGTGTTTTCACTTGATCTGTCCTGGATTGGCTGCTCTCACTACTCTTGCTGTCTTCCCGGCATGTGGATGCTGTAACATGAGAAGCAGAGACACAGATCCATCATGCCGTTTTGTCTATAGCAAACGCAAATAGACATGAGAAAGGAGAGATTAAAAAAAGGCTGCATAAACCAGAATATTTATTGATGCATGGTGTTGAACTCAAATACTGTAATCTTTTCTTTTAATTGCATTTTTGAGAGCATTTTTTTTTAATAATCTGTGCTCTGAAGTATGTTGCTTGTCCCTGAGGAATGATTTGAACTGGCTTTTCACTGATGATTTCATTGATTAAAAGACAACATTGTGTGAGCTTAAAATGAAACTGTCTCTCTCTGCTTTCACAGTTCTAGTAGTGATTTTGAATACTGCTCTTTTAACTTCCATTGTTTTTTAGCAATTTTGCCTTGAAATGCTCGATGGTGTTGTCTTAACAGCAACATGGGATAAACTCTGTTATTGCTATAGTCAGGGTAGTCTGGGGTATTTGGCTTTTCAGTCCATGACATTTTTCAATTGATGGCTATGGGAAAACAGGATCATCTGATGGTGTATTTAATTAGGGTTAGATGTAAATAAAAATTTGAAATAAATTTTTGTTTCCCCAAGCACTACTATACTTCTCATGGCTTTGCTTGTGTGTGTATAATGTTTCATTGTTTGTTGTATTAAATATTGCAAATGAGTCAGCTCCCTTTTTTTTTTTTTTTTGTCTGTGTGTATTCTGAAGGAACTGTTTGAGTGGTCATAATATAAAGAGCAGAAGAATAAAAAAAGAAAATATTCAAGTCATGTGAATAACTCACAGTAAAGGATGTTACACAGCTATTCAAATAATTGCTTTAAAAAGCATTTATTTGACATTTATATATTTGGATGAGAGATGCACACGAATGGGTTGGGGTAGGAGGTTCCATAGTGCACTCACTGTACTTTTCATTTTCTTATATAAAAATTGAACACAGCTTTTCAGATATAAAAACAATTAATACATTTTAAAAAGCGAGATATGAGAATTCCTTTTGGTCACTAAGGCTTGATGAATTTTGTTTCATAGAAGCATTTTTAGAATTAATATACTACTTCAGGAATTGATACATTTCTTAACATGTAATACATCTTCTTTTACAAAAAGGTTTGATTTTCCTTGCCATTGATTACTGATAGTTTATTTTGATTATTTTTCTTAGTGATTTTGAATATTATTTAATATGTGACACTCACCAACTCTTAAATTTCAGTTCTTTGAGTATTTTTAGTGCTTCCATAATTATTTATATATAATGAACTGAAATACCACTGAAATACTACATTTACATACTCTTTAAGCTTTCCTTTGCCATGAGCCTGTAATTAATTTTCTAAGAAATATCGAATGTGAATTTTTCATTTACCTCTAAAGCATGATGCAGAAGCCAGTAAAAATCAGATAATTTTTGTTTTCCCTTTCTTGTGATGAGCCACTTTTTTTAGACTTTCCTGCATTATTATGAAACTCTTCTTTTGTACTACTGAATAGGACAGATATGGAAAGAAGTTTTTATCCTACCAATCTTAGAAACTAACTACAGAAACAGATACTTACTTATTAATATCCATAGAATTTCTTCCTGTTCTGAGAAACATCATCTCTGAGTCAGCTGCAGTATCTCAGATAATATACTTTGAAAATATGAATGATGATTATAAACTATGACAAATGCTGAAGAATTATTTTTGAATATACTTTGGGTTATCTGAATTTTGGTTGGTTTTACAGCTTTGCAACTGGGGGCTCATTGTAAATCCATCCCATTTTCTTCCCTCTCTGCTCGGCTGTAGCAGCTGGGCAGCAGCCTTCTTGCCTTGCTGCCTGACTCCTCCATTCATCCCATGCACATCCCATTGACTCTGATTTGTGCAGCTTCGAGGTTTTCTACAACCGTGGTCTGTATTCCAGAAGATTTTTATTTTGAATGAGATTAGAGGAAACACTAGTTAGAAGTGTGATTTGGAATAGACTGTGGGGATCTGCCTTGAGCAGGGGGTTGTCCTGCTGCTGTCCCTTGTTTGGCTGGCCAGGCTGGGTGGGGATAGCACTGCTGGCTGGGACTCAGGGGAGGGATGGGAGGCTGGGAGTCAGAGGATTTGGAGGGAACCTCAGCACCTGGGCTGTGCTGTCAGGAGTCACTTGGTGGCAGGGAGGAGATGACCGCTGAGATGCAGAGCTGTTAGGGACAGCAGCAGGAGGGCATGGTGTCAAAGCTGCAGCATCTTTCCACTATCAGAAAGCAGAAGACTGACCCTGTGTCTCATCCTTTCTGAGGCCTGGCCATTTATTTCTCTGTGTGAAGAATAGCAATTATGGTTTGGCAGCCCACGTCATGGTGTGTTATATGTGCAAAGGCTTTTCTTTAATGATCTCGTTAAGCAGTGCAGTCCTATAATGTTCTAATTGCTTCACAAACTTTATTGAGAAAATTGGCAGCATTTTTTTGCAAGGTCACAGTCTTATTTCTGTCTAGAGAGAAGACACAATAATTCCAGCATCTGCTTATTTTGAAGAGACAAAACGAATAATTTGAGTAACATGCATCTGTTTCAGCCTCAGCTCTGAGCTGAGGACAGTGGCTATGAAGCTTGTTGCAATCAAAATCAATGCATACATTCATATAGTTTCTATTCTGGTGGTGATGGTGATAGAACTTTTATTAAAACCTGTAAAAAAAGGAAAACCTGGCATAAGAAAGCATTGAGATTAGAAGTCAGTTATTTGAAAGCTAAAGCACCCTAGAATTCTGTGTATATGCTGCAATATGGTATTTAAAGACCAAGAACCAAATTCTCTTTTTCCTGAGATCACAGCTGCAGTCATCACTGGATGGCTGATACTCAGGGGAAAAAAAATCAATTTTCTTGATGTGAGACATCTGTTTGTTACTGAAGGCAGAGCTAACAAAGGTAGGGCAGGAAGAGAGAGGATAGTTTTATGAGTCAAATGGAAATAGATTTGGTGCTTACTTGGCTTTTGGCAAGGCTGAACATTTTGCTTGAATCAGAAATTCTGTTAATAGTCGAAGTGTCTTGTGTACCACCATTTGGGAATGCTCAGATTAAACCGGTCTGTGATCTCAAAATTTAAGTGATGAAGATTTGTTTGCAGAACTGCTGAGTATGCAATGCAGAAAAAGTCCACAAGTGCCCTCTAAATACAGAAAGCATTAGAGAATGTTAAATTCTTGAAAGGATCAGACCAGAATGCTCTCAGACTAGATACCTCATTAACTAATGGACTTATCTGGAATACATATTCTACCTATCAAATGAGAATAACAGCAGCAGCAGCAGCTTTCCTCACAAGCATCTTCTGAAAACATGCTTATTAAAGACAGAAAAACTATTGGATGTTGCAGTGACTGTACACAGAGTGCCACATCAGAAAGGAGAGGATGCATGGTGCAGAATATTTCTGTCATTTTAGGTTTATTGTTCAGCATTGTTCCTCTTATGAGATTGTTTTCTATAATGACATTTGTGTCCTATGGAATTAAAGATTGCACCATAGCTCCTACTTATAACATGAGTAATTCCTGAACTTTCTAGTCTTGTTAACATCTAAATTTTCAACTTTTATTGTCTTTTATTTCATTATATTTTAGAAGTAGGATTTTTTTAATGTACGCCGTTGGCACTAACTTAGCTGCCTAAAGTAAAATTCAGTATTTCAAAATCCTTCTGTGTGAGGGAATAAATTTAGTTCATTTTATTTGAGCACGTCTGGCAAGCCATTAGCAGCTGCTGCTCAAAAATTCTGTGAACTGAGTTAATATTAAGAAGGAGAAAGCTCAAATGCCAGCTGTTTTTCAGCTTGTATGTATAAGACTAAATGTATATTTATTGTCACGGTATATAGGGGCAGATCTGATCTAATCCATTCTACACCAGTGACAGTACTGTAGGATACCTTTGTGTTAGATGCTAATGTAGCAGATTAGATTTATATTCTTTAACTTCCAGAATGGAATAAAGTAATTTCTTTGTGAAATATTTTCTTTCATATGTCTAGACATGGTATATTTGAAACAGAACTGTTTCTAATAATGGGTTAACATCTCTTCATGAATTTTTCACTGCATAAAGGTTCCACACTGCTGGATTTATATCCAGTCATATACCTTTGTATTCCACCCATCCAACTACTAGAGTTTGAATCCCAGGGCACTTATTGAAGGCAATCATCCACTCTTTTATTTGTATCCCAAACGTTTAAAGCTACAGATAGTGCTTCAGCACCATGAGACTGAGTAGACTTAAGAAAAAAAAGGGTATCTAATTAAAAACTGTGTGCATATAAACCTTCTTTGTAGTATATTGCAATGCAGAGTGTACCAGGGTTAGCTTCTGATTGCCTACAATGTGGACAAGAAATAAGCAAAGGACTGTAATTATTTAAAAATCAGTTATTTCCAGTGGGAAAAAACACACATTTTATCTCTCTCCCAGTTGCATACGCAGTTTCTAGAGTTTCTTTTAACAAAATAAGAAGTTTATGTTGCCGTCTTGGAAAAGGCCTTAATATTATTTTAATACTCACAAACAAATTATGGACCATCCACAAATTGAATTCTTGGAATCATAAACCCATTGCATTTATGCAAATACATTAAGTAATCAGTGCAAAGTGACAGATGATGCTTGAAGCATAATCTAGGTCTGTATCATGAGTAGATAATAATATTAAGTTATTATTTAGGAAGTCCTAGAAAAACAGTATATTGTCATGCAGACTGCATCTGTCTGTCACATTCACAGTATCTGTCAGCTGCACTTAATTTTGTACATTTTTAAAAATTGCTTTTTATCAGATTGCTCCCTTGTTCCATGTCACCGTCTTCTTTTCTATAAAATATCACCATTTTTGGATGGTACTGTACCTTTTTACCTCATAGATCATATTTGTATTTAAATTAATATATATATTTGAATATGGTTCAGGCAGGTCTCCGTCCTTGTACATGTAATGATACACTTTGGAAAAAGCCCATTTCATTGAAATGCTCTTGGTGAGTTGTGTAGATACTGTCAGTAGGATTTGCAGATGTTTTCCCAGGGAAGGATGATGCTTCTCACAAGTTCAGTGCTCAGATGCCACGTAGGTGCACTTGGACTGGATCCACATCTGAGCAGTAGCAAGGAGGCACACAGAGCACTTTAGGTACATAGTCCCACTCTTTGATGCTTTGTGATGAATCTGTGAGACTCCAACAAACTCTTCCATCTGGAAATGGTCTGAAACACTCCCCTGTAAATTCGTGTGGCTGCTGAAAACAGGTTCCCTTTACTCTCATTTTTAAACACAGTCTGGCTTGTTCCCACTGCAATGTTTCTCTTTTAATGGACTGCTCCAAATGCTCTCATGCTGTGCAGTGAAGCATAAGTATTTTGCAAATGGTACTGGCCCGTGTGCTGAGTGAGGAAGCAGAGGTCTTCCTGTATAATCCGATTTCAATCAACTCACTCTAATCACTACTGATAGTTGCAAAATTTAGCCTGGATCTGCTCTGGTAATCTAGATTGACAGGAGGTAAAAGTAAAAGGACAGAAGGGCAGAGGAACAAAGAGAAACAAGCAGAAACAGTGATTTTCTGCCTTTGCTGGCCGTTCTGAGACGCGTGTCCGTGCCGGTGGTGAGCCCAGCGCTGCGGGAGGGTGCTGCCAGAACAGGTGCCCTCTGTGGGGCTGGAGTGGCAGCCACCCCGCCCCGGGCACAGACAGGGCAACAGGTACCTGCCTGAGCTGTTGGCATGCATTATTTATTGACATCGAGATCCTAATTCTCTTTATTACTCTAAAGAACCTGGGGTCGTGAAATATTCAGGCATAGCAGCAGTTAAACAGCGCAGCGAGCAACTGTGTGTGTCTTGGACATCCTCTGAAGGCGAGAGGCTCCCAGTGCTGGGCTTCATTCTCCTGCGAGCTCAATGCTTGGCTGGAAGCTTGGAGGATAACTGGACTCTGCATCTTCTCACCGGGCAGGTGAAGTGTGTGTGGGAGTAAGTCCCTCTGACTTCTGGTTTTAACTTTTCAAACAGAAGAGCCAACTTTGGATTTCATGGATATACAGAAATACAGCCAGCAGCTGCTGAAGACAGATATGTCTCAGTTTGATTGGATTGTACATCGGGAAGAAAAATGACTTTTATTTATTGTTACCTGACCACATGCTCAGTGTGCCTGTGTCAGCCAGGCTAAGGATCTCTACACCCTGGGGTAACCAAGGCACCTGGACTACCCCCCCATCTGACTTCCCATGCTGGTGGGGCTATTGTTGGTCGTTTCAGCCTTGCATGTTGCCATGCTAAAAACACCCAAGGCTAAAAATGTGTCCTGGGTAAGTACAGAAGCATGAACAAAGTTTCTGTAAGTATGGATTTTTCAGGTATATACGAATATGCTTTTCTCTATATATGTGGAAATATAAACTTAGACTGAGATGTAAGATAGATGAAAATATTATAAGTTATATAAGATCATAGCTATTTAAAATATTTCTAAGAATTAAGAAAAAACACACTACTTTGAACACTGGTATTCTGAAGGATCTGTACTAGGAAATATTACAATGGCATACTTTCAACTTATTTTTTATTATATATACTTTCCATCTATGCTAGTAAAGCATTTGTACTGCGTACTTTTAAATCAATTGAAAAATCTCTGTGCCTTTCAGGATGCACACTTAAGACTTAAAGAGTAAGGTTTAAGGATTTTGACGGGATTAATGAATAACTGCAGTTTAATTTCTATTTTTTTATATTTCAGTGGTTTGATACTGTAGGTGTTCTTCTATGTAGTATGATTCACATCTTTAAACACTATTTTAAAAGTCCTAGGAGTTGTTTTGGTACATTGTATTAAATTGTAATACACAGTGGGATGAGGGAGTCCACGTTCAGTGTCTTTTCTGTTGACTTTCTTCTTTTTTACTAAGAAAACATATTGTTATTTTGTTCTTACCCATTTTGTCTGTATCAGAAACTAGGATTCCTGTTGAGGAATAAAGTAAGCCATGAAATATAATTCCTGAGTGAGTAACAGTGCCCTTTGCTAACCCCCATCACGTATGATTATACAACTCTACCAGCACAGAGCCTTCCCTACCAAATAAGCACAATATCATCAAATCCCAGTTACACACAGAGTCCTGGAAATGCTGGCACCTGCTCAGTAGATAGCTTTAGGGCTTCTTCAGTGACCTCCCTGAATCCTAAATATTGCCCCAAGTGTTCCCCATAACTGCATTACCTTGTTTACAGTGCTGGGGTTGACTAGGAGTGAAGGATGTCACTGCCAGTTCTGATGTTCTGATACCCTCCCTTGCCTGCTGTGAAAATGCATTAAGTTTCAGATTACTTAGAAATTTAAGTGTGTCCATGAAGCAGGCTGTGGTTGCATATGAGCCTAGTTGAGAGATGTTTGTATCCCCTAATTTATGTACTGAGGGATAAACTGCTCACATGCAGAGTGTTTCTTCTTGGAGGTAGAAGTCTCATGTGTCTGCAGCTGTGATGGGCTCCAGGTTTGGCTATTCAAATACAAGGTGTATTTAGGTATTCAAATACCTGTTTCTGGTGATTATGTTGCAGAATGCTGAAATACTTACTCTTACCTATAGTTTTGCACTGTGCAATAGTCATCAAGGATAAAAGAAGTAAGTCCTTTCTTGCTCTATCCTTTCATTATCAATTTGCATTAAAAAAAAGGAAATAGATCGATGTTGTCATGAAAATGGTAAATTTTGGTAATCATTACAGCTGGGTGATTGATACCAAGTTTATCTATCATAGCATAGCCCTGCGTTGCAGACATTAATGACCTTTAATTGTTTCACTAAAGCCATGGTTGCACATGTGAAATGTATAAACTGTAAACTGATTTGAAAATTCCAGTGCAAAAATGACAACTTACATGACTGCAACTGTGTGCTATATAAAGAAATAGATGCAGTGTCCAAACCACTGTAGCATCTGGGATTACTTCTACTTCATGTGCCATTTTTTCCTTTAAATAAAAACCACTAATAAACCTGCAAAAATTATCTGTAAGGATTTCTGACTTCATTTTTAACTAAGTGTAATCTATTAGTAATTCACAATTGTAACTGGATAGTTGTTTGAGCAAAATGAAGAAGTTAATAATTATAAAAGGATGGAGATAGTTTTCTCTAAGTCTTGCATTCATCTCTTTCCCTTTGGTTTTCTTGGGGGGGGGGGGGTTGTGTTTAATCACTTCATCTGCCTTTGGCAGTATAATATAAAAGTTATTCACTACTAAGTGATGGAAGGTATCACTTCCATAATAAGTATAATTTGTGAACAGTATTTTAGTTGAGAAAAAGAATACCTATTGCTCTGAGGATGCTTAAAACAAGTAATGAGAATAGTGATTATTTTTTTAAATGCTTTAATGTTTTGAAAATTGGATATACCTTACAGTGAAATACAAGGGCACCTTAGGGAATCAGATGCCTGCTCAAAGTATCACTTAGTTTAAATCCCAACAAGTGGAGATTAACTTCAACTCCTCGAAAATCTGGATTTTGACTCTGGAAGCTTTACCTGTCTGGGGATTTGATCTTGACCTTTGTGCATATGCAATGAAAATACAAGGGTCCCAGGCTGAATCACAACAATAAAACTGCATGATAAATATTTTGGCTGTAGTCTAGCAAGATGCTTTGACATCTGCTGAAATTTCAGTTTAATTTTCAGCTGCTTAAAACTTAAGATTTTGGCTACTTTATGGCAACTACTTCACTGAATCAGAGTGTTTGCTAAATCTTTGCTATTCTATAATTGAAGTTGGCATTTGGTCCTTGTATCTTTAGCATATAATGTTTTTAAGGGCAGAAACCACGCTATGCTGGTGTATCTTTTTACAAAAAAACTGCTGCCTGCATAATTTATAGTTCCTCTTCGAGGATTCAAGGTGTCTACCTGAATACTTCTGCAACCTTTGCTAAAATTTTACACAAGTGTGTCTGACAGTCCCTGACTGCTGCAAGCACCCTCACATCAGAAATTGCAAGGCTTAAAAATTAATATCTAATGTCTTTCAAGAGCTGAGGAGTCATCAACTTTTTAGAGGGTTGTTTCTTTCCCAGAAGTGTTTCAGATACCATTTGATAGACCTCCATGTCTTCAGTACAGGTTCTGTGAATATCAGCCTTGGTTTGGTGCTTTGGTCACTGCTACATGTGGTATCTGGCTTTTTAAAGGCACTAAATGGTCTTCTAGGAGCTGTGGGGACTTTCAATTATGTAGAGAATGTTTTCACTTTTCTCTCTCTAATGACTGTTGGTGCTGCCACATGTGAATATTTTTGAAAATCTCTGGGAAGAACTGAGGCTGACCTAGACAAGAAAACTGTAAAATCTGTTTGTCATCTAGTGCCTTGGGGTTTTTTATATTTGATTTGCAAAATGAAATCATTTAATTATTCCTAATGGAATAATTTTGTTAAATTGACTCCTATTGACACAAATTTAATTTGCATTGTCTAATGTAAGCAATTTGATTGTTTGTTACTTTATGTAAGACAGCTACCTTTGGGCTTTGTGACAACTGTAGGTAGGACCTAAACTTATGCAAAAGGCAGCGGGCTACAATGAATGCAGCTATGGGGTCTGGTGTATTTCTTTAAATTATGTTTTTGACCTAAGCAGCAGATGGTTGTGAGAATTGAAAATAAAGGAACTTTAAGATTCGAAATACTGTAGCATCTTCAAAATATGGTTCTGTGCATGTTAATGGAAGATGTCTCCTCTATAGTTTCTGCAAACTACTTTGCTAGTCTGTTGTACCACTATATTAGAGGAGTAGGCACCTTCCAGTATTCTGTAAAAGACATTTAATTCTGACCTGATGTAATTTTCAAGGGTAACATCATTTTAGTGTTCTCACTGCAGCCATTTTTACCTATCCAAGCGTCCTCTGGCCTTTGGAACCAAACGAGCCCTGCTGGAGGGCCGCAAACCTTGACTCTGCGCCAAGGCAACCTACTGAGCAGAAAGGTCATTGAGCCACAATACCCAAAATAAATTCTAGCTCTTCAGCTGAAAGCTGTAGAGCTGCCTGCCATGCTCTGCTGTCAGGAGTTATAGATTGTGCTACCCACTGCAAAGAAAGAGCAAAGTCTGTGTGGCTCTTTGGCAGAGTAACTCTTCTTCCCTGAAACACAGGTTGGGGTGGGTAGGAAATCTGCTGCATTGTTGTTGCTGTAAGTGTGCTTGTGAGTGCACACATAGTATGTTTCTGCTTCTATTAGTATTTAAATTGTCAGTGTTGGTATTAAGAAGATCTTCTTGATTGCGCAGTATCTTTTATATCTGACTTTTTAATAATGCTCTGTTGCACACCTTGTATCACTCAGGTTCAAAGGAGTGGAGTTTACAGAGGAAGAAGACTGACTTCTATGTAATTAATGAAATCATAATTCCTGGTGAATTCCCTCAGCTAATAAGAGGGTTTGATATTTCTATCTCATGTTATTACTTAAAAAGTAACATGGTGATGCATGCAGTGTTACAAAGGCACAGAAAGTGAATGAGAAAGAAAGAAATATAGAATGTCTGTAGTGAAATATGCATGAAATATCACGTAACGTGAAAAAAATAGAGTGTCATGTAGTCAAATAAAAAGGGAGAACAGGGGATAAAATTCTAAGGGAGGAAAGAGAGAAAAAGAAAAGGACAAAATAGAGCTTTGAATCTTAAGATATGTGATATTATTAGAAAGGAAGGATTAAACAAATACAGAAACACAAAGAGGAGGATGTGGCTACATTAAGAGCTCTACTTTTGTACACTTGGGGTCAACTTGAAAACAGGAAATGAAACAAGTAGTTCAAAGGACAAGACAGTGGAAAAAGCTTGGAAATAATAGGAAAGTTTTCGGAGGATGCTTTCATGTTTACCCTGAAACATGAATGATAATGGTAATACAAATGAAATTTGATGTGCTTCTGACAGAGGACAAAAGATTCCCTTCGATGAGTTCTCTTCACTTGAAGTTCTTGAGGCACATGGATGACAGGAAAACTTGGAAAGAAGAACCTGCTGTTCACAGGCATGGTGTCTGTGGAACAGTAATAGAACTATTGCTCATTTCATAGCTCTGCTTTAAAATGTTACTGTAGGAGGGTGAGGGAGGGTTTGATGGAAGGTCTGTGAAGAGAGCTCTGACTGCAACAGAATCTCACTGGACTTAAAGGTGTATCCATGCAATAATTGAAGGAGTATGTGACATAAAATACGATTGATTCCTCAGCTCTGGCTTGCATGAAGGACTTTCATCCTTTGATAAATCATGGCTTTTTGCATATAAAGATTGACACAGTTGAAACAGCTGTAAATATTTTTTTGTCCAAAATGCATCATTATTGGCGAAAAACAGAAAAAGAAATAATCTTGTGTATTATACTGCTTAAGAAGTTGTGGATTTTTTTTCAGTAAATTGTTGGGTTGCTGTTTTGGTTCTGTCTTGTCCTGGTCTAGAGTGTGCTAATGCAATACAACACTCTGTCAAATAATCGTTGTCTGAAATGACATTGTAATTTGCTTTCTTTCTGGTTGTTTTCAAGTCCTTAGTTTCTAGTGGAGACAGCTCTTAGCATTCCTGAGTAATAGAGCAAGCTTCCTCAGCAAACTTCTGATGACACGTTTGGCTCTCTCTGCTGGCAGCACAGGTTTTTTTCTATTAATAGAGGCAGGTCTGGGTTGTCTCCATCCTTCAGAGGCAAACCTTTTGTGAAAGCTCCTGTGGCTGCTGGATTGTCTTCCTTTGGTTGCACGGGGTGCTAGTGGTGTCCTGCAGAAAGTTCAGGGGATTCAAAGTACTTGGAAAGGAAAGGCAAAAAGCTTAGCTACATATTATCCCTTCCTCTACTTTTTCTTGTACTTATTTATCGGTGTAATTCCCACTGATTTTGATTGGAGCTACATTCATAATCTGATTAGCAGAAAGGTCATCAGGGCATGCAGAACTTTAAGCAGTCTGCTGTAAGCTAGGGGACTTGCTTCCCTTGACATTTCTGAAAGTTTTCCCTTGTGTCAGGAAAAGTTTTCCCAGGGTCAGGGGAGCCAGGACTCTGCCCATCCCAGAGCAGCCGGGCTGTGCCAGCAAGCAGAACTGCATGGATGGCAGTTCCTGTGGGAAGTCGCTGGGAATTGCTGGGATTGCACTCAGTCTGCTGGCACTGCCAGTCTGGCCTGGATGGGGTGATGCATCCTGTCCATGACACCGCTTGACTCAGCCTGCATGATCTCTGACATTAAGCAGTCAAATCTGAAAAATAAATTAGTGGTGCATTCCAAATTGGAATCTGTCATTAATTTTAGCAGTTCTGTACAGTGTGCTGAGGTCATAACTACCAGGCAGCAATTTTTAAGTCTTGAGGGTGATTTATGTTAAAGGTAGAAAGTTGTTGTTGACTGGCTGCGTACAGTAAGGAGAAGTTAACTTTCCCAGAGTACTTTTTTGTTTATACTGTGTAACAGCATGCACAAGCATTTACCACAGATTTCTAATTGCTGCTTCTAATTTCGGTGGACTTTTGTAACCTCACAGATGTAATTGGGAGTGCAAGAGGAATATGTTTTCCACCTTTAAAGATGTAAAAGTTAGGGTAGGGTTTTTTTCCACTATCAAGAGTTAATAAAAAAGCAGAAGTTAACAGCTGGCCCAGTCACAACTGATTTGAGCTGCCTTGAAGTGTCTTGAAATTTTTAGAAATTTTCAGTTTTTCCGGGAAAGAGAAAAGTATTGGAAAAAATACAAACCTTAGTTTGAAAGTAATGTTATCTGAGATGAAATAGAAAGTGACATTACAGATGCATCTGTGGACAAAAGGAAATTGTGTCTATTTTTCTCAGCAGTACTTGTACTGGCCTTGGACATTAAAATGTGGATACAGGAATGACAGCTGTATACTCCAGTGGTTTAGTTATTTCTATTGCCATTTAATTTTTAGTTTCCTATGGTTTTTGCCCCTAGTAAAATTGGAGGTGCTTGCAATATAAATTTGTAATTTTCCTATATTTGAGTTGCAAAGATTAAAACTGACTGGGGTTGCAATTTATGCCAAATTCTCAGATATATCTCGCATTTCTAGAGGCATAAATGGGCCCAGAGTGAATAAAGTGTAAATGGTTTATTTTACCAGTGATGCATGACAAATTTAAACATGTAACTGCATAAGCATTTATGAATTCTTCACTCATTCATGCATTAATGGAAAAATTATTCTTAAAGTTATGGTAGCCAAGGGAAACAGAAAGATAATCAAAAGAATGGATAGTGGACATTTAGGACTGAGAACATACTGCAAGCTAGGAATTGTCTGTAAAATCTGAGGACAGTGGAGAAGTTTTAATCTTTTTGTATTTGCTTAATGTTAGAGCTGATAGGGATATTTTTTTTTTAGTACTGTATGTTAAGGCTGTGTGATTTTCTGTTTGAATTCATCTTGCTCCCTTTCAAAAATACTTGTCCCTCCACACAGTTGCTGCATCTCAGCTGGGATTCTGCTTGTGTATAGATCTTGTAATGTCCTGTGGTTATTGTATCCCATGGAGTTAAACTGTTCTTCAAGTAATGTGTGATGCTAAATGAAAATTATGGGTACAATGAAAAAGGCTCATGAGAAATGTTCAAGAAATGTATCTGTATTTTAGTCATAAAGTTATGGATACAGTTGATCAGAATTTCATGAAAATTTAGTCATTATATGCTCAAAGTATAATGTATCTGTTTATTTCTTGCCATGTATACTCATTCATAGGAGAATATTCTTCATCTAATCATTAATTATTTTATACTGAATTCATAGGGGATACTGATTACATTGAAAGTCTTCTTAAGTTCTGTTTTTACAAGGCACATGTTCTTGAAGGAAACTATAACCAGGATTTCCCATGTGGAAATTGTTTTTGAGTATTTAGAAGCAATTTGAATGTAACACTGTGCAGAAAATGAAACCAAATAAACCATGCATTTTTATTATTTATTATGGTAGAAAATGCTGTGATAAAAATTACCACAATAAAAAAAATCAGTACAGTTAACACAGTTTCTGTGGATGATCTATCATCAGCTCTCAGTAAGTTTTGTTAGTAAGATGTCTTCTTTAGAATAAAAATAGCATCAACACTTGTTAACACAAAATATAACAGTTGATTGATTACTAGACTAGATAAAACTGGAAAAAGATATGCAAAGGTGTATCACACATGGAGGAAAAAACAATACAAATAAAAAGTTTTTTATGTAGAAGTGTATGCTACAGTCCCAAGATATACTTTGGCAGTGAAAATCTCTCTTTTCTATTATATATGATTTATAAATGCTTTCTATCACAAGTGAAAATATCATGGAAATGAGAGAAAAGATTCAAAGGACATAAGGGAGTGAAAATAATTCAGCCTGAAAAACAGGAAAGAAGTAAATAGAGCTGTAAAAGCTCTAGATTTCAAGAATTCAAAAGTCCAGACCTGTACCTAGAGCCTGTCAGCGAGACCTGCTCTGCAGAGGCTTAAGGGGTGGCCTTTATATGTGGCTTCCCACTCTGCTTCCCAATTTCTTTCATGTTAGCTTTGGTAAATAAGTATCTGGGTACTATAATGGACAGAGTATTTTGAATTCTTGCCCTATTTCCAGGCTGAATGCAGTTTCCTCATTTCAACACATTTTTGTCTTTTCTTCTAGGAAAATCCCACTCTGAGATTTTTCCCATGTCATAGAACCTGGTTCTTGAATGCACAATGTTTGTAGTCAATTTATTAAGTAAATTAAATTTGATAAACTTCAACAGACACCTTGATATTTTCTGTAATAGACTTCGTTGAGTCTTCCAGTAATCTTGAGGTTTTATTGTCTGATTTCCCTCAATATCTATCCTGTGTTGAATAAAGAAGGGAGCTGGGTCTGTTCAGCCTTGAGAAGAGACAACTGAGAGGAGTCCTGATCTCTCTCAGTATCTGAAGGGAGGGTGTCCAGAGGATGGACCAGGCTCTTCTCAGGGGTGCTGAGCAATGGAACAAGAGGCAATAGGTAGAAATTGATGTACAGGAAATTCTACCTGAATATGATGAAGAACTTCTTTCCCATGAGGGTGACTGAGCATTGGAACAGGTTTCCCAGAGACAGAGTGGAGTCTTGCTCACTGCAGGTATTCAAGGACTGTCTGGATGCAATCCTGTGCCCTGTGCTCTCAGATGGGCCTCCTTGAGCAGGGAGATTGGACCAGATGACCCTGTGTGATCCCTTCCAACCTTGCCCATGTGCTTCTATGGCAGACATAAAGCAGTGCCTAGTGTACTAGGTACTCCTATTGTGAATAAGAATAATATTTTTGTTAAGTAACAGTAAATGCCACTTCTTAAAATAAGACGGGTAAACAATTTGAGATAGATGCATTCAAAGAACATAATCTCCTTAAGACTGAGAGGCAGCTCTCATAAAAAAACCCCAAAAACCAGCGTATAACCATGTTGGGTCATTTGAGTGCACTAATAAGCAGGATATTATTTTACAGATTTGTTCATAGCTGCACTTCTGAGTGTAATTTCATGTTGTTAAACTCCAAATACCAAACGTTCTTACTCTTTCTTTGTCTGAAAAGAGCCATTCAGATATCCTTGAAGTTCAAAGTTCTTCCCTAAAGACGCAAGAATGTCTAAAGACATCAGAAAAACCAGAATGAAATCCCAAAAGCACAAAGGGAACAGGGGAAACAAAGTACTGCTATCCCAGCTGCTGCTATCTACTTCTTTATTTATTTCATGGTAGAAGTCATGAATCAAATATGACATCTTCTGAGAAACTGTTTACTCTTTATAAACCATAATCTCAATCTAGTCCTAGAGTTGTTCTTGCCTGTTAGTGAAATGGGATGTTGCTGGAATGCCTCAGCATAATTATTGCCTTTATTAGTTGTCAGAAATTAGAATAACTTTTATGGTCTGCTGTGATTCAGACAGATGAATATGAAGAAGAACCGTTGTACAGCACTCAAATTCAAGGACTTTTTTCTTCTCCTGACAAAAACCTTGATTTGCAGACTTTGACATTCCTCATATACCATACGTTTTTTTTCACAGAGCACACAACTAATTTTTTGGTTCTGTCTCATTTACCACTTAGAAAAGAGTGCAGCACTTCCTTGTAATTTTTATCATACTTCCTGTTGTACAGAAATTGAGATTGTATTTAATGCCTTGATCTCTTTCTAAACACTGACAAAACTGAAATTTGTAAGTACTTGGTGTGTAAATGCGCATGGAATACTGTGCTTGGAAGACATTAATATGTCGTGATATTCTTTTGAGTCATTAACAATTGATAGAGAATAAAGCTAATGAGGCAAAATATAACTATAGAATGCATATTAATTTCCTCTTAAAATAACACAATTTTAGGAGAAGATTTTTTGTAGGAAGAAGAAACATCATCACCCATTGCCAGCTATAGCAGATTTTTAATTCAGCAACTGATAAATTGTGTTCGTAGAAAACAATCAAAATATCTATTTTGAACTGTTAAAAGCTTTTAATGTAGTCTTAATATATTATTAATGTAGTATTAGGGTCTATAATACTTTCACTTAGGTAGCTTTAATTTTTAGAGTTTTGACAAATTTTTATTGGTTTATTATAGTTGTAAAATGCTTCTCAATATCACAGACACTTGTGTTAGGAAATTTTTCCCATTGTATACAGAAATTAAACAAGCTGTGTGCCAGCTATTTCAGCACTAACAATTGGGCTCTTGCAAGGTCACTTACAAAAGCTCATAAAATTAATTGAGTTCTCCTATGAGCTTCGATGTGAAGAGTAAGTAGAAAAGTGTTGGACTGCCAGATATTTTGAAGTGTTCCCAGTGCTTTGGCCAACAAAGCAGCAGGAGAGAGGACAGGGCAGAACGAGGATGTGCTCTTCAGTTCCTGGCAAAATGACACAATGGTAGAGCAAAATCTATTAAATGACTTTCCGACGTTGTTCAGAACAAACTGTACTCTCAAGTATAATTTCAAATGTCGTCAGCTCTGTCAAATGCTTAATATTGTCCTGTTGGGTTAAGTAATTATCTCTGAATGCTAGTTTGAAGTCGGTAAATCTGTTCTGATGTAACCTCTGTGTGCCGTGTAACTGCGAGGCAATGCTGGGTATGGTTGTACTGTATTTGTGATGAGTAAAATAGCTTCAGTCACACAACATCTTTCTCCACTGTCAGCCAATCAGACATTCCAGTCTTTTCACCTGCATTAGGGATGACAGGGAATGTGGGCTACACTGCCATGCATATGTTATTGGCCTGTTTTCCTCTATCAGAAAATCTCATGTTGTCAGTCAATCACCTCTGTACACTGTTGGATTGGAGGTTTTTTAAATGAACAAAACTGATGTCTCACCTTTCCAAAACAAGTGGGAAGTTTATTTTGTATCAGCAAGTCCAGTGACCAGCAGCAGCCTCCAAGGCTGCAGTCCCTGGGCTTGCAACCTGAGTGGTGTGACCAGGCACTGCGGCTCTGCAGGGTTTTGAAGGGATCTGTATGGGGTGTCCAGCTGCTGTGCATGGCTGGAGTGGGGTGGCTGTGAGGAGGGAAATACTTCTCTGCCCGAAGCAAACCCAGTCCCTGTCAATAGCCTAGCACTGTTTAACCCAGCACCCTGATTTTTAGGCTATTAGTGGAAGGACACAGATTTGGGGTCACTTGATAAGCAGCCCCAAACACCATCAGTCACTGCATCAATCTGCCATTTCTTATTTTCCCTTCTTTACTCAAAAGTCCTTCCCTTTTCCCACCTTGGTTCTCATCCAAAAAACCAGCCATCCCCTAATAATTCTTTTTTCCAGTTTGTTCCAATTTTGATATGTCTGACAGTGTTTCCCAGGTAATATGGCCTTACACCCCCTTACTGACAGGGTTACCTGCACACTGTGTGCACACATGTGCAGGTTTGGTGGGAGAGGGAGGAAAAGGGTTCATGTGCTGATGGATAAATGAGGCACTGGTACCTCTCTAAATCTCAACGGCTGCTGGGACAACAACGTGGTAAGGGATCAGATCCCAGTAACGATGCAGGTTTTAATTTAAACTGTTTTTGTGGGTGATTTAAATGCTCATGAAGAAATGGCTTTTGCATTGCAGCCTTTCCTGTAAATTTCCCTTATCATCTTGCTAAATTGGAAAGAGATTATTTTAAGAGATGTTTTGTAAGTGACCTCTTTCAAGGGACAAAGTTCCTGGTTTATTTTTCAAAGTACCTCCTTTGAAATGTGTTTATAACTAAAATCTTAAAAATATGCACATCGGCTTCTTTAGAAAAAAAATAATTAAAAAATCACTTAAGTGGAAATCTAAACCCCAGTTGGTCTAAATTACAGGAGTAATTTCTGCACATTTATGACTGGAATGTCACCAGACTAACTCATGATTGTAAATTAAGGACTTCTTTTCACTTGCAGCCCATGCTTTTAACTACTCCCTTGTATCTTTTCTGTAAGTTTATTGTTGCTATGGGAAATACTTTGAATCCTATGAGAAATGTGGTATGTTCCCACACTAATGGAAACTACTGTATTTTTGTACTATACAGTTTTCAAGGAAAAGGAACTCCTCATGCTGCAAGGTACATCACAAGTAATGAAGACATTGGGTCTGGGAAATGATGTTCTCCTTGTGATGGTGTAAATTCTCTGTTGTAAATACAGCACTTTTAAGGAAAAGGAATGAAAAATCTCTCCAGCAGTAACTCAGGCATTTCAGATTAGTTAATTATAATGTTGTGTGATGGTCTTTGAACTTAAGGTTGGGGCATTCACGACTTCCCTGGGAAACTTGTTCCAGTGCCCCATCAATTTCACAGTGAAGAATTTCTTCCTCATGTCTGATGGAAATCTCGCCTCCTTCAGTTTAAAACCATTCCCCTTGTCCTATCAGTGCATGTTCTTGTAAAAAATTGCTCTCCAGATTTCTTGTCAGCTCCCTTTAGACACTGGGAGGTTAACCTAAGGTCTCCTTGGAACCTTCTCTTCTCCAGGCTGAACAGCCCCAACACTCTGTTTGTCTTCATAGGGTTGGTGCTCCAGCCCTCTGATCATCTTTGTGGCCTCCCCTGGACTGAGTCTGAAGGTCCATGTCCTTGTGCTGGGCACCCCAGAGCTCGATGCAGCACTCCAGGTGGGGTCTCACCAGAGTGGAGCAGAGGGACAAATCCCTCCCTCACCCTGCTGGCCACACTGCTTTTCATGCAGGCCACAAGTGGCTCTCTGTGCTGTGAGTGCACTGTGTCAGCTCATCTTGAGTTTCTCATCCACCAACAAGCCCAAGGCCTTCTCTTCAGGGCAGCTCTCAGTCCATTTTCTGCCCAGCCTGTACCTTTGCTGGCAATTGCCCTGACCCAGGTGCATTTATCATTAACACAAGACTTAATGGAACTGTTTAAACTATAGTTTAGGTTGAAATTTTCAAGACTTGCCAGACTGTAGTTTGTAACAATATGTAGATAATTCCTCAAGTCCATAATTAACTATTTAGTGCATATATTCTGATAGGATTTTTCTTGTATGAATGAACCTCACTAAAAAGGAGGAGGTTGAAGAAAGCTATTCAAAACCATTGTGCTGCCAAAAAGAATTTTACCTGTTATTTCTGATATCAAGGCTTGCATCAAGCTACACAAAAAATAGCCTAGTTGGATGTCCACTTCTTGTGTGCAAATTGACAGAAAATATAAAATCTAAAGAGTAAAAAGTTCCTCCCTAAAGATGCCAAGTAGTCAGTGTGTTAAAGAATGAGAAGAGGTAGAGTTTTATACCTCACTGATGCAGAGGACTGTTTGCTGACTGGTAAATGCAGGATTCCAAATGTAATGTTTATGAACATAAGAGAGACAATTACCTGCCTGTTGGATGGGGACAAACTAGGTTCTCAGTTAAAAGGGTGGCCAGGCTGTTCTCTACTTACGACTGGAGGAAAGGATTTTAGCAAATAAAAAGTAAACCTTTTGAAAATCTGAAGGTGGAACTAGCTGTGAAAATCTATCTTCCTTTCCATCAGAAAACTGTCTAGAAAGGAGAAAGGATTTCAGGGTAAAAACATAAAAAATAAAGTTGTACTTCAAAACAGTTCAGCAATAACAGTAATTATTGGCAGGAAATGTATCTAGTAATTAAAGAAAAACATTCTACATTATTTGCTATTTATTTTAAAGCTGTCATCACTTTCTACTTGAACAATAATTTTCAAAGACACTGTGAAGCTACTGAGAAACACAGGTTTGTGTCACAATTTACTTAAAGGATGCCTTCACTAAATGCTGTAGAATAGACAGACCAGTGTAATATTAGGTGCTCAAAGTCTTCAAGTTGCTTACAGTAATTTATGATACCTTTGCAAGTCTGTGCTTAGGCTTATATATCTTATTCTTTCATTAATATATTGTTTATCATCTGAAGTGTGACTCTCTATCTGTTGCTCAAAATGTAACAACTGTGGCTTCAGCCAGCCCTTCCTGAAAGGGCTGGGGTCACATTTTTCAAGTTATTTGTGGCGCTTTCATGCCTTGCAAGTCATGTTTTGGTGTGTTGTGTTTCTTAGCATTGCTGAACTTACTGGTCCAGTATTACTGTAGGACTGGTCAGGTCTCTGAGAGCTAAATGGGTGCAACTCCTCAGCTCTGTTACTGCCAAATCCTGCTTTCTGTTTCTGAGGTTTGTAATTTTTTATTTGCATGTCTAAGGATTGCTTCACCTGTTTACAGCTGTAAATTAGGACAGTCAAATGCTTTTATTTTCACAGAACAGGAGAAATGCTGCTGATTTATGGGAATTTATCAATGGTATACAAGGAGGCGTTTGGGACCATTTACTGCATCCCTCAATTTCCTCCAGAGGATGTCCCCAGTCTCTCCCAGGGTTCTCAGGTTCCTAGGAGAAAATTCTTCCTTCATGGTGGCAAACCTGTGGTCAGACTGGGGGATCAGAACTTTAAATCTTATCATTTTAAAGTGTTTTTACTTATTACCATGGGTCTCCTGATGTGGGCACTCTTGAAAGGATGTTAGAAAAGATCACCCATCTGTTGAGGTTGTCTTTTCCTTTGACAAACGTAACTCCAGGCTGAGGAGCACTTGAGGTTCATACATTTGTGAATGTGAACTGGGGACTCTGTGGGATGAGGGGAGGGGTGTGAGAAATACCTTCAGTGAGACCCATTTCCGGCATTCCTCAGACATAAAGTCAGCATATTAAAAAGAGCTGTATTTTTAGGCAGGATTGCTCCCTAGCAACAGACCATTTACTGTACCGTGGGCTTAAAAAGTATTAAATAATTTTAGCTTTCCCACTTTAACCTCGATGGATTACACTAATGCCTCTGGGCTCTTTTCCTGTGCTATGCTATCTGCCTTCCGGTACAGCAAACTACTGGCAAGGCCACACTGCTTTTAGCTCAAATGCTGGGGAACTTTTTTTAGCATAAGGATGGTATCATAATTTCTGCTACCTTCCTACTAAGCAAATAAATAAGTAAATAATTACAAGCTCAAGAGATTGCTATCCAAAAGCTGCCCTGATTTACACTTTCACAAGTTAATAAAAAAAAATCATATATTTTGCTGGTTATATTTCTGTTAAGATTATTATTTGAATTTTTAAAAATTAATATTAATTAATTTCCTTCTAGTTCTAAATATTTAAGAATTATTACTCAATGATTTTTACTGTGTGGTTCAATTTTGACTTTTATATTCTCATTACAGTATTCTTTTGTAGAACTTACAGCAAAAGTAGTTTTGATTTTCAGCAGTGACCAATGTGCATATCCTGCTGAAGGCAAATAATTAACCTGTCTGCTTGATCAGCTTATTGTCTAAATAAAGCCTGTATTGTTTAAAGAGGATACTTTGACTGAAGTATTTAAATGGTCTAGACTTGAGAGTTCAAGAAGGCAAAGGTCATGCAAGTAATTTTCTTCCATTCCCTCCCACCTCCTAAATGTTGGCTAAATCTAAAGAAAATCATCTCCTCAGACAGATGGAACCTGCTTTTCCATTGGCACAGTGTACCCACCTAGACTAAAGCTAGATTTACTTTTATGCACGTTTTAAATAGCTAGAAATGGTTATAGAAAGAAGCAAATAATAAACATTCAGTAAATTTCAAAAATATCTTAAATTTAACCACAGAATAGATTAACTAAAGTATTTTATGATACTTTAAATTACTTTAAAATCCTAAAAGTATTGTGAAAATATTTTAATTTTATTTTAAATATTTGAAATATTTGTATCTTCTCCAAGTATAGAAATGGTAGATATTTGAAATACTGAGTTCTCAAAACACTTCAAATATTCTTTACCATTTAAAAGAAATATCTATTGATTTATCCCTTATGACTATATTTATGTCCCATTCAGCCCTGAGATCAATATATTGAGTACAAATCTCCTGTGATTTAGGAATTTTTTATTCTTTTCTTATCATTTTTTGTTGTGTTTTCTTTTCTAGAATGTTTTTTCTAGGGCTAAGTGGTTTTCCAGTGTTTCTGAAAGTGATAACCTTTCTCTTTGCCCTGCTAGGCTTCACATTTAAAATGTGAAGTAAAAGTCTTTGGGCCAATTTTGTTGTTATTCATGCATGGGTAAAGCAAATCACAGCTGTCAAGTTTTGTGCACGCCATGGAAGTTGTTTATGCAAATCACTGAATAAGTCATTATACATGCTTAATGCAATTTTGCATATGATAAAAACCTTCCATTTGAAAAACAAAAATGCTGATGAAAAAATGACTATTCACTCTGGTTGGACAAGTCTTTTATTATGTACAGGATAAACATAAATGGTAAATATACTGCCCTATGGCCATGTCTGAGTTCTTGCCTGGTGGGAATAAAAAGGTTATTTCTGTCCTGTTTCTTTGCTTCAGGTGCTTTTCTGTTTGATTACCAATTAATATTAACTATGATGAGTATGTAGTATGGAAGCTGGAACTGAAAACTCAGAAATCTGGTAGATGTGAGATATGTTTAACTGTTACTGTGATGCAAAGGGAAATCATCAATGAATTCATTACACTCTTCATTACCCAGATCCAAATATCTGTACAGGATACTGTAAGGTTCTGAAGGGGGAGTTGGACTTGTTCGACAAACATGCACTCTGAATTTGGACATTTCTAAAAATCAGGTCCTGAATCAGAAATCAATTCTTAAAATATTTATTTTTTTAAATTCAAAATTATACATTTTGTATTTGTGTTTCAGTAAAAGTAAATAGAAAAAAACTGGTATATTCCTCGTGTTGTACAAGAAATTACATAATGTTCCAAGACACTTACTTAGCCCCTGCTCCCACAAAGGAATGATTCAAGAAGCTCTGACTAGAAGTGATGGAACGTGACCTCCAGCACTTCTTTCCTGCACCAGACAAGGTGCTTGAAATCGGCTGATTTTTCCTACTCTTCATATAACTGCAGTTTCATTATTTTTATTCTTTTTTTAAAAATGTGTTTGGTTCTCAGTATTTCCCATGTTTTGTTGCAGTAGGCTTCTCCTGTTTGTGCATTCTCTGAAGCTGCCAGGTGAAGTCTGGTAAGGGAACAGTGCAGAGATACTCAAGAAGAGCTGAGCTCTTGTTTGTCTCAGGAGTAAATGCCTCTTTCCCACAAGAAGTTCTGGAGTGTAGCAGGAAGGAGCTTCCAGGGTTGAAATGCTGTATCTGGTCTCTACTCCTTTCCCAGATCTGGTGCTTCCCATCCTTCATGAGCGTGTGGTACTTTGGCATGGGCCTGCCTTACCTGTTTGGCAGGCTGGATGTGGACCTGGTCAGAATGGTGCCAGTAACTCCCCAGTGCAGTCAGAGGAGGTATCTGGAAACGTGGCCAAGTGCAGTTCTGTGGTTCCCTTTCCATGCTCAGGGTTCATTACTGAGTGCCCAGCTCTGTGCAAGTGTGTCCAAACACAATCAGCACTGCCTGTCATGGTGGGAGATTGTGCAGGTCTGTTCTCTGGCCTTGGCCATGAATTATCCTCTCATCAGGGCTGGGATAATTCAGTCTAAAAATGCTGTATAGTATATATTAGGATCATGCTAACTTTAAAACATTCCACAGTGTCTTTTTGTATTGTACCAGGAAGATTTCAGCCCTTACAAAAACTGTAGTTTGAGATGTCATTTAATGCCTATTTTGTATTGAGCATCCTGTTTCCTCTTCTACATATAGTTTGACATGAGAAGAGATGAAATAATTAAATACATTTCAGAGCAAAAAGGCATGCTGAAATTGAGTGTCCATGTTGATACAGCAATGGGCTGCAGAGCACTCAGCTGAAAATTGTTTTGGAAAGTCTAAGGTCGTATTTTTCAGGCCCTGAATTTCCAGAGAGAGAGAGATGTTTCAATTACATTTTTATATATGCTTGGAAAACCTAAACAATGCTTCCTGCCTCGCATCGAGGCTGCCCAGGAGGCCTCTCAGTGGTCTGTGCTGGGAGGTGCAGAATCAGCTGCTTAAGCTGCTCTTCTCTTCTACCTTCTGTAGAATCCTGCCACACAGTGAGTTTATGCTGCTGTCAGCACGTCATGTTTTTATCTTTCCAAATTTTGTATTGTCCCAGTTTCAGGATGAATCTCGAGAGATTTTAGTAGAGAATAAATGAGAGAGTAAGCCTTTTAAACTTTCCTTAGTAAATCTGAATAGATTAGTCTAAATTGTACACATAAGAAAAAGATATTAAAGTAGTAGTATTAAAATTCAAGGGTGAAACATAATCTTGAGTTCCTCTGAAAAGTAGCCTTGCCAGTGCCAGCTAAATGACCTTCTTGGAGTCCATTTCCTTCTCTGCTCTGAAGAATTTTTGTATTCTTTTGCACACAACTTTTGCTTACTTGTCCTCTTTTTAAGGATTTTGGTGAGCTTCAGAAATATTTATAGCTGTCTGCAGTGTTTTATGGTATGACATTCTCAGTTTCCAGTTGATGGTACAGGAAAAACCCCAAGTCCCCAGGTCTTTTACAGATAGTTGGTGTGATATATGATGTGGCGAGGGGCACACCAAAAGTCTTTTAATATTTCTATGTTGGGTTTGAGATTTAGTGTGCATTTGTGGTTCATGGTTTATAAAATTTTTTTTTCTAGAAGAACTTAGAAAGTCCTTTTGCTATTGGATGCAATCTATTTACTGAGATAACTTTTAAAAAATGGTATATGCTGAATATAAAATAATTAAATACCCATCTGAACCTGCTTTGCTGAACATGTGCCTGAGTATTTGTTCTAATACCTGTTAAGATATCTGTCAGAATTGAAGAAAACTACATATTTGAATATTTGGTTGACTTGACAGTCTTAATTTTCTTACTAAAATTGTCTTTAAGGAAGTGTGGTGGAGTATAGAGTACTAGGGAGCAGATAGGAGTTTCCTTATGCTGCTACACTGTGGGGGGTTTTAAAGGTTTTAATGTTTCTACTTTGCAAAGAAAAAGAAAAAAAAAAAAGAGAAAGAGAAAAAGAAAGAAAAAGAAAAAAAAAAACCCAGCAGTCTCACGACTGGCAGAGTTAAAAGTTAGTTTTACCAATGTCATGGTTTAACCTCAGCCAGCAGCCAAGCCCCCCTCACTCCCCCACTGGAGAGACTGGGGAAAGATTAGGAAGGAAAAAATGTAGAGAACTTGTGGGTTGAGATAAAACCAATTTAATAGGGAAAGGAAAAGCCATATACGCAAGCAAAGCAAAATAAGGAATTCATTCCCTATTTCCCATGGGCGGGCAGGTGTGCAGCCACCCCCAGGAGTGCACAGCCCCATCACCTGTAATGGTGACTTGGGAAGACAAACACCAGCACTCCAAATGCCCCCCATTCCTCCTTCTTCCCTGCATTCTGTATACTGAGCATGATGCCATATGGTCTGGAATATCCCTTTGGTCACTTTGGGTCACCTGTCCCGGCTGTGTCTCCTCCTGTGCACTCCCAGCTCCATTGTTTTGTGGCAGTAGGAAAAGCAGAAAAGGCCTTGGCTCTGAGTGACCTCTGCTCAGCAACAACAAAAACATCTCTCTGTTATCAACCCCATATTCAGCACAAATCCAAAACACAGCCCTGTACCAGCCACTGTGGAGAAAACTAACTCTACCCCAGGTGAAACCAGCACAACCAAGGATATTAAATTTGAGTGCTTTAAAAAAGGCAGTGGAAAACAGGTGAAGAAATTGTGTGAAATTTAAGCTGTAAAAAAATCTGTGGTCTTTAAATGTTATCCTGATGCTCTGAGGAGGGGCATGACAATGAAAATGACAATGAAAATGAAAAGCTGTGTCACTCGTGTACCTTATGTGATGAAGATGTGACTATCCTGAATAGTATAGGTGTATTTATCTGCATAATAGGGAGTTCCTGGCTTCAGTTTCAGGCAAAGTAGCTTTGCTGAGCTGCCCATTTTTCAGAGCTGTGCAGAAACACAGTGCTGCTGGGTGAGCTTTTCCTCACCTGCGTGGACAGCTGGACATGAAGCTGATAAAGCCAGGCTGCCAAAGAGTGCAAAACCCTGGACTTGGTACAGGAGCTGGCTCTATTTAATCCCTACATGGCATAAACAGGAAAACAGAGTACTTCTCCCCAGAAACAGCACCAGTGCAGATTGCCCTTTATTCCACGTAGACTACAGTGTCAGCACAGCAAGGACCTGAATTTGTAAATATTTAGAAAAATTACTTCTGTTTAGTAGAGAAGACCAGTTTGTTTCCAGGATCTGGTTTTGTTACATCATCATTTTCTATGCTAAACCCTCACTCCAGGGTTATAGGTAATGAGCTGTTAGTGCAGCTGAGGCAAGGAGGTGTAAAATGGCCTCTGGAGCTGTCAGCCTTGGGACAAATGCTGCAACCAGATCTAAACTCTCCCCAGCTCTGCTCCAGCAGCCTCTGGGACAGTCAGTCCATCACTTCTCCCTATGTTCCCCTGCCCTCATAGGCCCCTTCTCTGAGAGCCAGGAGCTAAATATTGTAAAAACAGCTGCTCTGTTCTTGCTGCTCCAGTGTCTCATTTTAAATGCAGTCCTAAGACGTGAAGCAAACCAGTTTGTTATTTTTATCTTACTCATTAGATGATTCTCTGGCTCTCTGTTACTGTCTTGCTAACTGTTCTGCTTGTATTTTGTAATTTGTGAGGGACCTTGTATACATACAGTAAATGAGGTGTGATGGTGCCCTTGCAAAGACTCAATAATTTCCAAATGAGTATCCCAATCTACAGGCAAAAGTAGTTGTAGTTGGTTCTGATTTCTCTCTAAAAAAAGATTTCATTGTCACAATTTCTATGTTGTAATACAAGTACAGTCAGATGGAAAAGGCTTAGAAATTAAATCGTAGCACTGGGCAAACTGATTTGGTGGCATTGAAATGTCATTTCTAGAATTATCCGGCTTACTGGGGAGTGTTTCAAGGAATAACCTTCTGGCGTGGCAGACTACAGTGGGGGGATTAGATGGGGCTTGTACAGAGGGCCAAATTCTGCCGGTGTTAATTAGGATTGAGTGAGCATAAGTGAGGACAAGAACTGTCCCAGTGATTGCCATTTTGCTTTTTAAACTTCTGTGTCATATTTGTTTCCATTTCCATGTTACATTATTTATTTCCAGGTAGAAGCAGGCTCATATCCCTTTGACCTATGAAAAGAAAATAAAAGATAATCAGATAGTGGGTTCACAAATAATCCCAGCATTTGCTTTTTTTTTCTGAAATTTAGAATGTTTGGTACCCTGTTTTCAAGAGAAATACATCTGATGTTAATTTTGTCTAAGAAATTGGGCAATGTTGCCCCTTGAGCAGGACCTAGAATTTTGAAGGTTTATGAAACCATCCTTTGAACATAATTGAATGCTGCTTACATGGGGTTTTCCAGAAAGGCAGGGAGGGTCCCAAGGAAGCCACAAAATGAAGAATAGGTGCTGAGCCTGTGAGGCAGTTCACTGGGTCCTACAACCCTCCCTACTTCTGTATGGGCATGGAAAGAGAGAAAGTTGAGGGTGGAAAGTTTCGGATTTGACTCCCAAAACCTGTCAACAGAACAACATAGGAAGTTAAAATGGACAAGCTTTACCTGAAAATCTTAGCATGATGCTTTGCTTGCTTCCTGAACTGCAATTTAACAGTGTCAGAATGAAGTTACCCAAAGACACAGCTTTGAACTTCAAGTCAATCTGAGTGAAGAATAGATTACACAGCCCACTGCCCTCTGCTTCAAGAGACTAGAAGAAAATTGAGCTGATTAAATAGCATTAATACTGCTATTTTCAATAATGTTCTTTTAACTGGGACTCTTTGCTATTTTTAAGAGAATCAGATCGAAAGTTCACGTGCTAAGAGGTGTTATAATTGTAATAAGCTTCTGACATAGTGAAGGGAACTTTTGGAATTGTGGCTACAAGGATGACTGTGACTGATTTAATGGTGTTCAGGAGGAGCTACCAAACAGCTTACTGAAAGGAGAATGTGGGGCAAATTTAAATTATTTTATGAGGAAATAAAACAATATGTAAGCTTTATTTAAGCCCCTTCATTTTAACCTGGGAGAAAAATGCCGACGCGCTGGTGGTGAGGAGTCAGGAGGAATTTACCTGGCCTCTGGATGACAGGTCATTGAGGAGGGGGGAAGGAATGTTTCCTTGTCTGCCTTCTACTGGGCATCTGGCAAACTGCTAATTTCATGATAATTTCCTGAAGTTCATTGTGCAATGATTAAGCCAGTTTTTAAAGACTTCATAATTCCGTTATATAATTGTTCTGTTTGCTAGTATGTGGTTGAACATGGCCAGGTTTAAAAAGCAGAAGCTACTGCCTCTAAAATCAAGCAGGTTTTGTGTTGGTTTTGCAATTTGAAACAATGGCATTCAATATTTTTAATTAAATCTTTTATCTATTTATTATTAATGATACTTTTAGTAATATAGAATAGCAAGAATATTAACTGATTACTAATTGAATAATATTTAATATTATTCAATTTACTGGAAAAAAATCTGACAAGACTTGAAGCCCTGTAATTTTTTCTGCAGTTTTGATATAGATATACTCTACTTCGTAGACCAAGGCTTAAGCCTTATACAGTAACTCATTATTTGAGTTCTATCTGTTTCCTTATTTAGACAATTGGCAATGGAAAAATGTTTAACGACTGACTATGTTTACCCTGTTAATGGTTTTCATTCTCTGTAAATAATTCAGGGATTTTAATATTGTTTTTCATAAGGATTCCCCTTGTAGTTATATCTGCCTTCATAGTTTTTAAGTACTTCTTTGCAACTGTAGAGAAAAGAGAACCTTTGAAATCGGTCCTGTGATTAGCTGATAAGATTAGATAGTAAAAGAGGAGAATACACTAGAAATCACTAAGTTTTTGCCAGCCGCCCATACACCCTTGGCTCGTCAAGAAAGGTGCTGGCAGCTGTTTGTTTGTGTTAAGAGGGGATGGCATTTATGTCTTGTGTTAAATCCTTGATTGACGCAAACTGCCTAAATCTCCTTAGGAAGAAGCAATCAGTGAGCGGCAGGCTGGGCTGGGCGGGTGGGCAGTGCACTCCTCCCGTGGGCACAGCAGTGTCAGGGCAAACCCCTGCCTGCCTGCTGCCTGCCCTGCCCTGCCCTGCCCTGCGCTGCTGGGGGAGAGGCTGGGCAGCCTCAGCCAGACCCTCCCTTTGTGCCCTTGAGCCCAGCCATGGCCCCAGGGTTTGATGGGGTGGGCAAGGGACTGAGCGCTGGGTCAAAATGATTGCTTGAAATGTGACTGCGCTTGAATTTCCTCTCACAGCAAGATAAGGAGTAAATTCTAAAAATAACAAATGTAAGGCAAAGTTGATTTTTCTGCTCTGTATGGGAATTCCCCCTCAATGGCCCATGTTGCTGATTTGGGGATTTTTGATGAATAGAATTGCAGCATTCTGCTTCCTTTAAGTAATTCCACCCTGCAAAGAAGGGGGGAAACGGAAATGATTCTGCTTACTAGCAAGACTACTTTTCCATCTCAATTTAGACCAAAACAAAACCAGTAGTTTTGCAGCCTTTTACATGACCTGTTTCATGGCCGTACTGGGCTCGGTGGTGGCAAACTGATACCAGAGTCTTTCCTTTCTCTCGTGCACTGTTTCTCACACAGACCGATGAGGAAGCATATCAGGAGATGAGAAACACATGTCAAAGGAGACAGGGGCATCTGAGCTCTCCATCAAAAGGTATCTGTCACAAAATGTCCTGTAAAGCGTCCTTAAACCAAAAATACTAGAGATGTAGCACCTTCCAAATGAACTGCCTTTTCCATGTACCTGAATTATTTATATTCTTCATTACAAATTAATTTTTGTCAGGGCTGAGCTAATAGATTTACAGCAGAAATAATTTTGCAAGTAATGGATCTTTATTTAGCTCTACTGGATTTCATAAGGAATAAAGAACTAAGAATTTTTCTTCGACGAAAGTGTATTTCCTGACAGTTCTAAGGTAAGGTTCAGGTCTTTAAAACAAAAGTTATGTTACTGTTTGATTAAATTATTTTTGGGGGGTGTTTTAAGAAAATAAATTTAGAGCAGGGATATACTTGCAAGTTTTTTGTTTGGTTTTTTCTAGGCGCACCAACAAAGAAGAACAATAGAATAAGTTGAGCTAGAATGGCTTAAAAGAACAAAAAAAAATCATATTGGTTAGAAAAAAAAAGACAAAATAGGGTGACAGCAACAAACAGAGGTAGAAGGGAATCATAATACAGAAAAAAATAATCCAGAATTGAAGGTGAGCTTTTAAGTCAGCTTCAGTAATAGCTGGCTGAAAATGGTGGATGAAAAAAGTGATGCAGAAGTTACTGTTTGAAACAGAAGTAATCAGAACAATTGAATTCTTAAAAATTCATCTGATTTATAGATGTTCCATTAAGGTGCTGTAGTTGGCCTTTTAATATTTTGAAATGTACCGAAGTGGTAATTGAGAATATTGGATTAATATCTTTAGCACAGGATTCATTGTTGTCAGATATCACAAAACTCTTCTGTTTTTCTGTGTTGCCAACAACATTGGCAGACAGCACAGTCTGATAAAGATTGCTTCATCTCTGACTTCCGTGTGCTGTTAATGAAACAAATATGTAACAATTAGGAATTCAGTCTACTAATTTATTTTAGTTTCTCATATTTTACGGAAGTGGTGCAAAAGATTAATTCCATGTTTCTTTACCATCCAGGAGCTAGAAAAGGGGTGTCCCTCCTCCCTCTCAGAGTCTCAGTTGCAGGATGGGCAGAGCAGCACTGAGCAAGCTGCAGCCATGCATCAGATTCAAACTCGCTCCTGTAGTAAAATATACTCTTTTAGAAAATACTTGCATTTGATTCATTCTGTTTTCTTCCTTAATCCCCTTCCCTTCTTTTATTTGTTACATAAGAAGCCTAGTTGTTTTTATAATTGACATTATTTATTTTCTACAATGTATTCACCGCTCTGATCATGAGCTAATCCCAAAATATCTGTTATGTATCAGAAACAGCAAATGGGAGCTTTGTGTTCTGTTTTGTTTTAGTGTTAAGGGTTTTTTTCTCTTTTCTAGAAGCTTCTTTCTGCAGCCTCTTGTCTAAATGCTGCCCAGCAATCCTGTGTATTTGCTGGATCTGGGACACAAAATCATTCCCTTAATTCCTGTCTCTGATTACTTTCTGGTTGTGACCAGTGTCTGGAGCTGAAGCACACAGATTTCATATGTTTGATTTGCTGTGCAACTGAAACCTTTTATCGGTCAAGGATAAAAAACCCAAAGAAATAAACAAAAGAAAATAAAAAAACCAACAAAAAACCCCAACAAAACCCCCCACAAAAACAAACAAAAAAACTCCACCAAAAAACCTCAACAAAAATAAAAACAAAATAAAACAAACAAAAAACCCCCAACCAACCAAACACACAAACAGAAAACAAAAAAAAAAAAAAAAAAAAAAAAAAAAGAAGAACCCAAACTTCATCTCTGCAGCTGTACAGGAGAGGGCAACAGTCTTGGGGAGCCATAAAGTTTGAAATTCTCTGCAGATGATCCAAAGTGATCATGTGCTTTAATCTGTATTATGTTGTACTGATCTGAATATTTCCTGTGTTTAAAAGTTATTTAAATTTTGTGTGGAAAAGGCAATGAGAAGGGAAGTGGTGGTAGGGGTAGGTCTGTATCAGGGAAAATCTGTCTTAAAGGAGTTTTAGAAATAAACAGAGTTGCAGAAAGATAAATATGTATTTTTCTTAATTGGTGTTATCAGCAAACATAAACCTGTGTGTAAAATGCCTGGAAATGCAGTAAAATCTGTGTGTAAAATGCCAAGATGTGTATATAACTCAGGTCTTAAGCAAACATCTACTGCATTAGACTAACCAGGCATTTAAATGACAGTGCTGCATCCAACACAATCTTGTTTTGTTTTATTAATTTCCCTTCACATACTTTATCAAATCTTTATGGAAATAATTAACTGAGAAGTGAAAAAGTAACAAGATTCAGGACAGAGATAAGGTGATACTAGCTGTGCTCAAATGTCACAGAAATTCTCAAAGCCTTTAAGAGAGGTGAGATGCTCTGTGGACAGCTGATGGCCTGGCTCTGCCTGCTGGAAGAATGAGAGTCTGTCTTTCAGAAGAAAACTGTAGATGAGCAGGTGAGGATATAAAATAGAAATAATTGAGTTGGCTTAGAAACTGTGGTGAAACAATCACCTGAAGGCATTTTAAAATACATTTGTGGCTATCGATGGGGTGTGGCTTTGCCTGTAGAAATTACTGAAGTTGTCTAGCACTAAGGCTGTTTCTGTAAGTGCGGGCTGAGGAGCATCAGAAGTTTCCTGGCAGAGGAGCACAACTCTGTAGAGCTGTCAAAACAGTCCCTGGTGTGCATTTGGCTAGGACTAACTTGCAGACTTCCAGGCAGCTCTTCAGTGTTGCTCAGGAGACAGCACAGGCCAGGTAATTCCATGGGACAGTTTGGATTCAACCATCCTCTTCTCAAGAGAGTTAGTTTAATACTATGGACTTGCCAACTCCAGGCAGTTGGCTTTGGTCCAGGCATGTCAATGCATGAGACTCCACTAAGAGGAGCCAGGAGTGCTGTCCTGTGAGAGTAGCCACCAGTTTATCTTTGGGGCCCTGCAGTGAATGCCCTGCTAACTGCAAGGAGTGGACCAGGAGCCCAGTGAGCCAGGAGGAAAAGTTGTGATCTTTATCCAACCCTTTGAGGTACCTCCATGTTTTTAAAGAACTTTTTCCATTTCTGCCCTTTTATCAAAGATGGTATTTGCATTGCCAAGACTACATTTTAGCAATCATTTGTAAGTCATTTTTTGCTTGTTAACTCACATAGCAATAGAAGCTTTGAAAAATAATTTTCATTTTTAGCTGAACGGCTGATCTGAAATGCAGTCAGTGGTATTGCACTGTCAAAAAATGTTAAGACTCTTTGGTCTCCATATTCTACTTTTGAAAACAGTACTTTCAAAAATATGTTCAGTGTTGAAAATGAAACTTTTAAAAACAAAATACTGGCATTAGCTATACAACAAATTCAAACAGGAAGTGCAGTGTCTACTGCAGCTTCTTGTTATGGGCTAAGTGGTTTAAATTGTAGAGTGTTTCATGTCCTTGAATCATGGAGAATATAAAGGAAATAGTCAGGGGAAAAATGGACTGAATTATATTAGGGAGGAAAATAAAATAACAGTATCAGGTGAAGTCTGTATTTGCAGAGATAATGTAACTTCCTGGGCAGTTCCTGCTGTCTTGGGCTGTCCCTCAGCTGCCTAGTTTATGGTCAAAAGCAATTGTTTAATGCTGTAGGGAAAACTCCTTCCTATAACCTGGTACTTGACAGCACAAACATCTACACTGGCCTGTGTAGTTTAGTGAAATTGCACAGCAGTTCCTCGTGCATTTTTTTTCTTCTGTGTGCAGTAATATAAAGGGACTGGTTGCACTTAGTACCCCACAACTGGGTTTGATGTTTCTGGGAAAGTTGTGTTCTAAAACAAGAATGCAACGTTTTATTTTACCAGAGGGAATGCTAAGTCCATGATCACAAGAACAGAACCTGAGTTAAAAGAGAGAAACATGAAAGGAATGAAAAGGAAAATTTAGGTATATTTAACACTCACCTTCTTCCCTGGAAGATTTTGCAGTGGTGTCTCTAAGCCCTGGGCTTAGGGGCACGATGCTTTCTGGGAGTTACATTTTATATCAGCCTTTAAGCTAACTTTGAAAGTTGAAGAACTTGGTGTATACCTCCTTTTCTTCTCTTTCTTCCCCTCTTCTATGAATTTTGCACTTGACATCAAACATGCTGTACTGAATCTGATCAAAGATTTATTTAGATGTTTGCAATATTAGCCAGTAGCAGAAATAGAGAGAAATATAAGCACAAACTAGTGTGCTGTGATATCCTTACACATAACAGTTTATTGTCCATGAATACTGGCACAAAAACTGCAGCTGCAGTACTATTCCTAAGCTTTATTTAATGTGTATTTACTGGCTCTCAATGGATTTGTATTCCAAGAATGTTGGTCCAGTCACTTTTTGGGCCCATTTCTGTCATTTGCTGTGTATGTTACTTACTCAACAGCAATATGGTTTCTGCATTTACACAGCAGATGGCTGTGATGGCTTAAGTTTTTTCTTGACAACTGATTTAGATCAAAATGCAAGAGGAGGGGATGCTCCTGCCTTAAGGGGTTTGCCTGCATTTAAATTCTGTTCTACCCATTAATTAGCACTTTTCTTCTACTTTAAAAAAGCTTCCTTTCTTTTTGTTGTCATGTGAGTGAATGACAAATTTTCTTCGTGTCTTCCTAAGATTCTTTACAAGAGGTTCTCTTCTTCTTGTGAGCTGCTTGGAGGTGAGACACTGGTACTGGGAGCACGAGGCTTTCTCTTACACACTTTGGTGCTACAGGCAACAAGAAGATTGCATTCTCCAATTTCAAATACTGAGGTGGTATTATGTCCCCTTTTGCCTGTATTCTGACTGCATAAAGTCTTATCTGAAAAGTGGGAAAAAGGTTCCCTTCATTTTACTGTGCTTCTTATTGTGAAGATAAATTTTTTAAGCTATAGATAATGCTCATTATGAGCTTTTCAGAAAATAAAACAAAGTTAATAATACAGGTTTCAGAACAATACAGGATGCCTAGGGCCCACCCAAATACTCAGGGGAACAAGGAGAAGAAAAAGTGTCTATAAAGTAGTAGATCAGTAAACATTCATGTGTCTGAGTGATGAAAAATGTAGGAGCTCCCTGGAAATGAGAATATGATTATGTAGGTGAGGACAAGAGAATTCAATTAACGTTGACTAAATGCTTAATTGCTTTATTTTGCAGTCTAGTCTTCTGTCAAAGTAGGTTATGTGCATAATATATTGTAGTTTAAGCTTGGGATGACTGTGGTTTATATCATTCTTTCCCTGCTTAGAACAAAAAAATCCAAACTACAGTGTTTGTTATTATTTAAAAGAGTAAGTTAGCATTCTTTTTGCTTGTTACATCGTTTTCTTCAGCTTATTTACATGTCTTAATTGGCAAGTAATTGCTTTCCTAATCCAGATAAGTAGTGTTGAACTGTGAATTGCAAAGCCCAGTGCCTTTTAGATTCATGGGTGGAGACTGCTGTTTGCAAGGATCACTGAAAATTCTGCATTATCAGCCTAATAAACTATGATTTCTATTGGTCCAGATAGATAATCTCAGATATTTGCAGGCTGTAGTATTCTGTGATAAATGGTCAGTAGAAAAAAAAAGCAACTTAACAAGAATTAGTAATTGCTCTGAACTGGAGGAAAATTATGCTTCAGGAGGAAGTAGATTATAACAGTTCATCATACTTCAGCATTACCTGTAGCTTAATGGGCTGCTGTGTGGGGAGGTTTGACTGTTCCATAGCAATCCCTTTCAGACTTCACTGAGGAGCTGCACACAGACAAATATGCATTCACTCAAACATTAACCATTGCTTCGTGGGGGCTCTGCAATGGTGCTGGGTGTCTTTTGTGCTTTAATATTACATTGCTTTCCTGGCTCCTGAGTAAGATCACAGATCAATCTAGAATTTACATGGTATATGTAATACTTTTATATTTTGCATAAAAATAATGTAGGAGAAAAGTACGGACCCTGGGTCTTCTACCTTCCAGTAGTTCCAGCTGTGGCAATACTGGCCTGCTGTGCTTTTTATCCCTTGTGCAGATATGGATATTAATTTCCAAAGCAACAAAGTTTAAAAAAAGCCACACCAGAATACACTGGGAGTGTATGTCATACAAAATTGCAGTATTTATTTCATCATTTTCTTGGAGAATATGTACTAGCTGTTCCAAATTACAGGTGTCTGTTAAACAAAAACTAATTTATACACACAGAAATTGTGTCTGCTGGAATTTGCATAGTTGAAATGGGCCCCAGATGTTGCAGTTATGTAAGGGCCTAATCTAAAGCCAACCAAAGAGAGACTTGTGGGCTTCAGATCACGCCAATAAGAACATTTTCAGAAGAATTAACATTGAAGGAGATTGCAGTAAGCTAACATTGTCTGTAGCTATTATAAGTCTAAAATCAAAATATGTGGATGGAGGGGTGTGCCTTATTCACTATGGATGGAGTTAAATTTGTATTTTAGTGGGGAAAAATGTGACATGAATTATCTTTAACAAAAAAAAAAGCCCCTTCATTTAAATGTTAAGCCAAACTGTATGTATCTTAAAAGCCATAATTTTTTCTGTTTGCTTAAGTATTTTTTGTGGAAGTGGTTAATTTTTTTTTTTTTTTTTTTTTTGTGAGATACTTTTGAAGTAGATCTCTCTTCTGCTTTTAAACTGATACAGCATTACATTGCAAAATAGAAATTAAACTCCCAAAGGGATTTAAACCTTTGGTAGGTTATTTTGTGGGGTTATTTTGTGGGTTATTTTGTAAGGCTTTGCAGTGATGGAATTGCCCTGTCACTACCAGCATCCTTTCCTCTGCTTTTGTTTTCCTTTATCCATTTCATCTTAATGACCTGAAAAAACCCCCACAAAATGAACAAGTAGTTTCCTACTAAGCCAGGTATGTCACTGTCCTCCTAGAGGAGTCTGACAAGTGCTGGGATGGTAGAGGGAATGGAAACGCCTGGTGGGGGTACCAGGGATGGGGGCAAGAGAGGATCTAGAGCTCTGCTCTTAGATACAGTGTGAATTTATTTAAACCTTTAGTTTAGCTGGTTTATATGATGTTTGCATTTTATGTGCCGCACTCAGATTCCTGTAAATTTCCTAACACATCTCTCAGTGCCATCTTCAAAGTTCATCTAGTGCTGAAACTCCTTCTTAAACTGTACTCTGAATCCTGCTTGCCTAACCAACACTTAACAGCGAAATGTGGTTGTGCACTGATCATATTTGGTGGATCTTCCAGTAAGTGTCATGAAAAAACAGGAGTGTATTTAGACTGCTCAAATCCCTCATTTCCCACTAATTTTCGCAAAGCAGTGCGTACTTGAACTCAGGAAGATCAACAGCCACGAAGATGTAATAATCCACTCTCAAATGTAGCTGATGGTCTCATGAGCAACAATTTGCAGGAGAGTTTCTTCAAGTTAGCTGGTCAAAAGTGAGGAAAATCAAGGTAGTTCTTGGTAAGCCAGGCACTCTTGTGCTTTTCAGCTGTAAAACAAAGCTGTGAACTTTTTTGTTCCAGTAGGTATCTAACAAAGTCAGATTGCCCTTATTAAAAAACACTCACCAAATTCTTCCCTGTCTGTTGCAACCAGTAACTCTGCTGGCTTGCATATTCACCTGTTTCAAACCTTAAAACGTATTTTGCAATATTTAGGGATTACAGAATTTTCTTCTTTATTTTGTGACAATTTTTTCATCTGCAGCCCTCTCTCACTTACAGAAAATAGTTGACTTTTCGTTGGCCACAAAAAGAAAAACAAGAGATTGACTTTAAATCCAGTACTGAACAAACTTTTCCTTAGAAGCAGGAGACCCTGTGTGTTGCCTTTACTAAAACTGGGCAGAATCTGGGAAAGTGATCAGTGACTGATCCTAAAGCTCAGCCCCCCCTGTGCTGGGCGTTTTGTCTTTGACTAGAAGTATCACCCAGCTGCTGTCCCAGCATCTCACCTGAGACCTGCTGTGTCAGTCAGTGTGCACAACAGCGAGCAGACTGCCCTTTGGTACAGGTCTGAGAGGGAAAGGATGAACATGAGAAACCTTTATGAACTTTGATATGTGCTGGGGAGCTGAGCGCTCTCCTGCTGACAGGGCTTGGGTGGGTTTGCATGTTTTCTGTGGACAAGCTGTTGGAACAATTTGAAAGTCTGAGTCTGATCTGTTTGCTTCTGAATTGTTCACTCTGTGCAAGCTTTGACTAATTTATTATTTCCCTTCTCAACAAAAATTTTTAGATGTCAAAATTCACATATATCAACTTTGCGTAGGCATATACAGTGTTCTGCTGTCTTGTTGTGATAAATAAAAGGGATTTTAATACTTTGGTATCTTTTGGAAAGACTGGGTTTTCTAAAAGAGGAAAGAAAACTTCTAAAGCTGACTCTTGCCAGGTGAGAGGATCTGATAACGTGTCACTTACAGGAATAGCAAAGGGAGAAATATGCACCTTCAAATAGGAAAAGGGAACAACTTGGGTTGTAGTTAACTCAACCTGGGCTCTTTGTATGAGGTACCTGAATACCTAAAGGGCCAACTGAGGCAGCTCAGAAAGATGAAGTTCTATTCTGGGAAATCATGTAAGTCTGATGAGATACTTGATGACTGAATAAAAGCAAATGTGATATCTGAAGTAACTGAAGGAAAAAAAAGCATTATCTGCCTTTAAAATGGGAAGGAAAGGCAAAACTGAAAACATTTCCAGTATATATATATATGTATGTATTAGACCTAGATATGCAGATTTATGAATAGTCATGCATATACTCATCAGCAAATGTCAGATAACATAATTCATAATGAGGCTGAATTACAATAAATTGCCTTAATTTGTTTGCCATATGCTAAACATGCCCACATGTCCACATATGGATCAGCTGAAGCACAATAACTTGGTGATAAGAAAAATTACTCATATGTCTTAAGGTTTTAACACTTCTGAGTTACTGACTGTGTGATCTCTTTAACAACTCATTTTTGATTTGGTTTATCAAAAAGAACTTTTATAGACTGACATCCATCTTGCTTTGTTACACAAAAAGACAAAACCAAAGCATCTTAAACATTTACAAGCAAGCTTCTATATTACTGAGTATTTAGTTAATCGGTACTTCAGTTTTCTCATGTGCTTAATGACATTTATAGTCCAAACATAGTAAAATTTCATGAAGTTGTGTTTAAAATTAATTTAGACTTCTGATGAAATCGCTGTGTAAATATAAAGTATTAAGATTTAAAGTTAAGGCTACTTCTCCATTAGAACTATATGAGATTAAAGAACGAATTAAAATCGTAATCTCTGAAATAACTGTGTTCCTGTTCTCTTAGTAAAGATGAGTTTTTCTGTAAGGGGTTGAAGGTCTTTGTTCTAAGGCACTTTAATTTGTCAAGTTATACAGCAGATACCTTTTAACAGATCTGATACTTCTTAGGTGATGATTCACCCTCTTGAGCAAAAAAGGGTGGAAGTCATCTAGCACTTACTGTATACTGGGTCCATGCTGTTTGCTGCTCAGAAGTAAAAATAAAATTTAAAAAAAAAGAGGAATAAAAATAGGTGTTTCTATTCTATAACTGAAAGATTTAGGGAGCTTTTGAAACTATGATTGGTACCAGCAAATTTTTCTATTGCTGTTTCTACATTTTAAATTATCTCATTACTGTGTTTTCTACTACAAATTTCTTTAGTTTCAATATGGTGATACCAAAATTTTCCATGATGACAGTGTGGTCTTGCAAGCTTAGTTTCAGTATTCTGTAAAATCTGCTGAAGGGCAGAAAATAAGCCCCTGGAATGAGAGCTGCGCTGTCCTAATTGTGATATTCCAGCTGGGACTGTGCTTGTGTATTCTTCAGAGTAATTCTGATTTGCCCCAAGATATTTGTGTCCCACAGCATGTGTTAAACTTTTTAAGGATAATAACTTTGCTAAAAAGCTTGCTCAGTAATTTTACTGTTAACCCCCAAACATTATTAATACAGTATTGCATCAGAAATTGCTATACTTCTCACAGCCTTCTAAAATTGTATTTGCTGAAGTTTACTGTTTGCTTCCTTGGAAACCAGTAGTTGTTTCAACATTTTGAGTTTAATACCCATCCTAGAAATGCCTTATGGAAGTCAAAATAAATCGTGCTAGAGGTTGTCAGTGTTCTGTGTATTTTTCTTTTCTGAGTCTATTTCAGGTAAATAGAAATGTCTATTTAATGAGAAATAAAGGCAAAGTTTCTACTTATTTAATTCTCTTTTGGCATCCAAAGTGGACCTAACATGGATACTGAATTCTGAAACAGTGGTAAAGTTGTAAGAATCCTGCATTCCCATAGTCCCCTTAGAAAAGGAAAAAAATTAGAAAAATCTCTGCAAACAACCAACCACCTGATCAGGTATTAATCAAAAGTCACTTCTTGTTTCAGTGAGAGAGTATTTTTAACAATATGGTATGCAGATAATATAAATAAGAAATGGCATTTTGAGAGAATAACTTTATATTGCTCAATCTTGGTCCACCTTAAAAGTGACTGTGTGAAAAAATGTGTAGGAACCAGTTAATAAAAACAGAACCCAGTCTGAGGCCTTTGTTTAAAAGGGAAAAAAAAATCTGGTTTGATAGTTATTGTGAGACATGTAGATAGGGTCTGCCCTTCCCTCTCCAAGCACTGTCAGCTTTACAGAGTCTACACACAAGGTCAGTATTAAGAATTCGGCCTTTGAAAATAGACAATGTTTTCAGCTCTCATGGACCAAAGGTTGGGCTTTGTGGGGCTTTGCTTGCCTTGCATGCCTGTTAAAGACCAGTTTTGAGTCATAGGCAGAGGAGAACATTGCCCAGCTCACTGAGCAGCTGGAGCCAAAACAATGTGCTTGTTGCTACTCTGAGGAATCACTGCCTCGGCATTCATTATCTCAGTGGTGACAGAGGGGGAAGTGGCTTCTCTGGAGCTTTTTTTCTTTTCGTACCATTCCTTGCCTGTTGCTGCCTGCTCCTTTCTCCTCCTTACTACACCTCCAGAAGCCTCAGACCAATACAAATGTGTCTTTCATCCTTAATTACTTCTAACCTATGCTCTTATTTTAAGCCAGTTGACCTTAATCTTGCAAATTCTTAAACTCATTAGGGCCAATAATATTATGCATGTAAGTTTTTCTGATTATTTCAGTTGACTGGCTACTATATAGGAGTATTGCCATGATGAAATGTCTAGCGAGAGTTTTTTAGTATTGTAGTTTATATAAAAATCATGAGTAAGGTTCATTTATATGTGTCTTCTACCATAACAGGTCCTCTACCTTAGATACAGTCAAGCAGAATTTTCCTTTAAAATGGAAAATTTCCAACTCAAATTGATATTTACAGCCTGAAATTCCAGCATAATATCTCCGTGGGTGGGGGAGAACAAAAAAGGATCTGTATCCACAAGCATCAATAAATGGATTATGCAGTGTTTATGCTCAGTTGCCTCTCCTGTTTCTGGCTGCAGAGCAGTTGTATGTTACCAGGGGGCCATGCATGTTGCAAGCCATACATCTGAGATGAATAAAATGTGATGTTACTCCAGCAAGTGTGCAGGCTTCGTCCTTCAGAAGCTGACATCACCGTGAGCACGGAGCCCTCCCACTCCTCCTTGCTAATTGATGGTGACAGGCTCTCTGCTGAGCTGTCCCTAACGAAGGGGCTGAATCAGATCAACAGCTGAGAGAAACGGCCAGCAAACAGTGTTGTTCTGTAGAGACAAAACCTGGGCCCTTTAAACCAGGCCTCAGGATACAGGTATTTCCAATAATGGCTAATGTGGGCTGACTTGCTGAAGTTTTCGCTGGCGCGCTGCTTGGCGTCGGAGGTTTTGCTCCTGTAAGAAGTGTTGCTGCTGCTGGAAGGGCTGGCCTGCTTGGAGTGAGGCTGGCATGCTTGACAGACGCCTGATGTCTCCTCAAACTAAGCACATTGCTCCTGGGGTAAGCATATGTGGAAGGAGTGCAGGCCAGATGCTCGGGAGCCCTTTAATTTTACAATGCGATGTAGAGGCTGGCTTGCAAGTTAACTTAATTACAGTTAAACTGTTTCACTTTGTTCTCATTTAGCCAAGCTGAAATGTTGTTGAGAAATGTGCCAACCTTTTTGTGGAAGTCCAAACCATACTTTTGAGTTTCCTTTTTTGGAACATACTAACTTGACTTACAGTTTGGAAAAACTCTAAAAAAATGAGTTGAGGGGGAGGGAAAGCACTTGCAGGTGGCTGCTGCTGAGGGCTTCTGTCTATAACCCTATTAAAGTAGTTAAAAGGGGCTTGCTGTTTGTTCAGTGATTTTGGGGATTGTGCTAAATTGTTTTCTTCTCAATATGAAAGCAATGGGACTCTCTGCTGGCAGTAGCTTGAAGTACATTCAGGCACAAACGTTGTTTTTGTTCGGGTTAGGTTATAAGACATTCATGAGTTTTGGTATTGCAGCATTTGATCATGTATGTGTATCCTGAGGCCAGGGACTTCCAGTAGCAGACATCCTACTACAGATGTGCTATGAAATGAAATTTAAATAGATGACAAATATTATTTTTAAAGTTCTAATGGATGTGCCTTTTCTTTTTACACTGTATAAAATAAAGGTTGGAGATTAAAATAAAATTAACATAAACATAAATTTCAGCTGAATGTTTGGTTTAAGCTTGCGTCTTTCTAGAACATTTATGAGATATTTTAATAAAGTTGCCATAAAAGGACAGTACCTTAAGCATGACAGTAGCTTTCAAGAGATAATTCTGAGAGAACTCAGGGACACTGTCTTGTGTAACAGCTGCTCCACAGATTTTTTTCTAGAAGGAAATCAGATTTGGATCATTGCTATTCCTGGGTTATTTAGGGATCTCCACACAGGACACTGATTAGTTATTGCTAATATCCATTCTTTTCTCCTCTTATGGGATAACTTTTCTTTATGAACAACTTCTTTTTACTCCAGTTAGACTATGCTCTTATGTTATGTTTGGGGAAGTAAGACAACAGTGGGTCTTACAGGAAGTGTAAGGGTACAACTACTATGTACAATTCCACTGGGCTTTGTTTTGGCATATATGTTTAGAATAGTAGAAATCAGCTACTAATAGAATCACAGAACCATTTAGCTTGAAAAATATCTGCACAATCATCGAGTTCAGCCATAGCTATAACTGCCTTTGGTCTTTTCTTATCTAATTAATATAGTAAAAAGCTTAAGTCTTTATGCTTTAATTTACATACAAGCATAAAGGAGTTCTGATAAACAATATGTTTTGGGATTCGCTGACAATCCTGATGTAAGTGGGGAGAAATCAGAACACAGATTTTTTTGGTGTGAAAAAGTTGTTGTAAAATCAAAAAACAAATCAAATTAGAAAAAGTTGTTTTCCTCATATCACATAATGAAGAAGTCCAAGTTCTATTTAGCATGCTCATAGAGGTCCTGTTAGATGGAGGAAGAAGTTATTGTCTGACAGGGTAAGGGGATCACAGGGAGTGGTGCTGTGGATGTACAGCCCTTGTGAACTGAGAAGCAGCAAAAAAGCAGGATAGGTGACGTGAAACAGAGATGGAAATAAGTAAAAGGGATGCAGCCATGTACATGGAGCCCTCAACATTTGGTCAACCCTTCTTTCAAAGTGGTAATTGATTCTGTTCCTGTTTCCTCAGTTTTTATTCTAGTCTCCAGGTATGTCATGAGGGAAAGATTATTTAGCTTTGCTAATGTGAATTTTGGCTGTAGTCAGTTCTTGTTCAGAAGCATTTTACAGGAAGCTGTGCTTGCAAATTAGCATTTTTTTTAGCAGTACTAGTCCTCAGACATTATCTAATTGAAAAAACAAGTTGTTTAAATATCTAGGAGGAAAGTAATCAGGAAGATTAAAGAAGAGATATAGCTTGAGAACTTTCATATTGTTGGCATGAATATTTAAGTAAATTTAGTGTTGATTATAGTCTTTTAAAGACATTTGTTGCAACAAAAGTAGATTCAAATAATTTAATTGACCAGAAATTCAGATAACTGTTTTATGAGTACATTTTTGTATATTGCCAGATTTCACAATGTCCCTTGGAACAAGTTGACCCCTGCTGTAGTCAAGTTAATTAAAATATTATAGTAGGATGAAATAAAAGAATACTTACTGCATAACCACTGATATGTTTTCACCATCAACAGTCATTGTAACATAGAAATTCTGAAGTGTGGAAACTTCAGTAACTGCCAAAGTGTAAGGACATTTTGTCTTTACCTCACCCTCTATGCAGAGAAGTGGCATCTGCCTTTTTCCAATTTACCCAAATTTACCTGAATTTATATTTTTAGCATCAATGCAATACATATTTGCTGCTGATACTTTTTATTCAGTTTTCAAATAGCAATGAGCAAGCCTAGGAATTCATAAACTTGAAAGGGCAAATTTTGCTATTTGCTTCTCAGGATCCCTGGTGTGGAGCTGCCACAAAAAAAAGGGTGTAAAAGGATGGGAGGTAAAGTGCTTTGAAACTTCAATTGCATGCAGATATCCATTTTATAGGCTACTAAACCACTGGAATGCTTTATTTCAAATTGGGGTTTGTTTGTTTGTTAGTTTGTTTGGGGGGGTTTTGGGGTTTTTTTGGGGGGTTTGGTTTTTTTGTTGGGGGGATTGTTTTTTTTGCTATGGGCCAAAATACAGACGTCAGAATTTTGAAAATAGGTTTTCTAATTACATATGACTAGATAAATTTTTGCAAATATTCCTGAAGTCCGTTGTTATAAGTGCGGTATTTCTTTACAATTGTTTTTGCACCGGTGTTGCTGCAGGTACATGGCATAAAAGCCTGTGGTTTATACTGTACTCACAACTGCTTAATAGCAGCAACCAGTGTTCTGTGACAATGATGATTTGAAAATTTTCTGACTGACAGATAAATGTTTACATTGCTGCTCACGGCATCAGCTTATATTTAAACAAGCTGCTGAGTATTAAAGCGTATGGACAGTCTTTGTATAACAGCTCTGATTTTTTAGGTTTATTTCCTAAGACAAGATTTATGCAATCCCACTTTCCATCTGTTAGTTGTGCTTCTCAGGAACTTCAGTGGCCGATTTAAACCAGTCTTGCAGAGGTCTCAGAAGCACTGAGTGATTATAGCAGAGCTTCTTGGGGGCTGGAGGAGCTGTTAAAGCCATTTCCTCAAGGGGCCAGTGCAGGAGATGCAGAGGCCTCTCTGGCCTCCTCTCTGGCATTCAGAAGGCAGCATCCATCCAGCCAGAGAACACAACTTTAACTCTGCAACACAGTGAACAAACGCTCACTCCTGCTCAGCTCATGGGAAGGGAAGAGAAGTTTGGGAGGGGAGGGGAGCTGAGGGTACAGAGCATGTGGTGTGTAGGGAATATGAGAGAGCTGAAGGTATTGTGGAGGTGTGTGTGGGAACCCAGGCTTCATTACTTCTGCTGTCACTAAACAACTTTTTTTCTTCAGCTCATTAATGATACATTGCATTTTGCAGTATTTTACTGGGTATAAACATCCATTTCTTTTTCTGAATGTTTTGAGGCTGCTGAAAGGATGCTCTCAGATTGATGATTTATAATATTCATTGCTTAAAAATTATTAGCTGGCTAGTTAATGGTATTGGTAGAATATTAGTATCAGAAGAAAATATAATTTTAAAGCTCTGTTAATTTCTAGATACAAAAGCTAAATTTCACTTTGAGTAAGTTTATGCTGATCAAAGGGTGCCTGTAGAAAGACTGGTTTACAGACGCAGTAATTGTCTCAGTGTCTTCTCAGTTTGACAGAGTCCTCAGTCAAGTATGTATTCTCATTTCTGTTCAATTCCCACAGTCTTGAGTACACAATTCAGCAGCTTGCTTCATTAGGACAGAGTTTGCTTGAAAATCTCTGTGACCAAAAAATGCTTGGGGTTTACAATTTTCTCTCTCATTAAAAGCCTTGCAGTTGGGGGTTGACTAAAAGACCTTTGACTGTTCCTTCCCACACAAGATATTCTATGATTCTATGATTTTGCCTATTTGTTGGAAAGGTTCTGGTAGGTTTTCTTTGTGTCACATTTGTATATACTTTATCATTTTTGTAAAATAATAAAGTTGTTTCTATGAGCTAACAATGAAACAAGTATTTTCAGAGTCATTTTGAAAGAGTCACCATTTGCTCTCTAGAAACTTCTAAATTAATATATAGAGGTGACATTGGAAAAAGTAATTTTTGAAGTTTTAAAATTCTGCTTTTCAGCAATATTTGCAGTTTGTCTTGGAAACAGGGTCACTTTGGTGTGTAAGAAACAGGTTAATGCTTGATTACATAATGGTTTGAATAGCTGATGGTATGGTGGAATGCTGGAAAAGGCACTTTCAAACTAAGCACTTTGATAACTTCCTGCAAAGTTCAGAGTAAATCAGTGAGTTCCCAAGACATCATGATATTTTCTGGCTGAATGTTTTCTGTCACGAAAACGTGATCAGATTCTATCACTCTGATTTCACATGGATCTCCCAGCTTCACTAGAACTTGAATAGAGGTAAACAGAGCAACTAGCCCTGTAACGGCAGCAGTATTTCATTTTAGGAGAAGTTTAAGGTGCCAGAACTGAACTGCTTGAGAGAATAATTTCCTTCTTAAATTTTAAAAGAAACTTCCTGCATTGATGCTGGTTTAGTGTAAATCCATTATTCTGTTCATGTCATGGACAGCACAATATACAACTTAGGTTCAGTTTTATGAATTCAGGAGAGGAGAAATTCTTGCATCTTGGAATTCAAAATACTGACTTTTTATAGGTTGTTACCATATTAAGATCACCAATTATGGATCTGATTAGAATTTTCATATTATTGACCTTTTACCCACATGTTAAATCAAAGGTCTAGCAAATTTTTTGTACTTAGGAGGAGTTTCTCAGTGACTTCAGAAATCTGCATCCAACACACCGTAGTATCATAGATTTGAACCTATTAAAGTGGAGGATGACTTCTGAAATACAGGATGTAGAAAATGGCTGAATGCCTTTCTTGGAGTATGAGAGTTCTGCAGTCTGGGACAGAGATGGAGAACCCCACACAGAAATGCAGTTTGAGATGTGCTCTTTGCTTTGGTGCACGAGCCCTCAGTGCTGTCAGCATAGGGGAACCAGGCTGTTCAAAGCATTCTTTTTATGGACGCCAGTTGGAAATTGCAGCAAGAGGGAGGGGAAGAAAATGTGCAAAACAGAAAAATGCAATTGAAAAATCACATTTTTACATTTTACAGTTATATCTAGGTTATAACTGAGAAAAAAAAAGTCATTTCAGTGTAGAAGAGAAAAGACCTTTGCACCTTCTTACTCTCTGCCAAGTATTCACCTTCTTACTCTGCTAACAAGATTCTGTTGATTTGAGTGGACAAGGAAGATTGACTGAAAGTACCTTACCTTCATGAAGCGTCTCGTCAGGGCAATTCTGCACAGGTTGTTGTAACACGTTGCATTAATTCTCTGTAAGGAGCAACTCACTGTACTTATTTAATCCCTTGCATTGCAAACTGCTGTCTCTGCCTAGTTGACACTCTGGTTCCTCTGGCCATGTTTTCATGCAACACGCTGAGTTCCTAGCCAGGGTTACACATCTGGCTCCCTGCTCGTTAAACTGAAGTACATTTCTGTTGTGCCAGGGTGACACCCAGCCTCATATTATGGTGAGAGAGCCATAACAGCAGCACCTATGCTGCCTAAATTCCACTTAATTCCTATTTTGAGCTCTGAAGTGGGTCACAAGAGATACATAGTCCTTTCTGCAGAGACAAGTTTTTCAGCTTTCACATTTCACCAGAACTCATTTCACTGGAGCTTGTTAAATTGCACAAGCTAGTCCATCAAAAATCAAACATAATCCAGATTTTAGGCTTGCAAAACTGTGGCCATCAGAAATATTAGAGGTTTCAAAAACAGTAAAAATGAGAAATGGGAACTGACATTTGAAGAAGCAGTGAGGCCAAAGAAACCACAATGTTTGGTGATAATCAATAATTTAAATTGATGGAATTGTGGACTGATGGCTTGTGCCAAAAATGCATAAACAAAGGCAAAGTGAGTCAAAGTGACTCCTGTGGCCTGCTGTTGTGGCTCTCTTGGTTAGATGCATTTTATTTTCTGAAATGAGAACAGGATTTGGAGGTATTAGTTGCTCAAGTTTTACGAGCACTTCTGTAAATGTGATTTTGAGATATGGTTGGATGTTTTAAAAACCAAAACCATTTTAAAGGCACAGGAGTTCGGATGTCTCCTCCGTGAACTATCAGTTACTGAGTTAATGTCCTGAGTATGGGAATTGCATGAAGATTGTCCCAGAGGACAACCTGTAAGTGGATCACAGTTCTCAGGATGTGGATGTGGCCAGAGAATAATATTCCCAGTAGTCTGGGGTGGATCCTGTGCACAGCTACGAGCCAAAGTTATCCCTCAGTCTCCAGCTCTGGGCAACAGCATCTAGCCATGATGGAGCTGCTCGTGGTACTTGAAACATTTCAGTGCCCCCAGAAGAAGACAAGTGCTGAGTGTGAGACGTGAAAGCTTTCACTGAGCTTAAAACCCCCTGTTTATTTAATGTTGCATTCATGTAGGGGTAACACTATAGAGTTAAAGTAGCAACCTTTCAGTGGAAAGATGTATTTTTTAAGGAAAAATAGCCAGCACAAGCTGTTTTTACAGCATTGTGCAAGTTTTATATATTCTACTTCAAGATATTAAGTGTTCTCTGTGAAGGTTGTTTCTTCTATTGATATTCTTGTGCTGTAGATTCATTTCCCTTTTTGCAATTAATATAGCAAAGTGAACATTATCTCCTTTTTAATACTCAGGGTATTACTTCTTTTAAATATGATTGTTGAATTAATTTTTCTTCCAACCACTTAAAGCTCTGACAGAATTTACTGCTGTTTAAGAAGTGTTTGGCAGCACATTCAGCTGCAGGTGACTTCTGTGACCATCATAGACCAGCAACATGTTGAGCACTTGAATTGTTCTTTCTGTCTCTATCCCTGTTCTCTGTGTTTCACTGCAGCAAGGCTTTAAGAGGACAACGTTCCACATGACTCTACATCACATGTAAAAATAAAAATAAAAAATCTTGCCTACACATGGGAACAATCACCTATGGACAGATTTTCCAACTTTATAGCATTTATAGCACCTCTCCAATATCTCAGTGAGGCAGAGGATTCATAATACAACAGGTATTTGTATTATGTATCTGTAATACAAATGTTTTCAAACATGCTGTGTTCCTGACACTCACTGTGAGTTGGGTTAAATGTTTTAACATCTGACTGCAGGGAGAACAGCAGCTTGTTATTTCTGTGACACTGTGAGAACATACTCACGTTATCTTTCAGTGCAGCAGGAGATATCATGTGCCCCTAATGTATGTATGTTTGCAAGTTGAGAAGTTAAGTCTGCTGTTAGTGTTATCACTGCTGTATCCCGAAATAGAAAAGCGCAGGCAGATTGGATTGTGTTAGAGAATGGTAACCATAATAACCAATAACAATCTGCAAATGATAAGTTGCTTTAATGTTTAAAAATAAAATTTATATAGCATTCCAGTACTTCCATGGGCATACTTTCAGATTTTATTATTCATTCATCTTAAGCTTGGTTTTGAGTTTTAAGATGTGACATTAATCTTAAGGTAAGTGTTTCATTTTTGCACCTTGAATTAGTTGACACTGGTTTATTATATACCTAAATTAAATCTCACAGAATAAAATTTTACTTAACAACCCTCTTTCAGACGTACACCATCTGTAAGAGAGAATTACAAGCATCCTACGTGATGCATGGAATTTTATGGAAGGAGATGGACTTTGATTTTATGGTTGGTTATAAAATGGATAAATTCAGAAAAGAAATACAAAGTCTTCTGGAAATGAATGCAGAGTTTCTTGATAATCTAGAATCTGCACCATGTTCAGGGATGCTGCCCATCACTTCTGCTGATACTAAAATTAAACAAACAAACAAAAAAAACCCTTTTAACTTGCCCCAAACCGTGCTGTTTCTTTTGAGGGATGCTTTTAAAAGAAAGGAAGGTATCATTCAAGAGAAGGAAGAGATCCAGATTGTGTCCTGGCCCTGCCATGCCTCTCCTTGCACACAAAGGGGGATGACCCTCAGCACACAAAGAGGGATGTTTAGCAGGAGTCTGGGAAACTCCAACTGAATTTCTTAAACCTGTCATGAAAGTGTCTGAGCAATGTGGTGCTATGAGCAAGCTTTTAACTCTTCTGCATGTTTCCAGTCTTCCTTGCTGAGGCAGTCCTAACATTTTCATAAAACACTTGAATGTTTGTTAGAAGGTGGATGGAGTCCTATTTCAGTTGTTCTTAACTGCTGAGACACCACGGTTACCACCACACAGCATTCAGAGAGTTACAACAGCAATGAGAAGAACTGGAAAAGACCCGTTCTTCTAAATGTGCTGATGTCCAGAGGAACAAGTAAGCCTGGGCTTCAGATCCATGCTGTAGCTCTTTCAGGACAGTAACAACTCCTGAACATTTAAGTTTATGCTGCTGGAAGTGAGTGATCACTATGGGAGAAAATCAATGGAAGAGCTAAAATTCATAGGAAAAACTAAAAAATTAGTTGCTAATCATCATTTTCACATATAAGTAACCTTGTTAAGAAATTATTCAGTGCTGGTGCGGGATGAGATGGAATGGGATAGTTTGGATGCAGGGTAATAAAAGTGAAATAGCTCTTGCTCTTTCATCCCATATGTGAGAGGGAACAAGTTATTCAGAGTTTTTTGCCAAAAATTCCTTTAACATGAAACATTCACATTTACAAGAGACAATTCTTGTTGCTAGCTGTGTAAAGGAGTTACAAGCTGTTGACATTCTTCACTGGGATTTGAATTTGAATCTGAATTAGGTAAGAGAGAGTCAATTGCTTTCCATTAGAGTTCCTGAAGTAAAAAATGTTGTTACTGTTGGATACAAGTTGAAAGATTCTTGTTTATCAAGAAAGGTCTGTTTAGTCTATTAACCTTGACAACCATGTCAGCATTTTTTTCTGTTTGTTTTCCCAAAGGCACTGTGTTGAAGTACTATGATATACAAAGCTATTTATAGTGTAGACAGTTCATAGCTATGCTTAAAAGACATGGGTCAGGGTTTAAATACCAGAGTTAAATGCTATTCTCTTTGACAATATGAAAAGTCATTATCCTTAATCCTTGAAAATTAAAATGGAGAGATGGAATCCCTAAAATATCAATGTGAATCAGATATTTTTTTAATTAATTTTTTTTGCAGTTTCACAGAGTGATTGAGGCACAAAGGAACCTCTGGAGCTATTCCAGTTACCTGCTGAGAGCAAGGCCACCTAGATCTGGCAATCCAAGGCCTTGTTCAGATGGCTTTTGACTATCTCTAAGGATTGAGACTCCACAACCTCCCTGGGCAATCTGTGCCAGTGCTCTCTCACCCTCATAGTAAAATTTTAAAAATACAACAAAAAAAACCCTATCACTCAAAAAAAAAAATTCTCCACATTCAAATGTATTTTCCTATATTTCCATCAATACTTACTGCTTTTTGCCTTTTCATTAGAAGTCACTGAGAAGTGTGGCTCTGTCCTCTTTGCTCCCCTTCCACCAGATACTATACATCTTAATAGATTTTTATGAAAGAAACAAAATTTAGGGCAGCAATCAGGGAAAACAAAGTCCACACATATTGAGACACCTGTGTTTGTACCTGTTTGCCTCTGTTAACACATGATTAAAATTATTATTGCTGTATTGTACACAGATGAGCAAAAGCTACTTTAAAAGAGCTTGTATACAGTAGAAGGCTAAGTAAGTGATTTATTTTATCCTTGTGATTTATTTCATCATTTCAGACTGTACTCTTGACTCTCACAGTCACTGTACTTTATTTTTCTTTAGTCTGAATGCTGGTTCTTAAGGCCCAGTCATCATCAAGTCGTCTCTGTCACGCATATGCAAGAATATGTCCTGCTGGCAGTGCCAGTTGAGAGAAGCAATTCCACCCTTAGCTTTGTTTCCACCTTCCACTTTTAGACCTATTTCTGTGGCTTTGACACTTTCTGCCTTCATCCCAGTTCCATTCTATCCCAAAAATAGAGTAGCAACTTTGTCTCTTGCTGAAGTCTCCAACTTAGAGGTTTTCTAATGGTCCTTATTTGTTTGCTCAGCCAGTTCTGCCCAGGCATCCCATCTCAGCAGGTCCACACCGTTCCACTCCTCCCTGGTTACCTCCTAGCTTTAGGCTAGTCGGGCAGCCAGCTGTCTCTGTGAAGGCCTTTTCAAATCCTATTGTGCTCCCTGCCTACCATGAACATTTTTCTTGCATAACCTTAATTCCTGTCTTCTGGCCTGGTTTATACTCTCCTCCCAGTGGGTCACACTGCTTCCATCCATCCTTGTTCTGCGCTCTGATTTTCTGCTTTTCCCATCCCACCACCTCTCCAGCCCCATTGTTCACAGATTCCTTTTTCCAACCTCTCTTTCCCTCTCCATGGCCCCCTCCCACTCTCCCATTTCCTCCACTTCTCTGCTTGTTCTTTCTGTGTGGATCATGGCATTCCATCTGCAAGGGTCAGCACTGGTGAGACACTGCCCACCCTCTGCTGGCCAGTCCCTTGCCACACTGAACTACTGGGGGCAGCAAAAAAACCCAGTGCTGTCACTTAGCTGGGAGTGGAGCACAGGTCATCCAGCAGTGCTGTGCTAAGTTTAAATACCCTCAAACAGATGTGGCATTTTTGCAGACTTTTAACACTTGAACCATAAAAGCTATATGCAAATTTGCTTTGTGGAGCCCTGAGACAGACTTTGGTACCTGTCATGATGTTTCAATTCAAGAAGGCAATGAGCAATTCAGCTTATTTACTGTCCAAGCTGCCAGACTCTGGCTGCTTGTACTGTCTGTAGTAAGAATTACTTGTGACATGAAAGTCACTTATGGTGACAGTCTGAATAATGCCCTAAGTCTCTGCTGAGTATATGTGAACTTCAATCCTCCCTGATTTCATACTCATACCCAAAGTACAGGAGCTGATGAAATGATTTAAAAAAACCTAAAATTATCATAATTTTTAATACATAAAAAGTATGTTTTCCTTGTTTTTGATGTTAGGAGTACTTGTAATATTCCTGCTGTTTTTTTTTTTTCCCCAAATGTAGTTGTGAGAGCCATATCAAAAAGGGAGCAATCAAGCTATTTCAATTGCTTACAAGAGCTGTATCAGACAAGCAAAGTAATGCGTGATGACATTGGCTTTGCCTAATATTGACAGGTGTGGTTTCACAGTAAAAACACTGTGCAGAAAAGCTTAGGCAATTACATTAAAGCTAATAAGTGGGTGTGACCACACTCATTCAGCATCAATAGGAGGAACCAACTTTGTCAAGTGGTTATTACATTCCAGTAGAGGTGTCTGATGCCTGTTAGCCTCCATGCAGGAATGGTGCATGTTTTATTTACTCTCTGGGAATGCACTATTATGATTTTATTTGAAGTGTAATTTGCAATTGATATAATGTGAAGTGACCAGTTCAGCTGACAGATTAAACTAATGCTATTTTGTAAACATATGCTTGGAAATAAAAAAAGTCTTCTGATTTCTAATTTGCCCTTTCCAACCATTTTCTTGGGTTTAACTCTGTTTGTGGATATATGTAAGAACTTTAAAAAAAAAATCCAGACTCATGAGTCATATCACATATAGTCAACAGAGGACTAAAGGTCTGTTTTGACAGAGAAAACAGATTGAGAGAAGAATATCCTACTAACTCACGCAAAGAAACTGAGTTAGTCAAGACAAGATCTATTTAGAATAAGCAGGGGATGATGCAGGGAAAGGAACAGGGAAGATATTTACAATGTATTTGAACTGCTTCATTTGCTGCTTTTGTTAGGAAAGAGGCCTTGTTCTCTTTCTTCTGTGGAAGAGAAGGAAATTGAGTAGCACAAACTGGTTTTCAATGCTATATCTTGTCATGAGATGTTTTCTATATTATATTAACTTGATTATAGATATAAATGGGCAAGCATACACCCACACATTTCCTCCTTAAGACATTACGTATTCCATATTTTTTCTTAGTGGTTATGTATAGTTCTGGTTATAGGATATAGTGCTAGCAGCAGCATGAACTATAAGGAATTGAGAGGACTGAGCTGAGAAGAGATGGGTTTCCTAGTGCTGTTTGAAAGCAATTTTGATCAGGGTTGTGTTAATGGATGGCGACTGGCGGCCTCTTCCTCTGTTGTAAAGAACAGCCTTTCCCAGAGGGCAATATTTTTGTGTGCCTGGTTTACTTTATGCCATATTCCTAAACCATCTTTAACGGGATTTATTTTTAAGCCACATTTTAATATTAGTTTTGGAATGCAGTTGGTGAATTAGTCTCTGTAGTCTTTTAGTTGTGTTTTATCCTGCTCTTTGGCTGCTTTTACTCTTTCTTGCCTGCTCTGCCTGGACTCGAAGTCGGCCAGGAGCGAGGGGTCCTTGGATTCTTCTGTGCCGGTGCGGTGTTGCGTGCTGGATCCGCTTCCCGTGCACTGGAGGTAGCGGGTGTAACTTTCCAGTTACCTGAGCGCCATTGTGCTACAGAGATAAAGTTACACGTGTTTACAGAGCAGTCTGGGACTAATCCGTGCGAGGAAGCAATGAAGTGAGAGAAATATAGAAAAGGGGAACTATTCTGGGCTGCTCGTTCGCTTGTTTGTTTGTTTGTTTTTCAGACGAGTTTTTTCTTTTTTAAGAGACATAGTGAGATAGCTGCCTGGGTTTCTGCAGCACTGTCAGAGCAGCGAGGGGTGCGTGTGAACCGAGCTCCCCACGGCTCACCCAGTGCTGCGGGCTCGCCCTCGCCGCTGCATCTGCCCCCTCACCGCCCGGACCGCCGCTCCCGGCCGCTCCCGGCCGCTCCCGGCCTCTCCCGGCCTCTCCCGTCCCAGCCGCGGCTCCGCGGGCCCCACTCGCGCTTTCCCGGCCGCGCGTTTCCCCGCACACAATTTGGGCGGTGTCGCGCCAGGCGGGGCCGGGCCGGAACGCGGCGCTGCCGCCCCTCGCTGTCCGCACCGCCCCGGCTGGGGCTGCCCGCATCGCCCCGCACCTCTGCCCACATCCCCCTCACCTCTGCCCGCACCTCCCCTCCCGTCCCTCTGCCCGCCCCGCCCTCCCCGCACGGCTCCGCACGGGCGCGGGGCTGGCGCTGCCGCTGCCGCCCGCGGAGTTTCGCAGCTTTCCGTCCCGCCGGCCCCGCGGCCCTCGCAGCGGGCTCGGAGTTCATACCCGAGAGCCCCGGTGCCTCAGGAGCAGCCCAGGCGTGGGAAAGCAGCCCAGGAAGCCTGCCCGGCTGGGACGCGGGAGCTGAGGATGCACGGGAAGATCTGACTTTGGGCGGCCGGGCGCTGTGGGCAACTGGTGTCAGACTGTGAAGGTGTAACTATGTACCTTTTTGGCAGCGAGGAATACGAAGTGGTAAGATGTAAACTAGTGATTTTTTTTTTTTTTCTCAGGTGTTATTTACTGTTAATGTTCCAATCTCAGAGTTTGTTGGGCAGCTTTGAGTTTCTGTCGGTACCGTTTTTTCTGTGGTTGAATTTTAGTATTCACCAATTTGAGTGCTTTTTAAATATGACATTTTTCTTCAAGTTCTCCAAGTAGTGAGATACTATTTGCTAGATAAAACTGAATTTACTTTCCTTGTCTTGTTTATTGCGCTGTGGCGATACTGAAAGTATTTAACTGCTGAGTATTGTGAGGCTATTTGGACTCTGAGTTAAGCAAGCCCATGCCTCCAAATAATTCAGAATTTGTCTCATGCTTTGTAATGTACATAGACTACAAGAAGCTTACGGAACTGGCCTTAATAGTATGTTTGTGGGGATGTTGCCAAACCATTTCTTTTGTACAGTTCAAAGCATGTCATTGTAATGTACTGCAATGTCCATCAAATAGCTGGCTTATAAAAACCCGAACACACCCACGTTAAGATCTGACACTCTTTACTTAAGTATGTGTGTAAAACAGTGTTTGAAATAAGCTGATGATGTCAGAGAAGGCCAGAAGAAAACCACTAATAGCTCCACACTTTTGCATGATACTGTTGGCTGACATAAAAGTTTGCAATTTTGCAGGCTGTGGTTCAAGTGCTACGTTGTAAGCAAAATGGATGGATTCTTCCAGCCACACACAATTGTAACCGAGTCCAAATCTGAGGAGCTTTGGGGAAGAATGACACTGAAAAATATGTATGAACTCTACCATAGGACATCAAAATAAATTTCACAAGCTAAAAAGTGCTACATTCTTTGCATATAACTGGCAATTGCAAATGTTTTGTTTTGATTATTGAAGTTGCTCTTTGAAGTATGAAAGGGCCTTTTATGGCAGTCTGGGTTCTACAACACATTTCAAGGAATTAATTTAGTTATTTTGGTTTTTTAAATTCTTTTTCTTTCCTTTTTTATTTAATTCCAACCAGCTATGTTTTTGAGATGCAAGAAATGTACAAGACATTCAGGAAAATAAGTGCAGCTGTCTGCACATTGAACTCATTTGTGTGTGTGTGTGTGACTTGCACAAACTTCCACAAACTAAGCTAAGGAGCTGAAAAGAACTTAGTTTTTCCAAAGCAGTGAGCCACATGGCATTGCAGTGATTTTGCTATAGAATGTTTACTTGTGTATAAGAAGTGTGAAGCAAAAGAGAGTGTCAAACTTTGAAGCTTTTTAATTGGTCACGTTCAGATATTTGTAAAGGGTTGCAGATCTCTCTTAACAGACTTTTGCATTTTGGTCTTCATTCCGTTGTATCCTGTGGAGTTACTTCCTGATTTATATAGCAAGCAAGTTTGAAACTTTAAAATGTCTTGAAAATAATCTAGATGACTGAAGAATGGTGTCCAAGCTTTGGATTCAAATCTCAATCTCTTTCTCTTATGCTGTTTCAGCTTCTAAAAGAAACCAAAGTATTCTGTGTCCTAGAAAGTAGTTTAATGTTGGAGACACCTTTCCCAGGCAGGTGAGCCATCTCGTTCCAGTCCCTTTTCCATGACATAGTTGAGCAAAGTGAAATAGCATTGATAGAAAAAGCAAGAAGTTCACCATGAATTATGTGGGGTTGGGTTTTTTTAAATTTCTTTTTTTTTTCTTTTGTTCTCTTTGATATGTCTAGAGGTCCCCGGAACTGAAGTGTAATGACAGGCTCAAACAAAATGTGCCACTAAATGCAAACTAAAGTATCATTTGGGTTTTTTCTTCTTAGTTTTTCTTTAGAGCAAGACAGTTCAGGGGAAAATAGTGATGCACTTTTTTGGAGTTATTTTGGCAGCCAGACTTACCAAGATGTTTGCTTTACTCGGTGATAAGTAAAATAGAATTGATGGTGTACATAAAGTTTGAAGAACACTTTTATTGTTCAGTAAAAGCTAAATCAGTGTAAAGCTTCTATCTGTACAGATCTGTTGTTCATGAAGCCATATGCTCTGCATTGTGGAAAAGGCATTTGTTTTATCTTCCCACACAATTATTTGAGTCACTGAAGGACAAAGTGAGTGAAAATTGACAGTGAAGAATTTCAGGGTTTAATTTTAAGTTTACTATTAATTTAAAGCAATTTTAAATAAGTTTAAGGCATTCTAGCTATGCATATAAAATTTGATTTTTATCCTAGGGAGGAGACTACTGATGAAAAGAAACATAGCATCATTAAAGCATCTCTTAGAGGAATTCAGTAAATCCGTCTCTTAAAAGCCAATCTTTAAATAGAGTAATAGAGAAATGGAACTGTATGTGGTCATTGTTTGCATTTCATATCCACACACAAATGTCCATGTGAGCACACACACACATTTGCAGAAATATGAGCATCTGAAATGGTATTCTAACTCAGTTCAATTCAGAAGTGAAATGCTACAGACTGGTACTACCAGCTTTTGCTCCTGGGTGTCCACTTTGCTTTCTTTTTGTTCCTGTGTATAAACAACCTTGGATTATTAGTTTACTCTGAGTGCATAATAAGTCTAGATATTTGACAGCACTGAAAATCAACTTTGATGTCACCTCCCACCAACCCCAATTAACAAAGATAATACTGCTTAAGAACTAGCTATCAGAAGAAAAGAACTGGAGTCTATGACCACTTCATATTAAGAATAAAAACAAAATGTCATGACACAGTGACAAAAGCTGTATTTTTGAAATTAATAATAAAACCAGGTAGCAGTGGTCCTTTCCTATTTCCATTAGTATTTTCATAAATGTTCTAACTTGAGATGCACAGTGTCTTTCACATTACATTTTAAAACTTTAGGTAGATGGTTATTAAGCTCTTCATGACTGGTTAAATAAACATGTAGTATCTTTTTAGGCATTCTTTGGAACATACCTGGCAAAGTAGATTTGTTTGACTATAGGAAGTGATTTAATTTCATAAATACAGGAAACTGTAAAAAGCTGCAGGCCCAGCAGTCTCATTTGTGGCTGTAACTTGTGTGTTTAGGCCCTTTCCTGTTTGTCTGCAAAATAAGCCTCTGGTTAAAGGAAATAAATAAAAAAGCCAAACAGAGTTGGAGTAGTTCATCAAAAATGAAGCAGAAAGAGGGAGCTCCTTTTCACAGATGCCTGGTAGATTGTAGTCTGCATTAACCTCCCAAAACAGAAGCATCTAAAACTTACTCTCAACAACCTTCTGAGTTCCACATAAGGGATGAGGGGACTCTAGATGGTGCTTGCAAGTTTGGGAGGCCTGCGAGTGTGGAAGGCTCTCTCTCCTGTGCCCCCAGGCTACACTTTGCCCAACAGAGCATTTCCTATGGCTGCAGGGCATCTGCTCTTCCTCCCTCAGGTGGGCCTTGCCAGGGCTGTGGGTGCTGGGCATTTCCATCCATGTCCCTCCTGCCTTCCTGGGGCCCTGGTGGAGGTGTGCCAGGGCTGATGGCAGCAACTTGTCCCCAGTTGAGCACAGGACACCTTTAGAGTTTTGTCACTCCTTCCCACCAGCAGTCTTGCCTGGCAGACACTTTGGGCTCTGTTGTATTAGAATGATCCAATACTGTGATGGAAAGTGTAGGGTTAATTAGAATTTCTTCTGAGAAAAACCTAATCACTGGAAAGCTATTCTTTTAGCAGAGTAATTCAAAGGCAGAAAGTTTTCTTGGTTATTGGTCATTTAAGAAAAATCATTGAATTTCATTCACTCAATTGCATGCAACTTTCAGACTATTGCAATCAGTTTTTAACTTTCCTAAGAAACTCAAAACTTGGCTTTTTTTAATCTCCATAGATATTTTTCTTGGGAAAAATCCTCAGAAAGAGTGGGACACCTCTTTATAAGTTCAGTGAATTGTTTGTGATGTCCAGAGCATATGTCATGGTTGCCTTGGAAATCCAGCATTTGTCACTTGTGTTCTCCCGGCAAAAGATTTGAACTTGTCTATTCAAATTAAATCTTCACGTTTTTTGAGTTTGCCTATGTCCTCTTGAAGGATGGAGCACTTCTTTTGGAATATTAAGTATGATGTTGATAAATGCCAGTTATACTCATGGCTCCTGCCGGGCAGAATTATCTTCCAAAAAGTATGAAAATCTGTCTGCTAAATTTCTAAAGGAGGGGAATATCTTGAAGCAGTCAAATGTCATTCAGGTTTGAGAAGAGTTATTTTTTGACTGCTCTTCATGAATCAGACAGATCCCAATTCTGTGTGTACAAGCATTCTGCTGATAGGGCTAATTTTACTGTGTCAAGGGGAAAACCCCACCTGTTTTAGAAATACGCTACTATAAGTCATAGGAATCGGTAGGGAGAACACAATGATGTGTTTATTCTGAGTCATTGCTACTCACCTTGTTTCAGAAACTGAGTGAAGGGAGAAAAGGATGTTATTTAAGATCGGAGTCACTTGTAACTGTTTAGCAGCAGTAGTTTTCATCATACTGTGGATTGACATGGGAATGTATTTGAAAATCATAAATCAGAATTGCTTCTTTGGGAACCTCTCCCTTGAATTACGTGTTTATTATTACAAGGATAGTTTGGCAAATTACCTGTGGCAGAGCACTGTAAAAATTTAACTATAAGATTTTGGAATGACTTTTCCATGTTCACCTTAGTTCAACCTAAGGCAACAACATCTAATGCTATATTCAGGTAGATATGTTGTACAACACGTGAATGTAACTTGAAGTACAGACTTGAAAGGCAATCAAATTAAAATTAGTCTCTGAGGTTTACTTCAGAACCGAGTCTGTCCTTCGAAAAATCCCTTGACATTTCGATTCTTTATCTTTAAATTTTAGGAGTTTGTTCCTAGTGACAATAGCACTTGGTTAATTTTCAGCTGTAAATATTGTACAGCTGCACAAGGAGTGGAGTTATTCATGCCTAAAACCATGTGTTTAGTGAGAACTCTTATGTGAAAGAAAGAAGTGCTTATACATGAAGACAAATGGGCTCACATCCAGAGCTGGATGCAGATTTGTGAAACAGTCACCCTTAGCAAGCCTTTTTCCTCTGGATTCTCTGCAGCAGCCAAAGTGTAGAAGAAATACAGTTTTCTTATCCTAAATTGGAAAAATGAGGGTCATTCTGTATGGCATCATTCCCCATGACTAGCTCAGAGATGTCGCAGCTGTGTTTTAAGCACTGCATATGAGTTTTGGGATTTCCCCAAGGGAAGCGTGGGAGAGCTGCTGGTTTTGATGGTGTAGCCCAATGACTCCTGAAACAGTTTCACTTTAGAATAGGGAAACACTAGAGAGGAAAACCTTAATAAAACCATGCAGAGGAAACTATTGGTTATTTCTGTGTTACTCCCAAGACACCCAGTGTACTTTCCAGTTAGTGATTTGCACAACCGTAGTGACCATACTTTTTGCCCCAGAGAAAAACCAGTGTTTAATCTAACCTCCTGTAGTTTCTGTGAAGTAGATTCTTTAATAATGATGTTACTGTTTGACCTTCTTATAGCTTCTGTTTCCTTGCCTCCTGTCTTTAATTTGAATTTCAGTGACTGAGGATGGTGCCTTTTCTATTTTGACAGAATACTGAAGGTGTTTATAGTGTATCTGACCTTCCCCTACCTCTGCCCCCACAGTCCAACACATGAACAGTCAATAAAAAGGTGGGGAGCTCTGTGGAGGCCATGGGTGGAGGCACGAGCTGTAGGCTGTGTTGTGTATGTGAGTCTGTGAGCAGTGGATCAGCTGTCCCTCATGTAGAGCTCAGAACACCTGGTTTATAACACAGGGTCCTGGGGTGCATGGAGCTCTGGGAGATTACAGACAAGGTTTCTCCCTTCAGGAAATAACTTTTGGAAATAGATATTTCCGACAAAAAAAATATGAGGCAAATCAATGACTGCAATTTATCTGGATCCTTTTGCACTGGTTTAGGGCCGAGTGGTGGAACACAATGAAGGAAGGCAATGATCATTTCTCTTATGGTGGAAGAGGATCATGGTGAGTGCATGATGTTTGAGAAGCAGGTTTGTGCCTGGGGCACATGTGAGAGGGAGCCCTGTGAAAGTCAAATGATTTCTGACATTTAGAAACCAACCCCAATGACCAGCTCCAGATGATGAAATAGCAAAGGAGAAGTTTACATCTGTTTAAGAAGTAGAGGGTAAGAGAAATGGAATGTGAAAACTGGCCTGAGTTGGCAGGACCAGTACAGTTCACCTCACAAACATGAAGAAAAAATAACAAAATCAAAGTACCTAAAAATCCCACCAAACTGTTTGAGGGAGCTCTGAACCTCTCAGCTACTATTCCACTTGTGAGACAGCAGTAGGAAGGAGGGAAAGAAGTCTCTCGCAGGACCTGGCTTCTGAGGGTATTGATAGCACCAAGGCCTGATGAAATCTGTAAATTCATCTGTTAGTCTTGGTTTCAGTTTATTTCCATCTGAAGGAAATGGCTATGATAATGACCTGCTTCCTGGAAATGCACTGATCAACCTCATGCTGCCTGAGGCACTTTACCTCAGTGATATGAACCAGCATGGACTTGGGGAAAAAAGTATATCCTGGTAACGTCATGATCAGGAATATCTGAGTTTTTCTGTTCCATATTCATCATTTACTCTGTAGGTCTTGATATAAAAAAAAGGCTATTTTTCAGTAAGGAATTTGAATGAAGCTAATGTAGCCCTAGAAAGTGCTAATGCTAGGAGCAGTAATCTAGGCTGGGCAGTACAAAGCTAACAACGAGCTAGTTGATTTGGCTTCTCTGATTTATGTAGCTACATACTTAATTCTTGGATTCCTCTGCACACCTTGTATGTATGTATGTATGTATGTGTGTGTGTATTTCAAGGCTTTTGGGAATTATTTACAACTTCCTCCCTCTTATGCCATATATATTCATAGTTCTTATTTAATTAGATGTCAGGAGACCTATGTAGCTAGAGAAGCCCTCTGGGTAAAGGCTACTAATGGCACATGGTTTAAGTAATCAATTTGCAATGCTTGGGGTGAAGCCCTACATCAAAAGTTGAGATATTTAGAAAAAGTTGGCTTGAGTGTCTTTAGTTAAAGAAATGGGACGTGCATATGCTGTGCAGGAATATGGTACAAAATAAATCCAGATCTTGCAGGGACCCCAGTGTTCTGCCTCTAACAATAGCATTACTTTAAAGTTTGTTTTCCCGTTAAATATTTGTGACATACATTTTGATGTCTACATTGTTTAGCCTGTGGATGGATATAAGGTAGCAGAAGGGGTAGCAGAAGGGCTAGCAGAAGATGTTTTATGTACAGAATTTAAATTGTGACTTCCCTGCAGCACATATGGAAAGCTGAAGTCAAGAAGGCACGTTCGCGCTGTCTGCCGCGCACGCTTGCCCGCCTGGTGCAGCAGCCTGCCTGTTTTAGGCGCTCCATCCTGGGCAGCACAGTTCCTCTCCCATCAATGGTGTGTGAGGTGGTGTCTGGCACTCTGCGTAGCTTGCTGCTCTTCTGACCTTTCAAAACTCTAGCAGTTACAGCAGCTCAATTAAGCACTCCTAGCAGGCAGGCTGGATGTAGTCCAGTGGTATTTCGATAGAAACCTTCCACACAGGGAAACCAGGGGCCAAAAATCCCATGTCAGATTTTATGATATGAAGTTTCTTTGATAGGCTTTTTGGGGCACAAGTCCTTTTTTTTCCTTTTTTTTTCCTTTAATTTCCACTTCTTTTACAGTTGAGGTTGTGTGTTTATGTCTGTTTGGGAATATGTTTCTGTTTTCCAGTTGATGATAATAAATAAGATGATTTGTTCTGATGAACCAATTCAGAAACAGCTGATCAGAGCAAACCTATAATTTATTTTTATTTAACATTGGCTCTTGGGAAGGCTATCACAGAGAAAAAAATCCATCTACCTCTCTATTGAAGTAATGGACATCTATCTTCATGAAGACATGTCTTCTCTAAATTATAAACAAGCTCTGGCAACTGGACTGACTAAATGAAATGCTGTTTGTTTACTTACACTGCATGTTACTCTCCAGATCATGACTTCAGCTGATGAATAAGAATTACAAAATCCTGAGGATAGGTGACACATCATTAATAGGAATCATCAGTTCTTTTTTCAGCAAGTCTTTTATTTACACAGAAGTGAGTAATGATAGACATGCTTTTTTATTATTGTTTATGATGTTGTACCTCTCTGACCAGATTAATGTCTAAGATTCCTCAGGGAGAATATTTAGCAAAACTTGCATTTTTTCTTTGCTGTAACTACAGAACCATAGGAAGCAGCCATTTTAATTTTTTTTTTCCAGAGATTAAAATGCAAAGATAGAAATGCAAGATTAAAGTCGCTGGAAAATTCTCCTGTGCACATTTCATTTTTACATTGTCATTTACAACACAGTGTGATTCTTTATGTTTTAATTTAGCAATGTGTAGGAATTTTTTGGCATTTAAAATTCTAGAATTCCATACTATATTTTATGGTTTACAATAGAGTTTAAGAGTTGCGTTAGAGCTCACAAACCAGTCAAATGGAGTTAATGAGAATTGGGGTTAATACTTTTTTTTTACTTTTTTAAGGCAGTTTCTGTGGTTTTTACAAATAGCTCTACAGATGTTCTTATTGAAAATAAATTCTTTAAATCAAAGTATTTTTTATTGGTATAAACAAAGCCATTTTTTTTCAGAAATGCAAAATGAGAGTGCTTTCTACTCAGCTGAGTTGGTTAAGTCTAAGGCTAGGTAGATGACTACAAGAATTTGTAAGCAGAGGGAACAACAATAGGCCAGTTTATGGAAGCAACATTAGTACATTAATGATACATTAATATTACTAGTTGAGTATCATAAGAACATAATTCTTGTCTAAAGAACACACACATAAGAATAACAACTGCATTTCAAAGCTATTCCTTTAACTAACAACTAAGTATGATAGGACAAAGACCACCACTTATCTTTTTATAAAGTATATTTGCCTGAAAGGAAATGACAAACCTAGTTTTTTCCTCACTGGAGGTAATTGAAGTTTATTATATGTGCAGAAATGAGCTTTACTAAAACTGACTTTGTGCTTAACTTCACAGACTTGTTTCTATCTGCCCGTGGAGGCAGCTCAGCAGGCTAATTTTTGAGACTAAATGTCAAACTTCAGAGTTTATTATCCTAAGATGTTAATTACTCTTAGAATTTCTTTACTCTTTTATCTGGCGTAGGAGATTAAAAACTAAAACTCTTTGTAAAGTTGCAAAATTTTAATCCAAATAGATTGTTAAAACTCAACTAGGCAGGGCCCTGAACAATCTGCAGTGACTTTGAGTATGGTACTATTGAGCAGGAGGTTGGACTAGATGGCCTTTCCTCCGTGTGTCCTCTCACCAGTCTGCTTTTTTTTTCTGTGATTCCATTGAGAAAATACAGACTATATAAAAATCTTCAGGGCACAAAGGAGGAATCCCCATGCTTTTTACATAAGTCAAAACTCACTCTTAGAAATGTTCATCTTGTCTAGCAGTTACCCATGATTTAGTTCCCATTACTGAAGGATGCCCAGTATAATTCTGAAGTTTTAGGCCTTTAATCTCTAATTCACTGTGATTCTTTTGCCTTCATCTAGATTCCATGTAAATATGGGGATAATATCCATAAAGTGAGATATGAAAGTGGCATTACATTGTTGCTCAAATATAGTGACTTTATCATATGTATCATATTGTGGTTTACCCCTTGTATTTTAAGAAAGTTGTGTTGTTTCCCTTAATTCCTTCTAAAATGGAATAATTCATATTGTGTGCTGTAATTCTGTTATTCATTATAGACATCCTGGCAAGAACATGGGTGGCCTTCAGACATGCTTAAGTGAAATCATAACGTTCCCTGTACAAGACCTTAGTACCATATGTGAAATTTTTATTTTGCTGACTGATGTTTCACTTGAACTTGGCAGTGAGAAAATGGTTTTTTTTTCCTTTAAACACCCATCACATACACCTATTTCCTTTCCACTTAAGCTGCTTTGCCTTCTAAGAGTTTTCCTATGCATGCATGAATGTTATCCCCCTCCTCTCCTGCCAGGAACCTGGATTTATAAGGAAAAATGAATAATTCAGTTCAGCCATGTCTTTGTGGTACAAAATAATGTTCTCATCACATTGGATCCAGAGGTTCAGTGGAATCTGCAGGCAAGACCTGCTGGGAAATGGTGTGGATGGGACTGTCCTGCTGTGCTGAGGGAGAAAACATAATTCAGCTGATACCATTTGCTATAGCTATTTTTGCCTTGTCACCACAGGAATAAAATATGAGATATTCCTGTAATCAAATGCCTCCCAGTAAAATGCATACATTTAAAAAAAAATCAAACACTGAAAATTGTGCTGTTTTGCTTAGGGTTATTTTAAATAAACCTGGACATCTGTGTCTGTAAGTGTAGTGGGAGAGATTAGTCCTGCTAGTTACACAACATATTTTGTGGATCAGCTTGGCGTGTAACCATTGAAAGTGTTGTTCCTGCAATTCTCTGGTAGATTTTATGATGTGAATGCAATGCTATTCAATTTAAATAAGGTCTGTTTTAGGATAATCAAGAGAGGAAGCAAGAAGGAACTGCTATGGAGATCATAGGCTGTGATGATTTTGAAAATTAATGGGAATAAAAAATATTGACTGTCCGCAGACAACTGACAAAACATGAAAGGTTATAAAAGAGCACAACTTCAGCAACAAATATTTGCCTTTTCTTCTGCATGATGAAAGAAACAATAAGGCATGATTATTTTTTTAGGATTTTAATCTTAAAAACTTTGAACAGGAAGGGAGATGCTAACTGTATGAATTACTGCTGATCATAGATGGAATAACTACTACAGAAGGAATAGTGCAAGGAGAGCAGTGCAAATCTAGAGTGACATGAGTGACATTCTGGTTTACTTAAATGAAAGTTTTCAATGTTTTGTAATAGGTTTTTCAACCAAATTGAAATCAGTTAAGAATAAATGTAAAATTAAAAAAAAAAAAAAGAGATAGTAAAATAGATACCAAATCCCATTTTTCTTCTCTCCAGAATGGAGTTTAGCTTGCATAATATTGAGAGCTAGGAGGATTTCTTGAAGTGTGAAAATCCTGTCTTGAATTTAGTGGTGACTTCTGACTTTTACCTGGCCTGACCTGAATAGCATTGTGTCTAGAGAATCTTTGAGGGGTTTTGAGTACAAATGTATTTGAATTGTGATATAGCAGTGCGTATACAATCTACTGAATGGGCCATAGGTGTGATCTAGGAGAGGTGCTGCATCTTGGGTTTCTTTAGAATTTTTAGATTTTTGTCTGCCTGTGCATACTTTGGGGGCTGACTTCATGTAAAGCAGGGTGAACACAGAGTACTTGTTGAATGCTTGTAAGCAGAAAAAAAAATTATTGTGGAATTAGCTTTCTGCCTGTGTGCTTCAATTCAGAAGCCTAGAACTGCTGGGTATTTACTGGCTGGCTTTAATGGAAAGCTTCATAGAGTACAGAGGTGATTAAATGTTATAAAATGTGTATTGTTAAAAATAAACAAAGGAAAGATAGTAGCTTATGAACTCTCCTTGTCATGGCAGGAATATAAGCCCAGATAACACTGAGGCTTTTTTTTTTGTTTGATAGTATTTTTATACAGTATTTTTCATCCTAGAAAATATATCTTTCTGCTTTTGTGATCTCTGCTGCTAAACTGGAGAGTGGCAAGAACTAGCAAAAGTTCAGAAATGCTCGTTGGCCTGCCATCTATCTCTTACGTGCTTGGAATACTCTCTCATATTTCTCTCATATTACCCTGATATTTCTCCTCTTGAAGCTTTGTCCTTCTTTGCTGCTTTGTCATGGTGCTCATCCGCTGGGTGATCTGAATGATGCCCGTCATCCACCTACCTACTCGACTGCTCCTTGGTGACTCCCTTTATCTTTAGGACTCTCATCCAAATACAAGTTGCTTTCCTAATTAGCGCAGCAGAGTGGCAACCTCAGAGCCATCTTTGTCATATTCCTGTCCCTCAGTGGGAATCCAGCAGTGATAGCAGCAGAGGTACAGCTGATACGTTTGGGTGGTAATTCCTCAAGCAGAAACTGATTCCCTTTTAAACCAGAAGAAATACGACTTTTGACTGAGCATAACCATATGAGTTTAAGGATAAAATTAATTTCATTTCCAAACAATGGATCAGAGAGGAAAAAGCAGTCTCTAGCCAGTGCAGTTCCTGAAGAAAACAAATTGTCAGGGATGAGATAGACTTGTTTTTATTTCTTTGATGAGAGTTAGCACAGTATGTTTTGAGATCTTAAGACCTGCAGAACTGAAGTTTCTATTCTTGTCTCTTTCGTCACTGCAGGTGCTGGAGACTCACTTGTAACCAGAAGCTTGCCAGGGTTGTGTTGGAGGAAATCTCTTTATCTGGGGGATTTTACAAAGTTAATTAATCCTGGTAGCGTATTAATAATGTTGCTTTACAGCAGTGTTAGGTATTGCTTGTCTTAAGATTTTTTAACAAGTTGACTGTTGCACAGCAAATCTAAAAATAAAGGTTTGCCCAAGGTGTATTATGTCTCTGTTTTGAGGAGAATTCTATTATATTTCCAGTCACAGATTCTTTTGAAATCCCAAACTCCTGATTACTGTATGAAAAGGAGTATAGGTGCTCCGTCCAGGGAGATGATCCCAGCATTCGTTAGAACATAGCTGCTTTACTGTGACCAGTTTTGGTGCCCCAACAGAAAGATGTGGATAAATCAGAGAGGATTCAGGGAAGACCTGCCAGGATGGTTGCAGCTGGATCACTTGATGTGCAGATACAGCCTGAGGGCATGAGGCTTAGCAGCCTGGAGTCGAGATCCCTCAGCATCTACAAGGAGGTTACCAACAGCAAGGAGCCAGGCTCCTCAGAGGCAGGGCAATCAAACATGTATTTTCTGCCAGTATTCAGTATTGCAGCAACAGATAAAAGAGCAACCAGTGGTCCAAAATCTGGTGTATCGTCTAGAAGAGGAAATGGCTCAATGAGGGATATGATGTAATGTGCTCTCCTGACCCAGGCAAAGTCTGTTCTGAATCAGAAAGAATGTTCCTGATGCTTCTCTTGTGTCTGAAAAACAGAAAATTCTTGGTCTTCTAGGTTGCAGTAATTTAAGAAACCTGAGTTCAGTTGTTGTCCTGGAAAGTATCTGTTGTTCTTTTCAAACCTTTGAATGTTCCAGAAAATAAAAAATATTCCAATAGTGAATTATAAAAGTTCACCACATCATTTGCTGCTTTTTTGAATTCCTTGAATTTTTCTTCTGCAATTCATTTATATTTTATTTCCTTTTATATAATCATTAGCACCATCTTCAGCAGCAAGCCCATTTCTGTTTCCATGTTGCCTAAAACATAACCTGCTCTTTTAACCCTTCCATCTTTATTTAAGCAATCTTATTTCTAGTGTTCCTATAAATCCATAGAACAAGATCTGTTTTATCTATGAGAAAATACACTTAGGTTTTTTCAATGTTGTATATTATATACTATCAGATGGTTTCCTAGAACCCTTCACTATTTTTTGTTGTGAGCAAGTATTGTATATACTCTTCACATTCTTGCATTGCCTTGCAGATGAAAAACAGGGACAATAACATACAGGGGCTTTGGTCTTATTTCTTAGCAAAGAGATGAGGATAGTACTCTCAAAATGAGCAGAGTCAGAATCACAAATTCTGTCTCACTCTCCTTCTTTCAAAGGACAGTTGGTGGAGCTGTGCAAGCAGTGACAGCCATGTAGATTGGGATGGGAGAATCAGGCATGTGGTGCTTCCTTTAGCTTGATACCCTCATCCACTCTGTGTGGATACACTAGATCAGGTGGCTTTTAGAATAAATCTGAATGAGCCAATGAATGTGAACAGTTGGCATCATGCAATCTATACATTAACTGATGTATTTTTGGTTTAGAACAAAAGCTGTGCAAATATATGCTGGAGAAAGGAATTTTTCAAGATTATTTTGATAATAGGTGATAGACAAGAGGGACAAAAGGCCTTTCCAGAAATATTTTCGTTGTTGTAAAGTGTTGCAGACTGTTGTATTCTTAAAATCAGAGGAGAATAATAGTGAAAGGAGTCTCATCCTCTTGGTAAAATCCCAAGTAGTTTGCTTTGTTTCATGCTAGACTTGGTAGATAGGTAAACTGTAAAAAGAAACAGTCCTGATATTTTTCAAGGAGTCTATGAGGATGAAGACTGAGGCAAAGAACTAACACCTGAAACAAGGACTCAGGTGTCTTTAAAACTCTTGGAAACTGGGCTGAGATGTAGCCCATTGATGAGGATGTGTGTATTTTTTGTAGTGTTTATATTCTGAAATAAATGATGCCATGCAGTGCAAAACTGCTCACTTGGTGTTTCTGGCAGTATCAGAGTGGAAGTGCAGATGCTTAAAGGGTCATTGTGTCTGCAAGAGATACCTGGGCTGAATCACAAATGAACCTCTGTTTTAAGGGCTTGAGCTTTCAGTAAGCCTTGGTGAGGGAAATTGAATTAATTCCTTGGTCTTCATGTGCACAGTTTAACAAAGGTATTGGTAAGAAAATCCCTTCTAATCTAAGCAGTGAGCAAATGGCAGCGTTCTATGTCATGACAGTCATTGATTGCTATTAACAAGAGATTATGACTAGAAAATCAAAATTTGAGTAGCAGATGATGATCTGGAAAACAAAATTATCAGTAGACAGCTAGTGGTTTCTTCAGAGTGTATGTTCAGGTTTCTTCAGACTCATTAAGAGATGGAAAAAACGATAGATATTTAAACAGATGAAAACTGTATTTATGGTATAAAAATGAAGAGTATCAAGCACAAATATAAAACCGTTGTTACCTTTGAAAGCTGACAAAGTTTGGGTGTTGGAACTTGAAGTTGTCATTAGCACAGTTGAGAGCCCCTGGGTAAGGACTGAGGGACAAACAAATGAAGCAGATACCATTGTGGGAATCTTCTGCAGGCCACTCAGCTAGGACGATGACACTGATGAATTAGTCTTCAAGGAATTAAGGGATAGTTCTATATCATCCATCCTTGTCCTTGTGGGGGACTTCAACTTGCCAAATGTTAACTGGGATCACTACAAAGCTAGCAAAAACAGGTCCAGAAGATTCCTAAAACATCTGATGATAACTTCATGGTACAGGTACTAAGGGAGCTGCCTGGGAAAGATTCCCTCCTTGATTTGATGCTTGCTAATGAGAGGATCTCATGAAGTGGTAGTTGGTGGCCTTTTTTGTGACAGAGACCATGAAGCAGTTGAGTTTAAAATCAAAGAAGCAAAACTGCCAGCAAAGCTTCAGCCCTAGATATGTGAGGACCATACTTCAGGCTGCTCAGGGAACTGGTGAATATAAGGCTCCCTGGGAAAACACTGCTGAAGATGTTCTGGTCCATCAATGCTGGTTGCTCTTTTGGCACCACCTACTAAGGGCACAGGAGCGGGCAATTTCAGAATGTCAGAGGTCCAACAGGCAAGGCAGATGGCTGGCTTGGCTGAGTAGGATCTTCTTCTGGAGCTAAGGCAAAAAAAGCCAGTGGAAGAAAGGTCAAGTGACATGGGATGACTACAGAGATGGTGCTCACCAATGCAGGGAGAAAACTCATGTAGCTGAAGCTCAGTTAAAGTTGAAGCTACCCACTGCTGTGGGGGACAATAAAAAGTGTTTTGAAAGAGGCAATCCAGTTACAGCATTGACCTGTTACTTGACAAGGATGGTCACCTCACAAACAGGGGCATAGGAAAAGCACAGATGCTTTATGCTTTCTTTGCTTCAACATTGTTGGTGGGCTTTGGGGGTCCCAGAGCGTGGGTGGACCATGACTGTGAGAATGATAAACTCTCAGTCAGCTCCGAATTTGTGCAGGATTTGGTGCCTGTCAGTCTGTGAGGCTTGATGAGATTCATCCAAGGGTACTCAAAGAGCTGGCTGATATCATTGCAAGACCTCTCTCAATGATTTTTGAAGTCTTGTTGATCTGGAGAGGTCTCAGTTGACTGGAAGCTGGAAAATGTCCCAGTTTTCAAGAAGGGCAAGAGGGATGACCCTGAAAATTACACACCTGTCAGTCTCACTTCAGTGACTGGTAAAATTATGGTGAATATTGTTCTGGGAGTTGCTGAAAACCACCTGAAAGACAATGCGTTGTTGTTCACAGCCAGATCAGTTATTGAGGGGAAGGTCCTGCTTGACAGACTTACTTTCCTTTTATGACAATATAATCCACCTGGTTGATCAGGGGGAGCCAGTTGATTGAATCATTTTGGATTTCAGTAAAGCTTTCAATGCTGTCTCTCACAGTGTCCTTCTGCACAAGATGTTCAGCTCACAGCTGGATAAACCCATCATGTGATGGGTGAGCAGCTGGCTCAGGGGTTGGACACAAAGGGTTACAGTGAATGGGGTGACATCAGACTGGGGACCTGTCACTACTGGGGTTCTGAGGTTTTACGGGCTCAGTCTTAGAACCAGTTCTCTTCAACATCTTCATAAATGACTTGGACACAGGACGTACTGACAGACAAAGTAAGTTTGGTGATGACACTAAATTGGGATGAGCTGTTGGCTTCCTCGAAGGCGGAGATGCCCTGCAGAGAGATGATAAATCAGAGGGCTGGGCAATCATCAATCATATGAAGCTCAACAAGGGAAAGTGCCAGGTTCTGCACCTGGGATGGGGCAACCCTGGATGTATGGATGGACTGGGGAAAGCAGTGGAAAACACTGCTATAGAAAGGGAGCTGGCGTTCCTGATCCATAGCAAGTTGAACCTGAACCAGCAGTGCCCTGGCAGCCAGGAGGGCCAAGTGTGTCCTGGGGGGCATCAGGCACAGAATCACCAGCCTGGCAAGGGAGGGGATTGTCCTGCTCTGCTCTGCACTGGGGCAGCCTCACCTCAAGTGCTGGGTGCAGTTCTGGGTACTACAATATAAAAGAGACATTAGACTATTAGAGAGAGTCCAAAGGAGAGCAACAAAGATGGTGAAGGGTCTGGACAGGAAGCAAATGAGGAACAGCTGAGGTCACTTGGTCTGTTCAGACAGGAGGAGACTGAGGGGAGACTTCATTGAAATTGCAATTACAATATCCTTGTAAGAGGAAGCAGAGGAGCAGACACTGGTCTCTTATCTATGGTGACCAGTGACAGGACCTGAGGGTGAAGCTGAGTCAGTGGAAGTTTAGGCTGGATGTCAGGAAAAGCTTCTTCACCCAGAGAGTGGCTGGTCACTGCAACAAGGCTCCCCAGGGAAGTGGTCACAGCACCAAGTCTGACAGAGTTCAAGAAGAGTTTGGAAAATGCTCACAGACACATGGTGTGACTCTTGGTGATGGTCCTTGCAGGAGTTGGACCTGATGATCCTTGTGGGTCCCTTTCAACCCAGGATATTTTCTGATTCTGTGAAGTAGTAAAATACAGAAGAGATCATTGTACATGCTTAACATCAACATTTTTAATAAGGTAAAAAACAAGAAATTAAGCCCCCAAACCTTCCGGTTTTTATCTGGAGTAGATTAAAAATGTTACATTTGAGAACAGGTAGGGCTTGTATACATGAGGATAAAAGATAAAATTCAAGGAAAATATTTTTTTCCTTCAGAATTCTCCACTGGTAACAGAATTTCATGTTGAATTTTCAAGGAAGCTATTTTTAAGTATGCAGAAAATCTTAATGACTTGAACCAAAATCCCAGATAAAAATATACTGACGATCTGGAACACAGAATCTAAATTGGCACTTTTAACTGAGCTGAGACAAATTGGGATGATGGTTGCCATGCTTTCCTGCAAATTCTCTCCTTTTCTAGCTTTCTGTTTTCTTGTTGACGTCCCAGATGTGTCCATTTTTCCTCTTTTTTGCTGTCCACTTTTAATTTCATGGCTGACCCAATCTTTGTCTTTCTGTCTGTGCTCTTATATCAACACATAGCATTTTATATACTGGGGTTTTTTTCTGAGTTGTCTTTCTGCAATTTAAAATCCTTCCTTTGTGATATTTGCTGCTTATTAATAAATAGGTTCAAAATTTGTATTTCCATTTTTTAAAGAAACCTTTAATTTTTAAGCCACTTCTGCCCCAGTAAACATTACCACAGGTCAGTTTTACCTTCACCGAAGATCTTAAACATATAATCAAGTTACCAGAGTTTTCAAAAGATACCATGAGTCAATCAATCTGTGTTAATAGCCATGTGTGTGCTGACAGTCTGAGACAAAAGTGAGATTATTTAAGTTCATGCTGCTTGCAATAATTTCCTTGATGTATTTTTCTTCCTTTGACACCTGTCTCCAAGTTATTCCACTGGCAACATCTTAGTTCTGTCATTGCTCTGACTTTTCTCTATAGCTCAAAATCATTAATAGTTTAATGCCATTCTCTAAATCCAAGTTATTGTCTCAAAACATCAAATTCCATTACTTTTCCTTTAATTTGGGGGATTTTGTTTTGTTTTCTAAAGTACTCAATGATGTGATTATATTATTAATAAAGATTTTTTAAAAATTAATTTGGAGGTTGCCTTCTATTTCTGTCATTGCCCTCTTCCTCAAAAGCCCCTTCTCTTATTTCATAAATATGAGAATCTCTGTCAGAATACACAGAACTACCAGATTATCCTCCTTCAGAGGCTTTCACAGAACTCATCTCTGCCATAATACATATAGGAAACTTACTTAAAGAACAACCCACTGTGGTTATGCAAGGGATGAGTCATAATGCTGGTATCGAATATTTAAAAATGCTTTATTTTCTATTGCATTGCTACCTTGATCCCTTTGTTACTCCTTTCTTGTTTGTTCTGCTCATATTCTCTCGGCCTTTAGATTGCAAGCTTGTTTAGGCAGTGTTTGTCATTCACTTTGTGACTGTGCAGTGCCTAACACAGTATGGTCTCAAGGAGTTTTCTATCTTAAATGTTTTTTGAAAAAAAACCAGGTAAACTAACACACCAGAGCATCCCACAGACTGAGGAAAAGTTTAGCTCTTACTAGGAGGGCTCTAGTGGTTTGCTAACTAGGCTGAGCTCTGCAGCTGCCTTTTTGCATATTTTCAAAGATTTTCTGAGGAGTCGCCACGAAAAGACCATCATTCCTATAAAAATACCTACCCATTCCACTTTTTCCTGGTAACATAGAAGCAAACATTTAGGCCAATATCATGAAATGTGAGTGCAAATGTGTGGGTTTACTTGGTGTTGGGGCATGTTACTAAATTTTGGTTTTTGCTGTTTTGATTTTTCCCCATAAAGCACCTGGTACAGCTGTTTACCTGGTTCCTGAATGCCAAAATCTCGTCTTCTGGAAACCTAAGAGCTATTTTGGAAAAGTCTTCTTTCAGGATTGGATTAGCGCCTTGCAAACCTGTTAATGGCGAGCTGGATGCTGTGATCAAGCTTGCCAAAGTCACGTTAAGGGTAAAGAGAACACTGATTTCCTGTATAATCTCCTTTTTAATCACATTGCCACCCTAAAGCTCCCAGCTATTCTAAAATTTAAGTCCTTCAATTTGAACGTCCCCCATGGCTGTAGATGCCACGACAAAGCCCCATCAGCTCTAAAGAACAACAAAAGCATTCTAATCACCATTCTGTTTGTGTTTTAAATAGCAGAGTATTTCAATGCCTACTGTAGGAGCTAGTAGCCCTCCTTGGACAGTAGTTGTCTATTTACATGTGAATTTTGTGGCACTGCACTGCAGGGTGCATGCCAAGAACCTGGGAGGACATCAGGACTAGATGTTGCCAGTTGGGAAGCATCCGTGGCCCATACACAAGGAATTAACAATTCCTGTTTGACAGTGCCTTCATGAAAACACAGATTCTACTTTTCCCTTTGCTAGAAGTTATTTCTTCAGTTTGTCATATGCTTCAAATACACTTTGCAAACAATTATTTGAATTAAAGTTGGTCTTTCTATAACTTCTACCCTTAAATAATTAACGTTCATATAATATTGTATAGCATTCTCAGAGCAGCATTTTGTGTTTTCTTCAACATAATTCAAAATAATGACATTGTTTAGACATCTGGAGAAAACTTTATAGATAAGAAGTTTTCATGTTCACCACCTGTGGTCCCTCTGCCAAACTTAGGTCCCCTCTACTCGTGGTGCATTTGTGGGAGTGCTTCTGACTTCTGACTCTAGCTCATATTTTTCAGGTTGAATCAGTTTAGGATGAAAGGAAAATCTGTATTCCCTGTTGGCATATTATGATGTGCCAATGTCAGCAGCTTCACTTCATACTAAACTTTGACACTTCTTATTTTGCCTTTGTTCTGAAAGTGAAATTAGCATTTTATGGAAATAACTCTTTTTCTTTACTGTGGTTCATAGCAAACAAGAAGGAGCTGCACATCACAAGGACATAATATACTATCTCAAATCATGTCCTAATGGGACATGTGATGCCATTCTTACTACTGTCACAGGATAAGAACATAAGCAGTTAACACCATCTTTATAAATTCTGAATACTGAAATTATTTGTTCCTCTTATTGGCACAGTGAGGCCTGCGCTTCCCATATTCAAAGTATAAATCAAATGAAAACATAAAGGCATTTCTCATTTTGGATTTAAAAGTCTCATTAGCATCAAGTGAATGAAAAAATGAAAAATATATCTCAGAGGAGACCCCACTGTTAAGTGTTTTATATATGTGTGCAGGCACATGTACATCTTTATTCCTAGTGAAATCTCAATGCATGTTTGCTTACTGCTTGATGCCATCACGTAATAAATAATAATGTGAAAAGTCTTTACGTGAAGGAACTTGGTTGATCTTTCTAAGAAGATGATTACTCGAGAACTTTCAGTAATCTGGAAAATGATCTGTTCTAATGATGTCTAATTCCTAAATGGATTACCTGTTGAAGTTAGTAATGCTCAGATTGCTTTTATTCTTTAAGGGAAAAGCACAATATAAAGACCACGACTCTACTGGCAAGAGTAATGATGGCTGTATTAATTTATCAGTAATGATGGCTGAGAATTTATCAGTCAAAATCTGTACTTAAGCTCCAACTGTACTGATGAAAGTTAAGCATGGGTACAGAAAACTAACAAGAAAAATAAGAGATCTAGAGGCACTACGTAATTTATCTAAATACTACCTGCAAGTAAACAGAAATAATAAAAAAAACCTCTTATGCTTGAGGGATCCAGTCTTCTAAAGATGACAAACTCCTAAAATACTAAAAACATCAAACATTTATGGACTTGAAGGAAAAGGAACTCAAATATGGTCATATATGACCACTAGCAATGTGAAAAGTATGAGTTTGCACTGTAAGAATAGCTCATAGAAGCTACTCTAATATAATAAGTGATTAGATACTTGGGAAATATTTGTCAAGCATGTTATTAAAACAGGAATTTATTTTTCAAATAAACTGGACTTGTAAACCTGTAAAGTAAGGAATAAAATAAAAAGAAGAAAAAAGAGATGGAGTAATTATTAACATGAATTACCTCACTTTTAATAGACAGTTTCCCATGAAAGATGAGAAACTGGGGGCTGCAGTAACATCTATTACATATAAATACTACTGCAGCTCTTCCATATTGCAGTGGAAGAAGATGAAGACATGAAGAATTTCACAAAGGCTGAATTTCAGAAACTCTTGGGAATAGATTTTTCTGTTCTCCAGAGTAACCCAAAAAACTTCAGTAACCCAGGGAGGAAATATAGTTTCTTGGGTCTTGGGTTGTTATGAATTGACAATGCACATCCACTTGTTTTTTTTTTTTTTTTTTTTTTTTTTTTTTTGAATAGTCAAGGTATTTCTATTATAGTTACATTATAGTTTTTGTATAGGTTTAAATTTTTTATATCTTAATGTGATTGATTGCATTCTTAGCTCACATAAAAATACTCAGAAGTTTACACAATAAATTAAATGTAATTGTATGCCCCTCCTTTTCCTGGATTACCCTGCTACAAGTTTTTTCCATATTCAAGAAGCAAAAAAGCTTCCAGCTTTCCCTTTCCACAGAATATTTACATGACCATGTCTGTATCGTGGGGAAAATAAATGTAATACTGAGCTTGAATCTTGCAATTCGTCAATATAATTAAAATAAATGGAATCACTCTGATTTTTTTTGGATGTGTGTTGGGACTATGGCCAACACAAGACATGACCAGCACTGTAAATGATCTCTGTGGCCAGGAAGATGAAATACCAATTTTAGCAATTCTAGCCTGACCCAAAAGGCATTTTGCCCCCTTAAGGAAGATAGGAATTATGTTACTGTGCTTCATGGGTTTTTTTGTTGGGTGAGGATGAGTTAGGTAGCATCTCTTGTGAACAGCAGAATGCAGGACAGTAAAAGTGATGCTATGCTGCTTGGTCAGTGACAATTACGTTGTGCTCACTGTGGAAGTGCTGTAGGAAGCAAACACCCACAGTGTTGTGTGATTGCCTGTCAGGCTTAATGGCTGCTTTGTTTGTTTTCCTCTTACTTAGAGGTAGTGTTGCTTTGGGGTTGGTTTATGGCACCATTCCTCATGGCAGCAGAGTGGCACCAAGGAGCTGCAGTGCTGGTAGGGAAAGGTCTGGATGTGCCCTTTCCAAGGAGGATTGAGTGTTGAGGGGCTGCAGAGTGTCCTGGGGGCTGGGACTCTAGGGGAGCTCATCACAGTCTCAGCTTTCAATAGTGCTATGATAACATCAGTGGTTTTGTCCACCAGCCACTGGTGTGTCAACCACAACTGGATTTAAACTCTGCACTAAACTTCTGTCTGCTTGTTGATGCTCATCTTTTCCCACTGTTTCCATTAGCAGCTGTGTCAGAAGTTGTGGCAAAGGGAAATTTTAAAGAAAAGCAAAATTTGACTTTGGGGAGGTTACAGGGTCTCTATATATTTTCTTAGCAGACAAGATATTTTAAAATTTCAATAAACTTTGAGTGTATTTTTTTTTTTATTTCTTCTCCTTTTGCTCCAGCTCAGGAGACATTTTTGTTTTGAACAATCACTGTAACTTAGCAGATGTATCTGAACTCCTGAAAAGCAAAATATTCCATGGAGAATAATTTTCTTTATGTCAGTTCAAAGACAGCTTATTAAATTCTATGCTGTAACTATTACGGGCTTCAGGAAAGAAAAAAGTAAAACATTTGTAAAGTTAAAAAGTAGCTTTATTTTGAACTGTGATTTTAGTGACAACTGTTGTTTGCTCTAATAATGGTGAAATGTAGGCTGCTGCATCACTTGTGACGGGCAATTTCATTGTTTTAGAGACACAAACCATGGCAGGGTTCGATCACTCCTGGGATATGCTGACATACTGCAATATGTGCATGAGCACTGTTCTCAGCTGTAGTCTGTGTTCGCTGTTTTTCTTGTAAATCTCAATTTTTATTGAAGGCAGGCACTGCAGTCACCTACAGTGATCTTCTTACCTGGATTGTTGCATGTCTGTCAGTAAATTGTAAATGCCCTAGGAAAACCTGCCTTAGTGTGTTCCTTCCATCTCAGTTTATTACAGGATAAAGGGTGATTCTGAAAAGCAAATAGTGATTTTTAAGGTTTTCTTTGGCTTTTGTCATATTAGGATCTAGTATTTATGTGTTACGTGGTATGTAGCAGTTATTCTTTGCTGCTTTCGTCTGCTAATGTCAGACAAAATACAAGCGGTAACCAGGGGGTTAAATTCCCACTCAACAGGCGTATTTTTGGTTTCTGTGAGGGAGCTGTGAGTGGAGCTCAGAGCTTTGCAGCGGAGGGCAGCACTCCGTGACAGAACCAGGCATCCAAGGGAAACGTGGCTGGCAGCAGACGTCCATGACGGGAACGAGACGCTGTACCAGCTCTTCCAGTTTCACAGGGACCTCGCGTTTTCCAGCTGTTTACCCTTGAGATGTAAAATGGCAATTTGGCATAGGCTAACAGCCCGGTGTGATGTGAGCATCTGCGTAAAAGGCTGCACATATGGAGCATGCCCAGTGCTATGAACAGCCTGTTACCCCACCCCCAGCCAATCTAGGAAGAGATGAAATGAACTTTGCACTTGCAAATGTCACTGAATACATTTTGCACAGGATTTTAAAAGGTTCTTTTACAAGCACTATTTTTAACAGCCAAATCCGCCCCCCTAAAACAGAAAGGAAAAAGCCCTAGGTATTTTTCTGTGATCAATCTCAGTTTATGATCAGCTGAAGCATCTCTCACAATATTTCCGAAGCTGGTTTTTTTTATGCTTTTATCATTGAAGTTGAGATTTTCGGAGGTGGTGTGGATTTTTTGGACTTTTTTTGAATTTTTTTTTTTTTTTTTTTTTTTTTCTCCTACTGGCATGAGAAAATTTGAGAATTTAATTGCTGTAGAATACTTGGAAACAGTGAGGCTGGAAGCTTGAAAGGCAGAGGGAAGAGAAGGAAGGCTCTCACAGCAGAGCATGGATAGGAAAGGAGCTGTGATTCTGCAGTGCTCAGTGTGCACATGTTTTATGAGATCAGTGCCGGGCGCTGCAGCTGCGGACAGTAACTGAGCTGTCTGGCTAATGAAGGCCACCTGGATCAGGCTTCTGAAAAGAGCCAAAGGAGGACGTCTGAAGAATTCTGATATCTGTGTAAGCCCTGCATTTTCCTTATCACCTTATATTGTATGTATTGCAAAGAGGGAGAGAAAAAAGGCGGTGAGGAGAGGACAGTTGTTTTCATTCTGATTGAATTACCAGAACTCTATTTTGTATGCAGGGAGATGCAGAGGGAAAGCAGAGCTGTCATTATTTATAGAGCTGTTCTGGCATTGTGGCTGCTTCCATTGTGGTGATACAGGGACATGTGTTGAGTCCAGACGGATTTTATTAGTTGGAAGTTGATTTGTGGTCATTTGCATGTTTTGCTGAGGGGCAGAGATGGATATGAGCCATTTGCTGTTCTGATGGGGAAAGTGTGTCAGGTAAAGAGGCTGCCCTAAAATAAAAATGCATAGTAGAGGTTAAATCTCTTAGCAGTGATATTGTGTAATGGTAATTATTGATGCTAAATTTGCATTTTGATTATAGAAAGTCTGTTTGGTTGCTATTTCTGTCACTGTTTAGAGTTCTAATTTTTATGAAGCCATCCTTGAAGCTGCTGTGTGTCCTTCAGCCCTGCACTGCACCAGTGCTTTAAGTCTACACAGAAACTGTCTCTGCTTGCTGAAAAGCACACAAATAAGAGTGCAGGGATAGGGCAGGAAATAAAACACTGGATAAAACACCAGCACTCTTTGAAAGTTTCCAGAAGAAAACATTTATCCAAACATAATTTCTTCTAAGTGAATTTACCTTTTGGGCAGTTAATCTCTTTTCAGGGACACAGAAGTAAGAGAAAAAGCAAGGTGTATAACCACTTCTACTTTTTTTTTTCTTTTAAACATCAAAGGAACTTGTGACATTATTTTTCCTTTCCTTTTGCAGGGTTCGGCGGACTCCTACACCAGCCGTCCATCTGATTCAGATGTATCTCTGGAAGAAGATAGGGAAGCAGTGCGGAGAGAGGCAGAGCGACAGGCCCAGGCACAGCTGGAAAAAGCAAAGGTAAGGTGTTGTTTCATGTTGCAAACTCAGAAAATGCTGGACTTTAAAGCAGGGGTTGAAACGACATGATTTTTAAGATCCATTCTAACCCAAACCATTCCGTAATTCTTTGTCATCTCATCCATTAGTGATAAAATGTTTTTGATGTGTTGACATATAGATTAGATCTCCTACAAACATTCAAGACAGCAGTTGAAAATATATGCTCTATGGAAAATCACTTAGAATCAGTTTTCTGTAACAGGCACTTGATTGACTTACGTTTTTCAGGACATCCTTATTTAAATGGGTGCATTTATTCTTTTATTAAATATAAGCATTTTTTGCAGTGTATAGGGTCAAAACTATGAGTTCTTACTGAAGATGTTTGTGACAGTTTGCTCATGGATTGCTAGGGCTCTTAATGTTGTTACAGTGTCAGAAATCAGCCCTCAAACATCCTGTTCATCTTCTTTCAATGAAGGATCAGTCCCTACAAGTAGTATATAAACAGGCAGAATCTGTTAAAAGGGTTTTGTTTTTTTTTTTCCTAAAGACTTCACTGACTTTCTTTACAGTTTGTGTGTTAAATGACCCCATGAGTCATTTGCTGTAGGTCTTCTTCAAGTTTCTCCTCTCTCCATACACTCCTGGCAGACAGTGACAATGTAGTAAGAAAACATTAAATGAGCTTTAGGTTTTTGATGTGTGTTTATGTATTTTCCATGAGACGCATTTAGGACTGTGAAGGTTTTAGCAGTGAAAGTGATGGGCTTGTTTCTCTTTCATCTGTGCTACATCTAAATAATACTGCACCTGTAAAAACTGGGCTCATCTTATTTATTATCATTCATTTATCACTTCATTCTAGTTTTTCTTTTTTTGTATGTTACTTGCCAGGTTTAAATGTATTACTGTTTTCCAAAATCTGGTTTTTGTTCTAACATATTTAAACATACCATTGAGATCCCCCTCAGATCTACCTGATCTACATTTTTTCATCACTTTCTCTCTGACTCCCCTCCTCCATTTTGCCTTGTTTTTTAATTCTTTATCTCCTTTCCATCTCCTGTTCCATTCAATTCTCCACTGCCAGCTTTACCTCTGCCCATTTATGCCACCTGTTTTGCAAGGGCTCTTCAGAAATCTGTGAGTCGAGATCACTGAGCTCTGTAGCTGATCATGTGGCGAGGACCAGCTCTGTAAATAATACAGCACTACAGATGCACAAGCAGACATCTTCATCAGGCCAGAAAACCTTAATAGGGAAGCCAAAAATGTTTTTTGAAAATGTAATTCTTAACTGATATTTAATAAGAGCTCCTACAGCAGCATTTTAATGAGCTGCTGGAATGTGCCAAGTGTAGGAGATACTGAACATCTCTTTGAAGTTGGATCTTGCTGTCCTGGGATCAGTGTAGCAGAAACTCAACAGAAGCAGCTCACTTCTTCCCATCAGCCTTGTATCTCAGAGGCTGCTGATTGTAGTCAGAAGTTTCAGTTTTATCAGGGGTGGGTTTTGGTAGTTTGAGGTTTTTTTGCTCCTGGGAAAAATGATAAGGGCTGCCCTGAGATTTAGGTGAAGTTTTGAATTTTATCAGTAAAAGCACAATCTTTTAAAGAAGAGTTGAAGTAATAGTATCGTGCAGACTAATCAGGGTAGCAGTGCAGCGCTCACTGCTGAACTGATGCATCTCTTAGCAATGAGTAAATCTATGTGAGTGTTGCTATGGGAATTTGGCTTACTGATGCTGGCTTGAATACATGGACAGCCCTTATGTAATATTCATGACCTCTAGCACAGCTGCCATTGTAGTTTGTAGAGAAACTGCTAGCAGACCTTGACTTTTAAAAGCTGTATTTCTGTACATAAAACCAATGTTCCCACTCCAGCTGGCATGAGATACAGTCTCTAGGTCTGACACTGTCTGAAACTGTAAGACAACTTGTGAACAGTCAAAAGTAGTAAAGGCACTGCCAAAACCTGCTGTAACAATGGGTTATTCCAGTCATAGAAAACACAAAATTAGGTATTTAAATATTTTTTTCTTTAAAATAGATTAAAGCTGGGATTAGATTCTTTGTTTCTCTAGTCAAATGTTAAAAGGCATTCCAGGATGTAATGTATGGAAATCATTTTATGTAGAGGCTGTAGCAGTGTAATATTTAGTCTAGTGTAATATTTAAATTAACACAATTAAATAAAACATTATGTGAGATTGGTGCTTTTGTTCGAAATAAGCATTTAAAAATGTCTTTAAATTAAGCCTAACTTGGTAGATGTAAAATACGGCAGGGTGTGTTTTTTTGCCTTTATTGGTGATTCAGTCCTTCACCTCCCTGAAACACAGTAAAATTAATGAAGCAGTGGCTGCTGGTGGTGCCTCCTGGCTGCTGTCAGCCCCCAGAGCTGTTTGCCACAGGCTGCAGGTTTGCTGCCTGCTCCCCGCGGCTGCCGCGCCTTTGCCCTGACCGACTTCCAGGCAGAGCCAAGTGACAGAGCTGCTTTAACTTTTGCCTTTTCATATTGAGAGAGGAGGTGTTGATCCTAAATAAAATCATTACAATTATATTTGTCACAGGAATTAGAAGAGGGTGACGCACATGAATAAAACAGTGGTGGAGGAAAGATGATAGTGAATTAAGGGTAGATAAAAAACTATTGAACTGTGTCACGCAGTTAATGAAAACAGTTTAATGACATCCATTTTCCTTTATTACAGCCAGGGAAAACACCTTAAACTGAAGATAAAAATATAGCGATACAGCACACAATGTCAAATTGTTAGAACAATTTTAAGATTTTTAAATTTTGATTTTTATAGTGTCTAAGTGTTTGTGTGACAAGAGGCCAGAATGTCTCTCTGATACCTATAGAAACAGGGAAAATAAAAGCAAAATAGCTTGTAAGGAAATGCACATTCTGGCCACTTCTGTTTATTTATTTATTTGTTTATTTAATACAAGCCTTGCTTCTCTGGAAAATGGTTAAGCATATTTTGCTGACTCACTTTGGCATGTGACTTACTGTAAGGAAGGTGGGGCCACGGGCGCATGTTCGGAGTCGTCCAGGGACAGAAAATTAAGAGGCAGCTGATGAGGCTACCTGCAGGCCAGCATCTACTGCTGAGGGAAACAGATCTGAAAGGGAGCTGTTAAGCTTGAAGCTGAGACGAAATGTTCTTGATTAGAATAGTTTAACAATAAAAATGCAAAGAGGCTGGAATTTTTTGTTGTTTTTTTTGTTTGGTTGGTTTTATACAGGAAAAAAATTCAAGGCATTGAGGATTTCCTCAGTGTTCTCCTCCCAGCACATGGCATGTGCTAAATCTAGGATAAAGAGAGAGGACCTGTGTTGTGGCCAGGTGGGGTATGCTAATAGTATCCAAATACAAGAGCTTCTGGTGGTATTTTGCTGAGTTTCCTATTTCCACAAAAACACAAATCTTCAGCATTCACAAGCAAAAAAAAAATGACATTAATTGTGTTTAGTACTAATAATTTTAAAACTGTCATTTCTACAGTCAAAAAAGCTTTTTAGTATTGAAGAATGATGATTCAAAACAAATTATAGTAAGTAGAGGGTTTTTTTTCCACTTCTTGCAAGTATTCAATTAAATATTCCTTGAAACATTGCACCAAGTGAGAGGGATGAGATCAAAGGAAAACTGAAGTACAAGTAATAATGAGAACTTTCAATCCAGTACTAAATGAGCTCATTTGTACACGAGAAAGGGGACTTCAGGAATTTGTGGCCTTCTCCAATGCTGGTAAAATCAATTCAGATATTCCATTGATTTGTTTTGCCACAAGCACTTCATATGTTTTGTACCTAGTTTTTGACTGAGATAAAATTAGTCAGATGCTCTGCAAACCTTTCTTCTCTTCTGCAAAAGTAGCTTCTTTCTTTTCTTCAGTCTCTTTGGATTTTTAGCTTTTGCCTTTTTTCCTCCCATGGCTTTAGAGCTCCTTATTCAGAAACAGTTTCAACAGAGATCTATGGAATATTTTCAGCATTTTATAAAACTACTTTTTTTTCCAGATATTTCTAGTACATTGGGTACTGAAAGTGCCAGTTAATAATTCAGATTCTGTTTCTTACCTGGGACTAAAGGACAGCTCTTTATTCCCTGTTAAGGAGTGTTCTCAACATCCTGTGGTCCTAAAACTTCTTGCATGACTGTCAAAATCAGATCATGGCCTTTGAGAAGTCAATAATTGTGTTCATAATAGGAAATGTAAATTCCCCTCAACACTGCATTGAAGCATTTAAATTAGCACTCCACCTAATGCTTCACTGCTGGCATCCTTTTAGGAGTTTGTAAAAATATGAAATATAAATAGTTCTAGTTTTAAATGCTGTTAAAATAATTTTTATGTTAAGATGGTGAACCACTGAAATTTTAATAATAAATGTCCCTTTTCTGGGTCTGAGGCAATGATATAAGCTGTCACATTTTGCTTTTTTTGATGTGTGCTGTAGTGGTGTGATGGCTTGTGACTGTGAGTAATAATGCAATGTCTTAAGTGTAATGCATTGCCTCAATGCATGGTTTGGGGACCACAGCTTTGAAATGTGTAGCAGGCTGGGATAATGCCTACATAGCTCTGCAAGGCTGAGGGCATGAAAAAGATTGTCAGATGTAATTATCCAGTGCAGTGTGCCAAGACTAGTTATTTGAGTATTTATTCACTCTCAGACGGGTTTCACAGCCTCGGAATGACCCCATGCTGCTAGCAGGCAGCTGCAAAGCTAGTTGAGGTATGTCTGCTGAAGCTGCAGTAGCATTTTTGACAGGCCAGAAGTGCCCATCTCCTTGATGTGCATCCTTATGTTATGTCAGCTTGTTCCCTCTTGGACATTCTTTCTCTTTTCTCTCAATTATGAGAATATCACGGTGCTGAACAGCACACAAAGCTACAGGAACACAGGATAGTATTTTGTGTTAGCTGTTGTGTGTGGCAATATTTTTTTTCATTGATTTCTTCTCATTTGCCCTTTTGTTTTAGAATATTTTTATTGCGTGTAATAATTTAGATCACTAATGTTGTGTCATATTTGCTGGGATCACGTGAGAGCTGGCACAGTGGTCTAGCTGGAAAAAGAATGAGTTGTTGATCCCAAAGTACAGTTGCAAATCTGGTTGTTGCTTAGCTGCAGGTGAGTCCTGCATTACTGGATCTGCTCCAATCAGGTTATCATTTTCGTCATTAATTGCTGCTCCTTTTTCTTAGGAGTGTAACAGTGGGATGTGAGGCAGCTTCCTTTATATTCTCTGTGACCTATAGCTTTTTCTTGTTTGTATTCATTATTTTTGTCTTCATTTTAGGTGTATATACTTGTTCTATACTAGTGTCTGCCATTATACTGGTTATTTCCCTGAACAGTTTATCCCTTCTTACCATTGGGCGGCACTGTTTGGGGGCTGGAATTCTTTGTTCCAGTGGGGTCTCACATAACCTGGAATCAAATTCCCCAGAGACAGCACCGTGTCTAATTAGAAGACATCTGCCATCTCCCGTTCATACTGTGATTAGAGTGATGAAATATGTTTACCAAGTAGCATTTCCTCTTCTGCTTCTTGGGTTTGAATAGAAAAAAAAAAAAAAAGAGTGCAGGGATATTAACATTCATACAGCCTACGTTTGGATACCTAGCTGTAGATACTTTAGTATCCTGGTGTTCTTCACATTATAGGGAAAAGAGATAAATTGTCTCCAAGGAATGGACACAATACTGGGATGGGATTCTGAGTTTCTGAGGACAATCACAGCTCTTCTGCTTGCTCTTTCACCTGCTGCTTTCACACGAGCCTGCTCCCTTGCTGAGATGTCTTGTTCTGACTTGTTCTGTATGGTTAAATTGCCATATAAAGGTCAGAAGTGCCAGTGGTACTTTGTGTAAAACTAAATAACTTCTTTATTAAGAGCAGCGTGAAAGAAGCCGTTCAAATGAAGTAGGTGTCGTGAGTCAGGTGCAAACATTCTCACCTGGATGTTTTCCTGCCCCTCATCCCCCAGTGAGCTGTCAGTCCCTGTTGCAGGCTGATGCTGGACGGGACACAGCAGAGATTCCTGAACCCTCATGTGCCTGCATCCTACCTGTGGCTGCTGAGCCAAGCTGCAGATAAAGTGTGCTCAGGCCAGCCCTCCCTGTGGCTCAGGGGTGGTGACTGATGGGTCTGGGTGTTGAGCCAGATGTTCATGTGGGAGTCAGCAGGAGCTGCTGAGTGTCATGGGAATCATACAGGAGGATGAGAAGTAGCCTTGGGGACATCCTCTGTGGTTAGTGGGGAGTGAGTGTGGCATGAAAAAGGAGGAATTAAGGTGTGTCTTTGCAGGCTGCTCAGGCTGGTACAATGGTGAGCACTTTCACTGTGCTAGATAGAGGCAGATGCTGCTGGTTGCTCTAAGCAAAGTAATTTCTACTTAAAACACATAGGACCTGTTTCATTAACTTTCTCAAGGTTTATAGGGTCTGATTTACTTTTTCTATTATCCAAGACAGTAATGTAACCCAAGACACTGTAGTCTAGAACTTCATTTTTATCAGCAGCTGCTCCGCCTATTAGATGCCGTGGGTTTTTTAATGGGTAACGTACAATTTTTCTACTTAAAAGGGAATAATGATTCAAATGTAGAGGGAAAGATAGGATTTCAGGGCACAAGCCACTGTTAAAGGTAGCTACAGTGTTTGTGATGTTTGAATATAAATGTCTGTGGTTCTGGACCTCGGACCCTAAGACCAGTTCAGTTGGTCAGAGTATGATGCTAATAATGGGCCATTTACTTAAGATACTTGTGGGTCCCTTCCAACTCAGAACATTCTGTGAATCTGTAAACAGATAATAAGATAATAAAGGAATTGTTAGAGGAAGACATGCACATGTAATTATATCTGTGTGGGCTTATACATGTAAATGTATGCATTATATATATATCCATATACACATCCCTGTGTATATATGAATATACCTTTGGTTATATGGCTTCATGCATTAGATAACCATCACTGCTGACCTGAACTGACCATTTATATTCTACAGCTGTACAACTTCCTGTTGTAAATGGTTGGTTTGTATGCAGGGAGAACCGTTGTACCAAAGAATTAACTTGTGCAAAAATACAAAGGTTTTGTCAGAGAACAAACTTATCCTTTGGTCAGAGCTGGTAGTGGACTGTCATGGGGTTTTTAGAAGCAGGAATGAGTTGGAGTGAGGGCTTCAGTGCGGGCAAGGAGTGTCTCACCTTGCAGAGGTGGCCCAGCTCGCACTGACACACGTGGTGTTGCACAGTGCCTTGGAGAAAAACTTGTTTGGACAACAAAGCCCTGTGCTTTCTGCTTCCTGTGCTGAGGGGACTATTTTCCAACCAGTGCAGGAGCTGACCTGATTTCTGTTTGAGCAGACACCTGGCTGATGTGCATTATTATGCAGGGAAGTACTTGTCATCTGCTATGAAAACAAATCTCCAGACACAGTTCTTGAGTCCTTGGCAAAGATCTGAATCCCTTTCTTTCTCATGAACCCAGCCTCTGAAAAAACAGGAAGAAAGAAGAAAAAACCCACAAGTATCTATAGTTTTGGTTTTATATATAATCAGAAAAAGAAAGGAAGGAAGCTTCAAAAATAACCTCTTTTTTCATCATAGTTGCAACTTGTTTTATAAAATTACATGCAAGATGCCAAGGAGTTCTAACTATAGGTAGCATTAGAGTCCTTTGATACAAAATTAGACTGACATTAGATGCCAATTCTGAAGTGTTTCCTTTGGAAAATTTAATATTAGTTACATAAACTAGTCACTGATTGTATAAAACTTAAAAAAAAGTAAGTAGGAACACAAAGTAATCCTGTAATACCTGGGAGAAGGATACTCTGTGTTCCTACATTAGGATTATTTTAATTGGAAAACTCACCTTGAGCTATGAAGAGTGTCTAGAATCTGCATAGTTCAGAGTATTAGAGAAATTAATTAAAAATGAAGATTCAGAGAGGTCCCGTTGATGCTTTTCTGCTTGTGTTCTGGATATGTTCTGGCTGTTTTGTGGATGTGTTCCTGCCATCTTTTTGTCAATATTCTCTGTAAAACCAGTGCATATCCTAGAGCAAAAAACTTCCCCTAACATTCACCTGTGGAGCCTACAGAAAGCTCTGAACATTTCCTCTGTATATTAACCTCCAATCCTGCTTTGATATTTTCCTCCAGGATTTCATAACCACCTGGGTTGTATTCCCAAATTACGTATGATAAACACTTTATTTTATACTTCTAAAATAATCTGTCCTGAGGTAAAATGTATATACTGAGATGCATTTTAGGCTGCCACAAAGCACAAAAAGATTAAACAGACATTTATCATTTGTGAAAGAAGAGATAGCCATTTACCCTTCTCCTTTCATTTTTGTGATGGAAATGTTGCCAATGAGCTTTAGTCCTATAACGTTCACAACTACCTAGTTTTATTTTTATTTATTTGACTGACCAAATTCATCTCTAAAAACAAGTAAGCAAGCAAGCAAATACTTCTATTGAATTGGATATGAAATATTAACGTAAGTTTCAAATGGTTTTCTCTAGCTTTAGATGAGATGGTAATCACTGAAGTATTACTTCTTGGAGTTATTTTTTTAAAATGCCTTCTTCTCCTTGCTAAACAGCTAGAGTGTGATATTTAAATCCAATTTTATTGTTAGCAAGACCTGCAAACAGTACCTGTTTTAAAAAGTGATTCAATGTCAAACAGTACAATGGTGCAGAAAATTCAGATTAATATTGTTGCAAAGAATTCAAGGGTTTCTCCCATTTTATTTTTCTTTTCTATCTCCAGCTTTACTTTACTTATTTACTTTACAGTATTCTTCCTGGCCAGATTTGGGTGACTTTAGCATACTGTAATTGTCATATTACTTTTTAGTTTATTCAGTTGTTTGCTTCTCATAACTGACATTAAAATAAGAACTTCTCATTCAATTATTCTTAGAAGTGAGATTTCCTCTTGCTTGTTGGTGTGTAAATATGTGAGTTAAATACATGTCATGAGATTGCCCTTTAATCTCATTTTGGAAATCTTACAAGGTAAGATACATATTTTCAAGGTGATTGGTTGTTTATTACATCTAGAAAACAGAATGCAGTTTGAATACTGATGATTTACTTTCAGTATTTTGAACAAATCTGCATTTGACAGGTATGGAAAGCAGGGATGCACCCCATGGTTTGAGTTTTGTTGTGCAAATATACTTGTGTTATTGAGCTGCAAGTCATGCTTTTTCAGTGACTGGAGGCAAAGCCAAGGGAAAAAACAACTTGAAAGGGAAGATGAAGGATCAAACTGCAGCTGCTTTGATTATTTTGACTGGAGATGTCAGATTGTTGAAGTGAGAGAAGAGATGCGCCTGCTGCTTTTTGGCTCCATCCATTCGGCCAATTACTTGAAAGTGAATTTTAAAAAAGTTGTTGGATTCTAATATTTCAGCTGGGGTAAAACATGTGAACACAAAACACCTGGGGTTACTCTGTGTCTCTATCACCTCTGTCTGTCATAAGAGAAACGCTTCCTCACTGAACTGAAAATGAGAAGAAGTGCTGGGAACCTGCCATCTTGTAAATCAGCTGTGCACATTGCTTTTAATAATCAGCAGTAATAAATGGCAGGAATTGGAAGTGAAGATCTATTTCTGGCTTTCAGAAGCAGTCAGATTACAGATGAACATATCCTTCCCAGAGGAGCTATAAGGGAATGTACTACATTTGTCCCAGCTCTCTCATTACTTTGACCCTTTACTCCCTTTTTGCAATGAGGCACGTGATTCACTCACCAAACACACATTTCCTTGCATTCTGCCCCGGTGTTTCCTGGCAGTTTAATCCAATTGAGATAAAACACAGACCCACCATGGAAATGCTTAGCTGTGCTGCCTTTATAGTAGCCCTGATGTGTTCAGGGGACCTGGTCTGCTGGGGTTGAGCATGGGCCTGCCTCATCCAGCTGCCCTCCAAGTGCTTGAGCTGCCTTCTGCAGGCACAGGGATGTGATGCGTCCCACAGGAACATGAGGAAGAGGAGTGTTTTCAGTGCCTGTCCCCACTCAGCTGGCAGTGACCTGGGGGACCCCAATAACTCCAGCAGCCTGTGCCAGAGGGGATGGGTGCTTTCCTCTGGTGTGGGGAAGGAAGACACAGCTGTGCTGGTGTGCGTGGCTGTATGCATGGGAACTCTAATGAAACCCTTACTTTTTCCTCAGAAAGGGAGAGGTTCCTTAGTCCTAGATTTAAACTCAGCATAAAATTACCAGGTTAAATCACCCAGTGTTATCCATATCTGCCCTGTCTGCCTTCCAGAGCAAGAGCCTGTCTTGGCATTAGGCTCAATGCTGGGTGAAATCTCCAAGGGAAGCTTTTGGTCCAGGAGCTTCTATTGGAAACCCTTGATTACAGTAGAGGCCTGAGGACAAGGGGAAGTTAGGAAAGGATAAAGGGGCAAAAGTGGAAAGGAATTTGGAATTTTGGAAAGGAATAGACACTGTGTGGATTCACACACACAGCCTTGTTCTGTGATTCAGCTTGAAGAAAATCCAGTGGGAAGGAAAAGCAGGGAGCTGTTCTTGGATTGGCATTCTTGAGCAGGTTTGAAAGATTCAACTTCTACCTTGTATTTCTCGAACTTGGCAGTGTTTCTCCCCTACCCTTTGACTGTGCTGTGTCTCTGGCAGAGCAGATTGATGGCAGTGGCTTTGGATCAAAGCATTGTTTTGAGAAGTTTCCATCTGCAGCTGCTCAGTTCATTTGTTTCGGGAGGGTTATTTTGAACCCAGCTTAGTTCAGCCCGGAGCGCGTGGTGCAGCCTTGCAGGCAGCGGTGTGCTGTGGCACAGGGAGTGCTCCAAACCACAAGGCTGGAAAAGTGAGTGCACCCTTTTCAGCTGAGAAATCCAGCTCCTCCTGTGTGAGTTGGGATCTTGCCCTTAACCTCCTGCTGATCTAGTTTCTGATACAGCAGCATGTGCCATTGGGTGTTTGTTCACCAGTTGCCAGTGAAGACTTCCCTTCAGAAGCTGCCTGATGTGAACAGGGACATGGCTACACACTTGCTCCTTAATTCCAGGGAAATGAGCAAGACTTAAAAGGCTGTAAAGCAATGTATCTGCTTTATCTGCTTCATTCTTTCATGAATGGACAAGGTCTTATTTTGGTCTCAAAAGTTACACTTCAGTGTTTCTTCCTGAATGCCCCTGCAAATCCAGTAGAAATTTTGTCTAAGGCAGTCTGGTGGATAGTTGTGTTCCAACAGTCAGAAGTAAAACTACGTTTTCTCCTTAAACTTCAGTGTATGTTGCAGCAACTTCACTGTATTTGTGAACTACAGGCTCTCTGCTGTTACTGCAGGACTGTTGCACATTAGGACAGGAATGAAGACGACCATAATTCAACAGCTGGAACATATAATATATCATCTTTCATGTCATCACAAAGACAGTTTTTGATAGCTTTGTCTGAGTTTTGTTCACATTGGGTTCTTGAAACTATGTTCATTAATTCTAGATACCATGAAGGTCTGCTCTTGTACATGACTTCCTACAGAGTCTCCCTGGGTGTTTTAATGCTGACTTACATTTCTCACCACAGTGATGTTTTGACATGAAAGACACCCCACATTACATGTAATAAACCATTACATGTTTATCTCCTTTATGAGAGCCTGGAACTGCGGAGATGAAAGACCACTAAATACACTATAACTGTTTCTTGTTATAATATAATTGTTATAATTTCTTGTCATATAAACATCTTGTTCTCAGATGTTTATATGAGATTAAAACTCATCATATGTCTATCAGTAGTATCAATTTTATTAATTGTCAACACAGGAACACTTCTTCTTTTGAAAAACTATAAAAAAATTGATGCATAACTGATATTGTCAAGTTTCTTATGTATCTAAACAAACCAAAATAACTTCAAGTCCTAAATTCATTTATTTGAAGTGATACATAAAGCATGTATTTGTTTTGTGAGATTGTTCATTTAGGCGCTCATATAGAATATTCAGTGTCAATATTGCTATAATGTCTATTCAGAATCTGATTATCCTTATAGCACCATGCTCTACACATAAAAAAAGAATACTACATTAGTTCTTTTAAAAAGATATTGAAAAGAAGTGGTGATTTTCATCAATAAGCTCATTTCTTTTCTGGAATTTCTATAAACCACAGCTAACACAGGAACCTCCATGTCAAAACCCACAATTTTCTTCACTGTTAAAACAATTTGGTTTGTTTTGAATATTTTAAGTAGAAGATATCAAGTGACAAAGTACACATAAGGATTTATGTGGCATTAATGCCGCTGGAAAAATATTCATGTACCGATCCCTCTTCCAGTTCAGGGCTAGGAAATATCTAAGCCTTTAAGAAATATATGGGAGATTCAGGTTGGATACCATTCTTCTTGATTTATATAAAGGAGTTAAATTAGTTTCTTTTGCTCCAGGATTTTTTCAGTCTTGTTATGGAGCCAACCTGAAAGTTTAGATGGTGATAAAAGTGGAAGAAGGTGTTATCAAATCAGTTAAATCTGGTAAAGCTCTTTTTTTCAGTGAAAGAACTCTGAATGGAAATAGAAGATAATATAATATTCTGGTACAATTCAGAACATACTGTTTGAATTTAAGTTTTAAATTAAGCAGCTAATCAGAGTCTAAGAGCATACATTTATATTGTTCAAGGGATATAAATTTAATTGATCAATCTGGTCAATCATATAGATTTTCAGAGTCAAAATATGGTTTTTGTAGAGTTTTTTCAAATTTTTGCAGAATTCTAAATGTTAAAAGAAGTATTTTTTACTTATTATTGTAGATTTTTGCTTAAACGAAAACTCTTTGAGCTATTTTCTAATAGCTTTTTCAGAATATTCTATATGTTTTGTGACTTTGATTCTTCACATTTTATAAATAAAGTTTGAGATTTTTAGTAAAGTATGAGGTCTTTGATACAGTCAAAGGAAGATAAATTGTTGAAGACTCAGCAAATTAAGTATATTATCTTTTCTTGCAAACATCGAGGAGCTGCTCTGTGTTGCTTTAGCTGCTCTGAGGACAGAAACAGCTTTAGCAAATGCTGGGCCCTGTGTGAAATCAGTATCTAGTATGCATGTGAGAGAAACCTTTTGCAGAGGTGGGGGACGCACATGTTCTTGCATAACACTGTCAAATTTAGCAGTGAGTTGAATAACACCCGAAGAAATTTCATGCGTGGAGCGTAAGGCTTCTCTAATTAGCTGTAAAAGGCCAAATGATGGGTGCTGAACACTGGATTATAGCAGTAAAAATGTCTGCTGTAATGCTTCCATCACTATCATATGTAAGGAACTGCGGGGTGTGGTGGTCAGTGGTGTTTCTGAAAACATAGTTGAAAGCATCATAGTAAGCCACTGCTTGTGGTTCACTGCACATTGTCTGAGGCACTCTGTACTTGCAGAAAGTTGTTTCATTTTGGAAGGGGGCAGAGAGGATAACATCTCTCAAATCTTCTTTAAACATTCTGCAGATGTTCCTGATCCTTTTGTTCACTTCTGAATCCCAACACACTCTTCCTCAATGTGTCCCCTCTGAAATGGCCAACAGAAGCTTTAACAGCAAATTCTCCTCCAGTCTGCTTTTAGAGATAGAAAGCATTTAAATTGCTTCTACTCCCTGACTAGTAGCTCAAACATTTCACATCCTTGCTAAAAGCCAAGTCAGGCTGGCATGGTAAGTGAACAGTACTGAGACTCATAATGTCACTTTCTTGCTCCCAGTATCTGCTTTGAGACCTGGTTTCAGCCACATTAAAGGGTGAATTTCTTGGATCAGCTTCATTAAAAAAAAATAAAAAATCCCTTAGATCTATTTAGTAACACATGCACCACATCTAAATTATTAACTCCTCTCAAGGTCAAATTAGATAAGTGTATTTTAATGACATTCTAGAACTTAGAAGAAAGAAAATGTGTTATATATTAAATGGACCTTAAATCTCTCCTACTTCTTTTTAAGCTGAGAGGATGTAGGCTGCAGATGCAGATATTCAGTTTTGAGTAACATTTTGTTTACTGTTGAACCTTTAAATTGAAATATAAATTCTGTATTCAAGTCTTTACATAGTAATTATATTTAGCCTAGTTAAAGTCGAAGTTAGCAGATAGGCTTTTAAATTTTTTTTTAAAATTACTCTGATCAGTTTAGAATGTCTATCAAGGCAGGCACTTATTACATGTATAATGTATGTATGCAAATAGGAGATACAGGTAAAGAAATGAGCCTGCACTGACTAAGAAAGAAATCTGTTTGTTTGTAAGTAGGCTGCAGCGAATTTCTGCATGTTAAATAGTGAAAGAAATTCTTTCAACTTTAAGTCAAAATGTAGTCCATGAAGCTAAGTGCTTTTATCCCACAGTTACTTGAAGAAAGACATGAGTCATCAACTAAATAAAGTTTACATTTTAAAAAGGAACATGTTCCAGTATTCCAGATATACTGTATTTAAACATGTTCCTAAGAAGAATTCATTAACAGTTATTTTTGTTTTCTGTTGGACTACACTAATCCGTTAATGATGTAAAAATTAACAGTGTACTGTAGATGAATGCTGTGATCCAGCTCTCTTGCTGGAATAGCTATTATGTGACTGCATAGTGAGAATGTTGGCTGAAAGGGATTGAAAATATGCATAAAGCCATGTCTGAAGGTCATTTTGAATTAGGGCTCAATTCCATTATTAAAGTACCCTTGAGAGTACATTGTAAAAGACTTCTGCTTCACTTCATAAATAATGAGTATATGATATCTGATCCAGGGCCATTCATCTCACCTCTGTATTTCTCAAAATATACTTTTATAGAGTGGATATCTATTTTATATTTAGATATAAATTGATAAGTCCTGATTTCCTGAAATGCAAGGTTTGTCTAGATTTCATTAGAACAGAGGATTGCATCCAAATCAGCATCTTGTAGGACAGCTACAACAGCTCGGTTTGGTGCTGGTTTTACCCTCATTTTCTCGATCTCTCTATATATTTTACCTGGTATCTTACTCTCTTCAGATTTCTAATTCTTTCCTTTCCCCTTTTCCTCAGTTTCTCCTTGTTAGTCATGGTGATGAGGTGTCCAGTTCCTGGGCAGGCTGCTCCTTTCCTTCCTGCTTGGCTGGAGCACCTCCGCAGGCAGATAGTGGTGCAGGGGATGAGGAGGGGCTGGGAGCTGCTGCCTGTCATGCGGGAAGATGAGGCACCAGCATCACAGTAGGACAGTGTCATTTTTGGAAATCTTGAAACCTCCCTCTTGTTTAAAGAAGAGAGAGGAAATTATAAAGGGAAGGCTAAGGCCTGCTTTGCAGAAATTTCTTCATCACCAGTAGCTGGCTCCTCAGCTGTGGAAATAAAACCAACTATGTAGACAGCACACATCATCTATCCTTCATTGTCCAATCTAGTTGCTGGTGTCATTCTCAACTGTCTCCATTCACATCTTTGCCAAGTAATTAGCAAGTTGGGCAAAATTCTCAATACCAGAATGAAAATGCCTTGAGAGAGAGCAGGAACTTTATTCTTTTTAACAGCAGTGAGAAAAAGCATTGTTGAATCTGTGAATTCTTTCCAAACACACACTTGTATGATTTCCCAACAGTTCTTTGGTGTTTTTTTTCTTTTTATATTCTCATCAGAAATAGAGCATTTAATCCTCTCCATTTCCTTTTTAGTATATTGATTTTTTTGCAGTTAGTTGGCTTTTTTAATAATCTTACAATGTGTCAGACATTTTTCCCCTCCTAGAAAAAAAACACTAGTCCACAGAATGAGAGTAGTATTGCTATTGCTGCTTGATTCCATGTTTCTTTGCTTCCTTAATGTTGAAACTTTTCTTCCTGTCCAGTTTGTGTGTTGTGATAACAAAGACTGTGAGTATATGCAATAACCTAGTCCATTAAATGTCTATCAAATAGAATAGGACATATCTATAGTTGACACATTTTTAATTACTCTATTCTATTTGTCTGATGAAAAAACACAGGCAAGTTGACACTTCTAATATTAAAAGTGTGGTTTACCTTTGCAAGTAATGCCATCACATTCATCTCAGCACCTTGCCGAGCTTCCTTTGCTTACATTTTTTAAAGACAGAGGAACACTGTCTTTCCATAGAAAAGAAGGTGCAATGGTTGCAAATCTAATGGAATGTGAGGTATTAATCTGTTCATGCATCGAGCATATTTTCATAGATATCCTTTCAAGATTACTGAGTAACAGTGAGAAGCGTTTCATGTTTTCATGCCCTATTTATTGGCTGGATCTCTGAGTTTCCAAATTTTCTGCTTTCCTTCACTCTAACCACCAAAAGTGTTCTGCAAGCTCTCACAGTGGTTGGCACCAGGTTGCAGATCAGGAGCCCTGAAAGGACCATTCACTGCTCTGAGGTTGAGAATTTGCAAACATTAATTTTTCAGGGACTCTGATTTTATAGCCTTCAGTGTTATACATGGAAAGGATAAAGACAGAGATTATATTTGCCTCTTGAATTCTGGATGTGGCTCTAACTTATTCTTCTGTTTGGGAAGATTTGGTACTTTCAAAGGGTAAAACCAGCTCTTGGCATCATAAACCTGAACAATATTTAACCCAAAAGATTCCTCTTATCCTTTTCCTTACCAGATGTATAAGCATGGAAATGAGAGAAAAAAATCAGTGTCTAAATCTGATTTACATGATTTATAGTCCTGCATAAGCAGAATTTTTTACAGGCTTTACCTTACATTGTTGCTTAGTTTGAAAATTAAGGAGACCAAGGAGAAGGTTAGCTGCAACATCAGCTTGGAAAAAAAATCAGCATTTCAAACTTAATTTTTATAAAAGAAAACAGAGTACAGGTGCAGCTTAAGTGACACGGGAATGTTTGTGTCTGTTCCTGGTGCATTAGGTTTATTTTTGCATTTGTAGTATGCTTTAAAAAGTATAATAAGTAGAATTTTAATAATTAGCCCACATTTTTGCAAATAAAGGTTTTCTTTATACAGCAGAAAAACATAAGTATAACCCCAGCAAACTTTGGTTTTGGTTTGTTTATTAATTATTATTAATTATTTATTTATTAATTTAAAAAGTTAATGTATTTGTGATTTTAAGAGTAGAATGAAGATAGGAGAAATACGATACTGAAGATATTTGGCTGGATGCTCCTTTGGCATTTTTGAAGCAAAAATTTGAGTGATGTGAAAAAGACTCATGATTAAATGTTGTCCATTTATCCAGCTAAGTTTAGCTAACAACATGCATATTTTTGAGGAGGCAAAAACCTTTGAGCTTTTCCTGTTGTAATCTGTAGGGAAAATGAGCCAAATTCTATGTTTGGCTTGTAAACATCAACGTGTTTGATTTGGGGAGATTGAAGTCTTGGGAGAAGTTAGGTTGAATCATTACCAGGTTTTGACTCATAAAAGGAATGGACAAAAGCAAGAACTTTATATGGAAAGCCAGGAATTTATTGTTAGTTTAATCAAAGAAATGTTATTCCAATTTCAATAGTTTAGAATTATATGCAGTTACAAGGATACACACACAGACTTTCTGATATTTTCTTTTTTTACCTCTTCACCACTGGGTCCTAAGGTCAGTGGCAGCTGTTGTGATTAGGGTGGGGCTGCAGGGAATCATCACAGCATCCTTACTGGTCGTTTGTTCCTCTTCCATATAAGATCATTAATTGTTCTTACCTGTTTGTCAGCATGCTTTGGGGCTTGCACTGGGATTTAATTCTCCATTACAACTATTGCTGCTGAGTGTGGTATGCTTTATGTGTGCTGATAAAGGTTCTTTGCTCTCTTTTTAGTCCCTAACACTGTTTTTACACAATGCCTGAATTGGACTTATTTAATGGCCAGTCTTACAACTGTGTGAAAGTTTCTTCTAGCCCTTGGGTCTTTTATTGTAGGGACACAGAGAGTCCACTCCATAGTTTCGTTATTTGTTCCTGCTGATTAGCTGAAGAAATATATCCAGTAAGTGTTACACAACACAGTTGTACAGAGCTGAGCAAAAGGTAAAGCAAAGTGCATGCCAGTTACTGGGGCTTAGATAATTTCTGACAGGAGCAAATCTCCTGGCAGGGAAGGACAAGACCCTCCGATCTGAGGTGTTAATTTAACAATAGGCTTGTGGCCTGTCACAAGAGACAGCTGCTCTCTATTTCTTTGTCTCTAAGAATGTTGATGTTTATGTGGTCCTTCATTTTCAGTTGGCACTTCTTGCATCTTTTCCAGTGAGCCTTTGAAAGAAAGTTTGCAGAGACAGCAGAGAGGCATCGTGACAGCACCGAGAGCTGAGGGGCTGGACAGGGTTTTACTCAGTACTGACACAGCAGGAGAAGGGAGTGAGGCTGTGGTGAGAGTGCTTTGAGAGAGAGGAAGGAGAAAACCCCAAAGAAATTTAAAAAAACAAAAATTAAGGAGATCTGAGAAGCACAGCTTGTGATGAAGTGACAATGAAGGGATGGAAATAAATGGGGGGGAAAGAACAGCGAAGTAAATGCAATTTTCCCAGTTGCAGAACTCAAGAAGTCACAAGATTAACACAAAAAATAATATCATTTTTTAACTATGCTCCCAAGTTTCTAAGCCTTTAGGCAAGGTTTGGGAAATATTTTCAACACTTCGTTCATGTTTGTAAGGACTAGAATATAAGCCTCTTTTTTTCTTTTTTTTCTATTTTTTTTTCTTTTTTTTTTCTTTTACAACAGTTTGTATTTGGACTAAATTATAAAATTTTAAGACCATGGACTTTTATTTGGTAAGAACCAAATAATCCAAGACTTAAAAATTATGCATATTGGCTACATTACTTGCTTGCTTTCATAAAGTCATTCACTGATGGGGAGGGGAGAAAAGTGAATGTGCCTTGTTTCACCTTTGAAAACTGTCCCCTAGAGCATGTGGCCATCTGTGCACCTCTTCTTCTACATTTCAAATCTTCTTTTCTGAATAACTTCAGCTAGTAATTTAGATACTCCAGCAGATTAGTGCCTTCATGATTTCAAGGTTTCTGGGAATTAATGGAAATAGTGGCAACAGGTGAAATGTGATTAGTGACATTTAGGAAGTTGATAGTATCTAGTTCTCTTTTTTTCTTTGTTGCAAAGACTATATAGAGCCTCATTTTTATTTAATTTTTTTTTCTTTCTGAAGTGAGTTTGTATCTCTGAAAACATTCTAGAATACATCTTTAAAAGAGGCAAATGTCTGGAAAGGAGACTTCCATTTATCAAGAAGAAAACAGTTTGCTCTCCAGTTGGGATTTTGCTCTCCAGTTGTGAGCAGCTTTAGAGCTGTCTGTCCAGAAATTTCTGAAATATTTGTGTGAAAAGGCTTACAGAAAAGCCATACAGCATATAGATTTAGTCACTGCTGTCAAATTTCTATATTTAATCAAGAGTTATTATAGAAATACTCCTTTTAAAGTAATAACAGTGTCACATGAGGATTATCTCAGAGGACTGTTTGTATCTCTTATGGTTATGACCTAAATTATCTATATTTAGAGCACATCACAGATCTGAATACCTGTGACTTCACAGTTTGTACTGTGAACTTCAAGATTTAGTCAGTCATGAATGCATGCAGGTAGCAATATAAGCTTCTTTATTGTGGCATTTTAGGTCTGTGCAGCATTTTTCCATGGTAAAATGCTCCCAGTTTTTGAGCTGGTTACACATCAGAGGAAGAACAAAGAGAAAACTCTTTGCCATGGTCTTAGTCTATGCATGCTCCCATGTATTATTCTTGTAAGAATTTACTGTGCTGGTAATTTTGTATTTTTAATGAAAAGACTTACCATTTCCATCTTGAAACATGTGACTCAGGATTTCTATTTTGCCAGCTTCTTGCTCGAGACTGGTTCTTCAATGTGATATTGTTTGCACTTGGAAGTTATATATGTGATTTCTTAATTGCCCTTTGTGATGCTTGGTCGTTTTTTTGTCCAGGACTAATGTCAAATGAAAGGCAATTTATGATTATTGTATTAAAGTAATGGCCTTCAAAATTGGTAGGTTTATCATATTATTTGCAAAGGTTACTAATGGAAATAACAGCATTGAATGGAGGACAGTAACCCTGCTAAATGGGAATTGATCATATAGTTGGATAGCTAATTGAAATTCAAGAATCTTGTATTGCCTGCAAAATTTTTACTGTTAAATTAATGCAATGAAAAAAGAGACTTTTCTCTTTTGAGTACTCTCATTTCATTATCACATCTTTATAAAACATATTTTTATTTTAAAATGGCAATAAGTATTATTTCAAAGCTGCTGGTTTATCACATTTTGAAAACAGTCAATTAGTTATTTATGTTCTCCTGTCATGAAAGTACCTTAGAGGATACTTCCCTATTGGTTTTTACCCTATAGATTATTGTATATTAATGACTTGTGCTTCCAGTTGTCCTGGAACTTTCTGATGGATATAGAAGTTGTCTTCCAGGATATCTCAGGGGTGAAACTGGGCATCTGACTCCTTACAGGTTTAGATAAAACTACTACAAAAGACTGAGAAAATTAACTTTCTCTGAAATAGATTAAGTTCTGAAAAGTGATTGTTATTATTTCTTCTTATGTAACTTAAGCAAAATGATTCTTACATTTTACTAAAAGTAATTTGTTAATAATTTGATTCAAACCTATGACTTTCTGATCCAAATCAATTTTTAAGCATCACTGGGGGCAAGAAGTCTGCAACTTTTAATCAGTACAGCTTAGTTACAATTTGGAACAAGTAAATGAAATAAAAATTTAGAGCCTGTAGCACAATGTCACTTTTTATGTTAGAAAAAGAAAATTTTTAATAGAAAATTAGCCAAAAGGCAGGGCAGAAAGGCTGGAGATCTGTCATTCAGGGACTGCTTACACAATCAGCAGCTAGTGAATTGCTTTTCCTTAGCTTGTTTTCAGCAGCAGCCTTTCCCATTCCATAACCAAGGCTGGCAAAGCAGCATTTCTCCTAACAGTTTTAGTGGAAATACCTGCTTAGTCTTAACCCTGAACTGTCTCGTTGATTAACATCCTGCATAGTATTTTCTTAAATAATTTAATAATGCACATCGTGCGTGTTCAATTTTGTATTTTAGCTGAATTATACAGGAGGGTGAGGAGTTTTGTGCCTGAGCAGAGGCAGGAGGCTGCCAGGAGGCCAAGCAGGCACAGCCTCCAAGAGCTGCTGCCATGGGGACACGTTGGCAGAGCAGCACCAGCCCACAGCCACCCTGTCCCTTGGGGCAGCAGCTGCTGGGCTTCCTCCTTCCTCACCTTGCCATTTCACTATTAATGAACTCCATTAAGTTCAATAAAGATTCAGTATCCTGAGTTTTGGTCAACACAAATACTAATACAGATATTCCTCAGTTTTTTTTTTTTTTTGCAGTTCTTACTTGTGTTTTTCACTTAAGTAATTTGTTTTCATGCTATTCTGTGCTGTTCATTCTTCCTTGGACGTGAATGTGGAAAATGGCCGTGCTTCAATACATTTCAAGAGGAAGGTTTTGTCAGGTATTACCTTGCTGAAAGGGTGGTGTAAAACCAAGACTGATCCTGCTCATTTTAGCTTACCAGGGAATTACATTAACTTCTGAGTTAACTGAGCAAACTGAGTTCTCTAAGGCTATGTAATGTTGGCAGGATGTCCCAACACTGCAGCCATAAAACACTAGCTCAAAAAATGCTATTAATTTCCATCCTCACAGAAACCAGGGTGCCAGGAGGGAGCAGGGATATGATACTAAATGGAGAGCAGCAATGAGTGAGAGCACTGCAGTGGTCAGTGAGATTTCTGAGGAACAGGACTGCCAGAGAGAGCAGGCAGGTTGGAAAGGCTGAAGCTGGACTGGACAGTGGTGAGGGATCAGCATTTTTCCCTGTATAGCCTGTACAGCAACAGAGGTTTTGGCTGCAGCTTTGCCTTAGGCTGGAGAAATGGGGTTAGGACAAGTGAAATCCAGGAGCCTATTGGGACCTCTCTAAACTTCAGAAAGGTCTGTGAGGGCCAAGAGAATATCTGTAGTTAAAGCTGGAGAGATCCTGGATGTCCTGGTGGGAAAAGGGAAGATATTCTGTGCGAAGGGCTACAGTATTCTTTTCAAGAACAAGAACTAGTGAAGTTTATAGGAGTGGCAGATCTGAACTGATGTGCCACATGACTTCACTGCCACCTTCATTTCTGTCTTCTAGCTGGGAGCACAGTTACTCTGTATGTAAGTTGCCTGCAAAGATGACAGAAGAATTGCACAGCTTTTGTAGCACACGTTAAGAACAAAAATTGGATACTGTAATGTCAAGACATTATAATACTGTGTGTTCAAATTATACCCTTTATTCTGTACCTCAAAGACTTGAATTACTTGTGAATGTTCTCATTTTCTTCTGTATATAAAGGAAAGAGTAGCAATTTCTAAGCCTCAGAAGCTTTTAGTCCCTTCCTTCGTATACATTGCCCATTTACAGAAATTCTAAGTCTGGCTTAACATGGGAGTTTGCTTTCCTGGCCTTTTGGCCTTTTTTCTATTCTTGGCACTGGGTACATTTTTTTTTTTAATAATGAGCTGATTTTTTTCCCTTTAAAGTCAGACATTGATATCTTGGATTTAATTTAACCAGTTATTTATGTGTAAGATGAAGACAGAAAAAAAAAGAAAACAGATCTATGCCACTGTGATCTAATAAACAAGTTCATTTAGGATTTGAATAAAAATTAAAAATGAAAGGTAAAATATTCACAATACTTGAAACAGTTCATGAAATGCTGATGAGAGAGAAATGACAAGGCCAAGGAGTCTAATGTTTTGTGAGGTTATGGGAAGCGAAAGCTAGTCAGCTACCATTACCCTTTGGTTGACCACTTTGATATGGTGATCAAAAAGGTTAAAGGTTTCGTGTTGTTTGCTTCTTCCCTTTTCCTTCTGGGAACAGTTGCATCCCTTTTCTTGGCTGGATCAGCAGTAATGTCCTGACCTCATGAGGCATTTTCCCAGGAATTAAAGTCCCCTCCCTCTGTTCCCTGCCCTCCTGCATCCCATGGGATGGTGCTTCTCTCAGCAGCCTGACCAAATATCCCCCTCAGAGAAGAAGGATGTGTCTTCCAAGATCTTTTCACTGGGGTGGTAGGATTTTCTCTTTCCAGAGAAGACAGAGATTTATGACAAAGGATCTTCTGGGTGCTCGTCTCTGCTATGCTTTTAAAAGCTTTAAGCTTTTCCTAAGCTTCTCAGGGGTTACTGGGTCAGCCATGGCTTCTGCTTCCTGAGGAATTCATTGGTTGGTGTTAATGTTAACAGTTCCAGTCTGGTATAATGTACTAAGCCAGTGAAAGGCAGTGTTATCTTCACTGCTTGAAACAAGGCAGAAAAACACTCTCATACATGGCTTGAAAGAACACAGCTTTTTCACAGAATATCTTTATGTTGCCTGTTGTAAGTTTAATGTTTAACCGAATTTGATATTTCAGATAAAAAATATAGTTTGTAGACCCCCAGATCTTTTTTCACACTGAACTCCTCTTTGTTGAAGCTGCTGTGTTACTGGACTCCCACAAAGTTCTCCAGTGCTAGTATTAAGTGCTGGTTTTATGTGACTTGGCCTTTTGGTTGATTGTGAAGTGTGGTGGCATTTCTGTTTTGGTTACACTGTTTATACATTTTTTGCTTTTACCTGCTCACCTATCACCACAAAATTCAAGAGGTCTTGCTATGTATTAGACTTCTATTCCCTCTATCAAATGTGTGTAAAAGACTGAAAACTTAGTGGGTGCAGAGGTTATGGTGTGTGGGAAGCCTGCTTGGATGAGCACCAGAGCACAGTCATGGGCACCCAGTGTAGAAGTCTCACACTTTTCCTTTGATTTACTGCTTTCCCATAGTTCCAGTCATTCTGAAAGTCAGAGCAAAGAAAAGTACAGTCTCAATGCAAAACCACTGTAAACCAAACACTCTCTTCTTTCTGAAATCAGAAATGGCCAATTTGATCCTGTGAAGGAAAAGAAATAAAAAGAAGAAAGACTGAGAGCAAGTAACACTGGTGCTGGTAAATCAGAAGGGTTTGGACTTTGGGGGATTTATGAGAACATTGAGTTACATGGGCAGAACACATTATACTGAACTGGACTGTAAAAAAGGGGGAATACTTCCAACTTAAACTCTGTTTATAACTTTTCCCCGTGACTTGTTGCATAAAATGAGGATATATAAACGGAATCAATTTACAGTTGTAACTGATGAAAAAAGTTCATTGGTGTTTGTTTTGTACCTCTAATCACAAAAGTGCAAACAGCTGGAAAAGATAGAGTTTATACTGGATTTTTTATTATTATTATTTCTTTTGTTTTTTAGTTTTATGCAACAACCCCCCCAAATCAGTATACAGCAGGTCGCTGCTTCTGTCCTGGCAGTGTAGCCAGGGCCAGCCCTGCCACCTAAAGCTGTGTTTGCCAGGGTTCCTTTGTTTGCTGCCACCTGGCTGCAGTGCCTGGGCCAGGGAGGATGGAGGCATGACAAAAATGTCTAACTGAGGCCAGGCAACTCTCCATCAAAATGCCTCAGCTACTTTGGAAGCTGCATTTCATTGTGACACTGAATCTTTTAAGATTTTGGTCGCTTCCCAGATTTTCCTTTCTCTCTGTGGCCCCTAGGTCTATCACATACACATTTCAGCGGGAAGGGCTGCCAAGCGACATAGAGCATGAACAGTTTTGCACTTTGGATATGCTTGTGACCTTCCTTTGTTGCTTGGCACAACAGTTGAAGGCGATGGGGAGAAGTACAGATGAAAAAGAAATTTATTTTAAAATATGCTTTGAGCAATAGGCTCTGTCCTTGCTTTGCTGGCTGCTGTGCTTTTGCCAGCAGGGGAGGGCTGTGTAGTGATCATGTCAGAGGTAAAGCTAAAGGCCGGGTCTCCCACTACCTCCTACTGATTTTCTCCCTGAGCAGTGCTGAGATGCAGGGCAGTACCAGCTCATGTGTTGGGGCTGATTCCAGTGGCCCAGCAAACTCAGTCAGCTGCTGCTCAAAGACAAGTGACACAACAGCATCCCACCAATTTGTGTCCTAACACACTCTTTCTCAGCTTAGGCTGTCTCGCTCCTTCTATCTTCTTTGCCTTTTTATTTATTTATTTTTCCTCTGTGACAGTTTTTTCAGTCTTCAGGGTGTTTCAAATGGCGCATTTATGGCGGGTGTAAAAATCTTTGTATGAGTGAATTCTAACACTTCCCTGTCTGGCCTGTGTCATCCATCAGGCCAAGTCATCATTACCTGACCCTGAAGTGTTAGCTTCTCTGCAGCAGACAATCTTGAACAAAATGCCCTCTGGAGTGCCACCTTTTCCACCTCTCTTGGCCTTTTCTCAGCCTGTTTCTTGAGAGAAATATCCTGGTGGCTTTAGGATTGGAACCATGCTAGTAGTAGCTCATACCTGATACTTTTCTTTCTGTGCCTTAGGTTTTGAGGGTTGACTCTGGGACCAAGTCTGAATGTTAACTTATTGGTAATGTCCTTTGGGCTCAGCAATCCAGGATGTTTCACTGTTTTTCTGGCTCCTGTGAGCTTCCATTTCCTGACATAGTTCCCACTTCGTCTTTTTGTGGTCTTTCTGCTCACTTACCATTGTAATTGGCTTGATCTGTTTCTCTTACCTACAAATAGAGGAAGCCCCCTTAGTGTGAGGGATCTAGGAGGGCTTTACGGGCCACTTTTCTGCACTTTCTGTGTCTCAGTAAGTAGCTGCCTGACCTTCCCTCCCTTTCCTTCCTTCCTTCCTTCCTTCCTTCCTTCCTTCCTTCCTTCCTTCCTTCCTTCCTTCCTTCCTTCCTTCCTTCCTTCCTTCCTTCCTTCCTTGCCTTCCTTCCTTCCTTCCTTCCTTCCTTTCCTTCCTTCCTTCCTTCCTTCCTTCCTTCCTTCCTTCCTTCCTTCCTTCCTTCCTTCCTTCCTTCCTTCCTAAGTAGTATTAAATGATCACACTTTTGACATAGTAGCTGGCAAAGGCTGGAAATAGGGTCTAAAATTAGAAGAGTTTAGTCAGTCTGCTCTTCTACACGCCTTACAGGTGTCTGTGTAACTTTTTCTTGCAACCTCTGAAAGTTAGAAAATAAGTAGTTTTTTTTGTTCTCCCTGCTGTTTTCTACACTTCCATCATAATTGCTGCTCCTGTCCAAACTGTTATTCTTCTCCCTTCAACCTTGTCTTGAAGTGCTTTGCTCAAGACAGTGCAGCAGGGCTGTGTGAGGCCCCAGACCCTCTCAGATTGATTGTTTTGGGCCATGTGTGCTGTATTCTTGCTTGGTCATCTTCCATGGGGTACTGACTTCCACATTTTTGATGGTCATTCCTAATTGAAATCCAGTTCATAAATCCTGTTATTGCAACAACCATTGAGTCATTGAAGTGTTTCTTTCATGCAGAGTTGATGAGTGTCTGGCCATTTACAGCTATCCTGATAAATTGTGCTTTGTTTTTTCATTTAGTTCATTCTTCCAGTTTAGAAATACACAATTTTATGCTGATTTCCCCCCTATTTGTTTGTTCTATTGTATTCATATGAGAAAGTTTCAGGTTATGAACTGTCCATCTTTTTTCATATGGGTTAATTTGTCCTTGTGCCTTTAATATTATTTCAGTGAGGACCCATCACTTTCTTGAACTATTTCTTTTCTTGAGTTACTTGTACTTGAGAATGCACTATAAGTGTATTAAAATCTACTTTCACAAAGACCATTGTATTAATTCCCCTGTTAACAGTCTTTCCTGTCTGTTGTGACTTTTTTCCAAATCCTGATCACTCGTTTCTTCCCACTTTCACATTTTAAACAGTTTCTACCAGTTGATAGAAACAAAGCTGGAGGAGCTCTTTTTATTTTGTTTTCTCTGCTTGTGGTTTCCAGCACACTCAAAGATTCTACTCTTGCTCTGCTTGATTCCATTCTTCATAAATGTCTACATAGTTTAAGTATGCCATTAGGACAATGAGCTCTCTATAGATAATTGGTAGTTATTAAAATAAAACCCTTATCATCTTCTTCAGGCTTGATTGCTTATAATGTGTCTCTTTCATGTTCCTTCCTTGGTTTGTTTGTTTTGGCTTTCTTTGCTGATTTTATCCTAAAATCAGAGAGTTTCAGTAGTCTATCTCACAGTGCATTCTGAACTTCAGAGAAGGTGTGTATACTTGTGCTAAACAACATATTTTTTCTCCTGTCTCTGGATAGGAAATGTTATCTTCTTCATGTAAATTCTGATTGTGCAGTTATCACACAAGTCTGTTAAGACATGATTTTTGTTATGCAGTGGACTTTCACTTCATTTAGTTACCATATTGTTGAGAATGCAAAGTGACAAAAAAAAAAGTTTGTGTAAATTGTTTAGTGATACCTAAACAGATAATTGTCTTCAGTTTTTAACTGGATGCTGATTAATTAGGTGCACCATCTGGTTTTTTTCATGTGAAACCAGTCTTTATAAACCCATCATGACATCAAACACTATTAAATAAGAGATATTTTTCAGTGGATATTTTAAATTTTATGATAATGTTGCATTAAAGTAATATAAAAATTACAAAGCTGTGTAAAGTCAATATAATGTCTATATTTATTCATTTTAAGTAATTTTATTCTCATTGTGCAGAAAAGGATTCATTTTAGATGAAAACAAGTAAAACATGCCTAGTGTCTGACTCAAAAAATGGCACAGCCATGAAGACACATACTAGAACTTTTGACTTTGATACCAATCAACCAATGTTAAAAGTTCTTCATGCTAGAAAAAAAGTGTTTCTTTGAGATGAAATACAAATGTAAAACAAGATTAAAATGTATAATTTAAGTAATAGCACACTGATTTTATTGTATTTTGTCTTTCCATTCACCACATCTTGCAAAAAGTTTTTATTCACAAAAAGTAGAATGTTTAACAGCATTGCAGCTCAATATTCTACTCTTAAACTTCACTCCAGTTTCTTAATTTCTTTAAGTAAATATGGAAATAAAATATGGCTATTAATAAAACTAATTTAAAATTAAAAAAAAACAAAGATCAGAAGTCCACCATCTGTTTTCCTCTATCCCTGGTGTCATTTTGTGCACGTGGGTTGTGCCATAAAGCCATTTACAAGCTTTTGATTGGCTACCAGCAATTCAGAAAGGATTACAGATCTCCTTGGAGTATAGCCATGGATTTTATATGATTTTGATACTAGAGGAAAGATATAGAATTTTTAAATTGTTCTTTTGGAAGCTTTAGAAGTATGCAGAGTTTTAGTTGCTTATTAGGAAACCATATTTGGTGTCCTGTAATATTTTGTATTGCAAAAGACATTGGTGCATAGAGGGTGTTGAGGCTCACTGGTGTGCACACAACTGCCCCAGAAGATCCACAACATGCATCACCTCTTTATAGGGATAGGGACTTTGGGGGAAAAATAAGGAAAAACATAGGAGAAAGAGGAAAAAAGGCAAGGGGAGACTCTGGTTTGCCAGCTGAGGAAAGAAATGATGAAATCCCCTGTTGAGTGTCCTCGTCCTCCTCTGGGTGCTCTCCCCTCTACAGTATGTGGTGATGAGAAAGAAATTAAACTTTGGATTTCTCTAATATAAATGAGATTCTGTAAAATAAAAGGCAAGACAGTTCAGGGGTTGGAGGGGAGAAGGGCTGATTCTCATGCCAGTGGCAGTCACTTCCCAGGAGAGCCTGCTGCAGCAACAGGTGTAGGCATGTGAAGTCCTCCATGATGTTGAGTGTGTAAATGGCAGCTGCTTATGGATAAAACACTCATATGTTTACTACCTGTTGTGTGTGGAGCAGACATCTGTGTGCACATAGGCAGCTGTATCATACAGGGCTGGTTCCCTGGTCAGACTGAGCACAGGCTGCTCCACTAGCTTTGGTTCAGCCAGAGGAATTATGTCCTTGCATGCCCACAGAAAATTCAGTCCACTCAGCCAAGGAAAATACAGTAAATTTAAAAAGTCTAGAAGCCCAAATTAGAATTCTTACTGCTACTTTGCATTTTCATGCCATGTATCTTTTCTTACAAAGAGAAAATTGTTACAATTCTGTGTCATTTTATTTCATGTTTTTATAATATCTCTTGCTGCATTCAGTCTGGAACTAAACCTTAGCAGTTCTATGGCTATAATAAGAGTAAGGTTTATTGCCAGCTAATGTTTCATCTGCTGGCTAGATGACTAGCTGTGCACCAGCTGCATAATGTATTCTGTAAGGATATCATCATCACACCACTTCACTCTTGCATCTCATCCACCCACCAGGAAACATATTTTATCTTGTGCTCTGAGCAAGGAATACAAATGAGATGTCTGAAGGAAAAGTAAATAAGAATATTAGGAAGTATTAAAGTAAATAAGAATACTAGGAAATAGTAAAGTGAAGTAATTTTGTTTTTAGCTTGTTAGTGTAAGAGACTGTTTTTGGACAGGGATGAGATGAGAGCTCCCACAAATCTTTAGGTGCTGATGATGGACTGCTTTAGGCACAGCTCAGCCACAGAATGGCCCAAAGCCTGGTTTTTAGCTGTTCTTTTGTTGGCTTCTCCCCTGCATGGTTCTTCCTGGTTATGTCAGAGAAGCCCTGGTACTGCTCTAGCTTAATTCTAAATCTTTGGAGGATTTTTTTTTCTGGCAGAAAGGCATCCCCAGAACATATGAGCAAGGCCATGACTCCTCCTGTACTGGGGCAGGAGAATTGCAGTGCAGCAGCAGCTGTGCTGGTGCTAAACCTCCTGGGAGCTCTTTCCCTCGAAGAGAAGGGGAAGGGGTTAGTGCCTGCTGGTCTCCCAGCTGTGCCCAGGCCAAGGAGTCAAGAATTGCCCTTTTGCCCAAAGCATGAAGGGAGGATTACAACATACAGGAGATACAAGATACAGGAGAATTATAATCGATGAAGTTGTTGATGTAGAATTTATTTTACTTATGTCTGTTATTCTGCCAAAATTATGATATTTGTCCTAATAGTTTATGTGTTTTGGATCAGCTTCATGTAAACTTGTGTTTTTTTAAAGAAAATGAAAAATTTGAGATAAAACTACATTTCTCATTAGCTTTGTTTTAAAAAGCTCTAGTTCCCAAGTCTCACAGTTGTTCTGCTTTCAGCAAATATTTGAACAGCAGAGCCAAAGTGTGCCTTGGCTCTAGTGCTGTGCATCTTACAGAATATTAAACCATTTGCAGTCTGTTAATTCTGTGCTGGGAGTTGCAAGGAGTTTTTGGCAATGAATATAAAGATTTCAGTCATACTGATGGTGTTCGAAAATGTCAGTGTGATACTAGAAAGACATTGCCAGGGTGATCCTTTTGTTGTTTGCATTAATTAAACATAGAAAATTGCACATACACACGTAATTAAATAGGAAAACCTACAAAGTGTGTATACAGTATCAGGTGCTCCAAAGGTAGAAAATGAAAGATGTAAAGTATTTTGTGCTATCTTAGCTTTCCTGTGCAGCTATAGACTTTGGTGTATAATTTGATTGTATTTAACAAGTAGTTGTTGATTATTTTGTTTCTCCTTTGTTGCCATAGGATTGGTGCATTAGCTCCCTGCTTGGAGGATAAATGCAGCCAAAACATTCATGCCATTTTAAAAAGAGATAAAGCATCCCTTAGAGACCATTTGTTTTTCCTCTTTTGAACTGGGAACTTGATGGCAGAAATGAATCCATTGAAGGGTTCTTGGATGCTATGGAGAGCTCCTTGTGTTTCACACATCCCTGGTTTTTGCAAGGAGAGATCCTCCTGTATGCAAGATACAGTATGTGCTGCTCTCTACAACTACCTGAAAGGGGGTCGGTCTCTTCTCCCAGGCAACAAGTGACAGGACAAGAGGAAATGGCAGGGGAGGTCCAGGCTGAACAGCAGGAAGAACATTTTAACTGAAAGAGTGCTCAGGCATTGGAATGGGCTATGCAGGGAGGTGGTGGAGTCACCATTCCTGGAAGCGTTGAAGAAATGACTGGACATGGCGTTTAATGCTGTGGTTTAGTAGACAAGGTGTTGTGTGATCAAATATTGGATGTGATGTTGGAGGTCTTCTCCAGCCTTAATGCTTCTGTGATGCTGTGATTCTGTAGTGCTGAGGTGGGAGAAAATATATTAATGTGAAGTTAATGGTTGAACAATAATGCTATACACAGTGAGGGCTAAGTTAAAGATACCACCACCATTCCCCTAGTTAAAGGTAGCCTCATTTTCACTTTTTCTAGGTCTGGGATGTTTAACTTTCAAGTTTAACAAATACTCATTTACCACAGCTTTGAATATATGTGTTTATATAATCTGTATCTAGGCTGTGAGGGAGACCTGCAGTATAGATTGCATTTTAGTTTAATCAGAAGTATCTCAGATAGTGCAAGACCTGCATAAACAATAGACACCCAGGTAAGGGATAAGGTAATGTAAGCTGTGGCCATAAAATGTAATAATTTGAAAGGAGCAGAAGCCTTGAGGCAGCTGTAGTGTTTATCATATCCTCACATAACTTCTCAGTTTTAGTTCAGTGTATGAGTTAAGAGCTAATAGAACATTTGGCTTTTCAGACTCTAAAATATCATCCTTGGAACATATAGCCATAAAATTCCTGGAAACAGCAGTCTAGCTACAAAATGTATGTTTTGAATAAAGGAAGAATTTTTCAGCGTAGTTTCTTAGAAAAACATGCTTAAAATATTATGTAAAAGGGAAATATTCTAACAAACATTAACCTTTGGCTCTAGCAGTTGTAGAGACTTTCTGATCCAATTGAAAAAATGAAGTGCAGAATTATTTAAATATTGGAACCAGCAAAACTTGCATGAATAACACTGAATTAAGAAACTATTTAAGCAATGCAGTATTTTTTCAAGAGCTTTTGGTAATAGTCTACATTTTTAACCATTGCATTGCTGATTTAGTTAGTGTTTACTTTAACTTGCTGGGTCACAGAATTTTGCTTTTCCTGGAAAATATTTGTTTGTGAAGAGGCTGAAAATGTTAGTGCAAATCTTTTCTCTGTGTGAACCTCAGTTTAGCCAAAAAGCTAAGATCTATCTGCTAAAATGCTGTCTCATAAGCTTAAGATGTCTCATAAGCATAAAATGTCCTCATTGTGACATTGAAAAAAGAACTTGAAATCCTAGCACAGTATTTTTATTGCAAATGACAGTTTTCATCTGTTGGCTTTTGCTGCCAGAATAAGCATGTTTTCAGTAAGCACAAACAGACTTTTTCAGCTGTGCCGGTTTCCAGCGGTTCCCGTTAACTCCCCAAGTGGGTGGTATAGAAGAGCCACCTTTCTGGCACACTTGCATGCAGACAGCACATGGCCAACGTTGAGTTTTGGCATTATACTCTAATAAAAAAAGGCCCTGCTCATATGAGAAAGCTTGGTGTGCGTCAGTACAGCTATTTCAGTCTTTGCTGCCTCCTGAGCTGAATGTAAACCGGCATCGGTGACTCTATTAAAAATACGATTTCGCAAAAGGAAGTAAGAAACATGACTTTCAAGCTGTGTGTGAAGATGAGCTAAAATAGTAACAAAAGTATCTCTAGAGAGTACTAGAGGACAAAAAATAAAATTCTCTGAAATCTACCTATTGTTAAGAAAAAATGTATCTGGCAGACTCTCTTTTGTACCAGCTGGATGTGTTAAATTTTCTCTTCAACTCTGAGAGCAGGCATTGCTGTAGGAGGGATTCCAAGGAGCTGGAAGGATTCAAAGATTTCTGCAGAAAATTTCTCCAATGGGCCTCGATCCTAGGGAAAGTCACAATTAAGCTTCAATAGCTGGGTTTCTGTGCTGCAGCCCTTACAGCCCATGTTTAGTCCAAGCAGGAGGCTGATGGCACTGGGGGGCTCATGCCACGGGCACCAGTCCTTGCTGGCTGCTCTGGCAGAAGGGTGCACATTCCTGTCCAGCACCAGAGAGCAGCGGCTGTGACGTGTCCTGGGCAAGAATTCAGTGAGCCAACCCTTTGTAAAGCAGCAGAGCAAGCACTGGTAATGGCTGGACATAGTTCATGATGCCCTGATTTTGGAAACAGATGGGAAAATGTACTCAGATCAAATAATTTTGTGCTTAGCTACTTCTCTCCCAGATCCTTCTGAAGGGATCTGTGCTATCCAAAGCCATTTTAATTCAGAAGAGTTTGGATGTCATTTTACCACTGTACTTAGGCTGCTACTTATTAACTACAATTTTACTGTGTTTTGTTCTCACACTTTACTTTTCAGCTTCTTCACTTCATTGGAAATGCTGAATAGAGCACAAACGCTCTTTTTAGACCTCTTACAATTGAAACTGTAAATTGATAAATTCTACTTGTATTTAACACTTCATTTTGCTCGTATTGGACTATAAAACTAGGTATGTGTTTTCCATTATGGATTTTTATGTTCCTCACTCATTGATATGTGAGAGAACCATAGTTCCTGTATGTTTTTCACAACTACAGTGGTCAAATACTGGAGAAAGCTGCACAGAGAGGTTATGTTGTTCTGTCCTTGGAGGTGTTCAAGACTCACTGGGACACAGCCCTGAGCAGCCTGATCAAACAGACCTGTTTTGGACAGGATTTGGACTGGAAGACAACAGAGGCTTCTGCCTACCTCAGTTATTCTGTGGTTCTGGCTTCCTACCAGGCTTATTTGGTACACACACCAATAGCTGTAAAAGAAAGCCTGAGCTGGGAAGTCATAGTTTTGTTCACTGCTTTTAGTGATAGCAGCTGAATATGGTCTAATTTTCTGTTGGGACATTCATGAATTGTTGTTGCTTTCTTAGCAATGAGATTGCTGAGCAGATGCTATTGTTAGAGATTGGATGATTACTTATCTGCCATGAGGCTCCAGCAATAATCAGCATTTAGGACAAAAACTTCCTGTAAATTGTTTGTGTTCTCAGGTGGGTTTGATTTTTCTTTCTCATGTAACAGGTGTATAAATTAGTGTACAAAATAGAAAAGGTGTAATAGAAAAGTTCTTTTATTATTTTTGCATTTGTGTTCTCAAGTTACTTTTGTGACAGTATAGGTTTCATAAAATTGAAAAGTTCTTTATAATAGTAATAAAAATCATGGTATTCTATAAAACATGGAGGTTTTGAACTGCTTCTGCTTTATGTATTTGACTCTATGTCATTAGCAGGGCAAAATAAAGTGAGATGTTTTCAACACAGCAGTCATTAGGCCATCAGTGCTATTGATCTTTGTCCTATATGAAGTATTAAAATTGTTGATGGCACAAATACTGTGTACAGGGCTACTCTGTGAAAGTAGTGCTGAACATAGGTCATCACCTGACATATTTGCTCCCTGCTAAGACTACTAGTGAAAAGTTCAGTAGTAGTAATCACCTTGCCTCAGATGAAAGAAATGGTGTGACTTTTTAAATTTTCATGAGTGCAAACTTGTTAGTGATTTGAGAGACACCTATTATATTCATTACCCAAGAGAAGAATAATTCCTTGCTTTCAGGATAAGGTTGCATGCATCTGTGAAAAGTGGATAGGATGAAGGATGAGTAGCTTTATGTAGAAATCGAGAGGGAGTGAACTTGCTTTGAGACACATTTTCTGATCTTTAACATGGACACCAACTTTGACAAGCATTTTGTCAACATGGTAACTGTAATCCTTTTCTGAGTCAGTTCTTGTCTTAGCTGGCATTGCTTTCATAAAGGTGCATTCTGCTTTCGTTTAAATTGGTGTAAATACAGAGGTGCCTCTTCTGTGGGAATGATGTAAGAGAGTAAGAAATGAGATGGATCAGAGATCCTAGATCAAGCCCAAGTGTAGACAAAAATGATTTGGAGAATGCTTTCATCAGTTTTTCTACATCCTGGTAGGAGATGAGGAAGAGAGATACTTCGATTATCAAGCAACAGTTCCGAAATTAGTGGCCATGAGGGAGATGATCTGTTCTGTGAGCAAATTCAGTGTCAGAAAATTTGCCTCCTTGGCTGGGATCTCCTGGGGCTGCCTTCACTGGGTTTATTGCATAGCATAAAAAAGTCTGAAATCAGTTATAGGAAAAAAGGGTCCTGTCATGCTTTAAGTACATTACTGGAGAACAGATTGTATTATTTGCTCTGTTATTGAGTGAAATATTTCTTGAATACAAATTCAACCAAGCAGGTACAAACTGTTTAAACTGACATATTGAACAAGACAGATATAATGTGCAAATGCTCAAGTTTGCATTCAATATGAGTTAATCACGACACAAGGAAATATAAGTAGCAAAGTATAGTAACACTGTAAATAGTATGGAATTAGTAATGAGGATTTGTATGAAGATGTGTAAAGTAAATATGATTTGCAAAGGAAGATGTGAGATCCAGATAGAAAAAGAGAAAATTGAGTGAGGTTGCTCTAGACACACTTTAATTTATGTCCATTACCAGAAGTGTGCAGCCAAAGTTGGTTAAACAGCTGGTGAATAAGATTTTGTTAATTTATATTCTGAGTTTATATCAGGATCTGAAAGTGGTTCATAAAGAACATCACTCCAGAGTGTGTTCCCTGCTGCCCTAGTGTACAGATGATGGTAATGTTCATGGTCTGATTGTTCTCCTTGTGGGTTTATTCAGCTGGTTGAATGTTGTACTTTCACAGGAGAAAAAAAGAAAAACGAGATGAAAGTGTTCATTTTGAAGAAAAATGAGCTTTTCCAGGCTACTTTCTTTTTCTGGAGAGACATGAAATGTTAAACTGTTTAACATCTGGGAGCATCTGTTCCTGTAGTCCAGCCTGTGGATTAACTGAGTGCTAAACTGCCTTCCCATTTTCATGGAGATTTAGAGAATGAACAGCAAGTACTTAACTGTTTGGATCCAGTCTAATTTTAGAACTGCAGGATCTGTAAGCAAATGCTGCATACCTTTTCAAATATACATATGCATGTGTCAAAAAAACTTTTTTTTTTTTACATAAGACCCTAATTTTATAACAACTGGGCTTCTTTAGTTCAAGACAATGTAGTTCAGTAAAAGTACTTAATTTGAGAGCACAGTGAAACCTTCAGAATTATTTATTTATGTAAAAAGGCTAGCATTTAACGTCTATAAATTAATTAGCTTTAAGTATTCAATTAGATGAATTATTGTAGTCTAATCCCATGATAACTTAGTCTCCCTTTCTACCAGTGTGACAGGTATCTAAAATGGGACATATCATTTCTGTGAATATCTGTAACTCAATGTCCTGCTTTGTTTTTCTGCTCAGAGTTTTATATTATCTTTTTGATGGCAGGAAATGACAGAGAACTTTTACCTGCTACTTTTATTTCATGTTAAGATAGTTCTGGAGTAGTTTCCATTGTACTCTTTTTCTTGGGCAGTCAGATGTTGTCTTCTACCAGGAGATTTTAGATCACTTCTAAGAAGTATGTCAAGGACATTAACTGTCTGGAGATGTCTGTTTGTTGCAATGCTGCCAAGATTTTAAAGTCTTTAGTCAACCTAAAGTCTTTCATCCACTGTTACTTTTAGGAGTAAGTCACTGTGGTTGAGCAATTTTTTTTGTATTTGCTAGAGGATATAGCAATGTGAGAATGGATAAGCAAGCATACTACCAGTGTTTGGCACAGATTGTTCTTAATATTTCCATTCCTGTTCTGAGATATATTTCTACAGGTCATTGTGCCTTACAAAATCACCACTCTTAGTAACAGTGAATGATTTATTTGTTTACTTACGATTTGATGGTAAGTATTGCTTAGCAGATTTGACAATTCAGTGTTTATTCATATCTGTATTTTGTGTGTTGAAATTAGTAACAGTATAGAAAGCATCTACTCTGTTAATCTATATTTTTTACATTCAAGAAAGTTTTGAGGCATTGTATGAATATTTAAACCCAGTAATTTATGATATCTTGTATTTTTAAGGAAGATACATGATATCACTAAATCCAGTGCCTGTGTGACTCCTTTTCTTGTGTCATGACTAGTTCTGTAATAGTTGGTATCTTTTATGTAGGGTAACAGTGGAGGTAACACTGAGAAAATTAGAGAGGAGATGAGTCTAAGATATGAGTTTGAGCTGTTAGGAAGGGACATTCCCATTGTTTCAACACTGCAAGATTTTTTAATTGATGTGCAGAAATCACCAAATTTCAGTTTTGGATGATTGTTCTCATAAATGCTCCGTTTCAGAAATGTAATCATGAATATATGATCATATCAGGATGCCCTTCTAACAGTTTATCTGGTTATGACAAGGTTGGCTGAAGGTTCATCCTGGGGTAGGACAGTGGTGGGTCCTAAGGACAGTGGGTGGTAATCTCTGTGGGAAGAGCAAGCTCAAGTTGTTGTTTAGCCTAGAATAAAGCAGAAAAAATGTTGTTCTGTAAAATGGTTGTACCTTTGAGAAGATGAAGCCCTTGGTGGCTGTAGTGTGGGCTGAGCTGGATGGCACCTTCTGTTACCACAGCTGTGCAGAGAGGTGCTCAGCACCAGTGGTGCTGGGAAGGAGAAGCTGTGCAGGTGTGGGGTTTCTGTGTGACTCTTCTGGCAACTGCATCTTGGAAACAAAACTTGGGAAAATCCTCTAACTCACTGATGTCAGCTAGCAACATAAGAAAGAATTAGGGAAATGAACTGATCTCTCTGTGGCTGGTACTTGGTAATGACATGATGATCTCAAGACACATTGCTCTGCTCTGAGTGCAGTAAGATGAGTTGGGTAGGGGTCACTGGCAACTGCTGGCACCTCTTCTCCGAATCTGTAATTTCCCCAACAGTTCTTGGGGTTTGATGCTGTGAGGGCTACACTAATGACAGCCTTAGAATGATGCTGAGGTGATCAGCACATGGGCGCCCAGGTGAGAAAGGTGTGGAAGGAGCAATGTTGGTGCAGTGCCATGCTCACCTTGCAATGCCTTTTGCAGCCCCATTGTCCATGGAGCTTAGGTTTTGTAGCTCTTGAAAACCTACCTCTTAGGCAGCCCCCAAACATAGAACTTGGAGCAGAACTGCAAGCTGACAATATTATATGGATTGCCAAGTGGATTGTGATTACTAATTACTGATTTAACTTACCTCAAATCAATTCAGAGCTCTATCACCTAAATAATAATACTAAAACTTGTATTCTATGAAGTGTGCTGATATTAATAACTAATGTCAGTAAACACAATTCTTCATTATGTTTTGCATGGATGCATTGAGAGTTCTTTGTAATTTTTATGATTTTAAAAGCATAGCATGCAGAAATCATCTCCCATGTATGTGTTTGTACATATGTATATGTTTCCAAGGGAAATCTTCATGATGTTTATCTTTTATTTTGCAGTCAAAACCTGTTGCATTTGCAGTTCGGACAAATGTCGGGTACAGTGCAGCTCACGAAGATGATGTTCCAGTCCCAGGCATGGCCATCTCATTTGAAGCTAAAGATTTTCTTCATGTTAAAGAAGTAAGTAAAACCAGAGGAGCAAGTGAATCACCCTTTAAGGGAATACTTGAGTAATAATGCTACTGTTTTGCAATGTTGATAACACTTCACATTGCCAAAGCACTTTACAAATGTTATTTAAAGAAGGTAACAGTGTATAAGGAATTGAATGTTCTTTTAAATGCTATTCTTGTAGAAGCAATGGCACAAATTTCTTACAATCAAATTAATGAAGTTCAGAAAGCAAGTACTTTTCTTCTCTAGTAAGAATCAGTTATTTATAGGTGTAAATGCCTATGTCTGGCTATTCAAAGATGAAATATTTCTGGGTTTTTTGTTATCTGGTACTGTGAGGGTTTGTTGTGATTTAGCAGCTAAGGGTTGCTTCTCTTTTATTTGTGTAACTGCATCTCAGATTACCCCAAAATCCTCAGGTCTCCTGTTTTTTTACTGAAGCTTCTTCCCTGGCACAATATTTAGTTATCTGTTACATGCTTAAGAGCTGGAATGATGTTTCAATTTAACAGCAATTGTCAATAAAAGTGCTTTGCACTTTTGGTTTTCTTTTCCAATGTAGTTTGGTTTTGAAAATTTTAAATTTTTACAGTTTCAAACACCTAAAGTAATTTTCTTTCTCTGCTCCTTGCAAGACCATCCCAAACAACTTGGAAACGTTCACATGCAGGCCCTTTTGAATGACTCCTTCATTTTGTAAGGTTTCCCAGTTTTTGGTCATATTCCATTGTGGTTTATCTCAAAACGGCCCATCTGGATATGGAAATTTATAGGAAAAGAAATAGTTAGTTTAATGTTGAGAGCAACCTAGCCATGTATTTGAAATTATGTCTTTGCCTCATTTTCGGTTATTGATAAATCCCTCAGTAGTTATGATTGATGATGCACAATGATTCTGCCAGTGCAGGTGCTTTGGGGAAGAAAGAAACACTCCTAATACAGAGATAGAAATACAGGTGGACAGGGACTAAGGAGACACACAAAACAGACTTGGCTAATGAGCATAATTTTTCATATATATTAAACACACAAAAAGAGAATGATTTTGATTCAGATAATATAGAGTGAAGGAAATATGCTTTCTGTCTGATGATAGTGTGAAAGAATTGTTCTGCTCTTCCTTGTGATAAAAGAAGAGATGAGCAGACACAGAGTCCTGGCAAAAGAAAACCATCAGTGTTCTCCAGTGAGTCTTGAAGCACTGGAAAATATGGCTCAGTTTGGTTAGATCAAATGGTTTTGTGTTGTCATCTATTCCATGTGCACTTCAAATGAAGTGGTAATCTCAGACTTTACATCAAGTGTTTCCTCTGTTTCCATATAAACCAGACGCACACAGTTAGCAGTTTTTTGTTAAAAGTTCATGCATTTTTCTTCACAGCATAACTTAGTCTCAGATGTACCTATATGTGAGAGAAAATAAGGAAGAAAAAGTCTCCTAACTTTTCCAGACCTCCAAAATGCCTTGAAAGGAAGCTTAGCTGGGCTGAGTTCTTACATTGTCTGTAGCTGTCATTGTGTAGCACTGAGGGGTGGAAAAATAGATTAAAATGTTCTTGCAGCTTTAATTATTTATGCAGATTAAAAGAAAAAAAGAATATTAGACTATAAAATGCAGTGTTGCTTATTTATTTTATACCTAACTTGTTGCTAGAAATAAAGAAAGCTAAGTTAATCTCCAGTAGCTTTTGCCTGCATAATGGTGCTATACTGGACCAATGCTGTCCTCCTCTTGTCTGCAAGGGCTGCTCACCAATTTGTGCTGCTGAGAGGGCTCAAACAAGAAAAACCTCTGTTCAAAATGTACATGGACAGTGGTGAAACGTACTGCAGTGATTGAGTATGAGGGAAATATATCTTCATTATTAGGTTACATTCATTAAAACTCAGTACACATAAGAATGATGGATTCCTTCCTGCATGAAGAAACTGCTGCATCATAGTAGCTTATGAATCTTTTGAGGCTTTAATGCATGGTCATAATTTTGCTCTGTGTTTAATTAATTTCTGTGTTTCCCTTGGCATTCCAAACAGAGGTGACTTACAGAGAATCACTCACCCCAGCCAGCACCTTGAGAGCTGGACATCTCTCTACCAAGATTTCCAAAAAAATTTAAAATTAGAAAGTATAATGTGTGGTATTATTCACTTTTAGAAGTACCTTATATTCTTCATATACTGACACAGCATTTATCTTTGAGACCTTGCAGAAGTGTATTCCACATGCTCTTATTTCTTTATGAAGAAGAAATTCCTATGGATTTAGGATTTCTATTGCTTTTAATAAAATTAATATTGTTGCGTAGTAATCTGTAGTACTGTAGGACAAAAATAGTGACTATTCAGATTTTAATTTAATGGTGCTTTTTAATTATCTATCTCTTCCTTTTACCAAGTTAATGATTTGGTTAGCCTTTTGTAATGAAAGGTTATAATTTTAATAATACATTTCAATCTAATACAGCTTTGAGAAACTGCTATTCCAGATTAGCTCCCTATGAAATGCTGGTATTCTTACTCATAAAGGCATCCCATTGGATGAATGTCATAGATCTCCTTATGTATTATGAGCTTAAAAGTGCTTTTATTTTAATCTCTGGTTTTTGTTAGCTGAATATCTTACAATCGGTCTCAAGCATCACAAGATTTCTAAAGCTGCCAAAGTGAAAGATAATACTGCAATTTAGGTTGTGTATCAGTGATCTACCAATGATGGTAAAATTAATTTCTTTTTAGGAGAGCCCACACATTCTACATGTTTTATTCCTAACTGTACACTTGATAAAGCTACTTATTATATAATTAAATATGCACTACAATATCTACATTAATACCTTCAGGTTCAAGAAAGCTACTTTCTTCACATTCAGGCATTCTCTTAAATTTTCATAAATATTCCAAATTATCCAAAATTCTTATTTGATGGTAGTTATTCCCATAGAACACCAAAAGTATTGCGTGTGGGGCTCATATATGAGTGATCTATTCTCCTTCAAAAATGGTGAATAAACAGGAATGGAAAAAGCAAATAGTTCTGCTATATAGACCTCTGCAAAAAAACCAATCTCCCCCACACATGGTGGGAGGGTGTGTGTGAATAAAGGTATTGAATTAGAGAAGTCAATATCTCATGTTTAATAGAGCTGAAATTCAGTTACTTGGACTGCCTGGTGGATTTTTGTAATTGTCAGGGTTTTTTAGTTATCCAAAGATGTGTTTTTTCTTGTGGATCTATCATAGTGGGTCGAGTGTGGATCTGTCTATTAAGATGCAGATCACATGAGCTATCTGCAGCAGTGTATATATAAGCAGCAGAATTCAGTCAGATTTCCAAAGATCTTAATGAGAAGTGGGGGAATTTGAGAAGTAGTATTTTTTAATTTAAATAGAGAACCGAATAAAATGGAATAAGAAAAATAGATTATTACAGAGCCATTCAAATTGTAGCAGTAGGTGAGAGTCTCTGGTGTCCACCAAGGAGAACCGCGAAGGGAGAACAAAAGCAGCTCTCATGTATGAGAGGAGAAGACTATGAAGCAAGAAAAAGTAAAGATGGTGAAATGGGTAGAAATAAAATCCAGGTTGAAACATGAAGTCTATGAAGGAAGGTTTCCACTTGAGGACGGTGGATTTTAATAATTTGAAAGGAATAATTATTTTAATGTATTTTTTAATATTACCACAGTTTTCATTGCCATAATAACATAGCAGAGTGATTCACTGCAGGGAAGAATTACAAAAAAATAGCATAGCTGCAAATTAAAACTAATAACAAAGTTATCCCAGAGCCAGTGATTTCTTAGTATGTTACTTACTGCATTTTTGTTTTTTTTTTTAATCTGTAGAAATTTAATAATGACTGGTGGATAGGACGATTGGTAAAAGAAGGCTGTGAAATAGGATTCATACCAAGCCCAGTCAAACTAGAAAACATGAGGCTGCAGCATGAACAAAAGGCAAAACAAGGAAAATTCTACTCCAGGTAATAACAAGAAATCATTAATAATAGTAATGGTGTCTGTGACACAACTTGGAAGTTGATGGTGTGTATCGCTCATATATATGCTTAATTATTGTTGATGGCAGCTACAAACATTTATAGTTATATATTAATAAATTAATTTTAAAATAATTGTACTATTTATTATGTAATATATAACATTATTTTATATTTTTATTATATTTTTATTTAATAAGCTTATTAATGTCATTGCTATTTAAGAGAATAAGTAAATGTTTAGATTGGCGACATGTGGTGGCCTACAATTGAAATTATTTCCTTTTATTTTCATAAAATATTTTCTAGTATACATTGCAGTAAGTACATTTACTATGCACTAGTAAATTTTTTTACTTAAAATTAATTTATCTAAATTCTGTAGCATTTATTACTTGTTTTGATGATCTTGCTATTTCTAAACACGTTTAAAGCTCATTTTAGAAATTACAGAAAACATTAAGATGAATTTACTTGTAAGCCAAAGCCTGTGCCTGTTAGTTAGCTTGTAGGCAAAAAATAGTTTTGTCAAAGTCATTGCCTACAAATGCAGCTTTTAAGAGCACTACATTTAATGATGGAAGTTTCATGTGAAGTCATTTGTTATCTCTGACTGCAGCCATCATTGCATAAGGAAATTGCATAAGGAAAAGGATTGTTTCTAGATATTCTGAACAATACTTACAAGATAGAATAATATCACCTTGTAGAATTCTTAATAAAGTAGTTTTCTAGTAACACCTGTGGAAGCAAATGTCACTTGTTTCACTTTGAGTATAAAGGAAACAAATATTCTTAGTGGGATGGACCTGGAATTGAGCTGGAAAACGTTTGGGAAGCCAGAAATGCCTTCCTATCACCACAGGAAGGGCAGCAGTGTTTGTGGAGCATGTCTAGAGTAGGACACCATGGTTGTGCAGCGCTCAGCTGCATTCTCCAGCTGGGAAATGCCTTTCCCATGAGTGTGCTGTCCTCAGCAGAAGGATGCTGGGTTCCTTATTCCTCTAGTGACACTTCTGGGACAGCCAGATCTGTCCCAGTGGTTCAGTTCCTTTCCAAATCGTAGAGGCTTCCATTCTCCAGAAATTCTCACTCAAGATAACGTTGTCCTACACCACAAATGCATTAACTTAGTGCTTATTAATATTTTAAGACAGAAAAAGTAGAAACTAGTGCTATCACATGAATTATTGGAAGAGTGAAATAACCTTTCTTAAATTATTTTCAGAGTTTTCTCATTATGGTAACTGAAATACAAAGACTAGAACTGTTGTTTCATTTTCACAACTTGGATAGGCTTTCACAAAGCAGGACTTGACAAAATCTTAGACTGCTTTAACTTTGTTTCAGAGACTTTTTTTCTGAAGTGCTATATTGTATTGAGAAAACAAAATAATTTGTATGTTAATTAAATAGAAAAGATAATGGACAAACATAGTCTCAACTTCATTAGGAATTTATCAGTAACTCCTCAGTTAAAGGAAATAAATGTGCTCACTGGCTTAAGAGTTACTCTTAGTAACGGGTAGCAATAATAATAATTTTATAATAGTAGCCATATAAATAACTGAATTGTATTATGATCATAAGGAAGTGAGAGCAGCAGAATGAGTTGCACAGTAGCACAAGGAGTATGATTGATGTTTGCAGTTCCTCGGGTCTCAAAATGTGCACACACATTTTGTGTGAGATGTATATTTTATACCACTGCTAGAAATACTGTTTGTCGCACAGCTAGCACCTCATTTAGAAGGCAGATAATAAATAAATTAGATGTAATATTGAGAAAGCTACAGAACTTCAAACTAATTTATTACTTTACTCCAGTAAATCAGGAGGAAACTCTTCATCCAGTTTGGGTGACATCGTTCCTAGTTCCAGAAAATCGACGCCTCCATCATCTGGTGAGTAGGTCGTGAACCCTTCAGTAAAGAGACTCATGACCCTAATCTGTTAAAATTCATGTACCTTTAGACCTCTTCTTCTTCTTATTTCCCATTCTTCATAGGTAAAACCTGAGTTTTGTGTTACCAGATAAGGCTGGTTTAGGTGGGTTTGAAATAATGGAGTCAATGCCAGCAAGTTCAGGCAGTGATAGGGCTGTTAATGCAAAATTCCCTCTTTGCTTTTACCACGGAGTTTTGTAGCAAAGACATAATACATCTGTGAGACTACATTACAGTTGGATAGTGGAAGGTTTGGTCTGATATGAGCACTCCTACTGAACAATAAATGCCTTCTGGTACAGGAGAAAAAGCAGCAGTAAAAATAGAAGTTGCTGAGAGGTTTCTGCAGTAACAGCAAGAAAGACATTATTTTAAAACATCAGGAACATTTAGTTTCACAATTCTGACCATGAGGATGTGCTTCACATAATTCTAGGATACTGAATATTTTTTGCCTTTTACAAATTTTTCAAAAATACTGGTTTGTACTTAGAGCATCAACATACAGATTTAACTTTGCTTAGGTTGGACTCAAGTGTTACGAAGCAAATACATGGCAAGTTGGTGAAGGATGCTGCCTTTAGCTCCATTAAAAAAGCACAGGAGAAGATCACAAAAAAAAATTCTCTTTAATTCAGCTGCTGTGTTGCTGGATGGTTTATCTTCTCATGTACATTTTATGTACCTGAAAGCAGAAAATATTAATGAGAGTTGCTAGTGCCTTGTATACTAGGGCAAAGATACGGATCTTCCAATCATATTCATTTATATGGAGTCTGGTCTACAGAACAGGCATCTTAAAATGAGCCTGAAGATTTTAAAGTATTTACTTGGTCATTTCAAAGGGAGGCAGAGAAATTAAATCATGTTATGATAGTAGCTTCATTTGGTTCAGTTAATTGAAAAATATATCTGTTTTGGAAGCCATGGATTTGTTAGTGACAACCAACTTTATTACAACTGCAGTTTGTTTATCAAAATTCCACCTCAGTGTAACTTCTCTTTTATTTTGAAAATATTTTATTAGTTTACTAATATATATGTCTTTCAAAAGTGTGTAGAACACACCTTAATCTTTTATTTTCTGATGGCTTTAAACTGACATGTTTACTGTTAAGGAAAATTTTTTCAACAGCTGCATTTTCACGGACCTATGTTGTAATTTTATAGTTAGAGCATCTGAAACGCTGTAATATTATTAGCTATCAAAAAAACACTTGAAGATCGGTACATATATTTCCAGAATGTTGCACAGAATTTAGAGTTAAGAGCACAGATAGCACCTAGATTACCAGCTGACTGATTGCTATCCATCCTGTAATGTTCATTGCATTGAATCCTTTCTTCAGACACTGTCTTTCAAGAAACATGGTGTTCTGGAGAAAGCAGGAAATCTATTAAAGTTTATTCAGTTACAGTGAAGATTAGGAAAATATGTATGAGTAGTGCACATTAGCTTATTCTATGATCACAAGATTTTGCGTCTACGATAACTTTTTGCTTATCTTAAGACATCCTAAGAAAGGTGAAAGAGGCATCGTTTGTGACTAAAACAAGAATTCAAGTCACTTTGAAGCACAGTTCAATTCCTGTTCCCACACCACCTCTTTGAAAGTATAATCAATTACAAATACATCAATTATTTAATAAATTGAAGAATACTAACTGAGCATGTTAATTTCATTTTTTTCCTTTGAGTCAGGGGTGGGTTTTTGCAATATAAAATAGTGCCACAGAAAAACCAAAACAAAATAAATTCATGAATGAAATTAAGAACCAGTGAAAAACAGATGAAAGGGAGGCTCATATCCATTTAAATAATCAATATTGACATAGTAAACAATCCATAAGGTCCTTATGGGCCACCAAACTGGGTAAGAATAATGCTGAAAATGACTGAAAAAATCTCAACAAACTAAAGATAGTTAACAGTTAAAGAACTGTCACAGAAGATGTTGCATAGTGTGGCGACTGAGAATTAAAAAAGAAGATACTGGTATGTAGCTGATCAAATTCTGCATTTCTTTCTTACAGGAAAAGCTTAAGGTAGCTGATTGTTCTTGACTGATAATTTTGGTTGAACATAGAATAGGAGTTTTAATGTGTCTTATTATGAGTGATTTACAGCATCTGTGCTGGCCTGTATTCAAGAAAAGATAATAGGTTCTTTTTATACTTATGAAGAGGATGAAGGAACAGTGTTGCTAGAAGAAAATGTTACATGATTTCTGTGGCTGTTTTTAGGAGCAGGATTATAGAAACAGGATGCAGATCTACTCATTGGGTTTTTCCCTGGGAAGGGCAGGCTCAAAGGCACGCAACTCAGGGAATGTCAGGCATCAAGGCATTAGATCTGTGGATAAGTCAAGTGGGAAAATGTACTCTATGCAAACAAAAGAGATCTCTGCCCCAGGTGTCTCTTAAATCAGTAGCTGCACGTAGGCTTGACAGAAATATTTATTTGTTACATAATTTAATAGCACATGCCACTGTATTAGTTGATGTCCCACTCATGAAGCAGATGAAATCAGGTCACTAAGATGGTTTCATAATAGTTTGCAATGATTAATTAAAGGTTTGGATAAAGTCAATGCAACTGATTCTGCTTGCAGATCTATTTAGGGTTAGGCTCAGTTCGACATAATGACACGGGAAGATAAGCATGTGTTACTAGAGGGAGTGGAGAGGTGGGTAAGGTCTTCACACCTGAGGGTTATGTTGTACACGTGTGTGGGTCACTTTTGTGCATCTTCTTGCTTTCTGAAGATAAATTGAAATCACTACTTCAGATCAGGTTTGATTGTTGTAAACAAGAGAGATTTTGTTTGATTTTGTTTTAGATGTAGTTGGCAGGTATCTTTTGTACTCAGCATTCAGTATAATATGGCTTTACATTTTGAAAGTGTGTTTATTACTGAGTGTGTGAGGATTCTTGTTGAAACTGTTACTACTTACTTGCTAAAAATTTATGGTTATGATATAAGCATTTTTTTCATATATTCTTTTGGGGTAGAGATTGAACAACAATGGTTTATTGTATTCACTTCCATTTTACTCTGCCTATGTCCTCACTCTTTACATAGGATCCATGTCTCTGACCCAAGCTGGGATAAATTTCCTTTCTTCTGCTATTCATTCTTTTAAGTTTTCACTATTAGTAGGTCTGTGTTTATTATTCCTAATAAATGTATCTTATGAGTATGATGCACTTTTATGCATCATATCATATCATATCATATCATATCATATCATATCATATTTAAGAAATTAAAAATGCCAATTGTAGTCCCCCTGAGATAAATGTAGATATCATTGTACCAATATCTGGCTGATTTTGTCTTCAAAAGTGGTTTTTCTTGTATTTCTTCATTTTCCATGGACACAGTAGTGACATTCCAAATTTCAGTTGATGGCACCCATTTTCAGTTAGTGTTCATTGCTATAAAATGATCCAAATGTTGTTGCCCAAGTTCTGTTGTTTCCATTGGTGGAAGTCTTATCTATTCCAGTGAATACTTTGGATTTACACTGGTGTAACAAGAACGAACTTGGCCACTGGTCTGTTTTGTAAATGTTACAGGAGCTGTTACAGATTGCCTTCTGTCTTCTAATCCTGATGTACTGCACCTTTAAATTTTTCCCTTTGTTTTATTGTGTTTTTTTCTCATGGTTGACTTTTAATTTTTATTTATTTATTTATTTATTTCTCTGGACAGTTTTATTTCTCTTTACCTGCAATTTCCTTTTTAACCTATCTTTACTTTCCCTGTCATCTGATAATTCTGAATTGTTTGTCTGTATATAGCTGTAGACATAGATGCCACTGGCTTAGATGCAGAAGAAAATGATATTCCAGCAAACCATCGCTCCCCCAAACCCAGTGCAAACAGTGTAACATCACCCCACTCCAAAGAGAAAAGAATGCCCTTCTTTAAGAAGGTAACACCAATTCCAAGCTCCCATCTGTCCACCTGCTCACCTGCACTGCGTCGCATTTCTAGTCCCGTTAACTGTCTGCGTCCTTTGACAAGCCAATAACATGCATGCTTTGTTGTTCTTTGTTTCTTTTCCATGCTGCTGTAGCTAAGCAGAAGCAGAAATCGGTAAGTTTATATCGACGTCGCCTGTGTTTATCCTGCCACTGGCATCATTAGCATTATGACTCCAGATTAGCAATGCAGCTATTCTAGAATTAAGGCTGAAGAGATGTGTTGAGCTGTTAGTGGATTCATTACAGGAAAACAGGCAAAAGTTCAGTGTGTCTGTGAAACTCTGCTATGTACTTATCCTTTTTGATGGAATAATAGGACCCACTTAAAAGGCCTTCTAAATGTTTGAGAAAATTATTTCTAGCATTGTAATGCACCTCTCTAGTGCATGTTTATTCTTTCTGTATCTTTCTCAAGTTTTTTTGGTTTTTTTCTTTATTCCTCAGTCTGTTGAAATCAAAATTGGAATCTATCAGATACTCAGTTTGGACTTAGGAAACAAATTGTCAAAATTGTTGTATTTTTAATTTCGCCTGTACCTAAGCTTCTAATTCACTAGGTGCAAAGTCTGCCAAGTGCGCAAGACTAATGGAAAACCTCAGACTTGTTTTGACAGTTTACTTCAAGTTTTTCCTGTTGTCATGTATAAATTATCAGCCAAATGTTCTTGCCATCCATCAGTGAGACTTTTTTAGTGTCTCAGCTATTGGAAATGGTACTGGTGGTTCCCAGGAGAGCCAGTGTCTCTCCATAGATAACCCAGATAACTACAGAATTATGCAATTGGCATCCTGTTGCAAAAAGCTGCAATATGCTTCTAGGACCTTTGCTGGAATAAGTTAGCAAGACATTAGGTAGCAGCCAAACTAGACAGTGAAATACCACATTTTGACTACTTTTTTGTTTTAAAATCTTTGGTCTTCGTAGCTCTTATTCATTTGGTTTTAACTACTCACTTAAAGCTAGAGGTAATAACAGACTGTTATGGTACTTAAACAGTGCCAAGTGACATTGTTGTCCCTGCTGTGGATGCTCTTGTGTTTAATAAATAGATCTTTGTTTCTGTTTCTCTTTTCTTGAACTCTTTTACATAGTATTGAATCCTTCTCATTTCCGAAGTCACTACTATTGGCTTCAGTTTGGTCTGTTAAGCCTGGTGTGGAAACCAACAGCGGGTTCTTACTTCTGAGCAATTTCTTACTTAATCATATTTTTAATTGGATAAAAATTATAAGGAAGAATAATATGTGTTGACATGTATTGGATGCTGTGTGCATAAGCATCTTTCAAAGATGCAGCTTCTAGATGAACCATCTCACACCTGGATCATGGTTAGTCCCAAGTCTTTCTTTCACTCTGTGGTGCCTCTTTTCTTACATATCCAAATCATTACTAGTGTTAGTGGGGTTTGTAATACTGACATTTACAATAAATACTGGATGGCCATTCCAAAGTAATCTACATAGTCAAACCACTGAGTAAAAGCCATATGGTCAAAACTGCTGGTTTTTATTCTGAGTTATATTTGAACTTGAATCTGCAGTGAAAGCTGTATAGTTCAGTGCCAGTCTCAGAAAATATTAGATTCTCTACTGCTAAATTAAAGAACTTTAAAGCTTCCATTAGTTAACTTTTACTCAATTTTCTGCTAGCAGCTTCATTATTTTAAGCTGTAAAGGTTAGAGAAAAAAAATGCCCATTGCAACAGAACAGATTTTAAAAATGCCCCATATTCCATCAAATAAGGTAATTCCTGTGCTTGCCCTGATTGTCAAATAGCTGGTTAACTTCTAGCATGAATGCCTTTGGTTAAGTCAGTCACATTAAGACAAAGATCTGTTGCATCAAGGCACTTATGCTAAAAGCACTTGCACAACTGTAATGAATTTTCCTCAAATCTGTCTCAAATATGCTTATCAGATTATTAAAAATGTTAGCAAGAACAGTGGAGGACTGCTTTTGGACACAGGCCCAGCCTGATTGCAGGGGTTTGCTTTGAAACGTGTTGAGTCAGATTCTGTGCTATGCAAAATAAATTCATTTCACATGCTTCTGATGCCTTGGGCACTGGTATTCATTCTCATGTTATTAATTATCTTGTGAATCTACAGGTAACAAAAAAATAAATTACAGTGAGGGACATTCACAAAAATGTTTTCTGTGTTTTAGACTGCTTTAGACTGCTGCTTGTGTAGCATTGTGTGCTGTCACTGTATTAATGTCTGTCTTTGTGGGTTTGTGTTTTGGAATGTATATACTTATTTTAATGTTATTGTGAAACACCTTGGGATACACTGAGTTCTGGAACAATGAACAATGTCTGTGCTCTGTGATCTTGACTGATGTATTTGTACTATGTAAGCATTTGAAAAATAGATCTGGCTTTTTTTTTTCCATAACACCCACATATTTCTGGGTTTGGATTTCAGTCGTTTTTTTCCCAAGACACAGATAAACCAAAACCTTTCTTATGAACAAAAAACCATTTCTGATAGGACCCCATTCTTGGTCATATATATTGAACAGCCACTTGCTAAAGAAGAAAAAATACCAAACTCAACAGTTTAATCTTTTTATATTGCATTGTGATAAAACTTTTGCAATCCTTAAAAGGAGGCAATCTTTTTATCTTTGTGTGTTAAAATACTTTTTTAGAAATCGTGCATGATACATCAGTTAGTATTTTGATAAATATGGTACTACCAGAATCCATTCTTGGGTGGTGACAAGAACTTCCCAAAGTGGAAGACATGCTATCCCAAGCTCTGCTTATGATAATTTTTTAGAAATACTAACTTAATCAGTCATTATTTTGATTTAATTTGTGATTGAATTGCGGGTGCAAATGTGGATGTCAGACTGAGTGCTGCCATGGGAATTTGCAGTGATGTCACAATGTTTTTTCAATCAGTTGGCAGATCTGAACTTCTAAAAAAAAAGATGCATTATGCTTTTCTCATCCCCTTTTGTTTTATTTTTCTCTTTCATAATTTCCTATATAAAATTTTCATTAAAAACAGATATCACAGTTGTAGGATTAACCATTTCAATTCATTAGTTGTTGGAAATAACCTTTTCAATTTACCAGGTAGGAATTATGCAGTGGGAAATGTGCATGACCCAGAATAAGAGTTTTTAACTATCCAGAGTAAATACGAAAACAGTAGGAAACACTGAAGTCAAAGAAAAGTTTTTTTCAAAAGAAATCCCTGAACCTCTTATGTCTGTATCTTGGGCTACCAGTTTCTGGGAAAAGTTAATGAATCTGACATTCCTGTGACATCACTGGAAATTCAGGGTTCCTAATACTGTAAAAAGTGTATAGCACTTTCTTTAGGTGCTGTGATGCTGAAAACTTTTTCTGTTTTGCAGACAGAGCACATCCCTCCCTATGATGTAGTGCCTTCTATGCGACCAGTAGTTTTAGTGGGGCCTTCTCTGAAGGGATATGAGGTAATTGATTGCTGTGAATGGTTTCTTTTTTGCCAAAATACTGTGCTTCATTTGTATTTGATAATTTATAACATAGGCAAACATCAGACAGTTTTTACTCCTGCTGAATAGCTGTTTATTTGTATTTTACTTCATGTCAGTATTGAGATTAAGAATAAATTGCATTTCAATCCTGTTGTTCAGCTATAAGATTTACTGTCAGCTTTATTATATAATATTATTAGCATTGAGTATTATGAATTCCCTATGTGCTTATTAATTTGTTGGCTTTTTCCTTCTAGGTAACAGATATGATGCAAAAAGCATTATTTGATTTTTTAAAACATAGATTCGAAGGGCGGTAAGTACTTTACAATGCAACTATTCTTCAGGTTCCATTTGGGTACTACCAGGTTTTTAAGAAATAATAACATTGGACAAAATTAGGAATGACAGCTAATTCCTTGATCAGTGGACTATAGTGTGGATTGGAAGTTTCCTTGACAGAGCATGCAGAGGCTGTGTTGCAGTGGGAAGTGTTCTGGGGCATATATTTGTTGAGAGTGGGAAAAAGGATGTCTTCTTCTTGATGAATGTGACATTCACACTCCAAATTGGTAGATATTTATCTACAGATTAAAAAGTTATTTTAAGTGTTTTTCAAGTGATATCCCATCAATGCTTCCCAGGTTTTGAACAAACTGACAAGAGCCACGGTTCCTCCTCAGCTCTACTTCCTTACTTGGCATCCAACTTGGAAAGAGTGATACAGGATTCAGACTTTCGGTGTATGGGATTGTCAAAGTTTTGATCCCTCAAGACAGGAGCTTGGTTTGACAGTAGTTCTGTGCTCTGTAGTGGGAAGTTTCAAAAGGACTGGCATGAAGGAGTGGGGCAGTTCCCCACCTTGCTGAGATATGGTCACCCTTGGGAGCAGACTGGCTGCCCTCGCGGGGTTCTGATCTGAGTGGCTGCAGCACAATAGGCAAGGTCCAGTGGGATTTGTATTTGAGCCTTCAGGCATTACTGTGGTACAGATGTCAAATGATAGTCTGTCTCTAAAAGCTGATCTGTAACTCCAACATCACAGACCCATGGAGCAGAGACATCAGATGCATTCTCCACACATGATTATACTGGTATTGGATCAAGCTCCTGATTAATATGTACTATAGGTTGACTTTGGAAGGAAAAATTGAGAAACATTAAGATCTTCTTATGATATCTGTAACTTCAAGGAATGCTCTGTTTAGTTTGGAAATGGACAGATCCATAATACTATTCTGTGTGTCCTGTTGCTGTCAAAACTTTCAAGAGGGAGTTTGAGGTTTTTTGTCAATACCTTCAGTTCTTTAAAATACCAGGCATTGTGGTTTAAGATGGATTTTCTCAGTCAGAATAATGATGTCAATACCTAACCATTTTAGTAATCCCTCTTTATATTAGTCAGGATACACACCTTCAGAACTGGAAGTTAACAAAACATTTGTTGCAAGCTGAAGAAAATTACTGCATCTTTATGGCTTTAGGTATTTTAGAGCAGACCAGATTTTCAGTTGTAGATCCAACTGTGGCAGGGTGAATCCATAAATATTCCAAAGAAAACTGGTGTCTATAGTAGCAGATTTGAACCATCCCAGACTTCAGTAGCAATCTGAATCATTACTTAAAGTTCTGAACAAATTTGCGCCAGAAATTCTGAGATTCATGCTACTGCTTTCAGCTGCCACACTGCTGACCCTGCTCTCGTTGCAATTGTTTCACAATATGAAAATACACACCCTTTGTTTTGAGAGCAGACTTAGTCTTCCTGATGTGACATTTCTCAAAGACATTAAAATATCCTTAGAAAGATGGAAAAAGGTCTTAAAATGAAAAATAGCAGTGTTCATAGCTAAACAGACTGATAAATCTAGCATTGTTCAATATACCATAACTGCATTTTAAAAGGCAAAAATTTCCTATTGCCTGTAGGAAGAAAGACTGGCAGGAGAAAATCCAAATCAAAACAGAAAACCCAAAAAGCTGTAAAAGTTTGCATTGTCCTTCCATTAGCAAATAAAGATAACTAATAAGTATCACAATATACATGTTTAATTTAATTTTAAGGCATTATCTGTGAGGAGCTGTGCCAGCAATCACAATCTTTGGTAATGTTCTTAGCTTAAGTTAAGTCACGTCTAGATTTCCAAAATTATGTTACTAATCAGTATTGTGCACATAATTCTGTTTTTTCATATTAACTTCTGGCTCTGTTACTTTTTTTAGGGTTTTAGATAAGTGCATACACATGTTGAGTTCATTGGGAAATGGCCTATTGGATTACATTTCAGATGAACAAACAGTATCTGACTGTGCCTGCTAGAGAGGAGCCCTCCCTCTTCTTAGCAAATCCATTTCCTATTTTAAATTGCAAGTAAAATCCTACAAGCAGGAACAAGGGAATATCATCAGTCTCATTTAACTCTCAGCGCTGGAAAAATGTGACCCCTAAACATCATTAGACCAGAGAGTTTGGAAAGGAATTTAAGGGTGCATTTTGACCCTGTAAAGCAAAACAAACCAAAGGAACTGTTTTCCTAGGAAGAAGAATATGCAGAAGGTTATGTAGCAGGTCAGTGCAAACAACTGAAAGTAACCACTTCTTTCTTGGCTCATCTTTTCCTCATAAACACAAAACTGAGCCTGCCAGATAGTCAACCTAGACTTCTCAGGCATGTGCTTCTCCAAGTCACAGTTCCCATTTTTAGGTGACTAGCATGGTGCTAGCATGAATCTTTCTGGAAATTATAGGTAGCTCTTTCACTCTGTTAGAAAAATACATGCTAGTAAACTGAACAATAAAAAAAATCATAAAACCCCATACCAAAACAAATAAAAAAACCTCTGAGTTATATTGCTGGAGTAGTTTCCCTGCTAAGCCTTACCTTTACCATTTAATTCTACATATCCCTATATGCCTTATAGGTATTGCTAAAGTAAGCCAGGTTGTCATTCAGTACAGTTCAAGAACTCAGGGAAAGGAGAAACCAGCCTGTTCATACTGGGTATACTGGTGCAAAATTAGACCCTCATCAGACCTGGAGACCCCAGGGAAGTCCCATCTTCTACAGCAATCCCAGACCTCCTCCTGCCTGCCCTCTCCCCAGGCACGTTAGGAGGATGAATTTTCAGTAGTAACTGCCGCAGTATTAAGTTAGATAAAATTTTCTCTCTGTTCACATTGGGTGAAGCATACTGTGCTGCTGAGAACTTATTTTCCTGTAGTCTTAACCGTCTTCTAGTGTTAAACAAGAATTGTCCCCACATCCCTGAAAGATAAATAATGTTCAGTACTGTTTTGCTGTATTTATTTTGCAGTATATCAATTACACGAGTCACAGCAGACATCTCGCTTGCCAAACGCTCAGTATTAAACAATCCCAGTAAGCATGCGATAATAGAGCGATCTAACACGAGATCAAGCCTAGGTAAGTACCTGTGATGATGCTATCTACAAACTGCCTGTGAAGTATGCTACTGTCATTTCATATGTGTAAGCTAAAAATAGCCTTCTCTCTGCTGTGAGGAAATCACAATTTCCATAATTCAGAAATCCTGGCACTGGAAATCATTTTAAAATCAGTATCAGGTAAACTTCCTGTAGTGCTGATTTTTGTTTATTCTGCTTATGCTCAGTTTTCATGTTTTGCTGTTTGCCTCAGTGGGTAGAAGCAGCCATCCATATAAAATCTGAAGACATGCTCTTCTGGTTAAATGTAAGTGACAGTTTTCAAATACCTGGAATTATATGGATATTACTGATATTATGCTTTATTTTGGAAAAGATTACTAGTAGTGATGGCTACTGGTATGAACCCTGAAAAAATTATTGAAGTACACTTTTTATGAATGTTGTATCTGTTTAAACTAATCATAAGGTTGGTACAAAAAAAGGAAGGATTCCCAAAGGGATATGTTTTTAAAAACCTGTATAGCTACATACATAGCCTACATATCTGTCATCTTATGTGAGTCTTTTTGTACTGAAACTTGTCCAGTTGTATCAATAATTAAACATTTATTACCCAGAAAGAAAAAATAAGCTTAGCTGAGAAGTTGTAATTATATGTAACCGTCTACACTACAGGTGGCTGCACTGGAGCTTCCCATCCCAAGGTGTCCTTAGAGTTAGGAGGAAAAGGTGGTAATTTTGGAGTCTGAATTCCTGACTGCCCTTGCCTTTCCTCTAGTGTGAGATGGATTGTATCCAGGACTCTGCTGCTGTCATTGGTGCATTCCCTGTGTAGAGCCACCTGAAGATAACCAAAAGGTTTAGTGGAAGGTTCCCTGCCTATGGCAGGGGGTTGGAGCTGGGTGATCTTTAAGATCTCTTCCAATCCAAACCATTCTATGATTCTAAGATGAGTCCTGCCAGGAGTCTACATACTCATGTAGAGATACGGGACAAAGGTACCATAACAAACTCTGTGCAAGTGCCCCATCAAATACCAAAAAAAAGGAGGAACTTGCTACACTACAGATGAATGCTGCAGTCGTATTTCTGCATTTACAGAGCTGCAGGTTCCTCTTGGTACCCTTTGAGAGAGATTGGTTTCCCCTAAACACAGCATTGCATCTTGAAAAATTGTAAATTTTGTGGAACAAGCAAGTAGTTTTATTTATGCTATTAAATAAGTTCTTACAAGTTTTGGAACAAAAATAATTTTCAACACCTGAACTGTGACTGAATATTTAACATTTGACTAATATACTAGTAATTTTTAGGTTAAGCTTCTCCACCTTAAAAATTTCGACTTCCCTTTCTTGAAAATTTGTTTCATAAAATCTTTGCTTTCAGGAGGCTGTGAATTTTTGCTTGAAAGTAGTCTGTAGCTTCCAAGTGTCTTATATTAGGTGTTTTCAAATATCAAAATGCAATGTACTGTGACAACATAATTAATATCTTTATACACAAGAATATTCTTCTGCATGAATTTCATTCTTGTCACCAAAGCCTGTTTAATAATCTAATGAAAAGATAAAGTGTCACTTATTTTGAGTAGGACTGAAAATTGCTAATAAGTATGGGGGTCAGCCAGTAATGGAACAAACAGAATCATGATGATTAAGTTTCCAGCCTCATGAGCAAAGCTTGTGAAATTTTGCAATACTGTAGAAACATATGCTGCAACAAAAGCATGTTATTCATTCCTCATGGTAAAATATTCTCATATATGTGAAACATCTATCACAGAACTCTACACAGGAAAAAGAAATTAAAAAAAAATTAAATGCTGTTCAATCTTGTACACCTTTATCTCATGTAGAACTGTACTCTTGAGAGCATCAACATTTTTTCTTTATGTCAAGGTACTTTTTTAGATGGAGGTATTTAAAATGGGAGTTCTGACAGACCCTCAGTTTGAGACACCCAAAAGGTTACAGTCTTTATATATATATATATGCAAATATGTGAATAGGTAGCTGTGCCTCTGTAGTTTTTGTAAGGGGCCTGTTATTAACCAAGATTTCCTGCCATGCATCAGGGTTTCAGTTGCTTATAATTGTTCTAAAAATCAACTGACTTATAAAATAACTTTGAATATCTTTGACCAGAGCAACTATGTCATTCTAGCAATAAAGTTAGGGCAAAAATTAGTTTTAAATATGCTGAAATATTCTCAAACCCTTTTCTTTCAGAAGCTGTAATACTTCCATTGTTCTAGTAATGTAGCAGGGTTTTGATATTTGGTAGTGAATTGAACAAAATTGCAGTTATGTATTTCTGGGCAATTTTATGAAAATAACAAGAAGACTTGACCAAATTATTAGAAGCTGCCATTAACACACTTTGCCAGGCTTTGCATCTGAATTGCTTGAAGACTCAGCTTTCCTTGGCATGGACCAGCAGTGATGCTGAGCAGAGCCTGCTCCCAGCAGACTGAATCAGGGCAACCAAGCAGAACTGAGGTGAAAAGATGCTCATCTTTCAACTGTGCAGCATGGAGAATGGAATAAAAAGTTGTTTACTTTAAAGATGTTCACCTGGAGGAACAGGTGGCTGGCCAGGCTGAGGCAGGAAGGCAAGTAGTGAAAATCCATTATGGAAAAGTTTGGACTTAGGAAAAGGAGTTGAGATAGTTGAACCTACTGATATAGCTCCTCCAGGTCTGTGCTCTAGGCATGGGATAAACCATGGGAGGACAGAAATCAGACAGGAAGTCAGGGAGGGAAGTAATGTGGCAGCAGTGTTGGGAGAAAAACTGAGATAAAATAAGCTGGTGTCGGAAAAGGTAACTGCTTTTGTAAGACAGTGAGAAAACCCTTGTGCAAGGCAAAAGGAAAAAGTACAAGGCATGTTACAGCCTGTTCCCTTGCCTATCTGCAGTGTACCTCAAGGCAGAAATAAGAGGCAGAATCAGAAAACATCTTTGTAGTCTGCTGGTAGGTGGCCTCTCCTAGCAGTGCTTCTCAAAGATGACAACATACCACTGCTGGGAGTATTTAGCTGGGCGAAGTAGAAGAGGTGAGTGGCAATATCGCACTATATAGTGGGATTTTTTTTCAGTTTGTATGATGAATTTGCTGAAAGTCAACAAAATACCCTATTAAAAGAATATTATTGGGTCTACAAATTCAAGTAGTGCAAAATAAATGTTAGGAAGTGATAATAAGAAGGCTAACTGTGCAGCTTTTTAGTGTCTTCAGGTTATGTATGCTGTGATCCAGTCTTTGGTCAAATGTTTACAGACGACTTTTCCACCAGTCCTCTGCCTTAATATTCTTGAAAAATGCATAAAATAGTGTGGGGAATTGGATGTAATGCAACTGCCCCAATGCAATAGTGGCTTTTGCTGATTCTGATACAGAACTGCTGTATACTATTAGATTAGTTGTTTACAGACTTTATGAAGATGGCAATTTTTTCCCAGTGTTCTTTGTATGCTTCAAGCATCTTTTGTAGACATACTGAGTTCAAGATTTGGACCTGTCAAATAATAGTGCATACTGTCAAAATCAACATGTTGCATGGTAATGCACTGACTTGGAAACGGGGGATGGAAAGCAGGCAGTCCTTTATGGACTGCTGGAGCTCCTGTAGGATACCTTGTGAAATATCAGCCTTGTGGATCCTCATTCCCCAGAAGTTCTTATTTTAAGCTCTCCTCTTTGCAGACATTAAATTGGGAAAGTATAGATCAAAGGATTTTTTCCTTCTCTCAGATCAGTACTGGTATTCTGTACTGACAGTACAGAGCAGCATCAGGAATGTCCTGAGTCTTAGTACTGATTTCTAAAAGAAGCTTCAAGGTTGTGTTCCATTTTGGAAGAAAGAATCCCCAGGAATCAGGATTTCCTGTAGGATGGCTTCCATATTTCTATTCAGAATGTAATTTCTACTGGTAATTACTCTGAAGAATCAGACACTACATTTCTAAAAATTAATCCCCCTGAATTATTCATAACTTGTGATTATTCTTTGTAATTCACTTTTTTCTCTGGAATATACAAGTAATTCCAGCTTCTTACCTAACTGAGATATTTCAAAGGCAAAAATAATTTTATTGCATATACCACCACAGTAAGCTCCACAAAATAGCCCATAAATATTTTATTCATTCTGTTTTCAGAGAAAGATTAGAGCCATGTGTTCTAAATGAGATGTGAAACACGTATTTGACAATGAAGAGAAAGTAAATGATTCAATGGCTTCTTATCAGTTGACAGTGTATGGAGTTGCATGCTGAATGAGACAGCAACCCTCAAGGAACAATTTTATTATATGTTCCTGAATGTGCTCTCCCATAATACAGATCGCAAAAGGTTTGGTTTAGGAGAGCTATTTTGGCATTTCCTACTTTATCAGCTTTAGCTTTGCAGCCAATTGTATTCTGTACTAATTTAAGTTTCATAGGTACATCACATTAGTTCTTTTCTAGTACATGCTGCAGGTCTGCTAGGAGTCCTGGAAAACAAATTTTTTCTCTGCCTACATTCTCCCTTCTACAAAATGAAGATAATAGGGTCTTTTCCCCAGATCACTGTTGGGAAGGGGGGTGGGAAAGAAAGAACCCAGAATTTCAGCAAACACTAAATTTGTGCTGCTTTTTTTTTTTTTTTTTTTTTTTTTTTTTTTTTTTTTTTTTTTTTTTTTTTTTTTTTTTTTTTTTTTTTTGTCCAGACTGTATACAATGACTTAGTTCTGGCCTAGGTATTTAAAACTGGTATTTATTTTAAAAAATTGTTCTTGTTAAGGGTAAGCAGGGTTTTTTTTGGTTTGTTTTTATTTGCTCTGAGAAGGTCTCCTGGCTGCTTAGCTATGGGATGTGGGGAGGTAAGTTGCTCTCTTCTCTCTCCTTGAACAGTCATTGGCACATGGACGGAGACCTATGTGGTTTATTCCTACATCTGGTATAATTTAAAAATGCCTTTTTGCAAATATATATGTATATATATATTTGCTATATAATATATATAGCAAATATAGCTCCCCAGAACTGCTTTATGTTAGTCCAAATCCCTCCTTCCTTCCAGATTCAATGGAAAGCTATTTCTTTACTCACCAGCCTTTGTGTAGTGGTACCTCATGCAGCCAGGCCACTGATCTACCCCTCATTTATGACCACATTTGTGAGCAGCAGTTGTAACTGCAGAAGAGAAGGCTATTTCTTAGACTTCTGGAAATATACTGTTGTTTTTTAACTATTATTTTAATAAGTGTTCCATCAATTACTTACAGCAGTAAAAAGGTACTGTGCTTGATATATTAACACCAAATACTTTTTTCTGGGAAATAAATGTACCTCTTTTTGAGAACTCTTACCTTATCACCCAATACAGGTCTGCAATGTTGTGCATAGCACAGAAAACAGTGAAGTGAGCACCACTCTTTGGAATGATTTAATAGATAACCCAGAATTAATTTCAAAGAGACGTACACCAACAATGTGATAATCAGGCATAGGAATAGCCATGAGGAACTGGATTTACAGGATTATAAGGGAGTCTCAATCAGCTGATAAATGCTAAACACACCTATCGACTGACAGTTTGCTTTTGTAATGGAATCAGTTAAAAATAGACTTGGGATTTGACTCACTGGAAACCAATTCTGCCACTGAATATCTAGTATAAAATTAATGTTCTCAAGAACTTTTTCAAAACAGTGTCCAGCTCATAAAGATTTAGGTGGATAATACAGTCTTATTCCTCTCTAATTAAGCTTGTTTCGATGTAAAGAGAAATGTTTGCTTGTCAATATTGTTACATGTTTAACACGTGAGATGCTAGAACTAAATTGAAGGAAAGGGCAAATTTCTTTAAAAGCCTAGAAGAAATCTGTAATTTGTAACAGATTTTTTCTCCAGGAAGGTACAGTACGTGGTTAAATCTTATTCAGCTGAAAATCAGCCCAAATTGGCTTAGTTAAATTTTTATATGGACACATGCCATTTGCAGAAACTGAACCAGCTTTGTGCTTTTGCTGCATTTCTTTGTCAAAAGAACCCAAACCTTTTTCTGTGTATGTTACACTTGTTATAACCTTACCTCATGCTGTATGCTTTGTACAAAACCTGATTGTGTTGGCTTTTTCCATTCTTTGCTTCATTAATGCTCTCCCTTTCCAGATGTTTTAGGTATGTATACAAAGCTTGCAAATTACTTTTCCTGCTGTTTTGTGTTCAGTGCTTTATTGTACCTCACAGAACCACCGTGTGTTTCTTGCATCTGGCTCACTGACAGACAAAAGCCAATCCTGTACCGTGTTGCTAAGTCCTTGTTTTAGAAAACCTTGCTGGTTTTCCTTATTTATTTTCAAGTAATTCTAAAAATAAAGTTGGCATTGACAAGTAAACACTCCAGATTAGGTATTCCATTGTGTATTTCTGAGATGTGTGCACCTAATCTGCGTGTTCCGACACAGACGTGACCGTGGATGTGAAATGTGTCATTGTGTTTATGGTAAATCGATTGCAATCACGTGCCTGGGAATCTGTTTATTTGCTTTCCATGTGCATATGCAGTAACCTGTCAGGCATTACATGCACCCAGTTTGCATGTGCAGTTGAGCACCTACCTTTGGAAGGTTGTCTCTAAAAAGTGTGCAGAGCTTCCATTCATGTCATTAGGTTGATACCCCGAAGTTTTGTCTTCTGAAAATGAACCATAAATGCTCGAAGAAATTACCTGAGCAAATTTCAGCCTTGTGGGGTTTTTTTCCATGATATTTGTGTGAGAAGCCAGTTGAATGCTTGAAACTATAGTAACAATTTATTTTTTATACGCATATGTGTGTGTATATATTTATATACATACATATTGTATATTATTTACATGTATGATGTTACTATGTATTCTCCATTTAATTTAATGGCAGTTGTGGTATATGATAAGTTTCAAGTAAAGGCTTCCTCAACTATAAATCACAGACAAATTTAAAGGAGTGTTATCTAGGCCTCATAAAAATCCTTCATTACTTACAGAGGCCAAGGAACAGGAATGCAAAATTTGGACTTAACCAAGAGTGTATTTCCTTCCCAAAGTCTCAGATATCTAATACAGTTCAAAGAAAATAAAAGAGGTGTTTCGATGTGTTACAGAAAATCTTGATTGTCCCTTTATAATTTTATCTTCAAGATAGCTTTGACAAATGTCCATAACTCTCATTCTCAGGTGTTAAATATGTTAACCTGGTAAACCCGAACATGTCTTGAACCAGAATGCAATAAAATAGCAGCTGAGAGCTTTTGGGTTTTCATGAGGATGTAGCTAAACTTCTTTTTGCCCGCAAATGGGGAAAGAGCAGCGTGAAGTTAGTGAACCTGTTATAATTTATCAGTCTCACATGTTCCAAAATACTCTTTTATCCTGCTGGGACATCCTTGATTTTCTTCATAACTAAGGTCAGATTTTCCCTAATGAATTGTTTAGGTAGTTCTGTATTAGAAGTTTGGTACTAACTTTCTAATATTCTAACTTGCAAATAAGTTTTTGATACAGCATAGCCAAACATTTTAATGAAATTTCCTGAGTGTTTTCAAAGGGTCTATGGGGGAAAAAATTCTTGATTTTGTTAAATTAGAGAGAACTCTTAGTAACCTGTCCTTATGTTTTCTCATGATACTGCACAGAAATATGTGTGATTGATAATTACATTGAAACAAAACGTGCTGGAAACAAAGTAGTGTACCAATGTCTTAGAATAATTTTTACAGTTATGGAAATCTGTGTGATAGATGGGATACTTGGATAGGTTAATGAAATATTTTTAGCTAGTTAGCTGTTTGTTTAAGAGTACAGTTTGCTTCTCTTAAAACTATTCACTCTGTCAGTTGAATTGATCCAGGTTTTTCCTTTGTCCTGGGCTGGTGGAACTGATTAAAGGTTGGTGTCTGTGTCCCCATTTTGTTCAGAACTAAAGCTTTGCATTGTTTAACCAGAATGCAAAGAAATCTGGGTTCAGTCCTGTTCTCTGCTAAGAGAGGCAGGGACACATCATTCCCATCGCCGGACAGGGCTGTGATCACCTTTAGGATGGCTCTTGGCTGGTCCTGCCGAGTCTTACGCACTTTGCATAATAATTAGACTTTCCCTGGAGAAGGAACTGGAATCCATGTGTTTTGCCTCCCACTCTGAGCATCAGGCTGCAGAGTCAGTATCTCTCCCACTCAGTGAATACGCAAATGTTTTGTGAGTGGCACACCATCAGCAGGAGGGTGATGAATAGCCAGGGATGGAGTAGTTCCACATCCTATCTCTGAGGAAGGCTGAACATTTTTATTCATTTTTGTTCTGAAAGAAACAACAGACCTAGGGAACTTAGTGCCTATGTATGGACCAGATCTGTAAAAGCCTATAGCACTGCACTGAGTAATGAAGCATGCTGCAGAAATACCCAAGTTATTGCCAGCCTGACATGATGATACCCATTCCAAACTATGCAGAGACACTTGCTTGGTCCCCTGAACAAAATAAATGTTAGACTGCTTCTTTTCCCAGTTTTCCCATTCCAATTACTCCTTAAGAGAGTGTAGGGGAGCTTAATAATAGGAGCAGTGCTATGCTGCTGCATGGCACCTTCTGGAGCTGCTGTGGTTCTCCTGGCACAGTCATTTCAATGCACCCTTGTGCAGTGCTCAGCCACTTGTGTTACTGCTGCAATCTGTTGCTTTCAATCTTTTCCATTCATAGGCCATTAAAATTTACTTCCAGTTTAAACTTGGCATAAGAAGCATCATTCCATGAATGCTATTGTTTTGCTAGTCCGGAGAAATGAGGCAGGAAGTAGACATTTTATGTGCTATTTAGTGTTTTTAAATGACAATATCTGTTTTATATTTTCACATAATTACAGTGCTGCATTTCAGGAGATGTTAGTCCATTATAAATACATCTTGGTTACATTGAGGTTTCCAAACATGACATTGTTTCTGTCAATGCCACTTGGACGAGTGTGTGCATTAAAAGCCACCTGAATTCTGCCGAAACTGAGCCTCAGCAGGCAGGAGGAGGAAAACCCTGCGTTCCTGCAGCACCTCACCCCAAGCTCCCCTTCAGCAGAGCCCAGACAGGAGCTCCAGGCAGAGCAGCAGACATGCTTCTCTCCTTTCTGCCTGATCCCTTGCAGGAGCCCCATCTGTTAGGCATGAGTAACACATGCAGCCACTTTTCCTGGAAAATATTGTCATCCTCCCACTCCCACCCTCCCCTTTTTACGTAACAAGCTAGTGGCTAAGGTATTTGGTGGAGACCAGGGAAATCTAAGTATATTCACAGAACCACATTTAAATTAGACATTTAATTAAAACACCTGTAATCCAGGCATCTTTTGACCTGTTGCCTGAGGACTAAGCTAAAGCTTTTATTCCCTCTTGCTTATGTTCTTCAACATTTTTTCCTTCTTAGCTGGATATGCTGGAGCAGAGGCACAAAGCATTCTGCTCCTCAGCACTGGGACACCCCATGGTGTGAGGTGGGTCATGTAACCCTGCCTGGAGACTGTGGAACTGCACCTCCCTGGCTGGGCAAGGAATGAAGACTGCCCAGCCTGAGCCCCCTGTTCTCTCCCTCCCTGCCCAGAGCAGCACTACTGCCTGAGGGGAGAAAAGAGGAAGATGAAAGAGGCCAAACACTTACATACTTGTGGGGTTTCTTCTTAGCTTGCTCTGCTGTGCTCAAACCCCTTGTAGCTTATTGGATCACCTCGGTAGCACCTTGGCCTCTCTGCTTTGTTTATAGTGAGCACAGATCCCTGGTGCAGTCCAGGGTAGCCTGCTGTGGCCAGGTGCATTCTGCTTACAGCAGTACCCCATGGAGATAATGGCGATTTTTCACTTAATAAGAGCATGTGTATACACACACACACTCACAAATTAAAATTTACGATTTTAATTCTGTCAGTCAAACTCATGATTTTGTTCTTAATAGAGACTTTTGCGGGCACAGCTCAATAATTATCACTTCCTTTTTTTCCTCTTTCAATTTTCTTGAATTTCAGATATGACCTTTACTCATTTCTAGCAGATTTTTTGGTGCAAGACATTCTACATGGTTTTAAGGCATTGGTATAAAAACCACTTTTTTTTTTTTTTTTCACCTTTGTTATGGAAATCCTGAGGTTGCCTTAAACTTTTCATTAATTATATTCATGGAATTTAGTGATCAATTATTTTTAAGTAACTGTGTTTGTATAAAAGAATTAGCATTAAAAAAATCATGGCTACTGATAGCTGTTCTTCATTCATAAAAGTATTTCAAAGCCATTTGTGTAAGGTGTTGCTAATCACTTTGTACTGCATACATCAACAGAGTTGTGTTCTGTTCATTCCATATGTCTATAATATCAGGAGCCCTGTTTAAAAGAACTAGAATGTTTCATCTCTGTGCCTGTTGCAGTCAAAATCATAATTGACATATGTTTCAATGAACAGAGCCACCAATACCATAGACAGGAGACAAGGTCAAATTAATTAGGATACAAAAGTCATTCTGTGCTCAGTTGAGAGTATGAGAACTTCACTGCTACTAGTGAAGATCAAAACTTCTTTGCTGCCTCTGAGCAGTATTTTGTGCTTCACTTGGGCCTTTGCAGGCCTGATGCATGTCCATTTTGCATCTCGTCCCTGTCATGGAACTGCTATTTCATCAGGGTCTTGCTGAAACAAATTGCTGATGTAGCCACTGCCCTGTCAAGCTGAGTGTCCCAGTGACTCCTGGCTGCTGTGGATGCAGCCCAGGCTTGCGGGAGGGTTGTGTTTCTCCAACTGCATAGCATAGAGAATATTCCTGTACAATGGTGTTATATAAGTGACCCTAAGTTCCACCATAGTTCATCATGTTATTAATGTATTGATAGAGATAAAATGAAGTGTTGTTGTATCTTTGCCTGTATTTTAGGTGAGATCATTTTAGTGGACTGGGAGAGATTTTTTCTCAGAATTCACTTGTAAGGTTCAATTGGTGTAAAGAATTTTTGTCTGCCCCCATAAAGGGACATGCCATTTACTTCTCCTCCCATTGCACTGAATTTCTGTTCAAGGTGCAGCTGTGATATTGAGAATTAATATTTGGAATAAGCTTAAATGTGCTGTATTTAAAATTCTCTTGGAGATAAGTACTTACTGGTTCTTAGAACTTACTCTTTATTGTATGGAATAAATAGTTGAGTGCTCGTGTCATTTAAAATATATTCACTTTCTGGTTACCAAGGAGACCATATGAAAAAGACTGTAAGGGTCACTTTAAAATTTGGTAGCTGATTTCTGGATTTGAGTGTTGTAGCTGGGCTGTCAGCATTTCATGATGATTGCCACAGTAGTTCTAATTATTTTTATGCCTCTCATTATGATTGGCAAATACAATTTATTGGAGTTTGGTGTTATAACTTCACTCTTATGCCTCTCCAGTACATAAGAAGGGACATTATTATAAATAGATGGTATTCATGGAGGTGGGAAGATTGCAAAGCTATTACTGTGCTGCTTTGAAGATACCCTACTGTCACTGTTCTCAGCTCCCTATTTTAACTACCAGTGACATTTGTGTTACTATCCCCACATGACTTTTTGAGTTCTTTGCTTACTTTGGGCAAAAGTCTGAGAGAAAGTTTGTGTTGAATGTCTTGTTGTGAAGGAATTTTTACAGGTAGAGAATTTGAGTTTTGAGAGATATTGCTAAAGAAAAATGAAAACCAAAGCAGTAGCAGTAGATAAAGCCTTTGTCATCTAAAACGAGAAGCTACTATGATGTAATTAATTGCAACAATCTTAGATGTAAAGTTAGAATTCAAAGAACATTTCAAGCAAAATGAAAGGTTTTCCAAAAGCTGAAGAAGTACTGTAAGGAACAGCTATCCCTGTGGCATTTTTCCCATCCATTCTTGGCTGAAGAGGTAGAGGCACATATGTTATTAGTTCACCAGTCATGCAGTGTGGTTCCTTGAACTTTTCTCCTGTACCCAAGTTAAGTAAAATAAGTTCTGAAATACATTTTAATTGGCAAAAAAAGATATCTCTCCATCTTCAGACTCAAGTGGAAACCATTGGTTCCATTGGTTCCGTTGGTTCCATAGGACCATTGTTACCTGCAGTTATTGCCCCAGGTGTGTTTCACAATAGAACATACCCTGAGGCACACTCTACCCTGGCAAAGGGTGTTTCAAAAAGTGTAGCAGGAAATCTAGTCCACAGAGATGTGTCCTCTACTGGCAGAAATGTGCATCCAGCAGTGTAGCAAGTACTGCTTCCCCAGACAAAATTATGATACAGTGGCATAGAGACAGATTTTGCTGGCTATAAATTGTCTTGAACAAGAGTTTTTTAGCAGTTTTGAATGGTCTTAAAATGATACATTAACTAATATTGTTATCCTGACTAAAGTGTTGAGCCTGGTTTGAAATTGCAGGAAAGCAATCCAAACTCATAATCAGAACAGCATGACAAATTATCTCTGATATGTTTATTCTAGTTGTCATTTGAACTTAATTAAGGGATAGATTATTGACTGTCTTCTACTAAAACTCTGAGACAGTGATATTCAGTGATTTCAGCAGTACCTCTATGCAATGAAGTTGTAGAAAATGTAATTGTGAATGTGCCAAGAACCATCAGAAGTTCTGTCTTAAAAAATGTGGTCCTAATTCAGACAGCAGCAGGACCACAGTGCTTTTATTGACCAGCAGGAAAGCATGCATCGATGCTTTCCATACCACACCGTGCACATCTCACAGTCTTCACTGCTGTAAAAGACTGATTACATGTGCTCACCCAAAACTGCAGATAACCACAAACAGTTGGAAGTGATGTCTAATAAATCCAAAGCAATGTCCACCTCCTCCAATAAAGGATATCATATATAGATTTTCTGATGACCATTTAGATGTTACTTTGTTTATAAAATGACCATAGCATTCACCTATTGATTTGAAATCAAAATACTAGCTGGGATGCCTTGCTCTCTCTTGGAAATTTTGCAGCCTTTTTATAGTACCTGATTTATTCAGTTGCTATTCTAAGATAGAAAAAAAAAAAATCAATCTTTTCATATCTCTTGAAAGAGACCATTTTATATAGAAAACTCTCTCTCTAGCCAGATCAGATAGGTTGTGTTTTCAAGCAAAAGTAAAGCTTTTGCCAGCATAATCGATAGAAGGCTGATAATGTAATTTCAAGAAACTCTCTATTAAATTTTTGGTACCTCTTCTTGACCTTTAAGTCTCTGTTGGTTGTCTTCTAATTTTCTTTGAATGGGCTAGATATCTAATCTGGTTTTGGTTCATGAAGCATGCACAACCTTTAAAGGGAAACCTGTACAAATTAGTCCTGTCTGGCCCAATGACTTTCTTTATAGACTTGTACAAATCACCCAGCTTCTCTAATTCCCCTGTGAAATCAGCTGATAGCAAGCTTTGAGCAGGAAAATGTGATTTCACTTTAAAGATGATTTTTCTATTATAAGATGTAGTTTTGTTTCATTGGGGAACGAAGACAGTTTCTACACCACTTGTGAAAGCGGATGCAGCCCATCTGTCTTGAAGAGGTTTGCCCTGGAAAGTACTGCCAGTCAGACAGGGTGCTGAGGAGCTGGGAGCATGACTAGCAGAAGATGATTTTCCTCTGGGAAAATCAGCTTTTCACAGCTCCTGGGATTGTGAGGAGGATACCATAGCATTATTTGGATTATTCAGTTATTTTCTCTTATAAAGGTGTTTTACACGTAATAGTCAAATTTTTAACATGGTACCATACTGAGGCCAGTAAAAAAAACTGTTTTCCAGAGCTTTGATGAGTTGAACTAAATGGAAAACAGTAGTTTCTGCTAATATAGTAACCAATAATTCCTAATGCCTATCTCAGGCACTCCAGTTTGAGCAAACTGGTTACTGGGTAAGACTGAAGTCTGAGCTGACATTATTTACAGGTAGCAGATTTGTGGCATAATAAGGTTGCCATTTGATGCAGCAAGCATTCGTACCCGTTTTTCTTACATACATGGCCTGGGGTCATGTAAGAAGGTGTTATCAGTACTGTCCAGCCTGGAACAGCAGGAATTGGTGAGGTGAGAGAGGCAGGCAGTGCCTGCAAGGGCAGCAAAGCAGGAGTGAAATGCTCTCATTAACGCTGGATTCATTCCTCATTAACGCTGTATTCATTACCCTCCTGTGCCAGGGCCATGCACGGATAACAACTCCTGCAACCAGAGGAGGAGCAATACACCAGTCTACTACAGTGTTACATTTCTTAAAACAAAACACCTCTTAGCATTTTCATAACTCTAATTTTCTACTTTGCAGCTGAAGTTCAAAGTGAAATTGAACGGATTTTTGAATTAGCCAGGACACTGCAGTTGGTAGTGCTTGATGCTGATACCATTAACCACCCAGCTCAACTGAGCAAAACCTCTCTGGCTCCCATTATAGTATACGTAAAGATTTCTTCTCCTAAGGTAAATATTTTAGATACCTTCATGCTCTTTCAGGTTTTTTGGGGTTTTGGTTTGGTTTGGTTTTTGGGTTTTTTGGGTTTTTTTGGTGGGTTTGATAGGGTTTTTTTTGGGCCTTAAATGCAGATAATCATATGTCATCATTTAGGTTCAGAGCCATTTATTGTTATTGCTTCCCCTTGGATAGTGAAGCATTAATAGAAGAAAAACTATCTGAGCTCTAGTGTTAACCAAAACCTATTTTGGAAAAGCTGCTCTAGCTCCAATGGGTCCAGTGGGACTGCACTTTCAGTATCAATCACATAAGTAATGCTTGTGGTTTGTTAAATCAAAATAATATGGAAATTAAATAATGATTTTCACAGAATGAGTATCTGACTGCTAAAATTTAACATCTGATAAGATACTCTTTCATTGTGTGTAAAAAAAATGCACAGACCTTGTTAAGAGGCGTTTGAAAGAGAAAAATGAATTTGTGGGAAGAGAACTCAGGAGATCAATTAAAACATTCAACTTAGAAACAAACTAAACCAGAAGCAGCAGAAAAAAGGCAGGAGTGGAACTTCTTAGGGTTTGTAAAGGAAAGGAGATATTTGGATGTAAATGAAAATTAGCCCATGCTGGATGAGGGAACATGGGAAATGTTCTTGAAGCCAGCAAATGAAGAATTTGCTCTGCTCATGTGAGCAGTTTCAAATGTAAACATTTTAAGTGGTTATCTATGTATGTTAAGTCTGAGCCTGCTCACTTTTTTAATGCCTTGTTTTTCACAGGTTTTACAGAGGTTGATAAAATCTCGAGGGAAATCTCAGGCCAAACACCTTAATGTTCAGATGGTGGCAGCTGATAAACTGGCACAGTGTCCTCCCGTGAGTTATTGTTAATTTATGTCTTGTCTCTGAAAGGTGCCTTTCTTTTCAAGCACGAGGTTAATTACGTAATTTTCGGGAACGTTTGCCCTCTTCTGGCCATATTTAACTATTGCTTTTTGCAGAGCACCACCTGAGGTCTCAGGGCTCTGCACACGGAGGGTGCAGGGGAAAGCATCCTTTACAATCAATTATTAGGATGTGTGCTGATACAGTCGGTGCTTCAGTAAACTGAACATTTGTTTTACTTGTTAAGTTTTAGGGGGTTATTGGTCTAAAAATCAGCCCTCTTAGTGACTGTGCTTTATCTCTAGTAGTTTAGAGTAAGGCCAAGGTTTAAGTAGCTCCTCTGGGGCATCTGGCAGCGTGGCCCACCACTGTTGATGTTCTTTGTGAGGGTCTTGGCAAAGAGCTGAGTGCATAGCTGACAGTTCTGCAGTTCTTCAGATGTGCACTGAAGCAAATTCTCTCAATTTCAACCTATAAAGTGGAGGTGATGACACCCCAACTGTGTTTTAAACCTGGAATGCATTGCTGCCTGCATACTCAGCTGTCAAGAGTATGGGTAAGAAACCAGAAGATGGGAGTACATTTCAGTTGCAGATATAATTTGCCATAGTTACAGAGATGAGTGATGGGAATGTCTTCATCATTTAAGTTCAAGCATCTCAATTAAGCAATGCTCAGGTCCCCACGAAGTCAGTGAAGAATCCTGGAGACTTGCATAGGCTCTCAAAGCTGCCTTCTGCTCCCTGCCTAGGGAGGAAATAGATGAAACTCACCTCCTAACTTTAGAAGACTAAAATTAGACTGTGTGACTAATTTCTTACCTAATATTTGTATGACATGTGGAAATAGAATGATCTGTATTCTTACTGTTGTTATTGGTCTTAGTTTGCTTTAGTTTTCTCTTAGTTATTCTACGAGGGGATTGAATACCTTTCTTGCCATTCCATTTTTTCAATAGTTAATTCTTCAGTATTTATTCCTTCTTTTTGAAGGTATTTAAGATTTGTTCAAGCTGCTTCTTCCTGTCTTCTTTGACTGTTTGTGCATTACTATGTAGAAGTCACAAGGCTTTGCTTTAGCAAGTGTAACATTAGTGCTAGGTATTATGGTCTTTTCTATCAACTGCATTCAGGAAAACAAATGCAAAAAAAAAAACCAAAAAAACAAAGATAAAGTATCTTAATACAAGTACTAAAAATGTGGTTTATTTTGATTAATGGAAAGCATGATCAATGTCTCTAGCTGATCTCCCTTTACCTGGTGATTATTCTCATTAAAACCTTTCCCTTATCAGGAAATGTTCGATGTAATTCTTGATGAGAACCAGCTTGAAGATGCTTGTGAGCACCTTGCTGACTATCTGGAAGCCTACTGGAAGGCCACACATCCACCTAGCAGCAATCCTCCTAACCAGCTTCTCACTCGCACACTTGCAACAGCCACTCTTCCTATTAGCCCAGGTCCAAATATTAATTTACAGGTACAGTTTTCATGCCATCTCTTCTTTTTCTTCTGTCAACTTCTCCTTCCAAAGCACAGAGTTAGGCTGATACTAGAATATGCTGAATATGTTTTCCTGTTGTTGATAGAGTAAAAACTTTTTCAGTAGACATTCACCCGTTTTCAGTATAAAAGGCAAATACAAGCATGTTATTACTATTGCTATTGTATTCATGTGTTTGTGTATTGACTAGGGGGCTGCTTTTGATTCCAAAGACTAGGCTGGCCTGACTGAAAACATATGTTGATGTGAAATGGAATACTTCAGGTTTTATTGTGCCCAGGATGCCACTGTGCCAGTAATATGTGTACCAGCCACAAGCGTTTTTATAGCTGGCCATATGTAATTCAGTCAGAGAAATAAAATGAGACTAAGACTATGCACATTCCAGCCTCTGGTAACTTTCTGACTGATGGGCACACTATTGCTAATAGGCAAATCCCTGCGCCAGAGGTCCTGTATGACAAACTGGGTTATTTGCAGGGCAGATCCACAAATGTTGGAGAGAAATCTGTTCCTATCTTCCCACAGGCCATAGAGTTGTAGAGGTTGTGGATGACTGACTGTATTAGTAAAGACTCAAGGTCAAAGTGGCCCTTCCAGTTTCCTTTGTTCTTTTATTCATTGGCCATTGCTGTGAGAAGGACAGACTTCCTTCAAACCAAAATCTTATGTCAGGCCTAGGTCCTGCTGCACTGCACATTGTGCAGAAAGACCTTGAGAGCCTCTATGTTCAGAGCAGTGAGGACACATTCCAGTGAGCTGGGCAAAGAAGGCTTTATTCCTGTCTCTACACTGATGTGCCTGTTCATATGGGCATGTTATGTCCCCTCTATTCTCCTTTGACTTTTGGTTTGTATAATTTTATTGAGGTGTTCAGCATAAGGAGATGCTTTCCTTTGGATATGTGTTGCATCATATGAAATGAAGCGTTTAAAGATGATACTTCATTATAAGTAGTGAGTGACGCCTTGAGGCTGAGCAGATCACAGACAGGGTTAAAATAGAGCTGTCCAGATCAAATAAAGGCTCACTACATATAAATTTCTACCTAACTTCCATATATGCCCATAAATTATATACATATGCAGGTTACAATTAATAACTTTGGTTAAGAAAAACACCTTGTTTTAGGAAATCACAGGAAAAAATGTATCTGCACCCAAATTAAAATGCAAAAAAGTTGTGCCCTTTTTTATGGTTTTGCAAAACAATTTTTTGTGTCAGATAATTTATTTCTCATTAGAAAACCACAGACGTGACAGGTTTATTCTTTAACAAGAAAAATTTCTTTAGCCATCTTGAAGGGTATCTCCTCTTGCTTTCAGACACAGTTGCAGGAAAAGAGATTGTAAGCTATAGCTCATTTCTGCCTTTTTTTCTGTCCTCAGAGCTGAAACACCTTGAAAAAATTGTGAGCTGGAAGAATTTCTGAGTATGAAATTCAGTATTGTTGTGTGCAGCCTTGCTAGATAAACTTTCTTTGCTTTGTAAACTTTTAAATTATTTTGCTCAAGTTTTTTTATGCTTTTTGGGTGTGGATTTATTGCTCACATACTCATTGTATTAACCACATTCTCTGGAGGAACTATGCAGAGTTTTAATAACACTTTTCTGAATGCTGTGCTGTCTTCTTACAAACTAACAGATTTTTATTTTTAAGGACTAAAAATGAGTGTGTATTTGCAGTTTCACAGTTTGTTTGTAGGCCTGCTAATTCAGAAGTGAAAATCAACAGGGGTCCTTTATGGAACATAAAGCTTTTCTGTTCCTTTGGTTTCATTTTCCTATGATACATCTTCAGCTGACATCTCAAACCTGAGCTTGTCATTGCCTTGGCACAGAGTGGGTCTATTTTTTAATGATGGTGGCTGAACCCATTATCTCAACAGTGTCAAGACCCTGTATTTAGAGAATTTAAAGTCTATGCCTGTGCTGTTTTTCTGGACTACTCTGCAGGGAAAAGCCACCAGCTGTTTGGCCTGGGGGGAGCCACGTCCACACTGCAGAGAATTGGAGTCATCCTCCCCTGGGGCCAATGCAGTGCCCCTCTGCCATGAAACATATTTTGGATTTGTGGTTTTTTAGTCCCCAGTGTACATTGTAAGGAGGGATTTGTGTTGCCAGCTCCCAGAGTGGCATTTTTACAGCATGAAGCTGCCTGTGTGCATTGCATGGGACGAGGTGCTTAAAGGCGTGAGGCCTCCTGGGACGGCTTGAAATGAAATAGGCAGAGATCTTACACCTCCTGTCTGTCTGAGGGAGAGTTTTGAAACAAACTTGTATGGAAATAGTTGGCTAACTCCAGAAGGACTGGAGCAACCTCACACACATATGGTGCAGGTGATCAGGGACCACTGGCAATAAGGAACAAGGCAAATTCTCTCAGTGGACAAAGACTTCTCTCTCCTCTTTCAACAGTATTTAAACTTGTTTCCAAGGACCCCTACTTCTTTGAAAGTACAAAATGAGTACTGAAATAGGATAATTTCAAACTTTCTCTATTGTAGACAAAAAAAACCTTATGAAATTGGGCCATAAAATTCCTGCACTGAAGAATCTGTTCCAGCTCAGAGCCTGAATTTGGTTATGAACCAAAAAGCCAGACTCTAATCCAGATTCAGACAGTACCTGTTCAGCATCCCTGTAATATCTAAGGAAAGTTACTGTCAATTAATTTGCCTGTGAATTCCAACAGCCCTAACACTATTCTGAAATTGCAGGTATTGGTTCTAAATTTATTCATTGTGCTCCTTCACATGTGCTCATCATATCAGAGAAGATGAATCTGAGCTTGTAAAAGTAGCAATGTTTTCAATGAAAACTTTGCATTTGTTCTCAAACCACAACGACAGGTTTTATTAGTCATGATTATGCATTTGCGGCATTTGACCACATGAGAATTATAGGGTTTCCCATGTATACTATGTTTATGTGCCTTAAAACCAGTCATGGTGATGAACTGATAAAAGTTGTGTTTACACATCCAAAGCAGTCACTGCTTTGGACTCTTTTGCTTTTCACATCATTTCATTTACAATTCACCTCTGTTGAGTCATTTCATTTCACCTTGAACAGATCTATTCATGCTTACAATTATTATATTCCTTTCTGGAAAATCAGAATCATCCTGAGAATCACAAAAACAAGAACAAAAAGAAATTTGACTGCTATTCCTGTTGCCTTGTTCTCACCTATACCATTTATTTCAAATTAGAAACCCAGCTAGTTCGCAGAAGTTTACATAACAAAATGTTGTCTTAGAAAATTAAGATTTGTCAAGTTTACCAAATTGCTGATTTGAAATATGCTGTTTTTTTATAAGTTTCTGATTAAATACAGATTATTATCCTTTCCAATTTCCTATAATTTTACTTTTTGGGTTGCTAGGAAACCCACCTGCCAAGATCTGTGGCTGAAGGACAAAATTTCCTCCTTCCCTTAGTTCTTTTCCATGAAATAGAAAGACAGAAAGAAGATAGGTCCATGAGCTGCCCTGGAGGCAATCCTTATTTTTAGACAACTCTGAACATAGAAGGGCAAACTTAAGACTAACTTTGGTAAATTCAAAACAGTCTCACAAAAAAATGCCTGTATAATTCTGGTAAAATCTACATTAATTTTGTGGCAGGAGAGATGATTTTGTCTTGACATTCTTCACCTCATGTGAGAAGTATAATTCAATTTCAGTATTAACTATTACAATTTTTGCAGTAAAGCTGTGGTTTGGCAATAAAAGCAGGTAAAGGTAATGAAATACCCAAATAAGTTAAATAATGCCACTTGTTCATTTTGCAGTGATTTCAAAGCGTTTATGCGGGTGAAGAGTAGGTTTATTACCTGGTAATTTTTATTTCGGTCTTTTAATAGCAGTGGTGTGTTAGGAAATTTTGTATGTGATAGTATCATTCTCCTCCTGCTTTTCTTGGCAATGGGCTGTATTCTCGAGTTATTGAAATTATGAGATCGATGTTTAATTTTTCATTACCAAGAAGAAATTAAATTATTGCTGAGAAAACAGAAGGTCAGTGATTCTATTAGTATCATAATACAAACTATATTCGTATCAGATTCAATTGCATTTTTTTTCCTTAAAAAAAAGTTACTCTATAAGAGCCAAGCTTTTTGTACTTTGGTTCTTTGCTGGAATCCACCTCCTCAGCCCTCTAAAATCACTTTCCCATAGCGGCTGTTTCCAAACACGCATCTATAAACTCTCAACTGATATATGCCCTCTCCTGGCATGGTATCTCCTCCTCAATTTTTCTGCAGTTTGTCCTGTTTCTGCATGTTCTCTTTTTCTTTGGAGGGTGGTGGCAGTTATTGCTAACTGGAGTAGTCAGAAACATCACAAGAAATGAGAAAGTGCCACCCTGCATTCTGATGAGAGTAAAAAGAATTGTTTGTATTATAATACTGAATTTTCAGTAAAAGTTGAATACTAATGGTTTCTTTCCTAGTTTAGATTCAAAGTGGATTGTTTCGTACTTAAAATTTTATTGGTTTCATGGTACTTTCTAGTTGAATTTGATATTGGGGGAAGTTTTTCAATGTGTACCTCATGACCTTACTGCTGGTTCTGGTAGCAGGGATCTCAAGGAGACCAGAGGAATGACCATTCGGTCCCTGAGCGCAGCGGTTCCCACATTGAGGAGGAAGCACGGGTCGAACCCATCAAGAAATCCCAGCACCGCTCTTCCTCCAGCCAACACCACAACCATCGCAGTGGTGGCAGAGGCCTTCACAGGCAAGAAACTTTTGACTCAGAAACACAAGACAGCAGAGATTCAGCTTACGTAGAGCCAAAGGAGGACTACTCACATGAGCATGACCACTATGATTCTCACAGGGATCATAATCACAGAGACGAGTCCCATGGGATCAGTGAACACAGACACAGAGAATCCCGGCATCGCTCAAAGGAGAGGGACCGCGAGCAGGACCACAATGAATGCAACAAACAGCGCAGTCGTCATAAATCAAGGGACCAATATTGTGACAAGGATGGGGAAGTGATATCGAAAAAACGTAACGATGCAGGAGAGTGGAACAGGGATGTTTACATCCGTCAGTAACTTTTGCCTCTGGCAGTCTTGTGTTTCTTTGAAGTCTTGTAACAATGCCCCTTGAAAATATCTTGGGTTCTTCTTTGCAGAACATATGGTATCCTTCTGTATGCTGATTTGTATTGCTGTTGCTTGCATAGCAATAGCATGAAATAGAATATTCATATACTTATTTTTTTGGTTAGTGCTATATGAATTAGTGTAGTACAACTGAAGAGTTCCTGATGTTGTACTATGACATTTTTCAAGCTGTTTTTGGTAGCTGCCACTTGAACAATATCTGTTGCCATCAAGGTGTTGTTAGTGTTTTTTTAAAAAAAGGTACATTTGATGTTTAATAACTTCCCATGTATTCAGCAAGCCAGGATCAGCACATAAAAAAATCTAAAACTTTTTGTCTGCTCTGATTTTTAATTTGTATGCACTTGATTTGCATATTGATTTAAGCACCACTCTGTTGCTTGTACCTCTGGTGGTCTCCGTATGAAGACAGAATTCAGTCTTGCCTTACACACAGGGGATCATGGAGTCAAAATCTATTTTCTATGTACTGGTACTGTGTACTGTATATACAGTTTATAAATGTTATTTCCGCAGACACCTTCTTACTATATAAGTTTGATCACACTGTTTTAGAGTCCTAATGCCAAGTCAGCAGATTTGCTTTTGAATTACTGGCAACTGGAACTAGCCTCACTTAGGAAATCTGTAACAGTGTTCAATCTAAATACATTTTCTTCTGTAGCAGAAAGCTTATACTTATTGTAAATACGGATGAGTGCTTGAGATAAAGGGTGTAACTCTTATACCTTATGCTGTCCTTGCAAACCCAATTTTGCATTTTAAACTTACGGTAAAGATAATGAACTTGCCACTATAAATTATTCTTCTCTGTTCAGGTCACAATATTGCAATGGGCACAGCTTAATTTCTGTTCCACTGTCAGTAAACAGAGCACACATGTTGGAGGTGTGTATGTGAGTGGGTGGGTGGTGGATCGGCGTTCGTGTGCGTGTGCACGTTAGGCAGCAAACTGTGAGAATCTACTGAAGAAAACGAAGGTTATTCAAAAGCCCAACAAGTCTATTTCTACATTCTGTCTCTTAATTTAAAAATCCAAATTGCATTCAGGGAATATAAAGGAATTTACTGACCCAGGTAATTGGGAAAGCATAAATCTGCTGGCTCTTTGTTGAGACTTCAGGAGAGTAAAAACAGGCAAATGTTACTGTGAGTTTCACTGGAAATGTAAAATCTTTGTGTTTTAGAGTATTTGTTTTAGTAAGAAAAGTTTACACAGCTTGTGGAGAGTTATTTTGTTGAAAAATAAATTTTTGTAGCTTCTCCACTTTTTCTACACTTGCCAATTCTCTGCATTCCCACTTGCAGCCAGCTCACTGCTTTTCTTCACCAAAACTGCTGTGCTGGTGATGAAAGCATAGGAAAAATGACTGTGACTCTGTTAGGAGCTTTCTAGGGAAAATGCATTGAAATCAAAGGGAGTGAACACAGTTTGTTTTGCACTGAACACCTGTTGCACTGGTAAGTGGGGGGAAATTCATTATTATTTTTGACTCCAGGTTCCATACCCTTGCCTAGTGTAAAAGCTGTTCTGCATCACATGTAGTCTTTGTAGTACTTGTATGAATGAAATACTTTTTGTATTTCCCTGTAAATAGCACATTATATAAAGACTGTAGTGCGATAATAATTAGTTTAGCTGGAAGTTCTTTTTATTTATTATTTCAATTCTGGGAATATCAGCATTGCCTGATTTTGAGTATCATTTTAGTGAAATGGATAAGATATACGGCAGGTGCATGCTTTCTCCAATCTCCTAGCCCAGCATCCAAGAAACTCCCTGAAACATTCTCTGCCCTTCCTCTTCTACCCTTCTCCCTGATGCTTTATAAGCATTTTCACAACAACCTAAGAGTGGGAAATTCTGCTGTCAGTCATCTGGCCGTTTCTCCCAGTGCTGCTGACTGTTGTGGTTATTAAGGGTAGGCTTTGGCTTAAAGCATGAACTGTGGGAAACACAAGGAAAAAAGGTTATTTTTCTAGAAATAAAATTCTCATCATTTTTCTAAACATCACTAAATGGCTTTGTAGAGAAAGAAAGAATTGGTAAGTAGATCTGTTGTATTACTAAATGGATATAGAAGAGTACATAAACTGGTTTTTGATACAAGAGAATTTTCAGGGTATCTGTAAAAATGACATTAAAAGACTGTTGTTTGAATCATATCACATGTAAGTGGGAAGAAAGCGTTATTGTCTTGCTCTGTGTAGCCTGGCTTTAGCTAATTTATCAGATGCAGTAAATGCTGTTGCTCTCTGCAACTCATGACAGCTATGTCCTCTAAGAAGTGATCCCACTTCAATACCTTGAATATTTTGGGGTTTTTGCTGGGTTTTTGGTTGGGTTTTGGGGTTTTTTGCTTTGTTTTTTTACTTTTGCTCCACAGAGTGTTTATTTTTCAGCTTTCTTAAAGTATTTTTTAAGGAATATTTGGCAGAATTTCAAAGCACTGAGTAGTATATGAAAACTATGGCATAGGTAGTTGTGTATAGACAAATAAATGACAAAATAAAGAGCATAGTCCAAGCCCTAGTATTTAAGTATGGTCTATTCATGGAGTATAAACATCACAAAAAAAAGACAAATCCAAATCCAGCTGGTCATAGAATCGTGTTTTATATAGTGCTGCTATTTATGTATAGACAACACAGTAACTAACACATGTATTTTTTAGGCAGACTCACTGAATAAGTTTTATTAGCCTTGCTGAGATAATTTTTTTCAGTTTCTGTTTTAAGAGTGACAAATCATTTGTAATGTGAGCTTGTACTACATATATTGCACAATACCACCTGCCTGCTGAGCACTACTTTGAAAAGCACTTTAACAGTTATGTCAATAAGAAGCTTTAAAAATACTCCAAGTGGAGGACATATCAAAGATTATTGTGATGAAATGTCTTTGCAAAATTTTGCCAATAGAAAGTTTAATATTATTGGTTGCATTAGGATACTAATGAGTTCATATTTCTGTATCTGGTTTCAGGGATTTTGAATCTGAGAAATGGTAGAGGTCCCAGTGAGCTCCAGAGTCTTACGGGTGTGTGGTACAAAACAACCTGTAAAATTTCCATTCAAATAAGCTAAAAAGATAACAAAACCAGTGAAACAGAAGGAAAGGGAGGAAGATAAAATTGTTAAGTGATATCTAAGTCTTGGCAGCTCAACTCTATTTTTTTAAAGAATTTTAGTATATGGAAAGAATGGGATGCATTTCAAAATCTGCATGTGTTTGTTAGATGTTAACCTTATTTTTTTGTGTTTTTTCAAATGACTGTACATCAGTGCTGAGTAGCCTTAGTCTATCCTTTACCAGTTCTTTAGTGTCACAGAAATGTCATGGAAGAAAGAATTCTATTCCAGAGGGACTGGAAAGAGGTGACAGTAAAAGCCTCCAGACCTGCTAAGGGACAGGCCAGTGGGAAGGAATAAGCAAGCAGGTTTGTGCACAAAGGCAGCATCAGTATGAGTTATGAGCTGAAAGAAACTATTTTTACTAAATTGCTCCATAAATTACTGCCTAGAATTTAAAGAATTCTTCTAGAATTCTCACGAATTCATATTCTGTGCCTGGCATCAGTTCAGAATTTGAAGAGAGTTCCATAACTTTTGCTTCTCAAGGAATAAAATTAAATACATAGTTTCTCCTAAGGCTCTGGACCTATTTAATGATCAGTTTTAAAGCCACAGTTTCAGTGGAGCGCCTCTTTTCACAGAAATTGGTTTACTCTTAGCCTATAGCCCTTACTATAAATGGAGGATAAGGAAATGAAATTCCACTCACTGAATCCTGAATAAAGGGAGAGACCCATTTTTACTTCTCCCTGCATACCTGGTTACTAATCTTATACACACAGTTGCTGCCCAGCTTTAATACCCTGCCCCTTAATACTTTGTCTTTTATGAATCTGTTAGCAGTTTTTAAGCTCTGTTGGTTGGTAAAGTCATGCTCACGTTCTGTGACACCTGCAAAGGTTTTAATGGGGTCCATTATCATTCCCACAGCTGGAATGAAGTGAGTGGCCTGACTGCTTTTAATCAATGTCTGTTCAAAGGAAAAGAGCTGGTGTAAACCACCTCCTGTGTTTGTTAGTTACTAAAGCCTCTTCAAAATTTATTTTGATTTGTGGTTACATTTGACCTCTGATTGCTTTAAAACATCTGGCTGAAAGCTATTTCCCAAATGTTTTTGACTTTAATTCTATTCCATCCATAAAAATTGAGCACATTGCAAAAAACTTGATTACAAAGTCTAAACAGAGAAATTATTTTTCAGAGTGTAAATTAACATTTCTGGTGTATATTTACTTATATTTATTACTTTATTGCAGATCTATCACCAAAATCTTAGTTCTTCTATCATCTGTAAAATATGTGGATGCCATTTTTACTGTGAATGTTTTTAATCAAATGTTATTCAATCAATTTTATTGCTTGGCAATTTGTCTGTAATTTATTTCCCCACTTTTATATAACAAACTATTACATATGAGCTTACTGTAGTTTTATAGACAGTTTCTTTTTATAACTTACCACCCTAGAAATGTATTCCTACGCAGCCCCAGAAAAGATTTATATCAGATATAATAGAGATTAAGCAAGTTCTTCTAACTTATCCATATTCTCATTTCTTATTCTTGCCACTATTATCTATCTTGCATACCTACTCTGCAATGATTTTGAGCAGTAAAAAATTGGATTTGCTCATAAACTTTTTATTCATGATCAAAGATAAAAACAAGGTTCTTTATATTTTAAACTACCCACTCTAAAGTCATTTCTTGATCACCTTCACCAGCCCATTCCTTAAAAGCATATGAAATCCTGTGATCCAAAAAATTGGTGCATTCCGTGACACTGAAACAAGAAAAAGCTGTATCATAATTTCATAATATATGAGGCTGCCTATTTTAGTATCTTTATACTGACCAAGATAGATATTTAGATTTGGCACTATTACTAATCACTATTTCTGCAAATGGAGAAAACTACTTTTCAGACTTTCTTAAAGACAGGATGCATGCCTAATCTATTTTGTAGGTTTAATCTTTCATTATAATAACTTTTTAAATTTAATATATAAATATCTCATATATATATAAATAAATGTATAAATATATTCCATTGTGCTTCAGCATCAACTGGTGAAGCACAATGATTCAGTGTGTAAAGATTATCAGGAAAGTAATTGTAAAGTATGTTTAAAACATACATACACCATACATCAGAATTGTGTCAATGAGAAAGTATTCCTACCACTTCTACTTAAAATCACAGTAGGACTGAAGAGACAAAAAAGGGCATTCATCCAACTTTACTCATCTAACTTAGCCACACCTGTAGTCAGAGAAAGGCTGCTGGCTCCTTCAAGGGATGGAGCATCTTAATTGAGTTTCTGTTGTGACCTGCCTGACGAAGTCACTCCCTCATCACCAACAGAGACAGGGCCCTCAGGGAAGCAGCTGAGGCCAATCCCTTCACTATGCTGAGTGCTCTCTTAAGACTAGCACTTGACTTTTGCAGAAACAACTCCAATAGCTAAAGTTCATATATCAGTAACTTTTTTCACGTGAAGTCTGCTCAGCAATTACACTGGAATGAACTACAAGTTAGTTACTTTTTCTTCCCACCTCCTTAAAAAGCCTATAATCCAAAACTAAAGAAAGTGGGGGAAGTCTCAACAAATATTCCACTAAAAATTCAGCAATCTTAATTCTTTCAGCATTGCACAAATCCTGCTACTGAAACTGGAGGCAAAGTCCCTTACTTTATACAATACACAAACTTCAGTATATAGTTTATGTGTGCTGATTAATGTTTACAACATTTCTATATTCTGCAAAAAAGAAAATGCTTTTTTACTAGCACTGAGTTAAAGATTTCAACACCTACTCAAAAGGTTAATCCCTTTTGTTCCCAGGTAATTATTTTAGTCATATTTAGACTAGAAAGACTATAGTATGAACTTTCATTATTCTAAATAGGATATCTCACCTACTACTGATGAAACAAAATTAATTTATATCTTCTTTAGACATGTTGTGTTTAATGGCAAGAAATGACCAACAGAGAAGTAAAGAAACAGCAGACAAGAATTATATTTTCCTATCTTGCTAGGATGTGCAACCTTGGCAGGACAGAAGATACATTTGGTTTTTATTTAAGAGCAGTAGAAAACATATGGTATCAAAACATCTATGGAAAATATAAGTAAACAACCAGACTATCGAGAAAGAGAATTGTATAGATTGTTTTGATTGCAAATACGAAAAGAACTTCTGACAGTAGAAAGACAAATGATAAAAGAACTATTGCTCTTTTTAATCCAACCAAATAGTTATGTGTGAAAAGACAGACATTTTTCAGATAATGCTTTTTAAAACTGGAAATTGATGAGCGGGAGGAGAACACCAAACACACACAGATGTCAGTTTCTGTTTTTCCATTATCCTTAGCTTTCCTTCTAATTTTAGTGCTATTGTCAGTTCCAGCAGGACTGAGAATACTGTTCAAACTGGAACTGAAGTGGAATTTTCAAATACATCTAACATCTTTAAGAAATTTAGATTATTTAAACATTGAGCAATGTACTAAGGCAGTTCTCATTAGCATGCTTCCCCAGTTTCAATTTTCATATTATTTTAGCTGGTGATGCTTTCTAACCAATAAAGAGTTAATATCCCTAGCTGTTTGAAAGGTGATTTGCAACATTTCAGATGGTATTATGCATTGTTTTCTGTCTTTCGATATATTAATCATAACTGTAGCCCCTTCTGTTACAAATGTTTGATTTTAATACTGTCACTTGTCAGCCAGTCCAATAGGCTATTTCAGAACCAATACAGTTTATGCATGGGAAGTTTGATGTTGAAACAATATTTATTTACATTCCCAGAGTGAGATGGTTTAATATATTCATGCTGCTATAAAAGACATGCTACAAAGCCTAATCGTATTTTGTGTATATACTATGTGTACAGAGAATCTTGCTTGTATTAAAATAAAAGAGAAATGAGGTTCTAAGTATCAATTTATAAAACAGTTCTTTGTAAAATGTTGCAGTGTTTTGAGAAGCACTATTTAAAGAAACCACCTATTGGTAAACCTCCATAGAAACTACCCTTTCCAAAATTCATTGTAATAGTTCCCATCTATTTTATTTATGTTTGCATTTCGTAAAGTCGCTCACATCCCCTTCCTGGGAAACCAGAGCAGACAGCAGTATGAGTGAACATAGTTGTCATTCAGGCACTGACCTGCTGTAAATACAAAACCAGAGGGAGACTTACAAATGATACTACCCTTCCCCCAACCATGACTTTTCTGCTGCAACCTGTGGCTCTTTCCCATCAGAACAGCTGGCAGATTTTAGTGCTGCCATAGCAACCCTGTCGTCAGCCCCGTTGGCTTGGTAACATTGCAGCAGGAAGAAAGGCACTTCACATCTGAACTGTTCTTAGACTCACTGAGGTATTTTTTTCAGGTTCCATTCCCAAATCCTTATTTACTGTTTGACTTAATAAATTTTGCAATGAAAAATCCTATACAGTCCTTATTTGCCAGCGAAATCAGGTCATCTTCTCTGGAATCTTGCAAAGAATTAATATCCATTCCTTGCAATGTCACAGCAGATGGATCAAATCTCTGCAGCAGCTTCAACTTATCAAGCGATAGTCCAGCTCCCTTCATGCCTTCTCCGCCAATGTGAGGCTCCTGTTCAAGTAACAAAGAAAAGCAAATTATTGCATCTCTGAAGTTCTTATATGCCCTAAATGTGTTCTGCTGAGGAATATGCAGAGCTAGCAAACAAATAACATGGACAAGCTACGCTTGTATCATTCACACCAGAAGATTCACAAGTAATGTGGCTTCTTTTCTTGCCTTCGTGTGGCCAATATTATACAAACATATATACAAGATTTACACAAAATATATACAAGTATTTTGAGGAGGTGGTGATGCCCCTCATCCACTTTATCTCAGTAGTTTAGAGCACTTGTTGAGGATGGGTGCACAGGTCTAAAATGATTCCTCACTCCAAGGGCTGAAATATCCCAAGAAAGCTGTTACCACCAGACAGCCTAAAGGTCTAAAGGGTTTAGGTGGCGACTTCTAAATGATGCAGCACTTCTGTGTACTGACTTAACAGCTATGAGTTCAGTCAAAAATAGTGAGTCCTTACCCCATTACCAATGTCATCAGTAACAGCAGTAGAATCCCAGAGACAGCTAGGTTGGAAAAGACCTTGGAGATCATCAAGTCCAACCTATGACCTAACACCACCTTGCCAACTGTACCATGGCACCAAGTGCGATCCAGTCTTCTCTTGAACGCCCCCAGGAACCATGACTCCACCACCTGCCTGGGCAGCCCATTACAATGCTCAATCACCCTTTCTGTGAAGAACTTCTTCCTAATGTCCAACTTAATACTCAGATTCTTCACAGTAAAATCTTCAACTGAAGAGACTAAAAGTCCCAGTCCAGAATATTTTACTGTCTGAAGAGGTATAATTTTGGCATGCGACGCAGCAGAAAAACATAACTTTGAATTTTCTAGTCATGTAATAAGACTAACAAGTAAATGGGACTGCTGTTATATATGTGTGTCTATGAGGCAGAGAAAAATAGAAAGGAACAATTTCAAGGGATGACATTTGTCTTCAAAATCCTGGAGAGGAGAAGGACTTAAAAATCCCAGCCCTTTTCTCAGTATTTCTTGTGAGTAGCCTTGACTGCCTCTTATTTAATACCCTAATTCCTGTAAAAAATTTAATTCTTAGCTGGATTGTTCTTTCAATGCATTCACTAAGGAGATAGAACAAAGTGTGCAAAAGTTGGCACTGCAATATCAAAAATAGATCTCCTTTGTCAATCTAGTCTAATGTAGTCCATAATGCAGCCCACAGCAGAGCATTTTTTGAGCCATCAATTTGCTATCACATGAGCTCACCCAGTCAGCACATGATACGACTTAGCTGCTTAACCACGTACTGCATGCTGGAAAGCTGGGCAGCAGACTGATTCCTCCTTTCCCTCAGCAGGATTTCAATGCTTTCCAGGTAAAACACAAACAGAGGTGTCTATTACAAAGTGAGAGAAAAATAACATACAAAGGGAGACAAGGGTAGCGACTTGACGCAATAGGAGGGGAGAAAGGTCAAAGTCTAGGGAAGACAGTATTCCACAGGTTCAAGTAACTTGCTTAAAGGCAGACCAGTGTTTTCCTCTACCTTTTCATTTTTCCTTCCAGTTAAGTTACTGCATTTAAGCTGATCTACAATATCTCCTGTGTAAACTCCTAAGAGGAAGTCTGCACAATGGAACAGCTGCCATGTGGTAACCTCCACCTACAAGAACAACACCTATGGCTCTATCTCCTGTTTTTTCCTTGCCCACATTACCCAGTGTGATTCCAGGATCTGTTGCCAAACTGAGAAAGTGGGAAACTGGACTGGATAAAAAAGGAGGTGTCCACTGAGACGAAAGAATATGGGAAATAAATACATAAAGGAACATGAGGTAAGTAGTCCCTAGACTCCTGTTTCCTGTTCATTGGAAAAGATCACCTTAGTTTATACTAGGAAACTGGTTACTAGGTATTATAAATTATATGGGGGTAAACAATTCAGTGTCATCTCATTTAAAATATACTATACATAAAAGATTAATTTTTACAGATATGGCATTTGTGTGTGAAAAACGAAGACTGATATTACGGGTGAGAGGAAGTCTATATAGCAAGAATTAATCTTCCATTTGAGTTAATAAAGCTTGTTTTGCTTTGTCATTCTATCAAGAAGAGTTTTTTATGCTGTTAGGTTAAATGTATAATCTCAGCTGAAATGCCTGGAACTGAAAAGTTTTTAGTGACTGGGTGATGAGAATACAGACAGATGAACAGACTACAGAAAGCTTTGATGAAGAGCTTCAGTTGCGTTAAATCTTTACCAGCCATCATATTAATTTCTCATTGTACAACTGTTGTATGTATTTTTCTTAGTTTCAGTTAAATATTCATCTAAGCTTCTTAAGACAGGTACAAGTCATCAGAGAATGTGTAAGCTAAATAGGTATCAGAGTTAGATTCTTCCTCAAAGCCATGATGATGAACAACTACCCCACCCAGCCCATCTCATCATCAAAGAAGAAGTGGGACACACGTGGTCTGATGATAAACCACCTTGAAATACTAATAAAGGTAACAGACATATCTGAATTGTACAAACTGTAAGTAGTATAGATAAAAAAATTCTAGTATCCCCTTATATATTACCTTTTCCCAGACATCTTAATGGTAGATACTGACTCCAAAAATGACAAGGTATATTCTTGGGACACTGAGCCTGAAATTATTTATTTCCCGCATTCCTTTTAAAGAAATGAAAAATAGCTCCCATACATATAACATCCTCCTTCCTTGAAACACAAATTTATTTTCATTTATGTCCCATACTTTATATGCAAGTCTTCATGACTTCAGTGGCATTAATAAAAAAAATTAAAATTCACCTCTCCTGTGAATGTGCAAAAGAAGAGAATAAAATATATGCATTAAAGAAATTGCAGGAGAAATTTTAACCTGTCTGACCTGTCTGTTTGGTTTTAAAACACTGTTGTACAAATAAAAAAAAAACCCACAATGCACAGCAGGAAACTACTTAATGATTCCTAAATAAGCATAATTGGGACTTTAAGAAAACAGACTTCAAAAAAGCCTCAGAAATCCTTCTGTTATTTCTATCCACAGTAGTTAAAATTGTCCACAATGAAAAAAAGGTTTATTGACAGTAAATATACTGTGTAACTTTACAGATCCAAAATAAGCTCACTAGACTGTGTGAAGTACCCTGAAAATAGTATTACCTGTGGATGAAGCTGGAGGCATGGAAAAGTTTTCAGGGCCCAAGCAACTTGCTCCTCATTTTCAGAAAGTGTAATTGTACATGTACTATATACTAAAACACCTCCTGGCTTCAGCAACTTCACTGCCTGCAGGGAGAAATAAACAATAATTCAGCTTATTTTTAAATTTAAAACTTTCATATTAAGCAACATTAACTAATAACCCATGTACCTAGAATATTAAAACTGAACACTTAATTAAACTCAAACCATTAAGATACTAATTTCTCTCAGGGAATACAGCAAAGGATAACACGGATTAGAAAGATTCTTCTTTCCAAACAGGCATTGTAGCTCATGCAGTTTATTAATGTCATTGAGATGATTCACCTTGTAAGATTTGTTAGTTGTACAGCTCTGCATATCCCAGACAGATTAGATCTGTTTTCCCCACCTGCTGCCAACCATGGATACACAATACTTATGTCAGTTATTTTAGATGTCAGCTGTTTCCATGTATTTGGCATGGAAGCTATATCTCTGCTGCTTTTCAAGCTGTCATTCATTTTGAATATGTATCATTCAGATTTTGACAAGTTTCATCTTACCCTTCAGCTTCAGCCCAAGCACACTCCTTAGCACATTCCTAAGTCACCTGCTCTGTGACTTAGACCCTTGCGATTATTATAAAGTAAACCTGATGAAACTGAGGGAATTAAAAAAACACAAAGCTTTTTATGTACTATGGATTACATATACCTTTCCTGTGCTCCAATTAACTGGCTTCACCTAGCAACAGATCTGGTGGAGCTGAGAAGTTAACAGCACCCTAATACCTCCTGGCTGCTGAAAAAGTAGGAAAAATGAGGCACTATGTTTTGGGTAAGTTTTGTGCTGCAAAAGCAGTTATGTTCAATTTAGCTTATCTACTCAATGTTTGACACATACCACAGTGAAAAGCTTGCGCTGTAGCGGCTGATAAGAGGTCACTTCCTTTAAAGTTGAGGAATAAGCCATGTTTGGTCTCTGTCCCATCCCACTACATGGAGCATCAAGAAGAATTCGATCAAATGACTCTGGTAAGAATGGAGGTCCTTCTGTAAAAAGCAGTTAGTAATGTAAAACGTGGCTGTTTCCTTCCTTCAGACTTCATTGTAGGTAAGGAGAAGCTGTTACTGCTTCTTCGACATAGAACGTTTATGTGCTATATTTTGCAGACAGTGTCTGCCAAACTAGTCTCAGCTAGAGACAAGTCTCAGCACTGCTGGTGGTGGTTTTCATCTCCCAGAAAACTAAACAGTTTAAGTTCTGTGAGCTCAAAAATGATCCCTCTGGGCAATATTTTTAAAATTTAATTTAGTAATTTGAAAATAAAATGTAAAAGTAATCAAAAAAGTTGAAATATGATGGGTCAGAGGTGCTGGGTACAGAGTTATACATACAGGCAGTAAAGAACCACAGTCAGCTCAAAAATGGCAAATCTTTACTGAGACAAACCTGTAGTTAATAACTGAGACTCCCTTATAATAATTGGACTGTCTGTATTTTCTTGTGATGCATACATAGCTATAGAAAATAAAGCACTTCATAATAACATGAGCTACTGCAAGTTCTAATGTGTGAGACATGCTGCCTCCATGGCAGAACACTTCAGTAAACAAGGATTGTGAAGAGAAGAACAATTTCTGACTATTATCTGAATGACAATATGTATCTTCTACATGAAGAGCCTGTCCTTTAATCTGTGCCCTAATGGCTCAACAGCCCAGAAGTTTCTATCGCCTCCATGCTGGGGAGATTGGCTCAGTATCACCAGGTACTACTCCTACCTAGCTTGTTCCTGCACTACAAAATGAGTCTACCTGGTTTATCTACCTCTGATCCATTACTAAAATGTTCAAAATATGTCATGTGTTACTTGCAGGGATGTACAGAAAAGCCTTCATTATCTCTCAGTATTACAGCTTGCTCTTGTTCATCTCTGTAATTGCTACTTGCCACCTACAATATTTGATGTTCATAAAAAGACTCTTAAGAAAGTACCTTTGTTCCTCCAAAGCAGGAATAACTGCAATGCATGGGGACAAAGAAGGTGAATTATGTAATCTGCTTCCTACTTAGGCTAACCAGTGACTGAGATGAAACAGACTGAAAAAGAACAGCATACTTTGCACAACAAACTAAAAATAATCAAGGCAGCAGATACCATTTAAATCATTCCATCATGGGAACAGAACCAATATCATAACTGCATCACTTCAGAAAAGCAAATGAAATTACTTAAAATAATACACTGTGCTTGTATATAACTTTTCCCTGAACAGCTGAACAAACACCAATGAACTAAACCTTGCAGCACTCCTGGGAGTTAGGTATTAATAACCCCATTTTACTGATGAGGATTATGAGGCAGAAAAGCGAAGCAAGTCTGCAAAAATAATTTTTTTCTCAGACTAAGTCAGACAACTCAGAGTATGGGGTTAAAGGTGATCATGAAAGAAGCTTTAAGGCTTCTTCAGTTTTCAGTATTGTCTGGGAAAGGAATGCATTTCCTTTGAGAATATTTGAAATTATCTATGACAAGGACTGATAATTTGACTTTTGTATTTGCTTCATAGAGAAGCCAATAATCACAAAAGAGTAGAAAACATAAGTGCATTCACAGTGCTGAAGCAACTTAGGTATCTGCCAAGATTTCAAGGACTTTTAGACCTGTGACAGGAGTAATTCTGTTTTTGCAAAACATTACTATTTTCTTCTAAAAGCTACTACTACCCAAATTGTTTATTTTACCTTGTCCATCCTCTCTCTTCTCACTGAAAGGGCCTTTGTTCCATCATAGCAAAAGGCTTTAATGCAATTCAACTGCAGCAATTCAGCATTCTGCTTGATTTTCTTGACCTTGTTAGCTATCTTGTCCATGGCTATTACTTCACCCTGAAAAAAAATCCCGAAGTTTTCATCAAAAGCATAGGGATTAAATGGATGTTTCTGATTTTATTTCCCCAACCCTGGGCAGTGTAACAGGTAAAGCATAGTCTTCCCTACAGAATCATTTTATTCTTAAATCCACACTCCCACAGTCCTTGTTCCCTCTCGTTTTCCGCAATAGCCACATTAGTCTGAAGCTGTGCACATTCTGAATGCTCGGCACTGTCACTCTAAGGGATGCAAGTGGTTTTGTTCCTTGTTTCTTTTTGTTTGTTTTGAACTGCTTAACTGGGCAATAAGATAAAAATTTAATCACTTGAAAGAGGGTAGAAGCCTCAAATACATGGTAAAATAGGTCAACAGGTTTTAAATTTGTATGGAGAGAGTAGGAAATATGATCACAATACAGCTCAGTGCTGAGCAAATGAGGCCCAGAGCCATGACTTGCTCAGACTCATAACATACTGGAATACTTGCAGTACTTATCACTCAAGTTACTTTAAGAACTGGTATAAATACTAGAATAAGTTTAGAGGTGAGGGCAGGGAAATCACAATTACACACAATTCCTTTTATGTAAAAATAAGGTTTCTTTCTTCCTCCCCAAAAATAAATCAAAACAGATACACACCACTACCTGCTACATGAAATCTGTGAACACAAAGGAAAGTAAACAGCAGCATCAGTAAAATCCAGAACAGAACAACCAAAAACTTGTACTAGATTTGCTACAGCAAATACAATGTGCTGAGAAAATAACAACTTTTTTCTATTTGGCAGTGGTTCTCTAGAGACTTATAGAAGGGTAACATGACTAAGATAGTTTAAGTAAAAAATTCAGTAGAGATAAGCTGTTTCCTGTGTGTCATGTTAGGCAATATGTAGATCTAGCACTGAGAGATAAGAAAGGATTTAGGTTGTGTCAATGGTGTCCAGTCTTCAGCTACTGTGAGCCAGATCACCTCCTACAGGTGCACTCCAGAACCATGTGCCACTGCTTGTCACCATTCAACCTATTGCACGTTCGTGTACACCAGGACCTGGCTGTGCTTCAAAGTTCAGTCTGTTGCAAGAACAGTGGATTTGCTGCACATCTCTGCATACTGCAGAGATAAAGAGATGACAGAATCACAGAATGGGTTGGGTTGGAAGAGCAATTAGAGATCATCTAGCCCAACCCTCCTTCCATGGGCAGGGACACCTTCCACTAGAACAGGTTGCTCAGAGCCCCATCCAAGCTGGCCTTGAACACTGTCAGGGATGGGACATCCATAGCATCTCTGTCCTTTTCTCCAGAGAAAAGAACAAGCTGAAAGACAACTCCTCTCCATTTGGCCCATGCCAGCCACTGCCAGAACAACTACTTGAAAGTCATCTGGAAAAACAGTGGTCTGGACTGGACTGCAGATAATAATTCTCCATCTTTAAGTATTGCCAATTTTTACTTAAGAGCTCTAAACATTAGAGAGTAATTTTACATCTTGGTTGTATAATTTAAACACAATATACTAAAGTTTACGATTATATCACAAAAAAGTAAGAGTGATTAAAATATTCTGAAATGTTAATGCTTTAATATACTGCCTGGGAAAAATTAGTATGGAAAATCTGAAAGGAACTTAAAATCCAAAAGAAATGCTATTTTCCATATCTTTGTCTTCCATATCTTAAATTAAAATTACATACTCAGAAAATGAAAATCAAGTGAGATAATATTCATCTGTATTCTTAATCTTTACCACTTCAGCTGCAGGTAAGCATAATCAAAATATGTAAAGTGACTAAGGAAAAAACAGCTCTGCAAAGTTATACAAAATTTAGATACACAGATGAAAAAAAGTATAGATGCAAATGAATCCATGACATAAATACCTGACTTGCAGACTTCCTTTACTTATCACACTGAAATTCTTTACTGGAAGCTTTATATATGTATGTAAGAAATGTGTAATGCCTTCTGCCAATGTTCCATACTGAGGGAAGAAAACACTTCACAGACAAACTATGACTGAACTGAAGAGATGTCTTTTCTCAATATATTCATACCATTACATATTATGCCTTCACATTTATGCACAGGCAACTGTCAAAGTGCTGCATAATGTAATTGCAAGACTTCTGAATAACCTGATATATTCTAATAACCCTATTTCAACAAAAATAATAAAGCCTTACAAAAATTTTAGAGGAAATATTACATGCTTTTCCCCTCTCCTGGAGAAGAGTAACCTGCATTTCTGTATTTCACTGTGCACATAACAATTTAACATATGCAAAGTAATCCTATATCCACATTCTTATTCTATTACATTCTCTTTGTTTTTCTCTACATATTTTTTTGTTTCTTCCCATTTTTATTACTTTCTCATGAGATAGTTTTGGATTTGTGACATTCTACCATAGAATGACAAATTCACACTAGAAATTCAGCCCAAGATCATATCTCTATCCAGAACTGGTAATTTTTACTGAGAAAAAGTTCATCAGATTAGGAAATTTTTAGTAAGTTTTTGTAGAGAGCTGTGTGTTTCTTTGGCATACAGTAGTAACCCCTGATTTTTATGTGTCTCAGTTTCATGAATCCAACATATTCTTGCATAACTTTGCCTTGCATGTAAAAAATTCTATGATTAAAAATAATTCAATAACATTTTAAAAAGTGAAATTAAACATATTTTAACTGTCAATTTGTAGCAAATAATGTTTTAAAGGTGATAGTGAATACTTGATAAAGACTGACTGTTGCCCATTTCAGTAACTCTGATGTGCTGCAAAATACATTGTAAATTATCTGTGCATTCTAAGAGTTAAGTGAAGAGAGCTGTACAAATGAACAGTGGTCAGACTTTCTTCCTTAGAAAATGCCAAACGACTTCTCTTACCTGGTCATGCATTAATGCTGCAAGATGGGTTGTTTTTCCTCCAGGTGCAGCACACATATCCAAAATTTTCTCTCCTGGTTGAGGATTTAAAATATGGCTCACAACCACAGAAGGCAAATTCTATCATAAAAACAAACATGGGAGAACTCAAACCTTATACCCTGTATTAATTCATTTATTAAGGAATGGCAAATACATTTAAAAAATAATTCATTCAGCAGTGAAGATACCTATGGTATTTCTCTCAGTTCTTTAACAGAAAATTAACTATTTGTATGATATGTAATAGACAGTTTACATCAAAAACCTCCAGTGACTTGTTTTTTACTTAAAGCTATATCTGAGGATCTATGACTGAAGTTTAAGAGCTCATGACTGAGGAGACTACAGTCCTAAAAGTCCAAATAAAATAAGCTGATACTGGCTCAGACACAGAGCAGCTCTGCTTATTACAAATATTTTATATTAACCTGTTCATTGGAACATTTACTATATTAACATCTTGGTGCAGCACACTAAAGAACAGTAAGATCAAAAGGCAGAAGTCTAAGCTTGCTGAATTAAAGCACCCAGAAGCTGAACTGTGCTATTAATTTTATAAACAGAACAGCTGCACTGAAGAGAAATAATGTGCAATAATTGCGCACAGTACTGCACCTTAGACAATATGGAAATACTTTCTTCTTAGTTCAACACAAAGGTATAAAAACCTTTTAAAGTTGTCTTTAGTACTTAAATAACAGCTTCAAGTCAACCTAATATGTGGGGATTTTCCTGATTATCTACAGAATGATGAACCTTGAAAAGGGCTCATATTCCAGAATTCATAGGCAGATTCCAAAAACTAATAGTTCAATGCAGAGTATCTGTGCAAGAGGAATTTCTGTTTTTAAGTGAGTGTCTCTTATGTTGCTTTGAAATGCCTTATCATATCTCAGACACAGTATGATTTAACCACTTACATGTAGATACTGACTTCATTTTAAATGCTGTTTTCCTCAAATCCAAATTAGGTGCTACAATGCACAAAGAATGTAGAAACCATGAATGCGTGCTAAGAGAATATTCCTTATTCTGTAAATAGTACAAACTTGGTTTTGGAAAAAACATACCTGTAAAAACAAATGACTAGGGAGCACATTGTCAAATGAAGGACTAAGGTAGACTGGCTCTATCATTCTTATGCCCAGTCCTCTGAAAAACATGAAAAAAAAATTCAAATGCTCAGTTTTACACATTTTAACACTAATCAATTAAAATCATTATGCTTACAAATAGCAACTTGAAACAACAATCTTACAAAAATGAAAGAACACCCAAGAAAAATACTTCTGTGATTCTGTAATATGATATTCTTTAAAATGACACAAAGTTGAGTAAATCATGGCAAAAATGCATTACATTATAAATTAGAACCATCTGTAAAATTGCATAAAGCAAATTTCTGGTCTGTACACAGGATAAACCAATATGTAATCCAAGCCTTGATACTGTAAAGAAATGCAGAAAACCAGACCTGAATACCTTAACTTCAATCCATAACTGCTTTTGGCTAGCCATGTGTGTGCACTAGGGCACTGGCATGTGATTTCCTATTTAGATTTTTCTCCATTTCCTAAATTTCTGAGATTTCAGTCAAATTACTATAGAAATCCTATATGAAAAACCTTGCAGGAACATTGATTTGCCTGCAAAGCTACGGTTTGAAATCAGAAGTCACCTAGAAGTTTTAAATATGGATGAAATTTTGATGCAGATTTAATTGTTAAACCAAATGTACCAGGAAATGGATAAAAATAAAGAGAAAACCATTAAAAAGCAACACTGACCCTGCAAACAAAAGATTACTGAAGAGAACGAATATTATTTTGCCTGTGTACAGGATAGTCCAACAAGAAGGAAGGATGTGAGAAAGCAGACTTGCAAATACCAGATTTAGTGTTACATACTGCTGTTCCATGTCATCAACTCAACAAGTACCCCCTACCACTACTTCTACTACATTTAAGCTCTCATAAATCAGAAATTCTCTGGCAACCTAATTTTTTTCACTAGAACTTCTGTAGTTTGTTCTCAGGAGGTAAAGTCTTGGTCATTAATTTGATGTCCATTGTCTTCTAGTTTTTATATGTGTTTTAGGTGACACGAGAGGAATAAACATATGCTTCATTAACAAAACAGAAATGAAAGTAATCCTGAAATAGGTAACTACAAATGTAATTTTTTTAAGATATCTGACATTATGTTCTGTCTTTTGTCCAACCAAAAAAAAAAAAAAAAAAAAAAAAAAAAAAAATAATAAAGCCCCTATGAACATTTTTAAAACATGGAGAAATTGTCAAGGCTGCACTTCTGTTGCATCCAAAGGTGGGAGTAGTACAATACAATTTACCAAAATGCAATTCTGTCACAGTGAGAACATTTGTCAGTTTTGTTTGAAATTGAACTGAATAAACATAAATTATTAAAAGACTCACTCTTATTTCCTCCTACGTCTCAAGTAAATCGGTATCTGGATCCCACTATGAAACTAATGGCTTCCCAAAAAATATTAGAAATCCCAACATGCAAAGCCATCTTGTGACTTCACACAGAGTACAAAATAATTCAAAGTGTCTTCCCATCTTCTTCCTTCCCTTTGCAAATTTTTACATGTAGACTGCAATTACTATGGACTTACTTCAATGGGCCACTTGAACTGAAGATTTCACTGCGACTGAGTTCTGAAATCCCATTTCCAAGGAAAACTTTGACTCCATCGAATTCTTTGGCTCCTCTTTTGCACTTCCCTTCAATATCTGAATACACTGAAACCAGATCTCCAGCTTTCACAACTGCACAGAGAAAAATGGAAAGCGTGAAATCATTGTGACACTTAGCAAAACAGTAGTGACTAAGTAACTTAGGGTTTTCAGCAGACTACTTACTTCAACTCTTCTATCATCCCAAAGTTCACACTTTCTAAATGTAATCAAAGAAGACTAACCGATATAAAGCTGCTCTATGTGCTGACTGGCTAAAAAAATATGCTTAAAAATAAAGGCCTCTTCTGATAGCAATAAGAAATTTTCCAAAATTGCATTTCTGAGGTGACTGACAGGCTGGAAGAACCGGAAGATGTAACAAGACCAATGACAGTTCGGCTTCCCAAGAATTCTTGGGATTGTACTAGAGAATCCTTTTTTCCATTTTCAAGTGGCCTTCTGATTATGCCCAAATGCCCTGAAATTCTTAAATTGTAATATTTGTTGAGTAGCCATTGAAAATATATTTCTTTTTACACAATGTGACATAAAACATTGTGACTGCTCAGTATTAATGTCTGATTAAACTTCACTGAACCAAAATCTGCAGCAATTAAACTCTTCCATCAAGCATATTTGTCAATGATTTTTTGCAGTATTCAAACATAAATTATTTTATTTTACTCTCTTCTGACAAGCATCCTTTCAAAATACACTAGTCCCGCATAGAGTTCTTAAGCTTTTTGTAGATTATACCAGCATTCCATAAACATAAAGGTTAGAGTTTGATTAGTTAAGTTCAAAGCCCCCTGATCATTAGTTCACCCTCATTTGGATTGCAAGTTCAGTGATTAAATACATGTTCTTGCTGTACTATTTTTTTCCCTAGTTAGACCATCTGTGTTTAATACAGCCTTATTATATTTGGCATCAAGTGGGTAGCATGCCCTTTTATTTTATTTTCTTATCTGCAATTCCCCTGAAGTGTTCCTTAAGTTTTATAGTGTCTTTATTTTCTTTGAATTAATGTTACATGCATAATTACATACAGCAATTATGATAAATCACTAGATGACTCAAAGAAGGATTTGAATATTTATGGACTTGTTTAAATAAGCAGTTTCAACAACTGCTATGCCAATATACTTATTTCATTATCAAGCCCTAGATTGAAAAACATTCCTGTTCAGTGAACTGGACTCAGGCACATGCTTAAAACTTCTTGAAGGCTTTTTCCTGAAAGGAATCAAAGTGACTAGATAAATGCTTTTCTGACTCATTTTGTTTAATAATAAGAATCAAGATGATTACTAGATCTCACCACAATAGAATAATAAGGTGAATCATTCAAAATTATACTGGTTTTACATAAAGTTAATGTGACATTTAAATAACAAAAATAGGTTGCTGAACACAAAGCATGCATATGTAGATTTTTTATCTTGTCTCACAGGCATTGATGCATAATTTCCATTTCTTAAGTATCTGACATAAAAACTGAAGATTTTTCTCATCAATGAAAAAAAGATTTTTACTATATCTCTTATATAAACAGTATCAAATGGATCACCAACCGATTAGAAGAAAGAAAATCTTAGAATAGTAACTTAAAATCTAACAGAATCATGAAGGTAGGTGGCCTTGTGAGTGAAGAAATAGCAAATCTGGAAACAGTATCCATTAAATAATCAAGATACATCCAGTCACCATCCAGATGTGGCATCCCCATTTATTGTTTTTACAAGACTGCAAAGCAGCCAACTTCTGTAAGTTTAGTCAACTGAAAATCCATATTAAGTTACAGTATTCAGTAGTAAAAAAATCTTAAAAAACAGGTTTTACTTTGAAATTTATCTTTAAAAATATATTGAAATTAAAAACAAGAAATTGAAATCCTTGAGAACTAACACTTCCACTAGGAATTACATATGGGAAAATGAATTTAAAACAGGCCAAGCCAGTGAGAAATAATTACATATAACTTATTACAGGTAAAATAAAAATTGTGAAAATCTTAAAAAAAAAGCCAGAAAAACTTTTATAAAGTGTCATTACCATAACCACAAATGTAAGATTAATTTCAGCTGAGAACAGAAAACAATTTCGTATCACTATTCATTTATCTATTATCCAAGTGTGACACTTTCTCTGCCATCTTTACAACTTAATTGGGTGTACTTAGAGAACTCTTACATCTTGAGGTAGATACAATTCCAGGGACATAAACATGTGCTCCTCGAAGTACTGCATTCCACACTGGGCTCCAACTATGACTTCAGAGGCATGTTTTTTTAAATCTCGCCTACAAGTACAAAATGTAGTTGAGTTAAAAAGAAAAGTACACTGAGAAAAAAGCCAAATACTCCCCAAGTAAACTCTAGTTCATAAACATGGATTTTGTCAGATATAATAGAAAAAAGTAGTTAACTATCATGTTATTACATTTAAAAGCTTTATTTCAGTTCCAGAGAAATCAAAGGAAAGTGTCAAGAAGAAAACCAATCCTCAAAATAATGCAGGTTCTGGCACGTTCTGCCACTATTATGAACCTGACACAAATAAATACAAATAGGAATACAAGTAAATTGTAGTGGGATGGAGATACAGTCCTCTATCCCTTCCTATGCCAGATGATTGTGAAGTGATTTTTTGTGTTTAACAACTGCTGAGTAATTCTTGATTCCACGTGATTTCTTGCAGTGGAAGAAAACCCTGCCTGTACTTAGCTATAGTTCTATAATCCACTGCAAAAGTTTAGTTCTTCTATCTGCCACCTACCTGGATTTCCAGGGAGGATGCAGACATGTCACTTTTTCCGTATAAAAATTAGTCTTATAAATTTGGAGAGAATTCTATGTTTGTTTTCATTTTTAAGGACTAAAACTTCGACCTGATTAGTATATGGACTGTCCACCAGGTCATAATACAAATGAAGTTGTGCCTCAGTTAGTAATCATAGTGAGTTAGTAATCATAACTGTTTAACAAGAAATCTGTAAGAAAACTGTGTTACAAAATTTTAAGGCTAAAGACTGAAAATTTCAAACCTGGGTCCAATGACAGGAATTAATAAAATATCCTGAAGTTTTGGGTGCTCGAGAACTGGAACACATAGTCCTTTAAATTGCTGTTTCATAAAAAAAAAACATAATTAGTAAGCATTACTAATAAATCTAATATTTAAATACTTAATTAGACTGAAAACAGTTTTTCCATTCATAATTTATAGCTGTAGAGCACAAAATGCAAAGGTAGAGAAAACAACTAAAAGCAGCTAGGAAATAGCATGCAAGGGGACAGTATCTATTAAAAATTCTGGTGTAAAAGACTAAACTTTTAATAAATTCGGAAATAACAAGCCCACAGAGAGATTGACTGAGAACTGACTTTAGGGAGTGGGAGAGTGTTCTGACACTTATAACCCTACCACCAGGTTTTTGTTTTCTTCTGGAAGAAGGTTGAGTTGTCAGAACATGGAACACACAGTGACACCATCTTAGAAGCTTGGGTGTATTCTGTGTTAGCTCTCATATGTTACTTATAAGCCACTGTGTAACTCTACTCATGTACTTGCTTGTCTTACTTAACAGGCCAGGTTGGCAATACTTTCCATTCTTCTTGTCAGCCCAAGTTTGGGTACTGATAGCTGAGTTATATATTTAGCTGAAAAAAATCATCATTTTATAAAGGTTCCTGGATTTAAACAAGATGATCTTTTTTCATCTGAGTCTTCTAAATTATAACCTTAAAGCATGTAAAACCATAAATCAGTTTACATCTAATAAACAAGTATTTTTCCTTAATAAAGAAAACAATCCATGATCATACTTTTGTTCAAAAGTGTTACGTGGTTTCCTTTTCTAACATGTAATTACACTTCAAAATACAAAAAGTTTGTGAAAAGCTGGTCTTAAGGCAGTTTTCAGCAAAGCCTTTTCCCTTGAAGGAAAATACAATCCTGCAATACAATTTCCAGATTTCTACAATCAAGCTAAAATTAGCAAAACTCATTACCATGCCAGCCAGCAGAACACTGTCAACTGCCTCTGCATCACAGAAATGTCTTGGCTCCTGTCATGCAAAAGCTCCCTGTACACCCACCAGCATTAATAATTTACTTAAAGAAGAACCAGATCTTTTTAGACAGTCAAGATCTAGGACACAATTTCAAAATAATACATTTCTTAAACATAATGTTTTATGTGTTATCATATAAATAAATGTTTAATTAAGATAAGTAAAAATCCAGAAAGTTATATAAAGATTGAGAACAGGTTTAAGAAAAGAAAATACAGCAGCTGCAGAGCATCACTGTGGCTCCAGTTTCCAAAACATAATGATTTTCTCGCTTTCCTAACTAGTTTCTCCAATGAGATATACATGCATTCTCCTTTAGTCTTAAATAAGTGTCCTAAGCATGCTGAAGATAGCATACTGAACTATACTTTTTATCTGTCATCTTCTCTATAGACTTGTGACACCTTTACAGTATTTACCACAGCAGTACTTCAATCCTATCAAGAGTTTGGATCTGCCATATAAAAAAAGTTGGATGTCTTTTTCCTCTGTTATTGCCTTTCTTGGAGAGATGAGATGAGGTGAGATGAGGGATAGTGGTACACAATTAATTTTCATTGAGTATTTAATGCTGACAGGAAATTAGTGGGATGTATAATGTTAACACCAGTGGATGCATTAAGGTAAGGTATAGTTTCCAGTAATGAAAACATCTCATGTTCAGGCAAAAGATGAAATACCCTGTTATTTCTGCTGTAACAAAGAAATAGCACAAACCTTCTGGATCTCTTCAAACAGCATTTTTTTCACATGTTTCACTGAGGCCAGGTGGGTATTTACTCTTACAGTTGTAAAACCTGGTGGATGAGATAGATGACTTAACAGAGACTGGTATTTATTCTCTGCCTCCTGTGTACCTAGAGCAGTGATAAGCTGCAAGTGAAAGAAGAGATTTTATATTAAGAGATTCACACAGCAGCCTCTTGCAAAAGAACCCCACTGAATAAACATTCCATAGAAATTGAGGGATATGGCTGTGTGGTGTGCAATAGTGAGGAATGTCTATGCCTGAAAGCCTAATTCCACTGGAAGCCTCATAAATTTCTTGAAAAATACTTGCTGGAAACCAGCTGTATCAGCAAAACCACTGCAAAGCGTCCGCGTCAAGTATCAAAGCAACTGCTGGAGAGCTCTGTGATACTGTACCTAGACCAGTCCTAAAGGAATGGAAGAGTAAATTCAAAACTATAAATCAGAATAGTATAACTTTCATACTTACAAAAATGTACATAAAAAGTAATTATTTTATCCTTAGCATTAGGAATTAATAGATTGTCTGTTATTCTACACTGGGGTAAGGGAGTACTTCTTGTCAATATTATGAGGTTAATATGTGCTTCATTATCTGTGATCCACTCTTCAGTGGGATCCAAAACTGAATTCTCTGATTTATACTCAATTTAATTTAAATATTTGTATGCTACTTCAGCCAATGGGCAATAATTTTATATTTAAACTATAAAAAATTAAATACATTACTCTGTGTTTAATGTGAAGACAATATTTTATTGTAAGGTATTGAAGTTACACAAAAAATTGATTTTTTTTGATGATTAATGCTAACTATGTCACATACCTCATTATTTCTGAACACTTTGGTGAGATACTCTTCAACTTCATATTGGAAAACGATTTTAGGGAAAAAGGACATCTTCCTTTAGTTTTTAAAATCTGCTGGTAAGGAACTGAAATAAGCAAAGTATTTTCTTAGTGATTCTTATCATATTCTGTAAGTTTATAAATGTAACATAAGATGCACCCAAAAACTAAGCTGTTGGCTCTTATTCTTCCTGGTTTAATAATGCAATTTTATTGCACTCAAATTTCCAAATATTTGTCAGGATATGACTGTAACACCACTCTCAATTACATTTCAAAGTATGTTCATTAACATTTAGCAATGTTTAGCATTTGCAATCACCTTACAATGAGGTTACTGCTTTCCTTGTTGTCACATCCTTCCAAGCCAGATCTTCTGGGGCTACTGCATTGGTGTTTGAAATGTGAAGGAATTGTTACCACCTCTAAATCCTGCCCTTAGCTATCCCTGGGGAGAACAAATTCCAGTTTCAGAATTCACTCACAAAGGCTCCCAATGGAATTTAATTTTGACTCTTCTAAGTGCCAACTTTTATACCTGTATTCTATTCCATCATCAGATCTGTTCATTTTCAGAAATAATCTTCTTAATTTTCCCTTCTTTCTTTTCCTCAAGCTTAACTTCTTAGGTTTCCTCCATAGTTCAAATTATCCAAACTTCAAAATGGGGACATGTATGACTGAGAGCAGTGATTTTTTACGTATATACTTAAAAAAATAAGTAAGCTTTCACTTGAGTTTGTGTTAAATTCACAGTAGGAAGAGTAAAGAATTAATGCAACAGAAATTCTACTGATCCCTAAAATAAATCCTTGAGCTATCTGGTGAAAAAAATACATGGATTAAAGGTACAGGAAATTTCAAGATGTTGCTTTAATTCCTCTTGAAAAGCCCAGCTATAAAGTCTTATTGTAGCTCAATCCTGATAGAGATTTTATTCTTTACCATTTTTCTCTAGAGGTAACAAAATAAAATGGTACCTGCTCACCCCTCTATTACCTGTATTTTGAAAAATTATATACATTTCAGACTGAAATGAGACTTCCTAAAAATTTAAATTTCCTTACAACAACTTAAATGGAAGGAAAAGAGAACTTCACTCTAGGTCTATTCTGTTCATAACAAGGAATTCTGACTATTAAAATACATTTTCATTGTACTAAATACACTTAGAGAGATCAGAATGTTTGGTATTCATTTTATTTGAATAAGAGGCTATTTGTCACCTTTATCATACAAAATCCCTACATTTTTTTTTACATTTTTAGTATTTGTAATTCAATTCAAATCTTAATGCTAGAAGAATGTGGTCTTATGTAGACTTACTTTTGAGTCCAGACAAAGGCAAAGTTTCATGGGTAGGAGTTTCAAAGCCTTACTCAGAACATTATCAGCTATTGAAAGAAAGAAACTGTAATTGAATTAACTTCTTTTTCAATCTAACAAAATGCCAAGAATTTACCTTGCTATTGCCACAAAAACTAACAGTACTGAGATAGCACTACACTCTAACAGTACTACAACAGTTGATACAATTAAAATCAGCAAAGCTCAGTTTTAACATTTCAGAAAATGTGACATATCATGTGCCTGTTGTCCTAGAATGCCTACATTACAGGAATAAAAAAAAAAAAAAAAAACACAAAAAAAGTCCCCATACGGCACTCATTTGGAAAGGTTTTTCTTCAGAAGCATAATAAACTAGCCTTTAAAAAATCCTAATCTTTTGAATTTTTTAAAGAATTGGAATCCTGAAAATAATTAAGCAGACATTTGAAAATTGGTAGAAATGTGGTGTTTATAAGCTGTATGTACGATTTCAATATTGACGTTATGAAGGTATCCTTTTAGGAATAAAATGGATTATTTAATGATGGCCGCAGAGTATCACAGAATGACCGAAGTGGTATCACAATTACTTTTTCATGGAAAACCGATCACTGATCTGACAGCATGCTGGCAACAGGACTTGGACCTATCTCATTTTTAAAACGTGACTTAGAGCTACCATGAAACATTAGCCAGTAGGTGGTTAAAATCTAAAACTCTTGCTTAAAAACACCGTACATAAAAGACAGGACAGTAGTGAAGTTCCCTAAACATGTGTCGGGGTTTAAGCCCAGCAGGCAACTAAGCACCATGCAGCCACAGCCCAGTGGAATGGGGAGGGGAATCCAAAGTAAAACTTGTAGGTTGAGATATGAACAGTTCAATAACGGAAATAAAGTAAAATACAATAATAATAATGATGATGATAATGATGATGGAAGGACAAGTGATGCAGAATACATCTGCTCACCACCTGCTGACTGATGCCAGACCCCATCCCCAAACAGCCACCTTTCCAGGTAACTCCCCCAGTTTATATATTGGGCATGATGTTTAATGGTGTGGAATACCCCTTTGGCTAGTCTGGGTCACCTGTCCCAGCTTTTTGTGTACCTCCCCATTGGCACAGCTTGAGACACAAAGAAGTCCTTGACTTAGTGCAAACACAACTCAACAACAACCAAAACATCGGTGTTACCAACATTATTCTCACACTGAATCTAAAACACAGCACTGTACCAGCTCTTGGGAAGAAATTTACTCTATCCTGCCTAAATTAGGGAAATGTGTTATAAAAAAAGAATTTAGTCCCATGACACAAATTAATGACAACTATGTCAACAAATAATGCAGAATCTCTATAGTCTGAAATTTCATACCAAAAAAAAATTATGTTAGAAACCAATCCTTCTGAACATGATGGCAAGCATATTACAGTGACTCCAATATGAGAGCCAATGGAAAAACAGTAAAACTAGGAGAATTTCACTTCTCCCAGTATGAACAGGTAGACTCACACAGAAGCATGATGCCACATCCGTGCTTTTAACCAGAGTCAATTAACACTTTAGGAAGTCATGGAAAACGTAAGAGGACAAGTTATGACTTGACTGTGACAAGTTCATAGGAGCTGCCACGAAATGTGAGCGCAACCAGTTCCTCTGACACAGGAACTGTCAGGGGTATTCAAAACGAAAAATACCAGATGTGCTTACGTCAGGGAGAGGAACAATACACAAATGAAAAGCAATTCCGCTGTTAAAAAGAGCGATCAAAATAATAAAACCACTGTAAGTTTCCTGGAAATATCAAAACCACAGGACCAGAGGTTCAGAGCACACCCGCACACCCTTCAGCTTCAGCAGCACACATATGCCCTTTCCGTGGACATTATGCCAGAATGTAGCTTAGAAAAAAAAGGGAGAGGTGATTATAATACATAGGGAATTGCTTTCAAACACGGAAAGACTAAACAGCTCGCAATCTTCCGGGCTGGGGAACAGAACAGATGCTTGTAAGTTCAGACACAGCAGGAAGTCAGGCTGATGAGGGAGACTGCCTAGTACCCCGTCAAGTACAAGTGTCAGACTTCAAACGTTCAGCAGGAGGCAGGCTTCTACCTGAGAGGGATGGTTTTTTTTCTCCAGACCTGCTGTGCTGTACACCTTGCCCGAAAAAAGGCATGACGAACTTCAGAAGAAAGCCACTGAAGGAGCATTCCCAACCTATTCATCACCACCTCACGGATTTTCATATGCCTCTGTGGAGCACTGCAGTGAGGAACGTAATGCAGGACCAGGACTTTGACCTACACTCATGAACACTGCGAGCAGTCACACGCAGCCAGCACCAGAAATGCCGAGCAAGACTTTCAAACCTCCCTTGCCCACCCTTTCCCACACGAGGAAAACGACAATCGGGTCATTACTATGGGGCGCAGAATACGGGGCTCCCTCCTTTATTCCCCCGTCCGCCCGCTATTGAAAACACCAGGGGGCGAGGAGGACCGGGACACGCAGCTCTTCGCAGCCCCCCCGAGGCCCTGCGCCTCAGCCCAGAGGTATACGGCAGGCGGCTGCACCCAGCGGGACGCGCCGCCGCCACCGCGCCGACGGACCCCGAGGCACACACGGACCCGGGCCGCCAGGAGAAGGGCGGAGCACGCAGGAGCCCTACCGCGGCCGCGGCGGCGCGCAGCCCCCGACCCCAGCCCGACAGACACCTACCGCCGGCGCCCACCAGCCCCGCCTCCTCCGGGCGGCAGCAGGAAGTGCCGCCTGCCCGTGTCACCATGGGAGCCGTGCACGCCGCGGCCGAGCGGCCGCAGCCCCTGTGCGCCCCCCGCGGCACGGGCAGGGCGGCAGCAGAACCCGCGGGGCGCCCGAGCTTATCGGACAAGACGTTGCTGACATCGCTTTTTTTCTTTTTTTTCCTTTTTTTTTTTTCGTTTGTTTGTTTTGTTGGGTTTTTTTGGTGTGTTTTTTGAAGTTCTACCGAGTGGATTAAAGTAACAGGTTTTGTACTTTCACGGCTTCTGCACCTAAGTGCCTGCGGGCTCGCTCGCTAGGGCGGAGCCGGGCTTGTGCTCACAGACTCTCTCCACGGTGCTGCCGAGGAAACCCGGGTGGGTACCCACGCAAGAGCTCAGTACAGGAACCTGCAGCACAGCCGTGAAAGCGAGTCCGCTGCTTTCACAAGTTTTACCGTACGCGAGAGCACTGCCTGCCCTGAAACCCTCAACCCTTCCCAATGGCAGAGGCCGCGGACCGGCCACTGCACCGCCTGAAGGACACGGGGATGGCTAAGGCGCGCTGCCAGCGCCCCCCACCCGGGCACCGACCGCCGCGGCGGAGGCCGAGCACTCCTCGCGATACTCGTCCCTTGCGGGGCGGCTCCGTCCTCCCGAGCGTGCCGAGCCCCGATCCCTGGCTTTCCACCCGCCCTGCTGTCTACTCGCAGCTCCCCACACACGCTCCTGCCGCCCCCGCCGTGACGCCGCAATGACGCGCGGGCCGTGGCGGCGCGGGGGCGGGGCCGTGCGGCCGTTGGCGGGCGGGGCGCGCCGCGTGCCCGCCCCCTGCCTGTGCCCGCCCCCTGCCTGTGGCCGCCCCCTGCCTGTGCCCGCCCGCCCGCTCGGCGCTGCCGGGGGCCGCTGCGGGAGCCTCCGCGAACGCATCCGGGGGAGTCGCCGACGCCGCCGCCGCCGCCTGGGTGAGATCGGGGTGCCCCGGGCGCTCGGCGGGAAGCCGAGGCCAGGCATGGGCCTAATCTTCGCCAAGCTGTGGAGCCTCTTCGGTAGCCAAGGTGTGCGCGCGGGCCCGAGCCGGCGGCGGGGCGGGCGGCGAGTGGAGCCCGCGGGGCTGCGGGGGCCGCGGGCAGCTGTGGGGGCTCGGGGCCGGCTCCGCTCGCCGGGCTTCCCCTGAAGGCCCACCTAGCCAGAAGTTGGGCTTTGCTTTGTGCAGCGCCGTGATTGCTGGTCCCGCGGCGCCTCATGCTCGGGGTCGCTTTGTTTGAGTTGCCGAGGTGGTCCCTCCTCTCCCCTCCTCCCCGGCCGCGTTGAACGCGTCGTCTGCCCTGGGCAGCCCTTCAGGCGGTGCGCGCCCGGCGTCCACGGCGGCCAGGACTGCTGGAGCTGGGATGGACGATGACGGTCCTTCTTGGCTTCGCCGATCCTCCTTTTTAAGTCGGGGTCTGTTATTAAAGTCATGTTATTTTAGTCTTTAATTAAAAGGTAAAGAAGAACGCCAAACATGTAGAGGCCTTCGAGGTAAAGATCTGTTTGTGTTTTGGCAAAGATGCTGGTTAAATACAGTTAGTGGCCCCAGAAAATCAGTTCTCTAGCCAAAAATAAAAAGGTCGTAAGGGGGTAGTATAGCTTTCCATACTTTCTTACCCAGTTCATCCAGCCCCACAATCATGGCTCATGTTCTAATGCAGAGTTCAGAATTTGCATTTGACACCACCTTTACCTTAGATGGTTATTATAAAAATAGAAAATTATGATTTAAATGTTAATTTATTTGTTTTAATGATTTTTGTTTACCTAGCCATCTTTGGTTAGAAAATTAAATAGTTAACAGTAACATCATTTTGTCTGCTCCAAGCTCAAGGCCTCGAGGAAAAACAGTATAAACATAAATTCCTGAATTGTTCTCTCATCAAGTTTCCAAATGTGTACCTCATTTTCACTTTACAGTTACTGAAAATGCTGATAAGCCTTTTTTGTGCAATGCTCTGTTGCAAGTTTTTGGAGACAGATACACCTGGTGTACTTTCATAGTTTTGTCCCTGTCATTACACATAACCTTTTCTAGTTCTGTAGATACTAGAGCAAAGCCTCTGTGTGTGTGCATATTGACATCTGTGTATCAAGCTGTCTTTCTTGGAATGGGACTAGGATCCAATCCCTGATCATTTATTTTTCTCATGCATACACCATCCTACCACATCATTCCATTCTAACAGACTCTAGTGAATTTGTTGCTAATTTCTTATTTTCCTGAACTGTTAAACCTATTTGGCAAGACTCAGTGTTTCCCCTATCCTCCAGAAAAATACTAAATACTTTTTTTTTGTTTTCATCAAATAGTGCAATCTGCAGCCCCTTTTCTTCTGTGAAGTATTCCAAAGATTCCAAAGAGATCTATAAGCAGGGAACTGATCAGGAGATAACTAGTGGCATTTGCCTCTATAGTAACTTATGATGTCAATAATTATCTTCAGGAAAACCCATTGTCTTGGTTATTGTATATTATTTCCTGGAAGTAAAGTTATTCTTCATTGTGAATGACCCTGGCTGGATGCCAGATGCCCACCAAAGCAGCTCTGAGTCCTCTCCTCAACTGCGCAGGGGTAGAGAAAATACAGCAAAAGGCTTCTGGGTTGAGATAAGGATAGAGGGAGATCACTCACTGGTTACCATCATGACAAAACAGACTTAATATGTGAAATTAGTATAATTCATTACCAATAAAATCAGGACAGGTTAATGAGAAATAAAAGCAAATCTTTTAAACACCTGCCCCCCATTTCTCCCTCTTTTTCCCCAGGATTAGCATTATTTTTAGTTCTTTACCACCTTGCTGCAGGAGGGGAGCAGGGAATGGGAGCTGTGGTCAGTTCACCACATGTTGTCTCTGCCACTCTTTCCTCCTTATTGTGGGGAGACTCCATCCCCTGTTCAAGTGTGGGATCCCTCCCATGGGAGACTGTCCTCCATGGATTTCTCCAATGTGTGTTCTTCCCAAGGTTTACAATTCTTCACTAATGGTTCCATGATGGGTCCATTTCACAAGGTGCAGTCCTTCAGGTACTGGCCATTCCAGGGTGGATCCCCCACGAGGTCACAAACCTGCCAGCAAACCTGTTCCAGAGGGGACTTCACTCCATGGATCCGCAGGTTCTTGCCAAGAGCCATTGCGAGTGTCCAGTGGGGTCATGGCTGCCTTTGGCATCCACTTGCTCTGGCATCGGGTTCCCCATGGACTTGTGTGGCTGCAGGGGTATATCAGCCTCACCATGGTCCTCACCAGGGCTGCAGGTGGATCTCTGTCACCTGTAGCACCTCCTCTCCCTCCTTCTGCACCAGCCTTAGAGTTGACAGAGTTGTTTCTCTCACATGTTGTCACTCCTCTTTTTTCTGTCCATAATTACATCTGTGCAATAACCCTTTTCCCATCTTAAATATGCTATCCCACAGGCATTACACCTGTTGCTGATGGCCTTGGCTGGCTGCATAAATATAGGAGAAACTTCTATGAGTTTTTCACAGAAAACACTGTTTAGCTCTCTCCACTATTGAAACCTTGCCATGCAAACCTAATGCATTAATATATTTAAATGGTTAATGAAAAATTAGTCTCACAGTTAAAATAGATGAGATAATACCATGAAATATTTACTCTTTGTCATTTATCCCAATAAGAGGCTTTTAGGGTGTGTCCTGATCTTGGTTTAGTGCAGGAGTTACCTTTGGTTTGGTTTTTGCTTTGTTTGTTTCTTGGGTTTTTTTAATCTCCTCTTCTTGTGGTAACTGCAGAAAAGAAAGTGAGTTTCTTTTCATAGCCAAAATTGAAATTTCATTCTAGAAAATTTGCTTCAAACATAAATGTTTGACCTAATGGGAAATCATTCTCTAACTCCACAACTATTTTTTCTAAATAATATCATTACTAATAATAAAGCATAATAATTTCTGAGTTGATTATGATTTCTCTTCTAGTTACATCAAATCTCAGTAATTCCTTGGAAAATTCATAGGCTGTCCTGTGAAGCTGCTTGTTGAGCAGACTAGCGCAGTAACTTGCACATTGATTTTGGCTATAAAGAGGGAGTATTCCAAAGATGCAAATAGGCTCTGCTGTGTGAGGATGATGGTAGCAGTTCTCATGGCTGGTGCAAGTTTTGTGATAGTCTGCAGCACTTGATAGTGGCAAAAGGAAAGGTGAAACTAAGCAAAGATTAGAAAAGTTCCATCTGTGTTCCATTAAGTAAAGCATGGGGGATGTGGTGTGCCTAAGTCTGTCAGTTCTCAATATGTATTGTCTCATAATCAAGTGGTAATTGAATGGTGTGAACTGAAAAAAATAAACAATTGGCTTTGAAATAGACTTTGTTGTTTTCCTATGCGACTTTCTAATGGCTTCCTGATAAACTTTCCTTTTTTTTTTTTTTCAAATTGAAAAAACATTGTTTAAGGATTGTTTTCATTTAAAATATCATGCCCTGCAGCATGACCTAGTGACCTAACTTCAGATTGAACTTACTTTTATTAGTAATGTACTTTTAGAAGTTTAAAAAACTCAGACTTCAAAAATGACCTGCTGAAGCTATGATTCAAGTGGCACATTCTTCTAAGCAACATGTAGTAGTGTGGATAGATGGTGGAACAGTTAAGTTAGTGCCTGTGTTAATACATGTCTGAGTAGAACTTGCGTGACTTATCATTCCATCAGTACTACCAAGATTGCTCTTAATTAAACTATGGGTTAAAAATGGAGGTGAATGTCAGCAACTCTGATAAAGATAACTGACAGGTTGTTTTTTTTTTTAATGTTGCTGATAGAGTTCTTTAAGAAGCTCACAAATTTAGGGTTTACTTATTTTTTGAATGGTAAATATTCAGAGTCTTACAGGTTGCTCTGAATAATTGCTACAGTTACTAAAAAATTGCTTTAAGAAAAATAATGGTAAGCTCTAATTCAAGGTGGTTGACTTCATGTAACTCCACAGTTTATTTCGCTTAGGCTTACTAGCAGTTCCCAGTCAGGTTAGGAGAGACCACTATCTGGAAAACCAAATGGCTTTTGGTTCCACTGGCTACTAAATGTTATTGATAGTTTCTCTACTTTCTTGGAATCAAGTCTGGGGATACAAAATGTATTCTAGCAGTTCTTTTGTGCTTGAGAGAAGACTCTAAGTTAGCTCATAGTGTGCAGAATGAGTCTTTGTATTGAACCTCTTTGACCTTCAGAATTATGCTATTCTTCCTGCCTCCTCTCTAGCAAACTTCTGCCTGCATTCTGTCTTCATCTCTGAGGCCTCCAAGGTTGTTGCTCTTTGGAACCAGATGAGTGTTTTGTTTCACAGCCTGAAAGCTCTTGGTACTGATTTCAGTAGTCTTTTCTTCCAAATATGTTAGAAGTCTCATCATTAAAGTATTTAGAATTTTTTTTTTAATTTACTTTTAACTTTTGCAGAATAGAGGAAAAGGCATGTCGGGAGAATTGAATCTTCAGTTTTGGGCCCTTTTACCACAGAGAAATATAGATGAGTAAGGGAAGAAAAGAGCATATTATGTCTTCTAACATCTGCAGGAAGATAATCTTCACTGTCCTGTGTTTTTGTAATACTAAACTGCCAGAGATTTTTTTAAACCATATTACAAATCAGTTTTTTTAAACAGTGTGCTAGAAATGGTTGATAAAACCAAGAAGTCCTTGGATTCTTTTAAGGAGTAGTCTAATACTGTCTTTTCTTTTTTCCTCTGCATATGCCTACTTCTTCTACTTTCCCCCCTACCCTCCCTCTTCCTACCTGATTAATAAAGACTCTTCTCTTCTGCTCTCTCAACTTTGCTATGGATTTTCTTCTTTTGCCAAGAACATGGTGGACTGGGAAGATGTTCATGAATACAACCTAAACTGAGTTTGAATACCAGCCAGTGAAAGGGAGAAACTTGGGTTAGTCTGTAAGTACAGAACACAAATAAATCACTGCCTATGGTTTACCCCGTAACTGTCCTTCCTCCTTTAAATGTGGCATCTATCTTCTATTAGTTGCTCTTGTAAAAAAGTAGTTGTTGTGCTAAAATTCTGTTCTGTCTTAGTTTGGTAGTTTTTAAGCTCACATGTTTTTCCTCTAATGCACATCTATGTGTAAATTTTCTGTATTTTCATCAATCTAGACAGAAATTCAACTTTTGAATATGTTTGTAAGTAAAGAGTTTGCCATTACTATAGTTCTGGAATCTGCTACTTGTATGAGATACCCATGATTTCATCTTACTATTTTCATTCCAAGATCACCATTAATTAACACTTGTATGACTGTTTACTGTTTGTGCTTATTCAATCACTGTATGAAACACCATTTGACTATGAAGTAACACAGATTCGCTGTGCCTTTTTTTACAGTTAGTGTTGGACCATTCAAAAGCAGCCGTCTCAATGGAGGTTTTTTCTTCATTACTTTAAGTATTGTGATGTGTCATCCAACACTCTGGTCATTCATGCCTAAGATGATGTATTCTGATAAGAAGATGCGAGAGCAGTGTAATGCCTGACTGGAATTTCTTTTCTTTCTTGAAAATAACTTTAACAGAATTCTGCAAAAGTAGGAATAATATTCTTCCTGGCAGTAGTTGACAACATGTCTGGTTTGAAAACAGCAGAAGGGTATTTCTGTGTTTGACCTTTGAAAGCTCTTTAAATTTAACTAAATTTGAAGAAGAGATGGACAATCAAGCTACTAGGCATGATTTATTAACATTGAAAGTAGAGAGGATTTCATACTATTTATTTATGTATTAGGAAAGATCATTTGATGCCTTGGAGTGACTACCTAGAACAGAGGTAGACAAGATGAAGAGAGTAAAAGTGGATATTTATTTAAGGCCTTCAATAGGCACACCTTGGGCAGTCAGAAGCCTCTGAGGGGCTACACCCAAGATGGATGATGGTCATGAGTTTTTCAGACAATTACAAGTTTGATCCATTTACATATCAGGAGTTACGGCTTCAGGTGATGAAGCCATATAGCTTCAGTTTGCTCCCCCCAGCTCATTTTTGGTTATGCTTTCAGGGCCTGAGACAGTCAGGTGTCCTTGGGCTTCAGGCCTAGAGGAATTGTTTTGTCTGACCAAATGTGAAGACAGTAGCTATGTGGAGTTTTAGAGTTATACACTAAAGCAGTACAGGATTTGAAAAATATAAAAGCTAAAATCCTAAGGCATGACATTAATTACTGATGCTGCTGTTAATGAGGCTAAAAGTACTCCTGCATTTACAGCCAGGAAATGTTCTTTCCTTAGAATGTGTTGATAGGATGCAGTAGTACAGGAACTGGCGCAAGGAAATACATGTTACCATCTCTTATGACCCTATTGCATGGCAAAACTTACAAAAGTTCCAAACAAGAAAATGGTTTATTACAGTAATATTCAGTATGAAAAGACCTAGGTTACTATATATAAATAAATTTTAAATCAAAACACTTCAGTTTTTCCTTAAACCACCCACTTGTGGGGAAAAAACCATCAATTTGATAGTTATGATAGATCTTCTGTTCTAGTAATTTACTTGATCCTGTGGATCAAATGTGATGTTTTATCAGAAATCTTTAAATTGTGAACCATGTTTTACTTTGGAATAAGTGCCCTAGAACTGTAAATACTATCTCTTTAAAAGTGAGCTTGTTCACATAATTTTTATGTATCCATTTGAAAATTCTTCGCTCTCAAGTGATTTGCTGTTTTTGTCAGTAATGGGATTAGTATGTCGTAACTTCACACATGTAGCAAAAGAACCACCATTCTAAGTGGGTGTGGTACTGGATTTGAAATTCTAAGAGGTATTATTTACAGAGAATCATATCAATTCTGGAAGCTTTTTTACTGGTTTTATTTGTTTGTTTTCTGTTTTATTTCCCCTGTGACTGGAAAAAATAGTATTGCAGCAATTGCAAGATCACTAGTCTGTGTGCTGGACTATACGGCAGGTTGGGGAACATGATCTTTCCTTTCTACTGAGCACTGATGAGGCCTCACCTGGAGCATGGTGTCCAATTCTGGGCTCCTCAGTACAAGAGAGCCATGGACATACTGGGAATAGTCCAGTGATGGGCTGCAAGGTTGATGAAGGGACTGGAGCATCTCACATACGAGCAAAGGGGGTACCAAGAGGGCAGAGCCAGACTTGTCTTAGTGGTGCCCAGTGACAGAACTGGGCAGTGGGCACACACAGAAACACAGAAGTTCCCTCTGAACATCAGGAAATACTTTTTCACTGTGAGGGTGATGGAGCAATGACCCAAGCTGTCCAGAAGCTGTGGAGTTTCCATCTTGGATATATTAAAAACCAGTCCGGACATGGCCTCTGGCTCTATGGGCCTGGTTGAGCAGAGAGGTTCAACCAGATGACCTCCAGAAGTGTCTTCCCTTGACTATTCTATCATTCTGTGACTTTTCAGTTCAGAAGTTGCAAAGTTAGAATTTGTGGCCTATTGAAAATAGTTTCCTCTTAGGTTTTACTGTGGGAATGATGATGGTACCTTAACAAATGGTTATTATTGAGCCTTGAATGTTCGGGTAATATCTTATGCAGTCTTTGTATATTTGTTGGTGTTCTTAACATGATACACTACTATGAATTATACTTTTTTCATTGTACTTTTATTTCTAAAACTAGATGTTGTAGAAGAAGTAGTCATTTGTAACCATACCTTTATTAGATTTCCAGTGCTGACTTTTCCTGAGACTGGAATCTCAAGAAGAGATGAGGCTTTGTTTGGCTTTTTTTCTGTCCTGAAGTCACCACTAATCTGTGTCAGGTGATGAAATAAGATAAACAAGCAGCTGGTTTCTTCAGTAAGGAAGAGTGAATAACCAAAATTATAATTATTGCTGTTTTCACTAATTTATTTTTGTCTTATCTTTTTTTTTTTTCTTTTCTTTTTTTTTTTTTTCTGTATATGCAGAGCACAAAGTAATCATAGTGGGACTTGATAATGCTGGGAAGACTACTATTCTTTACCAGTTGTAAGTATATGAATTAATAGTTTTTCTGTTTGCATTTTAGTATTTGTCACTGTTTAATCACTGAAAATTCATCTTTTTAACCTGGTGGAATCTCTTGGGTTCTAGATCACACTTTGTACATTAATGGTACTAGTTCTAAACTGAGTAAATATTTAAAGGATAAGTGAAGGAGCTGCTGTGCTTTAAAACTGAACTGGTAAATTGAACAACAAAATTGTTACATTCAAGCACAAAGTGAAGAGCAAATTTTTTGGCCATGAAAGCCTGTCTGAATGTCTGAATTTGTAAGCATAGAAATAATCCTGCTGCCAGTAACTGCAGAAAAGAATACGATTTTTAAATTAATCGAAATTCTAGCCACTCTGCAAAAATCCAAAAATATTTCCAAATGTTTCTCAATTGCAGTGTCTAAAACTTGTAATGGAGAATTCCTAAAAATAGTATTTCGTCTTGCCCAGGTCCTACCTTACTCATTTCACCCAAATCTTGGCAGCATTACAAGAATATCCATAATAAATTCAAAAGTGTTGTCAGGACCATAATTACTATTGTAATTGTGGAAAAGGAGGAGGATGTAGCTAAATTAATATCTATATATTTGGATATGAAAGCAGCATAATATGCTTTCCAAAAAGACTTGCTATTCATAAACATTCGGAGTAAGCTTAAAGGTGGAACTCAGAAATTTTCAACTATGTAACCAAACAGTCCTTTGGGATTTAATATTTAGTTACTAAGTAGAGTGCTTTGATAAAATTATATTCTGATTTATATTTTGCACAGTTTAGTGGTTTCGTATTTGGGATTTTTGGAATGCCAGCTCCTACTTTACAACAAGTGCATTTTAAGTGTCTGTTAATATCCTTTAGAAAGACAGTCCTCCTAAAACACAGATGCTTTTCCATTCGTTATGCCTTTCATGTGCTTGTTTTTCATTGCTGATTTCTTTAAGCATGACTACAGTCACTGCTTTCTAAAGTTCAAATGTTTAGCTTTTTTGACATATGCCTAAATTTTAATATTTTTTTATTTACACACATTTACTTTTTCTACCAAAATTTGTTATAACTGAGTTGTAACAAGCCTTATGGATTTTGCTGACTGGTCCTTACAGTGTGATACTGTTTCCTTTAGCTTAATGAATGAAGTGGTCCATACTTCTCCAACCATAGGAAGCAATGTAGAAGAAATAGTGGTGAAAAACACTCATTTCTTAATGTGGGATATTGGAGGGCAAGAATCATTACGGTCATCGTGGAATACCTATTATTCAAACACAGAGGTATGAAAAGGTGCTTTGAAATTTGCAAATAGAATAACTTTGTTCAAAATTATATTTATTTTTCAGGAATATTGGTAGGCTTTTGTAAAGAATGCAGCTGTATTGTTTTTAAATTTTAATGAGAGGGAATAAACTCAAGAAGTGTGAGGTATCTCTGGTATGCAGCCGTTTTTCTGGTAGTATTTGAAGTATTTTTTCTGTGTACTTTACAATAGTGTTATTTGATCTATGCTATAAACTGTGAAGTTAGAATTATTTCCTAGGCAATCAAACAATAATGAAATACATTTTAGATCAGATTTTTTGCTTCCTTTTTTAAGTAGATTAAAAAAACAATTTTGCACTGTAATTGGCAAATTTTGTGATGATTTGCAGTGCTCAACTGGACTTCTGTACATCCAGTTGGAAATGGTTTTGAAATAATGATAATTAAGGACAAGGAATGAAACTTTCTCTAAGCCTAAGCAACAGTATTTGATAAGCTCATCAGCTTGTAGCTTTTATCCAAAGGAGGAAGCAAAGTCTTGCTGTGCACTACTCATGAGGTTCTGGCAGAGCTGCTGTTGCAGGAAAAGTTGGAGTAGAATTCAGCAACAGTTGACTTTTGGGGTTTGTTTTTTATTACAGTCTTTCTGAAGCCAAAAGATTAGCAATACAAGAATGCACATATAATCTCTGGAGGCTCTTTTTGAGACATCTACATTGACGTAAAATATTTTAGACTTCATTTTTTACCATTTCTACTAAAAGCAGAGACTTATTGTAGATACTACTTATATAATAAAGTATTCTATCCTCCTGTAAAATCAGCTTTTTTATCTTTTCCTTTTTCTATATCTTTTCCTACACTCCTCTTGAAGAGAGGTGAGATCAGTGCTCCACCCTAGATCTACTGTAAGCCTAGATCTACTGTAAGCCATTTTAACTGTCATATCTAGTATCTTAGACTAATTTTTTATTTTATATGCAAAAGTGCAGCTACATGAGAAGAAATGCATGAGGATGAAGAGACTTCTGCCAGCATTATCAGTATATAGCTATAAGTTCTTGCCATTTATCCCTTGAGTATCTTTGATTTTGGAATTTGGAGAGATGTGTATATTCCTTTTCTGATACTTTTGGGATGTTTTTCATATTCTGTCTAGCAAGTGTTTGAAATCCAGTGCCTTCTAGTACTTGTAATGAAGAACTTTCCCTTTTCTTAGAAGCTTTGTCTGCTGGAAACAGTTGAGGAAGAAAAGAGATCTGTTTACTATGCTAATCCTAGCCTCCCTCATATGAATAATTCCGTTACTGTTCCTCCTCATCTGCTAGGCATATCAAAGTCGTAGCAGCATTAAATTGACTTAGTTTTTCATACTTTGTGATCATTTTCAATGGCTAATGAATCCCTATAATTTTATAAGACCAAGTGATTTGGAGCATATGTCGGAGAATTATAGCAGTGATTTCTAATTCTCCTTTTTTGTTACTGTCTCTCATTTCTCTCTTTTATCACTTTCTCTTTTCTAGTATCCTCTGAAAGTGTATGTCTCTTCTGTAGAAAGACTTGTGGTAGTGGTCTCTTGAAAATGTGCTTTCTGTAATTTGTAGATTGTATTTACATACTATACTGTTGGTGTTTTTCCCTAGTTCATCATTCTGGTTGTTGACAGCATTGATAGAGAGCGACTTTCTATTACAAAAGAAGAACTTTATAGAATGCTGGCTCATGAGGTATGGTGGGGAGTTGGGATAATAGTTTTGTTGAGAACAGTCAAATAACATTTCATGCTTCCTATCTTAACAAAAATAATACTAAAGAAATTGAGAATAAATATGCATTCGTGTTGATCACATTTTAAAACCATGCAAGTTATAAATAGGCAGAAAAATTATTATGAAGCACCCTTCTAATAGGACTTGCTTGATTGTATTCAAATCAGTTTTTACTTTGCAAATGTTGAACTTGTGAAATATCTTATGCTTCATATTAATGTAACTGGGTGTTATTGTCCTTTACCACTGACTATTTTAGTTAAATGACTAAAATTTCAAGAAACTTTTTTTTTAAAAATTTTATTTTAGAGAAATGGAATTGACAGCTCTTTTTGTTTGTTTTAATGCTGTTCTAGTAATTGAGAAGCGTATATCATACTATGGGTAAATTAGTTTCAGTTAATTTTCCTTCAGAATTATTTGGTTGTATTCTTATTATATGTTGTCCTGGGGACTGTTCTGCATTTGTTCAACTCACTCAAACATCCTAAATTGACTTGTACATTGGCTTAGGTGAAGTATGTTAAAACTTTCTGTGATCACTCTGGGGTTGAATTAAGGTTGTTTTAAATCTAAATATTCTCCCTCATTTTTGAAAGAAAAGGATTTAGTACAGTGCAAGTAATCCTGTTGACTTCATTTCTCTAAGTGACTTGTGTTTCACATACGTGAGTTTTTGCTTTACAGTTTCATATTAATTTTAGTTTGGGTCTTAATAGTAAGGAGTAAATTGACTACCAGAAAAGGTGGAAAAATTACTTATGTGGTGAAATTTTCCCATGTAGTTTTTTAGTTTCCAGTCTCAAATTCTTAGGAAATTGTGATCTGCCATCTCTTGAAAACAGTTGGTAGGGCGAGACTGGTCTCCTTGTAGGGGTGAATTTTCAGCTGTAGATCATAAAGCTTTGTTGTTTTTGTTTTTTTTTTCTCTTGGTGGAAAAATAGCCTCAAAATTTAATCTGTTTTGAAATTTATTGAACGCTTTTAGTTACAACTGTCAGCTTCCTGAGTATTACGTTTGTTTACCCTTCTGCACTTTTAAAGCCGTACATTCCAGTTCTTGTCTCATTGCTGTTTGGAATGCTAAATTCCATACTGAAACAAAACAGTTTTAATTAGTTATTAAATCTGATGCAGCATTATTAGAGCTCCCTTTTTGGAGCACTTGGATTAAACTTACAAGAATTCAGAAAGCTTTCTTAAATTATTACTGCTTTAATCAATACAGAACTTCTTTGAGGAAGTTGAAAGCAATTTCAAGGCACTGATATCTAGCAGGCTTTTCCATTTGAATAGTATTTCTTGTAGGACTTGGAATGTTTAACTAGAAATAATTTCGCTGGCTGAATGGTTTGGAGCATTATAAAATGTATTTTTACAAGACTTTCATTTGTTATGTATGAACATGTGGTCAGCACCAAAAGGATACTCATATAATGCATTACCATTTGATTCTCTGTGGTGGTGAACACTTCTGAATAAATCAGGTTTTTTCACTCTTACTGTAATGAATATTTAGTGTAGCAAGACAGTTAAAATTCCATGCTCCAGTGTAATTGTAGATTAGCTTGGATACAGTTTTTTAACAATTGAAGTTAGCACAATAGCCTTTTAGTTCTGTATAATAACTATTATGAATACTCCAAATCATTTCTAGGATTTACGGAAGGCTGCGGTTCTCATCTTTGCCAACAAGCAGGACATGAAAGGCTGCATGACGGCTGCCGAGATATCTGCATACCTCACCCTCAGCTCCATAAAGGATCACCCCTGGCACATTCAGTCCTGCTGTGCTTTGACAGGAGAAGGGTAAGTGCTCACTGCTTAGTATGGCAATTTGTGATAAATGAGAACAATGATTTCGGAGCCTGCTGACACCAATGTGGATTTTCTGAAAGTTCATCTTTTTGGAACTTTGCAGTTAGAGGGACATTTTGAATTTTTCGTTTTCTTAATTGAACCTTGTGGGTGTTTTCATAGCTCAAACTCCAAATTCATATGGAAGTCTTCCATTTGTTGTTATAAACCCCAAACCAAAAACCAAACGTCACCCCTCCACCTAAGCAGGTAGCTGTTGACATAGCTGTATACTCTGTGCTGCACTCTTATTCTTGTGTGTCTTTCTGTATTTAAAGAAATAAGCTACTGTTTTCTTCCTTTATATTCTAAACTACAGAAAGCTTCTAAGCTGGGGGGTTGAAGTGTTTTGGGGTGTTTTGATTGGCTGGGTTTTTTGATTAGCACTGAAACATAATTTTTGATTAAAAGTTACATAGATTTGTCATAAAACAAATTTGCTACCTTTATGAAACTTTCTGTTTATATCTGGCTAATGCAGCTAATTTTGAAATTTGTATACCGTATGCCAAAGGTATAAAAATTGCTACAATGGAAAGCTGGGCTAGCCTTAGATCCTTAGTTTGTAAGGACCAAAAAACATTTTTGGATCCCTTTTAACCAGTTGGATAATGTCTTGCTTGTATGGTGTGAAGTGTATTAATTTTTCATTTTGATTTTTTAAGCAGTCTTGCAGGTTGTGATTTTTTGAGGGTTTTTTTTTCAGCTCTGTTGTACAACCTTTACAATAATGTGGTCTTGTGACATCAAAAATAATGAATCCAACTGAGTATTTGGGACAGGAGAGAATCTACCTCACTTTCTAGCATGAAGTATTGTCTAATGTCATGGAGATGTCTTGTAGAGAGAAGGGTGGCATTGGCTTCCTTAGGCTGGAACATGTTAGTGAGAACAAAGTGGGGTTTTTTTATGGGGTGATTGTATTGTTTTGTTCTAAGAGTTAACTCTACTTTCCTTCTACCAGTTTTGCTAAAGTCACTTTTGAATACACAGTTTATGTACTAAGATCTTCAACCAAGTTGACATTTGAAAGAAAGTAATAATTAATAAATAGGAAGTTTATTTTAGAAACAGTGATCATCCTAGGCTGTTTCTTTAATATTGTAAAACAAAAAGGGATGAATATTTAGAATACTTTCAACTGTAACAGTAGTGAGATCAACTTAGAAAAAACATTCCCAGAGTTAGATTGCTGAGCTGAGTCTTCCTTGGGAAGTTCTGTCAGGAATCTGGGGGGATGAGGCCCATGTGAGTGAAGCTAGAATTCTTGGATAGCTCAACCCTGATTTACTGTACAGAGGTAAAGCTCCAAGAGGTATAAACTAGGTAACTAGATCCCTGGAAAATCAAAGGAAAATCTGTCTTCTGAGATGGAAGACTTTTGAATGGAGATGCAAATGAGGTTAGGAAGCAGATTAGATCCCATGCAGTCTTAGTATTCATTATAAACATACTTTCAATTTTGTAATGTAATTTTAGGGTTCTTGATACACTGTCTTTTCATGAAACAATTCAGTCTGGATAACCTGCCCTTTATCTTTTAGTATTAATATGTAAAGGTAGCTTTCTGTAGAAAAATAAAAACTTTTATGTTTCCATGTACTTGTAAGCACTTAAGAATAGCATCTTTTAGGTTTACAAGGGAAAAAAAATTAATGTACTGCCAGGCTTCAATAAAATAGAATGCTTGACAGTTTTCATGTGGCTAAAGCCTAAGCAGACTTAGTTTAAAACACTGTTTGCTCTGTTCAGCTTTCAGTTCCATTTCCAGTTGATTTAATTTATTTTAAGTAGCTGTTTTTGCACATAAAAACAAGTAGAAAATACCCTCAAGATGCTGGAATAGAACTTGTACCAATTATAATGTCTCTTATCTTTCAGGTTATGCCAAGGCTTGGAGTGGATGACCTCCCGTATTGGAGTGAGATAGCTTTTTTTTTTTCTTCTTTTTTCCGTTTTTTTTATTCCTCCAAAAGAAGAGACTTCTATTTATCCTGTGAACATGTACATTTTTCTGTACTTTTGGCTGCTGAGGCAGTGACCATGTTTAATTTATATCAGCCAACCTCTAAGCTGTGCTTGAATCAAGCGCAGTTGAACTGAAACACAAAAGTATTTTCTTAACTTTTTTTAATACACTAATCTTCAACTGGATGAACATATGTGAATCTGTTTTTAAGCATTGAAAATCCTCTGAATATGAATTCTAACTTTTTCAATGATAGCTTTTTAAAATCTGTTTTGTCATTGTCAGTGTTTCATATTTTCTCTTTCTAAATAGTTGTTTAACTTACTAACATAAATGAGCACATTTTATTTAATAATTAAAAGTAGCGTTTAGGTTAACTTTACTCTGCCATAGCTTTAACCTCAAATATATGGATAACCATATCTCCAGCTGGACTTCCTGGAACATTACTAGAGTTCTAGTCAGCACAAGAGTTAATAGTTATGAATGCAAATTTTTAATGCTTAATGGACTAGTTATAGTTAATACTGTGATGGCTTTTAATCTGATATACAATGGAACTTCTGCCTTAAAAGAAATCTGTTTCAGTCTCAGTTTCTCTGGTATGTAGTTCTAGGATATTCTTATATTCTTCTACTTGAAGATACATCTCTGTACAGTGCATAAAAGTATTATTACTAAGTGCTGGTATAGTCATTTAGAATTTGAATACCTTTTCAAAGAAAAATCAGTTACTAAATTTGGAATCACAGCAGCCAGTGCTAGTGTAGACTTGCTGTATTCTGTTAAAATTTTAAAATCTGTATACATGAGCCTTCCTCACCTTTTGGTGAGAGTGCTGTTTTCTAAATGATTACAAAATCAAAAGGGAAGCCAGATTTATAAACAAAACAAAACCATGGTGCTGTATCTGTAGACTTCAGAGTGAAGCTAATCTTGACATTTATCTACGTACTATCATACATGCTTTCAGATTCTGTTACAGAGAAATTATTTTGCCTTCATTTTTGTTTTTGGTCTTTCTTGCACAAGCAGAGAACTTTTGACAGTATTTGAGTGAGGTTCCTTCACCTGAAATTTGAAAAACAGGTGGTGAAAGAGTGGACCCAGTAACTGTTAATTCAATTTGAAGGGAATTAAGTTAAATCTAAAGATAATCTAAAGATATGGAATTAATTGAGAGCATTAGGCATCAAATAAACCTAACCAACAATCCCCCCAAAAAAGCCCTCATGAGGATTAAGAAAAACCAACAAACCAAAACCAATAATGGACACCCAATTCCTTGCAAAGTCCCAGCAGCAGTCAGGTACCCAACCTGTCTAAATGCTTGGCAGGTTTTCCAGAAGCACCGTTCTGCACTTCTGCGTGCCTAAAAGCCACATGGAGTTTGGTTACCAGAACCATTTCACAAACTGACTGTAGGCCTTTGATGACAAAATGTTTTTGTTAAATCTTGTTTTGAAAATTTAAGCACACCAAGTTTTCTTTAATAAAATTTTAAGCTTTGTAAATTTCAATTTGCTTCCATTTTATTTAAATAAAACTTAATAAAAATTTTAAAGTATCAGAAAATCTGTTGTCATAAGTGTTGGAAAGACTTTGAATACATGTGGAAACAGTGACTGGTTGAATGTGTGTATTAATACCAGTTAGCAAAAGTCACATTTAGGACTACATTGAGTGTCAAGTCAAAATGTTCAGAAAATAATTAAAATCAGTGAAAAGTAGTGCATAAAGAAAAAAGATGAATGCAAGGCAAGGTTAAAATCTGATATTAAAGCTGCTTGCTGTGATGTTCAGCTGTTTTAATGTGCGAAAATAAGATTGGTTTTGCTCTTAGGGAAGGAAATTACAAAGGAAAAAAATAAAATTATAGTATGAATGATGTTTCTTGTTTGGTGACTTAATTTCGGTTTGCAATTTAGATTTATTTTCAGGTTTATTTTTATGTCATTCAGAATGTAGTCCTGAATGCTTACAAAGAGCACTAGCTGGATGTATAGCCCTTTGATGTTTTGTTTTTTTTTTAAATGTATGATTTTGTATACAATGCTTTCTAGCTAAAAACATTTGTAAATCTATAGTTTGATTGCTAAGTCCAGTCTTACCTGAGGTAATACATACAACTTTGATTAGGAGGAAATGGTCTGATTGTAGACATTAGAATGTCAGAATAATGGAAGTTTTCATTTCTTAGCACTTAAGACCTTTACATCTTTACAGTATGAAACATTCTTGACAAATGCTATGATTTTTATTGCCTAACAACTTTATTTTCTGCATCAGTTTTCCATTAGTAATATTGGTTTGTTCACAGCACTGTTGCTATTACTGTTTTGGGGGAGAAAAAGGCTTGGTACGGAATTTTGGGGGACCTATTTTTATAAACTTAAGAGCCTGTTGCCTTAGAATACTGTGTGTGTCTTTGCATTGCCAAATACTGCATTATGTGTGTTAATTTGAATGTAGTAAATACCTTGCAGGTAGTTTTTCACTTTGAAAGTGCTCTGTGTTTAATATGCTGTTCACAAATAACTATGTCAATCACCCTAAGTTCAAAAAATTATGGTGTCCTATGCACATACTTATATTGTACTGCTGTAAATGGGTTGGCACATGGCTTTTTATTTGTTTATGTTTTTTTACTTTTTGTCTAGGTGGCAAAGAGATTCAGGATCCCCAAAGCAGGGATTCTTTCCAGCTCTTTAAACACACTGCACTCAGTAAGGTGAAGAGGACTTGGGCACAGCTGCTCAAAATATTTGTCATCAAAATAAAATTGAGTTGTTCTGTGAAGCTGGATGGGGTTTTTGTTTGTGAGTGCTTTGTGATGAAGAGGTATTGCAGTGGTGCAGCATTGTCACTTTCATTTCATCTCCAGTCAGTTCACTGGGGCAGAATGGGGCCTGCATCATGTGCAGCTGTAACCAGTTCACAGAACATCTTGGCTGGACACCTGCTTCCTTTCACCTCAGAGAAGCTCCAGCTTTGATCCTAAAGAGACTCACATCATTTCAGCCATGGGAAGTGTGGGTCTTTGTTTGTTTTAATGAAGGGTGTTTGTTTTAGTGGACTGTTCCCTTTCAAAATAAGAACAAAACAAATCCAAACAAAAGACTGGGAAAAAACTTGTATGGATTTTTGTGTGTGCATTTGACTATGCTTATCATTTAGCTGAGTTTGCTCTTTCCTTTTGTGGAGTCTGCCTTGTGAAAGAGCCCTGAAGGCAACAGTGAGGAGAGCAGGATGAGAAACCTGGCCATGATGCCAACACTAGCAATAGAAACTGGCATCTTGGAACAACCTTCAGCTTTTTTCTAAAATTACCTTGATGATCTTTCATCCTTGAGTGATTCTGTATTTTGCTTCTTAGGGGATAGTGTCCTAGAAGAGCTGCATGCTGTCCCCACAGTGTGTGTCCCCACCCTGCAGGCAGGAAAGTGAGGCTTTATGTTATGTTTGTTTCTTGCTAGGTGTGCTACTCTTCAGTTCAGTCGATTTTTGTTTTGCTGGGTAGAGATAAGCGTTTCATACAGAAAGTTTTCCTGGATGTAACTGAAGAGTCTTCCAGTTGCACACCAGTTTGTGTCCCCTAGATGGCAGGAAAGGATCAGTTGAACAGTGCCAAACCTGCTTTTGCTTTTGTTCTTTGGCATCTATATGAAAGACTTCAAAAATTCCTCGGTAAATGAAGAGGCTGTATATCACCAGCTGAACTGTGGGGATCATGCTTAGATATAATGGAGACAGCATCAAAGAGAGGAAGGTTTAATCACATCTTCAGTGGGAAGGAAGCTTACAGTGAGGTTTTAAAAAATTTGAAACTGTTCTATAGCTTAAAAGCATTTTGTCTTAATTCTTTATGGTTAGAACTACAAACATTTTATTGTTGCTGCAACTGAGAATGTAGACAACAAAAAGAATTAATACAATTCCTGGCATATTTCATTTTAATAGCAACTTTTGTCTGTCATCCATGATATGCTTGATTTTTTTGAACTTACTTTGGTTGATAGTTGCTCTTCTAATGCTCTGTTGCACTGCTACTCCTCAGAAATTTCAAGGATGTGCAACACTTGAGCTGTCACTTTGCAGTATGTTTAGCTATGATGATGGTTTTTAGTCTTTACTATATACTACTGCATATGAAGGCTAAACTCAAGTGAAATAGTAGTTCTATTGCAAGGTTTAGATAATTTTTCGGATCCCATTCTGTTCCCAGAGCCACTCAGAGGTACTGGCACAGCATTTCTTTCCAAGAAAGTTGTCCTGGAGATCCCCAAACCCTGACTGTGTGGGTACACCTTCTGTGTGTGTTCAGCCCACAAAAGCCATCTGCAAAGCCCCATGCAGAGCCTTCTGTGCTCTGCAGTGCACACAGTGCACTTTGCTGCATCCACAAAGAGTGAGGTGGATCTGCCTCCAGAGATGACTTTGGTCTCACTGCACTCCTCTTCTGAAATGACCATGAAGTCACTGGAAGCTGAAGTGAAGTGTGCTAAGATAAACCTCAGTGAAAAAAATTGATTGAAACTTTCAGATGTAACCACAGACATTTTGGAATTTAATTAATTAAAAGGCTCTGTTGCTTGGGAAAATATCTACTGAGTTCTGTCAAAAACTTTCAGAAAACCTGTTTAAAAAATAGGGCTGCTAAAACTGGTAGTGACTTAAAATTTTGGTAACTGGCTAATACTAGTTTAATCTTTGACAGTTTTAAGAAAGATACGACTCTTTCTCAACAAAGCTCTGATTTCTGGTCCTTCATTTTTCAAGCCTGCACTTCTAAAGCAGTGTTTTCACTGAATCACGTGAGTGCTTTTCATTTCTCCATTAGCTTCTCCCATATTATCTTTGAGGTTTTATTCCTTTCTGTAGACTAGTTCACTAGTTTAGGCTTGGAGCTTTGCTATTCTAATCTCATGTTGAAAAAATGACTTTTTGGTCAACCTTGGAAGTTTGACAATACATCTTCAAACACCTCCAATACTCCACTCTTGGGAAAAACTTTGAATGCATTTTTTAAAATAGCATTGCTAGGTACTTGGTGTTGATTTCAGTTGAGTACAATACAATTAGAAGCTGAAGAAGCCAATTAAAAGATTAATGTTCAACCTTGTAAGAAAATATGAATGACTTGATTTGTTTTGAAAGATACAAATATATATATGTATATATAAATTTCTCATATATAATGGAAATGGATGCACATGCATACTGTAGTCTGTCCTGTGAGTATTGAAAAAGATTCATATTGATCCTACAAAGGCCTGAGCTCTCGGTTCTTAGCACTGCTTTTCCCATCCAACAGTTGCTTTGGATTCAGCAGCTTTCAAAGATAGATACAACCTCTTAAAACATTTTCCCTTTGCTCTTTTATCAGGAAGTTGCAAGGCAGCAGCTACTTGATAGAATCCATTTTCAGTTTAGTAGGAAATGTAATATACTTCTGTTCTGGAGGAAAATTGGTAAGTAATTACTGTGGAATTAAATCCTATTGCTTCTGTGAAAGTAAACAATACAGGAGGTGTCTGGGGACCTGCAGTAGGATGCATAATCCAACAGTACTCATTCTTCTTTATAGAACTATCTAATTAGGAGTTAATGAAAAAATATTGGACTGCTTGCAATTCCGTACACTGATTCTCTGCAACTGTATAAAGTTTCTTTTGCTTCCTCTGAATCTTTCTGTGTTTTTGCTTTTGTTTTTTGGCTGCAGTGAAAATGGGATCTTGCATTAACACGAATTGTTTATGTCTTGGTAATAAGCAATTAAGTTCAGTACCTTCTTAATTCAGTTGCTGGTTTGATTGTCTCTTCTGTGCAGTCAAGACTGTTTCTTCTAGACTAAGTATAGATTCACAATTTTTTGCCAAATTAAAAAAAAAGGTGGAAAAGAAAACGAAAAAATGGTTAAGAAAAGAGAAAGTAAAAAGGGTTAACTACATGAGTTGAAATAAAGAACAAAAGTACTTTTTTCTGAAGTTAAACCATGTGAATCTGTTTGCCTTGTTCTGTGTTTCTTTTGGAGAAAAATGAATTTTGAGATTTTTAATTGTGCTGAACAAGTACTAGACACAGGCACCATGGGTAAGCCATAGGCTTTATATTCCAGATATTCTCTTTTAGTTCTATGGATGACATGTTAGCTGGGATTTCTCAACACTGAATGCAAACTCTTAAGATTCCTGTGCAGAGACCATATTGGTGACAGTGTTATAAAGCATGGCACACTTCTGTGCCTTGTTTTTACTCTTCCAGGAATTCTGATATAAACCAAAGACTCCCCATCAATTAGGAGGTATAAAGACAATTTTTCCAATACACTTATAATGCAACAAGTGAAAATTAGCTATTGATCCTGTAAGTCTAATACACATAGTAATGAATTCAGGGTTATAGACAAAAATACTTGCAAGATTCATAAAAATTTGCTCTGAAACAAAGATGTCAGTGGCTTTCTTTTTAAAACCTAGTGCTAGAATTGGATAGAATTTTAATATTGCTAAAATTATGCTAAAATGCTTTTGGAACTTCAGGCAAAATAGATCTAACTTGGGTAGTAAATCTAGTTCATTTCAAAGGGACAGAGCAATAAAACCCCTGAAGCAGGCATTACCTGAAGGTAATTGACTGCATCTATGAGTTAAATGTTCCAGAAAAGACTACTTTTAGCTGACAAGGTCAATTATCCCCTCACTCTGTCCTATTTGGGTGGTACTGGCATTCCAAACACATCCAAAATTATTAAATAAAACTAAGAGCAAAATAATGTTTCTTTAAATAAAAGTCCTATTAACTATTTTTAAAACCTCAGATATTAAAGAAATTAATGCACAGAAGTAATATTTATCCTATAGGTATATGTACTTCAAGTAGTAGTTACCAATCCGTTGTCACTTCTGGTTGGGTGGAATCTGGTGATGGAATTTTTGTGGTATGTTTGTAAAACATTGACTGTAAAATGGCATTGTGTGATAAATTGAGTAGTTAAAGGTTGTACCATTTTTGTATTTGGGCATCCCTGGAAGCCCTGTTTCATCGTGGATGGAATCCTGATGAAGTACAGACAGGTTATGTGGCTGAAACAGGCAGTGCTGAAGCACACTGGGAATTGGTCAAAGGTCGGTGCAGTGGTTCAGAAGCCAGTAGCAAGGTTTCCCTTGGTTTTGTTTCAGATGTCCCAAGTTCAGCTGGCAAGTCCCACACAATAAAACCCCACCTGCTCTCTGTGCCCAAGGAACATGAAGTAGTTGGGCCCTTTCAGGCCGCCTGTTGGGATGTTCCCTGAGGAACAGCCTCAAACTCTTCATAGAGCTGTTTTGGGCTCTGCGGTGAAGAAACACAAACCATGACCAGTCTTTTACTCTCAGATATTTTTCCTCCCCTTTGGTAATGCTGTATATAAAGTGTACCTTTTCCCTCGTTTTAGTTTCTTGTTCATTTATTTCATAAACTTTTGGTTGGAAACAAAATCTTTATTATAGCATCTGAATTTCATCTGTTTTCCTGCAGCTTTTCTCTCAAAAGTAAAAATTACTGTGTCCTGATAACACCAGATTATTCATGTATGTCCAATTTGAAGTGAACATTCTGCCTTCTTTAAAATCGATAGCCCATTCACTTAGTGGTGCTGTGTTGTTCATTCCTTCCAGTATGGTAATAATGCTGTTTCCAGTCCTGTCCATGCTGTTTGTACTCTGCTAATGTTTGCATTTTCTTGGGAAAGTATGGAGCCTCTTTATTATTTTATTTTTAAGTTATGTGCATACTCTTGTTTTGTGAATCTACCATACAATTTAATGTTCTGTGCAGCTCTTTGTCTTAACTCCAGTGCTAAACTCTGCAAGTCCTACTGTTTCACTTTCTTGCTCTGCGATTTTGTCATATTTGCAGTACTACAGGTTGCTCTGTACATCATAAACTTCATCTCTAGTTTAGTGATACTTGAGAGGGAAATGTATTATTTCAATAAAGATTAATTTTGTCCCATACACCTTTTTTAATCAGATTCTTTCTAGATTAAGTTTAAACCCCATGTTTATCTTTTCAGTCTTTAGTTGGAGACTCCTTCTACCTTCACCTACTCTTCATAGTGTCTATTTAAAAGTGTTCTGAAGCTATTTCAGAACTAGTTGATTGCAACAGCAGTGACCTGTGGCTGTCTTCCTCTCTCTCTTGACCCTGCTTCTAGTAGCCAGAAATGGAAGTGATGCTATAAGCCTTCTTTGTTGTCTTTCACATTTATGGAACATTTAAGCTGTTAACAGATAATCAGAGTAGCTTTTTTGCTTCATGTGCCCCTGGTACCTTATTCAGAGATTGTTCAAAAGGAGATGCTGGCTGTCTGACAGTGTTCATGAGTAGGAGGGTGGAACAATTCTCCGTGTGTGGTGAAGTGAGTAAGGAAAAAAGAGAAATGAGTGGTGAAAGGAGAAGGGAAAAGGCCTCAGAGGTGGAAATGCCTTGAGTCTGTTCAGGCAAGCAAACATCAAAGTGTGCATGAGTCAGAGGGAACTGCTCTGTGGCAGCTGGAATAGAACTGGGGCTGGAAGATGTATTTGGAGCTCACTAACGTCAGTACTCGACTGGAAGCAGAGCCAAGTTTAAATTTAGGCTTTGAGCCTTGTCCCATTGCCTTGGTCTGCACTTACTGGGGCACTAAGCTTGCCCACATTGTCCTCTTCAGCTGCAATCCCATCTCTGTGCCCAGGGCATTGGTTTGAGCATTCATGTGACCACACTGAGAGTCAGGAAGCTTATTTGGCTGAAAATCAACCACTGAGTGACTTCAAGAGGAAATAACAACATTGATGTTAACAACATCCTCTCCTGACTTTTCCTGAAGGAAGCAAGGTGGTGAGATACACCTTGATGTACACGATGAGATACGAAAGAAACAACCTCTTTGTAAATCAAAAATTGTCCCTTCTTCCCTCCCCCCACAATGCACACACAGGTGAGTGATACGGGAAACCTCTTGCATTTAAGCACGTGAGAATCAATGTAAATTGTGCTTTGGATGAATGGGCAATATAACCAGAAGCTACTAAATTCTTCTTACTTCCCAAAACAACCCCCAAAATAAGATTTAAAAATGCCTAAGTACCTTTCTTGACAATGTCTCAAATTTAGGCTTCAGGCAAAAATGTAGAAAAACAAGCATCTGCTGTAATTTCTCAGAGCTCACTGAAAGCTACAGTTCAATTCAAATTCTGGATTTGATGTGAAAAATATAGGTAAAATATAAACCCTGGTGTTTAGTAACAAACAAAAGCCTCACAAAACCTTTCTGTCACAGATCTTGCTCAGCTTTTCCATAGCCTAATATTAAGCTCAATGACAGCCAAAGTATTTTCTGAGGTTTATTCTTTGGTATAGAAAAACCTTTAATTTACCCTCTGGGATATCTGAACTTGTAATGGAGAGCTGTCACATTCACTCTGATTCTGTGTGTCAGTCTGCTAACTCTCATGCTGTTCAGTGCTTTATACTGTTTATAACTAAAGTGATTTCTGCTGCTTTGTATCAGGTTTCTGAAGCACATACCATGATAACAGGACAGTCAAATGTCATGGGGATGAAATTTTAGCTGTACTACTTTGAATTCAACAGCCAGTTGAGAGATCCTGCATTTCTGTTATTTAAATCCTTGGGGATTTTTATCCAAACAAGAACAGTGTAATCAAAGGAAATCAGGGTGAGATTGGACCTGGCTGAGTGTGTGATGAAAGGGGAAGCTTTAAGTGCAGTAAAATTGTACAAGATGGTATTTTATAGATAGTGTGCAGAAATAGAACTGGACACAGCTCTAATTTTTGCTTTGTTTTTCTTGTTCTCTGAATGTTTTGCTTTTTTTCCTGTGCTTTCTTTTTTTCTCTCCTTTCCTTCTAAGTGAAGCATCAACTTGGAAGATTTTGAGTTTCTCTTTCAAGATTTGCATATTTCAGGGGTTCAGTAGAAAAGCTTAATAAATTGGGCTATCTCTATAGCATCAGGTGTTATAACTATAAATGGCATTCTGAAGTAACCAGTGTTGTCTTTGTTTTCCATGCAATTTTCATGTGAACAGTTTCCCCAATATAAAATGGTGTTCAGTATCTTGATACCTGTGCAAATATAGGAAATATGTCTTAAATTCTTCCCACCTGCACCAGTCCAACCTTCTGTTCTTCCCCCACCAATACTGGATGAGATCTAAAGGAGATGGACTTGTGATGAAAAATGTATTTTTCTGAAGATATAAACTACTTTATTCACTAGTATTATTCATAATTTTATTTCATCTTGGTTTTTTTCCTCTAGAGAGTTTTTTTAAGCAATTCATTTTATCCGGCATTCCATACTATGTAATGGCACCGAGCTTCATTGAGGTTTTAAAATTTAAAGTCTTAAAGATGCTCGGTTAATTTAACTATATTTCAGTTCAACTTATTTTTCCAACTCAATTTTCCTATCAAAACTATCAAAATATAGTGTGAACATCTAGTATAAACTGCTTCCCTGAAAGAAGAGGCCTCTGTACTGTCATAGAACAATTGGCCTCTTAGGTTGATTAGTTCAAACCATATTCTGTATATAAATGTCTGGTTTCAAATTACTGCAGTAAATAGATATTTTCATTTCAGACTTGTGAATTGTTGTATTAATGAAAATAATGGTAAAAACCCCCCAAGTTTCTTTTCTCATTCATGACTTTGAGATAAAAAATACCAATGCCATTGAAGTTAACATTAGATGCCTGTACTTAGGACAGCAAAATGTGCTTTAGAAACAAGACACAACTTAGGTTCTACAAAGGTATTAAAGAAAGACTCTCCTAATGGAGAGAGATTTGGATGCAATACATGACTTCAACTGCAAATTGGAAGCTGGCAAGGTCTGGGATTGAGTATCTTGGAGGCAGTAAAAGTTAAAATCTAGAAGAATAACATATTAACTGCTACAAACCATGAAAATTACAGGTGTCAAGCATCACAAGTGTCAAACAGCTCTAAAACATTCACACCTTTGTAGTGCAAGGATTGCAGGAGTGGTTGACATGCTGAGTCAGCTGCTCCTTCAGTTGTGAATAAATTCATCATTCAGCAGATACCCCGACAGATCTGCACTCATGTAATGAGATTTCTGACAGAGTTTGCAGTTTATTCTGTGTGCATGTAATGTTTCAAATTATAATCTAATATTCTTCAATTCTGACAACCCTTCCACTGAAGCTGTAGACTCTTACCTGTCTTACTGATCAGTGATCTTCCATGATAATCAGTGAATACTTTGGCAGCTGATCATATTTTGTACTCTGTGTGGATTATTCAAACTGCAGAAGTCTCACATAAGATGGTCTGCTTATCACCATCAATTTAAAGCAATGAGAATGAACAGGAAACAATAAAATGCAATCAAATTCATTAAGGAAGTGCAATGTAGTTTTGTGTGACTTGCTGAAAATCTTAGGTCATGTTGGTGATATAAATAACTTCTGAAAATTTAATGTGCTGCAATACTTCCAGTATCTTAAATACACTTTACTGTGCTAGCAATTAAATTTATAAGCAGCTATCCACCCTGTTAGAGCTCTCAAGGTTCTGCTAAACACAAACAAGTGCTAAACAATATTTCTTTTGTGTTTTGACTTTGAGAGTCACCAGAAGTACTGCATGTGACTTACTGCATGGAGCCTGAATGCCGTTTAAACTGTCCAAACATGGAGCATGCATTTTTAAACAGTAAGTAGATGTTAAACAATAAAACCTGTTTTATTTTCCTTGTACACACCACCTAATGTATAATGAATAGCTTTAAGGGCTGTTCTCTGGTGAGTTTGCTTAATGGGGCTGCATTCTGTATAAAGAGGTTCTGAAATGTGTACTGGCTTGAGCTATGTGCAGCTGTGCTGAGCTTCTTGGGATTGCAGAATTTGCTATCTGTAGGGGAAATATCTTCTTAAAAAATACATAATGCATGCCATTTAAATTGTGTTTAAATATGAACAAAATTATGAACGGACACAGCTGTGTTTGAATATGCATTCTTTGTCACTATCTCACCCTGTAGGTTTGTGTGTGTCTAGAAAAGAGGAGTAGGATACATTTGCAAAGAAATTATTTTAGTTGCTTGTTTAAAACACATTAACAGCTCCACTAGTTTCTGTGAGTAAATTAATACTTTCTGTCTTTGTCAACCCCAGCAAAAAATTTGTGACCTAGCCCTAAAAGTTTAAAATAAGCAAAAGGAAGCTAGTAGATCTAGTATGGTGAAGGTATTGCACTGAAATGCACTGTTTGGATAGTACTCCATGTTTACATTGAAGCCAGAGTATTAGTATAGTTATTGGTAATTATATTTTTAGTCTGCACAGGGATGTTTGAGGTGTATTTCATTAAGACATTAACAGATAAACACAGCCCTGAGGAGAGAGCCACATTAATGTAACTGATACTGCTAAGTGACAGCTAACACAGTAGTAGTAGGCTAGACTAGTGATGTTGTAATTCTCCCTGAGTTATGTGTGAATGTTGATGGCTCAGTTCATTTTTCATTTCCCACTCTGACTGCTTACTCTCCCACTCATTTCACAGTGAAATGTTTATTCAACCATTTCCTTATACCAGGGAATCTTACATGAAAGGATGTGAAGAAAATGTCATGTGAAAGGTCTGGAGATATCTTATGCAGCAGAAAGCTTTAGAGCAGTTAGGAGTTATTGCAGGCACAACTGAGGCTTAAAAAACAAGACCTCACTGATATGGCTGAAATTAGCTGCTCGGAGGAGAGTGGGGCAGAATTGCATATGAGGAGCTCTCTCAGCTCAGTATGTCCAGGTATCAGCTTGAATTCAAATCTGGTGTGGGTCACAAGTTGAAATGAGTTTGCACCCTTGTCCCCAGGGGACATTTATCTATACACTGATGCCATTGTGCAGTTTGGCACAGTAGTGGTGTTAGAAAAGCTTTCTTAGGGTCTGTTTGTCCTTCTCTTGTCCTGAAATCAGTTCTGAGTAAATCAATCTCATTCATCAGGATGAAAAATTAAAAACAAACAAAAACCCCAGATAAAACCAACCAGCCAAACAAAGAAAACTAACAAACAAAAAAGGAAATAAATAAAAGATACATGTTGCCAAGTGAGAACTGTAGGTTTTTTGTACACAGTCGTTCAGTGATTTCAATACATAGGTAATGTCATTTTTTTTCTTCTCGTCTTTATTAAGCACATCAGTCAGGAAGGAGCATTTAAATAGGATTTTTTTATCTATTCATTGTATCTTATCTTATTTTTGTACCTTAAATCTCCTTTACAATATCCTGCAATATTAGGAAGTAACAATCAGATTCCTCCTGAGAGGAGACTTTTATTTCAGATATAATCCAAAGACAACTATTTCATAGATTTCTTTCCATACCTACTACAGGTATGATTTAAAATGTCTCTTTAACTATTTCTACAGTTCGTAGATTCTGTTCAAATATTATTTAGGTTGTTATCTTAGACAACTGGATGATTTCAGGAGCAAAATACCATGATAGAAAATAACAGAAGCTGGTGCTGTATTTCACAGAAGGAGCTTCTGTGGCTGGGGTGTGTCCCATGTCCAATGCTCAGGTGAGGGACAGATCCTTTCACTTTCCCCGAGTGAATGTCACAATGCAGTTCTTCCATTCACTGAACCAAGTGGGGTTAGATATCAGGGATATCTATCCCAGAGGGATTCAGGCATGCTGTCATGCCCACAGCATGCTCATAAAAACTGCATCATTGCAATCTTTCATCATTATTCTGCTTCTGGCCCCAGATTCCCTCTCCAAGGGGCCCGGTTCTCCCTTGCCCATGAAGCAGCCACCATCTCCAGAAAGCAGCAAACGCAGCCAGGAGTGAAGATAGGGTGCCAAGGGCATCACCTGAGTGTTGGTCAGCCAAGGGAGAGATGAGGCAATTACAAGCGCAGTAGGGTAGAACACCTGTACTGAAGTTCCAACAAAACAAATTTTGATCATCCTCAATCCTCCCACAGCTGAAATATGTGCATTAGTCTCCTAGATTACAAGTGTAGCAGACTTTTTTTTCCAGATTATCCAGTTTTTCTTGATTCCCTACAATTTCAAGCTGTTGCTCTTCAATGTTCCCATGCTGTTGCATTCCAAAAGTGGTAAAATGTCTCCTAGCCCAGAGTCCAGCTGTTACACTGTTAATGAGGGTTGTGTGATTTGAGGGGGTTCTATTTTTTTCTTTTTTAACATTTACCTTGAGTGAATGAAAACAGGAGAATGAAGGCCAGGGACGTGGGACATGCCAAGTTTCAAAAGATGGGTTTCACCAAGACTTTTTAATTTGCCTTTATTACTGCTGGGGATTCATTGCCCAGAAGTACTTTTATTTCTTTCCTAAATGTTACTTGCTATACAGACAATCCTAATCTATCAAAGGGTATCCCACTGTTTTTTTAACTATTACTTGGCTTAGGGTACAGAGTTGCTGTAAAAAAATATGTTTAGCTAATAGCTGACTAACCTCTCACAAGCAGGTGACTGAAGTTTCTGAAAATAAGGCATAAGAGATTGGTGCAAAAATATAACTATATGGGGAACAGAGAAGGGGGGGGAAGAAAAATAAATGAGTTATTTAAATCTTTTTAAAAAGAAAAGAAGCAGCAAGTTGCAACAGTTCAAAGGGAAAGAAGAGCAGTTAATTGCCTTCGACAAAGTTTAAAATGGAAACATTTCATGATATAGCCTTTCTGATACTTATTTTCCCCTGAAACTGTGTAGTCAAAGCTCCATTCAAAAGCACTTTTTTTTCACTGGATTCATTGCTGCCTGTGTTGGGAGTGGTGCATTATTTTCTAAGTGTTAAATTTAGCAGTGTGGGATAATTTCCTAAGAGTGTTTCATGGCTTCCATTATTTAATGTAACAGTAGTAACGCATAGCAGAGGTGCTTCACGCTGTGACAGAGCTACAGACTTTGAAACAGAATGTTAGATTTCTGGGCTGTCTCTCATACAGCACTTCTTTGGATAGATTGCCACAGGTCATTAGCAGTTTTCCATAAATTAAGGGCACATGCAGGGCAGTGCTTGTCAGCAATTGCGTATCTATATTAAAATTGTAAATTACAATGATGATCATAAAACTCATCCTAATGTTCTATGTTATAGCTATACACAGAGAGGGAAATCTTGTTCCTAGTTTGAAGCTTGCATTCAAATTGCTCAAGGCTTCCTGATGCCTGTAAGAGCCAAGCGAATTTTTGAATCAAAATGCAAAGCAAGATTGCTGAAATGTTCTTTCCTAACATGTCACATTGAAGACTTTGTGGTTTGCACTGCTCTAAGAAATTGCTGTTGCTAATAATGAAGAAAAGCTATTAAGGTAGTAGAAATAAATATTTTTAAAAATCCTTCTTTTTTGTTCCTCTTGGGCTAGGAACTGCCTTTGCCACAACAAGAAAATAGGTAAGATAAATAATAAAGATGCAAATAATTTCTTGTTCACTTGTAAAAAAAATCAAATAGTAAAAGTGTTGCAGTAATGACTGAATTTAAAATCTTTATATTAGTAATAGTATATATTGCCACTAGTGCCACTGACTTGGTCTATGAATGTTGCTTCACCTCTCTGGCCTATTTCTCTATTTGAAAAAATGCAAATAATGATAGTTTAAAAAGTTCTGAGACAACAAGCTGACAGGTGCAGTAGAGCTGCTGAGGATTTTAAATCTAATCTGGGAGTTGCTTCCTAAAACATCACTATCCAGGAGATGTTGCTCCCTCTGCCTCTCACTGTCTCTTTTCTCCTGTAATATGCATGTTGTGATTTTAAATTCAGTTTTTCTGAAAAAGAAATAAATAAGAAAGGCCCATATTCCAAGCAGAAATTCAGTCGATTCTGTTGCATAGTTGTTCTGTTTGAGAAAGGCTGTTGAAATGCCCCAGAAATTCTGGATGAATGTAAGCTACCATAGAAGTCATGACAAAATTGCAAGGGACTTGTTGCACATGCTTATTCAAACAGTTATATTTGGAAGCTGTGCCAAAGTATAACACCTCAGTATCTAAGGGAGATGTTTGTGGTCTAGGTCTTTTGTGCTATTTTTATCATTTCCATTTACTTTTGAACAGCATTTTCTGCAACTTTGATCTTTCCCAACAGCCTCTCCCTCAATACCACACAAACAGCAGTGTGTCAGTCCTTGGTGCACCATGGTTTTAGAATTACCATTTGCTATGCTTTGTCCTGTGTGTCGGTAGGATGTGGTTAAAAGCTCCCCCATATATCTACTGACCTGCTCCAGTATCAGTGATCTGCCTAGATAAAACTGTTAAATTGTCAGCCTTAAAATAGTGATGCCGTATTCTCTACTGGAGAGAAAGCTGACTCCTCTTATTGCTTGAGTGTGTGATGAAAACATTTGGGGAAAAAAAGAATTATTGCATTTATACCTCCTGTCTTCCCTAAGCTACAATTTCTTCTTTTCTTCTCAGAATCAATTGCTCAAACTCCTACATCACTGCTGCTGTTAATAAAAATTAGTCATCATTTAAGTGGGCAGTGATGAGGCTTTTGATTTCTATTCTGGTCATTTATACAGAAATGAATTCTCAGTTCTGCTCTTTGCAGTTAAGGATGTAACACTGGCCAAATCTCAAATAGTTTGCATACATCCTTGTCCCCCAGAGAAGTCCCCCAAAGTTTAGTGTGGGAGCTTCTACAGTCTTCAGAGGAAGCTTGTGCCTAGACTTTCCTGGGCATTTCAGAGTCAAAAGGAAAAATCTTTGGAAGCACTTTATTTCTTTCCCCCCTCTGCCTTAATATGAACAATACAGGTTTGTTTTATTGCAGAGTGAGCCACTGGATAAGAAGTAAAATTATAAACCCCATCCTCTGCCTTCACTCTCATGCCAGCTGTCATGCCAGCTTAGCCCTCCACCTTCCTGCTTGAACTTCCTGGGAAGCAGTGAGAGGTCTGACCTGTTTCCAACTCCTGCCCATGGTTAGGCAACAGCAGCAACCCAAATGAGCCAGACAACAGCTTTGAGTGTGCATCCTTCTCCTCACAGAGCCAGAAGTGACACAACAGGAGCATCCCTCATCTTTGCAGGTTAGATGCTATCCTGGTTCTCAGGTGTTCAGAGCATCCAGGAACATAATTCAGTACCATGACATTTCTCCCTCTTCAATCTTCAGATCATGAGACAAAATCAATGTGTGGATTGATCACAAGGCTGCTGCTGTTAAAAGTTACTTTTGTTTATTTATTTTCCTCATGCAGGGGTTGCCCATGAGTTATTGGCTCAAAGAACTGCAGAAAAGTTTCAAGCATCATGACATGAAAAGCACTTTTTCTTCATGATAGGAATGTAGAATTCTCAATACCATGCTTGTGTCTTGAGCTTACACTACTGGTATGTTTCCAAAAATAGCATCATCTATGTAGGAGAAAAAGAGAAACCCAAGGTGACTTAATGAAACAAGTTTCCTGTACTTATCAAGTTTCAGATTTCTTGTCTATTCTAATAGTCACTATTGCATTACATTAGTCACAGGTGCCACAGGAAGGCACAAAGAGCTTGTAGCTTTTCACTATCTGAGGAAGACATTTGTGGTAGCTGAATTTTCATGTGTTGATATTAGACTATGATGCAGGTTTTATACCCGCATCTCTATAACAAGGAAAGGAAAACATCAAAGCTTTATACCCTTCTGAAAACAGAGGAAAAAGAGATAGGTAAAGGTTACTTTTTGAATACATTACCACCAAATATTAATATGTGTTGCCTAAATGACAGAAAATTTCAACAAAAATTAATTAGAGCAGATATTTTCTTCCATTATATGGATCCAGTTAAATTGATATTTTTGTTTCCTCAGTTAGTAAAATGTTGCCGTGAACAAAATAATAATTAAAAATATTACTCAGGAAATGCAGGTCAGCCACTGCTCTTTTACTAAGATTTACCATGTTATTTCTTAAAGTAATAAATTACAGAAAAATAAATGTGTGCTTCATATTTTACAGACCAACTCACCTCTCCTGTTTGAATCAAAATGTCTCATTTGGAGACAATGGAATTGGGACATACACTCTGTAAAGAAATAAAATTTTATGTATTTCTCCTGAGGTCTGCTTGGATCACATCAGCCTTTAACTAGAGAGAGTTTCAGCCTTACCCTCTTTGTATTGCACAGTAGGGAATGTCAGGCAATAATATATGCTGTGAGGACCAACACCCAGATCTTATCTTGATGAACCTTAATCTATCAGACCCTTCTGAAAAATTCTTTTTTGCCTGTTCGAAGAGAAAGTGTTTTATCTTTATTTAGAATTAACATATATCTTATGCCTGTGACTGCACTTGCCTCCTTAGGCTGGAACAATCCTTTGAGTGGGTACAGCCCTGTTTGGAAGAGGAGGTGAACCCCAGTTTTGAGTGGGTTTAGAGGGGCTCGATCCCCTCTCCGAGAAAGCAAATGAACTTTAGTAGTCATTAACTGCATTCGTAAATTTAAACTTATTTTTTTCTAAGAGAATTATCCCAAACCACTTCCACAGTGCTACTAGTGGCAGCACTCTCTGCAGCACGCTGCTGCACAACCACTGGAAAACTGGTGTTCAAACAATGGCTGGGCTTTAGTTGTCCCTGAGAGTGTTTAAAAAACAGAAGACCCACACAATTAAATTTGTTACTTCACCCAGAATCTTGAAAAAATCAGAAAGAACACGATGTTTTGTGTAAGTATTTGCTATTGCTTGTTTCAGCCTGGTTTTAGTAGGTATAGGTACATGACTAAGGCAACTGTTTCATCAGACCAACAATTACCCCCATACACACAAATCAAGTATCATCATTACTGAAAATTTGACAGCTAGAAAAACAATTGGACAATTTCAGTTGATACAACTGTGTCCCTTCTGGTAGCTGATTTTTTTTCCTCAGTAATTTTCCAATTTGAAGGTTTTCCTTATTTGGTAACAGTAATATAAACTGAAGTTTCATTGAAAGCAATTAAACTGATCTCATAGAAAGGACTGTTACTTAAGGAAATACATCAGATTATTTTTTTCCTTTTATGGTTTTGTTCACTGATTTCTAATAGATATAACTTGAAGCAAGTCCCAGTTTTAAAAATATCTCCAGAGTGCCATGGCTCAAAAAATAGTTTAAACATCTATTTCAGCAAAACACAAAGTTCTTGCTGCAGGTAATGGTTATGTGCTCTCTGAAATCCAGACGGCAATATCTCTGCAGTTTTATCTGTCTTTCAACCCACATTTTTAACTTACAGACCTAGGCATGATGGGGTAGCCAACTTCCAGAGAAATGGGAACTGTCAAGCACTGATGATCTATGCCCATCACAAGGTTTAGAGCAACTGGAATTTTTACACTCATTGCATCAGTCTTTACTTGCAGCCATACTCTTTGGGCATTAGCAGCTCTGCAACAAATAGTGGCAAAATTAAACCAAACAAACAGAAAATTGCCTGGTACACACTGTGGATGACAGACATCAATCCTAAATTTAGGCAGTTAAATAGTTTTATTGTAAATTGTTAGGATATTTACACTATGCTCCTTCTGTAGGGGTCTAAAAGAACTAGCACGTGGTTTCCTTGTTCTGTGTTAGATATCAGCGTTAGGATGTCACGACTCTTGCCCTGCCCTCCTCTAACTACATCTATGAGCTGTGGCGTGAAGCTAATTGTGTGTGATTAGCTCAAGTATAGATTTGATGCTAAATCAGTTTAATCCCATCCTATACCATCATTATTTTTTTAAAATCAATATCCCATTGAAAGAAGTGTATTTTTAATGCTCTTGTTGCAGTTTATCAGTAAGCAGGCTTAAAAAGATGCTGAGCATTTGTATACAATTCATAAGTATTTGGGAAGAAAATTAAATGTGAAAGTAATGATGTTTTTGCATCGAATAATACTTCCCTAAAGTAGGTGGGGGCTTCTTGGGCATTTTGAAATGCTTGTATCATATGGATATGTGCTACAGAATATTGGATAAAGTAAATGAATTACTAAAAGTTCGTGATTTGAAATGGAAAGCCTACAATCTGATGTCTTGCTTGAATATTACAACAAAAGGCTTGTAAATCCAGTCTAGCAAATCTTCAATGATAAGTATAAAAAGTGAAAAGAAGAGTAAAAGGTTTGAACCTGGGGTGGTATAGATCATCAGTATGGTATAAGTATCATGTTGTTTGATGCACTGGGTCAGTTTTCTCTTCAGTGTATGAATGGGAATGAAGTTGTAAACATTCATGGATGCATCTCTAAAGCTGAATTAAGCTCTTGATATTGCCTCCACCTACCAGTGTGTGGGTCACTAGCTATCTCATAAGCCACAGTGTTGTGGAAATCTGGTGCACAGTGTCAGTGCAGAAGGGACTGTGTCATTTGTCCTCTGAGAACTCATGTGATGCTCTAAAGAGCGATGACTTGCTGCTCACTATGTCATCCAACATAAAGGCAAACAAAAGGCCTATGAGGACTCTAGAATAAAATAATACCTATTACAGTTTCTGATAAGATAATCAGCAGTAAATGACCAACTCCTGAAAATAATATAAAAAAATTAATATCTTGTGTATCTGTGGCTAAGAGACTCTTTCTCAAGTTCTAGATTGCTCATTGGCAATGCTGAGGTTTGTGTTTGCCTTGCAATTGTCTTTTAGTTTTGTCGTTTTCTTCTGCAGCAATTTGCAGCTGACTATTCTTTTTCACTCTTACTTTCAGTCTTTCTTACTTATAAGTAATTTCTATGCATTTTACTGTAGAAGAGATAAGTTGGCAATTTTTTTTCTTACATTAAACATAATCTCCCGGATTCTTTTTACTTATGGAGGCTTCTTTTGCAGAAAATTTTAGTAATCCTTTTGAAGCCTCTGAACTTCTGTTCTATAAATTCTGGTCAATTTTTTATTTCACATGGTCATGCTTAGTCTTTTTACTGCTAAAAATTGTTCCACTTTGGTAATGAGCATGTCAGTCTTCATCACACCAATACATATTAGCTCTCATCTCCTGTGCTCATGATTGACTTATCATAGTTTCTTCTTTTTGTCTTATAAGCAATCTCCCTTTTCCACTTTTTATCAAATATAAAGCCATTTGGTTATTTTTATCTTGAATTAAATCAGTGGATAGGATAGCTGGCAGATAACAATAGCTCAGTTTTTCATTTGATAATGTTACATTTTAGAGCACAGAAAAATAATGGTTGTTGTCCTCCACAGAAATGTACCCATCTAAAAAAGAGAAAGTGGGTTGAAACACTCTAAGAGAAGTGTTTAGTGCCCAGAAATGGACCCAGAAATGTAAAACAATTTTGTAATAGGATAAATTATAGATTCTCCTGTTATTTTTCTGGTATTCATAAAAAACAAAACAAAACAAAACAAAGTAAAAATCTGATGGGCTGTACAAAAAAGCCATCATTTTCAATACCTAAAGTATTGAAAATTCCTTTTTGGCTTCAGGCTGCAACTGCAACAGGGAATAGAGTCCAATAGATTCTGGGTTGTGTTTGGGTCATCTGGTGTGGCTATTGTGGATACTCGAGGGGTAACTGTGGCACTCACCAATATTTAGACAGGCGAATCCCTTACCTGTTCTTCTGTCATCCTTGCCTAAAAACTGCAGAGTCCATTTTTTCCCCCAGCAATTTGGAAGAGTGATGAAAATTCAGCAGGTACCATCTTTTATGTAACTTCAGTGAAAATTGTCATCCATGTAGAGGAGAGACCCCTTGGCCAAGGAAAAGCAAACCTTGAGGGGCAGCTTTGGTCAACACGGAGGCACAGGATGGCCTGAGAGCACTCATTGCTCATCAGCTTGAGTCTGGTGATGGTGGGGACATGGGCAGGACCTGGAGAGCACTTGCAAGATTTCACATCAAATCCTTCTCCTGAAGTCAGTGGAGGACCAGCGCAGCTCAGGAAATCCTTCTGAATTCAAGGCCTGTGTTTCGTCTGAAGATGAATAAGGTTGCTCTTAAAGAACTCTTCCCCGAGCTATGTGGGTAGAATTGATTTCCCACATTTAAATTTCTTTCTTTCACTTCAAACATTGTATGAGAGGGTAACTGCAGCAGACAAAACATGTCCAAATATGAACTTAAATTGCAGTCTGATCACACTATGTGCATCCACATTTTCCTTTCCATACATTTTCTTTGTAGATAAGTACTTCTTATTTGCTTTTATTTCATTTTCTTTTAACAATTTTTCTCTAGTACATTTTCTCTAGTGCAAGCTTGAGCTTTCTATTTCTCTTTCTAAATGGAATGCCTAAATCTGCTTTCTGTAATTTACACAATACTCCAAGGCATCAAAGAATTATTTGGTCAGCTTTGCTTTGTGTTTTTTCTGCACTCTGCTCTGGGGCTGGTATCAGTTTCTATTAAGAGTCTCATTGTGAAATACTCCACCACCTAGGGCTCCTAAGTTTCAGGTAGCACACAAGAATCCTTTTTTACACCTTGTTGACAGTTTCAGTGTTTTCAGACTTAAACTCAGTGTCATGCTGATGATAATATATTGCATCATGGAAAACTTGCAATCACTCTCTACATGGCAAATATTTCTTATGCAACAATTTGTGATAATTTTGTTACTGTGACTTTATTATGTATTCCACTGCTTGTGGTTTTGAAGGATTCCAACATTTATTCAGAAAAAAAATTTCAACACATAAATTTACATCTTTGATCCCATTGCACAATATGCCATAAATACCTATCTGAACAGCTTGATGTTTGTACAGAATACTGGAAAATTCAGCAGTGAGACCACCTGTTTTGTCTTCCCCTTTAACTTGTCTATGAATTGTGTTTCATTGGCTGCTGGCAAACCAGAAGCTTGGTTTTAAGTGTTTGACTGCAAGATTTTATAGATTTAAAATTCTTGAATATGTGCTTTTTAAATTCTGTAACAGAATCTACAAATATTTTCATTGAATTTAAGGGTAATTGGGTAATATTCCAATTGCACCCATTTAGTAATCGCTTAAGTAGTTTCACTCTAACAATAAATATAAACTATGTCTAAGAAAATAAGGAAATTAATGCACAAGCAAAATATACCTTTCTGTATGGTAGTTTCTCTGGAAATGTAAAAGGGTAATATAGAGGGATCAGTCTGATCAGCCAGCTAGGACTTCTTGCATTCTTTCCTAGGAATCAAAGGGTTATGGGACAAGGAGTGGGTGGCTTAATCTGGCCTGCACTTCTTGGATTATTTGCAAATTTACTGCAGACTTTCACCGTTCACAAAGAATGAAGTACTGGTAGATATTTGGGTTACATTCTAAGAAAATTTCTTATACAGAAGTATGCAGCAAAAAGAGACACAGATTTATATTTTCAGCTTTTGACATAGACGTTTTTATGTTTCAGTGCTGAAGTTATTAGACAGAAAGATTTTTACTAACTAGATAATGAGGTAATAAATCATTTGTTTGTACATTTTTTGGAGAATAATGGTAGCATTCTGCCACTAATCCTGTTTGCATATTGCTCTGCCTGCCTGCCATTTGGAACAGGCTCTTTGCATTATCAGTCTCAGGCTACTATCTTCAGCAGTGGAGATAAAGTAAGAAGTTCAAAGGGGTCTTAAGGCATTTTATGGGTTTCCATGCCAGTGTTTATACTTTGAAATTAAAATAGATTTTGTTTTAATAAAAATCCTTAGATTTTGCTAAAAAATAATTTTTTGCCTTAAAAGGAAGTTTATTGTGCAGAGAAAATTAATAAATGTCTGTTGTCTGACAACTGGCTTGCAGCCAGTGAGGCCTTAGGGAAATACTTGGGTGCAGAATGTCGATTAGGTGGCTTTATTCTTGTCATTAAACAATTTTTACAAAAATAAAATATTTTCTACTAGTTTTTATGCCTCTAGTATCTGCACTTACTCTGAACTGGACTCCCACAGTACTACAGGGTCCTGCCTGTAACTGCTTACATAAATTTTTGCACAACCCTCATGTATGCTTTGTATTTGATGCCAAAAACACATCTAAACTTTAAGGAAAGAAGAGGAGGGTAGTCTGCAAGTGCTTTAATTAAAGAAGATATTTCTTTTGCTGTGCAGGTGTGTCTCCTGATGTGCTGGATGGAGTTTCAGACAATAATTGATACGGCTGCTTTTGTTTTAAAAATGTCCTATCCATATGAAAAGCAGGTTGGAATGCAGTTTCTGAATTTGAAGCCACCTATAGCAAGGTCTGAATTCAGTGTTGACACTGCTTGAAGCAGTAGGCTGCATTAGATGAGAAGCCTGTTGTCTCACCCTATAAGAGGATCTACTGCTCATTTATGCTCTCCTTTTCCTCAGATTTTGGTAGTGATGGGGTAATTTTCTTGTATGAAGCTGTCAGCCCTGCTAACTTCACTTAGCATTTTATAAGTCAATCTTTAGGATATTATTTCTTTGTCTTCATTCAATGTACTTTAATAGAAGCATTTTTTTCACCTTCTGTTATCATAGAAGGGCTTTCTTGCTCTAGAAAAGAAGTAGAGTAAGGACTCTCTTTCTGGCACTGCCATGATGTGTCTACTTTGCAAATAGCTAAATTCCTCCCATGGGCTTTACATCAAATTAGTGGGAACATTTTTTAGCACATCCTTGCTAGAATACTATCGGTCATATCATTGTCCACCTGCTAATTAAAAGGATATGTGATAATGACAAGACAAATCTCAAAGGTAATTCTCGAATTGGGGTAGGTCAAGACCCCAAAATGTGTTCTTTTTAATTAAAGCCAAAAGCTTTATGAATATTTAATAAGACATTTAATGGAGACCTTGTTAGGACTCTATCTTTTCTTAAAGGGAGGAGAGGAACAGTCTGCCTCGAAAGACCAGAATAGAAGCTGCTCTTGAACTTTCTTGAATTCTTCTAGGACATTCTAAAAATACCATCTACAACACAGGAGTGTTAAAGTCAGTAAAGTGAATGGTGGAAACAGAAAAAACACATTCTGTAGTTGTGATCAACAATTTAGTTTAAGTTAATTAGTGCAAAAATTCAAAGAGTTTTTTTTTATATATATTTTTCCCCAAATCAGCTCATTCTCAGACACGTGGATTTTATTTTCCTCTCTCTTACTTAATGGATATTCCATTTATACCTTTAACCTATGTCCTGATTTTTAAATTGCATTGCCAACCTGAAGCATGAGTACCTACAGATCAGTGTGAAGAGACTGAGTGGCATGAGGTTTAAAAGAAAAAGATGAACTTAATAAAGTGATATCATTGCATTTGCCTACAAAGTTTTGATCCTTTTAAATTGATTCCTTTCTGGCACCTTTAATTAAGGAACAGAAGCTTATTCTTTTTAAATTAAACTCACTGTAACTCATGCTTGATTCCCTAACTCTAAATGTTTCCAGAGTTATAACAAAATTTGGAACTTGATAGGGGTAAAAATCTTTTTTTGTTTGTATATTTTTGTTTGCTTTTCATTCCAAGAAGCCATAAGGAAAAAAAAATCTTTCAAGAGTCAGTCCCTGGGCCATTGATATCCTCTTAAGTTTGACAAGGTTATTAGATAATGGTTTCTGAAACCACTGTGCCTTTTGAAAATAGGTATAAAAAAATAAATGACCAAAACCTCTTTAAGGATGGAACCATTCCTATAATAGGTTTTGATTATTTGTTTCATTGCCTATATGTAAAATTATCTTTATGAAATAGCATTGTAGCATCATAATAATCCTAAATGTTGAGCTAGGAAGTGTCTTGTAAAATAAGAATTTCGTACAGTAGGGGAGCACAGCAAAAGCTAGAATGTTACTTCTGAGGACTGACTTTTCTACCATGACTTTTGCATCTTCCACTCATTCAAGTATGAAGTTTGGAACTGCATAGAGGCATGCTTTTCTAAGTGGGAACAGAGGAGGACCTGATGAGGAACAATTCGTATTTTTTCCTCCATATACTATAGGAGCACAAAAATATTCCTTTGTCTCGTAACAAATGGTGCTGTTAATTCTCAAGGGTGTGCTGTCATTTTGCACAGACTTGTCTTGATCATTAATAAGAACCAAAAGGGAAAAGAATGTATCTAACAAAAAGAAAATATGGCCAACTGGTGGAGTGCAGGTACTGAACCTCTGTTCCCTTTCTTTTCAAGTGAAAATAATGGATGTGGTATGGTGCAGGCTCAGCACAGCTGCTGTAGCTTGGCTGACATCGGTTCCCTCTGCAGACAGCAATAGCTGGTTCACTCCTGCCCTGGGCTGCACAGTTCTCTGAAGTGAGGTCCCATGAAAGCATTCAGAAATCACAAAGGGAATAGCTTAGCTGGTATGCGACTCATTTAGCATTAAGGATGCAAGAGAAAATATAGTCAAAGATACTGAAGAGAAATGTGTCAGGCAGTTGCAGAAATATCTGTGCAGTTTATTTTAATCTCTCTCCCTTCTTTATTTTGTATTTTCCTTGATCCTACCTAAATTTGGCTGAATGGAATTTGATCAAGAATTGCTTCCAAGCATCCTGTTTATCATGAGGAAATGTAGCAGACACCTGGGAAAGAGATGGAGACCTGAACAAATATTAAGTGGCTTTTTCTTCCTATGCTCCTCCAGTTTTCACAGCCTTCTGGTTGTTTAAAGTCATCCTGCTTTCCAGAGTGTTTCCACTAAGTTTATAAAATGGTCCATGAAACAACATATGAAAAGCAGATGATGACCAGCAATGTGTGACTCTCTGAACTTCACTCTTAAAACTCTTGAAGACACTGCCTCCTGCCCTCCTTTTCTACAGTCCTGAGTGTCTTTGATGCTCCTTAGTTACAGCTCTCCCCAGCAACAGAGCTGGAATGAGCTTCAGGCCCCTTACTGGGCTGAAGAAACACAGAAGGCGGATAAAGTACAGACAGTTCTTGAATAAGCAGGAGAAAGAAAAGCTTATTGGAAAAAGACGCTGCAGGAAGGTCACAGAGAAGATGGGATAAAAATTCCCATGTCCTGTGTTATGTGGGGTATTCTGTACAACCATTTTAAATGAAAGTAGGTCAGATTTGTGACTTAACTGAAGTTTAAGAAAGGATGAAGACTTACGAGTACCGGAGATGTTAAAAAATTTTGTTCTCTCTTGGTAAAATACTACAATTATTATGGTAAGAGAAGCAGAAGTTTAACATCAAATTAATAGTTATTAATCATTCTATATTAGCATATGAAAACAAATAATCCATCTCTCATCTATCCCCTTCTACTCAAACTCATACTGCATTCTCTGCCCTAACTCTTTTCTCTTTTTAATAATTCTAGTTCACAGAAATGACTGAGAAAATGCTGACATGCTTATCTTCTTAGTTGATGTTTTTTTTTGGGGGGGGAGAGGAATTTGACTAGCACAGAAAGCTTTCTGCTGTCAAACATCATATTAGATAGCTTACTCTAGATTAAACATCATATTCGATAGCTTACTCCTGATTTTAAACTTCCTTAAATCATATGAAAGTGACTTTTTAAAAATGTCTCAATCTACAATTGTTTTCCCAAATCTAGACTGGTTTTCTGATTGTTCTCCCACTTGTCAATGTCTATGCTAAAGCATCAGCAGAAATGGACAGGATGACCGGGGAAAAGTTCATTAATGCTTCAGATAATAAGCTAAGCTTCCTTCTCCTAATTTTTCAATAATAAATGCTCTATAAATCAGAACTTCAATATTTTAATTGAAATTATTTGTACAACAAGACTGCAAAATATATGCAGTCAATTAGTGTACTAGAACTACTTTTTTGGGCAATGGACACCTGCCAGTGAGGCACTACTTTGGAACCCCTTTTCTCTCTGGATTTTTGAGAAATACCAGAATACTTTAAGGAGGAATGTCCAGAAGAAATGTAGCTTGTATTACCTCTACAATGTGATACAACACTCATGCAGCCAGATTAGCATTTTTCATTAATACATCCACCAGCCAAATGTCCTGAGCACCACATTTTCACATCTGTAGAAGCTGATCCTCCATATGGAAGGATCAAGAAAACAATTAGGTTTTTAATTTCATTTTGGGAGTTACTTTATTCCACGATGTAAAAGGAAAATTAGTTCTCTCTGACTCCTCTCCATATTCATATTTTATGCTATTTTTCATTGTCCTTTGCTATATACATTGTTACATATATTGTCTCCAGATAAAGCCACAGGAGGGTGTCGTGTCTGGCCACACTTTGAGCAGAGCGATGTCTCTGGGATGCAGGTGCTGGTGGGGAGGTTTCAGCATATATAGAGAAGAAATTTATGAAGTCCAGAGACACTAACTTATCCAAATGAAAAATATGCATTCATAGTAATTTGATGTTTATGGCATCTTTTTCACCCCCATGACATTGCAGATTATGAACAGAGAATAAATCGCTGCACCTACACTGACACATGATGTGCTTCAGGGCTGTAAACATCAGCTGTTGAGTTAGGGAGCATGAAGTGAATAGCTCTATATCTAATTAACACAGGAAGGGGCATCCAGTTAGTCAGAATGTAATTTGAAGCTGTTTTAATTTTGTTTCAGTTAAGTTAAAAAATGTGCTGTCTGTAGAAGCAAGATCACAGCAGATAAAATAGTGATGATGGATTGCTTACATTACTGAAAATATTTCTATGGTTATCTTTAAACAGATTTTATCAGAAAAAGTCATATTTAATTCTCTGTTTAATAATATTTGCCTGTACAGTCTGATCCTGATGATTTTAAAACCTAATAAGGAAAACATTCTTCCTTGAGATCTAGAAATGTTTTTTTTTTTCTGATTCTAAATTAGCTTTTCCTGCCCCACTCCATCTCAGGAATCTTTTACATAAGCAGAGACCTGATTTACTTGGAGACCACTGATTTTAAGATTCTCTTGATAATTTGTCTTCTTGGATTTTGTTTTCTTCATAGGCTTTTTTAAGTCTGTCAGCTGAGGCATGGGCATTTACTAAGATGTAATAATGACTTTGAGATAAATAATAGGTTATTAACCATCTGATTCTTTTTTTATTCATTGTCTCCTAGAATAACATCAAATGGCAAAAAAACATTGTTACCAATTCACTAATATTGTTTACAATTCACTAATATTGTTTACAATTCACTAATATTGTTTACCACCAGGGAACAAATGTATTGAGATGATCACGCTGAGTACAAAATCTTGATTAAATACTGATTGTATATCACTTTATAGTTTTATCCAAGTATTCAATATCTGAGAGGCTTTAATCACAAACGAGTCATACAACATTCTCCTTGTCTCTGTTATAAATATCCTTGTCATAATTTTTGTATGAGTTTCTTGGCATAAATACAGTGTTGAAAATAAAACTGGGTCTTGGTGGACATTCTAACAATTTTTAATCAGTATCAGCGCCCATTCTGGGGATCAAGCAAGCTCTCGTACCACAAAAGACATTGCATGTCAGTAAAGAGCTCTTGAATCTCAGTATTTTCTGAGACTCAGTGTACGCAGAGAAGTATTTGTGGTGACCTCTTAGTAAACAGCTACAGTATTTAGGACTGGCTGCTATTTTTGGACTTTTTTTATCTATTATGATTGTACCTGAAGAACACAGGTGTCTGAAACAAAACTTTATGTCCCTAAAAATACAACTTTCTACCTAGCTGCAGATGACCACAGCTGTAGTGGGAATACAAGGTAGTAAAGACTTAAAATGAATCCTAAGTTTGAAGTTCTCCCTTGAGTGATATTGGAGGGAAAAAAAGAAAATGTTTTTGTTTCTGCCTGTCAGTCTTGATCTTTCTTCTTCTATCAAAAGTTAAGCAGAATGGCTTGGGGTGGGGATGGGCTGGGATGTGCTGTCCCTCAAATTTAATATAACTAGACATTTGGGTGACTTTCATGTGCGTTTCTTTTGAGTTGGTACTTTCCTTAAGAAAGATCTTGAAAATGAAAACCTAAATAGTCAAGCTTTGGTTCAGTTAGCAATGATTATTCACCAATTCTTTTTACCTCTAAAGCATTTAACCAATTGTCTGCTGCAAGCAGTAGCGGTGAATTCTGGTTGTGTGTTCCACTGTGGGTAAGGGAGAGGGGATGTGTGAGTGCAGTCCCTGTGCCTCTCGTGTGATCTGCGTCTGACAGCATTGTTCAGGGAAATGGATGTCTAGATAATGTAGCAGACTTTCTATAAATTTCTCAATTTGGTATCATTCTGAAAATAAATCTATGTTGTGAGAAGTTAACTAGTGGCATCAATAGTGTGATGGCTTCTTTAGCATTGTTTTCCAGTGTGTAGGTATTTAATAATAGATTTCCCCTTGGAAACATGGATGTTTTCTCTGATAAAACTCCTAGACGTGCTCAGAAGCAGAGGTAGAAGGCTTGCAGCATTCAGGCTACCTACAAACTCCCTTTTTCCTCCTTGATAAAGATTGAGCTGGGATGTTGGACCAGATAACCCACTACGGTCCCTTCCAACCTGATAAATTCTGTGATTCCAGAAATTATAGTTCCTTTCCATGAAAAGAAGTGTTTGGAGGAGGGGCTAGTGTTTGTTAATTTTACCCTGATATGGAGTCAGTATATGACTGAAGCACTGTGCAGAGAACCTAAAATATGTTCCAGTCTGATGAAGGAGAGGAGGATCCAATAATATAGAAGTGTCCTAATGTGTTCCCACAATGAATATCGTGGAGTATTAGATAAATTGGTTTTGTTGTTTACTACCTATGATATCTCCTAAAGTTCTTTGTGGAGATGCAATAAAAGTTCTTGAAGGAAAATTATGATTTCTTAGCAAACTAATAGGTTATAGCAACCTGGACCTACAAAGAACACTATCTCTTTGAGCCCTTAAGAGTACAACCTCCATATATAAAATAGTTTCAGGATAGTATTTTTCTATTGTTGATTTTTTCTGGGACTTTTCAGAACTGTCACTTTTTCCCCAACATGGTTGTCAGGAAAAGAATAATTTGGTGCCAAGTTCCCAAAATTCAACTGAACTGTCATTAGATTTTTGGGTTCTTTGACTTTCTGCTTACTTGACTTGATTCAGTATTATAATTTGATATTGATATGATCCAACTAATTTCAAGGTCCTCCAGCTGCTTGACAGTGCTGGTTTTGCAAATGAACCAGAGAATGGTTTGATGATTGATTTTATTTATGTGTGAATCAGCGGTTAGATAAATAAGTGTATCTCTGGAGAATTAAGGTGGCAACACACATTCTTTTCTTGGAGCATAGATTCTATTTTGGAAGGCTGTAACATTTTGTGTATGTGTTAGAATATTTGATCAATACTTATAGATCTATAATACATGAGAAGTCAAATTAACTCATCCTGTTATTCTATTTTGCAGTATTTTCTATGAAATCTGTGAAGAATTTATATCAGAAAATAATGTGCTGAGTTTTGATATTACAGGAATTCTATTTTATTGTTAACTTGATTATTATTGTTTTGTTTGTTATGGGATTTTTTTTTTACTTTGTTCTTGTTTGTGGTGGTGCTGGTGGTTTGGGGATTGGGTTTTTTCCATGGGGAGAAGTTTTACTGCAAACTGGGGATTTCCAACTGCAATTGCTTTTTTACCACAACACATATATGTGTAGATATTTCTATTCTAATTCTGGAGAAAGGTGTCTATTTTTTTTAAATCTTAACAGAATTATATGACAGTCTTAATGAAATTATACTGTCTTGATTTTGTAAGTGTATTTTTGTCTGCAGGGAACATAATGATCTGCCACGAGATGGAGTATTAACTCTGGATTTCACATGTTCTTATATATCTTTCAGTAACTGGAGCTCATGTATTTGAAATGTGAGAGTGAAAGTGGTAATGCACAATTGAAACTACTTACTTCTATGATTAACTAGTGCCTAACTAGTAAGGCAACATGGGAGATTAGGGAGTGGAATTAACCAGAGGTGATATTGCTTTATATTGGAATAATTTTTTTATTTGTTCTATTCATTTTATGGTTTTCGGCAAAAATGGGTAGCTGAAAATGACTTTATTCATTCCTTATAGTCTACAATGCAGAGCAGAACACTTAGAACAGCAATTAGAGAGCTGAGGCTCTTGCACAGTTCATTTTTTAGCTGTATTGACTTCACAGCTCCAAGGAAAGTCAGCAGAAGGGGTGGCTCCTCAAGCTGGTTGTTCTCAGCAAAAGCTTGCTTAACTCCTCACTCTCCTAGATCTGCATGTTGAACTGTTGCTGCAGAGGATGCCATAGCTTTTGGTCTGCTTCTCATTTGCAAAATGAATGTGCTGGCTTTGCAAAGCCTCTTCCTGGAGTCTGACACCTCCTGGCTCCCTCACTGGGGCTCACGTTGAGCTGCATCCCACAGTGCTGCTCTGGCTGCCCACCTCTGCCAGCAGCAAAGAAAAACTGTAATGTTCAGGGTCCAATAAGGCAGACTTCAGCTATCACAAGATGAATTTCAACTAGGAGTTGAAGCAGGTGTGGAGAAGCGACCATGAGGACACACAGAGCAGTCTGGGGCTACATAGGTAGCAGCTGAAGCTCCCCACATCTGTAGCTCCTTGGCTCTTTGAAGCTTTCTCTTCACTGCTTCCAGCCTCTGATGTCAAAAGAGTGGATCAGAAGCCACACAAGAGAAACTAACACAAATTTACAATTTTCTTTTCAGACAGTCATTTCTATATGAGAAGAAAGGGCACAGGCCACAAACTGTTCATGGTATGATTGACATTCAATGACAATCCTTTAGTTGGTAACTCAATCTATTTCAGTGTGTGCCTGACATAAATGGAGTCTTTCTAAATGGACTTTAAGGTACATAATGCCAAGAAGTCATCACCTCCCTTTCTCACCATCTCACCAGCAGTGATGTGCTATAGTTTTAATAGCAATGGTTGAAGGCTCTGCCTTTTCCTGTGCATTGGTTTTGATAGGAATAGGGCTCTTACAGAGACCTCCAGCTCAACCCCATTCCCTTCACCACCACTGACTGAATACCAGTCTTGCTAGGAATCACTCATGTTCAAAAGACTTTTTCTGCCACAAATAGCAGTAACTCTTCCTGGGTGAAGTTCAGCCCTGTAGGATGGATCTGGTGAGATTTGTATAATCCTTCTCTAAGAGCAAGTGCTTAAGCTACATTTTAAAACTCTAATTTTCTAAGAGAACATTGACTGAAGCGGATTAAATAATGGTAAAGGGAATAACAGAGAAATAAAATTCCCTGTTATGGTTTTCTAGTAGCCCCATTTGGATCAGCTTCAGTATGCAAATAGTGTTTTCATTCACTTGTGTTATTTTACATGAACTCACAACTTTTTTCCATAACATGTACAGGGATTTTTTGCTTGTTTTTTTTAGTGCATGTTTACCTTTGCTGCCATTTTTCTATGTTGCTAGAAAACAAGTGTATTCAGGACTGCAGCAGTTTGGTCTCTTTCATGATTTATATATTACAGAATCTTTCACGATTTTTGATATGGAAAACATAGCAATTCCTTACATTTATCACCCAGCTTTTTCCGAGATGTTCTTCTTAGTAATTCATCAACATACCTGAGATGTCTTACAGGTATATGAGGTATACCTGCCATTTTACAAAACTCAGGTGTGATTTCTATGCAGCCTATCCTCAAAAAATAAACAGTTTAACATTACAATGTAAAGATGGAAACAGCTGATATGTTTATTTTGTTTATTTATCTATTCCAGTAGCAGAGATGCAAATCTTGTAAAGTATCAGAAGAGTTGTTAGATGAGCACTATATTACTCAGAGCTTTCCACCCCATGTAATTTCAATTTTAAAAGTGCTGAGTGAGATGTAGTGCAATAATTAAAAACACATAATTTGTAATTATGGAGAAGCTGATAGAAGTAGCACAATAACATTAGCATCATAAAACTTGTCTGTTCCATTCATCCTTTTTTTTTTTTCCTGTGACATCACATCTTCATGTTTTCCATGTTCCAGTGTTTTCTGGAATCTAAAGAGGAACAAGTCAGATAATTCCACCTCTGATGCAAAGACATCGTTGCTTTCTCCTCTTTGGATAAAAGCTTGCTGCAGAAGTTAGCAGTTTCCTTTGGCTGGGGTTGTGCTCCACATAATTTTTATGTCTATTTTTCATCTCAGCAGTCATAACTTGAGACCTGAGTCCCTTTTTTAACTACTGTATAGAAAAAAACACACGGAAGCTGGTAGAAAATGGCTTCAACTTTGTGCTACAGTATAAAATGGTGTTAGGATTTGTTGCTTTAAGTTACACAATAACTTTTTCAAGGAACTGGACAGAATTTGGATGATTTTCAAAGCTTTAGGGCACCCAGGACTCACGTTAGTTTCAATTAAAACTCTAGATACTCATCACTTTGTAATAATTGCTTGATGATTGTGCTTTTGAAATCTGTACTCAAGCTGCCATAAATCTCACACTCCAGTTTTGTCTCCTTTTGCTGTCCAAGGGGAAAGGTTTCCTACAAATGGCCTGTGGAACTTACAAAGCTGTAGGAGCCAAAATTTCACATCTGGTTTTCTTTTTTTTTATTTTGTCCTGCAAATTGCTAATTTAATTTGAGGAATAGCACCAGTAGGAAAAACGAAAATGCAATAGAGCAATCTATCTGGTGCAGAAGAACATCTGCATCTTTAAGTTCCACAAGTGGCATATATGATTTCTTTGTGCTGTGCGTGCGATTGCTTCTGATACCATGAGGAACGATAACATTGATAAAAATACATAAAATAATTTATTTTTATAATTTTCTATAATATATAAGCTGTTTATGTAGAAAAGTCCCAAATTATAAATGAGACACCGTATTACTATGTTTTGTGAAAAGAGTGAGATAGATGAGGAATGCATTTTCTTCACAAAACATGAATGTCAGCTAGTAGGACTAAAAGGCATAGTGTTAGGTGAGAGCTGAATGTGGAATTTCTGTTTCCCTCTCAGATACTGAGGGATAAGAGATAAGTCTTGAGAACTGAAAACTCTGATTGCATTCAGTGTATTTTATACAAAAAAATTAATTTCAGTGAATACAGTAATAGTGTGTAAAAACAAGAAACTCTCCCCTTCCCTTTTTTTTTAAAGATCCAATATGAAGCCACAATAATATTATGAACTTCTAACTAACCTATTATTTTTATTATCTATTTAATGGGCTTCCTTTAAAGTTGTGAATGAGCACTCACTAATGTGCAATATAGATTGGTGAATTCCAAAAGCTTTGAGCTTTTGATGAAGAGCCACAGAGTTTGATTCTGTTCTGAAGCTTCTGCGGCATCCCTGCCTGTGACAACTAGCAAAAGCAAATTTAATGAAGAGAAGCTTGATGTATGACTTGGAAGAGGAACAAAAGTATCCCCATCTAGACCTAATTAGAATTATGGCTCCTGCAATACTTGCTCTGCCCATAGTCCTCAGGGGAAAGAATGATTATAAAATGCACTTATAGAGAGGTAGTGTGCATGTGCAGATGATGTGCCAGCAATCTTCTATGACTTCTGTTGAAAAATCCATATATTATAATCCTGTCTGTAAATACAGCTCCAAAAATTGGGCAAAGGATTCAGTTATAGTCGATTTGTTTGTTCAAATTTTTGGAACACCATTTAGCATCAGATGTGGTTTGAACCTAACAAGTCGAGACACTATCACCATTTCTGCAGCGAAAGGAATTTTCAGTAAAGAATTAGAAACAATGCACTAAGTGGAAATTTTTATTATAACTCTTGCATGCTTCCAAATGCTGATATTGCCTTATTCAAAGTATTACTATTCCCAAATCTTTATTTGTGTCAGAGTGATAGAGGACTATTTGATAGATTGCTTACAGGCTAATCTTGGGAACTGTCAATAACAGCTTTTTAAAAACTGAATGAATCCATCTTAGAGCCTATGAAAAGCAGTTAGGAAAATTCTCATTCTCATTTCTGTATCTCTTTCAGTTTTACACATTGCTTTTTTTTTTTCATTTACATATCTCAAACCAAGTTTTTACTTAGATAAGCAACATATAACTGTCCAAAATAGACCAAGAATATTTTCCTTTTTATTCAGTCTCTTCTTCCATGCATATGGAAAAAAAAAAAAACCTCTATACTCCACGATGTACGTTGTTCTGCTGAGAAATTTGCTGGAAGCTCAGCAGCTTTGATTTTTTTCTGCCTGTAGACCCAATCCCTTTTTCATGCACTCTATGTCTGACAGTCTTGGCAGTTCTTGTAAACTTCAGAATTTTGCAGTCTTGACAGACAGGTACCAAACTTGGGTGAAAAACTGTGGTTTCCAGTGTTTGTGTGGTTTTTACTCTGATGTGTTGGTGAGTATTTAGTGATATTTGTCATAAATACTTTAAAATGTGACTGGTAAAAAAATCATTCACCATACAAAATAAAAATCCAGACAACAGTTTCTTCAAACAAACATCCTGAAAACAAATTGTGCATTTGTATGCTGTAAAGAAGATGGTTGGTGTGTTCATGGAACTGGAAGCCCTTCTGGAAGTGATGTTCTGAAGGAATATCAGCCTGAAGCTGAACAGACCTCCATGGCCATTTAACTTAGCATGGCTGCATGTTCTGTGAAATGGAAGGGTCATCATTCCCCTACAACAGCTTTATTTTAATTTTTGTTCACTTTTCATGCAAACAGAAAGCTATTCATGGAAGTGTAGTGTACAGCCTTTACTAATGGGGCTGATGTAGAGAAACCATCACAGAATGTTTTCATTTCTGGCAAAAACATCCTCAGACATAAAGAGAGTGAGCAAATGAATAAAGGAGTGAAAGGAAATTGAGTACTTTAAATTCATCTAAATTCTGCCTTCCTGTCTCTCCTTTTCCTCATCCCCCTTTTATTATCCAGATTCAAAGTACACAAATTGCTTTTCCATGACGATTTTACTTAACCCAGTGTATTTTGCTATGTCAGGGACATCCATACTAAGGAAATATTACAGTAAAAGTGTACTCAGTTTGAGCATTTTGACTTTCATGAGACATTTGATGATCCCTCCTTTCCAATACCAATATAAATGAGCTTGAACCTCCGTTACTCCAAGAGAAATCAAGAAAAAATTTCAGAGTTCTTCTACTTCTTGGTACGAAGACAGAAACCAGGGAAGGTTTGCTCTAAGATAAGCTCAGTATAATTTACTGGGAATTAATGAAGTTATATCAGCAAAAATATCCATCTGGCAGCTGCAGAATGGAAAATCAGTACACTGTCTACAAGGAGCTATTAAGATTTTTCTAAAATTGGATATTTAGGTCATTGTTGCAAAATGAAAGTTGCATTGAATAACAAGATAATTTGTCAAAAGGCATCAAACTTGTCTAGGTGTGCAGCTTGATATGATAGAAGGATAATTGGACTCACCAGTACTTGAATAAAGAACTTCAATAGACTTAATTCAGAAAGATCATAATTAGTACTATACAAATCTCAGTGTATTCATTAGTTGATATGACAGACTGATCAAAGTACAGGCGCCTACTGCTGAAATCACCTCCATGAACCTCTGCATATAGGAGAACTGGAAAGCTTTCAAAGAATAAATGAAGAAAGATTCGATGTAATTTTAACCTGTTATGACAATCATGCACAGAGCAAAACCACCCCAGTCTGAGCTCTTCCTGTGGAAGGAATCTTCATTTGTATTTTCTACAGTATTAACACAAGCTGTTCTGAGACCTTCACCATAAACTACATAGAGAAGGGGTCAAAGGTAACCCGAACATCTTCTTTGAATTTTCCCTGTTTCATTCTGTTTGTTTGGCTTTCAGTTTGAGAAATTTTGGCTGCTGTACTCCTAAAGAAAATGGTAATTAATACAACTCCCTAATTATTCCTGCTAAATGCTTTCGCTTTTGGGGAAAATCATACCCTCAGCAATACGACACTTCAAAAATCTAATATGTGACCTAATATTCCAACTTTCCTCGGCCTTTCATCAGCCATTTTTTGCCTTGTTCTCTTTTCTATCTTTTATGGACTTTCTTAGGTTCACTGATTCTTTGGTTATGTGGCTCCACACTCACAGCTGAGGCTGAATTTTGTCATCTATCTGAAACTATCAAATCACAATGCTCCATCCTTCAACTGAGGATGAAAATTCCTATCATGATTTGTGTGGTTCAATCAATTATGTTCAAAAGATGTGCAGATTTCTCTTCTAGGCTCTTAAGTAATATTACTGAGCTTGTAGTTTCAATTTTACTGTATCATTTTGTAGGCATTGCTAGATAGTTTATTTCCCATTTTTAGCAGGTAGTCCCCCCTGTTTAATTTTGAATACTTTTTTTGTTGTAGAAAGTGGAGTCATTGAATTGCATTCACTGTCTCTTTGGCAGCTCTGTTCCTTGTCTTATGTATCAGATTGGTGCTAATAAAGAAAAAAATTCCCCAATCTATCTGGTGTACCTGCTGCCTCTAAAATAGGATTTGGTCTCAGCTAACTTCCACGTTAGCATTGTTAGATGTCATCCAAAGAAAAATGTCCACTAGGACTGCAAAAATTACTATTGAGATGAGTCCAAGAACTGAATGCAAACTAGGAAACTGTAAGGTTCATTTTATACAGGTTGCTATAGATCACAAAGGTCATGTAGCCCTACATGGCAGGAGGATGAAAGAATGCTGAGTGATTACATTTTACAAGGAAAAATTATCTGGTACCTCTCATTAGAAGTCACTCCATGCAATTGCACCATAAAGTCTGATTGCCCTTCTTAACATTGTGTGCAATTGTGTGTGTACAAATAAAATCAACATGAATGTACATTTTATGTCTCTGTGATTATAAATTGATTTGTATGAGAGTCTACTATTTTAGTCACATCCTCAAGGGACTAAAAGCAGGTGAGTGACTCAATTTCTGACATGTTTGGCATATCCTTTCTGATTAGCTTTCCCATCTGTACAAAAGGAATTATTTCCATGGTTAAAAAACATGGAAATGCTACGTATAATAATATGTAGTATTTCTATTTTTTAAATATAATTCTGCATTCACCAGTAGCCTTTCTCATAGGGATTTTTTTTTGCAGCATATTGTAACTGATGGTAGCAAACACTCTATTACCCAGCCCTGGCCTTTTTCTAATTCAGGTCATGTTTTCTTTAACTGCATTTTCTCTCATTAATAGTCCAGACTTTTAAGACCTGTAACAGCAGGAATAAGTCACTCCACTAATACCAGTATGTCAGAATTTATAAGAGCTTTGTTCAAGCTATTCATAAATGCCAATAATGACATAGAGTCTCCTTGAATGCAGAAGTGCTTAGATGGAGCTAATGTCTTTTCTGAAATCCCCCATTCACTTGTGAAACCTCCTGTGCAATAATATTTAATCTTTTATTAAACAAAGAAGCCTATGATGTCCTCACCATCCCAATGAACTCAAAAAGCCAAAGTCGCACATGCATGTATGCATGAAACACCAGATTACCTGAAACTCATTAAAGGGAACAGTTTAAACACAATGTGAACCTTCCACCACCCAGTTGTTCCACCAGCTGCCACTTTTAGTAAATGTACTTTAAAGTTTTGGGTTTTCTTTTACTTTCTTTCCTTTTTAACAATATATTAATTTCATTGAATAAATATATACATGCAGATAAAGTACTTCCATTACTTACCCAATGACATAGACCAAAAATGAGGTTTTACTGTATCAGAATCTTCCTGACTTAATCAAGGGGCATCCATTCAAATGTGCCTTTGATGCTAATTTAGCAACAAAAATCTTTGTTAATATTTGGGTAATTATATGTGTTTCAGTATAATTTATTCATCTCTAATAACCATTATAAGTTAGACACAAATATTTAACCCCAATGCTCCCCTACATGTATTATAAAACTACTTATAGGCAAGAACTCTTTCATACATGCATTGGAAGGGCAGTGAAGTCACCTTATGAACATGATGGATGTGAAGGTGAATTTTGGTTCAGTCATTCTTTTAAGCAACAAAGAAGCCCTGACTCCTCCAAAAGCAGGCCTGAGTATACTGAGCCTGATACTAATTGCTGACCTGGAGACAAGTCACTTGGCACATGGTGTTCTGGCTTTCATAGATTCTGAGGTTGTAGTTTCACAACAGTAGCTTGAAGTCTTTCTAATAATCCCACTGCATATATAATTCTTACTGGGCTACAGTGGTATAAACTACTTTGCTTCCTGGATTAGTACAGAAAGTCTAGAGTTGCTTAAAACAGAATTTGGGAATAGTTGCTGAGATGCAAAGAAAATTGTTGGAGAGAAATTAAGTTAATGGAGCTAAAGATCTTAATCCACATGGAATTTTTTTGTTGTTTTTTAAAGTTTTATATTGGTCTTCACTACTGTATTGAATTCTTTTTGTGTGTGAGAGTGTAGGACTGGTTCCACTTTCAGTGTTACCTGGTTTGATATTAATTAAATGTTTCAAAAGCTTTTCTCTTTGGAAGGAATTATTTTTCAAGTAGAAAAATAATTATTTCTGAGAACTAAGAAGAAAAAGGGAAATTAGATGATAGGAAGTGGCAAGAATCTAAAAATCTCTATAAAAGTGATGAAATTTCTTGGCTCTTTATCAGTTGTAAGTAGTATTTTTTTCTCAAAGTCCACAGCCATGCCAAATATGCAACCACAAATTTAGCAGATCAGCAGGCCAAAATTAAATAGCTATTTAATGAAAACATAAATGATTTGGTAGCATCTTGTTCCAAAGACAGATTTTATTGCTGAGGGAAGAGGAGTTTGTTTATTTGAAACTGTTACATTGCAATGAAAAGCAATATTTTTCCCTGTGAGATAGCCACATTCTCTTTTCTTAATTCAATTATCTTTTCCTTCCCTGAAAAAACACCAGTTAGATCATTGCTATGGAAACACAAAGGATGTATTTTTTTAACAGAGTAATTTAAAAATCAATTTAATTAAAGCAGTACAAAAGGATGATTGCATATTAATTTGAGGAATAGGCATACAAGTTAGCCCAACATGCATCCATTCGACCATGGTAATTACTCATTCATGCAATCTACAGACAGGGCAACTCATAAGTTAAGTCTGCTTAAGTCTCAGGTAAACAAAATTAAAGTTAGTAGCATTGCTTCATTCTGCTACAGGTTTGGGGTGGACAGGGTGCCACAGCCTTGTTTTCAACTAGTGAGCTCTTAAACACTGTCATTTTGATCAGGTGTCTGAGGCATATTGTAACTAAACTTAAATACTCTTAGTATACACTGGTAACTAAAATAGATTCCTTAATGGCATTTGTATTGCTTTAAGGTAATGGGGGCTTCACCAAATTAAAATGAAAGTTTTATAAGAAGACCTAGATTGGCTCTGTCCTCTGATGTGTGGAATGTTCCCAGTTCTAGTGGTACACAGTTTCAAGGGGAAATGTTGCACATAGTTCAGGTTCAGAAGAGAGGTGTAGACCTCCATGAGCTTAATGGAGCCTAAAATTGATTTAGTGAGACTGTTCTTTAACTTGAGACTTGATAGTTCAACTGAAAAACACCATTTGGTTATAAAAGCAGGATTTGAAGACACTAGGTTTTAAATTAATAATTATTTTATTAGTTAACATGCAAATGTATTCCTAGTGTTCTGAGTGTCCCTACAATGACATTTCTTTAATACATATTTTTAATACCTTTCAGTATACCGTGACATATTGGAAAAAATAAAATACTTGCAGCTTTTGCTCTTTTAGCAGAGACCATGTCAGTGTTGTAGGAAATGAACATCACTTGATTCTATGAAATGAAGAGAGGGTTTGCTTTTGAAAGACTCACAGTGATAAATACTTTTTGCTAGATGAGATAACAACAAACTTTGAGTCATGAAATTGGGAATAACTAAACTGGGAAGTTAACCACCATCAATTTACTCAGAGGCAGGCATTTCATGAATGAGTGACCATTGCTGATCATAGCTTGAAAATGTTATGCTGGGTTTATGTGGCAAGGTTTTGGTATCAGGAGGGCTGCAGAGGTGGGTTCTGTGAGAAGACACCGGAAGCTCCCCCCGTGTCAGACAGAGCCAAGGCCAGCTGTGTGCAAGAGGGATCTACAACTGGCCAAAGCAGAGCCCACTCGTAACGTTGGTGTGACAGCATATTAAAGAAGGGGTTTAGAAGTGCTGCACAAGAGCACTTGAGGAAGATGAGTGAAAACATGAACAAGAACTGTGCAGACACCAAGGTCAGTGATGTAGTAGGGGCAGGAGGTGCTCCAGGTATTGGAGCAGAGATTCCCCTGCAATCTGTGGTGAAGACACGGTAAGACAGGCTGTCTCTTGCAGTCCATGGAGGCCCATTTTGGAGCAGAGGTCCGACTGCAGTCCATGGAGGATCCCATACTGGATAAGCTGGATGCCTGAAGGAGGCTGTTCCTGCATGGAGAGCTCAGGCCAGAGCAGAGTCCTGGCAGGACCTGTGGCCTTGTGGAGAGAGGAGTCCATGCTGGAGCAGGTTTGCTGGCAGGACTTGTGACCCTGAGGGGAATTCCTGCTGAAGCAGCTTTTCCTGAGGGACTGGGAAAAGGGGCCCACACTGGAGGAGTTTGTGAAGAGCTGCAGCCCATGGGAATGACCCATGTTGGGGAAGTTCACGAAGGATTGTATTCAATGGGAGGGACCCCATTCTGGAGCAGGATGAAGTGCAGAAATCACAGTATATTGACCCATGAGATTTTTGTCATATTTTTCTCTTCCTGTCCTGTTTGAGAAACAGGATAGAGCAGATTGGTGTGCACCTGGCATCTAGGCAAAGTCAACCCATTACAACAGTAATTGTCAATTTACTATCCACAAAGGAGTTAAAATCCACTTGAAACAGGATAAATGTTCACACCAACCTTTATTAAAAAGGATCTGCAATGGTTTTTAAGTGGTTAAGGTGAATTTGTTGTGCAGCCTCAGAATTTACTAAGGTCAATTAATTCCCAGTTGCAAGGACTATAACTAGAAAGTGTTTTCACAGGCAGTAAGAGAGGTGTTCAGGATGGCCATGCCCATGGTGATGGTTCAGAAGTACGTTTTTGCCTCACTGAACACTCTAAAGACACAGACATGCCTAAGAAGATTTGTCTGAACTAGTTAATTTACCTCATTCTCATTTTCTCATTGACCAAGTCAATTTTTCATTATGTTTAATCAAATCAACAAGAACCTGGTAATTTATTTCTTAATTAATATAGCCTCATTTTTAATATTGATGAACAATCTGTTTAGGAAATTCAGTCATTGATACCTAAAAGAAACCTGCAGTGACTACAGAAAATAACATTTTTTCCCCCATCCAGTAAATGCCTTGTAACATTATAACTTCTGTTATGTAAAATTATAGACTAAGTAATCCTTACAGTCCATTTTGTGTGTAAAAGCAATGGAATAATATATTTTTTTGTCTGAACCTGGCTGAATAACCCTGTAATATAACCTCATACATTCTTTTCAGCAATCTTAACAGTATTTTTATCTTTTAGAATATGTTCTTGTGTGTGTCATCCAACTATTGCTTCATACATAGTCACTACAATCTTTATTTATGTTCTTACATACATATATAGAGGGGTTGTGTGTGTATTTATTGGTTAAAAAGGTAATATATTATAAAAAATGACAAGTGGAAAAGGAAATACGTGAACATGAAACAAACTCACTTGTAAACCAAGATCAGCAGCCGAGCAGAGGGCTGGATTATATGTGTCCCTTGTAAATGGCTCCAGGTGCCATTTCACAGTCCTTCCTGCTCCACTTCCCTCTTCCACTCAGCACAGGTTTTCCTCAGACAGTAAACTCTGAGTCCATGGTCTTGAGCATTGTTTGGTGGACATTCAGGCATCCATCTCTGGTCACATGGAAACAGTGAAATGTATGTGTTTGGCACTGCAGCTTCAGACTTTGAAATATCAGTTAGATTTCAGGGGGCTGTATCTTGGAGAAAAGCAAGCCAATTTTATTGCAACAGGTTTAATAACGTACCAGTAATATTACTGTACTTGAATAAATATTAATGAGTAGTTTCCAGCTTTTTCTTCAAAAAGAGGAATTTACATTTGCAGAAATTCATTCTGAATTTACCCTTTGTTCTTACAGTTGATCAAAACAATCAATTACCATCCCTTTCCTATGTTGTGTTCCTCCTGCTGTCATATCCGTCTTTTGTATGGAAACTGATGTCCCTGCATGATTGTGCAAACTAGTGTAAGAAATTCCTTAAGCTTAAACTTTCTTGTGGGTGCATTTTCACTGCCTGGGGTCTCCAGACATGAAGATCAGTATCAGCTACTGCCTCCAGGGCATCCACTGTCTCACACATCTGGTTTTTTTTTCCCATGGTAATATAACAGATATCATTAATTTAACAAAAACAAATGCAGCTGAAAAGTACATCCCAGCCATAAGAGACAGATCCCTCCCTCAACTGCTAATTCAGTGCTGTATTCAGTATTCCATACTCAAAATTTCTGAGCATATAACAGCTTGGTCTATCAGCATCATGACAGAGGATGAAGGAGTTCCCATTCTGACTGAGCCTGCAGGTCTGTAACAGGTCTCATTTATGCCATTAGCAATTGAAAACCTTCAGTTGTTTCCAGCCAAGGCTCATTATTGTCCACTGCACTGATGCAGTTACTGAGTACCAACTATATTTAGTTTGCTAGCCTTCATACAAAATGGGGCAGAAACATTAATCAAAGCTCCAAAGTAATCAGCAGGTAAGTTTCCAGTCAAAGAAAAAAAATCTATCCTTTTACATCATTGTAAGTGGCTCATAATTTATGTCAAGGCAGAAGTAATAGAAGCACCAGGCAGCAATTTCCTTCTAGTGGCCCATGCAAAGGGAAGACACATTATTTGTTTAGTGGTCTAATGACAGGCGCTGGTGCCTCACATCCCATCCCTACAAAAAGCAACAAACCAAAAAAGGATTGTGGAGAGCTAAAAAAACATGAGGGAGTGTTTTTAGGTCTTCAGTATTATTTTATGCTTTGTGATTTCTGGAATCAACTCTATTAGATTATTCATTTTTATTCTTGATCACTATGCAAAGAAAACATTTTCAATCCTTTTTATTTATTTTTTTTTGTTTTCTTTTTCCTTCACTTTTTAGCTTTACTGCTGAACCTGTCTGCTGAGGCAACTTTTAAGATTTTTTAATTTATCTGTAAAGAGCAGGTTTGCAAGCACAAAGGTAAAATATTTTTTCCACATCAGCTCTCCACATCATTCTTGCAGATGCATGGATTGTTTTAGACTGTTCTTTCAAAGCTTATTCTCTAGACATTTTAATTTAGTTCTGTAGTCCTACAATTTATTTGTAATTATCAGTAATATAGTTTTTTTGCAGCATCACTGGTACCTAAAGTAGGAATCCAGGAAGGGCTTTGCAAACTACTGCTTTCTTTTAAACTCTTGGTTGTCCAAGAAATGGAACTAAACAAAAAAAAAGCATGTTTGAATGGACGAAGATCTGTGTTGGGTAAAAAAAGAAGATTATTTTAAAACAGTATTCATTCTGCTTCCAGCATCCAGAACAGACTTGTTCAAATATTTGTGAAAGTTAAAAATTTGCATTTTTCTGAAGTAAATCATACCCCCAGTTATCTTGAGTTCTGAGTCTGAATTAATCCTTTCTCCTCTTGTAAAAATAAATATAGCATCTTTAAATCCCTGCTCAGACAGACAGTGATGTGAAGGAATAGACTTTTTTTTTCCTTGCTCATTTTGATCAGACATTTCTTCCTATTGACTGAAGTGCCATTTCCAATGAAAAGTTGGGTGCCTGAGCAATCAAATTTTACAGTGGAAAAATGTTCTCGTAGTAGATTGCTCCTTAGTCATTATTCTTGCTTGTCATTTGGATTGAGGGACAGATTCTCTGCCATTTTCTACTTTCAGCCTTGGTGACAGGAAGACAAAAGTCTTCAGCTGTAATACACTTGCTTGCACGACCTCTGAGCAACAGAGTTTCTGTGACAAGTGGCACTTACTCAGCCTTGGTGAAAGGCCTAGGTCTGGAGAAGTGACATAGCCGGGAGGCAGATCTCGGTCCTCTCACACATGTACCTGCTCCAATGAATGCATAATTAGTCAGAGAGGTAATTTTCCTGACTTCTTCCCTAGTTGCCTCTTTTTTATTCTTCATGCCACAGTTATGCTGAAATAGGAACTTCAGCCCTTGGGGTGTAATAGCATTGATTCATCTTTTTGAACTCGAGAGAGAGGGTCACTTCTCTACCTCATGCACAGCAAAATTTTCTGAAGGCGATGTCTGTGTGTGTTTATTTTAGCACGGCATCAGCAATGCTGGAATGACGGTACTGAAGTTCTGCATTGCTTTTGCATTCCACAGCCTTTGTCAATAGATCAGCATTTCGTTGTCTGACCTTTTTGTTTGTCTCTTGTTTAGCCTCATTAACCTTTGAGGAATGAGGTGCATTGGACAGTAGGAAATCAAAACAAAGAAAACCTGAGAAGGTCAGTGTGATGTGCTGTGCAGCAGAACTTCAATAACAAAAAGGTATGTATTCCTTTGCCTGCTGTCACACTCTTCTACTCAGTGTTTTTTAAAGGAAGTATCACAACAGGTGAGTTAAATCTGTGCTGGTTCACCAGAAGCAGTGCTCATCTCCTCAGTACATAGAGGTCTTCCCTGTGATATTTATTACAATGTATCTGCTTTTCTATAATGGTTTTTAAAGTGTAGCATTTGTGAAAAACATTAGTTTGGCAGTAAGAAAAGGAGCTTCTCCAAAGCAAGGCTGCACCACTTTAAATAAGTTAAACTGAAGTATTCAGTTCTGTCTCATGGGAACTTGGTTTTAAAAGTAAAAAAAAAAACCCATGTTGACAGAAACTCCTGTACCAATTTAACTGTTATATATAAGACCCTTAATTATACTGGCACAACTTTCTTACTAGGGTAGGGAGAGCACTTTGCAATCATCTTTGCTGGTAGAAGACGCAGGTGCCCTCTATTCCCTGCACTTTGCTGGGGTTACCACTCCACAGCTCACCCAACAGAGGGGCCCATATGAACAGTTACCCCTGTACATCCCCTATAGATCAGGAAAAGGCAGGCTTAAGCAGGTTGAGCTTACTGGGGGGAGACTGCACTTGCACTCCCCTCCACATGCAAGAGAAATGAAGGCAGCAGCACCCATCCAGCTGTCAGTGAGATGCAGCTGAGAACAGTAAAATTTTCATTGCATATGAAGACCTGAAAAGCATACCTGTCCTGGGTTTAGGCAACAAATAAATGAGTGTAAAAATGCCCTGATAATATAGACATTTATAGGAGCACGGACTGATGGATAGTCTATAAGTTATCACGTTTAACTGGCAATATTGATCCATCTAACATTGTCCCTTTCGACTTATTCCTGGGCATGCTTTGTGAGCATCTACATGATATCTAATTTCAATTATATATTAGGCAAATGCAGTTCAGTGTCATTGAAGAAATCTAGAAGCTAATTTATCATACTCTAAAGACAAGGAGCCAATAGAGAGAGTCCACCAAAGGGCTACCAAAATGACAAAGGGACTGGAGTATCTCTCTTATGAGAGAAGGCTGAGGAAGCTGGGCCTGTTTAGCCTGGAGAAAAGACTGAGAGAGAACCTTATCAATACACTCAAATATCTGAAGGGCAGGTGTCAAGAGGATGGAACAGACTCTTCTCACTGGTGCCCAGCAACAGGATAAGAGTCAATGGGCACAAAATGGGCACACAGAGTTCCACCGAATTTGTAGAAAAACTTCACTTTGAGGACACTGGAATAGGCTGCCCAGAGATGTTAAGGAGTCTCTTTCTCTGTTCAAAACCCATGTGGATGTAAACCCGTGCAAACTTTTCTAAGTGATCCTGCTTTAGCAAGGTGGCTGGGCTAGGTGAACTCCAGAGGTTCTGTCCAATTCCAACCATTCTATGACTCTGTAACCATACGAGTGATGAAGTAGACAATGATTAGGCCTGCATTTTGCAGAACTGTTTTAAGCAGGAAAATTCCACTTCATTACTGATAAATGTTTTGTTTCCGAAATAAAAATTAAAAAAAAGAAGTTATGCTAATTTTAAAATAGGCATCTAGATATCCTAAGGAGTTCTTATTGACACGTGTCTATACCTACAACCGGGTAGACACAACCTGGGGTGAGAGCCAGCGTCTTCCTGCAGTTTTACTTCTACATACAGGGAATAATGATTTTTTAAAATGCCTTTTAAATTTCTTTTTGTAATGAAGATGAAAAAAGTCTCAGCAAAAACAAGGGTTGATTTTTTGTTGTGATTTTTATGTCATGTAAAGAGGAAACAGATTGATAGTAATGTCACTTACACAGTGTCTGTATTAAGCTTGCAGTTTTAAAAATATAACTGTGTGGATGCATAAAGCTGTACTATTTATCCAGCAAAAGTATGCATGCCAGTTTGGAAAGATAATCCATGATAGGGCTGCTCAGCTCTCTCACTTGAACATTTTCACTGACATCAGTGACATTGCTTCCAAATGCAGCATAAGCAGGATTTGGTTCTCTGAAGTTGTGCTCTGACTATTGTACTGTAGATTGTAGTACCTCACGTTTGCTGCTAAGAGAGAAGTGTATAGCAAGGTAAAATGTACGACAGTGATGTCAGCCAGAGCCTGAGGACTCAGTGGCATTGCTCTTGTGCTTTGAGTTAGGCAAATACTTTATAAGATCCAGAGAGGAAATTGGGAGTCTCAGGGTGAGACATCATTATAACTGAAAGTCTTCCTTTCTTTCTTAAAAAAAAAATCTACACCTTTAATCAAGAAATGAAAAAAAACCTAAAAGTACCAAGAGCTGGTCATTGCAAAGCCAAGCATGGCCAGACTTTATAGAGCCAGAATTTGGATTTTTATAGAGTATGTGATTTAGTACCACTGAGATTGAAACAGATTGTAAAGCAGAAGATGAGGCAAGCATGAGCTGCTGAGTCCTGTTCCTGCAGCTGCTCTGTCATAACCCACAGCAGCATCAAAATAAGTATGTAAATAAGGAAGTGACTTAAGTAAATTTAGGCATTGCTGCCCCTGGAAAGACACAGTGATATAATTATCTGGTAACAGAGCAAAAAAAGATAGTGGGTTTTTTCATTGTTTCATTTTCTAGTTTCTTTTTCTATATACATATATGTATAAAGCATGTCTGAGAGAGCTCTAAACCCTAGAAAGGATGAAGACAGATTCCTGCAAACTGAAGGACAAGAAGTGAGAGAGGAACCATAAAAGCTTGTTCTAACTACACTTAGACTTTACTAAATGGATAAGATTTGAGTAGTAAAGAGAATACTTGTGTCTCATTTCCTTTATAGCTCCTCTCTTCCAAAAGTGATGGTATCCTGCGGCTTCACTTGAAAGAGTTTTGTGCATCCTCTGTGACCATTCTGGACTTGAATAATTTGCCACAATCTAAATAATGTCTGATCAGGAACTGCTGTGCCTGTGGCAACCCCCACCAGAAGTGGCAGGACTGTGACCATCTCTGTGACTCACCCATGCTGCAGAGAAGATGGGGCCCAGTCCCTTTAGGTCTCCTAGTAAGTTTATGCCTTGGACATTTAATGACACCCTGGTTTTCATACTTGTGTGGAGACCACACTATCCTGAAATATGAGCATTCCTGTAAGCATGACAGTGACGACACTAAGATTTGAGAGGTAGCATTGGGGGCAGGAGATGGTCAGTGGCCAATTCTTTCAGCCTCAGACAGGAATACAAATTCTTTGTTTTCTCAGTAAAAAAGGCAGCAATAATATAAGCATCCTAGTGAGAAGCTGATTTCCTTTTTAGAAGCTCAAGGCAAGATGGATATTCCACCAGCTGAACTGATGCCTTTCATTGCAAAGGTCTGTTCATTTCACCTGGCTTGAGGCCTCTAATCAAAGATAGAAATTTTTCTTTGACTCCTAAAAATCACTGGGTATAATATAAGAGGATAAAAAGCTCCCTTGGAAGGAGTCTACCTCTACTCTAACTCCCTTTTAGGTGAAGGGAATATCCCTGATGTGAATTAAATCACATTTGGTGTAAATAACATTGTAAATGATGAAAAATGAGATGATAACAGGATGCTGTATTGTGAACTGTGGAGGTATTAAAAGTTACAAAATACTGTGTATTTTGCTAGGCTACTCTAAAGAAAAAACATATGGCAACTGGCTTATTTTGTGCTATTTTCTACAAAATATAAACTCTTTACCTTAAAAATTTACAGAAATATGTTTCAGATCTACAGATAGACTATGACTCAGGGAGGAACATTATTCAAATACATTGAACATTTATGTACAGTTCTCTGCTTCCTGAGGGTACTATAACTCTTGAGAAATGGCTGATGATAGTGTTTCCTGAACAGACAGGGCAAACATGATTTTGTACAGCTTTCTGAAAGTTTAGGATATGGGGGAAAAAGGAAAGGCAGGTCTAGAAATTCTTTTTGCTTTCATCTTTAGATATTGTTAATGCCTATTTAATCCCTTTTAATTCCCAGGTCAGATGAATTTGAGATTTTTCTTTCATTTATAACCATGATTTTCCATTCCATGTTTTTCAGATGTGATCCCTTTCAACACAGGATTTTTTCACTGAAGCACAATGGCTCATAGCACACAGCCAAGAGGCAATATAAGAACATGGTTAGGAACAAGGCAAGGTTGAGGAAGTAACTCCCAAATGCAATGTTCAAGCTTCCAGCAGCCTACAGCTCGGAAATTAATCCAGATGTCATTACTTTGTGTTTAGTAGTCCTTGATGTATTTCTGCTCAATTAAGGTGTCTGGTTACTTCTGAAACCAAGTAAACTTTCAGCATTCTCAGCATCTTGGGACAATGAATTGCACAGTTTACCTCTAATTCCTGTGGAAAAAGCATTCTATTTTTTTTATTTGCCGCTTGCATTTGTTAACTTCTGATTTTTGTATCATGAGAAATGATGAATTACTTTTCCTTATTTCCCTTTACTCATGTTTTTATACAGTTTTATTATATCTCCTTGCAATTATTTTCCAGGCTTCAGAGTCTAAACCTATTGAGTTACATTTTCAGTGTGCACTATTTTATATTAGTCTTGTCTTTCTTTGCAGCTATTCTAGTTCTACTTAGGTGTTTTAGTGACAGAAGTGGAACACCCATTTGAAATGCAATATGGATTTATTCCATAGTATAAGGATATTTTTTGCTATAGACAATGTTCCCTTCCTAAAAAATATTAACATCATGATTGCTTTTCTGAAAGTATCCTATTTAACATATTATGATGAATGTTAGCTGGTTTAGAATGTGGGTATGCATCTAGTCACTGTTAGTTTTCCTATGTGCATTACCTTATCATTATCAGTAATTTACTTCCCAGTGCATTGTTCAATGGCTTACCTCCAGCAAGTCCTTCCTTAGCCATTTTCTTCAGGCTTTTTTACTTACTAGCCTAAATTTATAATCATGATAAGACATTGTTACCTTCCTTTTTTACCTTCTCCAAATTAGTGTACACTTGCCATAGTTAACCATTTGTACATATTTTGAAAAATATCAGACTTAACTAAACTTCCTCTGGCATGCAAATGAGTCTCTCATCTTTTCAGCTTATTCTGCTTCCTATTTCACAGCTTAGAATCCACAAGACATTTTTCTTTCTTATCTTATGACACTAATATTCTATGTTCTTTTATCGACAGGGATTTCATTACTAACAAACTAACTAACACAGAAAACTACAAGTGAATGATGTATTAACTGAGTAACTCTGGTCTATAAACTTCTTTTGGTTAATGCTGGGAGCTCCACTATATGTGGTCATGGTCCCCGTCTACAGAATCCACACTGGCTGTTCCTCAAAATTCCCATTTTCTTAATGTGCCTACTGATCCATTTTCTCCTTTGATCACAATTAGCAGGCAGAACAATATATGATATTGTGGTGGACATCTGCTACACACTGCCTGAGCAGAAAGAAGAAATAGAAGAGGCCTTTCCAAACAGCTAGAAGAAACCTTGTATTTCCAGAATTTGATCCTCATGGGAGGGTTCACAATCTGCCATTTAGGGTCAGTACAGATGTGAAGGTCAGGGATAGCTTTGGCTGTAGTGATGGTGGAGTTCAGGGTCCTGAGAGCAGAGCACAAGGCAAAAAGCAGGATCTCCTTGACCTCTGGAAAGCAGTCTTTTGTCTGTGCAGGGATTTTCTTGGAAGTATCCTGTAAGATATGTCCCTGGAGAGGAGTGCAGGAGAGCTGCCTGATTTTCAAGGATCACCTCTTCCAGGCTCAAGATTGACCCATTGCAATGTGCAGGAAGTCAGGCAAAGGCAGCAGAATGTCTATAAGGATGAACAAAGACCTAAATTCTGACTAAAAGCAGAGGGAAAAAGGAAGCATAAAAGAGAGAACAGTCAGGAATCGAGTTAGGGAGGGCATGTAGGAGAGCAAGAAAGGCTTCTGCAGGTATTTCGTCTGCAAGAAAAAGACTGGGGAAAATGGTGGCTTGCTGTTGAATGATTCAGGGGACCTGGTGACAGAGGGCACAGAAAAGGCTCACCTCCTTCATCTCTATCTTTAATAATAAGGCTTTCAGGAATTCCAGGCCCCTACATTTAGTGTGAAAGTTCAGAGAAAGAAAGCTTTATCCCTGGTAGAGGATGATCAGGTTAGAAGCTTTTAAAACCAACTTGCTACAGCCCATGGGAACCTGTTGGGATGCACCCCCAAGTTCTGAGAGAGTTGATTGATGTAATTTTGGGGACACTATTGATCATTTTTGGAAGGTTGTAGTGACAGGGGAAGTTTTCTGAGAACTGGAATAAAGCACTCCCAGAAAGTTTGTTGATGATTGAAAATTGGAAGGTGTGGTTGATACATCAGAATGTTGCACCACTATTCAAAGGGGCCTTTACAGGATGGAGAAATAGGAAAAACAAAGAGGAAACTTGTGAAGCTCATCAAATGGAAATGCCTCCTTCCTGCACCTGGGGAGGAATAACCCCATGCACCAGTACAGGCTGGGGCCAGCCATCTGTGAAAGAGTATTGCAGGAAAGACCCTAGGAATGCTAGTGGACAAGGAACAAAGTATGAGCCAGCAAGGTACCCTTACAGCAGAGAAGGCCCCCGGTTTCCTGGGCTGTGCTAGGCTGTGTTAGAGCATTGCCAGCAGGTCAAGGAAGGTGATCCTTCTCCTCTGCTCAGCCCTGCTGAGTCACATCGGGAGTGCTCTGTCCACTGCTGGGCTCCCCAGGACAAGCAAGTCTTGGACACATTGGAATTCACATATAAAAAAGTAAAATTTCTTACTGTGAGGATGTTTGAAAAAGGAACAGATTGCCCAGGGCGGTGTGGAGTCTCATCCATGGAGACATTAAAAGTTTGACTGGGTATTTCTGCAAGCAACTGACTTTTCTTTTCTGGCTTTGAGCAGGGGTTTGATTACCTCAAGACAATCTCCAGAGATTTCCTTCAGCCTCACTGATTCTGCATTTCCATGTTTTAGTGATTGTTACAGCTTCTACCAGTTTTCCCAGTGAAGATGTCAGAAACCGTTGTCAATATTTTACCTTCAGAGTTTTCAAAGAATTTTTGCTAGGTTCTATTCACCTGGTATTAGTAAAATTTTAAGGAATTTAATTTAGCAGCACAGTTTATAATCTTGAGATTTTCTTTTCTTTTTTTTTTTTCAGAATTTTTTCTGATACTGACATCTGCCATTTCATTTTATGTATTTTTCTAGAGCCTCTTCTTCTAACAATTTTATTGGTCAGATTCTTCAATCTATTCCAAGTAAAGAAAGTTTCAGTCATTGCATCTTTTCTAGTATCTCTACAGTGATTACAGGTAGAAAGTATTTAGAAACTTCTTTAAGAACTTTTTTTACACTTTCATTTTATTGCCCCACAGTCCATTCATCTCTGTTTTTGGAATACTTACTAAATATTTGTTATTAGACCTTATGTCATCAGCTCTTATGTGTTCATCTAGGCAGTACAGTCCATAGGCTCCCTGGTGTTGAAAAGGATACACCATCTCTGTATCCTTTATTGATAGATATTTATTGATACACTGAACATAATACTCTTCATCCAAAACTGTGTTTCAGGGATATGAAAAAAGTTGTACTATTTTTTTCCTTCTCTCTGGTGTTCAGAATTAACAGGTAATGAATTTGACCCCATCAGGACCTTTTCAGGTAACAGATAACCAGAAGGATGTGTATGACTGGAGAAGACTGTGTGGGGTCAAGAAGTTCAATTTCCAAAGGATCTTTAGGGGATAAAGCTAAAGATTTTAAAGGACATTGCTAGACACAAGTGCAGTGATATTGAATTTTAATGAATACAGCTGCGTCTGTAGAATAGTCCTGTCCTAACTTACAGGTATGAATTATGGTCTAAATAATGTTTGCTTTATCTTCTTTAGGTCATTAGGACTTCTTTGTGCACATTATTATTTTTTGCAGCTGTTCGATGTCATTTTATCAGAGTTCTCATTCTCTAAAAAATACTTTCTTTTTGTATTCATATATATGTGTCTATGGATATATCTGCATTGTTGGATGAATATATATTTCTATACTTATAGGCATTATTTATTGAAACCATTATGATATGTGTACATTAAAACTGAGAACCCTCATTCAATATTTCATCAAATATTAAATTCTTTGAATTGAATTTTGAGTTTTTAAAAAACGTATTTTCCCTTCAATATAGTGACCAATAAAGGAGTAGGAAAACACGAGCTAGAGAAAAATAGCACATTTTTAGTCAGTACTGAATCAAACAATAAAAGCAACTGTGCCCACAACTGGAGTGCAAAATGTCCTGAAAAGAGACAATTTTAGCACTTAAAATTTATTTCTGTGACCAAAATGAAGATACAGTCTATAACAAGCATAGTTGCAGATCAGGCATATTAACAACATCAGTATTCCTTTAGATAGTGTTTGCCAGAAATTCACTTGTTCATAAACATTGGTGTATTTTTTCCCATCATTTCAAAGATGGGATGTTAATTCCAGTGAGATATTATCTGATTTAAATGACCATACTTTAACTTGCCTAGTTTTGTGTGGAATAAAGATAATATACGATGTGAATTCAGACTGATTACTTGTATTACTGTCCATAAGATAAATCTGCCACTGTGAAAGTGTTTTTATCTCTAAGACAGAGAAGATTTTTTTCTCCAAACTGCTGCCAATTTTGCCACAGAGGAGTTTATGGATCAATATCCAGATGTAGGTCCACCTCTTCATCAGACAGCAAGAAATTTGAAGTTGGGTAAAGCAGGTGTATTGTCTGAGGGAAATAGGCCAATTTCACATTATGCCACATTATTGATAGAGAATTTTGACCAACATTATGTTTTATGTTAAAATATCAAATCCCAATATTTTATTCCTAGGAATGATTATGAGCTTTGGAATACGAAACTGTTCAGAGAATGGTTAATTTGCCCCGTACCTGAATATGTGGGAAACTACTTCCATGAAACATAGCCCTTAAATGGACAGACTTTTACAGGTTACAATCACTACACTGAGTCCTAAAAGAAAGAGACCAGAGGCAATTGCAGAGGTGAAGAATAACTGAAATATATTCATGGCAATGTATCACACCATGAAGTGTGTATTATGACGGTTTTCTTTCTCATTACTTTGCAACTATGGACCCCTGCATGAAACAGGCTTGAGATCACCACTGCTCTCATTCAACACACACTGCAACTCAAGTCTGGATTAATTGGAATAGGCATATTGACAACAGTCTTGTCTATAAAGCAGTTAAAGGTGTTAGAGTTAAATAATCCAATAAAAAGAGAAGTGCTCCAACTGAGCAGAAGTGAAAAGGGCTATACAAATTTTCTGATATTCCTGAAATTCTGAGATCATAGAAAACAAAAATATTAGAGGAGATATTTTGTCACTTCATCATTGACTGGAAATGAGTGATAGTTGAATATTTTTTGAGGATGTAGAGAGTGTATTTTCTGCTTCTCAAACAGGCTGTTCTCAGGACAGAATTTAAGCTGTAATAAACCAGCTTTTTATTTCCCCCTCTTCAGTCAAGGTTATGTTTGTCTTTACACAGAATCTGCTGTTTAAATTAATTATGAATGTTAAAAAAAATCCAGACTGAATTTTGCCAATGGTTAGTTAGTCCTTTGTATAAAAAAATTAATCTTTCTAATGAGGTCAGCTTTGGTCACAGTGATTTGTTAGAAGCAACAGACCATATTCCAGTTCATCAAAACTTCATTATATTCCAGTTCCTAAAAGTGCCAAGAAAAAATAACATTGTAATCTAAGATGTCAAGAAAATAATGTATCCAAACAGTTTATGTGCTTAAAGCCCTAATGTGGTGGTGCTGTGCTGTGCTGGGCTGTACCTTCTTTTTTATATTACATCTGGCAATACGTTAGATCAAACTTTTGCTGCAAAATCCACAATTACGGACATAGTCTTATTATGTTTATCAGAGGTATTGACAGTCATAATTGAGAGCCTCTTTAGGTTCTTGGGGCTGTGTGGCATCTGCCTCCTTCATGGCCGTTCAGAGCTAAGAAAGGATAAAGAGGCCTTGAAAAGAGTTTGGAATGTCATCTGTTGCAAGGTCTGTGCAAGACAAGAGGGCAATGTGCACTGCACAGCTCGTGTCCCCCTGAGTGTGTCAGGACCCCGCAGGGGTTTGGCTGTGTTTGCTGCTGAGATCAGGCACGAGGCTTTCAGCCTTGCAGTTTCAGCTTTGTTTCGTGACTAAACTCTGCTTATGTCCCCCTTGGTATGTCGATGCTCTTTTAGGTCTGTTGCTCAGGTACTGTAATGATGATCACTAGGTGGGTAAAAATGCCTCAAAATGGGCACACTGTGTTTCAGTGTGCAAACTAGGAGGTGCAGGAAAACTGAAATCTCTCTGTGTCTTACACCCTGAATTCTTTGAGTGCATTATTATACCTGAGTCTTGCTTTTCTACTTCAAAGGAGTCTCTAAAATGATCATTAATGTTCCCTTGGTATAACCTTACCATTCTGATGAAATTCCACCTCAGATAATTGCATTCTACCTTCCCAAATTCCCTCTGCCCTTTCAGCTGGATATGAGATTCTTTCCTCACTATCTGTTCCTAGCTGTTGTGAGCAATTGCTGTCTAGAGGCAATGCTGCAGTGGGTGAGCGATCTGCTTACATTGTCTCTCCTTCATTTATTTCCTGAGGGAATGTTGATTCTTAATTTAATATTTTTAAAATACTTCAGGAAAAATTGTAGTAAGTTTTGGCAAAACATTGCTCTCTTTGCTGTTTCAATGGGTCTTATACTTTGGTAAAAGGTGTATAAAATAGTAGAACATTTTAAAGAAGATGTCTACTATATATGGTAATTTTATGAGGCTTGCAACTCAGATGTAAATCAGTCCTATTTCTTCTGTTTTCTGGTGGTAGAAGACTTGCCTTGCTCCATGAGGCAGAAATAGGAGATGATGAAGTGAATGTACATGATAGCAGGAAGGAAGAGGAAATGAAGGTTGCACTTAAAGCAAGAAAACTGAACTAAATACAGCATCCTTTCCCTTTCTGAGATGTGGTGTGAAGCACATGAAGTTACATGACAGAATGACATTTTTGCTGCTATTATGCCCTCATGACCGTATTGATTAACTTGTTCAACAAAAATAAAGGTATTTTTTTATTCCATATAGAATTTGCTTTAGTGGAATGCTGATCAAATATAGCATCAAGGGAATGATTTATTTCTGGCTGAGTTATGAACTACCCCTTGTTTTGACAAAGGATGATAAAAGTCTAAAAGTCTTTGGACATGTCCCACACGATAACATAACTTCTTTATTTAGAGCAACTCCATTAATAGTATTTTTAAACATAAGAAGGGGAATTTGGCTCCGTGTGTTGAGCTAGTATACATAATTCCTTGCTGCAGTTCTATGGAGAATGATCTTTGTTATAATTATCCTCACTGAGGGTAAAGGGAGAAATCTGTTGAATTCAAATGTTAACATATAATGCTCTCTATTCATATTGTGTTTGTTTCTGCTGCTATTGAAATAACCTTGGCAGTTACAGGGCAATGGGAAGCTTAATTAATGCTTTGTGTACTGTCACCTACAACTGAAAAGCACTGTCAGTGTCAGGAAGGGCAACCCCTATCACACCCCCTGAAAATTTATGCCTGAAATGGATTACTAGATCATAGCAGACTGTCCAGTCAGAACTCCTTTATATTAGATATGATACTGCATTTTATCCAGAAACTAGATTAGAAGGAATCAAAAACTGTCCTGCAGTCTGTTACTGTTTTGGAGAAATCCCATCCAGTGGTTAATCATCCTAAATATGAAATAAAATCCTCATTCTTTGTTTCACTTGTTTTGGCTGCAGTTATCAGCTTCTTTCTGTAACCTAAGTAGCCCCTTAGTATCTTTCTTTCCACTTAGGTGCTATGTGCTTGAATAATTTCATAGAGTTTTATTTTTATTATTTGAAAAATTTTGCAGTTTAAAAAAATTATTCTAAACCACCAGATAGAGTTGAAACATTTTAATGGGAAAATATCCATTTTTGTAAAACTAAAACTTCCCCAAAACCCATTTATAAATCTAATATATCAAACCTTGCAGCAAAATCAATATGATAGCTGACAGACTTCTGACTTGGGTTTCAGATACTCTCTGTCATGTGCATACCAGCTGAGAAATTGTTTTTTCATGTTTTTATTTTGTTTTCTCTTTTGTGTGAGAGATTTGTGCTGAAATTTCATTTTATAAAGTTGCTTGCCATTTTTTATTTTCACCTTAATTCAATTTGTAAAATACTGATATTTTACCTGAGAAAGATTTTTTTCTTCCTGGGTAGGTTCTTTTCAGAATATTCTAGTCTTGATCTTATTAAATACAAGTAAAATCATCTGAGTTCCCTTTTTCCTAGTCCTTGTTTTTACAAGAAACAATTGTATTAAACCCTTTTTGCCTCATGGTGGCTCCTTGGGACCTGGCTGTTTATAGCTCCCACACAATTTCTGTATTTTTTGTTCCCAAGTGAGGCCTCAATTTCTTGTTTCTTGCTGTGTTTATATTTAGCTGTATTGAATCAAGACTTTGAAAACCAATCTTTAACCAAGAAATCAATTTAATTTTGCATATCCTTTTATGAGCAAGACCTTTATATCCTGATCTGAGCACCAATAGCTGAACACTATTAAGTCTAGATGCTATTGAAAAAATTGTAAGTCTCAAAGACACTCCTTTCAAGCTTGGCTAGCAAGCCAATTTGCAATCTTCTCACTATGCCCTAGAAGAGCTAATTCAAATGCCATTATTAGTCCTACACTTCTACAGTAAGTACACAAACAAATTCTCCATTTCATTCAATGATTAAGTCAGTTTTGCTTGACAAGATCAATTTCCTGTAAGACAATTATAAATTAAATTGTTTGCTTCCTGTAACAGGTTTTCCAAGAGTTTGTCTTGTTTGATATTAGTGGTTATTCCTGTCATCCTCTTTGCCTTTTGTGACTTTGGCACAACACTCTAGCAATATTTTAGCACTTCCTTAGAGTTCCAGATTTATTTTAAGGATCATGGAAAGACCAGAGATTGTCCACTAGTTTTAAAATTTGACCATCACTTCTAAGTGTTGATTAACAGCTTGTTTAGCTCTTATTGTGAAGACTTCCGCATCTGTCAAATTGTCCTGCATCTTCCCAAAAGTAAAATAGAAATATTTATTGAACACTTCAGTCTGAATGTTAGTTGTTGCTGTTATTATTATTATTAGCATTTCCATCTGATAATGAATAAAAGATCTATCTTTTCAGTATGCTTAAAACACTTGGGGTTTTGTGTTTTGCTCTGCCAACATATGCTTTTGCCAATGTACTTATTATCCTTTCCCACTTCTATATACCTCGTAACTTCTAATTTACTTTGATTTCCATTGTCTCTTTTCCTCACTATTTATTATTGATGTATCTCGTTACGTGAAGAAGACATCTAGGCTAAGTTTCTGAGACTTACACTATTTCCTGAATAAATGGCATCAGAAACAGCTGGTAACTAGTTACAGGGAGATAATTTGGGAAATACTGCTATTAGCACTTTATTTTATTCCAAAAATTATGAACACACTTCTGTCTTGATCTCAGTTTATGAAGAATTTTTTCAAATTTGTCCCATGATGAAAGTGGTGCATTTTCCAATCTGCATGAAGCTGAGAGGGATGCAGACAGATTCTCTTCTGCCATCTTATGCCAGATGCCCAGGAGAGAGGTCTGTAAACACAATCTTTCCCCCACCAAAAAATAGTCTGAGCCCTTGAAAAAAAGAAGGAAGAACTGGTGAAAGTGGCCAGCACGGCTGACAATTTCTGTAGCCAGTGATGCAAAATGGCTAATGCGATTAATCTTGTCTAAGTCACCTTTACCTGCTCTGGTCCTCTATTTGCAGTGAGATACAGATAAAGTTTAATTCCTGAAGCTGTAATGGAGTGCTTTTTCATCACTGTATCCTGCCTGATAAAGAAGACAGCATGTGAATATGCAAGGGAATGACTTTAAAGTTGATTTCCATAATAAGGTATTTAAATAAAATTTCGCTTGGAGACTACCTGCACCAATCTAATCAAAAATGTTGTAACCAGTTTATTCTCTAATGTGACAGCTGTGATTATTATTTTCCCTAAACTACCAGTTTCAATTAGTCACTTGGTTTGTTCCATTTTGCGTAAGACAAATAATAAAGTAAGTTATCCTTATGTTATTCTTACGTTATAAAGATTAAAACAATGAAATTTAGTAAAGTTTCTGCTATCTACATAATTGAGCTAGTTCCCACAAGACCTGTTCAAACCCTGCTGAGGATCTGAAGCTCACAGCAGTGGGAGGCAGAAATGCCTATCATCCCATTGCTCTGGCATCCACCTTCAAGAAGTAACCATCACTACAAAAGTTACACCCCTGTCTCAAGCAGGAGATCCCAGTCAAACTTCATACACATATAAAGACACAAGCTTTTCACTGACAATTTTTTTTCTATGGTTTGTATAAAAAATGTTTTTTCTCCAGAAACATGATTCCTTATAACAAGTGTGTTGCAAACAGTTTTCAGTTTAGTCTATATGCTTTGATAAAGACTTGCATAACCTCTCCTGGTATTATTTCTTTTAAAGGCTAAATCACCCAAGCATTTGCTAAGAATTTTATATCAAAACCTTCCAGTGGAATATATAACTCAGGATTTCAGTTTCTTTCTTGTTCTTTGCATCTGCAACATTTTGTAACATCTTGGATCGATTTCTAGTTCCAGAGTGCAGCATATTTCAAACCAGACCCCTCCTGAATTGTTTTGAAAAGTATTATTTGCTAATCATGGTGACAAAAATAATGCCACCATAATAGTGCACCTCGGCATTAAAAATTGAAGACCAGGAATGTAAATTCAAAGAGCATGTGTATTATTGCTCTCATGTCATGTAATTTGATCTACTGAAAGCAATGATATGCTGCTCTAAAGTGTAATCAAGAATAGTGCAATTCAGTCAGGCAATACTCTCCTCAGGCTGATTCTATCTATAATGCCCTACCACTTATTTAAAAAAAAATCTTTCCAAAGTGGTACTAATTGCTGAACATTTTGAGCTCTTTTGGAAGTTATATAAGAGAGCGTCAGGCTAAAATGACTTAGTCTTCGTTTGTCATGATAATGAAGTGGTAGAACATTGCTTTAAATTTGCCTCATCTTAGGTGCACATTGTATAATGATAACTTATCCTGATAGCCACTATTCGTCATGCAATCAAGTTGCTATTGCAGTGATTATTTGATTGAAAAATATGAAAATATATATTCATAATGATATTTTGTGATGAAATCAAATGACATCAGTTTTAGGTGAAGCATGTGAAAGAAAATCAGGTAGTAATTTCTTTTGTAAAAACAGTGGTTTTAGTTCATGGGAAATATTTTACAGAAGATGTCTGTGTGTGTCTTGATAAACATGGGTTTGCAAGTGATCTGAGGATATTGAAGTTTTAGAATCATGCCATGTCCTGAAAATAAATATGCACATTTATATCAGTATTTAATTGTGAGCAGTCAGGGTAAAAATGTTTTGATTCAATGCTGTAATTGGTTGTGGGTGAATCTCTTGCTAGGCAAAAAAATATTATTATTCTTATTCAACTATTTTTATACAGAATCGTCTTTTTACTGTTGTCTGGTCATCACTTATGTTAACTAGTGTTTGGATTTTTTTTAGTTTTGTTTAAATAAGGAACCATGTAAATTGATTGATTAACAGTTAATTAAAAACATTTAAAAAAAACCCATATTCCTCCACCTTCTATGTACTTGAAATGCACCTGTGTCTTATTCCAGAAAAGCATCTGATGTTAGTATTTTTCTGATTTACTTGGTCTAAGGGATATAAACCAAAGGAAAAGGGGTATGGATCTCAGCTTCTTTATTTCCCAGACATCATATAATTTTATTTTTAATATCTAACAAATTCAAAGTCGAGGTTATGACTGGATAACTACTTTTTGCATGCTTCCTGCATATGCTGGTTGCATGTATTGCATACATTACATGCAAAGATAGAATTATATTCTGTATAGTCACCAAGAATTGTATTTATGTATGTGCATATGTGGGAATAGTCCAGTACAGATACATACACAAATATATAAATGTGCATAGGTACAGACAGTCATACCTTTGCCTTGTAGGACATGAATGATCACTTTCATTAGGAGGTCAGGCAAACATCTTAGCATTTCACTGTATAGGGCACAAATACTAGCAAATGAAAACCAGGCAATTCAAAACCAAGCCGTGCTTTAGCCCTGCATTCAATTATGCCATTTCATTTAATCTGCTCTTGTGAAATTATCATTCCTGTATAAATAAGTCTGTATACCACAGAATATGTTAGGAGACTATGGATTAAGGCAAGTGTCATTCTGAAGAGTACCAAGATGATGCTACCAGCAGCCTAAAGGAAGCAATTCTTCCTAAATAAAAAGCTGTTCTGACATTCCTTGGCTGACCACACACAATTTGAAACATGCCTTGGAAAGAATATATTGCTGGAGGGAAGGAAAACTATTAAATAATTACAATATATATTAGCAAACCATCTCTGTGTTTTATGTTCATATAAAGTGCGAGGGTCAGACTGAAGAGTGTCTAGATTTTGAAAAAGTGACAGCAGTGCTGACACTTGGACGCTCCTGGGTTTTCACTTATTCTGTAATAAATCACCTTCCCCATTAAAAAGAAGCCTTTAGGACTGCCACACCTGTAAATTCACTGTAGGCAATAAAATCAAATCATTTATCTTCCCACACAGATAAAAAATCCAATTAGGACCAATCAGACTGAGGTGCCGCATTAAAAATGGTCCAATTTTACCTTGGATCATCACAAATGTGTATGCATTTAAGATGCCAGGAAGCAAAAAGGAGATATTAAAAGGCAACTGTTGGAATACACCTACACTGAAACTACAAGGTGTATTATGACTTTATGTGTATTTCGACTTCATGTTTATTTTATCATCTCATTATCACTGGGGCCTGCTCTTATTTAATATGATTCCTTTTCCTGTTCCTCTTTTCTTGGGCAGACAAATAAGTCTATTATAAGGTGTACACTGAGGATTCTTAGGGTAGTCCGTGCTTGTCCTCTAAGGTACCACCTTGTTTTCCCTCTAGAAAAAAAATATCTCAGAAAGACTTACGAAATGGATTTTAACTAGCTCTTCTGCCTTTTCCACATGCATAACTGGATTAATTTCTAACCTTAGATCTTTGAAAATTAGGCATAAAATACACATTTTTTCTGAAATTGGAAATACATTATGAAATACAAGCATGAAAGTATCAATAGTTGAAAATCAGTATATATATTTACTAGTTTTCCTATATTTATAGACTTCAAGAAAGTTAGACTGTTTTCTTTTGACAGTATTCTGTATACTCATCATTTGGATTTATATTACATATGTAAGCACCACAATATGCAATATTGCACTTTTCAGTTTTATCTTTCACTAATGTCATTTTTAACCAAGTAGCTTTCTTTTATCATACACCTAGAAATCTTGGAAATTCTTCACTTCAGTTTGTAAGTTCTCCACTTACACCCTGGAAAATTGAATGAAAAGTGACCCTTTGGCCTGCTGACATACAATCCCCTGTGATTTCAAACAACCATGCACCAAAGCAACTTTCTTTAGTGGATTAAAATTGAAATTTTCGCCCAAGTTTGTATTCCAAAATGACACTCTTCTGTAGGTTAGAGATTTAGGCGTGGATATTTTCCATCTGATTATTTTTCTCCCAACACTCTTTTATTTCAACTAAGTCCTTTCAGTGTGTTTACCCTCCTGTCTGCTTGCCTCAGATTGCTTCTTCAGATTATTTTAGCCTCTTTTTGTAAGGCAATCTCTCCATGTCTTCTCTGAGTTTAGGTAATTCATATTTATTGCTGTAATTAAAATTTTCTTGTAAATGAAGGACTAATGCTCTGCAGAATGTTGTGCATTGTCACTAAAGCTTTGAGTGATGGGGTTGTACTTCCTTTGCTCTGTTCATTCTGTCGCTTCTTGTGTTGCTACATGACATTGTCAGCTATTATCTGATGAGACTTTCTCCTCTTCTGTCATCTTCATTAAACTTATATTTTAGACATCAGTGAGACTCCTGCGACCCCATGCTTCGCACAGTCATTTTACCATATCCTAATTCACCCCTTTCAGAGTCTCTAGTGCTTGTTCTTTTCTGGAATGGGAAGTTAAAAATGCATTCTGCTAGATCAATAGCTTAGGTGTTAACACAGAGACTCCTAGGTCAGTCCTTCTTCCAGTGTGTTTATGTGTTTTAGCTGTATCTTCCACTGTCCTTTTGAAGCGTGTGGTATCTGTTGTTGAATTCTGCAAAGAGACATTTGAGGTGGCATTCCCATTGCAATTCCAGTAAATAAGAAGATGTGTCAGAGGCCATGACTGGGATTATGGACTATAATTTGCTAATTAGGTTGTTTTGCACTGCCAGTTCTAGGGGACTTCTGAGGGACTACCAAATCTTTGGATCAGAAAAGATTATTATTGATGAAAAGAGCACATACTGCTTTAGGGGTCTCCAGAAATAGGTAGTGAATGACCTCTGTTTAAAGGGTTTCAGATTTGTGCCTCTATTCTACTAAATTGTCACTGTAGATATTTTGATATAGTCTGCTTTGGATTTCAGCCTTACAATTCCCTGTCTCAGTTCTCAATTCTTTAGAGACTGAAGACCCTCCTATACATAAAAAAGTGGTTATGGAGATAAATTAATTCCTGGCCATGTAATACTTAAAAATGATAAAAGATGTAGAAAACCCTTTAGAGCCAAAAGAAAACAGGAACAATTTTCTTGCTCCTCTCCCTGTTGTTTCTGAACATTAAGTCAGTCAGGCATTTTCCCAGCAGTGTGTTTGGATCTCCATTTCCCATCTACTTCAGGCAAAGTCAGCATCATTTTGATTTGTATTTAATGGCTCATTGCTCACTAATCTAAATTCTTACCTGATATTTTAATTTTAATAGTGACTTGACTCAGCTACAATGAAGTTAGGGAAGAGAAAAAGGTCTACTCGGGCCCCACTCCCAGTGCAAGTGTGAGGTAAATGCCTCACGTGTTTTTCAGTGTGCCTGAAAACACACCAATGGGTTGATTCTCAACAACTGCTGAGACTCTTTACTCATGACAAGTTAAGAAACTGTCTTTTAGGGCACTAAGAATGTTTCCTCTTGATATTCAGTCTAAAATATCAGCACAGACACCTCTTCAATGAAACTTTATGTAAGCATGAAATAAAGTCAGTACTTTAAGGCCGTGTGGATACACAACACTTGGCAGAATTTGCACAATGCTGAGACCTGTTGCTACATGGAGTGCTTTACAAACTTCAAGAGCCAATCACAGCCATGTTGGTGTTGTTTGGTATATCTCTAAGAATATAAATTATCTGGCTATCATTTAGCATGTGATATTAGTATTATTAAATATGCAGATATATTAATATTTCACTGCATCATTTAGTTGGATGTTTAAAAAAAGATTTTATGAATTTATTATTTAAATGAGATAAAGGATTATGTGGTTCTTTATGCAGAAAATATATCTCATCTCTCTTACTTTATTATCTCATTTGGTTTTAGATGAAGGATGTCAGATTGCATAATGAGGGAATAAGATCTCATTTTCACCCAGGCTGCTCAAACTTAATGCAAGAGTTTCAAGCTCCAGTGTTCTTCTAAGTAATAAGACTCTTTATGTCATACTTGTTTGTATGTGAAATGTGGAGTAGTGCATTGTGAAGCTTCTATTTCCAAGGTGCTCAACTGCCTGTGACATTATTAATTGAAAAGACTACAGTATATTATGGCTTTCTGGGTTACAGTTTCTTCTTCTCTTTAATATGCACAGGATTGTTTCTTCAGGGCTTTTGGAAGAGACAAAACCATGTGGTCAAAGAATATCTAGCAAGGATGCACCAGTGATATTCTCCTATGTACAAGATGTGTTATTCAATTGCTTTCTAACAACCTAACTCAAAGTCAGGATGGATTTCAGAGGTAAAACAGAGTCCAAGCATTTTTTAACATATCACTTGATTTAAATCTTCTGTACACCACCTGTCTATGGTGATCATCTTCCATTAGAATTGTCAACCCTGGGCTCTTCAGGCATTTTCTTGGAGCACCTAACTATTTTTGTTGGCAAGCATGTGTGGCTTGCTTTGAAATGCTCAGACTGTGTCTGGTGATTCATAAACCAATGGTGGCTGGATTCATTTGAGTGTTTAAGTCTAATGAAATGATATGAAATTATCTAGGTCTAATGAAGCATAAGCCATCAGCTAAAACCTGGAATAGGGCCAAGACATTGGTTCTGATTTTCTTGCTTTACTTGCTGGGTCAGGGCTGACAAGGTCAAACCTCACATGCACAGCTAAGTGAAAATTAAAATAGTGCTGCTTACAATAATTTCTGGTGACATGTTTAAGAATTTTAAATTGCCCTAGGAACATGAGGCCAGATATTTAAAGTCCATTCAGCCACAATTCATGGAATTTTAATTGGTGTAACAGTCACAGTGGGTCATAGACATAGAAAAATAATTTCTGAAATGCAAGATCAGTAGAACAGCATATATTTGACACTTATGGGAAAGTCAGTCTTTCATATTTATTCCTTCCCCCAACCTGAGGGTGCAGAAAAGCCAGTTAGGGTTTCCATAGGCATTATGGAATTTTTTGGGACCCTCAGGAAGCAGAAAATATGCAGAACTCTGCTGCTGTTCAGTACTAATGTGAGAGCAGAATTGCCGAGAGTTCACAGGATAAATAAAGATCTATCAAGAAACTATAATTTATTGCTTAACAGAGAAACTGGCAGAGTTTGGTCCAAGAAATCAGCAGAAATTATTCCTTAATTTTTCACTATGATCTAGGGTGTTGTGAATATTCAGCTGACTGACCATATTCAATTAAGAGTGAAATTCCTGAATTAATTTATTTTGCTGATTGCAGAGAACATTTCATTTCTTATCTGTGAGAAGGTTTGAGAGTTCTTCACACTTATTCTCTCAATTTATCATTTTGACTTTTGCACTGCCAATTCTATATTTTATGGTGAAGATACCAAGCAACAACAACTTGCCCTGACTAGAGCACTGCCCACTTTGTAAACTTGAGCCACTGGCCTCCTGTTCAGCAGTGAGTCCAAGACCTGGAGTCAGATCTCCAGAGAAAACTGTAATAAAATACAATTATATGTAAAAGTTAGTACTATGCTTAAAACTGAATTTTCTAAAATTAGGAAACAAATTATTAGTTCAGATGGCAATCAAACAGAAGACATAAATAATCTAAAGGCATATCATCATTGCACATCACATTTATTGGATTATTCTGCCTACAATAGATCTCCAGATGGTTCCCATACTGATATTTAATAGCTAATTTAAATGTCAGAGAGAAACTTCAAAATAACCTGATGAAATCACTCAAGACAAAATCTGGCTAGCTGATACATACAACATTTGTCATTCCAATATGGACCTTTATTGCTACTGTTGTATTACCTTCAGATATTGGGTTTTTAATGGCATGTAAAGAAACTTCAGTAAACATTACTCAATTATTGAAGACTAATTATTTTATGAGTGGTTTTTGTGAAGGGGGATTATTTTCTTAGAGAGTCTGAGATTGAAATATGAGTGATTTTACTTTCTTGAAAGTAATGTGATGCATACTCCAGAATTATCTGATCCAACCTTTCTGCAGGTGTCTGTTAAATGTCTTTGTACACATTCCTGAGACAGAATAAAACTAAGTCTGAAGATATTAGCTCAACATTTAGGTATACATACATAAGTAAAATGATCCTTATAAAACAGAAATGCCAAAATGAATAACTGGAGAATAGGATTTCCTATTCTAAACACCTAACAGTTGTCATTGATACTGCTAATGAAATTGCAGAATTTCTTATTGAACCCATAGTTCTGTAATGTTCTATACAGTCTATTATTTCATTAGCAAAGGATGACCCTGGGTACCCTTTGCATTTCCTGGCCACAAGGGCACTGCTGTTTCATGGACAGCTTATTTTCCACCAGGACCCCCAGGTCCTTCTCCTCAGAGCAACTTCTCAGCAGGTCAGTTCCTGGCCTGTACTGCTGTGTGGGATTATTCTTCCCCAGGTACAGGAGCCTGCATTTGTCTTTGTTGAATATCAAAAGGTACTACTCTGCCAATCCCTCCAGCCTGTCAAGGCCTCTCTGAAGGGCTGCACAGCACTCTGGGGCATCGGCCACTCATCTCAGCTTTGTGTCATCAGTGAACTCCTTGCTGAGGAGGTGTCTACCTTTTCATCCAAGTAACTGGTGAACAAGTCAAAGAACACTGAGACCAGTATGGGACTTTGGGGGACACCTCCAGTGAGAGGCCTTCAACTCTATCTTCATGTAAAAGACCCTAAGGCAGATTTTTTGTTTACATGTCCAAAGCTCTTCATGTGGAGAAAACTTTGGACATTCTTAGTTTTACATCTGGTTATCTCTATAAAATTCATATAAACAGGATTTGTACAGAGGATTGAGTAACAACTTGATTAGTATTAGGGGAATGTTTTATTTATGCTGTTGATCTAAATAAGTCTACTCTTTATGTAAGCAGCATATGCAAAAGACAAGCTTCCAATTGTGTTTAGATTTCCAGGATAGAAAACTCTGCCCCTGCAGCAAGATAATATCCAGATTTTTCTCCTTAAGCTTGCCTAAAATATACTTATACATTCATTGAAAGAGGACATAGGGAATACGAGACAGCTGTGAAAATGGCTGAACTGAAATGGCTTTGACCATTACAAAAACTAGCATAACAGAAAATTGGAATAGAACACATGTAGTGTAAACAATCATAAGTCTGTAGCACATCTACTGAAGTAATATGGTGTAAGAATCTATTTCAAAACCCTCTTTATTCCCTTACAATTCTGTTTATATTTTATTTTCTTAATCCTTTTTGAAATTGGTCTACATTCTAAGCATTATCAACACTGCTTAGAATTTCACACCATTTATTTAAGTAGGAATTTGACATCTATTTTCATAGGCTAAAAGCAGGCATTCAAAAGTCTTTTAAAATTCAAGCTGGTCAGTTGGGCTGGATAAAATTAAGTCCAGATAGGTTTGGATTATTTCCCACTGCCATTTCATGAGAAGATTTGACCAGAACATATGAAAACTTCTGTCACAGAAAGAGAATAAACACATCTTTCCAGTGTTTATATATTAGCTTTGTGTTCAAATTTCAGTCATAAAGTAAAAATAGATTTTGTATAAATAGTATTATTCCTTCTTTGTTTCAAGCTTTTATTTCTATGTAATTTTAAAATTTTCTCTATGAACTTCCAACCTTCTTTTCCATCATCAAGTTGATCAAGTTGTTCCTTTATCTACTTAACCCCTCATCAAATAGAGAAGTTCTTTCTACAAATTCAAGGCAATTTGCTTTCTCTATCTTGCTCTCTTTCTAATTCTTTTCTACCTTTCTCTAGTAAATGAATAATGTAATACCATCATATTAGTATTCATGCACATCCTCATCATTTAGTGATGACAGTAAATCAAAGCTGAAAACACATCTGTTTACAGAGAAATTTCCATATTTCATATATTGTATGCAAATTCTATGCAACTTTTGTTATTTCCTTGAAGGCAGAATGTTCATTCTTCTGACACAGTTAATTACTTCTGCATCCAAGTTTGACTTGCTGATGAGATATATTTATGGTTTTCAATACTGCATTTGGAGTCTTCTCCAAACCATGCAGTTCATGAACTTAACATACTGAATTCAAACTACTGGCAATGGCCTCATCTGTAAAGACCCCATCATTTTAAGCATGGTAAGTTAAGACAAAAGGAAAAGTGCATTACTGTAAGCATGAGAATAGTGAAAAGTTAAACAAAAATGTCTGATCTATTTTCATTGTATCTTAGTTAAATTATTGTGAGTGCTTTGGCTTGTGCTTTTTAATTAATTATTTTTAGATGCATTCAAGAAGAAAATGTTCTTTCATCAGACATTTAAATGCAAACCTACTTTCTCGGGTTGAATGATAAAATATAATGCCAGTAGTATTTTCTTTGCTAATAAAAGAAATTCTCATTTCTTCATCATTTCATTGAATAGACTTCCACTGCATTAGAGCAAATTAAATTATATATACGTAACATAGGATGATTATTTGAAATTTCTTCTGTGCCTTATAGCTTATGTACCTTTGAAGGATGTAAGTACACACCAATCTATGGCATAAGGAATAAGCGGTTTTATCTAGACACTTCTATGGCAAGAAGTGTTCTCTTTCACATATTTTACTGATATTCTGATATCACATAAAGAAATCATAATTGAGCACCTGAAAAAGTTAAGATAAAAGATACGCATTTCCAACAATATTGGCTATCTACCAAAGTATAGCAATAAAAGCAGCAATCAGCTCCCCAGAAGAACTTTAACGGTTTTAATGTAATATAATATTTGCATGCTGTGGACTATTGGGAAATGCTTCCATAATTGACTGCTTTAGAGACAAAGGCAGCAAACACAGTTTTAATTGGAAAAGTGCGTTAATTCAAAAAAGAGTTCCAACAAACCTCCTAATAATTTCTGGCTGCTTGTTGAGTCAAACAATGTTATCGGGGCCATCTGCAGTGTTCCTCTGATGATTATAATTATGTTAATAGTTTAGTGAGTGCATGACTTGATATTAGGGACTCCTTCCTTCAGAGCTGCGAATTCTGCAAATCTATTTACTTATAAAGAAGTGAAAAAATGCATTCTTCTCTACTGTATTTCCTAAATAAATATCCACAATTTTTTTAAGGTCAGTGTCAAGTTTGTCACATTATGTAACAAAGTAGTAAACCTGATTTAGTAATTAATGAATTCTCAAGAAAGTGATGAGCAGCAGAAGAATGACTGTGGTTCCTTCAAAATTGTGATGGCATCAGATTTGTCTTGCTATGTTGTCTGCCTTTGCTTATCTTCATTGTAAATCAGGCTATTTGAACTCCTCTCTTTTATGCATATTGGAATTCCTGGAGGAAAATTCATAGCTGGAGTATGTGCATCTATTAGAGAAGCTTCTCTTTAGAAGCTGATGTATTTGAGGACATGATATTGTTTTGACTGTAGGTTTAATGCTTATTCTTTAATGTTTATGGTCTAATGTTTATGGTTATGGAAGGTCTAAATTATGATTTGTCAGCATAATTAGACATCCATCCATTAAAAGAATTACCTCATTCTATTGTCGTTGCTATTTTTTTAAACCAGCTTCTTTGCCCATAATTTTCTCACTGCTATTATGCAGCAAAAGACTGCAACAGTGCATCAGAAAAAGATACCCTGTGGGCACATGTGCTTCTGTATTTCTGACAATGAAGGTATCAAGTGAATGTGAGCTGACTTTGCATGCACTTGATAGCAGTAAAATCACTAACCAAAAAGTATGAACATTTTGAATTGCCGAGTGAACTATTCCTCTTCATGTCTTTCAGAAAATTTAACCATTTTCAGAAACAAAATCCAGATCCATTCCTGTATCTTAGCTTTTCCTCAGTTTTCAATCTTCTTGCATGGGACAAAGTCATTCATTGAAACAAAACACCAAGAAATAAACAGCCACTTTTTCTTATTGTGTTCATCCTGAATCAAGCACGTGTTGAATCTTGGTAAAAAAATAATGTATCAATGCTATAAAAATATCCATACAACTAACACCTTTTCTCATCCCACAACTGTTTCCACCATTGCTATATTTCATTAAAGAAAACAATATATGAACTAAAAAGCTCTTGAAAAACTAAAGAAAACAATATCATACATACAACATATTTGAAAAAAGGGAGCTACAAAAAATTAAGATATAATAAAGGATCTTTTTTGACAGAAACAGATACCATGGTGAATTGTCAGTTTGAATAACTAAAAGAGAAAAAATAATTTCTGCAATTCAAAGTATAGAACTATGTTAGTAAAAGTTTAAGGAGATGAATTAAGACTTTATTTTATTTTAAAAATCATTATATACCGCCAAAGTTCTAATAATAATAAGTGTACTCAGGAAACCCTTAAAAATCTGAAATCACCTGCATTATATCTACAATCACATAGTTCTGTATATTATGCATGAAATGGAGACAATTGCACTGTTAGTCAAAGCAGGTGGGCAGAGCCATTTAAAACCACTTGGCCCTTCTGCTTGGATGATTATGAGTTTTAAGTGTTGAGTTAAAGCTTGTTCACACTGTGTATGAAACAGTTCCTCATTACTGGAAATGAAACATGAGCTATTTCGTGTTACCAGCTAAAGCAAAAACCATAATCTAAAGTGCTGGTACTATGGCACCACTCAAAACTCAGACAAAAAAAATTACACATGCACCAACAAGGCAGCTGGCCGCCCCTTGCTTGATGGAGGACCCCATTTTGAGTCCTGTATTCAGCTCTGGGGTTCCCAGGGTAAGAAGTGTGTGGACCTGTTACAAGTCCAAAAGAGGAGCACAAAGATGATCAGAGATGGAGCAGCTCTCCTGTGGAGAGAGGCTGAGAAGGCTGGGATTCAGCTGGAGGGGAGACCTCAGAGCAGCCTTGCTGTACCTAAAGGGAGCCTAGAAACAAGGTGAAGAGGGAGTTTATATGAAAGCCTGTAGTGATAGGCTTTAAATGAAGGAAAGCAGGTTTAGATTAGGTATTATAAAGACATTTTTGGTGTTATAGATGCCCCATTTCTGTAAGAGTTGGATGTGGCTTTAAGCAATCTGGTCCAATGGAATGTTTCCCTGCCCATAGAAGGTGGATTGGAACTAGATGATCTTTAAGGTCCTTTCCAAACCAAACCATTCTATAATACAATTACTGTTTTTGTATCTGAGAGAAAAACTTTGGATATGATAGTGAAAATCAAAACCACAGTAAGAACAAATAATTTGGGAATAAATTGGGAACATAGACCTGAGAGAAACTGGTAGAAAGGTTTTAAATAAAGTTCTGGATGAAGGGGTATTGCATGGGGTGTTCACAAACCTTCCTTCTGTATTCACTTGTAATGTATTCAGAGAACAAAAGTTTCTTATTTTTTTTAGAAATATGAAGGAATGGATCAAAAATTACAGTTATCAATACCATTTTAGTGGCATCATTTGGGCTCCATAAAGCAATCCATCAGACTATAAGATTTGCCTTTATAAATGTTACTTGAAAGGTCTGAAGGTATGAAGAAGAACCAAGATAAATTAAAAAAAAAACAAACAACCAAGCCCAAAAAATCCCAAGATGCATGAAGCTGGACTACTTAATCCATAAAGATTTTATAATATTTCAGAAAACATTGTTCTCTGACAATATTCTCATTTTTGCCTTTGAATTTTCATCTGTGTTCTAAGTTCATCTGATATTTTCCTGGGTAGAAAATCTGAGGATGGTGGTAATGGAATAGTAATTATTAGTGTGATAAAAGTGAGTTTTGCTCAACCTTAAGGAGTATTAACTATCTTCACTGACCTAATAAAAATCTCATTTATCTAAGCAGATCATTCTGAAAACATTATCAGTTGTTGTAACAAAAAGTTTTGTAGACAGGTGGGAGAAATTTCAGACTCGCATTCCTGCCATAGTTACACAGCTATATTTACATTCAAGAAGAAAACAATCGTAACAGATACTAAAAGAAAAAGGAATAGTATAATTTATATAAACTTAGATGAAAATATTGAAATTGAATGCCTGAAAGAAAAATATGAACAGAGGCAGAAGAATCAGAATGATAAAATATTTTTTATCCCAGTTAAATACTGTACTAAGGAACCATGGGTTGATGCTCCCTATGGCAAAAGCACGTTTAGGCTTTGCAACCAGGATCAGAATTGTGCTCTGGCTTAATAAAGCAGTTAAGCATAGGAATACACTGTAATATTATACTTGTGAATAGTCCTGGTGACTTCTGAAGGTCTTGATTCAAAGTTTTTTGAAATCATTGATAAAAGTTCCTTTGGCTGCATGGACTTTAAAGCCTAAGTATTGACTGAAGAGGTAGAGGATGCTACCTGCATTCTGCCACATGTATTTATGCTGCCTTTCCTGTTCCTCTTAAAAAACCCCTAAATTTTATAGAAAGATAAAATTGAATATGTTCTTATAGTCAGATCAACCAGGGTTTAATTTCTTTTTCTTGTTTTTACTTTCACTTCATTTCCCAGTAAAATAAAGTGAGTTATTTGATATCTAAAACAAATAAATCTTCTATATCTGGAGATTAATGATCCTGGGAAAAATTATTATTATAATGTAGGCTATATGACTTTGACAATGAAATATGTAAAATTTTAGCACTTCCGGCAAGGAAATGGATTTAATATTCTTAAATGCTTAGGAAGGTTAAGAAATGAAATGCAAATGTGTTTCTCTATTAAGCCAGTACATTTCCGTCTAAACTGATATGAAAAAGCCAGCAAAGTGGGATCTCTTCAGATTCACACAATACATAATACGAAAAACAGCATTCCCAGCACATTCGTTCTTTCTTTTCCAGCTCATTTACTTTTCATCTCTAAGCCTATTTGGAGCTTCTATTACACAGTGAATGATTTTCCAATTTATGCCACATTCACTCATATTTTACTTACTGTCAGTAATTAAAAGAACACTTCTTTTGTCTTTAAAGTTAATTTTTATTGTCATAATTAAGGTTATGTCTTAATCCTGCTGAATTTTATGGGAATTTTAGTTCTGTGGTTGGGATAGGAGTTTGCTCAGCCTTCTTGGCATTACGCTGGGACAGAAAGACCTTTATTTACTAAAATATATATAGAAAGATCCTTTAACACTATGCACTTAATCCGCATCTTCTGTTTTGATCTGAAAGCCTGTCCAGGTGGTAGGACTTGTTCCACTAGCAGCCTTAACTTTGAATAAAGTTTGCACTCAGGAGCAAATCTGGGAATCCAAGAGATTCCATGTTACTCCATGTGAGTATGCATGGAGACGATTGCTGGTAAACACCTGCTCCGTCCTCCGTGAGCCTCATGTTTGCCAAATCTCGTATCCCGAGCATAACTTTGATGTGCTTGCTCCTCATATTGGGTATTCCTGTGGATAGCCCTATTTATATTTAAAGTGGCATAGGAGCTGTTGCTATGCTTTACATGTTCTTTTTTCATGTTTTCCATCACTTTCTCTTTTTTTTGGTGTTCTGGTACCAGACCTGGATAAAATCGTGGAGTAAGTATAGGCTTTAAGGTGACTGCTTGCCCATGCAAAGCTGAAAATCCTGGAAGCTCCCTTCATTTCCAATGTATGAAAAAGGAATATTGCACTTCCTCTGCCACCAGTTTTCATACAGATTTAAGAAAACAAGAATAGAGGATTAGTTTTTTTCTTGAAGACGCAGCTGTGCCACAGTCTGCTGGCCCTGTTTTTCTACCTCCCATCCTCAGTGGGATTTAAGGTAGTCCAGCTTAACAAAAATCCCAATTATTTTTTCAAAAGTGAGCCAAATCAAAGATCAGCTGGTGTTGTGGTGCTAGCAAACTCTTTGGATAAAGGCCCATTTATCTCATTTTGGAGATGTGTATATTTTTGTGGGGGTGACAGATTGGTTTTCATTTTGCTGCACAGTGCTTTCATTTTGTAGGTGCTTTTAGCTGTGAGTGACTGTGGGAGGCATGTAACAGTATTATTTAAAATTTCAGAAAGCAATTCTGCTAACAAATTAAATTAACTGCAGATTGTTGCACTGAGAATTCTGACATTGTGCCCTTTAGTTGTGGAACTGCTAGCAGGGATGTGTTGCCTAAGTAACCAGTTTTCATTTACTTGTTTGGACATTTGTATGGAACTTAGATGTAGCAACCCTAACCCAATCCATCTCATCCATTCTGGCACATTTCTGATATGTTCTATTTTTTGTTTCATGAGATTTTGTTCTAAGGCTGACTTTCCAGTCTTAACATTATTTTTCTGTGACTTTCCAGTTTTAGCTTTATTTTCTCCTGCACTTTGATTTTTAAAATCCCTTCTCCCTTTATTTGTTAAATCATTTCCACTCCTGTATCACTGAGTCTCTTCCAGAAATCCAGGTACTTCTAATAACACTGTCATTTGTTCTCAATTACATAAAAAGTCATTACTCAAAAGGGCATTAATAATGTCTTTCCAAGGCTCTTAAAGATGCATCTAAACATTAATAAATTCCATCGTTATAATAGCATTAGGAGCACAGAATTCAAGACAAAAACAAGTTGTTCTGGTCAACTGATCTGACTGTCCAGAACAATTTAAACCCGCTGTTGTCCATCCTTTTTTATATAGGAGTATTTAAGATTATGATTTCTTAAAAGTCACAACTTGGAAGTCAGAAACAGTTTCCAGACTCCTTATCCTAACCAACGGAGTGTATTTTCTCTCAAGAAACTCTGTGTCTATTAAGCCCTGGGAAACCAGTTCCATCAAATAAAACTAAATACAAAACTGAACTCTGGGGCCTGGTTGATGTTACCAGCAGGTTTTGACCTTATTTTATTCTCAAGAATTTCAGAGAAAATTTATTTCTACAGCTGTTGATTACACTGTCAGAAGATAATTTATTACCAGAAAGAAAGAGGAAATTTCTCACTTAAATTCCCATCTTCGAAACTTCGTAAGAGTTCATGTGGTGGAATGGATGATATCATACTGTGTTTGATGCAAACCACCACAGTTTTTACCTTCCTTCAAGATGAATAGTTTTTTGCTAATTGTTTTGTGTTGTGCTAGACCTTATAATTTCAAAATAAAGTTTGAGCTATTAAGAGGAAACCCAGTGTATTTCTCACCTGTGATTTTCTTCATGTTGGTGCCTTGCTCCTGTCACTTCCCTGAACATCTCTGGACAAACACCAAGCACTGCCATGAACTCTCTGAGTTTTCCTTAAAAAAACTTACTTTGCCACAATGCTGTCAGAGGCAAAAAGATAACGGGAAAAAATTTGCTTACTGCTTGTCATAAATTATCTTTTCCAGGCTAATAATGCTTAGAGCACACATTTCACACACTGTGTTGGATGGAAGGAGATATCAGAACCTGTGGGTACAGTGTTGTAGGCAGAGGATGTTTTCTTTGTCTGCCTCCAACCTGTCTTTCCAAGCTTTAGTTGCTATTATTCCCTCAGCATGGCCTGGTTTTCCTCTGGGGAAGGGTTATATCACAGACAGTGTAGTTGTCTTGTCAGTAATCCATTTGCTAGAGGGTTTGAGTGCAAGGGACAGCGTAACAAATCTCTGTCAATACTTCCTGCACCTGCATCCAGCCAGCTGCAGGACCTGCCTGTAGTCAGACATTCCTTTCTCTTTTCCTGCTGATCATTCTGCATTAGACTTTGAGTTGACCACTGACTTGAAGCTATTTATTCAAAACTTCTTAGTGTCTCAATTAGAAAGAAAGTCCCTAATTTTTCATGAGTCATTGGTTGATGGGATTACATATTCTCCATCCAGGCACAGTGCAGATATGCACTGGTAGATTTGTGCCACAAACTTGTATCTGCTTGCTTTCTTGGTACACATCTTCAGCCATTCCTGTGAACATTTCTTTTGTGCCACCAGGGCAGAAATTCATTAGTATCTGTCAGGTGCTGTTTGCTTGTATCCCACGGAAAAAGTCAGCCATGTCAAAACTGTCCATGGTTTATGTCACAGAAATTACTACAGCAAGAACTGGCACCTTGCTGGCAGCAGCCTCAGCAGAAGAGCAAAGCAACTGAAGAGCCATAAAGTCTGAAATAAATTGACAAAAATCTAAAGGAGTTCTGACATTTTAAATCTCCTGAGAATCTATTTCAGGGACATTGCTAACTTCTGGTTCACAGGTGTGAAGTGGCAATAGGTAAGGTGAATGCTCACCATCGTACTTGGTATATTCCGTTTAATTGGATGAGTGATGATACTATTTCTAACTTAGCAGAAAACTTCTGCTATTAAAACTTAATTTTGAGGCAAGCTTGTCTAAGTTTATATGTACAGAGAAATCTGAATTTCCTGGTTGTTTCATCTCAAATTTTGCATTTCTTCTTCTATGATCTCGTCATTGGAATTTTTTTAAAATGAATTGCCATAAATAACTGTTTCTCCTAATCTTACTAGAATATTGAAGATGGACTCTAGTGTATAGTCTGTATTTTCCAGGTATCCAGAAAATAAATAACTGCTTGTTATAAAGTAATTTCTATCTGCTTATGAAACATTACACTGGGCTTCTACCTCCTCCACAACTGTAAATTTACCTGATATTAAGTTATGCAACTATTCTTTGATAAGTTACTTCATTTCTACATAATTCATGCTAAAAAGGTAATTTTCTTGCAGTAATGGATGTCCAGAAATTTATTTATTGTCTTGAGAATTTTCTTTCCAAAATAGAATAGTAATAGGCAGTAAATCAATTAATATACATTTACCACTTATTGAAGATTAACTGTTTAGGGTACAGCTCTGACCACCTGCAATTACGATTTGATTTCTGATTTTTTGTCCTATGAAGGTTATGCTCAAATTGATTCAGTATGATCTGAAGTCCTCAGATATCCTTGGCTGCAGTCAGTGAGGTTTTTGACCTTATAAAGACAAGCAGAAGGCTCATTAATCAGTAGGTTTTTACTGGGAATAGGAACTTTCTGAGTCTCACTGATAGGTACTGCATCTTGAAGGTTTTGAAACTGTAGATTTGAAATTACGTGTCACTGGTGAAAAGCACTACTCACTTTCTACTGAAAGAGCTCACAGAATACGTCCAGATGGTATATATGGAAGTTGTCAAGGATAAAAGAGTCAAAATATTAAATTGTTTTCCATTCTTTTTCATAAGCCAGGATATAAGATATTTGATATACAATCACAGACTGTAGCCTTCATGTCAGTTTGACAGTGTAGATCTCAGGGTTCATTAGGGCTTGTCTTGCCCTGTTTGAGCTTGCTTAAACAATTTTCTACTGGCCAATTCATTGTAGCCCCATTCAGCATAAGCTCTGTGACAATTGCTGTGCAGCAAATGTCTGGAAAATGTATACACCCCCTCAACAAACAATTTACTTCAGCTGAGGATGAGAAAGATATTGGATAACTCTCATACTTCACTTGGGAACCAAGGAGAAGAAGAATGCTCTTGCAAGTGTGCTAAATTGGACCCAAATGAATCCTAGATCATAGATGAAGACTTTCTGAATTGTGTCCCTAAAAGAGCATAATTGTCTTTCTGGTGAAGACTTCAGATTGTTGATGACTTGACTCAATATGCCCCCATTTTTCTTGAGGGAGATTGAAGTTGCTGATGTGGAGATCCAGAGGACCATTGTAGAGATGAACACAGCAGGAAGATAAGAGTTAGACACTTGGAATGTCATGCATATCAACTGGATTAATGAGGATTTTCTTAGGTAACTTGGACTATTGAAACAGAACTTGAGCTGTTTAAAATTCTTAGGTCTATATGTGTTTCCCTATTACTCATAGAAAATTTTGAGTGTAACAGTTTTATATATTTCAGATCTAAGTTCTTTGATACTGAAATATGGCCACTGGAGTTGCTGAAACAATTTGCCTCTTTCCACTTTGGTGGGCATCTAAGAATTTATCCTTTGGGGCGAACTTTTGGTGTAACTTAGAAATTCTTAAGACTCAAATTTTTCTTGAATGTTTTGACAACATTCAGCCAAAATCTTCATTAGAATTGTTTGTTTGAGCTGCTGTTTATGTATTTGAAAAAAAATACAGATAGTAATTTGTTGACTCAGGTGAGTTGTCTTTCTAATGTGGTAAATACCCAGCTCACAGCAACTGTCTGGAATTTTAAATTGGTAAGGAAAAGCAATAAAAGTTTATTGCCATACTTGAAATAACCTGTCATTATCTATAAACACCACATTCATTTCAAACTTTGTAATTCCACAAAAACATTCAATAAGTCTGAAAAGGACTGAAAACTATTGCTGCTGATGGTAGGAGATACCTAACTGTGAAAAACAGCACCCATGTAAACTTTGAAAACAAACACGGGGTGATTCAAAATCTCAATCACACCTTTGCCAGCTGCAGTCTGAAAATGTGTGGTGCATCTCATGGAGGAGGGGATGAGATGAAAAAATACATCTTTTTATCTCAAATTTTGATACACTCAACTGCATTCAAAGCAACTCTGGAGGTAGTTTTGCTTGCTGCAGGAGGACAACCCCCTTGGTGGTGAACCCATTCCATGGCAGCTTCTCTGGCATTGGTAATCCAAGACAAGAAGGGTTTTCAAGAAAACAAACACTATTAAGTTTCTAGGAAGCTTGTAGATAGAACCATACTGGCTTTTTTCCTCTAGGAGAACAGTTGAAAGCTCATTACTTTTATGCAGGTGTAGGGGATCACTAGCTGATGAATCATGTAGGGATAAACAGCAGTCTGGGTACGAACTGTAGAAGAAGAATAGGAAATTGGGAAGATTCTGAAATCTGCATGGTAGACTAAGGTATTTAAGTTTGGGGCTGTGAATGGGATTTACTTGTTTTATTTGTTCCTTGATTTGTTGTTTGATTGGTTTTCTTTCTGTGACTGGGGAGAATAATGTGTTTACTTCAATCACCTGGGACTTGTCTAGCCTGCCAGCTACACCCCCTTTCCTAGAAGTGGCTGGGAGGCCTAGGGTTATTGTGTGTGATTGGGAGGTGGAAATAGTGGTATGGGGTGTTTCTGCTTCATTCCCTATCTGGAGTGATTCTAGAAATGTCATTTGGAGCAGCTTCAGTGTCCCTCTGAGCTACACTTACAGCTGATGCTTTATGAGAGTTTTTACAGTATTGAAAAATGTCCATGTTAGTGGCAGCCAACTCGGGAAGGACATAAGAAGGTTTGTTTGTTTATTTGTTCTGTTTGTTCATTTCTTCGCTTATCCCATTGATCTCTTACTGTAAACAAAGTCACCCAAAGTACAAGGCAACATTAACAAGTTGTTAAAAGCTGCAAGGAAAGTTCTAACATTTTGGAGATCTATGAGAATGTACTGCATTTCACATTAACTCAATAATGCATTTAGACTGAGTTTCATATTAATTTATCTTAGATTTAAGGATTAAATTAATCTCTAGATCTAAACAATTTTTTTTTGTAATGACAGACTGAAAAATAGTCAAGAAATTAATAACAGTGATAGAATATTTCCTACAGTTCCTTGAACTGTGAAACTGCTCTAAGTAACACATAGCTCCAACTGAAAAGTGATTACTCTAAATAAAATTTTTAATATGTCTGGGTTAATTTAAGAAGTATAACTAGGCATTTAAGACTTAGGATAAAGCTGCTTTATTGAGGCAGCACACAGTTATCCTATAACTCTTTTTTTGTATTTACAAGTGAAGCATGCACTCTGAAGTTTTACACAATTTCATTTTAAGTGCTAAGCTTCTACCATTAATCTCCTGAGTGCTTTAATTCCAAGGACTTTTCCAAAAGCATGTGCCTTCATTGCATAACGTTGAACTTCACACTAATTGCACTGAAACTATGTTTCAAAGGAGCTATTCTCTGTACAGAATATCATCCTTTCACCTAGTATCTCTGAAAATCAGAGCTGGAAAGTATCCCTCTCTTATCTTAGTGGAATATTTTTTCTTTGTACATCAAGACATTGCCTAATTTGAAAGGCTGACTTACAATTGGTGGAGAAAGGTTACTCGGGATTATTAGTTTCTACTTAGTTGTATTTATCAGGGGATATCAGAGAAATTCAGACATTTTCAGACCACTTGTTTGTTTATGGATGAGGAAATTAAGATAAAGGGGAGTTTTGACCAAGAAGGATTTGTAATAACATACCACCTGTCTCTTTTTCAGGAATAATTTCCAGAAATATGTACGGTGAGCATGAATGCTTGGAAATCCTCAGGAGCAGTATCATGCCAGAAATGCCCTAAGGATAAAGTCAGTAATATGGGAAAACTTGATGCATAAGGTTTCTTTACTATTATTATTTTTAGCCTGGTTACTAAGGTATATACTTTGTTGAGACTCCCTCTAGATCTTCGTAGCCTAATTTTCAGCTCTTGGGCATGTGGACGTGTTTCAGGACTAAAGATTAATATTGCTGTAGACACAAACCTGGGCTGCGCTGATTTAGCTGCAGTTGTGGGAGATGAGCCCAGGGATATTGCTTTCTTCCAGACTTGCCCCTGATCTTGCTGTTTTTTCTAGCTAATCTTATGTATGACAGAAGCAGACAGACCATTGGGAGGATTTATTTGCACTCACTTGCATACTTAGAAGTGATACCAAAGGGTGAACTTATTTCACTGCTAAGAAACACCAGGCATCTCTAAAGGAGTTGTTTCACTCAGAGAAAGACCTCTTTGGGTTTGCCCTGAGAAGACGTTTGTCTGCCTCTGCTACCTGTAATGCCTTTGGTTGCTGCCCAGTCTCTGGCAACCAAGGTCAAGATAGATGAGTTGAGATGGATGCAACTGTTTAATTTGGTTCAGGTTTAATTTTTAAAATACACTTTTTTTCTCCAAACTTTGAAAGAAAGCTACATTTATTTATGTTCCTTAAGGATGAAGGGAAGGCCAGCTCTTGTTCCAAGAGTTGCTAAGCAAGCTTAACATATTTACATTTTGGTTCTGATGAGGGCTGCAATATTGAAGGGAATGTTCCAACAATCCCAGCACACTGTGTTGATGCCATTTGGTTTCTGCCTTTTTTCTTTTATATGTTCTCTGTACTCTTTGCACATATATTTGTAGCTCTGTAGCCTACTGCATTAATAGCTAGCTTTTCCAGTACTTTTTAATGGCCTTTCCCTAAGCAGAAAGACAAAACAAATTCCAGAGCTCCAAGCCCCAGGGAGGGTACAAGGCCCTGTCCTATCTCGGTTCTTCCTGGGAACCAAGGCCGAGAACAACTCTGAGGTACATTTTCATAAACAGAGTACAGCCAGTGCTGAGAGGGGGCTCCAGAGAAGGGGCTGGACCTGGGGGTGGGAATTGAATCACCACTTGTTCTCCTTATTGGTGCTTTTAATCAATTATGCTAATTTCCTAAAAGCTATAAATATGTACTCACCCCAGGAGGGGGTGGGCTTTTGTGGACACCTTTCCATAACTGCTCCCGAAGACCTTCAAAATAAAGATCCACTTTTATATTACCTCCTTGCTAAAATGATCTCGAGTTTCTTTTCCAGGCTGGGGGAAAAAGGCAACAGTGTCACCTGAACCAAAATGGTTGGCAGAATGATGTGATAGAAGAAAGACATTGTGGGAGCAGTATCTGTTGAAACCTGTTGGAAGTTTTTGGTCTGCAAAGCAAATGCTGAGAAAATCTTTATTCCATTCTTATTTCCCTGAAGAAGGCAGGAGATAGAAATGCTTCTGCATCACCATGAGTTTATGCCAATTAATAGTCTTGCCTTCTAATAGGATATTGCTTTATGGACTAGAAGCACTTTTGAAAATTTTTTTCCCTCCTTACTTTGCAGTGTAGAGAAAGAAGGGCAGTTCTTGACAGTCCTTGACAGTTCAGAATTGAAGTACTTTTTTCTCCAAATTCTAGGGGCAGAGACAATTTGTAGTACATGGTACACACAGTGATTTTTCTATCTCCTGCTGAATATTTTCTCTACTTTCTCTTCATCAGCACCTGTAATTTCCTCTTGAATTTTATATGGTCTGTCATTACAAAGATGGAAAAGATGCTACCAAATTGTTTCCTGAAGTGTAATCTTTTTATAGTCTGTAGTGATCTAGGACTTTGACCTGATTAGATCTAATATTATGGACTTTTTTCCTTTATTATTTGTAACTATGGTGTTCATGCTCTACACTGATCTATGCATTGTTTGATTTTAACCTCTCAATTGACTTTACTAATTTCTTTTAGCAAATGGGGATGAGTTGTAAGAACACCTACCCATATACCTTTTTAATCAAATATATTAAAATCTAAGTCCTCTTTCAAGATAGCTATTGACATAGTGCTACTTAACTGGAAGCAGATGATGTGCAATTATTGCCTTTCACATCAAGGTAAAGATTTCTCCCAATTCTTCTCAAAAATGGATCACTTTGGGATAACTGTGACTGCCTGACTTTCTGCAATGGTACAGAAGTTTTTCAGTTACAATTTGATAATTTAAAATTAGAATGGTCATATGATAATACGAATTTTTGGGAATATTGGGATAATCTGAATATTTTTGGGAAGGGGCTCCCAAATTGAAGTTTTTTCTGAGTTTTTGGGAAATATTTCAAAAATACAGTCTTGGTGGATTTATTAAAAGTTAACTGAAATTGCTTTTGCATAAAGAATTTTGGAGCATTTTGTTAAAACTAACAATTTTTACTAAAACTCTATATTAGAAGAAAAGGAGATATATGTTAAATATTCATACGCTGGCACAGTCTTGCTCCCCAATCTGACCACATTAAAAACAAACAAAACAGGTTAGAAATTTGCAATTAAAAAGCTATATTAAACTTTACGAAAGATTGGTTACTCTGAAAGGATGAATTTTTTCTGCTCCTTAAGACTTTTCCTTGAAATAAAGTTATTATTTGCAGCAAAATTTGAGCTTGTTTTCAGATGGTGGAGCTCATATCCCAGTTTTTAGTTCTTCCCTTTGTTTCATTGTTGGTAATAACTGGCTCTACAAAAACCTAAAAGAGAATTGCTAACTGCAATCCATTTTCTACTTAAGCAAATAACTTTCTGTTCACATGAAAAATGGACTTAAAAATGCAAAATTTTTCTGGCCCTGTTTCAGAGCCTTAGACTTCTTTCAAAGACTTAGCTTTTAAAACTCCTAGATTAAATACTTGAAGCTTTTTCAACAGATTTACTTAAGCTGAAGGCTGGGTGGGCAATCTTTTTCACTTATATGAAATTTGTTTTGTCTTTCCTTAAGTGAAATTAATTAGGGTATGCCTGAAAAATCCAGTTTTGCTGTAAATTCAAGCAGTTTTCTATTTTAATTTTGTTTTCCTTTTAAAAAACTGTTTGCTAAAGTAACTTTGAAACTAGACGCAGTGTCTGACTCCGCTTGCTTTCCTTTCAGTCTTCAATATTTCTCTGCAATATTTCTCTAGTGCTTTGAAAAATACCCTTTGATTAGTACCCATCTTCTGCTTTTCTTGACATCCTGCACATTTTTTGCCAGTTTATACTTTTCATTCTCCCTCTCTGCCTCCTTTTTTTTTTCAGGGTGCTTCCAAATCAGTACTTGAAGTACTTGTCCTTTTGACATTCTCTGAAAGTCCTTTGCTTCTGAGTCATCTTCTTGTTCCTTTTTCTACGATTCTCAGAGATACAAAAACCTTTGTTGTTCTTATTCTTAGTTGACAAGAGGGCTGAATTGTTGCACTCAAGAAACTCTCCCTAAATGTACGTAGCCAAACACCAAAAAAAAAAAGACATATTTTCTTTGGTTTTGTACTTTGTTAGACCTTCACTGAAATACTTCTTCCTTATTCACTAAAAATCCATGGAATACACTCCAAATATTCCTGAATGTGTAATGCATTTTTCATTTATTTCCACTCATAACAAACCTTATTGTGGTTTTGACTTCTTTGGGCTATGAGAATTTGCTTTTTGAATGTTTTAGAGCATATAAAACTGGAAATGGATACCAGTTCCTGTAAAAATTACCCTTTGACTCAGAATACTTGTATACAGATTTATACTACAGAGAGAACAGTACAACAGTTGGGAACAATGCAATAGGAGTATAAATAAATAAAAGAAATCTGAAAGACAGGGAAATCCTGACATTGTGAAGTTTATCAGTGTGGGGGGAGTTTAAGAAGATATAGAGGAAAAGAAGAAATAAGATAAAATATGTATGTTGGAGAAAATTAATTGAAAGCACCTGAATAGCAGAAATATTTAAGCTTTTACAAATGTACTAAAGTGAAAATATACAGTATAGCATGTTCTGTTGTTTTTTGTGTTTTTTAAATATAAGCTTCTAATCTAATCTGTACTTAGAGAATGGAAGAAAACAATTCAATGATATGCATTCTGCAGGAGTATACACATATATATATAATATATATATATATATAATATATATATATATATATATAAATGAATTCTTAATTAATTTAGTTGTAGCTCTGCTTTCCATCAGGAAGTTTTCCAAACAGTTCTTTGGCCTAAGGACAAAGCCATAAAATAAAACAGCTAACACCATGTCCACAGAAAGAATGATGAAAAGGGTGGAGTTGAGCCAAATGAGCTGGAAAACACTTTCTAGGCAGAACAGGAACCTTTGTCACAATAAACATGTGCTTGCCTTTGGTGCTGGAGATAATAGGAAGTTGCATCAGACCTTGCACGTCTCACTTTCAGGTGGTGTTGGAGTAGCAGTCTTTGTTCCCTGACAAGAGATTTCTTACATTAGGAAAATACAGATCTGCAATGATTTATTCCCTTCCAGGCAGAGTTTGCACGTTTCTCTTGGCAGATACCGTGGCACTTTTGCTTTCCAATCAGCACACTTTAGCTACAGAGATATATCTTGTCTTATTTCTGCTCTCCAGGGCTAACAGGCAAATCAGAATTATGCATGGTGGAATGTGCATTCCTATGACTTGATTTTGTGAATTTGTAGGTGGTGAATTCTCCAGGCTTACTGACATCAGTTACTTGTCACAAGCTGCCACTAGGGAAATTTCTGTTCATCCCGCTATTCCTATTAAAGGAGTACCATGCTTACATGATTGCAGATTTATTTTGTCTAGTTCTCACCATCATTAGCCTTGGGCTAATAATGTCCTTTTACTCTTACAGTCTTCTCTTTATCCTGTTATATCTCCATACCCGGGTTTGGGGTATCTAAAGTGTTTAAGCTACTTCATTAAAGCAAGATTTCATGTGATTCTAGGTTGAATGAAACAAGTTGATTCAATATTCTCTCACAAGGTTGGCTTTTTTGATTGTTTGGATCTCCCTCCCAGGTCCCTCTCCTCCATCTGGAGATCCTTGAGTCATCAGTCTAAACATGTGACCAGAACCAGTGTGTTTTGGTGAAACATGGAAACACAGTGAAAGGCGTCACTGAAACATCCTCTTACAAAGGACCCTGACATACAAGAGACAGAAGTCAGTGGACTGATTGGCAATCCCTTTGATGCAAAACCAACTTTGTATTTCTCAACTGTTTTTTACATTTGATGCACAAACTTTTCATACATTTTGTAAGCATTTGTCAACTCCTTCTGAGCAAAGAGAGATCTTTATGAATGCTGGTCATTTAGTAATTCTACTCTGTTTTCCTGTTATTTTGTTATCTAATATATTTTCAAACCACTGAGCAATAAATCCAATCAGTAAGTTAATGATATACAGTTGACTTGCATAGCATGTACCAATATTTTTTAGTCATAAAACGTTGTCAGTTAAATATTATCCCAAGAAACGCCAAGTTGAAAGTCACTGCTTTGCAGAAGCCATACTTCCTATAAGCTGCAGATTCAGAAAGTGAGGTTCTAAAAACATCTGTCAGAGAGATGTGTGCAAACACAGCCTGATCAAAGGCACTTCATGACCAGTACTGGGCAGTTTCAGTAATTATTTTCCAAGTGAAGGCTTGGAGAGTAACATAGCCCATGAACAGACTCATATATGTCTGTGTGCTATATTGCTTTGCTCCAGTGAATACTCAGTCACTCACAGCAAGGGGATGCCAGTGTGGTGATGGCTCTTCTGCTCCTCCTGGAGAAGTGTGCATCTGCACCAACCAGTGTGGAGGCTGCAGTGATGAAAAACAAGGTAAGGCTCATGAGCCTTAGCAGAAGTGTGATAGAGTTTGGTAACTGAGTGTGACAGCAGAGAGAACTAAGGGGGATTTTTTATGTTAAAAAAGGTTTGAGAATTCTTTTTTTGGGTTTTTTACCCTTTTCATTTTTTTTTAAGGAAGTTTATTCCAGATTCAGTTTGATTTTTCATGCTTTTTCTTCTTTTTCAATATTTGTGGAGTACAAGACTCTCATGAATCTTCATATGGATATTGCATAACAAAGCCTGTGTTTCCTCATGCGAATTCAATGAAGATTCAGCAAGTAATACTTTTTTCCTTAACTTGTGGTAAACTTGTTTGATAGAATTCAAATTTAATCCAAAATATCTAGACCAAGGTATAAGCTGCAACAGCTTTTATTTTTGTCTAGACAAGGGTGGGAATTTTCTTGAATTCATGAGGTGATTATGCTAGCTTAATCTTTGTCACACTCATTGGTTGCAAATACAGTTGATGCTGTTTCTTGTAAGGAATTGATCTAAGTGGTGAGAGTGACTTTTAGCTGCTATTTCTTAGTAAATTTGCATCAGAATTCTAGTATTTCCAGAAAACTGTACTATGAAATGCTGCTGCAAATGATTTCATGTCATGTTTTTAAGCCCAGCTGGAGATGAAACACCACACAGTCGCTTGCTTGTGGTAGAAGGGGGAGGAGAATTGAAGTAAAACTTGTGTGTTGAGATAAGAAGTTTATTAATTGTAAATAAAAATAAATTAAAATACAATAATGGCAAGGGTAATAATGGTAAATAATAATGATAATAAAAAGGAAAAAAATACAAGTAACGTACAATACAATTGCTCTCTACTCACTGACCGATGCCAGACCTCCCTGTCCTGATCCCAGATCAGATGTGCTTCCAGATAACTCCCCCCAGTTTTTATACTGGGCATGACCTTTCCCAGCTATGCTCCCCCCATTTTGGTGGTTTTCTTTTATTTTTCACAGAATTACAGAATATTCTGAGTTGGAAGGGACCCACAAGGATCACTGAGTCCAACGCTTAAGTGCATGGCCCATATGCAGACCATACCTACAGCCTTGGTGTTATTAGCATCAGGCTCTGATCAACTGAGCTAACCCTGCAAAGTCCTCAGTGGCAGAGCATGTGACAAAGGAAAAAAATAGGTCCTTGCATAGGATATATAGGACTTAGCAAAAAACCAAAACATCAGTGTTATCAATACCATTGTCATTTGGAATCCAAAACACAGCACTGTAACAGCTACTGAGGATAAATTAACTCTACCCTAGCTGAAACCAGGACAGATACATAAGATAGTCCTTCTCCTTGAGGATTTTCGTTCTGAGCCCAAAGAAGAGCTTGGATTTATCAAAAATTTTAATTCTAACTAATAAGTTTAGCTAAGTTCTTCTACTCACTGTGCAACAAAGGAAGCTACTGTCTTTGTTGGGATACTAAAAATTTCACTTTAAATATGAAATAAAATGGTCTTTAGATGAGCATGTGTCTTTCTGTTCACACTGAAAATTGCTAATTAGACCATGTTAGGAATCACTGAATTCAGCTGAAATCTGTGAGAAAGAGAAGTAACTTAAATCCAGGTTCTTCAAATTACAATTGTGTGTCCAGCTACATAAAGCTTTTTTTCCTCTGATAGGACTCCCTTTTTTATCCAAATTGGATGCAGAGGTCTGTTTGGCACTGGAGTCTAGAACTAGCTCTAGGATACTTCATTTTTATTTCTCTGCAATTAGGACAATTGTTGAGACTGTATTAGATAGTAGTACATTTATGTAAGTTTTCTGTGCTGTACAAAAATGTATTAAATTGCAATGGCTGCAAATTATGCCTGTTAAATTCCCTGACAAATCTAATACATCTCAGGTTAGCATATATTTTTATCACTTGCACAAGAGGTGGTTATGCTAAATTCCACTGCATAGCCTTGAAATCCTCATTGTGCTTGGTCTTGGTTTCCCTGGAAAGGGCATTTCCTCTAGCAGGATTTTCTATTGTGATTGCATAATATGGAACAAGAGGTGCATTCTTCCATTATCTTTTATGGAGGCTTTATGCACTTGTCTGTTAAGGGAATGCAGCTATAGAAAAATGCTTATATGAAAGTAGAGAATTACAGGTTTCTCCAAAAACAGTATAGAAAAATGAGCCTGTGGTCTCTGTAAAAGCCTAAATATGAAATTATATTATATTTCATATGAATGAGCCAGAGGTGTAGAACTAGGCTTTGAGGGACAGGCTGCGTGCTGGGACTGCTTGGAAAATGCTCTGGATTACTTCAGGAGATAAGTCAGCTGTCAGACATGAAGGTACAGATCAGGCTGTCAAATCAAAGATTTGCCCTGCTGCCACTCTTTCTTGTGATTTGGGATTATTGCAAAATTATTTTTCTGCTTAGGTTTCAGCTCTTGGTCTCATGTTGGTGACAGGTTCCTGCTCTTTTCCCTATGCTTTGCTCAGGTTTAAGGAAGCTTCTGCAGTGAAAATAAATAAAAGTTGGAATTCCAGTTTTTATTGTTCATTTGGTCTTCATACTGCAAAATATTTGCCAGGAAATAAATTATAACTAACTACTCTTAAAAATGTTTTGCTCCCAGAATATCCCAAACAGATTTTATACATATGCACATTTGAACCAGAACCTTTAGCTGTAGTCTGTTCCTGTGAGACTCAGAATTTTTTCTTAGAAGTTATTTTAGAATTTTTTTTCTGTTCGCAGGAAATTCAGCAAAAAATGTCTAAAAAATCCCACACATTTCTTCCTTCTGAACTTTTCCTCTTTAAGCAGTGACTTTACCTCTGTAAATCTATCTTCCAGCAAATTTACATTGGTTTGCTTTGAAGTTATATTTTCAATGAAAATGAATATTGCCTTGGAAAATAATGATGAATTATTATTTTTTTTTTAAAGAGTACAATTCTTGCTATTTCATGCATATTATTTTGCAGTTGTTTTTCAGGTATGAGAAAATTCCCGAAGAAATATTAAATGTGATTTGGTGCATTTCATGCTATGTCAAGCAGTTACACTTCAATAGTGTTTGTGCTTTAGATGAACCTCTGGCATCTCTTTTAGCCACTTAAATGTCTAAGGAATAAAACAGCAATAAAAAGTTGGTTGATGACTCAGCCAATTTGCACATTAACTTGAGTTTGGAATGCTTGTGTGAATTATTTCTGTTTTTCCTTTACTCACTTTGTAATTAATTTTTGCAGTAAACTGATATAAATATGAAAGTCATGAAATTGTACCTCATAGTGCAGTATGTACTCTCAATGCTGCAATTGCAACCTTATTGAAAATGACTAGTGAACTATGATAATACAGGCTAGACCAAAAGCATTAGCAGGGGCCTGGAGCAAGCACCAGTTTGAGAGGGCGTGTGAAGGCATTGTAGCTCCTGTGTCTAATCAGAATCTCAATTAGAAGGCAGGGTCTTAATCCACCTTCCTCTGCTGTGTAAGAAAAAGGATGGGGGAATTGAAAGTTTCCACACAGGACACAAAATCTGGAGACAGTACCACATACTGGGCACTCTGCTTGGGCTGAAGTTGCAATAAGTTTGGTCTTTACAGCTGCATCTACTTAGGCTTCTTTATAATTAAATCCTTCCACCAGTGCTTCAAGGACTTATGGGACTGTCCAGCCTGTGAAGCACATCCAAGCACTTTCATTCAGCTTGGATATGATGCATAAAGGGCTGTTTGACACCCGTGCAAAACCCAACATCTGTCCCTCCATCCCTGTAAGCGGTTATTTGTCTGGTCCCATACCCTCGTACACCAAACTGGATTCTGTGCCAGACAGGTGTTCTGCCTCCCTTTTCTAACCTGTACTGCCCTACACGGGAATATGGGAGGGGGAAAAATGCTCCTTCCTCACCACATTGCTACATCTACTGGAAGAAATAAGAAAGAGGAAAGGCTAGTGGGGACACTATGCCATTCTGAGAATTTATTTCATCTCGTTTGAATGACGTGGAATAAAAAAAAAAAAAAAAATGCTCTCTGATTGCATCTTGGTGTTAAGTCTTTGTTTTTCTATCCAAGAACCCTGGACAAATTCAAATTCTTCACCTTAGAGCTGCAGTGTATTATTAGAATAGTCTCTGTATATAAACTATACTAGTTTGGAGAGTTTCCTAAAAAATCACATATTTGTGATGAAAAGAGCATATATTATAGTAATAAAATATAAACAACAAGTTTGGATTTGGTTTGGTGAAGGAAGGACTTGGTTGGTCGTTTGGGGTTTTTTTTCCAGTGTTCATTCTCACTTGTCTCTCTTCCACCATGCTGTTTCTCTTTGTTCGGGATTTAAACATTCTGGTGTTTCTCACTTTTTTTTTTTTTTTAGGGCCCTGTTCAGAGTGTTTCTGTGTGTTAATTAAAAAGTAAGTGATGGTGAAAAAGTATCCTTTTGTTTCTGATTTTAAGCTTTTAATTTTTTGTTTGTTTGCTTCAATTCAGGTTCCTCCTGGGACAAGTGTGATTTTGAAACCAATCAATGCAAAGCTCTTCCTGAACTTAATTTACAGCCTGGCTGGATAAGAAGAAATGGTCAGCCTGGCATGGGACCACCATACTCTGACCACAATGGGAATGAGAGTGATAAGACTCCTCATGTTCTTTGAGGAAACCACGGACTCTTACAAATTATGCAGTCTTCTATTTAATTTGCTAGATTTTGCTAATTTGTTGATAGTTCAATTTTGTTCTGCCACAGGTTTTCTGAGCACTTGTGTCTATGTTTTTAGGTGATTGCAATTACAGTAACCCAGAATACTGGGAGGGGGGAGGGGTTGGAGAAAGACAGTATTCCTGTAAGCAATTCTTGTTGTCATAGAGGAGCAAGTAATCAGTTTCAAAAGATATATTTATCTACCAGAGTGGTCTTTACTTGTTTTGGAGATATTAGGTGATAAATTCAGTTTTGATAATTTAGAAATTTAGAAATTTTGTAACATATTTTCCTGTTTTCTTGGACTGGTAAATGCCTGGACTGCATGTACCTATCATCTGTGTATATTACTACTCCAAATATTTTGAGAGAAGAGGACTTTTTATCTGGAGACAGGATAAGCTTTGATAGTCTGTTTTTGTGCCAGCTTCTTTCTAAATCTTTTTACAATTCTACTTTGCCTTGAAGAGCGTCTATCAATTAAGTAATTCCTTTTCTCTATCCTCAGACAAAATATACCCTTTATACTTGTCCTATGGCCAAACTAACATTGCTTTTTCCTTCTGTAATGCGTACTGTAATACAATAGCTGTTTAGTTCTCTGTATTTTCTGTTATTCTCTTTCCCTTCATCTCCACCCACACCCTCTCATCTCTGTTGGGCAGAAGCAGTGCTTTGGCAGCCCTCCCAGGGAGCACCTGAAGGCAGGCATGCAGTGCTGGAGTGTGAACAAGAAGCGAATCCTATGTGGGATGCAAGGGGTGTTGTGATTAGCCCAGGTGCTTTACACCTCGTTCCCAAACAGTGATGATCTGGGAGCGTGGAAATCTGCACTGCTCTAAAGCAGAATCTGCTACACATTGCATAAACTATCAAACAGGCAGAAGTTCCCTACAATGATGAGTAGAAATTGATGGTTTCAAGGTGAATGTATGGAAAACTTGCCGAGAAATCAGTAGATGAAAATGGAACCCAAATTAATTTTTTATTTTTTATTGGAAAAAACAACAGCCAAAAACCCCACTCTAGGTTTTCCTGCAAGTTTTCATTTCACACTGGACAATTCTCATGATATTCTGTAATTAGGAAATTTTATACATATGATGTGTTTTTAGCAACTTCAAGTTTTACTTGTGTGTGTCACAAAAGCAGATCCTGCTATGTGTATTATGCTTCCAAAGATAAGGTTGCTCTTAAATAAGTGTTGATTTAAACCAATGTTGGCACAATAATGTGAGCAGCTACCCAACCTTTTTCATAAACACAAGCTTTATTTCAAGTATGCAAGTTGTGAAACAGTTTAAAATAATAAAGCTCTTTTCATAGAAACATATTAAAAAAATCCCCAAAAGTAGCATGGAATACAAATATGGCAAACTCTTGGCTTTAAGTAAAATAGGTTAACCAGACAACAGTCTTGCTGTAGTTGAAGTTTCTAGAATTTGTGCATGATTGGTAGTACACACCACATCAGGATGTAGCAAACACCAGAAATATACTCTTATCATTAAAAACTGGTGGGGAAAGGAAAATTTGACTTACATACACAGCCAAAGCCAGCAAAAGTTTGAGACTCATCAGCTGTAGTGCTTGTTGCAGACGAAGCAAACTGTTCATCACCTGTATTGTTCACATTTACTTGTTTTGGGCATTCAGCCACTGTTGTATCTGCCAGGTCTGAATTGTGCAGTGGTTGTGTTAATCTAAGTTATTTTATTCAGGTAGCAGGAAGCTCGAATACTTGTAGCTATTCAGCTTTCTGAGAGGCTGTGTACTCAGATCAGTGAATTGAATAGCTAAGGAGATTTAAATGCATTTTATCTATTTGTCTTTATTTTTCTACCTGGAGAATGTCTAAACTGCACTTTCATTTTCTAAATGCTGGTTCTAATCACCTAGGAAATATTTATCTTCTTATGGCAGTGAGTTGAGTTTTCCCACTGCTGGTGACTCAACAGAATATGTAATCAGTTTTATGTTGGTTCCTGCTCAAAGTTCAGAAATGATTCTCTATCATGACACTGAGCAGAGTATGCTCTATGGCAGAGTGTTAAACGGAAGATTTCTGCAATCAGGATAACACACATTAGCAGAAAAGCAAAGATCCCTTGGTAAATTTAACTCCTTTGAAGATTTATGTAATCATTTACTAGAACCCAAAACATTTCTTTAGGTCTGTCTCTCATGGATCTCTATTTTTCACTGAAAATGTAATTGAACAGATCAATGACAACCACTTTAAAAGAACCCTAAAGCAAAACAGCATCTGATTTTCCTAGATAAAACTATTCTTTATGCAGAGGTCTAATGAGAAATGACTGTTCAAAGAATTTCTTAAAATTACTATTTCTTCCCCATCTATGTAAAACTTAAAATTCCTGTGGAAGGTAAAAATAAATTTTTTACTCTTAGACACTTTTATCTTTAGAGAACTAAAAGAAAAAATTTCAAAATTTCATGGAAGCTAACATCCAGTGGAACAGATTGGAGTCAGGGACAGGGCTCTGCAGAGGCACCAAGCCATCTGTTGTGGGTAGGAACAGTACCCGTGCAGCTGGCAGGCTCTGAAAGTGCTGCCTGAGCAGTCAGGAAAGGTCTAAAACCTGGGGGCAGCATGGCCATAGCCCTGGTAGCAGGCTGCAAAATGCTCCTCTGTGGGGGATTGCTCAGCTGGCTCCAGCCCTGAGCTGGGCTGGTGGTGTCCATCAGGGGCTTTCCAGTTCCACACAAGGATGAGAGGTCAAGGTGGGTAGTTTAACACATTAAGTATTTAGATGTTTTGATCTGTCCTCTGATATTTGGTTAATGTATTAACCTTTATTTTTGGGACTTTTTTTTTTCCTTGAGTCCTGCTTGGCTTTTTTTTTCCCTTCGTCTTCCTCCTTTCATTAGCATGTTAATGTCAGAGGACAACAAGTTACTTGACAATGTTTGGAGTTTGGGAAGGAGAAGAGAAGGGAAGAGAAGGGAAGAGAAGAGAAGAGAAGAGAAGAGAAGAGAAGAGAAGAGAAGAGAAGAGAAGAGAAGAGAAGAGAAGAGAAGAGAAGAGAAGAGAAGAGGAGAGGAAGGGAGAAAAAGAATTGAAAATAGATTCGGTCTTTTTCTATTCTTTATTTTTCCTCTTGCATCCTTTAACATCTAACATCTCTGAAATCTTCATGTTCAGGAAGAGCCAAATTTTGACTTGCAGTATTTGATATCCTAAAATAGGCTGGTTGTCTTCCATCTTTTATAAGATCTGAAATAATATTGTCAGGAAGAGACACAATCAGTCAAGGGGCATGGCAAAAACCATAGCTCACTGACTCCTCTTGAACTGTCTCATTTTCAAGTGAAGCAAGGACTTGTTTTGTAAATGAAAGATAATGGTATCTTTAATGGTAACTTCGAAATTCTGAAGACAACTTTTTATGTTGGGAATGTGTAGAGGGATACAACATCTTCCACTCTGCAGTGAGGCAGCTGTCCAAGCAGTCAGATCCCAGACGCGTCTCTGAACACCACCAGTTTTCAACCTACAAAAACACCACAGTCTCCTCTCCCGTGTTCCACCACCTCCTCAAAGACCTGAACTGTCATGATGAATGTATAGTGTTGCTTATGGCAATTGGGTGTTTAGGCATGAAATGTGTTATCCTTTCAGTCATTGGAGTTTAAAGTCTTTGGGTCAGCTTTCTGAGTTAGTCCCACTTTGTCCCAAAATTTTGCACTTCTAAGTTGAGTGATCAAGACATCACCACATGAAACATTTTGGAATCCTACTTAAAATTTTGACTGGAACATGAAGCAATACCATGACAACGTTGAACATGAAAAAAAGCTTGGAACACAATGGCTACAAGTGCTATTGATCATTTCTGGGGAAACAATTCTGGTTCGCTTTTTAGTTATTAATTTATATCCGTGCATATTGCTCTTTTTGTTTTATTGTTGTTTTTTTTCTAAGCTTCTAAGTTTTCTCTTTTTATTCCTTCTAATAGCTTATTTCCTCTCATTGTCCTCTGAAATGCAATCGTCTTCTGCAGCTTTAAGGACAAATGTTTTCCTTCCAACTGATGAAGAACACCTTTGCCAGGTATTTTGATGCACGGTCTTTGCAGTACATTGTTACCCATAGTATTTCCATGGAATAATCAGAACTTCTTCTTTTTCCTAGATTAGATTTCATTATTGGGTCAGTCAAATGAGTGGAACATTGATGGTGGGGCTTCAAAAGCACTCTGAAGATACTGTTGCAATCATCTGGCAAGTTTCAGGAGAACTACGAAATCAGTGGAATGTAAATACCATCACAATCAATAGCACCGAAAAGTATGAGGTGAGTAAATTGAGGTTGCTGTGAAGGACACTTCTTAAATGGGTTATAAATTGGAGACCTTTGTAATAGGTCAGCACTAAATATTTTGTAAATGGAAAGAAAGCACTATCATGAGGTAAACAAGAAAAAAGTTATTTTGAAGATCATAGTTTGCATTAACGAATACAGCTTGTTCTTTCTTAATGGTGTTAAAACTAATACCAAACTTTCCTTGAACTGTGCATGTGTCTTAAATGAAACAGTCAGCCTCACTGAGCCATAAATTATCTATCAGCCCATACAGATGAAATACTTGTGATCTTCACTTTCAATACAATATTCTCCTAGCCTCAGTCTAACTGGACTGATAAACTCAAGGTTTCATTTATACAGGAAACAGCATTTTATACGATGAGATATTGCTTTATAAGGGTGCTGCAGGTGACAAATACTGTACTTAACTATTAATTACAGCTTTGAGCGTTTGTCACAGAACACATGTAAATGGCTTAATTTTGCTCAAAGCTACTGAAAAGCAATACAAATGTCATAGGCTATTTAAATGTTTTTACATGTGCATTTAAAAAAAAACATTAGCACAGTAAATGTAACTTAGGGCTATAATATTATGAGTAATGTACACTTACTGCTATGCATAACACTGGAGAGAAAGAGGGGAGCAGAGAAGAAAATGAGAAGTCTTTCCTGCTACAGCAGTTACTGTGAGGTTGCTTAGCATACAAAGCTGAAGGCATGGCAGCACAACCTCATTTCAATAAACCAAATGAGTAACATAATTACTGTGCTAAAACATCCAACAGGATCTTGATTTTTGAAGTAATACTGGCCTCCTCAACCCTTCCGAGAATGTATATTGCAAAATACCTGTACCCAACTCAGCACAAGTATCAATGTTGTTATTGATATGAGTGTATGTATAGCAATCTGTATGTATATGTACATATGTATATATACATATTACATGTGTATAATGTATAACAAACAATACTGGAAGGTTTTAGTTCTAGGTTTATTTTTTTCATCCTTTGTGTTACTTGGAAAATTGACTGAGTCTGGGAATGGTTAACACAATATGGCACCTACTTCCTCTGAACTGCCAGGTCAAATCCTAATTAGGTTTTTGCTTGCAAACCTGGTTATCCTTTGGCCTCTATCAAGTCCACTGATGGGCAGAGTCCAGCTTTAAAGAGGCAGATGTCAAACTTACTGTAGTAATCATTACAATTGACTTAAGAAACACAGCTCAGCGCCTCAAAAAACTCATGTCTGAAACTGAGCAAATTTTCTTCTTTGTTTGCACATTTTGCTCCAGTGACAACTTGCAAGATGTCACTGTCACACAAATGAATACAATTCACTTGCCCTTTTGCACTTGTTCTTTTATATGACAAGATACTTAGCCCACAGGGATACCTGTGGCATTTTTCAAGATAAAATTTTGATCATTAATGTTTCTATGCAAAAAAATTATGGGAGACAAATGATTTTTATTTGTATGTACAAATCGCTTTAACACTTTTTAAAATTTTACAAACAGGTTTGAAGTGAGATTTTATTTAAAATCATCCTTTGAACCTTTACTGCTTATTTTCTTTGCTCATTTTGTTATTGACTGTTTAGCACTTAAGTCTCTTCCTACTAAGGGTCTGAATTATATTTATGGGATACAGAATTTTGTTTTGGCATTTAAAAATCTCCATTTTATGGAATTCTGAAATACAAAGATTGCCAGTGGTTTAACTACTGAACAAGCAGCTAGCTTAGTAGGTCTGTTTTGGCTGGGTTTTGGAGAACTGTATCGTGGTCTTCTCTTCTAAGCTACTTTTCCTCTGATTTACTGGGAATAAATTTCTGTCTCCCAGACTTCATTAAGGGAAAGCTTGGGAAGGTTCCAGGCTTGGGGTTCATTTGTGTCTTTGTGCTTGATTCCTGTTTTAGCTTGTGCTTTGCTGCTGTACTGGCAAATTGTGCCTGTGGCTGTGTTGTGGAGTCAGACCAGCTTGAGTTTGATCCCACCTACAGTCCCACTGCAGCTTTCATGCCACTATTGGAGCTGCAGTGTTAATTTGACCTGGTGCTCACAGATATTGCATAGATATAGATCATTGCAGATACAAGCAAATAATGCCACTAAATAGACATTTTTTTGTTACTGACTTGTGAGCTGAAGGAGCTCTTGGCTTTGTGTGAGAAGGAAAACTGAATGATTCCTTGCTGGAGTAAATCTGGGTATGAGTCAGTTTGGTTATTATCGGACTGAACTCAGGGGTGGTCAGCTGGATATCTGCACCAGATAAAGCCTGGATAATAATTTTTAGACACAAGAGCAGCTGGAGGCATCTAGCAAAATTATCTTCTGGAAGTGGCAGAATTGAGATACTGTTCACGAGTTTTGAGGAGACACAGGTGTATACAGACTTTGTGTGCTCTAATGGAATATGAACTTGAAGCAGCCTCTGATTTTGCTCCAGAGAAGTGAGCTAGTCTCTCTTTAGCACTGTCTATATCACTTTATCTCACTCTACAATAAAATCTGTGAAACCCCAACTGCAAACTATAGGTAGGTATATATTATAAATGATGTTATTAATAAGTGAATTTTGAGTTCATAATGAAACATCACTGTGCAAAGGTGAAATATTTGTCAAAACCTTGATATTAAATAATATTTCTTGTGTTTCTAATTATAAAACAGTGCACTGTATTGTTTTAGAAACCTATCTGAAACCATGCCATGATAGAAACAGAAAATAGGAATACTTTATTTATCCTTCTCATGGTGATGTCATGAAAGTACACATTAGTTGCACTTCCCATTGTAGCAGAATTCAAGAATTCAAATTACTGTTTTCTGAAACAAATGAGCAAAGTTCCAAGATGTTGCATTTCAGTCATATAAACATATTTTTTAATGTGGCATGGCTGCCATTCTTCTTGTGCAAGTCAACTGCAGCTTCAGAAATACAAACAAAAGACAAAAGATTACATGCCTCAAAAGAATTCCAGCTCGTAATATAATGGTCATATAATTGGATAAGTTGTGTCATCTTGTACAGTGAAAAACTCAGTTCTGGGTAATTTATAGGTTTTCTGCAGCAATCTGTTAAACTATGTACAATATTGTTGCTGAACTCTCCAAGTGTTAATTGAAAAATTACCGCTAACACTGTGAACTCCTTATTAAGAGTTAGAATGTACCTCTAGGTAGATTGTGCCTCCAAGACTATGGAAAATCCTGGAATTGTGTCATCCCAAGATGTGGCTAGGGAATAATTTAAGGAATGTTATTCATAAGATTGATTTGTTGGGTTTTTTTGATTGGTATGTTTTTGTTGTGTTTTCCCAAGGACTGTGACTGATCAGTCAGTTCCCTTGAACACCACTGCAGAAAACATGTAGTAGTCTGTACATTTACAAATGTGGATTGAAATATGCCCTCAAGATAGAAACGTAAAACATTTGTTACTTCTTGTGTGCAGAAGACTTTGGTAGGGGGGGAAAAACCACTGTTGTAACATTAAAGCAGAGTAATTGTCAACCAAGTACTCCTCAAGGTTTGTTTTGTCTAAGAGCTTGATGAAAGGCTTCTGAATAATGGTGTGTTTTGCTCTGATTTTTCTCCAGGTTTCTGAGAAATTCTGAAATCAACCAGAAAATGTTCACATTTCCAGTCTCTGGTGGAAAAATGGCTTGATAAAACACAAAATCCTTTATGTTTTATTCTTTAACTCTTATGATCCTTGCTTAGATTTTAAGGAATTTTATTGTGATTTTTCAGATCCTTCCTGTTAAATTCTACTTTAGTTTTGAGTTAGATGATCGGACTTACATATCTGTGCTGGGGTGAAAAAGCCACAGATTTGTGAAAAAGCCAGGGTGGTAATCCCCCAAAATTGTTAAATGTGTGATTAGAGTTCTCATATTTCCAATAGACACTCCATGGACTAGACTGGCATATACTGTATGCTTTTTTGTTTTGTCTGTGACACTGGTAAATTCTGTTCCTCGTTGATTTGCTGTTAATCTCTGTAGGTTATCTTTTGGGGGATGGTGGAGACCCAGAGACAAGGTGAAACTGTTGCCATTGATGATATTACCTTCAGTGAAGGATGTTCAATAGCACATGGTAAGAATACCTGTTTTTCAGGAGCCAGGTCATTTTACACTGTCTTTTCCTTGGATTAGAAGAGAAAAAACAATGAAGAGCCTTTTGCTATTCAAAGGGTTTTTTTTAACTTAGTGTTTTCATTTGGCTCATTTTCAGTTCCCTAAACAATCATCTGTCTTTTCACATCTAAACACAGTTACAAAGGAAGACAATAAATACGTTAAGAAATCTGATACATTATAAATTTAGGGCTCAGTGAGCAAAAAAGATCTACTGTTTTTGGCTGAAGAACTGATGTGTTCAGCCAGCTCAGGCAAAGCTTTGGAGCTGACTAGGAAGGTTCCCAAGGCACTGGTGTATTTCTAAATGTGTGAAGGTCCTGATCCTCTGCTGTGCAGTGGGGTTATGTTGTTCTGCTCTGCTACATCCAAGAGCTGTAATGTCAGGCTGGTCACCTCTGCAGTCAGACCATCCCTGCATGGCAGGATGCTTTAGCAAAACATTTCCCATTTCCCTTTTCAACCCAATGTATTTTCATGGAAAAGGAACACTGCCCATCCTAGCATAAATTGAACTGCTTGCTGCTCTGTATTACACAAGAGTATTGCTTTGTGGCAGCTTTGTCACATCCTCAGGTGAGCACAGTGCTGATTCAAAGCACCTCCTTTGTTTTCCTTTCTGCTATTCTTGACATGGACACAGAGGATTTAGACTTTAAACTTAACTCGAGGTGTGGAAAGCAGTGTTTGACACAGACCAGGATAGGTTATGTGGTTGGTTTTGTGTGTGCCGTATTCTTAAATAATGCTTTCTAGATTTTCCCCTAGGAAAAAACTATTGAAAAGAGATGCACCATGGGTATGAATGTGTTAGAGTGCCGAGCAATTGCAAGCAGATCACATTAAGAGCAAGATACAAACTCTAATTTAATGATGCCAACAGGCATATATATTTAGTTAAAAGTGGGTCTGCATTGGGGAAATGAAGTTTCAGGTACCTTATCTTGATTGTGTCAGCTTCCCCATGTTACAACTTTCTTACAGTGGAGAATTATGGAAGTAAATATTATATGAATACTTTCATGGCAGGGCACATCTTGCTTTTCTGTTTTGTAGTGCCTTTATAGCTGTATGAATTGAAAAGGCAAGGATGCTAATTTAAAACTTTGAGTACATGTCTATGAACTCAGGAATGTATACAATGTGCTTTCCTTGAAAAAAATTAATTTGAAATGGAATTTGAAATTTGTCCTCATTGTAAAGATGACAAATATTTGATTTTTAACTCAGCTTCTTTCTGCTTCTTGGAGGATTTTTGCAGATCAAAGACTGGTATAAAATGGAAAAAAATGCATTGCTAAATTCCAGAAACCTATGTACTTGTTTAGCCAGTTCCCGCAGGAGGATGTAGATCTGTCTGTAAAAATATATTAAGTTTTTCAACAAAGTTCTTCTAAAGCAAAAAAAAACAAAAATCAAACCAAAAATCTCAGCTACAGAGATGAAAGACTGTCTCAAAGTGATGGAAAAGGAAAAAAGGGAAACTGAAATATGTTCTCACCATCTCTTATAAATCCAGGTGCAAAACTTACCTTTCATGGCAGCTGTTGAACTACATGCTGTGGCTCACAGATTGTGCTCCTGAACTGTTAAGTGCCTCAGGTATATTCCAATAAGAGCCAGTTCTTATCCTGTGTTTCCTCATTAGGAGAAGTCAACTTCATTAGGTGACATCTAAATGGCTCACAGCAGCCAAAAACAGGGTCAAAGAATCTTAATTTTCTCCCTGAAAGAGGAATGTTACTACTGAACATTTTTCAATAATTAAAACAAAAGGTCAGACAATTGGTTGGTTGAATTTGAAATAATTTTTTCTCTAGTCTTTATGGAATGGCTGGATAAGCAGACTTTTAATGAAAGCCACTTTACTTTCATGAAGTTCCTAGTTAAAACTTGCATTTTTAATGTACCCTTCATGATTTTTAATCCCAGTACAAATGCACATAAGAGATGACCTAGCATTTGTACTTATTAGTATGATTATGCTTTTAGGGTTGTGAGGCAAATATCTTAAATTTTTATGCTTTCAGGAGTTTCTTGATGCAAACTGTGATGCTTAAATATAAAAGTAATTTCATTATGCTTTAGGTTCTTTCTTCCCTTCTGTCCCTCCCCTGTCTCTCAAAGTGTCCCACTTCAGTCTGTTGTCCAGTTCTGCTAAAGACTAAACTTCATGCATTGAAAAAAATGCCACTAAAACCCTATCTTCAGTATAGTAATTTAAGATACTCTACAGTTTGTTGTTTCCATAACAGCTGCCAAATCACTTAAAACCCACACAGCTCTCTATCATGCATTTGAATATGGGCTGCAGGAAAAAAAATACTTTGGCTGTAAAATAGAAAATATTGAAGTTATTTTCTGAAACCTACATAATGCAAAATCCCCTTTAATTATACCTTTAGTAGACCTTCTGTTCAAAGGCTTCATATTCTTATCCAAGTGGCTACTCTGCAGAATTCCCTCTCAACTCTTGACGAATTATATATGTGAAGAACCCCACTAAAACTTTCTGATCTCTACATAGAGATGAAAGCAGAGAGCCCCAAGGCACGAAAGTGGAATGCTAAAAGGGAGAATGAGGCTTTTGTCCTCCTTAAGTCACTTGTAATGCAGAAGTGACAAAGCCTCACTGCAAAATTATGGGTCTTTTTCAGGAAAACTGAAGTAATTATATATGCACTACTTATGATGTATACATTTTGACAAAAATCCAATATGAATAGATAAACTGACAAAATCCTAAACATAATTCCTTAGTTAATTCTAATCCTGCAAAGATGTAGCCATTAATATTACCGAAGCAGGTATTTGAGATGAACTGCTGCAGGAATGGGAGTCAGAAAATCCGAAATACTAATCTTGTGTGACATGCTGTAGCATTAAGAGCTGGAAAATGGGTATTTTGTCAAAACAAACAAAACCTCAAAAATGTCTATAACTAAAATAAAAAAAAACACAGAATGATTCAAAATATTTTGTAGCAATACTTCAAAAGCATTAAAAGATCTTGATTCCTTTTGAAAGAATTCGCAGAATTTTTTGCAGGTTGAAATTTGACAAAATCCATCCTTTTCTAAACCCTTGTGGAATTTTGCATTTTCCATGGGAAACAACCTTCTGACAAGCTCTTTCTCACATAATAACGTGTGGTTTGAAAACAGAGCAAATTCACTGAGCACTGGAACAAGGAAGAAATGAAAGGTTTGCAGCTGAACAGGACATTTCAGTGAGGTGTCAGCAATGTGAATAATAAAATGTCTGTCAGATAAAGGAGATGGTAACATCTATGTAAACTGACATGAAACTGTTTTCTCCTTACAGTTAGGAATCTCTCTGTTTTCTCTGAGCTATCCTGTCTGCTATTTAATAGTGTGTCTCAACCAGAGATTACTTTTCCCCTGCATTAACCTTAAGAAGTGGAACTTCCGTTGTCATAGTGCAGTCCTGCTTAAAATCCTGACCATTGCCGAAGGCAACTAGATTAGTCAGGCATGCTGTGCCCTTAAAAAATGAAAATATACTCTTGAAAATATGTGGTGATGCATTCAGAAACTTTCTGGCTCTAAAAAGAAGTATTCTGTTACAAGTATTGTGGAGATGCTGCTGAGTTTAACCTCAGTTAAAGTGATTTTTCTGTAGCTATCACCTAGAAAAGTAAATACGTATTTCTTATTATTACAAGTCAACTTTTATGTTACGTGGCAACTCTGTCTGCAGAATTGAATTCGTGAAGGTTGTGATGACTGGCTAACATAAATAGCACCCCATTGCTCTGAAAGAAGCCTCTGTCTTGAGGGAATAATTTCTTAGAATAGTTAAAGATGGCAGGTTGAAATACTGGACAGCAATCAGGGATCCATGGGGCTTTTGAAATAACCTTTTGAAGAAGTAGAAGAGTTGTCAAGGAGTTTAATAAGCGTAATTTGCTAATATGGAATTGTATCATAAATAATGACTTAAGAAGTGATTGTTTTTCTTTGTCTTTCAGTTCCAGAGATTTCCAGTTTTGAGCTTGGTGTATGTGAGTGGCACTCAGACCAGGCAGCCGAGCCTGCTCAGTGGGCACGGCTGCAAGCTGGGCACAAGATTGCCTCCTGCTCCTTCCTGAAGGATTGGAGCAACAATACTGAAGGTGGGGATTTAATTTGACTCAAAATTGCTAGCTGTCATGAAGAACATAGTGCTTTATATGGCAAGACGGTGCCTCAATACCAAAACAGAACAAAACTACACAAAGTAATTGTATGTATTTTGTACTCAAATTCGGTTTTGTTTTGGCTGTCTAATAAGGGCATCGTGAGCACTCCTGCTGGTAAGACATGAAATATTTTATTATAAGAATGAATGAAATGTTTTCAGGTATTCATGAAATATTTTAACACAAGAATTCCAATATAAGCTAATAGCTGATTTATTCTCCAGTTTATTTTTTGTATGAGACCTGTGCAAGAATTGGGTGAAATTAAATTAAATCAAATCCAATCCATTTAAGCCCACAGCCCCTGTGTGTATTTTTTTATTTTGTTTTGTTTTGATTTTGATACTTGGCAGTTTGACTTCTGTAGTACTACTCTGCTTGAGCATACAGTCTGGAACTTCATTTTATACCTTTTGTTAGGGCAAGTGTAAAAAAACAATTATTATAGAAAATAGTTTCCTACTCTTAAAATAAATAAAATTAGTCCAGCCGCAATTTTAAGAAGTAAAAAGCACCACTTGTTTTTGAAGTCACTGTGTAGTATGTGTCTGTGGGTTTATGGGAAAGGTTTTTGAAAGCTTAATGGATGTAAATCTCTAAGTGTTCTATTGTGAGATGGAATTGTCTTGCCTGCTAAGTGTTTGGCTTGTGTACTGAGACTGCCTTCAGAGGGGTCAAGTGCTGCGAGTTGTAATAGTACTATTTGTGATGCAGCTTTGAAGAACTGATATTGTGGAGATTACTGCTTGAACTTTGAACACACAGAAAGGGAGCACACCTCATTGATAGAAGCAGAATGAATGTTAGATATTGTTTTCATTTTAAAAATAAATTTTAGCATGCATTTCAATACAGTCTAGTAATCATAAGTCAAATTATCATTGAATAGCAAGGAAAAGTGCCTGAGTGTATACGCTATGTTAAAATGAATTTTTGCAGGTATGTGTAATGGAGAGCATAGAGTAAAGAAGATTTTTTTTCCCCTTAAATGTGAGGAGAAGAGTCAGATCATCTTCCAATTTTCACTGGGGTATCTAACAGAAAAGAGAATTTTCATTTGATTTTATTTGAAAAACCTCCCTGTCAGTCATTGCATCTGTGCCATACCTTAACCTGACACCTTAAGGGCTGGTATTGGGTATGGATTTGCCTTTAAAAGCAATATTAAGAACAGAAAACATACTGAAATTCTGTGAGGGCTTTTACAGGACTGTATTACAAGCACTGTCTGTGGAAAGAGAATGTATTTGGAAATGTTTGCTGTATAGGAGCTTGGGCATTATTGTATGGATATGTACAGGCAGCTGAGTAGGCTGAATTTCCCTAAATACTTGAGGACATTCCCTGTGCTTCTAAGTCATAAAGAAAAATTAAAATAGATGAAGAAACAAGCATCAAAGCAACACACATAATTTAATTCATCATTAACATTGAAAAGTATTGAAAAATCTGAACTATGATTGCTGACCTCTCAAAACACTCAGTATTCCTATTCATGCAGAAGTGTTGAGACATAAATGAAGAGGTTGAATATAAAAAAATTCTATAAACTAAAGAAAATGGAATGCAAACTGCAAAAATGACATGCTTGAGGGCTCAAACTTGCAATGCAAATAGAGCTTGACTAAGCTTTATATTCTGATTTTGATCAAAGCTTTCACTTCTATAAACAGAAGAGAGGTAAGAAACAAGATTATAAAATGAAGTTCTAAACATTTATATTTATATAGAAAAGGTTTCTTATAGTCTTTGAATAATCTTCCCTTGCTGGTATCCTTAAATTTAATAAATTAAATTAAATTTTTCTTCAAAATGGTTGAGTGGGAAGGTTGCAGGGTATTGGTTCAGAGATTGAACTGTTCTCTTCTGGGCAATAGAACTTGGTAGAAAAGAAAATGTTCCACTCTGTAGCTCAGCATAAACTGAAGTCTCAGTAGTTACTCTGACACTGACAACATACATTCAAAGTCGAGTCATTTGTGAAATAAAAATCCTGTGGATTAAAGTGAGACTGATGATATTTGAGTCAGAATCTGGTTAAAATGGAAACAAACTAAATATTCATAGAGTTTGAGTTTTCAGCATAGCAGAATAAGGTAGGTTCACCAGCCCACCCCAGCTCTGAGAAGACCCTGGGCCACCTAAGCACGGATTTGCAAACTCTACTTCTTAGTTGGGCTCCAGTGTGGTCAGTGGCTGATCTTTCTGCAAGACTCACAAGGTTTTACTCATTACACAAAATTTTCTTTCAAGACTGAAAGAAAAAAAAGACTGTTTAGCTAAAACCTGATTAAGCAGCTATGTGGAGAAAATAAAAGACTTTATGGGAAGTTATTAAAGTCTACATTCTTTATCCTGGTAACTTGACCTGCATCTCTTTTCTGATACACACATCTCTGACTCAATAGCCTTATTGCCACTTTGTCAGGAATTAATTTGGTTGGTTTTATAACAGCTCTGAAGAGAACTCTGAAGTTGGATAAACAACTGGCAGCATATCTTCTAATGTTGCATATTTCTCTTATGCACAAGATAGCAGCCATAGAAGTGTAGATGCTTTATTGATGTCTGCCAAAGAGAAATCTGGGTTAAATCTATAATATTTCCTTATATCAAGGTTAGGTGCTGTGGCATGAGATTACAAGCTTAATTCCAAGGAAATTTCAGGAATATATTACAGTGTAAATCACTGCATAACACAAAGAGTAAATGGGCAACAAAAGGAAAAGGACATAATCCTTTATAAAACTGAGCATTTTTCTTGTGAAATGACACTTTTTTCCTTCACCTTGAGATTGTGTAACATCTGCATTTGAGATAAGTGGTATTTAGAGAAACGAACACAGAAACAGCAGACTTAAGAGCTTTAGTCAGTCCTTGTTTATTATTTTAATAGTTGCTGCAGAAGACAGCAAAATATTCAGTGACTCAGGAGGCAGGGGAAAGAGCTGATATATTTGGTAAAAAATATTTAGCATTTTTATTTCTGAAAACCAATAGACACTGTTGAGGGGATGGAGAGCTCCTTTAGATCTCTGTAGGAATGCTTTTATAAGGGGCAGTAGGTCAAGAAGAGCACAAATTGCTTTTCTGTTTCAGATGGAAAGACAATATGCTTCCAACACTTTGTTGCAGAAGTTCTGGCTGAGAACTAAAGACCTTGATTACATGGTGGAGAGGTGACTGCTTCCTGTAGCAGTAATGCAGAGAGCCTTTTTTTGGGTTTTTGTTGTTGTTGTTGTTGTTCTTTTATGCATTGCTGTAAAAAGTATAGTTCCTGGAAACCACAGTGGAAAAAAAGCCCAGTTTCCACATATATTTGTTATTAGATATTGAATGGTTGCAAATGTACAGAGGCTGAGCTGGGACTTCTTGCAGTTTTAACATGCAAGAAGTAAAAAGTAAAAACATCAAAATGCTCTTTTATTTATAACAATTGATTTTATTTATAAATTTATTATTTATTTAACTTATTTATAACAATTCTTGGTTGCTGGATCTATCAGTGAGTAATATGAAGAGAGATATATACATATATATTAATATATATGTATATATATATATATATATATTAATATATATATATATATATATAATAGGAAACAGATTAAATCCAAGTCTTATCATTAGCATGATGATAAGATTTTATTCTTGCTGGGATGGGTCTTTGGTGTAATTACATGAGAGCAGTCTTTATTTTCAAAGACTGAAAAAAAAAGTGTTGTGAAAAAGTGACCTTTATTTCCTTTCATTCTTTCTTCAGGCCATTTTGAGTGGTTAGAAGCTAATGACAATGCATTATATGAATGGGCCTATCTAAACAGCTCCATGTGTCATTGTTCCAGCAAGAATTGCCATTTTCAGTTTCAGTACTCCATGGCAGATAGCAGTATTCTCAAGGCACTACTGCTTGTGAATCAGGTAAGGAGAGACGTGTTCATGTCCAAAAGGTAAGCGTATGGCAGCCCAGGTGTTACTGGAAAAAAAATGCAAGATACACCTGCTGCTACATGCCTGTCCCCTGAGTTAGTTTGTGCAAAAAGTCACTTGGTACCATTCCACTGGTCTGTGCAATTGCAAAACCTGGGTGTTTGCCATCTCAGCATTAAACTAATTTGATGGGTGAATGTTCTACAATAAGACTTCAAGGACAAACCCAGCTATTACAGAAGTAAATAAATTGCAGATTTCAGGGGGGAAATCTATAGTAACAACTTTTCTAGCCTTCTTCCTGTTATGGAAATACAAAAATAGGTGTTTTTAATCTATGGAGACATTACAAAAGAAAGTTGTTGACTCAGAATGACTGGAAAGTCCTAATTAAATACCTACTTTGCTTTGCCCAAGTTTTAGAACAGTAATTTTTCTATTCTTCTACCTATTAGTAGATCAAATGGCCCTGTCAGAATGAAACACAGATGTCAGTTGAGCATTGCTAACTATTTCCATCTTTCTTACCTCCCTTACCTTGTAAGACTTTCTAATTTTAGGTTGTTCTCTTTTGAAAGTCTGGTTTAATAGGTTAGTATTGATGCTTTGCACTGCTGCTTAATGAAAGCAAGAGCAGTAGAGCTGCTCTAGTTAAGCTAATGGCTCTCATATCTTGATGCTGGAGTTGAACTCTTATCACCCAACAATACACATATTTAAAAAATTAGATCCACTTGATTCACAAAGATAAGAAGCTAAAAACCCCAAAGTGTAACACAACCAAGAGGTCTTAGAATAAGGACAGCTAATGGAAATAATTTATTTCTTTCTGATTGTGTCTTTGAGTATTCATGAAAACAACTCCAGGCTTTTGCTCATGTTTCATTTATAAAAGTCAATAGTTGTATTTTTCTATGACCCATTACTGTGTCAGGGAATTGTAACATAATCAGTGTTCTGGTCAGAATGCACGGAGTTTTGTGCCATAGTTCTTGCCAATAAATTCCTAGGTATGACACTCGCAGCGACCTTGAGACAGAATAGGAATATTGATTTCAGCAGTTCACCTAAGTAGCATCAATGGACCCAATTTAAGAGTTTTCTTTCCCTGAAAACAGAGAAAATTATGTAAGCAAAAACCATAAGAAAACTGACATCTGAGTTCCCATAGAACTGGGAGCAGAGATTGAATCAATTGATAAACTGGTCCTTACATGCTCATTAGAAGAACATTTTCTGACATTCATTACATCAGTCCACTCTGTTTCCACAGATTCTCTTAGCCCTTTTATGTTTTAGGTATTGAATTTCTCCTTCAATCAGAAGTGTATTTACTGCACACAGAGTTATTTAAAGCTCATGTGAGTTACTCATACTGCAAATTTTGCCAGAAAAACCTTCAGAAACATAAGCTTCTGCTGGTAGATAAAAACCCTACAGACTCATATTTTAGACTTTGTAAGCTGAAATGAAGGGAGAGTTGGCTTTTATACATTTTGCTACTGAATCATTAGGTTGTTTATGAAAAACAAATGAATCTTGAAAACTAGCCAATAGTAAGAAATAGAAGTGAGGGTTGAGTGCTTGTTCTGACCCTGGAAGACAACAGACCTGCTGTCCTGGAAGCTGTCATTCAAAATAACCTCTTAATTGATGTATCTTCAGTTTCCTGCACATCCTATCACTATATTTATTGATCAAAACCTCTTGTCTTTGAATGACTCTTGCTGAATCCCAGCACTTACAGGCCTGACACACATGGAGACTGAACTATACCCAATGTACAGTTTCAGTGCTGTTCTCAGAGGGCAAGTGACACAGATGTAAATTTAACCCTGGCCTTCCTCACTCTTTCAACAGAGAGAGCAAAGATGAGTGAACATATTTTCTAATATAGACATCATGGTATCAGTCGGAAGACAGGGAATTTAAATTGCTCTTGGGTACAAAGAAGGATAAGGAAAATGGACTCCTTTTGTCAACAGTAACCTGTTGTTTACTTACATTTAACTTGCAGTCCCTGATAATCTGCAGCTTTTCCTCTTTTATTGCTGGCTTGCCAATCTGTTCTTCATTAAACACTACTTCATTTGACCATTTGATTTTTCTTTCTTAATTGTGACTCATGTGTCTTTGAACTTTGTTTTATTGGTTTGGAACTGATTCCTGTATACTGAGATGTTTTTAAATGCTAATGATGTCCTTCAGAGTCTTGGTAATTCCTCCCAATCTAGTGTTATCTACATAGTTTTAAAATTTATTTTTTATCCCACTCTCCACACTCCCCAGTAAGTTAGCACTATAATTATATAGGCTCTGGAACAGACCTATGCAGAATTCTGTTATAATTTTTTTAGTTTAATAGAAAACTATTGACATCTCCTCTTTGAAAAAAAGCTCATACTTCTATTTGCACTCCCATTTTACAGTAATTTCATCTACACCAAATCACCACAATGTTTTAAAAGCATGTGTTACATGAGATAAAAAAATGTTAATAGAATGAAGTAACTAATTTTTCAAGTCTGTTTATGATGAAAAAAAAAGATTACACTGCTAAACACAACTTGCTCCTCATCAGAAGCAGCTAATTTAGGTTTCTCACTTTCTAATTCTCTAGCTGCTTACAAGGTTCTTAGCAATTTGTTCTGGTGTCTTAAGAGTTGTTCAGCATCTTGGCAATAATTGCAGAGTCTGTATTTTTCCCTTAACTGTAATATATGTCCTTTTTTCTCCCAATCATCTGATTTCCTACATATTCTCCTCAAGTTCTCACAGCTTGCTGTTGGTAGTAAGATATTCCTTCCAGTATGTAACCTTTACTTAAAACTTCTGAATTGCATTCCATTATATGTATTTGTAACATTATTCTTCTATTCCAGTCCATGCTTACATTCCCATTTGGCAATATTAACTGTTCAACTAATATAAAATATTCACAGAATCATAGAATGTCCTGAATTGGAAGGTACAGACAAAGATCATCAGAGTCCAACTCCTGGTCCCGCACAGGACACCCCAGTGCCACAAAATGTGCCTGAGAGCATTGTCCAAATGCTTCTTGAACTCTGTCAGGCTGGTGCTGTGACCACTTCCCGGGAGAGCTGTTCCAGTGCCCAGCCATCCCCTGGGAGAAGAACCTTTTCCTGATATCCAGTCTAAACCTCCCCTGACACAACCTCAGGCCATTCCCTCAGGTCCTGTCATTGGTCACAAAGAGAAGAGATCAGTGCCTGACCTTCCTCTTCCCCTCACGAGGAAGTTGTAGATTGCCATGAGGTCTCCCCTCAGTCTCCTCTTCTCCAGGCTGAGCAGACCAAGTGACCTCAGTCACTCCTCACATGACTTCCCCTCAAGGCCCTTCACCATTTTCAGAGCCCTCCTTTGGACACTCTTCAACAGCTTTGTATCTTGTAGCGACAGTATCTTATTTATATTGTAGTACCCAGAACTGCCCCCAGCACTTGAGGTGAGGCTCCCCCAGTGCAGAGCAGAGCAGGACAATCCCCTCCCTTGCCCGGCTGGTGATGCTGTGCCTGATGCCCCCCAGGACACGCTTGGCCCTCCTGGCTGCCAGGGCACTGCTGGCTCGGGTTCAACTCGCCATGGACCAGGAACCCCAGGTCCCTTTCCATGGCACTGCTTTTTAGCATTTCATTCCCCAGTTTACACATTCAATTAACAAAATTAACCATCTGTTAACTGACAGATAACTTCTGACATTTTCTGTAAAAACTGAAACCAAATAATATAATGTTGATTCTATCATTTGCTGTTCATTAATTGTTGTTACTTTCCTTAAGTGATGGGATTATTATTCTTCCTCTTATTGTCCTAATCTTTACATCTTGTATGGTGATGCCTTTTTCTGGTCTTAGGAAATAAAGGCTCAGACACAGTGAAAGGGTTGGGGGTTGTTTACCTCAGTATTTTAATAGGATCCCATTCGATGGCTTCTGCCGTCCAGGTAGAACACGCCGCAAAAGCCCCTTCCCCCCAGTCCAGTATACAATTAAAGACTCTACACATTAGCATATCTACCAGGAGGGCCCAATAAGGGGCCTGGGTGGGCTAACTTCTAGTTTACAAAATCTATCCTACTAGGAGACCTTGAGGACTCACGAAAACAGGGTGTTTGGTCTTCTAACTCTACGTGGTTTCAGGGGTGTTTAGTCTACCGGCCTGCTAAACACCATGAAACCAGGCTAAACTATCACCTAAAGCATCACAAGTATGCATGCTAATACTTGTGAATATAGGGAACAGTGTAAGACATATTCAGGAGAAAAAGCAGAAAAAATCCCTCAGGCATCAATGGCTTTGAAAAATACAGAGATTAAGCAATAAAATGTAATTTCAACTAATGCTTATATTGCAAGTATATTTGTATCCTAATGCACTAAAATTTTTCTATGTATTCAACAACATTTGCAAAAGGCATGTGAGTACATTCCTCTGCAGAAGGTAAAGTTGATTAATAATTGTGGGGGAACAAATACGCCTTTGTTCAAAATTACTCCCTGAAAAGAGAAGTGGGGACAAAATAATGAGTGCAGTTGCACAGAAGTGCATGTATCGATAGAGAAATGTCAAAAAAAAAAATGTATAAATGGACAATTTTATAAAAAGTAATGATTTCTCTTTCATCCTCCAAATCTGAGTAGCATTATCTCAGAAAAAACATTGTGAGGAAAATGAAAAATTCTTTCCCATTTTAGCTTTACAAAAAGTTGTTTATTGATATTAATATATCACAGTAAGGGGAAGAGATTATCTTGAGCAACCGCTCCCCTGCATCACCAAAATAAATATTGAAGGAAAGTACTGGAAAAGCAACACTTTCCATATTTTAAAAGAAAGTAAGTGACACAAGGTATGTGTTAGAGGGATTAACCAACTTGTAGCAAAGAGGTGGAAGAATATGACAAGCAGAGTGAATACTACAAGTATTGTGAGGAAGAGAAATAGTATTGTTGGCTTATTAGAGCTGTATAAAGTCAGAGGGTAAAATCTGCTTAAAATATTGGTTCATCTGAGGTGACTTACAGCTTTCAGTGAAAATAAACATCCTAGAAGGTCTGGCTACTGTACAGCAATCTCAAGTTTACTGCTACAAGCTATTTGTATTAAAATGAATCTGGGAGAAAAATGGTCATGGGCTGGGTTTCTGAAGTGTTATCTGAATGTGAACAAAATTGAAGCATCCAGGTGCATCCAGTCAAATACACAGCAAATACAGAGTGTTCCCCAAAAGATATAAAAATGTGTTTGAAGGGTTTGTACATGCAGGTGGGGGGGAGTATGTTAACTAAAAGCAGACATTTAACCACAGGCTATGGTTTTAAACTGCCACGCAGTATGACTGTTACACATCATCCTTTTCTGTGTCTTATGTGTGCCTAATGTAGGCTAATAGATTTCTTTTGGAAGCTGAATTATTTAGTAAAATGAAGAAAATTTTACACAGAGTTAAGTGTCCTCAATATTGAAAGACTTTTGCTGAATATGTCATGTAAACAAGTGGACAAATACATCCTATAGTGATGTGGAAACTCACAGCTGACTTTTAGTTCTGAAATCAAGTATGCCATGTGTTTATTCAATTCGGTCTCTTCTGTCATTGAGTGTTTGAAATTAGCATATTGCCTTGGCCCTGTCTAGAAGTTTTCCAGAACTGATCTTTGAACACATGTTCAATAGGGATTTAATCTTCCAGTTTTTTTAAATATGTCAGAATGACCTTAGTAGAAAAAGAGCACTAATTGTCTGCACATCACAAATCACATCAGTGTTGTTCTGCTGATTCAGACCTCACAGCCTATCAAGCAGTAGACAGCACATTTCTCCTCTCTTTTATATATAAAGCAGGAAAAAAGATAACTGTCCTTGTCCATAGTATTGATAACATTTCACATAACTATCATAACCCCTTTTATTAATCTCCTGCAAGATAAATAGTTTTTTATACTTTCAATTTCTCTTCTTACAAGATACTCTCCATTTCTCTTATCCTGCTTCGCATCTTTTTCTGAACTGCAGCTAGTTCTGTAATATCCTTTGTGGAAAAGGTATGACCAACACTTTGCAGCTTCCTAAAAACAGCCTCAGTATTGATATTTGTAATGGTAGGTCTGTTTGTATGTATAGTCGATATTAACTTTTTCTGCGTTTTCTGCCTTTCTGGTTTTGCTCTATTGTGCAACTTCTTCCTGAAAAGATTTTGTGTAGGTATATAAAGTTCAAATTTCTGCCTTCTTACCTTTATGCCTCAGTATGTTCCAAGCAACATCATGACCAGAAGCAGAGTAAGGGTGAGCTACTTTTGCCAGATTACTGAATCAAAAGGGCTTGGAGTGCTTGCATAACAGGAGCCTTACCATATGCAGCACTCTTTCTGTTATCCTTAGGAGGTGGAATGAAAATGGAAGGATTAAGGTAACTCAGAGCATGACTAAAAATTGTTAGGTTATACTCCATGTGCTTGCTTTACAGATTAAAAAAAAAAAAAGTTTTTGGCACACTTGATTGGGTAATTCTGGCAGACCCAAAATTCAGTTCTAAGAGAACTAAATCTAATTAATTACATGACATAATATAGGCAGTTATTTATGAAAAGGAAACTTATGTAGAGAACACCATGGAAATGTTAAATTCAGCAATAACACGGCCTAATTTACATATTAATTAACTTTAATTCTACCAACTCAACTCCTGATAATTATATTATTAGTCTGTTTAGTCACTGTAAACATGTGTTGTTTCCCCTCTCTCCAACAGACCTCAGTGCAAAGATTGCAAATGAATATGAGAAGCTCTATTTTTTCACATAGAGTAACTTTGTATATAGTGATTGTTTGGCTGGGAGATGAAAAGATGGAGGACAAAAAATGGCCTTAACTTCTGGAGGAATAAAAATTATCTTTATAACATTTTTTCTATGTTTTACAGGAGGAGCATGTCTTGTGGGAAACCAATATCATGGCTAAGAAAGAATGGGTCAAAGTGAATATACAGCTACCAATAGGGCTAGTAAATATAAAGGTATGAATGGAAAAGGCATGTGCCCAGTTTCTGAAGATGCTTTATTTCATTGTTTATAAATCTTCTAAGAAGGCTAAAAAATTGTTAAAATTGTGTGCATCTTGAATGTCTTGCTGTTTTTTTTCATTGCTAAAATTTAAGTAAACCTCTGGTTGTAGCTCAAGAAAGCATCTATTCAAACATGCCATGCAGAAACCGCTTGATTTTAATAACGTGCAAGAAAATGAATACAAATCTCATCTGATTTTAATTAGTCATCTGATTCCAAGTCAGGTTTTACCCACTGATTTAAATGTATATATACTATTAAGTAAGATGCTGTAAATGATCTTTGTGGAACTTCAGTGGAATGATGTAAATCACTAATTGAGAAGATACCTTCTTGAAATTTCAGGCATAGAGATAAATGCTAAATTGCAACTAGTTAATTCTTATATCAATCCACAAGTTTCCATTTTATGTAATTTTTCAGTTACCGTTGGTTTTTTTTGGTTTTGTTTTTTTTTTTTTGTTTGTTTGTTTTGTTTTGTTTTGTTTTGTTTTGTTTTTTTGTAGTTGTGTAAATAACCGTAATATTTTACTGTTTTGGCAATCAGCTGAAAAGATAATCTCTATGAAAAGACAAAGACTAAGCCCACTGAAGGAACTGATGTTTTGACAGACGTTAGAATGAATGCATTTCAGCAAGTTAGTAAGTTCTAAGAGTGTGTTGTTGCCTGTCTCTCCTTTTCCCACAAGGACAATTTTGAATAAACAAGCAGATGTGTAATTAAGCTATCTATAGTATCTAAAAATAAATAAACTCCTGCTCAGGTTGTATGTATATAGGTAGGAAGCCAAAACTAGGTATCCATGTAGAAAGACTGCAAGGATATCTTGTGCTTAGGGAAGAAAACACACTATCTTTAAATTTGTGCTTATTTCATATTTTCAGCACAGCATTCTGCTTTTTCAGCTGGTAGAGAGAATGAAAAGTATTCAAAGACTTTTGTCATTTTGAAGAAATTTTCTCTAGTGGAAGATAATGACCTCTATAACTCTTATGCCTTAGAAAGAAAAATACCTCTTGAGATTTCACTCCAACCTAATTCCCAGGCTTTGGGGAGTGTGCTAGACCCTTCTGCTTCTGCTCCCAGTCACATCTGATCTAGTTTCCTTCTGTTTTGTCAAAGACTCTCACACAGTTCTTTCTGATCCTTGCACATAACTACTTTCTTAGACTCACACTTTGGTTGTGTCCCAGCCTGTCAAAACCCACAAATCCATTTTTATTTATTCCTCCAACTCCTGCTCTTGTTTCTCAGTGCTTTCTTTTATTGCCATCCTAATCTTTTTGATGCTTTCTTCCTCCTGCTTTCTGCTTTAACTCAGGTAAAAGAAACCTGGAGAGCACAAATTGGGTAATTTCATTGCTTTGAGAGACAGCAGAGCTGGGCTCCACCGTGGCCAGGAGCAACAGATGTTCTTCTGGAACTTCATTGCCATAAATCAGCTTGTGCTAAATCTGCTCAGAGCAAGGGAACTCTGTCCGAGAGAGAAATGCTCCTTGAATCTCTGTGTCTATGTCAATAGCAGTAAAATAAGCAGGGTGAGGGCACAGGCCCAGGATTAGGCATGTGATTGTCCAAATAATTAAAACATAGGCATGGTTCCTAGAAAGGTTTTGACCTGAGCAAATCAGCCACCTCCCATCCAGTGCTCAGAACTGTTCCAGGATTACAAGCAGGCAGGGACCAACTCCACTGCAGAGCCTGGGTGCATCCATTTTATTTTATGTGATGTAACAGTTATCAGCTGTTAAGCTCTGCTATGCCACTTGGTGTCTGAGGACAGGCCCCAGCCCATTTTATGTAACTGGAAATTTTCTCTTGGGATCTGCAAAACAAGGTTTTGAAGACATTTCAGAAGGGAAGATAGAGTCTATATTACATTTCAGAAGACCTTTTAAAAGCACAGAGACATTACTACTTTTTAGCTAAATGTTTATGAGATTAGGAGTTTTTCTGTAAAATAGGCCTTTTTCTTTCTTCTCTTCTTTCTTGGAATTCATTAGACTCCATTAAAACTTTCCATAATAGATAGTCATACAAAATTTCAGATTCTGATTGGAAATTTATCACAGTTTTGCAATGGAAATTACACAGCATTTATTACACCTAGACCTGTTTTGTGTAAATAAAAATCAGTTTCACTCCGTCGTCTGTTAATGCAAATATTTTAACTGCAACAATTTACAGCTTATGTTTAAAGGAACATTCCAGAGCAGAGAAGGTTTCATCTGCCTGAATAGCATCCAGCTCTTGGACACTGCACCACCAGAGCCACCAGGTTTCTGCTCCTTGGAAGAACCCACCCACAGTGATGGGCAGCCCTTGGCATCTGGATCAGCCTGTGACACTCACCCAGATTGCCCTGATGGCAGCAGTGAGGACCCAGCCACCTGCTGTGAGTGAATCCCATTGCTTTGCAGGGACACTGTGCTGAACAGTGTGGTGAAACATAAACAGTTCTGTTCAACAGATTTTCACTGGAAAAAATACTTTAAATTTATATGGCTTCTTTTCCCCAGAATACTTAATGATGTACAGGTTAGAGAAAATGTTCATAGCATTTTCCTCTTTCCATTGCTTTCTGTTTCTCTGTCTGGCCTCAGCATTATTTTTAGATATAGCTAGTAATTTGTTTAATAATCTGGTGAAATGTAATATTTACCATATTTTTGCTTAAATGTATTCCCTACATACCACTTTTATAACCTCTACTTCCCTAATATGCAAGGGAATGAAATCTGCCTTGGGATTTGTTGTTTGAAGAGTTTTCTAATTTAGACTGTTTATGAATTAGTGTCAGAAAATGCGTTCAGTGACATGATATTTGCACTGTGATACAAATCACCACAGAAATGGGCCGCAGTTCAGAAGCTATATCTTTTTCATTAGACTTACAGCTGTAGGCAACTTTGTTTAGAAGCCACAGTTCCTACTGTACAATCAAGAGTACAAAGAAAATAATTAAAATTACTGAAAAATGTCTGTAATAATTCTAAATAATTTTAGATCTTCATGTGAATACCTATTTAGAGACCCTATCACTTCTAAAATTAATATTACAGGGCATGCATGAGTATGTATGTTTGCCTGCAGTAGTAACACTTAAATATGTGTTGCAGATAAAAGATGTGCACATATTTAAGATACTGGGAATGATACATATTGCTGCTGGGAGGCACAAATTAAATTTTTATGTATTGCTCAAGGTACCAGGATGAAAAACAACGATAATGTTTTATTTTCTAATTGCTTGAATAGACTTTAGGAACTATTTGTGACTGAAAGCCATTTTTTTGACTCACAGTCTGAATCTTTAATTTTTTTCAATTACTTAAATAGCCATGCGGGAACTCTTTCTGAAACAACAGTGTGTACAAATGCTGAAATAACATTTTAAATAGGAAGGTATACACTGTTTTATCTCTGGGTAGAATCTAAGCAAATATTAAAGTCTACAGGGGCTCTCTCTCTCTGAGAGCTCTTTTTGATTTTTACAAAGCTTGAGCCTATGCTGCTAGATCTGTGTCTGTCCTACCTCCACTGGTAGGAGTGTGGAGAGTCCTCATAATTTCTTTGGGAGGAATGGAATGAAAGTGGATTGTACTTTGAAAACTGGACTTTATTTCCCAGCAATTTAGTGATCCCACTTCATAACAATGAGAGAGAATTGCAGTGAAGAGCAATTGGAAATAAAAAAATAATATTTTTTAGGTTTAAAATGAAGTTTTGTACTTAATACTGTGTAAAATAACTAATATCTCAAACACTACACTTACTATTATTTTACATTATTTATACATAACCTTCACAACACTTATAAACCTATAAATACAAATGAATTAGTAGCTAGGACTCCTAGTAACTTGGAAACAAGCCTAGGAAGCACTTGTTATTCTCAAGAAATACTACACTTCAATGTGGTAGTGTTTCTGGAAATCACCTGCTCATCAGCACCCATGTAAATTCAAAATTATTGTGGGGCGGGGTCATCCTACAGGTATTTCTGAAAGAGGATCACTTGTTAATTAGCTTAATTAGAAGCTTTCTTACAACAGCTGTCTTTACCACTTCTGCTTTTAACACCTCTAGTATTACCTTAAATATTCTCAGGTTTTCATGGGATTTGTATAATTTATGAATATGGAATGTGTGGAATGAAGGAAACCTGTATAATTTTAAATCCATGCAGCTTTTACTGCATTTCATTTACAGTATAACAATTTACAATTGCAAATCCTTGAAACCTTCCACAGCAGATGAACACCAATGCAATTATTTTTATTACCATTCAACGTTAAAGTGGAAAGAGCACTTCTTAGTCTGAAACAGTTGTTTTACTAAACATTTGTGTGTTTTGTGTGACACTGAGTTAGCATGAAATTGTCAGTATCTGTTCACATGTGGAGAACAAGAAGCTACACCCACGTTATTTTCACAGACTTTGTTGCTGACAAGCCCTGTGTAGCACTGCCTTTGTGTTTCACCAGAACAGCTCAAAGTAAACGTGACTTCTGCAGACCAAGGGTGGACACAGGATTCTCTTAAGCTCTCTTAACCCTAAGCAAAGGAACTGAGTGGTTTCAGAAGAAGGTGAGGCCATCTCCCCTATGGGAGTTATGAGTCATCTGTCTAATGACTTATGACATGAGGAAGTTCAGGCTGGATGACCTATGGCTATCTGTGATATTTCTCTATGAATCCTTTAATAAATTCTAGGTAAATAAAACTAATCACAAACTGGTAGGTAACGTGCACAGACACTCAGAAAGAAGGTACATCTGTAACCCTTCACTTTCACAAAATAACATAAAATGTTAGCCAGAAATGTCAAAATATTAATGGCAAAGAAGTTCTTTGGTTTCTGTTCATTTGTTATTACCTCAAATTTCAAAGAAGCTGAGGTGCTGCCGCACTGAATGAAGGGAGCAGCCCTCCTCATTCAATACTATTATTCAGGGAAACACCAACCTGATGGAGAAACCAGCTGAGTGTCCCCATTTGTGTTCATTTGATTGAGCTCTCAGAGTAGGGTTGAAAACTTTTATGCAGTTGCAGACTAGAAGCAATATGACTTGGCTGGTAATCCAGCCTAGATAACAGAACTGCTTTGTTTTCCCCTGGGAGGATCATGAGGAGCTGGGATAGACAGAGTAAGCTAGTCAAAGAAAAAAAATTCCCATTTAACCTCCCAGGGCTTTGTTTTCTGCTCTTTTTTTTTTTTTTTTTAAGATGTTGAAAACAATTTGTATTAAGTGAAAAATCTATTCAGTGTATTTTATGGCTTTAGTAACCTACACTTATTCTTGAAACTCAAGAAGTTATTGGGAAACAATTTTTTTCCTGGCTGTATCATTGGATTTTGTAGAAATGGTGTAATAATTTACTCCTTGACTAGTCAAGATATACTGATATATCCACATAAATTAAAAAAAAAAAAATCAAATTTGACTTGCTGTTAAGATGAAAGCAAGTTGTTTCCTTTCTATTTTCACTTATGTTTTGCTGAATTATAAATAGATGAAAGTCCAAAATAGAGAACTGACTCATTTTCCATTCAAAATGTCAAAAACCTTTCTGCAGTTTGAATCCACTGAAATCTTCCTAGTGAAACATAAAACATAAGCTCTGGTGCTGAGAATTGCAGTAGGAAGGGCCATAATATATCAGAAAAGAGCTTTATGTCAAATTTAACTGTAGTATGACTACTCAAAAACTATAGGCTGTGAAGTCGCTTATTTTCCAACTGTGGATAGTGAAAGATTACCTATAATCCCTTGAAGGTTCAGATAAAAATGTTGAATGTTGGATAGAAAAGGCACATTTCTTAAGGTTTGTTAATGTTCAAGGAATGAAAAAACACACTGAAAAACTGTCTTACTTGGATTTGGGCTTTAGCCAAAGCACAGAACTTTTCTTTCAAGCTTGATTAAACATTTACAACTACCCCTTAAGTTTTTAGAATTAAGTAGGGATAAAGTTTAAGGTCGACTGTTAATTTAGACAAGTGCATTTCACAGTTGGAGGCTAGCTGTTCTACAACATATTTACACTTTTAAATTGAATACTACAAGGGGGAACACTTGGGTTTGGTAATTGATTCTGGTCAGTTTCATGCCGTTTCTGCATGACTGGGTGTTTGTATAAAGCTTTAAATTTCAAGTGAAAGATGTAATAAAAAAAAAAATAGCATTTAAAGTGTGGTCAGCGTTATCATATTCTATTTCCTCCCCACCACCCAAAAGAAAAAAACCCAAACCAACCACCACCACCACCAAAACCAAAAGAACCCCAGACCACGAACAACAACAACAACAACATAAAAACCTCAAAGTGCACCACCATGAATGTTCTTCCTGCGTTTATAATTGTGTTCAGGCTTGAATAAAGTTTGAAAATTGACTGGACAAAACCAGTCGAGGTTTGGGACCATGATTTGGAATTGTGTTTTGCTGTATGTGTGCATGTATTTTTTCCACCACTGCTTATCTATTCAACCTAAAAATTTATGTTTATACATTTCTTTCTACATCTATAGTCTTAGAAGAAATTGTACTGCTGGCTACCAATGCAAGAAATGCTGATTTCACCACACTTCTCTTCCTGTTGAACATCAAGGGCAGTGATGGGCTCTGATCACACAAAAGCTGTTATTTTTATCATCATTAAGTCGTCTTAAGTTCCTAAATGCCTCTAGTTAAAAGAAAATAATACTAAAAAAACATGTTTCCATGCTGAATACCTTTCAGAGTTGAAAAATAATAGTTATTAGTACTATCTGAATCTAAGCTTCATATTTAAACCATTATTTTAAATTTTTTTCTTTGGTGCCTAAGGGATCATTTATTTATGAATGTCTTTTTGGATATTACTGTGCAGAAAGTGCAGTCAGCTGTTTGTGCAGAAGACCTTTTGTGGGGTTTAGGGAGGCCAGGAGAAAGAGACACTTAAGCAAAGAATGTTTGCCTTTTTGTGTCACATTGGTTCTCTCAAGACTGCTTAGCTAAGGAAAGCAAAATGCCTAGACATAGTATTAATTACCAAAACAGCTTAGTCTTGGATATCAATTTGCATATTCAACCTTAATGTACTAGCAATTGAAGTCTAATTAAAAAGATACCTTTTGAAAAGCATGAAAATTTAATTACATAAGTTAACCAAGTTTCATTTTTAACTAAATATGCTGCACTAAACAGAAAACCATGCACCATCAAATTTTAATGTATATGGTGAAGCTAGATAAGAGACACTGATATTTGTGGTTTATTTTGTACCTTAAGATTTAGCTGCTCAAATAACCTCTTTATTCCCGGGAAACTTTTACTATTTAGCTTTGCTAGAATGGTGCTTAAAGAAAGATGCATTTCATTTTGGTTTTGTACAATCTGAAAATTGGAGCAATATGTATTATCATGTCTGAGGCTGATATGATCAGATAAATGTGCTGGGAGAGCAGAAATTGACAAATACAGTCCTAAAATAATGGTTGCAATTGCTGTAAGTTACCCAGGGAGTTAAGGGTAGTGCTTTGGGAAGCTGTCCTGGACTAGGAAAGAAAACTCTGAGTATAAAGTGCTCTTATCAAAACAATTATTTGTACTCAATAAATGTAAGAGTGTGTGAAATTTTTATATAATTTAGATTGGTCTTATCCATACCAACTGAGAAAATGGTCTTTTATTTTGTGCTAAAATCTTCTAGGCAATCTGAAAAATTGATAAATTTAAATCTCCTTTTCAAAAATAAATCAGATGAAAGCTTAATTCATCTTTGCTTTCCATATATTTTAAGCTCTAAATGCATTTGATTTTTCTCACACATTCATAACTAAATTACTGTTACAGTTCTTCTTTTTAAAATATTTAATATTGTTTTTATAATCTCTCAGCAGCCTATGTACAGGTCTTTACTATGATATACTTTGTTCTCTTACAGGTAGTTTATTTCATGGTTGTGAGTTTGATTAAGAAAGGAAGGGCCTACCCAGCCTGTTATCTGTATTCTAGAACATATTATCCATCTGAATAACCTGGAATGTATTTGTGCTTCTTCAACACTCTCAGTACATCTAAATACAAAACAGTCAGAGTTGTGGCATTAAACTCTTGCATCAAGTTCAACTTATTGATCTCTTGTTGTTGCTGTTCTTACCACAGCTAATTACACCTTATGTGATTTTGAGACTGACCTCTGCGGATGGAAGCCACTGAGCAAAGGTGATGCTGACTGGAGCATAATGAAAGAACAGGCTCCCCTTGACAGAGAAATCCCTGGCAGAGGTCGTACAAATAATATGGGGCATGGTGAGACTTCTTTTCTTATTATTTTTTCTTCTGTCATGAAAATTCCTATTTGTAAATGGTCACAGACTGATAATGAAAAACTGATTTGAAGTAGATGCCACACAGTATGTAAATAACACAGGTAATGTGTTACAGAAAGCCAGTCTGTTGGAGATGCTCTTTTCTAGCTGTGATCTAGCTGTGATTATGATGTCTTTGTAACCCTTATTTCTGGCTGGCACAATCAGTGAGGTATGAGACTTACAGCAGTTTTTGTGAGATACTGACCTTTGAACTGACAGCTGAGTTTGTTTGTGCATATCATAACCATTGTTTACCCAATATTCACATGGGACCATTATTGGAAGCATTATTTGGACAAATTGCTTTTTGTAGAGTGCACTTAAATTAATCCGTATTGTCTGAGAAAAATAGAGCGAGTGCAATTTCCTTTAAAGAGTCGTCCTTCCTTCAGCCTATGTTTGCCTACAATGCATTCTGCTAGAAAGCCATTTTATTCCAGAAGAAGGTTGTTAAAAATATTTTTCCAAAGTGAAAATGTTATTATAGCACACTGCATAAAAATAAAACTGCCAAGTGTGTTTGTCATTGTCAAATAATATTGGCCAGTTTTCTGTGACTTTAATTTTATTAAAATGCACAGCTTCCAGTGGAGATAATATTACTGTAAAATCTGCAATACAGACCAGAGCCCCTTTAATTTAGATTTAATTAATATTATATATATTCTCTTCAGTCTGACCTCCACACTTCTCTTCCATGTTCATGTTAAAGAAATGTGACATGTTAAGTATTCCACCTCAAGCAATCACAGGTATAGGAACTCCAGGATTAAAATTCATCTGAGCAAACAGTAGTGGGTGCAGTATGTGTGTGCGTGCTACAGAATTATTCTAACTGAATTTTGTCCACTGCTCCTCATGTGATGAAGTTGCCACTCACTTCTCTCAGCCTCTGTTTGATATTTCATTTTATTGTCCCTGTAGAGTGGGATTGGATCTGCAATGCTGCATTTTATGTAAACACTACTGAGTCACAGGTCTCAAACTCTCAAAGCTCCAGAAGGGTCCACTGATCTGCCTGTGTCTTTCTCTGCTCTAGGTGCTGGTGAGATCTGAGGGGTAATGTGGTCAGAATGAAGGCAGCTGGCAGCCTGAGTATCATATTAAAATCACCCATATGGAGCTATGTGCTGCTTCACTTGAGCTGCTTTGACACCTGAATTATTACAAGTTTGGTTCAGTGTTGCTGCCGGTTGAAGCCTCAAGCAGATTTAGAGGTTACCGTGCCCCACCTCTCAAGCCCAGTAATATTGCATTCCCCATACAAGTTAGCTGAAAAGGTATTTCTGGGATTGTTTTGTACCCATCTATCATTGTGCCTGCTACAGCCACGACTTCACAATTAGGATTCCAGAATCTGAGCAAGTTTTTTGCCAACATTAACTCAAGACCTTTCAGGTTGCAACAGTTCCTTTTAGTACCACAGAGTGCTCATCTCTCTTCTCTCCTGGGGAGGGCAGCAGCAAATTTTGATTAATGAAGATCTTAACAAGGCTACAGTAGAGCCTCAGCTGCAAATTAAAAGAGGGTCCTTTGAAGTACCCTTGCATTCCAATGAGGGGAGCTTCCCTCATGCCGCAGAGTGCAGCATTCCTGTTTGTATAGGGAGCTGGAATGGTCCCCTCTTTGTGCCAACCTTGCTGAAGCAATGCCATTATTCACGTGGGGCTGGACCTAACCCTCAGCTTCATTACGTATCCATGGGAAATAAATGGCTGAGGAGTATGACTGCAGCAGCACAATAGCTGATTTTCCAAGATGTAAGGCAATATGTGTAATATAAATGCTCAAAAAAGACTGAGCCTTTAGTGTTGTTTTGCATAGACTTTCATGAAAAAGTCTCAGTATTCAGCAAAGGCAGCACTGACGGCATTCAAAATATGCTGCTTTAGGGCCCCTTGAAAATGTTTATCCTTCCCTACCTTTGTCTGAAGCACATCTGCTGTAGTTCAAATCCAAATGCAGTGCATTTGCCAGAGTTCAGATTAGATCTTTAATTAAGCTTTCATCCCCACTAGCACAGACAACAATGTCAAGTCTGTGGACCCCATGAGAAAATATAGCTTATTCCATTGGCTCCTGTGGTCTGCAACATTGTTAGCATGCTTAAAAGTGGCTGTGCTGTGCTGAGAGTGAATACTGTACCCTAAAGGAAATAATTTCTGGTTTAAATTCTGTTTGAAACATTATTTAAGCCAATTAAAATGTGTCCTTTAGGGATCTTGGCTGAGCTCTCTGTTGTTTGATCTCCAGGGTGCTCTGTGTTGTAGCTCCTCTGCTCTCCCCAGTCCATGCAGAGAGTGGATGGGCAATGTGTGAAGGTGATGGGTAATAGTTGTAGTGTTTTAAGTCTGGAGATCTTAAGGTTTTTGCTTGAAGAGAGCAGATAAGAAATACTTCCAGAGGATGTGCACAATAATGCTCTCAGGGAAGAAACATCTGAACTGAGGGGCTCTGAAGTCACTTCCTGGGGTTTAAGTGCTTGCAGGCACCATGACAGGGTAGTGTTAGCAATGGCTGCCCAAATTGCTATATTTCCTTCTCCCTCTCTCCTTGCTTTTGGAATCAGTCATGATAATTTTACAAGAGGGAAGAGCCAGGAACATTTAGCAATTCTGTTTTGTCTTTCCCCATATAGACAGTGCTTGTCACAGCCTATTACAACACCCTCCTCATTATCCACAGGGACTGAACTGATGGCAAAGCAGTTTAGATTGTTTTGATCTATGAATAAGCTTTATGTGTCTCATGAAGCATATAGTTACCTCTCCAAGGTAGCTATTTGCCATTGAAGCATGACATATTTCTCATACTTAAAAAAAAATTTGTTTATAGGAACGTTCATTTACTTCAGTGGATCACATCAGATGAACACAGAGATGCCCATGTCCCATCTGGGAAGCCCTTTCCTGGTCACGCTGTCCCCTGGGCTCTCCTGCTGCCAGGTAACAGTTTGATATTAACTGTTCCCATCTTTGTGATGCAGATCAGGTATTCTTCATGCTCTAAATGTTGCTACTGAGGGCTCTATTTCAATACCAGTGGAAGGAGTCACAGACAAATTCTTTGGGATGATGGAGAAGCAGGCAATTTTTACTGCTTTGCTGCCAAATTTTTCTATCTAAAAAATCTAAATCACCTAGCAGATGACTCAGATTTCAGGATATGCTCCAGGTTTTTTGTGTACTGTGTGACAAAGGTATCCCGACCACAACAGGGCTCTCTCAAATAGCCACTCTGTTGCCTGTAGACAGGAAGTCATATATCCAGGGTTCCATAATAGGACACCTATAGTTTAAAGTACACATTAATATGTGTGCTTTAATGTGTACTTTAATAAGTGTACATTAATGTGTACACGTACACATTAGCTATGTTGGTGTGACCAGAGAGAATTGCCTACCATACTCCAGACATGTACTAAATTTTAATTCATGGTTTGAGGAGGATGCTTTTTAAGTGCAGTAGTTGACAGTTATTTGAAATGGTTTTTCTTTGTCAAATGTCTCTGCAGAGGAAAGCAAAAACAACCAGCCAGGATAGTGGTTGATCTGAAAAACTAGAAAGGTACCTGGAAAAAACAAATCAGGAGGGATAAAGAATAGAAAAATATTAGATGAAAAATGAAAATTCAGTTTTATAACTAGATGGTTGTAATTTTCAACAAGATCTGTATTTTTAAAACAAAACTTGAAGAAATATATTAAACATGAACAGCAACTATTCACACAAAAAACCATTCACAGCTGGACTTTTATTTGCCCTTTTGACCACTGAATAAAATTAATAGACACTGGTCAGTTTTATAACATTTTTTGCTTTTTTCTTTCTTCTTTACTGAGGCTTTTTAAATTTTTTATTCTATAACTTTTCTAAGCTTATGCCAAATTGGGGAGAAGTTGTGTAGGTATGATGTGGGTTTTTTTTTTTGATACTGTATAATCCCTTCTGATTTAAAAAGTCAGAGAGAAGAAAAGGAAAAGACAGAGAAAGTTTGCCAAAATAATTTTATTTTTTTAAGTGGAAAAAAGAGGCTTTAGAGAAAAAAAAAAATTTAGACTGGTCACTTAATTTTTCAGGCTCAGTAGGTTAGTTCCACTTAAGAAATTTTTTTTCAAAAAAAAAAGTCAGACAAGAAGGAACGGCACTTAGAAGGCACACAAGTAGCTGAATTTTATTCCGCAGGATATAGGCTTCTTAGGTTATATCTCATCTAAGGGACCAGAAACAAGTGCTAAATCTGTTTTACTTGAAACTATGGCTCACTTGGACTACACACATCAGTGAGTTCCCAGATCTCAGCTGAACAGTTGTGACTTGCAGCTGAGAAGTAGAAGCATCTGAAACAATTCAAGCGCAGCGTCTTGCACTCATTCAAGGCGCTCTCACAGTTCTTGATCTTCACATGACTTATTATCATTATAAAACATCAGAAATAAAATAGATGCAGGGTAAACTCAAGCAAAATGCTGCTGGAGGAAACTCAGAAGGCCTGAACCACCCCATGGAGTCCCTGTAAGTTGCATTACTCCTGGGACACCCAACAGCCTTTGTACTCACAGTGCATTTGCTTCGGCAGCTTCATCTCTCTTTTGTTGACTTTGATGCTGAGTAGAGAAGCACCTTTCAGATTCAGATTAATTTATCTTAGAAACCCTTAAGGCAAACTGGGCACCACTGATATGTGAATCAATGAATTATTCTGGTGAGATCTATTGCAGAGTTTGGTCTGCATTCAAAATAAACACAGATGCAGTAGGGATGCACATATTTTTCTCTATTTCAAAGTCAGAAAAGAAACAAGTTTTATTGTAAGTATGCATGTACTGAATGAATTTAAAATTCTTAGATTCAACAAAAGCTAGAGCAAGTTCTTACCTAACTGTACATGTCTGTCAGGAGAGTGTTTTTGAAGACTGGAAGCCTGGCTTTCTGCCACTTTATCCCTGCAGACTTTTATTTCTGGGAAAGAGCAAGGAGTAGGGGTTGCTCATTAGGATGTGTTATGTTCTCTGCCTATTAATGTGAGATGATGCCCTCTGTTGGATGTCCCACTGAGAGGATAAAAGGATCCACACAAAGAGATCCATGTTTATTATTAGCTTTACAAGCTCTTTAGCTCCAGTCGTTAGAAAAAAAATTGGAGTTGAAGAGTAACAGATTTATATTGTGCCTTTCTGGTTAATTGAAGCTTAGAATTAACTTCTTTCTGAGCTTATTGTAGCTGGGTATTTTTGTAGATGTAAGCTAAGAAACATCTTCATTTAGCTCAAGGTTTTGGAGTTGTAGAAGCAAATTTCTAGTACCAGCTCTCTGTTTATGGGTCTTCAATGGACACAATAGTTACTGTATAGTAGAAAAAGCAGACATAGAGAAGGAAGGTAACATTATTTCTTACTTAATGAAAACATAAATTTGTTTGAAAAGCTGTTTGAAAGACAAAAGCCATCTAAATTGTTTAGAGTATAATTCTTCAAACACCTCATTTTGGGAAGTGTTTTTATTCCTATTGTCTTCTATTTCTTAAGCTTTTTGATGGGGGAATTAAAGTTACATGAAAGTATTTCAATTTATTAATAAGTACCAAGATAATTTTATATGACATGATTTTCATGAGTGCTAAAAAGAAATGTTGAGAGACTGAGTCTACCAGACCTGAAGCCAGAAGATATTAAAAAGTAGCAGTGTGTTTCAACAGGAATATTTCTGAACAAGTGATCTAGCTCAGTATCAAGGCTTTTGCAGGAAAGTAAAGATACCACAATTGAAGAAATGTTAGTATTTCATTGTGTGGAGAAGCAGGAAGGACTCAGGGGGAAAGAAAAAAATTAGTCTTTGAAAATCTTATTTCTTCCCCTCAGTTCTCAGATGAATTTTTGCCTGAAGATTATTTAAAAAAAAAAGTATCAGACTTACTCAGTATTGCAGGGGAATTAACTGTGATTCCACTGTTTTCTGGTCTTTTCTGCCTCACAAGGGGCCTCATCCACATGCAGTCACTGTTTTTTCCTCCCATATATTGGTCAATCTGATTGTTTCATGAGATTAACAGATTATTTTAAAAATGTCTTCAGATCGTATTCATTTATGTTGATTGTGGAAATAAAAGATCATAAGTTTTCTTTCATATGAGAATCCCAATGATTGCACTTCTGAGATTAGCATGCCTATGAAACTGTCATACATTTTGCATTTGTAAGGAAAAATAATCTTTGAGAAGTTTCTAAGTGCTTACTGAGATAAAGAAGTTAAGGGAAGTCATATTCAGTCTGCATCGTTTGATACATAGAAGTTAAAAGTAAACTGTAAAAATAAGCTTTACTTTTAAATATGGTTTTGTCTTTAGACATGATACTGCTCCTCAACATGGTGTAATTTCAAACATCCCCATCTTTTATGCCAGGTCTGTGTTTAGACCCATTATGTCATTCTTTGTTATAATGTACATATATTACTGGATACTGAATTTATTGCAGATTGATTGTATAATTTTTTTAAAGTTTTTCATTAAAAACTCTTTTAACAGGTAAGATTTTGGTACTGGTTATCTCAGGATTCCCAGCTTTCTGTCTTTAAGAGGACTGCATTAAATGGAAGTTTGGAAAAATTACGTGACATTTCAGGATTGCCTGAGATGAATTGGACAAAAATGAATATACCCATAGAAAGTACAGCTGAGGAATTACCTTTTCAGGTAATTAGAAATCACATTTACATTGCTTTCAGAAAGATATTTTACTTTGGCCTTTAGAATTAATTTACTTTTAATGACGAAATATAAAAAGAGAATTTCTATTCTTTAATGCTCATATGAAAAAGTATTTAATTCAGCTTTTCCCAAAGGTACACCTATTAAAGAGCACAGCCATTGTTTCAGTATTCTAAGCATTAGAAAAGCTTTTTGTAACAAACATCAAGGGACCCTAAAGATTATTTAGTTACATCCCCCATTGGCAAGGACACCTTTCATTTGATCAGACTGGTCAGAGCTCCATCCAGCCTGGCCTTGAACACCTGCAACAATGGGGCATCCACAACTTCCCTGGGCAACCTGTTCCAGTGCTTCACCACCCTCAAAGTAAAGGATTTCTTCCTAATATCCAATCTGAACCTACCCTTCATAAGTCTGAATCCACTTCCCTTGTCCTGTTACTACATGACCTTGTAAATAGTCCCTCACCATTTTTCTTGTAGGCTTCCTTCAGGTACTGAAGGCTGCAATTAGGTCATTCTGGAGCCTTCTCATTTTGAGGCAGAACAAATCCAATTCTCCCAGCCTTTTCTCATAGGAGAGGTGCTGCATCCCTCTATCAACTTTGTGGCCTCTTCTACACTCACTCTAACAGGTGCTGGGGACCCCAGAGCTGGACATAATACTCTACATGGGGTGTCACAAGGGCAGATTAGAGGGGCAGAATCCCCTCCCTCGCCCTGCTGCCCACCCTGCTTTGGATGCAGCCCAGGGCACCTCTGGCCCTCTGGGCAGTGAGTGCTCATGGCTGGGTCATGTCCAGCCTCTCATCCACCAGCACCCCCAGGTCCTTCTGGGCAGGGCTGCTCCACATCCCTTCATCCCCCAGACTGTGCTGATACTGGACATTACCCCAGCCCAGGTGCAGCACCTTGCACATGGTCTTGTTGAACCTCATGATATTCCCATAGCCCACTTCTTGAGTTTGTCCAGGTCCCTCTGGATGCCATCCTGTCCTTCAGGTGTGTCAGCTACTGCACACAGCTTGGTGTCATCTGCAAACTGGCTGAGGATGCACTTGCTTACGCTATGTCATTAATGAAGCTACTAAATAACACTGGTCCAAACACAGATTCCTGACCACTTGTCACTGATCTTCATCAGGACTCGGAGCCATTGACCACTCCCCTCTGGATGTGACCATGCAACCAATTCTTTATCCACCTAACAGTCCATCCATTAAATCCATCTCTCTTCAATTTAAAGAGAAGGATGTTGTGGGGGCCATGTCAAAGGCTTTACAGAAATCCAGCTATGGGACAGCCATAACCCTTCACTGATGTGGACACTTCATCATAGAAGGCCACTGGGTTGGTCTTGCCCTTGGTTGTCCTGGTTTGAAGGACAGGTGTTTGTTAAGGAAGGCAGGAGCTTCTCTTGGAATGGGAAACTGTAACCTCTCTCTCTCCGAATTACTATAAATTTGAAATCACGAGGCTTTTAGGCAAAGATATGGGAATAGGAATAACAGTTCTTTACTAATATCTAAAACAAAGCTAACAAATAACAACAACTATAACGTTGACCAACAAACAGCACCAGAAACCCAGTGGCAGCCTGCTCGGCTTCAGGCACCTTTCCCTTCGGTGCAGTTCCAGTCACAGCCTGCAGGGGCGCTCTGGGTGCGGTGATTCCCCGGTGCCTGCAGGGGCGCTCTGGCGTGAGCTCAGGTAGCACACGGCAATGGCGGCTGCCCGAAGCACGGAGGGATGGAGGAGAGCCCTTGCTCCACAGACCCTCGGGAGGGGCAGCTGGTGTCGGTGATCCCCGCACACAGGGAGCTGGGACGGTAAGAGGTCCCGACGTGCAGGGGGAGCCCCGCTACAATATAGCGAGGAAACTCGGAGCGGCGAGGAGGAGTGGGGGAGAGACAGGCTGGTGGCAGGCAGCTCCGGATGGGGCAGAGGGCAGAGACTCACAGCAGACAGACCGGCAGCTCCGTGCTGGCTTCTCAGGGGCCGTGGGTTCAGCAGACAGCAGCTCCGACCGTCCAGCTCCGAGGGTCCCGAGCAAGAGGGCGTGACCTCCCCCCTGCCCTTGCTTTTCAGTCTCCAAAATCTCGCGTTGTCAGGCTCTGCTTCCATGAGGGCGATTCTGCCACACCCTGCCAAGGAGAAAGGCTACAGCCTTGTGCTTTGTTCTCTTAAGTACTCGGATATCAGCTCAGCCGTTTGTGTCTTAGCAACCCATGGGAGAAAAAATTCCTGAGGAAAAACCTAAATCCAACATCGGTGAAGCCATGCTGGCTGTCTCGAGTCACCTCTGTGTCCTCCATGTGCCTTAGCAGAGCTTCTAGGAGAATCTGTTCCATGATCTTCTCAGGCAGGGTTGAGGCTGACCGTACAAGTATTTCAATTTGCAATCTATCCCTATGTTAACTGTACCACATTGCTAAGTTCATCAGGCATAGTACAAATGAACACAATTAAATGGTGTTGTAAATCATCACATTTGGTGATATATTTTTTATATGTTCCAGCAGGAAAACAATTCATTCAATAGTTATGGCTTTGACAGCTGAGGAGCAAATTTCTGACTTGACCAAATCTCAGTTGTAGTTTTTCCTGGCTGATGTTCAGAGTTGGTTGTAGAAATGATTTAGTTCCTGTGCAGATGTCATAAATTAAAAAGGAATATATAAATATGTGTGTGTGTGTGTGTGTGTATGTGTGTTTGTGTCTTTTGATCATGCCACCTTTAATGAATTAACTTTTTTCCTGTCCTTTCAGATTATTTTGCAAGCTACTATTCTAACAACAAATGCCTCAGTTGCTGTTGATGATATCAGTATAACAGAGGAATGTGTAGTTGTGAATAGATCACTTCCAGAAGTCAGCCAGGAAAGCGAAGGCAAGTTCCATGGTTTTCAATGCATTTTCCCCAATCTCTGCTGCATATAACTGTGATCTGAATGGCAACTTGAAGATACCTTTGATAAAGTAGAGGATAATCTGAGGAAAAAAATCTGCATGCTGTAATGAATCATCTCCCTGGAAGTGTTCCAGGCCATGTTGGATGAGTCTTTGACTCTACCCATGGCAGACTAGATAATCTTTAAGGTCCTTCCAAATCCAAACCATTCTATGGATCTGTAATGAAGGCTTTCATCCCTGTGTTATACATTAGCTGCTACAAGAAGCTTGCACTAGTGAGCGCTGGTGGGAATTTCCTGATACCACTTACTATATAGTACCTGCTCACATCCGCATTTGGTTGCAGAAGCAGAAGCAAAGCATCCTATATTTTCCAAATAGCAAATTCTGCTGCTTTACCTTTAGGGCAAGAGGCTTCTCCCATCATTACTGCTAAATAACTGGCATGTAATAAATGCCCACCAAATTTGTCTTTTTACTCACACTCTATAGTCTTGAAGAGCCAATGGATGGAAATATAAAACAATGTAATCTGTCAGACTGCTACTTCTGGTCCTCTTGATGCTAACAGCTGCTTTTAAAAAGTGGCATGGGCACATATGCAGTCAGGTGTAATGTTGATGAGTTATAGCCATCAGGTATCTGAATTTAATATCTGAAAATTTAAAGGCATAATAGAGAATGTCAGTGTTGTGTTTTTAAGGCTTCTCTGATCCCTCTATACAGTAAGGTTGAGGTATTTAGAGAAACATTAATTTGCTTCAATTATTTTCCCTACAACTCACTCATTTACCCATTAATCACTAAGATATTGTTTTTAGAAGGGAACTATTTTTCTGAAAATCCCTGTCTGTATAGAAATATGAATATTTTAAAAAATTAAGTTAAACAAAGAATATGAAAAGCTGCTCGTCATTCCTCTCACTTACTCACTTTCCAGAAATCTACTGAAGAAAAGCCAGCAGACCCTGGCTTTTTGTTTCCCCATTCATTGAAATTTGGAGTGTTTTCCAGTGTGTAGATTGAGGTGCAAGCTAGTAATGGTGCAGCACCCAACTTTGGCTTCTTGCAGCTTTCATCGTGACCTGAGCACACAGAGAGCGTGGCCACTGCAGAAATTTTTTTTTGGTGAAAAGCCTGCACGTGGCTCCGAGGGAAGGAGCAGGAAGCTGTACCAGCCTCTGGCCTCTGCACAGGAGCCTGACTCTGTAACACTAAGGTGTATTTGATGACTTTTCACACAAAAGGTTGAATATCAGGGAGAGTAAGATACAGTTTAAGACCATCAGACATTGAGATCAGCTGTGTTTCTTACCAACGTGATGTAATCTAGCACACTGCATAGGTGCTGCTCTGTTCCTCATGCTGAGCACGTTGCTATATTAAAGGAAGGTAAAAAGCACTTATAATTTTATATATTGTGGGTTTACTGATATGTCCTTTTCTGATTTTTAAGGGGAAACAGAATCTGCAGCAGCTAACGCTTCATCTTTTTACTGTCCAGCGGGATTTTTTTCATGTGGGGATGGGCAGTGTATTCCATCCAATAAATTCTGTGATTTTAAGCCTGACTGCCCAAATAACCATGATGAAACCAAATGCCGTAAGTGAAAACTTTAAAATCTGTGTTGTTAAGCTCCTGTGACTGTTTCTTTGTTCTATTTGCAATGCTTTCATGACTTCATAAATCTTGCAATTTAATTAAAAGTAAAAGCTCTCCAGAAACAGTTATTTCACTTTGATTCTGTTCTGTGATTTTTTGCCTTTTAGTTTCTGTAGCAACTACCTCCCTCTTAGCATTAAAACCAGAAAAAAAGATTTTGATTAATTATTTAATAGAAGTTGCTCCTTAAAATATAGTATTTTATTTTATAATTCTAATGCACTGATCACAGACTTGCATTCAAATTGTATGTTTTATATACTTACTTTTGATGCCACAGCTGTGCCATAAGCCTGGTCACAGATATCATTCAAGCTGAGTCAGCATCTTCCTTTTGGATGTGCTGTGACTGCTGTCAGGGCCACATGCCTGGGCTTCCTCTGCATGGAAGCAAACACGTGGGAAAGCAGAGGGAGGTGATGCATCTCAGAATCCCTCTCCACTGAACAGTCACCAGGGAGCTTGGAACTGTTTCAGGGTCTCTAATATGTAGCTTCAAGAATGTTTTTGATTCATTCAGTTTCCTGCTTTGCATAAGAAATCACAGTTATACTTTGCACTTTTGAAAATTAGTCTCTTGCTTTGAGCTATCAACTTTGCTGTAGAGTTGTGATGCATTTTCAAAAGGAGTTGTCATAAGCAATATTTAATGCAAGTCTTCTTTTTAAAAATAGAGCATGATGCTTTCTAGTACATTCAACACAAATGACAAATATTGTAGACAAGATCCTCAAATTATTTTCTGTACCCTGTTAAGCATCAAAAACCACAAACTTCTTTAGAGATGCTAATAGAATCCAAATTAACTGTTTATATTTTATGGTTTTTATTTGGAGATTTGAGAGTTGTTGCTCAGATAAACGAGATCTATTTGACTATTAGCAGGTAAAAGAAATAATTACAGCTTCAATGGAATTTCTCTGCAATTTTTGTATTGAATCTTCTTCAGCTAGAGCACTGGTATTGAGGGTTCTAAGTGTTTAGAAAGACTGGTATCCAAAATATACAGAACTTAGAGGTACAAAACTGCATTTTGTTTTATTAGATAACAGTTTGCTTAGCTAAAATCAAAAATTACTACTAACTGTTCACTAAGCAGAATATCTTTCCTCTTGTGGGGCAGAGTAAAGAAAATTCTGATGTTACTGTAGCGCAGTTGAGGTTGAAAGGGATATTGGCAGATTATTAAACACCACCCTGCTCGAAGCACGGCCACCAGAGCAGGATGCCCAGAGCTTGACAGAGTTAGGTTCTGAGTATTTCTGAGAATGGAGACTGCCCAGCCAGTCAGGACACCCTGTTCCAGTGTCTGGTCATCCTTAGAGTAAAACAAGTGTCTGTTGCTTCTTCTCATTTCACTGGGCACTACTGCGAAGAGTTTTTACTTCTTTTCTGCTTCCCTGTCCATGTTACTCTTATAACACTCCATAATTTTTTTATTTACTTTATGGTTTTTCTCCTTTTGCTTACACACCTTATGCAGCATTGGGTTATGATAGTCTGGATTTTTCTCCCATTATCCTTTTTAAATTCGGGTACTGGGTATTTGTTCTCTGAATAATAACACTAAATAATAACACTTCCAAATCAATAGTTTAATTAAAAACGTTCAAAGTAGATTTAGCTGCATGCAAGTTTCACTGCACTGGGATAGCAATGAACTGGTAACTTTTAATGAAGACAATTAAGATCTGTTTTTTGTGGACATTTATATTTTCTTTTAACTATTCAGCCTGTGTTTCCATGTCAACATTATACCTTTGGGTGAAGACAAATGTCCAGCTAGATGTTTAACCAGTCCTAGACCAGCCTTAATAACAAGTTTCCTGTATGGCAACTGATTTTTTTTTTTGTTTTTCCTCTAATTATATGAGTGAAGAAACTTTTATTATACCCAAGTCTTGTTTGTCAAGACAATACATTAACAATGCCATGCTAAAGGTTAAACTTTGGAACCATTATATTTATGGTGATCTTTGCTCTAAGTATATTGCTGACTTATAAATCATTGTTACTGCTGAGCTGGCTCAATGTGTGCTAGCACTACAGCTTGTAATGTGGGAAGCAGAATGTAGGTACACAAAGGGCTCTGCTAGCACTTTGGCAAGTTGACTGTTTCCAAGCAATAAACTTGCCTTTCAGCACATTAATCTGGTAGTCTACAGCACTAGAATAGCTCTTACAATTATTTTCAAATAGTATTTCATCATCTTCATGCTTACGTAGTGCACCATTACTTTCTATGTTTTCTTTGCATATTCCTGCACTTGGATGCAAGTGTTTCATATTTCTCAGACAATTTTCTTTTTTTCTGAGCCTGGCTAAGCACAGAATTTTGTTCACTTCTTTCAACTACATTGTTGCTTTCATCAATATTAACATTTTTTTCCATGGTGGTCAATTTAATAGTGATTGCATGCACCTTAACCTTGTTAATGTTTTTCTCTTTGTATGAGAACTAGGTAAGGGCACTACATTGCTTCAAAATGTCTTTCAAAATATGTTTAATTTAAATCTTACAATCTTAAATTCCAGCAAAATAGGAGTAGGTCCACTACCTCCACTGAATAAGCCAGATCTCCATACAATTTTCTAATCTCTCAATATCAATCCTTGAGACATCTCTTGATACTCACTTCCACTCAAATGAGTACCTTTTTTTCTGTCAGTACTGAAGAATTCAGTTGAGATTACCACTTCTGGGACTGCCAAAATGTTTTCTTTCTAGAGTGCTGCTACCCCTGACTATTAGATCATTGCTTTTCTTCTACAGATGAAGAATTTACTGTGGCCATAAAGCTTTTATACTTGACTTCCATGCATTAAAGCAGAAGAGAAATGTGACAGCCTTTTTCAAACTGCAGATTTACAGCAGTGACCTAACATACCTATCACATTGTGTGCTTGTGCTCTGGAAGATGAATGTGCAGCAAGAGTTCTATGGTGTACATCCTATGCAATTGGTGGAGTCTAAATGCTCACTTTTGCACCCTAAGAATTATGTTGATGGAATAGGAATAGTATCAGGTTGGAAAGTAATCTGGTAACATAAATGTATCCTTGATACTCTTGTCTGACCTTTGCTAATTTCTCCCTTATGCTCTGTCTTTTGTGTATGTTCTTTTTTTTTCTCTGTCTACTCATGGCGTTGATTATCAGGAATAGTTATATAGGTTTCTATAAAAAATAAATATGAAATAATTTAAACTTATATAAAATAATTTGCATTTATATAAAATATAGCATATTTTCACAGGTCTATCCATGGTCACATGCTTTAGATGCTCCAACCTGACCTCATGCACAGTCACTAATGTATGAGGTGTACCCACTGCAGCACTGACTTAGCCACAGCCATAGATACTCTGAGGTGCACTTTCTCCAGCATGGACTTACCCTTCAGAGTTACACCCGCTGCCTCACAGACATAACCATGGCCACACGTGCTTCAAGATGTACCTGCTCTGGCATGGGCTTATTTTCAGGCACAGACACCCCAGGGTGTCCTGACCTCATGTGGCCTCATCCTCAGGTCACAGTCCCTTTGACTCGAGCCCACGCTGGAGTTCCAGCCTGCTCCTTCCAGTGCAGCAGCAGCACTGACCAGCCCATCTGCCAGCAGGCACATCATTTATGCTGTTATCAAAATGCTCCCAGGCACAGCAGAGTCCGGTGATAAGCAGTGCAGCAAGCAGTGAAAGCAATAGGCAGCCACTAAGGAGCACTAGGCTCTAACAAACAATCAGGAAAGCAGAGCCCATGACAAGCACAGGAGTGGGCCAATTAAGAGCTAAAAATCAATAAAAGCTATAAATTTGATCCAACACCTTCCAATCAAACTTGTCATTATCTCCAAGCCTTCAAGCCACATGTGCCAGAAAGGACTGCCATGGTTGAACCCCAGCTGGCAGCTAAGCCCCACAAAGCTGCTCATTCACTCCCCTGGTGGGATGGGAGAGAGAATCAGATGAGTAAAGGTGAGAAAACTCATGGGTTGAGATAAAGACAGTTTAAAAGGGAAAGTAAAAGCCATGCACACAAGAAAAGCAGAACAAGGAATCCATTCACTACTGCCTATGAGCAGGCAGGAGTTCAGCCATCCCCAGGGGAACAGGGCCCCATTACACTTTATGGTGACTTAGGAAGACAAACGCCATCACTTGGAACATCTCCCACTATTCTATTGCTGAGCATGACACCATATGATGTGGGCTTTCCCTTTGGTCAGTTGGGGTCAGCTGTCCTGGTTTTCTCTCTTCACAATTTTTTATACATTCCCAACCTCCTTGCTGGTGGGGCAGTGTGAGGAGCAGGAAAGGCCTTGGCTCTATGGAAACACTGCTCAGCAACAATTAAAATATCCTTGAATAATCAACACTTTCTAGCACAGATCCAAAATACAGCATGTTATCAGCTACCATGAAGAAAATTAACTATACCCCAACCAAAACCAGCACACATAAACACATTATTGTTTTGTGTTTATGTCTAAATGAAAGATGCATTTAATAGTTATTATTTCTATGGTGTACAATTTAGGGCAGCACAAGCATGCTAAGACTAGCCTTAAATTAAGTAATTCATAAGCTAGACATAATCTATATGTTTGTACAGAGTTTTACGTAGCTTAATTTGAGATAGGAGGCAAGTAAAGAGGAGGATGCACATATTGGTTCTTACAAACTACTTTTGGGCATAATTGTTTAAAGTTAAACATTATTTGGTTTCTAATTGCTGCCTTCATATAAGTAATATAAATCTCCTCCATATTATAAGAATTTATATGGAGAATTTATATATTTAATTCCATATTTCCCATTACTAATCTTGGCAAAGCATAAAACTTCAGCTGTAATTATACAGTAAATCTTCCTAAATCTCATTTTTAGAGTCAAATCATACATACCAAAATGTCTGTCTCATATGTTTGCTACTCCATTTCAGCCAGACAAATCAGTAATTTTTAAACCAGAAACAACAGCCAGATCAGAAAGATGGGCTTAAGTTCAAGGAGTGAAAAGATTGCCAGCTTGTAAGTTGGAGAAGATGTTTAGTACTGGAAGTGCCTAGATAACTGCATAAAAATCAGTTCATGGAAGTTAAATGGGGAATGGGTGAGACTAAAACCCCGTCTACAGAGAGAGGAAAACACCTTTTACAGTGGGGAAGAAATGGCTGCAAAGGCTGCATTGCTTGAGCTTGCTGGTGTAGGACAGAAGTAACCATGGGGCTGGAAGAAGCCAGGGCAGGAGGGACCTCGGATGCTCTGGTGGGAGGACTGAGACCAGCTGATCAAAGTGCCTCTGATCCAGTGTCAGGAGAGAGAACAATAATGGAAGATTAAATGTCTGGTGACTGAAACCACAAGGAGGTCTGTTGCAATTTCATGGCTATTGAAATACACTTCCCAACAGAATTTTGCAAAAGAAAATGTTCTGGAGTCCTTTGTTCCTGTAGCCTTCTACAGAGGAGACTACCGCATCTATTTGTTTTAAACCTTTATGTTTAAGTGTGGATTTTTTTGTTTTGGTTGTTTTGGGGTTTTGTTTGTTTGTTTGTTTGTTTGTTTATTTTGGGAGGGTGGTGGTGGTTACTTTTTTTAAAAATTGTAGCAGTTAATATTTGGAGATGAAAAGTGAGGGAAGGGAGAACTCTACCTTGGATTTTGTGAAGATCAGACTTGTTTGATCTACAAGTAGTGACTTGCTTTTTGTTTGTTTGTTCCGGTTAGCATTGCTTCTTGCTGATGAACTTTTGCATCAATTTTTTAACTGTTCTCTATTCGGTTTGTCACTGCAGAAATTAGGCCACTGCACCTACAAAGTAAGGTGTTGTTTGATTGAGTGAATATAATGAAATTAGTAAATAGTAGCTGGGATAGAAAACATGAAAATGGGAAGGTAGATGTGTGTTTCAGTGTGTATTATAAAGAGGGTTAAAAGAGTTTAAGATGACTGTATCCAGAGTTAAACTGGTTCCTAAAATTGATGACAATTTTATTTTTGCCATCTAGCAATATGTTCCTAAATTTATCTTAAAACTACTGATTAAAGATTAGTTTAAAGTTTATTGGTATACTGGAGCCTTTAGAAAGAGTTTTTAAGTAAAAGAAAGTATTATAAGCCAGCAATGATGATGATATCTCTTCACTTGGATTTTTTTTATTTATGGTGCATTCTGTATAAACTTACATGGGTTGAAAGACAAGGAGAGATTTAGGGGTTGTAGAGATTTATGAACTTCCATTCTTGAAGAAATGTTAATATCTTAAACTCTTGTTTTTAAAATACTGTTCTGAGCAGGACTGTTTATTAAATTCATTTTAGGCATCACTCAGCTAACAGAGAAACTGAACATCTGATTTGTGAAGGTTTTAGAATAAAACTCCTCAAAACAGAAAAGGGAAAGTACTTTGCATAAGAACTCCAAAGCAGAAAGAAACCTAAGGTTTTTGGTAACAAGTTAGCTCAGAGTAAGCAATCTGCTGAAGATGTCAAGAAGATGTAAAGGCAGCTTTCTCAAAGCATCAACAAAGCCAACCACTCTCAAATGCAATGCTCACAGGATCACTGATTCCTTCTTGACTAGTGAGGGAGCTTGTTAAAAAAGATGCTAAAAGGGACAGCAAAGAAAAATGTATCCGTACGGGTAGCCTGGATACCACTGGGAGTTAAAAAGCATCAAACAAATTGTTGAAGTATTTTCTAAATTAAAAACATAGAAAAGATGACGAATTTTGGTAGGTTAAATGTGAAAACACTGTAAGGATGACAAAACAAGTCTAAGAAACATTAGCAATGAATTCATCAGCACATGAAGAGAAGACAGCCTGGCAGAGTCCATAGGCTCACGTGATGGTTAGAGTATAAAGACAGCGTGTGAGAAAAAAAGAAAGAAGAAAAGCAAAACCAAAAGTCTTAGGAGAGAAGGCAAATTAGATTGTGTGAGTTCACTGTGAGAGAAAGTACAAAAGTACCCAAGCAAGGGCCTTTTTTCTGAATAATCTGTCTGAAATGGAAGGGCCAGTCAAAGAATTATGGGACAATTAGATAATTGAAGTGTTATCAAGCATCAAGTTCCAAGTGCATTTCACCCAGCCTCTACCAGCTTGCTCTATTATTGTATTTTCTCTAGGTGTTAAATAGTTGGTTTGAGATTTAGTTGAAGGTTTCAGGGTTATTTTATCTCAGTGTACTCATCCATGCTTTAGCTAAATGGTCTGGTGCATCCTTTCTTTTGTGTTTTGTCTGTGTTACAAGTTACAGATGCAAGAAGTCTGGTCTCAGACTTAACAGTTTTATCTTGTTTATTTGCCTCATTTGGTGTAACCATCTGTGTCCAAGGTCTGTCAAATTCTTTGTTGCTGTTCTCCTGGGAGTATGTGACGGTTTCTTCTATCGAGTGAAAAGTAAATCAAAAATAGCTGTCCATATTCCTTTTTCATTATATTCTCTCTGGGGATTTTCAGTAATTTCTCTCATGCTGAGGTCCTTGAATATTTGCAGATATATTTTGTCTTCATTTTATTCTATCAAAACTTTCTGTCAAAAAATTCCTTCCTTCTGTTTTTTAGTCACATTCGATTTGTATCATTTTATCGTTGGCATTTCTGACCTACACACACCATATGTAGAGCAAACTTACATTTTCTTTGGTCTCTTAAACATTATTTGTTCTTCAATATTTGTGGACTTTTTTTAAAGCTAATGTGTACTTTTAAGTGTTTTGCTCAATAATCTACAAAACCTTCTCTTTTTAGAAGCTATGGCCATCAATATTACTAACATGCCTCATTTTTAATTTTTCATTCTTTCTAAAAAACTATCTATAATTTAGTGTAACATAGTTTCTAAGGAGGAAAACAAAATCAAACACAACAAATAAAAAAACCTCCCATATTTTCCATAAATAAACACTGATGTAATCTAATTCTTCAGGAGACTTCATATGATTCTAATATGTACATAGTCTATGTACCATAATATGACCACTGGAAGCTGTGATAAGAGTTATAAAATAATGGCAGAATTCTGACAGTCATACCTGAATATTTGCTTTATTTATTCTATATATATGATTAAAAAATTGTTGCTTAAAATCTTTAAATAATTCTGTTAAGGTTTTTCATTTAAATCCTGTTATATTTGCAGGAATAAAAAATATAATTTTGTGATTTAACAAAGAATTTTTATGAAATGCTAGAGAGGAAAAACTGATGTAAAGGAATTCTTTACTGTGGGAGTGGTGAGTCACTGGAACAGATTGCCCAGAAAATCTGTGAACAGCCCATCCCTGGAAGTGTTTGAGGTCAGGTTGCATGGGGCTCAGCCTGGTCTAGTGGGAGCTGTCCCTGCCTATGGTTCCCTTTTAGTTGGAACTAAAAGATCTTTAAGGTCCTTTCCAACCCAGACCATTTCATGATTTGATGTTTCTTCATTATTACATAATCAATATTAGTCAATTTACATTCATTCATAAATGACACCCTTCCAGTCTTTTTTTTCCTTTATTTATATTATATACATTTTCTAAAATATCACTGCTCTTTTAATCGAAGAATGCAGCTGAATGCAGCTTTTCAGATCCCTTTCACTTCATAGTTTGTATTTCAGGGATTACCAATATCATAGTGTCTCACTAATGCCTGATATTTAACTTTATTCCAATTATGAATAGAAGAAAGATTTTGTTATCAGCATACTTGCTGGCATTTAGGGAAAAAAGGATTCAATTTCTGGCTTCAACAACAAAAAGATCTTGCAGAAGGTTTGCTGCTGCTTTGTGTGCCCAGTGTTCTTGCTCCGTACCAGGAGGACTGTGAGGTCTGTTTTCAGCACCTCCTTGCCTGCTTTGAGTGCTTTGGCTGAAGCACCCTGAGAGAGAAGGAGGTGTTTCACTGAGGACAGTGCACATAGTGATGGCTTGGGTGTTCCTCTGTGGTTACTCTTTTACTCAGCTGTTACTAAGCAAATACCTCATGTCTGGTATGAAGCCACTCTGCCTCTCCATGCCCCATCCCTAGACTTATTTCTAGAATATTAGTGACATATTAGAAACATTTTATTTATTTTTCATACTGCAAAGCTTGTTTAGTAATGTTGTGTATAGAAATGAAATGTCTCTTTCTTTATTCCAGCTGCTGTGTGTGACTTTGAAAGAGAGAGCTGTGGCTGGATTGAAACTGTAAATGCAGATGGATTTGACTGGGTAAGAAGTTCCAGCAGTGCTCTTCCACCTGCGTTTCAGAAGCAAGCTCCTCCAAGGGATCATACCTATAACAAACCTGAAGGTAAGACAAGCCAGGCCTAGAAAGAGAGAAGCGGAATAGATAAACCTGCCCTTTAACCAGATTTCAAGTGGAGGCCATGAATGCTGTAAAAACATTTATATACCCTTTATTTCTTCAGTCTGAAAAGTTTTTTGTTTCATTTTAACAGGTCATTTCATGTTCATTCTGAAGAACAGCAGCAGCATTTCACAAATAGCTCGGCTACGAAGCCCAAAGTTCAGGCAAAGTGGATCAAATTGCACACTGTCCTTTTGGTATGAAATAATTTTCACTTAAAATTCCTGGGTCATCTCACATTGCTTCTCTTGGACTGAAATTGAGGTTATAGTTTGAAATAGATACACCTTTCCGTGAAGTATTTATTTCATTTTGTTCTGTCAACAAATAGTCTTCATTGTGAACAGTAGACAGATATAAAATGAAACACTTGGAGAACAGAAGTGAAACATGACATGACCTTGCTGCCAGGCTCTGAGCAAAATTGCAGTAAATGATTGTGCCTGCATATACACGGGCAAATACCACAGTCTTTTTGATAACAATTCTTTGGTTAAGTAAATTTGAAAATGGGGAATTTTTTTTTTAAGAAAAGGAAAACATTGAAAAATCTAGTAGGTCCTTGAGTCACCTACGGTATCCAAAATTAGATGTCATCATTTTTAAGTAACGGTTCCAGTGTGAGAATTGGTTCCTTACTTCCATGTCTTTTTTTATATACATGGAAAAAACTGCAAACAACCCAAAAACCCGTAACAAAAAATCAACAATCAAATCCAAACAAACATTTCAGTGATTGTCTTGTCTCAAACTTCGTGCAAACTTGTCAAAGATGGACAGAAAAATTATAGCTGTGATAATTTGTTTTCTAAGATCAAATCGGTGCTACTGTGTAAATAAAGGTTTGGCCTGACCTTGATGTTATTAAGTGCAGTTTTTCTCTATGACATCAAATACGTCTGCATAGGAAGTGGAATTGTCTTTTTATCCAAGATTCATGACTTGAAGTTGGACATTAAAAGCTGTTGGTTGTATACCTGCTTCTGCTCCCAGTTTTGTTGTACAGCTGCCAACCTAAGTATTTAATAATTTTAAAGGCAACATGTTAACAATAACTAACATAGGTAGAAGGCATATTTATGCATTCCGTAAGGGTACCTTCTTGAAACTTTACAATCATGTACTGAATTAAATTTATAAAAAGACATTATGCATCTGAGTGAGCAGTGTTTGTTGCTTAATATGAAAGCTAATGTGTCTCTCCAGTTACGGGTTTCAATTTCATGAAGTATGCTTCTTCTCTCAAAATCTTCAACTCCTGAGACGAGGCCTAGACTGATATAGCAGCCTGTCCTACCATCATTCAGAAAATGGATTGAATTGCAGGCCCTGTGGACTCCCTATATTTCACAGAGATATAACAGAAAAGATTGGTCATTGTAACTGATGTGGTCCATTTTCATCATTTGCCCATTTAATATTCTTATTTTTATCGTTTTAGGTATTACAATTATGGACAGTCAGTTGGGGCAGCAGAGCTGCAATTGCTTGTGGATGGGCTGAAACAGCCTACTGTCCTTTGGAGGACGTATTACAACGAGGGAAATCAATGGTTGGAGGCAGTCATACAGCTTGGACGCCTTCCACATCCTTTCCAATTTTCACTTGATAAAATCAGTCTGGGTTTTTATGAGGGCGTCTCAGCAATTGATGACATTAGATTTGAAAACTGTGCTCTCCCGCCTCCAGCATTAAGTTGTGAAGGTCCAAATCACTTCTTCTGCAGAGACACAAAAGCATGCATTGACACTTTATTGGTCTGTGATCTTGTGGATGACTGTGGGGATGGATCAGATGAAGACAGCTGTGGTACGTACTCTCCACTATTGCTTACTTACCCCACACAAAAATTAACTTGACAATTCAGCCCTGGACCGAAAGAGCACAGAATTGCTACAGCCAGTAATGGTTCCACTGAATATAGTTAGAGATGAAACAGAATGATAATTTTAAACTTAAATGCATATGATGAGTCAAACTGAGGGTACATTGAATTCTATCTCCTTTACCCAAAGCAATTATATTTTTTTATCTTGTGTAAAACGTGAACATTCATCCGAAGTTTATTTTAAAAGAGAGGATTTAAAGTCTGCCAGTTGTTGTGTGTCAATGCACTATCTTTGATTTTACTGACAGAAGTACAATGTAAGATGTACTGATGGACTGAGAGGTATGTCCTACCTCTTCTTAGGACCTATACTCTTCCTATCAAAAAAAGTTAAAATTCATAACTATATAAATTCTATACTAAAGATAGGATTCATGTTGGACATATTTGTCTCCTTCAAAGAAAAAACTTGAAAATACTGAGGAAAGCTATGAGTTGATCACATTTTTGACATTCACCTTGAGTGCTGAAGGGTGCTATTGATGGTTTTTCCCCTGAAGCATGCATTCATCAATTTTAAGAACTCAAGAACATTAATATAAAATAAAATTAACTAGAATTTGCTTTATCACTTCCTGAGGTAACTAAATTATGCAAATCACAATCAGTTTGAGAAACGGGGGGCACCTTACATGCTTGAGGTGATACCAGTCTGTAGTAATATTTGCTGAATATCAACTTAAAGCTGCTCTAAGTTTAAAAGAAAGTGAAAGCTTTCCAGCTTGTCTTACTTCTTCTACTTGTGGAATGCTTAGCTTCTTTATAATCCATTTTGAGGTCTACAATAAGATTTGAGTTGCAGTTTTAAACATCATTAAATGTAACAGCTTAATTTACAAATATTGCTATATTGTCAGTTACTGCTTATGAAAAGCAGATGCAAATTTGGAATGCAAGTTCACCACCTCTGACACATTTTATTGTTTCATATTAGAGGTAATCAATGCATTTTGCCTTGGTGTCAAATAAAACAGCACAGTTGTGTTATAAGGTGTTTGATTTAGCCTTGATAAAGTAGTCATGTTAATATTATTGAAGATAATAAAGATCTAAACCACAATGTGTTTTTAGGACTATATCTGCCAAGCAAAAATACATTAGATCACATCACACATACCTACAAGACAGCATGGTATGGTTTATTTCATCCAATTAACTTCAATTTTAACTCCTTTGATCTATTCACTTTCAGTTAAAGAACTTTACAGTCTTTAATTTTAATAATACATAAAATTAATATCATGGATAATTTTATTCACAGTTCTGTTTATTCAATAAATTAAGTACAATTTGACATACATATATTGGAAAGAAATATTTGCAAGGATAAAAATAATGTATTGAAGCACTATCCCCTTTTGATACTGCTTTTTTATTTTTGACTGTCTTATCTCTTTACATTTCAGACCCTGACCTACAGTGTAACTTTGAAAATGGGTTGTGCAATTGGGAGCAGGATGCAGAGGATGACTTTGACTGGATCAGAATACAGGGTCCAACCCCCACAGTTAATACAGGCCCGTTAAAGGATCACACGACAGGCACAGCCAGAGGACACTACCTTTACCTGGAGTCCTCTGAGCCACGCCAGTTCCGAGATAAAGCAGTTTTGCTTAGTCCTCTCTTCAACCCTTCTGGCAATGGAACCTGTGTTTTCCGCTTTCATTATCACATGTTTGGAAAAGAAGTTTATAAGCTGTCAGTGTTCCAAAGAACTGTGAGTAATACTAAGGGATGGCTGTTGTGGTACAAGTTTGGAAATCAAGAAAACAGATGGATCAGGCAGACACTCTTCATCAGCAGTTCTAAGCCATTTCAGGTATGATCCTTCAGGTATAATCCACTTCAGGTGATGTGCTTATTTGCTGCCTCCTAAAACACTGAGAGTATATAAATGACTGCACAATCTCAAAACTATTTGCAACTGATCAATTTTGCTTCAAAATATGTTTGTAGGGTGTTTTTATGAAATATGTAAAATATTTTTGTTCTCATTACATTAACTTTCCCCCCTAAACCATTTAATTTTAATGTTTTGAATACGTGTTATTTAAAATAGTTACTGGTTTTCTTTTTAAAGGATTTGGTTAAAAAAATCTTATCCAAATCTACTACAAAATGGTTTGATCATTAATGTAAAGACTGTTCAAAATAATATCCTCTGCTCTGCCTTACTTTTAAAGAGTTACAAATTAATCTTTAATTATATAATGCCAGAAAAGATATCAATTCAAAATATTTGGCTGCCAGGTTAGACTAAGAGTCAAAAATCATTTGGAGAAAGACATGATTAATGAAAGTTGCAGCTATAAATCTTCACTTATTTTCTCATCTTTTAAATGTTGCATATATTATTTATCTTTCATTATGTGTGATCTGTTTATTCCAGTTGGGATATTCTGCAGGGTTATTAGAGGAGACATTAGTTGACTTGATTGTCAGCTGGTCCTAAAATTACCACCCCTTCTCCCCCGCACCACATTATAAAAAGAAACACATTCCACCTTCCTTTTAAATCTGATATAGTGCAATATTTTCTTTAGCTTGTTCATTATTATTTCCCAAAACACTGTTTTTAAGTAGAGAGAAGTTCTATCCTCTTTGTATCCTCATTAATATTACTGTGGATGCAAAGAGGCACCTAGAAGGAGAGTGTTCGTTTTCTGTCAAGACCTTTAGTAGAAATACAAAGGCATATAAACACAATGTTATTAAAGCCCCCTTCCCCTTCCCCTTCCCCTTCCCCTTCCCCTTCCCCTTCCCCTTCCCCTTCCCCTTCCCCTTCCCCGTTTAGTGGTTTACCTAAAGAGCTATAAACCTATGTGTCCTATATCTGGGCTCCTGAGAGTTAAGAAGGTCTATTCAGTATCTGAAATGCTTTCCACATGTCGGTGTTGCAGAGTTTTCTGTTGTACTTGCGCAGTTCTGTGCAGGGAATTACAAAGATCTTATATTTTGATGTAGTTTTGTTTCTCATAGTCATTTTTGAGAGGCATGAGGTGTAAGTTTGATTATTCTGAGGAAAGAGATCTGATGTTCCTTATTGTGAACTTGCTGTGTCACAACCTACAACACTTCAAAACTCAAAAGTTTTGAAGAGAGCAAGTTGTATTCTGTTTCTACTAAGTTGACAAGTCCTGATCTCTTTCCAACCTTTCTTTAAGTGTAGAGTGTTTGAATACACTATATTTGAAGTATTTCTACTGAGATGTATACTAGAACAGCCTCTCAGTTAGTTTTGGGCTGTGTAACAGTATTAAAGCTGTAGCTTCTATATTTACTATATTGTGTTCCCCACACCCCATAAAGTGAGGGTTTCACTGTTTTCATAACACATACTTAAAGTCTTGTAGGTCACCTCAATACTTTAAATGAAGTGTTTAGGTTGACTTGAGAATAGATTTTTTTTTCACGGAAATCTAAAAATAACACAGAACTTTTAAATAATTTTCTGGTCAAATGCATGTCTTGGCTTCATAATCTTCTCTGTCTAATCAGCATCTTGTCAGCTCTTACAGGATTTTCAGAGATTCCTAATATATAGAAAATGTTAGACTCTAGGACTAAAGATGATCCTTTTCAGCTAGACATTCATTTTGGTTTTTTTTCTTCTAAATGTATGAGATAGTCATATACCTGAGATATCTCCTCTTCCTCTTTCCTGTATAAGTAGGTCATTTGTTTACCACATTCCAAGAAATAATCACTATAAATAGTAAATCCCTCAAATTCACATTTTCAGTTTATTTTCCAAGCATGGGAAGCCAGCTTTGGGAGTATATAAACAATTGTGCCTGTACACCAACTCCTAGGAAAAAGAGAAGTTGTCAGCCAAAAATTCAAAGCAGCAACGAAAGGCATTTGAGAACCTCTTGAAAGTCAGATTCCCTTTTGAAAGTTTTGAACTCTATAGGTATGAAACTCTAGGCCCTTTAATTGAATGCTCTGGCAGAAACCCAAAGGCAACAGCAGACTCCCTTGGCTCACACCCGCTCCTAATAAGCCTCAGAGTCTTAATTTTGTCAGGAAAGCTTTGTTCTAGCTGCCATTAAACCATGGTGACATTTGTTGCTGTTACATCAGATGTTTTACACCAGAGTGTTAAATGTGACATCAATGAGAACAATGGGAGTAGCTGGAGAAGGAAAAAGTAAATTTAGAGCTAAACTATTTGAACAAAAAGAATGTAGTTTTCTGAGACAAAATTAAGCACCTCTGTCAAATATGACTACTGACAAGTATTAAAAATAGTCCCAAATACACACGTTTACAAAAATTTTGCAGCTTTATTGACCTAGAGTTTCTCTTCATCTGTAAAGGACAGTATCTGCTAGAAATTTTCTTAACTGGAAAAATTCAAGTTAAAAATAATTTCCTTATAAACTGTTCCTTTTAACTATATGGGATATTTGTTTCAACATGGAAAAACCCAATTGTCAATTGTCCTTGTCTCTTTATTTTTTCTGCATTTATTTTCATCCTGAGAAGTTTACTTACAAGTATTTTCTTTAGATAAACATTTTAAAAGGTAGTAAAATAAGATTCTGTCCAGGGTAACCTGCTCATATTGATGATAAATAGTGTTTGCTTTTATCTTCCTTGGAATAACCATATTTGAAATAGTTTCTGCTCAGAAGAAATAGCAAAGATTCTATTTTAACATTTTAGAAAAATTTTGCACTCTTAGCTTGCTCTATACATTCAGATTTCTGATGACACAGAAAAACAAAATGATGATATGTGAAAAATGGCAAAATTCTGTATGTCAATCCTCTTGGGCACTGTAGTCTCCTTTTTGTCATGATATAAATCACATAGCTACCATGTCTGTCTTAAGACACCCAGGGCAACTTTACTATATTGCAAAAAATATTATTAAAAAAAAAACATTATATTTACCTGATTACAGTTATTCCCTCATTGCTCATGCAGATTATATGTTTATCTCTGTAAGCAAAGATGGCTATAGATCTTTGAAACTGCAAAATGTAAGTAGTACATGTGGGAGTCTGTAATCATTTTGTGATGATTTTATAAAGATCAGTTTTGCCTTTCTTCATTGGCTATTATGAAATTTAAAAATGCAAGTACAATGTGTAAGTCCATAGTGGACTATTAATGCTGTATTTGGTATAATTACTAAAAATTCTAGTATTCTGAGTATCATATATTAAACCTTACTTGTGCCTTCAAATATAAAAGTTTCTCCATTTAAGAGTGAAAAGTAAGAACCAAAATCAGAAGAAAATAAATAATTCAAAATAATGTTGCAATTAGGTAGACATAAAATGCATTTGATATTTTCCTATTTTACAAGTGGTTAAGAAAAGTAAACAAAAAATCCACTCTAAAAATTTTAATCTTTTTATCAATTAGGTATTAGCTTAGAAAGTAATGGAATATTGATTGAAAATTAAAATGATACATTTGCTATGAATATAGAATAGCACTATGTTCTGTGAACACAAATATAGAACAACATTCTTTCTCCAGCTATTATTTTTACCTGTTGTGCTATTTTTTTTGAATGTACAGGTACTTGCATTATGGTTTTTGGCATGACTTTGGCATATCAGTTTGGTGTCAAATATGCATGTAGTGAACATTCACCATTTACATCCAGGCTCTTGTCAAGAGAGATAGGAAGGGCTAAAAATTTTACTTAAGGTACTAAGCGGGTTAGGTTACAATCACATAAGCTGTTCTGCTTTTTCACCCTCTACTCTTCCTTTTCACTCCTCAGTGAGATGAGATAGCAATTGTTCTTTGGGGATTCTGGTGATCTGCTATGTAATAAGTGAAACAGCATCACAAAAATCACTCCAGTTATTTCTGCAATTCTTGCTGTTTATTGCAATTATTTTTCTGTAAAAGGAGAGGATTGATCAACACCCTCACCCCACCAGCCATTTCTGTAATGAAAGACTCAGAATTCTAGTGGTAAATGGAATTCTTTTGTGTAATTCCGTTTTACAAACTGTTTTCATAGCAGTTTATAGCGGGGTTCTGTTTCAAACAAAAAGACTCTGCTGTGGCAATTTGTGAGGTTTCAGAATGTAATGTTTTTCTTTCATGCGCCTCTAGTGGCGATAATGATATTTCATATATGAATAGTACAGGAGGACTTATCGTAAACTAAATACCCTTTTTTACCAACTTAAGACAAGAGAATGACTTACTAGTCTTCTTTGTTGGGTATAATATCCTTTAAGTAAGAAAATTTAGAATTTCGTTTCCTACATAACAAGCATCAGGACTACGGAAATTACAAGTTTTAGATCTTGTATCCCATTTCACAGCCCCTCAGAGAGAAATTTTTAGTGAGGTTTGCAACATCAATAGTTTTGTAGACTTAACGTGTGTGAATTTTTCAGTCTTCTCTAATCATTAATTGATAAGCATTAGTTTGAAATTCTGGACTTACACTGGTGTATTTGAGAACATGGAGCTGACCAAACTTAACCAAATTTCTTTGCCTGCAACTTCTCTGGAAGAGTGTGAACTGCTCTTTGTTCTCCCAAGAAGTATTATTTCCTAGTGTGGAAAGCAGAGAAAGAAAGAAAACAAATCAAAGTAATTGTGTATTTACCCTAATTTTTGGAACATTAAACTGGGGGAAAAAAAAGAAGTGGAAATGTTTGACCCTTTCTAGAATACTTGGGTAAACTGTGTCCCTTTTAGAAAGAGAGATGCTTGAGATTTTTCAGAGAAACATCTAATCAACAGCGTCACAGAGAAGCTTCCTAGAGAAAGATCATTAGTGATTTTTCTGACAAGAAAGGTATTCTGTGAAATCATTCAGTAACACAATCCAAGCAAAAGGAAATAGTATTTTAGGATGGTCTGTTGTACAATTCATTGCTGAGGGATGTTTTGAATAAAAGAAACTACAAATGAAATCAATAAGTAACTTGGCAAATTATCGAAAGAAAAGTCTGTTAAGGGCCAGTAGCACAATAACAAGGCTACGACGTCCCAGCTGCCATACACCACAAAGAGTCTGGGTAGAACCCCTGCCTGCCAGGATGTGGCATCACTGTGGATGTGTGAGCAATCTGTGGGGAGGCACACACTGAGTTGGCTGGGCAGCGACCTTGCCTCCACACACCAGTGCCCGTGCTGTGAGGCACTGTGCTGCACAGAGCTTTTGGTGCATTGGGAGGCTCGCTCTTTTTGATATTCTAGGTGTGATTTCAGATTTTCTGCAGTCACTTTCTCCCTTATTGAACCAGGTTTATTATTGTCAAGTGTTGTTAGCCTTCTGCCTTGATTTGACTGTCTACTTTTTTCCTTCTTCAGGGTCTCATTTCAGTGTCTTTTGACATACCAGTAGGAGTTTGTTAATGTTTAGTTGGTCAGGTACATATTTTTCATTAAAATCTGATGTTGAAGCAGCTCTGAATTTATCAAGGACTTCTCTAAGACATTTATTATATGTTTAATACCCACTTGTGATCATTTTTATGTTATTGCTTTTGATCCATTCCCTGCTAGCAATTTCCACACAAAGATTTAGTCAACATGGATTTCCACTCAGAGAAACAGCTTCAGTTTCAATTTTCAGTTTATCATTTCTCATCTTCCTTTTCCTACTCTTCTCCTTTGTACTTCCCGTAATAATCTGCTGAGATTAGTATTCAGGAATTCTTTTTCTTCTTCTTCTTTTTTTTCCCTGTCCTTTAAATGTTACCATTTGCTTTTATTGGTCCTTACTCCTCCAATACTACTTCAAATAAATGGATATCTAGACATAATTGCTTCATCTCAGTAGCTCTTTTTCTGACTATTCTTCTTTGTCTCTGATCTGTGTGTTGGCTTCTTTCATCCCTGATCCCTCTTTGCATGTTGCACGATACTCTTTGGTTTTTACATTTACATTGTGCTGTTGGTTTCTGATCTGTTTACAGTCATCATTCTCATTTTGTTTGCAATGTGGCATTTTACAGCCTATGGTTTCAGGCAGACCTACGCAGTCTGGTATATACTTGGCTCTGTAGAAAGTTTTTATTAATTGGCTAATATGGTCCTTTAAATGTCCAAATGCACTGGAATGGGAAGAGACACCTTGTATTAGTTAAAAGGTTGCTTAAATTCTCATCCAACCTGACCAGCACACTTCTCACCATCATTGCAACAATTTTTTTTCTTTATGTCCAATGTAAATCTCTTCTCTTTTAATTTAAAATCATTGCCCCTTGTCCTGTCAGTATAAGCCTTGGAAAAAAGTCTCTCTCCACCTTTCTTATGAGCCAGCTTTAAGTATTGAAATGTTGCCATAAGGTCTCCACAGATCTTTCCTTTCTCTAAATTCAAATCTTTCATACCATCTTCATAGGAGAGAGGTTCCAATGCTCAGACCAGATTTTGCAGCCCTTCTCTGGACCTACTCTTACAGGTCCATGTGGTTCTTGTGCTGGGGAATCCAGAGCTGGATCCCATACTCCAGGTGTGGGCTCACCAGAGTGGGGCACAGTGGCAGAATCAGCTCCCTTGACTGGCTGGACACACTCTTTGTATGAAGCTGTCCTGGGTTAGTCAGGAGGAGTCAAAATCTAGGAAGTGCCCTATGCTGCAGGAAGGGATACAACTTCCTTCCTGAGCGAGAGAGCCAATAACCAGGTAGTTTTAAGGATTGATATGTAGGTAAACCAATTAAAAGTTGATCCGCCTTCGAGGAAAAAAAATCCTGTATAAGCAGAGTACCTCTGGGCCTCTTTCTCTTTTTGCCCGCTGTAGCTCAAAGTGAAGCAGCTCCTCTGCTTTCCCCAGTATAGCTGGGCCTTCTGGGCCTTTTTCCCCACCACCCCCTCCAGAGCGGGGGGAGGGAAGGGAGGTTTAGGGCGGCCGTGCAGCTGCAGCTGGCCATAGGGGAGGAACCAGCTGGAATTTTTAGCAGATCCAGCTCAGCCGGTGTGTCAGCTACACGAGACAGGGCCAGGCCCCTGCTCCGGGCCAGGCAAGGACCGGGCCGGGCTCCATCCAGCTCGGGCCAGGCCCTGCCCTGTCACCCCGGGCCCAGATGGCCCCAGCAGGCCGAGCCAGCTCCGCAGAGCCAGGCACAGAGACTCTGAGAGCTTCTGGCGTCCAGCTGGGACCTGTTCAAACAGCCCGGCAGGGAGCACGGGATTGTCACACTGCCAGAGAGAGAGATTAACTCTATCCATGCCTGGACTAAACTTACAGACACCCATCCTTCCTTGCACAGAGAGAGGAACGAGTCGGGACATCTACATAAATGCAGCATAGAGACTTTACAGTCAGTGAGGAAAGCAGAACCGATGCCTAGAGGGAGGTGTATGAGAAGTGGTTCGAGAGTGAAGCTGAAAATTCTTTTGGAGAACCATGGTTGGGGACTGAACTAATAAATTCCCTGTAATATATGAAGGAATAGTCCAAAGGGGGGATGTGATGTTCTAATGGCAGCCAGTGAGTCAAGGCATCTGGGTGGAGATGACTAGGTGCTGAAATAAGTGCAGTCTGATGAGAAGCTTGAGCCAAGACACAGAAGAAGCTGTGAGCTGTCCCTGGCCCTGGGGAATACTGGAGAACTTGTGTTGCCAAGAGGACCTGTGTTGCTAGACACAGAAGGGGATTTTCTTCACTGCTGCAATAGAATTGCTCATCTTTAAAAGGGTACCCCATGGACTGTCATGACCCCCCTGTAGTAGCTGTGGGAAGGCTACTGTGTAGGGGGAGGGATTCCTAAGTCATTCCTAAACATCAGTTTCGCCATTTTTGATAAGTGGATTTCAGAACATAGAAAACTGTGGAAACAAGGAAATCACATGAGAAGTCAGGAAAACACTTTGTACAAACCTTCAGAGAAAATTTCATAGGCTTAGTTCAGGTCTTCAGGAAAGATAGTGGCCTTTTGTTCAGTGCTTTCAGAACACTTAAGGCATAACTCACTCTAACAATAGAAAAAAAAAATTTGGTGCTATTGTTTTATTGATATGCTGTGGAAAGCTTCTCATAATGTCATCAAGTCACAACATGTGCACAAAGAGGACCAGGAATAAGAATTTCTAATCTATCTTTAATAATGCCTTTTCCAGTGAAAATTATATTCTTAATTTCATGTCTGTCATTTCCTTGCAATTTGTTTTTTCTTGAGAGGACAAGAGGGTCAGGGTGAGTGTTTTTTACCATTTTTTCCCCATTTACATGCAGGCTGCTCAAAGGAAATCACATAAAGTAAAAATAGCCTTTCTGTTCACTACTGAACTGTCAAGTTCTGCCCATGTTTTAAATACGGAAAACCTGAAGTAATGAAAAGTTTTCACCATCTTTCAGAACCCACAGCCCACTGACAAATTGTGTTGGGCCATTTGAATTTGAGGGACATCATCATATAAGATAGGAGCTCTACTTTCCTGAAAATTAAGAGTACTGTTTCACATTTCCAGTTGATATTACTATATTACTTATCAGCAACTGCTGAACAGGAAAATGAGACTTGGATAACTTTGCAAGGAGAAGGAAAATGTTAGTGACTTTTATCTCATACCCTAACTGGATCTGGAAAGCATCTTGGAAAATATAACAGGAAGATCACAGGAAAGCTGTACTTCATTGAAGATTTAATTAAATTTCCTTCTGTAGTTCTATGCTTTATATCAAGCAGAGAGTTTTTAAAAAAATTTTATAATCTTTCTGTTTATTGAGTATGCTTATAACAGAATTAAGAAACAATGTAGAAATTCTACTCCCACTGGAGTATATATCAAAACTTTCATTAACTGTAATGAAGACAGGATTTCATGTCAACCCACGTTTTCTGGTGATATCCATATGTTGTTTTTTTACTTCGGGAGGTTAAGGCCATATGCATGGATGTAGGAGCAGCAATTCTGTATAACTAGGTCAGGAAAAATCCTTTGGGTCAGGAAAAGTCCAAATCTTTAGCAAAAGATAAATAGTGATCCCTTTGCTCGCTAGGATTTGCTCCTGAAGAGATCATTCACTGTTTGTGACCACAAACATTTTCACAAGCATTGAAAAAAAGCAATGAGTGTCTCCTCTTAGGATGCTCCTTACCTCAGCATGGAAGAATTGCCTTAGCAGTGAGCACTGCATACATCAGATAGAAGTCTGTCCATTCAGCCCAGTTCAGGCTTCCTAGACAGAGATGTGGAGATGTCTTTAGGCAGCCCTTTATATTTTGATATGCTCTACTGTACCAAAGGGAGGAACAGAAGTACTCAGGTCAATGGTCAATGTGGGACATTTCTTTCAGGACCATAAGCCCAGGGTATTTGATACAGTAACTCACCCAGAATCCTGTTTGGGTTTTTTTTTGTTTGTTTGTTTCACTTATTTGCATATAAAATCTGAAGGAAACTGTGAGAGAAAAGAAAGCAGACTGTGTATATCCTTGTAGCTTAAGTCCAAACTAACCATGAACCTAAGCTAGTTTAAACATATTTTCATAATTATAATTGCTATATAGATGTTTCCCAAGTGGGCAGGCTAAACATGTTGTTTTATAAACCTAGAATCTCAGAAATTTTTAGGCACTGACGATACAGTACTTCTACAATGATTCTTCCAGTGCTAATATTACAGAGTGACAACACGATTTTTTCTCTTGAATGAAGTTTTGTGGCCTTAACACAGGAAAGTAAAGACTCCCAGAATATGTAGTTATTAATCCCACCAATATCACTGAACAGTCTAAAACAGGATAGAAATGTGATTCATCCCTGCACTTTAGAGAAATGCTGTGAAAAACATCATAAATCAGCATGAGGGTTCACAAGCTTATAGTGAAGTGTGATAAAGTGCTTTACTGAACTAGAACTAGTGTTTTTCAGTATCTTGTAAAACCAAGCACTGTAAAACATCAAATATTTGGCACAAGATTTTTCATATTTGATGTGTGTAACCTTAAGAATGCTGGTAACAATTCATTTGGACACCTGTGTGAAAGGACTTAGTTCAACTTTTTAAGACTTGAGACATTAATTTCTAAAGCATTTTTAATGGTCACAAAAGAAAACGGCTGCTGAGCTTTGAAGGACAGTGTGATGTTGAGCTCTTCCGTGGGTATAATTAAAATGATGTGGTGATCCAGTGCTGATAATCTTTCCAGAATATGATGGCAGATCTCCACTTGCGCTTGCTTTTGGGGGCAGAAGGGTTCCATGCAGCAGGCAACAGCTCTGATTACCTAAATCATTCCCCCCAAGTGAGGGAGAGCTGGAACAGGCTGTGACAACCCATGCATCTGTGTTTTTTTCCTAAAAGAAACCGTTTTGCAGATGGTACAGAGGAACAGTTCAGTGCCATGTAGACAGGACACAACTACTGGACATCTAGATGGGGGAGTAGTCTCAAGTCCACAGTGCCTACTCTTTGATGGCAGCTGAGGAAGCAGAGAAACAAAGCCAAGGGGGAATAAATTACCATGTTTGGACTCAACAAAGCAGTAAATATCTAATTTGACATGAATTATTAACTACTCAAAAATTCAAAATTAAATAGAAATATCTCAGATTTTTTTAATCAAAATTTTTCTGAAATAATTGTGTGTTCTTGGAAAATAGTTTCCCTTTTAATATAGTTCTTGAGAAATTATTACAGGAATATGTTCATGGGTTCTTGAAAAAATCATTCTCCATTGAAGACTTATGACATGACTTGTGACAGATCATTGGATGAAAATATTTTAATAAAAAGGAACCTTTGAAGCTTCGTTCTGTGGTTTGTTCTTTGTCTGTAATTACAAAAGTTCCACCACCTCATAAGGAATTTGTTGTGTTTTTGATGAAAAATTATTATACATTACTGTACAATTTTTATATTCATCCTAGCATTAAAATATAGGGGTAGTTTACTTCAGAGATATGCAGTGAAATGTGTATTAATTTGATTTCAGTAAGTTACAGCAAAGGTTTTGATGAAAAAGTGTTTTGTCAGTTATTTGTGTGGTTGTTCTTTTCTATTCAAACCAAATCACCTGATTTCTTGCCAGAAATCATCGTAGAAACCTAATCAAAATTCCCATGCTCTAACTACAAATAAGATTACTAAACAACACTGTTGACACCTCCTGTGACAAACCTGAGATACTGTTTGTCTGAACTGCAAGTTAAATACATTAGAACTTATATCACTATTTCCTAGACATTTGGAAACCTTCAGAATTTTGAATACGCCACAGTTTTTGAAATCAATTCCATTCTATCTTAAACTATGCTTGTATACAAATTAAGATTTTAGTTTGGTAACTTTCAATGGAAATTGGCTAGTGACAGAACTGAGAATTATTGTAAAAACTGAGCATTTGTACAGAACAATATTACCCATTGTAATTTCTCAATTAACACATGTCATAATGTCACTTCACTCTTCAAAAGCTTATTCTGTTCAAAATCTTATGGGATCATTCCTTTTATGTACACACAGTGTCATTCTATTATAGTTTGCTTTCATAGAATTGGGTTTTTCCCCCTCTTTTCTTTATGTCAAATGCCTTTTATACCTTTATAGGTTTCATTGAGTCTGGATCTTAGGCTTCTGAAAACATGAAATTGGGAACTGTTTATTCTCATTCAATTAATAATTGGGATGTGAAATGAGTCTCATGGCAGATGAATTTCCTGGAGGTTGTTTAATAATATCTTATGAAGTAAGATATGTAGTTGCAGAACTACAGATGGCAAATTAATTTAAATGGTCAAAGTTTAACCATAGCTGCATAGACAGTATGCTCTGTATCAAGGTGGTAAACTCATAAATTGGTCGTATTTTAAGTTTTAAGTGCATATCTACTCCACTATTACATTTTCTTTGCTGCTAATGAGTTCATGCTATATGTCAAAGTATTGGACTGCCCAAGTACATAGATAAATGTAAAAAATATAATGTGGGTGGGGAGATTTTAAACAACACAATCATAATGATAATCAGTATAGAGGTATTCTGAATTCAATTCCCCCTAGAGAACTGTGTCCTGTCATGTCGGTGGCGAGAGAAGCAAGATACCAACTCAGTGTGAGTCATAAATCAAGCTCCTTTATTTTCAGACAGCGCACACACTTATACTTCGCTACGTGCTCAAAATAATATTCTCTTACAGAATTTTCACACGGGATCTTTCTCTAATCTAATTAAAACACCAAACTGGTATTAGAAAGCAACAACAGTAACAGTTTCTTCTGCCAAGTTAATCTTTGGACACCTGCAGCTTGTTTTCAGCTTTCATGTCTCTCTTTCCCATAGTTGTCTTGAGAATAGCCTTGAGCGGAGGCCTAGCTTTCGTCTAAGGGGCCTGGATTGCTCACCCACTTTATGTCTGAGCAGCTGGAGAAGGATATTCTCCAACCCTGTCACTCCTAACTTTGGATATTATTAATCCCTTTAAAAACATATTCCTGCGTAAGGTACAAGTTTAAGAGTGCAACTTTCTTAAGGGAAACATTGGTGAGAGATGTTATATAAGGATGTCCTCAGCCCCTGTGTCTGTCAGGGCTGGGGACATGGGCACAGGCAGATCTGGGGAGAGAAGCTCCTTGAACATCCAGCAGTGACATCTACCAGTGCACAATCCAATCCCATGGAAAATTAATGTAGTTGTGAGGGTATTTGGGTTTGTCTTAGTAATAGCTGTGTAATTAAGCAAACTCACTGCCTCTTTTTCTGAATTTGAGTTAATTAATAAGTAATTAATTGCAAGTGGTTAATCATTCATACTTTGAAAACAAATTGAAAATTATATTTAAACTCCTGTGTGTTTGCTAGTCAAAATTACAGTGGGAGGAGATTTGTCATTTTGGAATAATAAATTTCCTTGTGTGGCTTTTCTAAATAGTAGATGTTTTCGTTTGTCCTATTTCCTGTTTCTAACCATTATATTGCTATTGATACCAGTACTGTAGCACTGTCCCCAATTTAATCTAAAAAAAAAAAAAACAAAAACTGGGGTAATATTGTAAAGAATATTTGTGGATATCCTGAGGGAAAAATAAGGATCTCATACTGATGTGAGAGCAATAAAAAGCAATGCTGTCATTTATTGTTGTCATTCACATGAAATATATTTTGTGTCAAAATGGCCCATTTGGATCATATCCATAGTAGGGGACATAGACCTGTCTTCTTTTAACATGCTTATTTATTTTGTCTAATGGACATAATACATAAATGAAGTGTAATCTTTTTTATTTACTCTGGTGATGTCAGCATCAGTACTAAATCTATAATTCACATGCAACTTCAGAATAGCAAAAAAAAAATTTGTCAGTGTTAACATATTTAGACCAATATTATTCTTCTACTTTTACAAGGATAAGGCCATTCCTTGCATCTTTTAAGTATTTTTCCCTCCTGTTACAGAGTAATAAGTTTCAAGTGTGATGTTTAAAAGCTCTAAGTGCCTATCATAGGAAAAATGGTTCTTGTTGAATATAACCTTTCTTTACAAATAAAATTGCACATAAATAAATTACAACAAAAATAGTAGAACTAGCAGTACTCTGAAGCAGAATTGTCGTATTTTGCCAGTAGTTATACTTCGTATGCTTCAGGAATTTTTTACTGAAGTTAGGAAAAAACTGAAAAAATACATTAGAAATTTTCTATAACATTTCTGAATCTGAATGTGTGTATGTAGCATGTAAAATAAGGATTTAAAACAGTGGCAAAGAAATAACAGTGTTTGAACTCTGTTGGATCAGCAAAAACATACATTTATCTTTTTACAAAGTGTGTGGTTTCAGAAGTCTTTATTATTTTTATAAAAAGGGATTTATTATTAAGTTAAACTACGAATATTCTCACCAAGTCTTTCACTAATCACCTGCTGGATATTTATCACTCAGCAACAGCAGAAGAGAGGAGGTTAATTTAGTCTTCCAGAGAGTATTTCACAAACACCAACTTCTCCCATTCCTTGGCAATAGACAATAATGGAGCAAATACAGCATTGACTACTCTAATGAAATAGTAGAATATTTTTCTTTAAAAGATTCTATAGCTCATTTTTTACCTGCCTAATTGTTTTCTTCATACTGGAATTTGTATAAGTGTCTATAATTTATTCAAATGAATGCTACTATATTTAAGCATGATTAATGTTACTGCAATAAGTACCAAAGGAGGTAATCATAATATGCCACTAATGATAATATCTTGCCATCATTTCATATCACAGTGAAGTTTCAGTGAATTTACACCATTGTGAAACCAGCCATTCTGTTATGGTTCACTATGATTAATGTGACTACCAGTGAAAGCTGATAATAATTAGTCTCTTTCGTAAATTGTCATTAAATAGAATATATCCCCCAGAATAAATTTAATCTCATTTTAAGTGCAAAACATGGGAAATGACTCCTCTATCAATTAATAAGAAATATTTAATGAGGAGTCTACTATGCACTGACAAATGCTTTTGTAATTCTTGTTTTCTTAGATTTTGGTGAAAGGTACCGTAGGAGATGGTTTCACTGGAGACATTGGACTTGATGACCTGTCTTTTCTGGGCTGTGGTCTTTACAGTGGTAAGAGTTGAAGTGCACATCTCCAGGCCGTGAGCTGACTTGTTGCTGTCATTTGTAAATATTGCTACTAGAAAAGTAAAAAGGTTAAATTGTGACTTAGGAAATCCAGACTTGTCTCCCTGCTTCTCAGACCCTCATATCCAGGCCTCAACACCGAATAGTTTCTGCTGTGCATGTAAGGTCCAGAAGAGATCTTTAGTGAGAAGTGTGCCCCTTCTGTACTCTTTGAGGTCTTGAGTCATAGAAGGTAAAAGAAACTTAGCTGTGTGTAAACGAACTGAACTTTCCTTCAGCCAATTCAGTTTGATACAGCTTTTCACCTCCCCCCAATAATTCTTAATGCTCTTACTGTGCCAGTTGCTCTCATGTGACAGCACACAAATAATTCAGGTGATAGAGCAACCTGTTTGTCAAAAGTCGGTTACCAAGGCTAGAACAATGTCTACAGAATTGTAAAATATTATGTCCCAAAATACATATGCTTCAAGACACCAGACTCAAGATGTGGAGTTCATCACATAAGGGATTTTAAGAGGGTTACTGTCAGCTGCAGCAGGCACTGCAGGGTTGTAGATGGTGTGGCAGTTGCTGTAAAATCATGACAAGGCTGTAGAACAGTGAACAATTTAAAACAGTGTCTGAATATTAGAATCCTAGCACTTACTCTAAAACACCCTAGTGCAGATGCATTTTGTTCTGTTACTCCAAAAAATTCCTGGAGATGGAATTAGTTCTACTAGGAATATCAAAAGTGTATGGTATTTCTTTTGCAGATAATTATCTAATGTTTTACCATATTTATGCAGTGTAAAGCAGTTATTATAACGTTTTGGATATAAAGGCTTTTTTGTAAATATTCCATTAATGTACTGTGCCTTATATTCAGGGGAAAAAATCTTAAAAGAACTAATCAGAAAATCCCTAAATATTTTCAAATTAGTTATGAAGAAAACTTTAAAAATAAACAGGAAAGTATAGAGGGTCAGAGTTTCAAAGTTCATAACTTAAAATAAAAAGCTCATTTTATGTGGAAAGATAAAAAGAAAATACTCAATTATAAGGGTGAACAGGAATCAGGTTTTGTGTTCTGTATATTTTCAAAATGTTTTAAGTGTTGAGAGCAATTTTTGTGACAGTCCAGGGTCCTGCCTTTATTTTATCTTCTCCATGCCATAAAAATATCCCAACAACCAAAAAACAGTCAAATAGACTGTGGGAATAGCCTGCAAAATAGACAACAGCTATGGCATATTCCACCATGTTTAACACAAGTTGGATCAGGTTTAAAAAGCAGGGCTCCTCTGTCCCTGCGCTCTAGAATCATGCACTGCCCAATTGGTCTTGTTCCACTTTCAGTTTCCAAATACCGACAGGGAGAGATGGGTTTGACAGCTTGGTGGTAAAACCTCTCACAAGTAACATTAAAGATGTTGAATCTTTTGAATCTTGAATGCACTGCTTCAACACATCATTTGAATGCCCTAACCAAAGGCTATTCAGTAATGCTTGCTCTGGACAAAATGATATTTATTAAAGCACAGATTTTGTTTCAAAACAGAGGAAGTATCAGATCCTCCTCTCATTTCAGGTGTTGTGAAGGCTATGGTACTTCAAAATTTCTTCTGTTTCAGTGTATTAGGAGCAGAGGCTTAAATGTTGCACTTATATTTAAAAATTTATGACCAATAAGGTCCTTGATATTATTATGAGTTGTAGATAAATTTATAAATTCATACAATCCTTCCTTCAAAACATTCCTTCCCCAAAGTCTTTTGTTTGAGTTTTAGGACATTATGGGAGTATCATTCCTTTGACTGGAATATAATTTATTTAATGTCATAGATTTGCTTTCTACCCTATAAAATAGAAATGGGTAATTTTTTATCAATATTAGTGCTCCAGCCTTCACGAGTAAAAAAAGAAAATTCCTTGCTATCCCAGACACATTTAATATAAAAGGTCTTCACATGTACTTTTTAATTAACTTAGGTGTCTTGCTCAGGTGCATTGTGCACTACAGCTAATAATTTCATAAATAATTAAATTTAAAAAAAGGAGTTTTATAATGGAAATTCCTTTTATGGACAAATAATAGCAAAAGTTTTCAAGAAAAGAGACTAAGCTTGAAGAAAGGTGCATAGTAAAGAATAGGAGGACAATAAAAGACAAATTGATTTGAAAGAAGTGGTAATGAGTTTGAATGAAACATAAAAGAGGTGGTGGAACAAGGTGGTGACCTCAGAATAATTTCTCTAATGAGAATATAATTTTTTTCAGTGATAAATTTGCAAGGTAAGAAGGTTACATAGTAATTTCCACAGCCACTTGTAGTAATCAACATGTTAAAAAAACCCATTATCATCAGGATAATCTGTTCGCCTGGGTTCACAGGGAAAATCAGTTTTTGTGATTGTTTTGTGAGTCTCAACATTAGTTTTTTAAAATTACTCACTGGGTTAATCCAAATTTGGAAGACAGGAAACAGCTTTAAGATAAATTCTACAAGTGTCAAAGATTGTATGGATGATGTGACAAAACGAGTGCTTTCCACCGAAGAAAGCTCCAATTCAGTTCCTGCTGAGCAGCATTTAAGTCACTCAGCGGTCCAGGCATGATTCCAGTAAAGCTATGCCATGGAAAAGAGTGGGATTGGCAAGGAAAGAAATCTTTATGAAGCTGAAATGCCTTAGTCCAGGGGCTCAAAATTCTTTTGGCTCCTTTTTCAAAGGAAATTTGCCCACTGTTTCTACAACTACTTCAGGAACTTCAGTTCCTGCCACGCTCCCCATAAACAACTGCACAGAGAAGGAGTTTGTCTGTAGAGCCTCTGGCCACTGCATCCAGATGATCCAGAAGTGTGATTTTAGACCTGACTGCTCTGATGAGTCTGATGAATCAGCTTGTGGTGAGTGGAGCAAATCATGTTCTTTACTACCTTGCTAGTTTGTGGTTTGTGGGTCTTAAACACATTGCTTTAGCAGCTCTATCTTATCTTTGCAATTTGATATTAGCACCTAGCTGTTATTTTAATGTGATTTTCCCCAGGTAAATAATAACATTTTGCTCTTAATACGGGTGATGTAATGCACTTCCTGCCTTCTGATTCAGACTCAACATTTCAATTCAAGTTACTACTGAAGTGTGGCAGGGGATGGAATCCTCAGTTCTCTAATGATTGGTGACTATATATGACAGTTTTAAGTGAGCATAGTTTCTTAAAATGTTCACTAGTCCGGAATGGAAGAGTGAATAACATTAGAGTTTAATGTTTGGGGTGGACATCTGGGAGAATTAGATCCACTTCTTACCTACTTCAATGAGTATGGATTTTGTTTGGTTGGTTGGTTGTTGGTTTTTGTTCATGCAAAATTGTTTCAGCATCAGCACTTATTGTGAAATTCAGCCTACTACACGCAGAAGTGAGTTCCAGCCTGTAAAGTTCTGACAGTCTTATGGGAACACTGTAAGGGGAACAATGGACAAGGTCCACAGATGATGTCCATAAAGATCTAAGACAATTGTTGTTTGCTTCTGAGTTGCAGCTGCTCAGACTGTAGCATTTTAGAAGCTGTGAATGACTTGCTTTTGCCTCAAAGAACAATACTTGAAAGCACTATTTTACTGAAGCCAGTTAATGAGGCAGACAGACATCTAGAGACAGTGACCTCACCAGCCTTTGCAAGCAAAACTATTGGAAATAGTTACTGGAAATGAAAACTCTGAATTCATGATATATTGTGTAGGGAATTCAATCACCTCTCTCAGGGCTGAGGGCTCAGTGAGGAAAAGTATCATTCACTCCCTGTGTCTATTTCTTACGTGGGAATAACTGGAAGAAATTAATCTGACGTTTAAGTATCACTGGGTAGTTTCCCACAGTATGAAAAAACAGTAGCCATTGAAATCTTACCCTGAAACATAAATGCAGAGCCCTCTGAATATTTCTGCCCTCAGAAATTTATGTTACCTTACAAAACATCTTTTCCTTCTAAGCAAGATAAATACTGAGGAGAATACACCTTTACATATTTGCTCAGTCTGAGGTCTGCCATCACTAAGATGGGAATTTATCACTTAAATGACAATGCTGAACTAGGACTTAAAAATGTCTTGACTAAAACAGAAATATGGTCACAGGAAGGTGTTATCTTTCTCAGAGGCACTTTAAATATAATGTTTACAAAGCATGTTAAAAAGAGGAATAAGCATTTAATGCAACTCATCATTCTCAGGAAACATCACAAATCTTCATATGGGCAGCTCATGAGATCACACTGGCTGCAGTTTGCTTCCTTAGTGAGGATATACAAGCTATAAATCAAAACTCACTCTCCTTAGTCTACCATTTTTAGCCTTCAAGGAAGGAAGCATCAGGCACCTTCTACCAACAAACTGTGTTTATGGGTTAAAATAAATTCTCATTTCCCTTGCCCAAGTCTCACAGCAGTCACTTAAACTTAGGTGTAATAATCTGTTCCAAAGTTCTGGAGAGTGACTAGACTCAACTTGGACAGTGTGCTGGAGAATAAATATTCATGGCAGAAATGGAAAATAAATTGGTTTCTGTACCCTAAGGAGGGTCAGTAGTGAGCTCACTTTTTTGTCTAGTTGTTTAGGAAGCAAAAACTCGTTGGAAGGCAGCTGCATATTTATTTAGGAAGACAACAATTCAATATTTGATACCAATACCAAACAGAGTTTTGTGAGGGCTACTTGAAATACTGATTTGGTTTTCTTTTTAGACTTGTGGTCATGGACTTTGTGCACAATGTACAGTGGTTTGCTAATGTCATCAGTCTACAGGACTGGAGACAGAACCACTCAGCAGCTCCCAGGTTCTCAGCTGATACATTTTACATTAATTTCCAGGTATATTACATGACAGATTATTATAATTACTGGAAAGCTTTTCAGAACTCATATGAAGGTAGATACTGAGGTGCAACTGAATTGGTATATTCCCAAAATTAGAATCTGTCTAATAGAGGAGAACATATAAAATTCATGTATTATCTATAAGGAAAAAAACTATGCATGTTAGTAATGTGTCAGTATTCACTGATACTATAAATTGAATCCTTTTTATTTCCATGTTCCTTATTGGGTTGTAACATGAGTTAATGATTTTCAATTTTTATATAAACATGAGTAATCACTGTTAATCTCTAAAGTTATGGAAGTCTGTGACTTTGAAGATAAAGACCTGTGTGGATGGCATCAACCAGCCTTGGAACAGATGTCAGGAAATTATTCCACACGTATCACAAACACGTTCAAATGGCAACTTGGAAGAGGAGCAAATCTCTATCCTGAGCAAGAACAACACTGCCCTTTAACCGATCATACTATGTGAGTACATTTTTTCAGGTGCTTGACTCTCTTCTAGAATGTGTGATCTTAACCACATACAGATTTTCAAGGGGGAAAACTGACCTGTTGAAGCAGTTTGCTGATTTGTTAATCACATGCAATAAACTAACATGTTAGTAGACATGCAGGGTCAATACTACAAAAGAATCAAAATTTAAAAAAAAACATTTATAAGAGGATAAAAATCTCCAAACTGTGTTCTATAAGTAATTCCCAAAAGTTTCAGTACCTCCCCATCCAGAGAAACACATGCACTCCTCCCAGAAGATATGCGGAGTACAAGCATGTTCCCCCTTATGGGAAAGCAAGTTTGGGAGACATGGCTGCTCCAGCTTTATGTGTACACGTGCCACGAGAAATCAACCCTCCTCACAGCACCCCAAACTGCCAGCCCAGCAGCTGGCTGCAGGCTGTTGGCAGCATCCAGTGGGAGTGGTGCTCCGTCTGGTCTTTGCAGGGGTTGTGGCACCAGCAGATGACCTCTGGCATGTCAAACGCAGGTGTTGACCACAGCTCTTTGCACTGCGTTATCAATTCCTGCTATTAAAAAAATTTTATTCTACTTTTACACTTCTTTTCAAGCTGACTTCTCCTTTGAAAGCTGGCTATGTAATTAATTTGATACTGTTTAATTTAGTTCATTGTGGTCCTGATCTTGATCAGTTTTAGGTGAATACCTTCTCAAATAGTCTCTATTCACACAGACAATTTATGCTGATTTTTCTACCTTACTAGATATTTTAAGTTGTTGTTAGCCCTTGCTACCAATTTTGTTATTGTTAGCTATTGCTCTTATCCCAGCAGTTTTGCCCAACGGTGGGCAGTGCAAGTTAACACAAAATGTCGTGTGAATTCTGCACTCATTTAATATTTGACTAGTGTAGTTAGAGCTAACTTCAGTTTAGTTGATATTTTATTTACCACTTATTTTTATTTTACCACTTTTCTGGTAAACTATATAACTTCATAATAAAATGTAAAATATTTATATTGTCTCAGTGAAGGTTTGTAAATTAATGTTGCATTCTAGGTAGATTGTTTAAATAGTTACTAGCTCCTCTGAAGATACTCCTTTGATTTATCTTGAGGAGCAAAAATTAGCTTTTCTGCATGAACATTTGGTTTTAAATGTGTGGGGGTTTTTGATTATTTTTTATTAGGTAAGAAATGTGTTTTAAAAAAATGCATTAATCCAATGTATTCCAGTTAAAAGTAAGACTTACTGAAAAAAACTATCCCTACAGGTAACTAGCAAATGTATTGAGTACAAACAATTTTCAATGTTATACAGCTTCATTAATAAGAAAATTTCTGTACAGTGTAATTACTCTGAGCAGAAAAATACCTGGTTCTGGTGACATGTATGTTTACTTTCTGTGACAATTGCCCATAGAGTGCAAAGACAGTCTTTAAATCAAGACCACTTCAACAAAATCTTCGTTATATTGCTAGTAGATTAAAATGACATTATTTTGCATTTACTCAGCCTGAATTTCCATCACTATTAAAGAATGAGCTCAATATGTTAGCTTCACTGTGTACTTCATTAAAACTACTGTATTTCTACAAAAATCCCCAAACAACAATTCCAAACTCACAAAAAAAATCATTCAACAATAGCATAGAATTACAACAATATCTCTAGTTGTTTCTAGGTCTCTACATTATACATGAAAATTGTATTCCATAAAAAAAGAGCAATTATTTACAATAAATTAGCTGTCAAATCTTTCATTTACTGCTCTTTCATTGTTATATATTAGCCAATACCATCCCTGTACGTGTACTCAGTAAATCCTCTCAGAACCTTTCCACTATAGGTTTGCGTTGGCACAGTGATACATGGAACTGTATTGCTGATTTTCTACGTATTTTCAGGGTCTAATGCAACTGACAGTATATTGAAAAGGATTGATGAAAAGAGAAAGTAAATGATCCATAGAGATTGCAGTTTACAGACAACTCTGTAAAGTATTTCTCTTGTGATGTTTCACATGAGATGCAGTCTGGTTCTGTGGTTTCCCCTTCCCTTTGTTTATTGGCCTATAGAGAAGTACAGAAAATAGATGCTTCCAAAATACCAGAGGAGATGCAGAGCAGCAGTTTTTTTGAATTAAAACCCTGCAACATTTAGTTTTATTTTCTCATCCATTTTCCCCAAATTTCCACTAGTTAGATGAGGCAAGCTGTGTTACTGTAATGTTGTACGTTTGCAAATTAAAATAAAATATGCAGGACAATGTATAGAAATGTTTGGATTCATCCTGATGCAAGAGTAGTTGGCAGTGCAGCTTACAGTGAGTTCTCTCAGCCAAAATACCTGTAAATACTTGGAGTCAAACCATCTGCTTCCCCAGAATAAATACTTGGGCTAGCCACATGTAGGCTGGTGAATTGTGAGGTGGAGGTGTGACTCTATGAAGCTATAATTACATTAATTAAGTGAAAGTAATTACTTTGGAAATAGAGAGAACAGATTGCATGTGTATTCAGAAACCAAAGGCTGGAGGAATAGAAGCCATTATAGGAGTCTGCCATAGGAGCCTGGCTTGAGCTAGAAAAAGTCTGTCGAGTGTTGTGCAAAAGGACTACATGAGATTGGCATTGTGCACTCAAAAGACCACTATTCGTATATGAATGTACAGCTCCTGTGACAGGTTTCTGTACTTGGCAAATGGAGCTCTCTAGTGCAGTTAGGTCTTTAAAAGCTACAACAATAAAAGTATCAGTTTCTGTAGGCTTAAACAAGTCTATAGAATTGATGCCAGCAAATGTGTAAGTCCATTAGTTTATTTCCTTTTTAAAGAATCTGCTTAGTGATGCAGCAAATTCTTTGACGTTATTAATGATATTTGGGTACAACTGTTAATTGAAAACTTTGTATTCACTTAATTGATATGATAATCCATGCATCAAATCTAATTAATCAAAACAAAAATGGATGTGGAGATAAAATTCTAAGCTGACATGATAATTATTGCTGTGTAAATAGTTCCCCAATAAACATATTTTTGACACATCTGTCTTGCTTTTGTATCTGCTTTTCAGACAATCATTATTAGAATTCAGGACAGGAAAGTTAGGCAAAATTAAAGGTTTCAAGTAATATACTTAGTCCCATCAGTTCAACAAAAAATGAAGTTAGAATGATAGAAAGGTCAATGTGTCATGGTTTGCAACCGCCTTGTGTCAAATATATAAGGCACTAAAATATCAATGCTATATTCTGATGACAGTATGAGAAAAAAATGACAAAAACATAAATATTTTCTCATAAATATGTTTTTTGGGAATAAAAGGTTAGAATTTAACACGTTATTAGCTAAATTTTTTTCTCAGAAGTCCTGTGATGAAAGGTTTTTACCTAGGAAATCCTAGCTAATTTAAAACAAAAAAACCTGCAAATGCTTTAACTTTAGCAAAACTTCTGTCTGCTGGTTACCTATGCTTTGGGTAAGAAGCTAGAGAAGACAGTGGTCTCCCACAGCCCCACTACCCCCACTAAGGATGCTCAGCATGTGCAAAATGCAAACCGAAGTCACGGTCTTGGCTGATTCAATCAATCAGCTTGAGCTTTGATGGCCCATGTTTTCCTGATTTGTCCAATATCCCACAATCCTTCCCCTTTGGTCAACAGAGTGCTTCTTTTGAAGATCATCTAGTGCCCTACTGGGTTTTCTTGACAATTATTTTGTTTTTTTCTCTATACAGAAACCCATCTGTTCTAATAGCAGGTCACTCATCTGGCGGATACCAGATAGATGGTGCTGGAGAGCTGAAGAGTAATACTTTCAGTGCATAATAGGTGCAATAGGTGTGGGGCTCTGATTTGTTATATAGGTACTGTATAGTGTTTATGGACATATATAAACAGGAAAAATGGGAATGCATGTGGAGGCTGCTGCTTTCTGAATTTTGAAATTTAGTATGGTGTGCTGGTCATTGGGATAACTATAATGTTAAGAAACTAAAATTTCCCTCTCCAGTTTATGTTTTCTGTTTGCTTGTTTTTCTCATTATTGCTGAGATTTGGAAGGAAATCAGAACTTCTTAGTGAAAGGGAGTTGTTTGTTTTCTAATCAGGTTTAGTTTTCAGTCTTAAACAAAAATAATGAGTAAAGGGTACTTTATAAGTCCACTTAAGTGTTTAGTCAGTCATTCTAAAAAGATTTGTGGAAGATACACATATGAATTAACACTAAAAACTGAGAGATGTCCAACAATTCATTAAATAAGAGCTTGAACTTCCTGTACAAGAAAGTTCATCTGAATAAGTTTTGATCCTCTTTCACACATTGCAACAATAGACAATTAGTTCTGTGAAATGTGTAATTCACAGCATGAGACATGACTTAGTAATACAGCCAGACTGAAGATGGGCCTAATTTTTTGATAGTTCTCCAGCTTTTCTTATCCACCTTATCTTTCCCTAATTACTGTATTCAGTTCACTGTGTTCTTTTGAATGCCTTGAAGGGGGAAAGAGCATGAAGATTCTTCTATGAATGTCCATTCTTTGCCGACTACAGTTTAAAAGATATTTGAAATATTAAGCTATTAACTGAGACAAGTATGCAAGTATAGGTCAGTTGCTTACGTTGAAAATTTTATATCCATTAAAATGTTGCGAATTTCCCTCTGAAATTAATTAGGATTTTTGGAATGACACAGGAGTGTCTCTGTATAGGGAATGCTTGTAGTACAGAGGTAAAATTAATTATTTTCAAAGGGTAAATATTGAGATTTTAATGACACTTAGTGTAGCTGCCAACTAAGAGGTTTTCCATGGGTTAGTTTTCTAAATTGGCCTGAGCTCTTGCAGCTACTGGCAGGGGAGCCTTCTGTATTCTGCTGAATTTCAGCACTTACATAAGATCTATGCTGAAAGCCAGATTTATTCACTATTATATATGTTGAAAAATACCTTGTTTCACACTTGTTATCATCAACTTCTTGAGGTCTCATAAAAAAAAACAAAAACCCTAAGAACTCAAGGGAGACCTTTTATGGAATAGGAAAGAAATGAATTTAAGAATGGGTCAGTTGATTAACTCTCACAATGAAGAAAGTTATTTTCTCCGAAGATCACTTAAGAAACAAAGGTTGGGGGTGAATACAAGAACATCATCTGGCAGACTAGGAGAAACTGATAATTTATGTGTATGGAAAGCTTTGTAATACCTTGTCACTGCATATTTCTTACTAGTTTAAAATAAAATGGGCCAGCTAAGAAATCCTTTACTTTGAAAGTCAGAACTTGACAAACTGAACCAATGATTACATGCACATTAATTGGCTCTTCTAAAAAATTTACATTCACAGAAGGTATAGACCCTCTAGCATTTGAACTCTCTGCAAACAGAATGATTACTTATTACTTTCTTCAAACTCTGCCCCCTGCAGATCATGCACCTCCCTGAAAATTCTGTACAGGCTGCTATACCAGGCTGCTTAAGAATTCAAGACAGAGAAATTACTTTGTTCTGTGAGCAAATGTGATGTAGGTTAATTTTTACTGGAAGAAAGATTTCCTTTTAAACATGGATAGGACACAAGTACATTAGTCTTGTAGTCCTAAGTGTAAAAATTTCCATGGTAGGAGTGAAAGTCAGCAAGGATGCTCTACACATACTTACCCATCCCCTTCTGATCCCTCCATTTCCCATTACTTGCCAGCATAACCTTAATATTCTTTCAAAAACCCCCACTGTGTTGAATGGCAAGCACTGTGAAGTGTCTCATACAGGGGACTTTCATCTGGTTTCCTAGTTTTAAATTTGATTTTATAGCAAATACTGAAACAAGGTCAAAAAAGTTGCAATGACACCTGTCTCAGGCTGCACTATGGGACAGAGGTATCTGGGCATAGAGGTGATCTTTGGCCTGCCTATGTCGGACAGAACATGCCAGTTAGAGATGGATGACTGAATTTCATCATAGTACTGATTGTACCCTGCCACTGTTTCAAACTAATCTCACTGAGAGGCATGGATGTAATACTGAATACTCTGGAAAGTACAAGTGCCATTGCTCTTCAGAGCTTTTTATCATTCTGCTTCTTACAGTCCTTTTGAATGCTGTTGTAAATACAGTGCCGACACCCTTGGGCCGTTGAAGGCATGAGTTCCTAGAAGCAGAGTAAGTTCTGAATTTTTCAATATTTTTGCAAATCTGTAGAGAACTGGATCCTCTTTTACCTCCAAGCCAGACTCTGGTAGAATACTCAGCACCAAGGCAAAAAAAAAACCTGAAATTACTACCTTGAAATAACAGCTTTCTTCAGCAGAAAGGAGGGAAATAAATGATTTGTCTAAATGCATACTTCTTGAAATACCTGTAACTATGAGTTTTCAAAGTTTTCAGCTATTAGTTATAGCACAGGCAGTTTATTTGGAGAATGTTTTAATACTTAGGCTAAAGGATTAAGTAAATGCATGCAGTAATTATAAAGATGTCTGAGGTGCCAGGATTCAGTGATAAAAAGAAAGCATCAGCAGAAATTCTCTTCTCTGCCTTTTCATGAAAAGAAAAATAAGATTGTGGAGAAGGTCCTGATTTCCACAGATCCTTATTCTTCTCCCTAGGATTCTGCTGAGATGAACTCTGGTCCCTGCTATGTTTATGACCAGTTTTCAGTGATCTCACATGTAACATATCTGATCTATGCAAAATGAAGATTTTTCCCATTAAAATGTTGCCTTTTTGATTGGTTGGTTGGTTGGTGTTTGTTTTGTTTTGTTGTTTTTTTTTTTTTTTCTGGTGTGATACATGGGGAGGTAGGAGCAGTAGTCCAGCTAACACACAGTGAACCAGTCTGTGACTTGTGAGGATTTTTGAAGGCCTGCTTCTGAACCTATACCAGAAAATTCCTTACTCTTCCCATTAGGCAGGATTTTCAGTCTGTGAAGAACCTGATGTTATGACATCTTTGAGCATATTGTGTTTCTCTTGGCGGTGCTTGTTGGGCAGGGTCATTGTCTTCTCACAGCTGTAGTGATGCAGCTTTACAGAGTGGTTGCTCCGAAATTGGCCAATCAGGAAAAGCAAAAGGAAAGGAAAACCTAATAGCTGCATTTTATTTTGTAAAATAAGGTTTTTAGGGGCTAAATCTTAAATACCCAAAGCACTGAAACTGCACTTCTAGTCTCTCCCTACACAGAGTCTGATACTTCAAAGACACCTCATCTTTCCCAGTAGCTCAGGAGACAAAATTTCACCCAATGTCTTGGATTTTCTTGACGTTAAGCAAGGATCAAACCCTCTAAATTCCCTGAGGAAAGAGGGTTGTAGGGAAAGCCAGAGTCCCTCTAGCCCTCATCTACATGATCCTGTGGGTTGACTTCAGCTCTTTTTTTTTTTTTCCAGTCTCTGATATAAAAATACTGACTGCATTTGCAAGGGTTTTTTTGGACTCTGACTACACACTAAGATGTATCCAGATACCCAGACAGCAGATGCTGTCTAAGGAAATATTGCAATCATAAATTAATTATAATGAAATGTTTTGTTTTAATAAATTATAACCCTTTTTCTCCGAGCAGGTGCAGCGAAGAAGGCTGGTATCTCTTTGCAGACAGCTCAAATGGAGAATTTGGTCACACAGCTGACATTGCTACCCCTGTCATCTCCCTTACAGGGCCCAGATGCAAAATCATATTTTGGAACCACATGAATGGTTCAACAATAGGTTCTCTGGAGGTACGGAGATGCTCTTTGTTTTGTTTTGTTTTTCTGCATGAAATTACTGTGAAGAAATTTATGTATTGTCTTTTAGTTTCATTAAAGCCCAGCTAATAAATGAAAATTAACAATTTCTGGCACTGTACTGCTCTCAGCATGCTATGATATGAAGGAAGCATTAGCTCAAATAGACTGGAGAAATTATAAATTTCTACAACAACCAAAAATTGTGACTTTTATACACATGCCATTGTTGGAACTTCCATACAAGAAAAAGCTTTGTATTACATAGTACCATTTGACTCTGAAAAGCCACAATAGATATTTGGACATCAAGGTCTTTGGCTAAATGTGGGAGCATGAAAATAGAAGTAAGTGTATCAAAAATTGACATGAAATTTTTTAGAAAGAGCTTATTCCTTGAGAACCTGAACAAATCACTTTCAGAGATTAATTATATTAATATAAGCAGCATTGAACTATTTCTGTGGCATATAAGCAACAAATTTGTTTTCCCATACCCTTTTCTTCATTCCAGTTAGAATAAAAGCACTTCTGTAAAGCAAATTTAACTCATTAGCAGCTTGTAGATCAAATGAGTCACTGCAGAGAGAAATGAATAAAACATCAACATTGTTCTAAACAATTATTTTTATCACAAAGTTGTGTGCTTATAACGGCATTTCCCAGGAATGTTGTGAAATACCTACAGCATCAGGAATGGATTGAAAACAATATTCTGTATAAGTTACCCAGTCACCTGTGCACTTAGTATTGTTTTGGATGTGGGCAGTGCATGTGGATTTAAATATACAAACAAATTCTCACTAGCCCAGTTACTCAGAATAACAGAGTATAATAAAAGGTGACAGAAATCAACTGTTTTGAAAAAATTAATATGTGTGTTGGCATTAGAAATGAAATCTGGGTTGTGGTGAACTACAAGCCATGCATGTGGCTTGCTAGATATTTAGTGGAAGTATATTCTGTGTTTTCTTGGCTTTTTCTTAAATAATTTTTTAAAATATTGTTAAATTTCTCCCAGCTAGGTAAAGATCTTGCTAGGCTGCTTGGCAAGCAGTCAAATATTAATTCATCAGAATCAGTCGGAAATTAGTGGATAAAGATGGCTTATCTTCAGTTTTAAAGCTTGGGACCAATTAATGTGCTTTGGGACCTTGCACACTCCAGAGTCCAGGCTTATTTATGGTGTAGGAACTCATGTTAGTTGGAATCACATTCAAAGAGTGTTTTGTAGAAATCAACAGCCAATTCTATGGAGCCATGCCCAGTATTACCAGCACAGAAGGCAAATGTGTATAGGATAGATTTTTTTTCCTCAGTTTCAACACAGATTACAATTTTCCTCTGTTCTTTAACTGATTCTCTCTCACCACCAACTTAATTGATTTTAAGATGTATCAAAGGAAAAAAATGAAACCTTTGCACATTGTTAATAATTGCCTGGTTTCAATTGCTTGATTGATCAATTAATAATGGGTGTAAGAATAACTCAGATTATGAAATTATTTAGGTGATTTCTCATTTTTGTTAAGAAGTTTCTAAATATTGTGTGAATTTGAATATTTTCTGTGCTTAAAAGACCTTTATCCATATATTTCCCTAAGACTACCACATTTTTTGGACTTCTTCATGTTGAGTCTACGTCCATGCCATCAAATATCATGTAGGATTGCTGAAGATTTTCCTGCTGTTTGCATGAATGGCTACCTTCCTGTGTTTCTATTACCTTCTTAAACATTGATTTACTGTCACTTTCCTGAGCAACCTCAGTTTGATTATTTGTTGAAACCTTTTTTATTTAGTTTCTGTGCTTTGGCTTGGCATGGGTAATTGTACCAAAGTATTAGATGTGCTTTTCTGCAATGTAATTGAAATGCATAGAGTTTCAAAGTGCATTAAGGTACAAGGAAGCTTTGAGTTTTAATAGCATACAAATTTATGGCCATGTTTTTCTCTAAAATTTTAACCTTTGTGATGATATGATAGAAAATATGAGTTTCTGATGAAGGAATTGTATATATAATAGAGTAGATAATTTACAGTCTGTAGAAGCATGGGTGTGTGTGTCTGTAGTCATACATATATCTAAGTTCATATAAATATATAGTTTGTATTTGAGAGTAAAAAAAGATATTTTCTTATTCAGCACTCTGCTTTCAAATAATATTTGTAATCCCTTTCTCATTAATTTATTTATTTTCACTTAAAATTCATGTATTCTATGGTGTAGATCTTCCTGTCTATAAACTCAGAAGTCACTTGTTTTTCTATGCAATTTAATATATTATCTATTCCATTTTTCCCCCTAAAATGAAAGCTCTTTAGTGTGAGGATTTGCTGTTTGCTTGGCAGAACTTACCTGTTATGCAATATCATATACACTCATGGGACTGCATAAATTTAAAACAAAAAAAAATTGTTTTTTTCATTATGATGAAAAATGCCTGGGCTGCCCTAAGAAGATTACACAGAGTAGCAGTAAATCCTTGAAAGCAGAAGTAGTTCAGGCAACCGGTGAATGGATGTTTAGCTCTGCTAGTACAGGCTGGAGACACAGCTTGACATACTTCATCAAACACCCATCTTGTTATTGTCAGCTCAGTTGAATTTGGATGCCCAAGAGGTTGAATGGAAGAATATTTAGGACTTTCTGCTCATGTCAAAGAGTATCATAATTCCCCAGTTTGCTGTTTACAAGGATATGGGCTTTTAAAATCTTTCATTGCTCAGAGAGATGAAATTTGGTCTTTATAAAAAAAGGAAAAAAAAATCATTTGTAGAAGAAACAAAATGTTTTGTAAGAATCAGAACAAGAAAATCTATCCTGGAAGTTAATTGTATGCATGAACAAGTACATTTTGCAGTAAATATTGTTAACCCTGTTTCCGTGTTGTACAACCGAATCACAATCCATTAATGAACAATTTTTATTCACTGCTAGCCATTCTGGATAAATTAATGAGATACATTAGTCCAGTTAAGGCTCTGGGCTGGGTATGTTTATGAGGAGATCAGTAAACCTTAAAACATTATTTTCTTAATATACTTATTTATACTGACATATCCATGTGCATCAGGTTGGACATTAGGCAGAGGTTCTTAACCCAGAAGGTGGCTGGGCACTGCAAGAGGCTCCCCAGGGCAGCAGGCACAGCACCAGCCTGGCAGAGTGCAAGGAGAACCTCAACAGTTTCAGTCGTATGATTCAGCTTTAGGTAGTCCTGCAAGGAGTAGGGATTTGGATTTGATGGCCCCTTCCAATTCCAGATATTCTATGATTCTGTGAATTTTAATGGTGGAATCAAGATTAGATGTACAAGATAATTTTGTACTCTCGTATACGTTTATAAGGCTCTTAAGTGAGCTGGTAATGGAAACCTATTTTTTTTGTGACTTAGAATTATTTTCTTTTTTAGGTACTCTGTAAAAGCAGTAACAGGACTTCTAAACTGTGGACTCAAAGTGGCAGCCAAGGTCCCCAGTGGAACAGAGCGGAAGTGTTCTTAGGAATTCGTTCAAATTTTCAGGTGTGTCTTCCTATGTGATGTGCTTCCTAGAGAGCTGCCCATTACTATACTGCTATACCGAGCATTCTTCACCTTCTCATTTTCCTTTTTACACCATGCATGTACCTCTCCTCCTGCACAGAAGAAACTTTTTGGTTTTCTGGTTTGTTATCTGAGCTGGACTCAAGTTTTTGGGGATTTCTCATGCCTCTTTAATTTCAGAATGATACGTATTTTTAAGACTGAGAATCCCATCTGTCCTTGAATCCAACTCTACTTAAAATATTCTATTTCTTTCTCCTTATTGTGCAGGAAGTACAAATATCTGGGTTTTGAAAAAAGAAAGAATCTTGAGCAGGATGCTTGCTTTGAAATCAGAGCAGATTCCCAAGCCTCTTAGAGATACTTGATTAGTTGTAGACTTATGAAAAAAAACCCCAAAAAACCCAGAGATATTCAGTAACATAATTTTAAAGGAGTTACATGTCCTAATACTTCTGTCTTGGAATTTTAATGAAATGTTAAAATTCCTGGGAATAAATGATGAATGGGAATAAATTCGTGGGAATAAATGATGAATGACTAGTCATTTTCAGACTTATTTTGCAGAAGTAGGAGAAACCCTTGCTATTAATTCAGGATGAATGAAGACTAGTATGTCTTTGAGTGGCATGATTTATTTCATTTTTTTGTGTGTGCTTGGTGATGTTAGAAGATGGTCATTCAATAACTATAGTGACAGATCTGTACCAACTATAGCACAAGATTTTGTAGAATTATGTTTTGATAGTCAGAACTGACCACTTCATATTAAAAGGTTTGTGAGGGCCATCAGTCTCTGTTCTTTTCATGTTGTTCATACAAGCTTTCCTATATCTTATCAGTGGCTTACTGTAATAGGTCTGTAATTTTTATTAGGTTATTTTCAGGGCAAAACGTGGTGTCAGTTACATGGGAGACGTGGCAGTGGATGACATTACCTTTGAAGATTGCTCCCCTCTGCTTATCTCAGACAAGCCCTGCACATCAGAGGAATTCATGTGTGCCAACAAGTACTGCATCCCAAAGAATAATCTGTGTGATTTTGTAAATGACTGTGCAGATAACTCAGATGAAAGCCCTAGTATTTGCAGTAAGTATGGTAGCTTTTTTAATATAATTATCATAAATAACTGTGCCTGCTGTGAATTTTTATTACTTAAATACTTTTGGCAGCTCATCAGCTAAGAAAGCAAACAAGGAGGTAATAATTTAATTCTATTCCTTGGTTTTTAAGGATTTTAAATTATTATTACTTAATTTAAAATCACACGATAGAAAATACAAAGAGCTGCTAATGAATGTCTTAAAATAACTCAGAAAGCAGCTGTCTTTAAAAGCAGAATAAAATCATCCTGCTTTCCATATGAAAAGAATGTATTAAAGCTGAAAAAAATAATTCAAGCATAATACCTTTGGGAGATGAGGGACCTATCTGCTTAGATATTTCAAGGCTTGTCAGGTCTCAGCAAATCATTTTAATCTGAATATTGTACAATTTTGGTTTTACAAGACATATCAAGAAGTAGCATATGTAGTATCTGATTCAAAGAATGATGTTTCATATCAAATGGCTCCTCCTGGATCACAATATATGGTATCAACACCTCCTTTGTTTTCTACTACAAATGTGGGAAATGCTCACACAATCAAATCTGCATTGTTTGGTACCATACTAACAGTTGCCTCATTTTTATTGACAATATGAATGCAGTTTTTCCAATTCTCAGCACATACAATTCCATGAAGCTAAGGTAGGCTGATATCCTATGAAAGCCAAGGTACATGGCAAAGGAACGATGTTTTGCAAATTATTTTCATGCTTTTAAACTACTCAATGATTTCCAATCCAGGAATAGTACATCACTAAACTGTATGGTCACCAGTTCAGATCTTCTGCAACTAAAAATGAGGAGCATTTCAAGGTGTTGAAAAAGATTCTCAAACTTTGGCTTTTACTTCCTGAAATTTTCAAAAACTGTTTCTTCTTTTTTTGTTTGGTTGGTTTTTTGTTTGTTTTTTTGTTTTTTTTCTGGACTGTCTGGTTTCCCATGAAATATCACCATACAAGTAAAAACTGAAATATTAAGGGCAAATGGCTCAAATAAACTGATAGAATTTAGTTTTGCAACCACTACAATAAGGATTTTATTCCAATTTCCCATTGGAAGATATGAATTGAAACCGTCCCACAAAGTGAATGCTTTTCTCTAATGCAATTTTATTTTTAAGTAAAGAAAAAATTATAAAATTATTTTAAAAATTTCCCTTGCTATATTCTAATTGTAATTTTAATTGTAACAATCATCTGAAGTACCTTGATCTTCTAAGCAGACTACCTAAATTCTCTTTTCAGCAGTGGAGTAACTTGCTTTCAGGTTGAAGTTCATGCAACCCAAAATCAGTTGTTTGAGTTAGATTAAATAAATTGTCCTGCAGATAAGAGTATTTCTCTTTGTTGAATATAGAGATCTTACAAGGACATCTTGGATTAGGTAATACCCATTATATACACCATTAGCAGGGATATCAGTGCTCATGCCTTAAGGTCTTGGTTCTTGAACACGTCTTTAAAATAAAATGGTCAGTTGTATGCATGAATTTTATTGACTTGACAGAATTTGTAAATCATGGAAGGAATTCTTTAAGAATGATCTTGAAATATTAAGTAACTAAATCAGTTGGAAAATTATGGTTAGGACAAATTTTATGGGCAGTTGCATTCAGTTGAGTTAATCTACATTCTGTGATTTTCATAAAAGATAATTGTATCATTTCACACATCAGGTGTGGGTTGGTTTTAATTGTTACTTCAGATGGCACCATATTTGCAGACAAAGGTAAAAGTGAAGCTAGTTTTGCTAAATAGCTCATAGTTATAAGAAAAAGTTTCTAACTTTTTACTTTATGACATTCACAGATTAAAATTCAAAGACAAATATTTTACCTGATTTTTGAAATTTTTGAGGTAGCTGTCTGTCCTGTTTTGGTCCATGTCTAGATTCCATGTATTCTAGCTCATTGGCCTCATTACTGATCATTCTGAGTACCTTTCAGTTAAATAAAACTACTTTCAAGTGGCTGAACTTTATCAGACCTCAGAAGAGGCTCAGATTTTGAATACATTTCGGAAAAGACATTTTGTAATTTCAGATATTGTCCTATGAAAAATTCCATACAGTTTCCAAATTTATCATCAAAGCACTTTCCTTTTCAGCAATAATAGTAAGAATATTCACGGCACAATCAAAAGACTCGAAGTTGCTGCTGAAATTCCATCTTATTTCAGCAATTTTAATCTCATTTGACAATCATTATAATTAACATATAGATGTATAGAGAGAAAAATATGCAGAAATTAAACTTCTGGAATGATGAAATTACTTAACCTTAATTTATGTGGACAGTTTACTCAGTATGCTGACTGTTTTGATATTCAAGATTCAAAAATTGATAAAGATCGTGCATGTTGTTTCATATAAAAATAAACCAAAAATAATGACAGATTTCTCCTTTTCTAGGTGTTAAGTACTACTTAAGGAGAAATGTAGATAATATTTTCATAGGCATTTTTTCTGTTCTTACCTGATCTTTATTTGTTCCTTCGGAAAGAAGCTGGTTTTCTGCACGTCTTGAATGCTCTATGGAGAGCAAGTTAAGACCCCAAGGAGTTAAATAGGTTCTAAATTTGGTTACATTTATACCAAGGATTCTGTTGACTGTAATAAAAAAAGCACTGAGACACACTTCATATATATGCAAGTAGGTTTATCCTATTATTATAGTCCAGAACATTAAAAATTCTCTTTTTAATGACATGGAAATTATTTTTTTATAGTGAAGCTTTTTATTCCATGGATTTGAGTACTAGGTTGTATATCTGTATCTAATTAACTGCTTGAAAACAAATCCCTTTTCATGTGTGTGCAAATATATTTCAGGTACATCTATTGGGCATTGCAATTTTGAGTTTGACCTTTGTGGATGGAAGCAAGATGAAAATGATGATTTTGACTGGCACCTCAGAACTAGCAGTACTGCAAAACTGGGCACCGGACCAGCTACTGATCATACACTGCAAGAGCCATCTGGTCATTATATTTTTATAAAGAGTTCATTTTTTCAGCTACCTGGACAGAAAGCTAGGATTTCTAGTCCAGTCTTAAGCAGAAAGAATAAAAACTGCAAGGTACGTGAGGGTGTGGTAGTAGCAGGAACAAAGAATTTGATTTCTAGATTGCACCAAGAGAGTACTCGTAAAATGATGATTACTGAACTAATTTTTGATAGAAAAACAAAAAAAACCCATATTTTTGTAGAGAAGTCAGGACCAGATCTTATTTCACTGAAACCATAAGAAAAAATCTATCTTGCTGCAGGAGAAGAATGATTCTGGAAGTAAATGAGATTCAGATAAGTTGGCAGTAAATGTAGTGTCTGATTTACAATGTCTTATGCAACTCATCCAAAGTAACAAACAACTATTTAATGGTTTCTGATTTTATGGAGAGAGTGTGTATAAGTGCAGTAACAATTGGTTTTCAAAGAATACTACTGCAAAGGGGAGGATGTGTGACAGAAGGCTTTGCCCCCAGCTCTTCTCTAGAGAATGGAGAAGTGTAAGCCTTGATCTTCCAAAACATCACAGCACAGTGTGGTGGCTTCAGCTTGGACATTTCTTTGCAAACCTGGAATAAAAAATTTCCTGGTATGGTACATCTTCTATAATCTTTGCTAAAAATATAATTTCCCAGAAACACTAGCTATGCCTTGTTTTGAAACTGCAAGTTCACCTTTATGCATCTGATAAGTAGGTCCCTCAAGAGGAAAATTTTGATGAGGCCATTTTTAAAAAAGCTTTTGAAATTAACTGTTTGTTTGATCACAGATCTATGCTCATAAAATGAAGGTGATCTTAGACTGAAATAGTCCTAAACAGTTTACTGGCTACGCAGGTAACATCTCTGTGCAAAATGTCCAGTCACTCACCTCTAGTTTCATTTATCTCAAACTATTACTGAGGAAAATCAAAACCAGCAAAGAGTTTATCTGTAACTTAGAAAGAGTTCTGTTTATATTTGAGATTTCTAACCAGTTCATTTTAGTGAAATACTTCAGTCTGAAAACTCTCCGAACTCTTTATAGATAAGAAATTCGAAGAATATTAAACACAAAGGGTTTGATTTTATGATTCAAAAGAAAACTTGAATAATTATGGTATTTAGTAGCAAAATTTAATCTAGCCATTACAAAATTATTTTCAAAATTGGAGCCATATGAATTTTTTATGTTGCCTAAAATACATAGATTAATAAAATCTGCCCACACAAATGTGGAGACCTTGACCTTCTGCTTCTAGCATCACATTTGAGAGTATCTCTTTCTCTACATTGTCTGGTTTTATGCTCTAAAAATAACTTTTCCACTTTTTAACTTCAATGAAGAGTAAAAAATTATGCAAAGAAATGCAGAATAACTGAGAATGACATGTTGATGTCTGTACTGTTTTGATGTATCACACATTAAATGCAATTAAGTGCTTGAAATGTAACTATGGGAAACTGTCGCTTTTATCACATGAAAAATTATTTACAAAAAAGTGCAGATTTATGCACCTTGTACAGACCAAACTCTTGACATCCATGATGTGGCCTGAAACAGTCAGTCATATTTATGATATTTTACTTTTTGAAGGTTCTGAACGGTTCTGAAACGTACACATAGACAAATAAGCAAAGAAAGTTCAATTTCTGAGATAGGAAATTGTATGAATGGAAAAAAAAGATTCAAGATCTGAAACTTCATCCTATAAGATCAGAGAGTCCCCTGAGGTATTTTACTCCTTCCTGTGGGTTGAGAAGAAAATGCTACAGCATTTATTACAACAGATTTTATTAGGGATCTCAAATCAATGGAAAATGAACATTTACATCAATGAGACGAAACAAATGCAGAGCAAAACAAATATAGAGCAGTAACTATAAAGGGATATACATGAATAAAAATCTTCTGCCTATATACAAAACTTTCAGAAACAAAGCTGCATCTTCAAAAGGAACAGAAATCCCATACTGAATTGGAAATAACTGAGAATGCAGTTAGTTGTGATGAATTTTCACAGTCATATTTTTCTGTATGTATTTAGTCTTTTGTACTTCAAAATTTCCCCATTTTTTACTAAAAATAAAGAAATAACTGTTTTCTAATCCAAGAACCTCTCATATATTTTAGATTTTCTTTTTTTCATATGTCCATGTAGAAATTTTGCTCCCATTATAGATTTGAGTATTTTCTAATTGTATATGCTATAATTTACATAAACACATTTTTTACCAGATAATAGTTCAGTAATGTGAATTTGCTTCCTATATTGTAAATGGCATTACTTGATTCCTCTGTTTCCTTATAAAGTATATTAGTTCTTTAACATTTATATGCAAGAGTCATTTAAAGGGATGCAAGATCAGCTGTTGAATATTTTAATGCTGGTTTTAAAGTTTGGGTTATGGAACAGTTAAAGAATTGCCACTAGTAAGTTGTTTTATTGCATTTTGATTAAGTTATTTTTCAATCAGAAACATTATTGACTACTCTGAATGCTACTAGTAATGCTAAATTTAAGAATTAGAGTAAATGCAATAGCAGAATTTGACTGGTCACCTTTTGCATACTTGATGCTCTTGGTTTTGGTTACAGATAATTTTCTATTATCATATGTATGGAGCTCACATTGGATCGCTGATTATCTACCAGACAACTACATTGAAACATGAAAAAGTTCTCCTTAATCTTACTGGAAACCAGGGAAATTTCTGGCAGCGCAAGGCACTGACCCTGTCTGGAGACGGAGATGAAGATTTTCAAGTTGTCATTGAAGGGACAGCTGGAAAAGGTCCCAAAGATGGCATAGCACTTGATGACCTCACATTTTCCAGGGAGTGCTTACCATCCCAGGAGTTTTTACCAGCAGAACCCACAAAGTTACCTCCAACAGGTATGTTCCTGCTATGGATAGTCTGTGTAAGTTTGGAAAGAAAGAATAGCAGCAGTAATTTCATTTCTTTGTCTCTCTTTCAAAAGAGAAATAGTATACGTATCTTGCTAAAGACATGCAGAAATTATAACACTTTTAGGCTGACCATGAAATTCTAATAAAATTATTTTATTAAATACTTGTTTGGGTACTGACTCAACCCTTGTGAACCTGTAAAGCTTCTTTTCCAGCCATGTACACCTAGCCAATATCCTGCTTAATTCAGTAGGATTTATTTATCAGAAGTTGTAAAATAGAGTTGTTGTAGAATAAAGAACAGAGTGGGACAGAGATAATATGGATAGGTTGCAATAAGGCCATCAGGCTTAAATGGTTTTTGTCTGGTGGGAATTGCTTCTGATACTGCTTAGGCACCATATCCATCTTGTTGCCTGTGTGGTATGGTGCCAGCATCAGTGCAATTATTTGCACCATCCTCACTTACTGCACTAGGGAAATAAGACTCAGAAAACATTTACCAGAAATAATACAGTTTGGATGGGGATGGGTCCCAATAACCCCAAGGTAAGAGCTACTCCTGAAAGCACTGATGCTGCAGGTTAGCAATATCTGCTTGGACACAAATGATGAAGGAGAGACACTTTTTGACAGAACAGGACAAATCTTTTTCCTCCTTCCACATTTATCACAGAGCTACTGAAATGTAACCCCCTGAAGTGGAATTTAGGAGATGCATTTTGTTCCTGGGCCTACTACAAATTTCCTGCATGGCTGCAGAAAGTCGTTTTATCTCACTTCTCTGTATTTCTGATCAATAAAACAAAGTTAATATTTCCCAGTGTCAAGGACTACCATGAGAATGGATCATTAATTTGTGTGAGCAACGTTGCTTTGTTACTGCTGCTAATGAGTAGCCTTCCCCTTCAGGATGTCATTAAGCACTGCTCAGGCATTGGGAAATAACACTGATGAGACTACATCAAACCCAAGAAATTGCACTGAAATTTGAGCACAGGATAAGCAGGAAAGATATGGGCAAAATTTTCCAGACATCTCTCTGATAAGGTACCAGTTCTAGTACTATTGTCTTCTTACTTCTGCCAAGCCAGTCATGGAAATTTATTGCAAATGAGGTTTGTATTTTAAAGTTCAGCTTTATACGAATGTTACCCCAGGAGGAACAACAGCCAAGCTTTCTGATTCTTTATTTTTGTTATATTCAGACTCTATCCTCTTAATGGGAGATGCAAGTCCCTGTGGCAATGTTAGAAGTTTTAAAAGCTTTGTTTTTGATAGTAAAGGATGTTCCAAAACACTTTTATGTTTTATAATAAAAAAGATACTAAAATCTCAGTAAAGAGTCACCAGAGACTGATGTCTTGGTGTAGTTCATCTAAGATGTACTTTGTGAACTTCATAGGTTCACAACACTTTAAGGCAACGGTTTAAATTCTTCCTTGCAATAAACCATATTTTTTATATTGACAAATTTTACTTGTCTAGGATAAGAGTTTACACGACCCACTGAGGAGTTCAACTTACAGCTGCTGCTTAGCAGTGGTATCTGTTTGCATCATTGCTTTTAAGTGGGTCTGCTTCTGCCTATAGAAATGCTCTGAACTGTGGCAAAATGCATGCTGGAAGTTGCAAAAATTGTTCTGTAATGCAACTTTTTAAAAAAGCGACACAGTTAGAATGGCCATGACGATCAACTGCAAAAATCTGCAGCCCTAGACTTATCTTCTCATGTGTAGAAACAAAGGAAAGTTTAAATTAAAGGTAAACGCTTATATCCATTGCTCAAGTTTTTGAAAGCTTCTGAGGATGAAGATCATACAGCAAAGATCTGTTTCCTTCTTGTCTCCAGCTAGGGAGAATATTGGCTAAGAAAGCAGAAATTTTTCCTCTTTAAGAGAGAAATTTATAGTTTTTGAGGTTTACTCTATTACAATTACTTTTCCATTTTTTATTTCTTTTAGATAATATTTGTAATGCATGTATCAAAAGAGATTCTTCTGAGCCTTATTGAGCCCTATGACTTGTGTAAGACAAGTATACTAAGGAGTCTTTGCTTGTTATTTCTGCACACAGAATCATTTGGCAATGAATGTAGTATAAAGACAAAATAGAACAGAACCATTAAATGTTCCCATCTGTGACACAGACTCTTAATGTAGTTCAGAAGAATTTTTCCCTGACTCTATATAAATTCCTTGAAATTCTGCACATTAACAGAAAATATTCTAGGGTGGTTGTTTCTTTCAGCCAAACATGCAGTAATGTTTAAAGGCTGGATGTGAGCACTGGATAGTTAGAAAAAATAATTTTGAAAGTTAGCACAGTAATTTTCTGTAAACTGCAGGATACTGTAGATTGTTCTCAACATGCTGCTTAGCAACAACAATGCTGAACTGCAAAGCCACTGAGAGCCACTTAAATTGCTGGGCCTGAGAAAAAATAAATATTATTTTAGGCTGGCTCTTATCAAATTTTCACTGTATGAACATCATTTTTTGCTCACGTGCCACAATGGTACTGTGTGGAGGAAAATGCAAGGACAATTTTGTTTTAACAATCCTATTCTTGCCTGTTGTTGTGTGTCTGCAGTTGGTAAGATTTTTGAATTAGATTCTGTCTTGTGTAAAGGGCTGCCTGTATCCACATCAGCCCAGGAAGAGACCTTGGCCACACTGAACCTTGTGAAAGTTGCAGTTGTTTCTGTACTTGGTTTGTGTGGCAAAGTTTTGGTAGTGGGAGGCTACAGGGGTGACTTCTGTGAGAAGCTGCCAGAAGCTTCCCTTGTGTCTGACAGAGCCAATTCCAGCTGGCTCCAGGACAGACCCACTGCAGGTCAGGGCTGAGCCCACCAGTGATGGTGGCAGCATTCCTGTGATAACAGATTTAGGAAAGGAAAATGTTGTTGTACAACAGCAATTGCAGCCAGAGAGGAGTGAGAATACACAAGAGGAAGAGCTTTGCTGGCACCAAGGTCAGGGAAGAAGGAGCAGGAGGGGGTGCTGCAGGTGCTGCAGCAGAGATTCCCCTGCAGCCTGTGGTGAATACCATGGTGGGTCAGGCTGTCTCATTGCAGCCCATGGAGATTAATGGTGGAATAGTTAACCACAAGTTATCCATTAATAATATTTTATGCTTACAGTTGTTTACAAAAGAGACATCATGGATTTGACAACAGTTTCCATGATCTCTAAACTTTGTTTACCTCCCTTCTTTCTATCCCTTCCCTCCTACACTGCTGTTACTGACTATAAAAATTGCAGATCCCTCCATCAGAGTTTCTACTCATGTCTCCACATCATTCACCTGGGAATACAACAGCTGCCAAGGGCTGCCTGATCAGATTAGCAGGCTACAATAAAGAAAAGTCATTCCCAGAGACTAGAGAACTGATATCTGCTGAATTCAGTTTTGTAGAGAAGACGGTTATTTTCAACAAATTAAAAGCAATTCACTGAAGTGTGGAACATCTCTTTGAGAACTTTGAGAATATAGGAATATTAACAGAGAATCACATCAAGGTCCATTTCACTTGATATCCTCTCTACTGCTGTCAGTGAGATGATGAACATATATGATACTTCCTCTTAATGGTCCTAATATTTCCTTTTTAGGAAACCTTATGAACCAAATGTGGTTTTGGATATTGTGGCAGTTGTCAATATAGAAACGAGACCTAGGGGCTTGAGGACTTCCTAGTGGATTGGTCCATCGGGGAGTCGCCCCCCTGCTATAAAAACATCCATGGTTTAGCCTGGTTGTAGTCACACCCCAGTTAACACCCAAAGTTGACACCCCTTGTTCCTATTGAATATGTTATTTGTCTATCACACAGGTGATTGACAGGTTGTTCTGGAAAGTTCTCTGTACCCCTGTTTATGATTTGTTGTTATCCCCAAACCACTCCCCTGTTTCTATATTATTTGCTGCTGTTGAAAGCTCCCGCCTTAATCCCACCCCGAGCCTTTACCCTGATTGGTTGTTTATTGTACTATATAAGTTGCTGTCGAGAGCTAGTCGGGGCTCCTTTGACTTTGGGGTTCCAGGGAATAAACTTCTCTGTTGCCTGAAGCTTAGAGTCGCTCCTGCCTTTGTGATTCCTCCTGAACCAAACCCAAGACGACCCTCCACGCCTTCCTCCCTGTGTGGAATCCTCGGGGTTCCCTCGGCTCTCATCCTAAGGGACAGGGGGGTTGAGGTAGCACAGTGGTGAGGAAGGCAACCACCGAGCAGAGGCACCGTGCCTGGGATCGGAGGACGAGTAGGTATTACACCGGAAAATAATATAAAATTTTACAGGATATGTAGTAAACCTTAATGTATTTGCCTTCTGTACAGAGCCTGTTTCCCTGGAAACACATTCAGAAGTATAGCCCCCTTATCATTTTTTCAGCAAGGTGTACAGTTCTGCCACTTCCTGAGAAAGGGACTGTTTTCACCCTGTCTCCTTCTACTGAAAATGGTGAACCGCCAAACACACCTAATCCATATTGTTCCCTTAGCAATCATCCGTAAGCAACATTATACACTGAAGGAGTTCCAACTTACTTCTTACATGGGAACTATTCCTTATGTTTTCCTTTCTCTGACTTTTAAAAGAAATCTGCTATACTCTTTTGGGATTGTAAAATCGGATCTGCATAGAGAATTTAGGAAATGAGTGACCAATGGAATGATACTGTAACAAAACGGGTCTTTTCTCCTTTCTTTCTTTTCTGATAAGTTCTGAAACCTTGATTGTTTCGTCATTTTTTTCTTTAGGAGTGGTAGTGATAGGATTACAGAACCTGTGAAAGATGGACTGTGTTACTCTGTGGAACTCAATAGCATCACATTTCATTGCCAGTCACTCGGTGCAATTAATTTGTTGAATTTTGACTGTTTCTCTATTGTAATTGTATAAAATAACTGACACACCTGTTGGGGCTGGATGTTACAGGAATTACAGGAAAGTGAATGCCCTGCAATGGTAGTTGATGTCAGGAAGGTTTTTTAGTTCATAACTGGCACTGGGTATGGTCCCAGTAAGCCACTTCGTTTTCACTAAAAACTTTTCCTGTTATTCATAGTTATTCCTTGCTTATATCACCCTGAATGCCTTCATATCACTGGCAAAGTTTCTTAAATAAGTAAATGTTAAAGATTACAGTCTTGCTGTTTTTCTGTTCTCTCCTTCATGTTTTTATTTTTGTTTTGGTTGATGGGGGTTTTTTGATCCATACTGATTTTTATCTCATTTTAGCACAGATTTCTACTTCACAAAAATAAATTGAAATTTATAGAACTAAATTAGCAACATAATTAAAATAAATATACACAAAGAAATAGAACAATCAGGAAATCAGATTTGCCAAAAATATTTTCATTTGAAATACTGCTCAAAACTCTAGAGTGTACTCTAAAGGCCAAAGGATGTTTCTTACATCACTCTTTTGCAGCTATAATTAGATCTATAAAAGTTTACAGACACATAAATAGAAATAACTTTGGCAGTTTTTGTAACTAATATATAATTACAAGAAAAATAAAATTTTATGCTTCAGTGCATAATGTGATCTACTGAAAAGAGGAAAAAATGTCTTTATGCAGAACTAATCAAATAACAAAGCATTTATAGCTCATTTGAAGCAGCCAGCATTGACCATTGACTGAGGATGTGAAACGAATAAAGTAGAATTTCTAAAGCATTTTAAAACCAGTTCTGGGAAGAGAAAGAAATAAAAACAAGCCTGAAACCAGATAGAAATAAACAATTAACCTCAAAACAACAACAAGAACTTAACAAAGACCAATCAACCAGCCAAACAAAGGCCCCCAAAAAAAGCCCCAAGCAAAAACAAGCCTATAAAGAGGACTCATCCTTTCTTTTGGAAGATTGAGTCTGTCTGTCATCCTTTCTTTTGGAAGATTGAGTCTGTCTGCCTTAATTGCATACAGCAGATTGTGAATTTTTTTTTCTTCATTGGTACCTGAACAGCAACACTGTCTCAGATGTATCTAGAATGAAGTTCCATGCAAGAGGTAACTTTCATTTTCACCTACACAATAATACAAAAGGTTAATCAGTATGGTATTTTAAAACCAAGAAATCAATATGTTTAATTTTTTCTCTCACCTTTCTGGTATCCAATTACTTCTCTATTTTTTTGGAAAAGTGGAGTAAATACTGTAAAATGTGTAGATTGGTTTAGGAGCTTGATATAAAGCTACTACTTTTGAATATAAAGTAGTCATGAATACAGGTGACTTGAATTCAACTTCTACATATATTGTCTACTTGTTATGATGAAAATTATCCTTTTATTGACTGTGAAGGAGAAAAATATATAGCCCAGATTTTGGTAGTATATTTTCTAATGCTGTTAAACTTTCTCCAATTAAATTCCAAATCTGGATAATTGTAATCATTGTACTTCATCAATTTAACTGAAAATATTGCCCTTTTACCACCTTTTTAATTCCACAGTTTCTTCTGATTCATTTTGCTTGTTTGTAGCTTGGACTCTGATCTATCTCCTTTTATTTTGAGCTTTAAACTTACCAGTTTGTATAATAGCTTGAAAGCTGTGTGCCCATTTGTTAAACTAAAAAAAGAAAATCACATATATTTTACTGGTCTAATTTGCAAAATAATGACAAAAAATTAAAATGGATTGTAATTTAAAGGGAGTTAAAATATTTTTTCCACCATTCTGTGAGGATTTAGGATACATTTCAGTTCCTAACCAACTACAACATTTGACCATACAGTAAAGTGCAGATAGTTTGTTGACATTTCCCATACTTTATTAAAATTTTATGTCAAAGAAACAAAATCTTTCCCCAAGGTATTCTCATACCTAATACCTTGAATGTGAAATTAAAGCCCACAAATTCTTTGGATCAGCAGTCAGATGAGAACAGAGCCTGAATTGGGCCCATAACTGATTACTGCTCTACAAACTGGCCAACAGAATGTGATTAATGTCATCTCAGAACATGATTAATGCCATCTAAGGTCCTTGGAGGTAGGGCATTGTCAGCACTTGTTTTTCTGTTTCACAAACCTGTTTAACATCTTCAAAACTTTCTTTAGCTCTTGGGTCTCCAAGGACTTGTTTCTGAGAAAGGTACCCAGAGCAGGCATCCAAATAAGTATAAGGTCAGGAGAAATGAAGTTTCAGTGCTGGCAGTTTGATGGGAGTGTCTGAGCAGCAGGTGAGGGTATTTATATCTACTTTCATGGTATGAGCCGGTAATTCCTTTTGGCAATGAGCAGCTGCTGGGGTTTGGGAACAGCTTTTGTAACCCAACTGCTTCAAAAAGTGTAAGAGGAATTTCTGGTACTATATAAAGGAGAACCCTCTTAATGAGCCCTGCTTTTTCATTTTCTCTCTACTGGGGGAACTAAGTAAGAAGACTTTTACCAAATCAGAGCTTTCTCAGGACCACCAGTGCTACTGTCATTATTAGCTCTCATTATTAACAACACATTCTCTATGTATTACATATTCCACATTCAGAGCTGGCCTTTCGTTGGGTGAACTGAGAACATGAAAGCTCTAACTCTGCTCTGCATTCCAAGAACTAGGTAACAAGGTACTCTTATTTGGAAAGCACTTTGGAAATCCTGTGAAGTAGCATCAAGTAATTTCATCAGGGTTGTTTTTCTAACCATGAACTGTTCTGCTAAGCAGATGTGCTACTACTTGCTTACACCCAAGTGTGCTGATAAACATGAGCATGTGCTGAATGGTGGTGCAGTTAATAAAGGTATTCATGCTTTTGGGAATAAGTGACTGTACTGGATTGGATTACCATTAAATTAAAACAATAGCAAAATGCTTTTGTCTTAATTGTTCATCCTGGCTGGAAAAAAGATATGAAAGATAATTCCTTAATCACACTAGGAGACCACGCAGCAGTATTACAGCATAATAGTGCCAAGTGTAGTCCTTGTTGCCTTCAAAACCTCACCTCAAAGAACTTTTGCTGACTTTATAGGTATAATTTTTGTATTTTTTTTTCAGTGTCTGAGTACAAACATGTAACTCAGAGGAAAGGGAAAAGCTGACTATATTTGAAGCTACATTTCTCTAAGATACCATGTGATTAAGGAGTTTGTTGGTGTCTTTCTCCTCCATCAAGTATAAGGCATTTTTCATTTTCTTGTTGACCTCTTCAGTGGAGGCTTAAATGTGTGTGGAAGGCTGTTCAAGACATCAGTGAAATCTTTTAATCATCATGTCCCCTTCAGATGAAGGTGGTAAATACAGTAATCCTGAAATTTACTCCTTCTGGGTAATGACAGATGAGGATTCACAGAGGTCATGAGATTCAATTTAATCAGTTTAGGGCAGTTTTAGTTTCTCCTACACCTGACCCTTACTCACATATTTCTGAAGAGTTTGAATATAACTGTAAATGTTGTAATTTTTTTATAGAAATTCTGAGCAAATTATGTTTCTTGCAGCTCTTTCTCACTTTAATCCCATCAGTACACAACTGATTTCCTTTTTCATTTACATTAGTATTGCCAAATATTAATACTGATTTAAGGGAATAGCTTGACACTTGTAAATAGTAGAGATCCCCAGCTGATAGTAGATTTATCTTTTGTTATCTTCCCCTTTGAATATTGAACAAACTTATGTCAAATTAAAGACATGACTGGGCCACCTCATATTGTCTAAAATGGTAAAGAAAATGCCATTTTCTGGAAAACGTCTGAGGTCTTGTGGACATATAATAGAAAGTCTATTTACTGCTTATACTTTATGGTTTTACATGCCTTCATTTGCCAGAGAAAGGTTTCTCAACCTACTTTGGTTCATACTTTCAGTTCTGGAACCAGTGTTTCTCATGTTCTGGGACTCCATGTCCACTGTCTTCTCTTACCAAGGTTAAATCTGGCCAGTCTCCTGCCCTCTGGTCTCAGAGTCAGGGCTGTGACTCTAATTTAGAGCTGGTTGGTCAGGCTTTGAGTAGGATTTGAGGGAAGTGCTTTCCACCTGTCGCATTTACCGAGCACAGTCCAGCAGCTCTGGCAAGTTGTATGAAGGTGATTTATCACTGCACTGCAGCTTCACCTTCCACTGTGCTTTGGGCAACAGCTTGGGGTATGGTGGAGAATATGAGAAAATACGTGTTCCAGTGCAGCCAGTGAAGATCTCTCCTCCTTCAGATTCAGTTATAACATCATAAAATGCTTTTAGTTCACTGTTTAATCAACTTTTCGCTATCTCCCTGTAGAAATTCCCTTCTGACAAACCTCAGCTATTCAGTTTGTGCAACCCATTTCTCATGCTCACACTGTTCTGATTTATGGGTGTCTGCTTTACTTCAAGCCATACTTTAGATTCAATCTTCAGACTTGTCTCCCACCAGCAATGTAGACAGTGAAATCAGTGACCAGAGCCTGCTCTCAACCCCAGGAAATGCAGATGCCATACCTTCTTCCACCCTCCAAACAATCAGATAGCAGTGGGACCATTAAACCAGAGGTCACAACTAAATCATTTTGGGCTCTGAGGTAGAGATGTCACCAGTTATGCACCAATCCAGGCTCTCACAAAAGCATTGTTACATTGGTCTGCTTTGGGCAAGATGTCAGTCTAGAGTTATAAAATGCATTTTACGTGATCTTCAAGTTGTATTTCTAAAGGACATGTAGCAACTTTTGGGCATATTTTTAGGATTGTGGATTTGATACCTAAGGAATGTTTATTTTTCTATGTTTTTACTAAGGAATTCAGGCTGTAAATATTTAGATTTTATTTATTTGAGCCAGAACATGGAAAACCAAATTTTTTTTCAATATAATTTTATTTTGGATTTTTGCTAAGAGTAAACTCAGGAGCATGAGTTAAGTTTTTTGCTTTAGGTAGTATTTAATCTTTCACACTGTAGTAGATGCATATGATGAATATTATTGTTTCTGAAAAAGCTTTGCCTAAAAACTAGATGTAAATTCCTTTTCTCTTAGTATTTCTTTGTCCACCGTCAAGTAGATAGGTTATAATTTTAACATGGCTTTGGAAAGGGAAGACTGTATAAAAGAGCTGATGTATCACTGCTCCCGTTAAGCATATGTCCTGTTACAACAGTTTTCCTTGCTTGTCCTTTTCTTTATGTTGGAGACGTAAACAACCTGATTAACACTGGAATAACAACATTAACATGTACTGTGTATCTGTTTCAGTTTCCTGACATGGAACAAACCAGACAATGCTATTGCAGTGGAGGGAGTGTCTTTCAATGAATCCAGACCTAGGTCTCTTCTTATTCAGTATGGGGATTTACCACCTGAAGAGAGTAACTAAAAATTTCCTATTAAGTTGACCTACGAGCATGTTTTGTAGAATAAATAGATGTAGAATTACTCAAGCAACATGGAAAGTATGCAATATTTCTATTACTGAAGATACTAGTATGGCAGCAGTGTAAGAGTGGAGGAGTTAAAAAGACCTTGTGCTTCCTTCTCTAGTCAAAACCTGGTTTTTTGTATTTCTTTTGAGTGAATGCACATTGACATGCATCTAAGCAATTGAAACTGAATCTTTTGCCCTTTATTATACTGTTTTTAGCATTGTCCTGCTTATAGTATATGCAGTAAACTCAGTATGAAGAGGCACTGAGTTGCCCCTCTTGCCTTCAGGTCAGAATTTCTGGTAACCTTAAATAAAGGTTAGGACTCATTGAATGTGTCACAGATTGGGTATGTCTTAAAGTGTACTGAGTGACTGATAAAGACCAATACTTCTCTAATAACAAAGTACCAACAAACGAAACAAAGAAAATTCTTCAGTGCTCTGTCACGGATGGAGACAAGAATATTGAACAGTGATAGCCTACCTTGCTGTTTATGTTTTTGTTTTTTTTGGTTCTGAGGTTGAATATTACTGGATATGATTACTGGAAAAGAATTCTCTTGTGTTTGTGTGTTGGAATGGTCAAGATAGGAAATCAATTGAGGAAGTTTTGGTTGTTGTAGGAGATTTCATTTTCTCTTTTTCACGTCAGTAACTTAGTTAACAGTTTCTCCTAGAAGTTCCTTTAGCAAATGAACTCAAGCTGTTGTTTTTCTGACTTTCAGTTGTTCAGAATGCAAATCAATATGTCAGGGTACTTGCAAGGCTTACAAAACCAAATGTTTGCACTCAATTCAAGAAAATAAAGGCTACTGCCTTCAAAAAAAAAAAAAAGCTGATATAGTATAATACTTTTAAAATCTTTTTTCCCCCAACACCCCAACATCTGAAAGTCTTTAAAAAATCTTGTAATTTCTAAAGCTTTGCTTTTGAAATGAGTTACATTTTTCACATTCCTGCACTGACAAGTCAGTATTACTATGCATCATCAACAGTGATGAAAGCACTTTTCTCTGTGTCCTTGGGCTGTACTGGTGAGATACCAGAGGAAAGATGTTCTTGTTAACAAATTATTTTTTTAAGGACACATAGATTTCAGTCATACAGTGATGTCAGCTCAGAGTAAGAAGGATAATGGAGTAATTTCTGTGGGGAAAAACTCAGAGATCTAAATTATCCAGAGAGCCCCTATCCCTGGGATGTCACACCCTTAGTCTGCTGATTAATTACTCTGGCCTCTATACCAGACTATGGTTCTACAGGAGCTCTAGCTTTGATTTAGCAGAAGGTATGCTTCTAGCTATGTGAATGTAAATAAAATCTTTTGAAAATATTTTGAAGCAGCCCTAAATTTTCACACTGACTGATGGGTTATTCTGATAATTGTAAACTATCTCATTCCTTTGATTTGGTTTAGGTTTGGAAAACATTGATGCTGACACTATTAAATATAATAAGTTTAAGAGGGTTAACATCTTATTAAATTTAACTTTAAACTAATCCCAATTAGAACATACTCTGGCCACTTCTGGAAAGGATAATAAAAAATGTTTTTATAAAAACATTAATGAAAAAGGAGTGGCATGGAAAACCTCCATTTCTTACTGGATGTGGGGGGAGGAATATAGTTACCAAAGATGAGGAAAAGGTTGAGTACTTGAGACCTTCTTTGCCTCAGTTTTCAATAATAAGACATTGTCCTCAGGAAGAAATTATTTTCTCTCTTGATGTTTGCAGGTACATTTCTTTGGTTTCAAAATACATTTAAGATAAACACCCTTATAAAATCAGGTCATTAATCCTTGTCCTAACAACATATTTTAACATATAAATGTTTCACCTCTTGATTTTGCTCAGGGTATGTAAACAAGGGGATTATTGACTGGTGCAGCTGTTTTCCTCTGTTGTATAAATACTCCTCAATTCAAAGATTTATCTGAAGGATACATGAAAAGATAAGATAAAAGATATTTATCTGAAAGGGGGTCTAAGAGCCCCTAAGGGTCTACTGCAGCCTAATGTGTCGATGCATTTACCACATAGGACAAAAATTCTACACACTAATAATCTTCAAGAAACACTGATTGGAGGAAATATTTACTGAACCTTGTTAAGGAAAGGTTCCTCTCAATTAAATACCTCCCTCATACCCATAGGAATCTATATAGCAGAGTGTTTGAACAATCAGGATTCAGAAAAAGTAGGGAAGAAAGGAAAAGAACTGTAAGAAATTCCTTTTCATGTAGGTTCAGGGTTATTTTTTGGGGGAGGGAAGGTTGTTTGTTTGTTTGTTTGTTTGGAAAGGGTTTTTTCCTACAGTTTTAAAGCCTTAGAAATGTCATTTAAAGAGAAGCTGTACTATGGAGGTACATCCAGAAGCAAGTCACGTTACAGACTCAGTTAGGCAGTGTAATATCATTCATTACACATGCTTGAAAAGATTCATTCATGCCAGGATTCAAGATGGATTTTTTTGTTTTTCCTCAGGAAACAAAGACTTCCACTTTTCAACTCTGCTTTTTTTTTTTAACCTGAAATTGGAAGCAATACTACAAAAGGATCTGAAAATTCAATAGTTATTGCAATTATTGAGCATTGAACTGCAAGGGAAAATATTTCAAGGCATGAACTGCATTCTGAGATTTAAATTCCTAGTTTGCTGACAAAATAAATGTTTTGCTAAATTCTTACTGCAATCACTTAAAATAAAGGTAGGATTATAATAACTAGCTCCTAAAAATATATGTCATTTAAAATAGGCAGTAATTTTATAATAAATCTCTGTCACCCTTTGGGATACAAGACAGATGAGTGAAATTCTGAAGAAGATTGATAGAAGTTTCTGATGGACACTGACTGATTCATTAATACTATTGCACCATTTTTTTGACCAGGACTATTTTCAGAGATTGTGTATTAACAAAAATCACACAGCTACTTATATAAACTTGTAGCTGTGAACTTCAAACAAGCTTTTTTCTTCTGATCAGAGATTACCCTTTTTTTTGTCTCTAGATTTAGAGATCTTTGCCTGATGTTCTTGACTTTCAAAGTCAGTATCAGATTTTTATTCTTGCTTGCTTCTTTTTGATCAGGAATTTTTCCTCCTTTCTCCGAGCAATTGTTAAAAGCCAAATCATACACAGTATTTTGGAGCAAACTTGATACATATTTTTATGTCACTGAGAAATCAGGAATTAAAAATTAAAAATTTCCCTGAAAATCTTGCCAGATATTTCTATCATATTCCAACATTTATTTGTATTTTGCATTTATTTTAATAAGAATTTAGTTAGGAGGATTTTTACGTGAAAGGGAGAGTTTATCACTTGTTTTCTTTAGCTGACATGTGGAAATAGCGTGGCTTATTTTCACTTTACCCTAAACCTACAGCAAAGAGTTCTGACAATGTTTTTTCACTTTGGAGTATTTGTAATTTAGAGTCTGGCTGAAACAAATGCCATGGGATGAAGGTTGCCAACATGACAACTGAATACCCCATCTCTTATCCTCTTTTTACCAATAAATCAGTTTTTCAGACCTCTTAATAAAATCCAGCCTTATGTGAATGTCATTTAGCTCCTTTAAATTAATACAATGGTAATGGAAACAAGTTTTTAGCACCATGTGATTTTCAGTATCAATCAATACAGCTTCTCCCTGTATTTCTGCTACTTTTAGACATGTACACATTCTAATTTTGTCTCTTGAGCTCTTATATGCATACTCCTATTTTTAACTAAAATTATGCTGGTTCATTTGTTTCTGGCAGAGGAGAATGTACAAAGTAAATGGGAAGGGGTCCATTTCAGAATTTTGTGTTTCACTTCTTGATTACAGGGTATACTAAAGTTGCTGCATTTTATTCAGAGTCCTGCAGAAACTGATCTGAAATGAAAACATGAAACTTGGAAATAGATCCTGTGATCTGAGTCCTACAATCTTTAGGCTGTACAATAGCAGAATTATCCCTCAATAATGGCAGGAAGACTGCACAAAAAGGACACCATCAACCTACTGAACTCTTAAAAAAATCCATTAAAAGGCAAACCTCTGTAGTTAAAACAGAAAAGTTTTTTCTTCCAAATTAGGGCTCCTAAAGTAGGCTCAACTTTGCAGCTGAAATAAAATGATTTAATCCAACACCACATGAAAGGAGAATGCCAGCAATTAAGTCAGACTAGAAAGCTTTGTTAGTGAAGGAATGCCTGGCTGGAGCTTGCCCTCTGAGGCTTTACAAGGGAAACAGTCATTTATTTAGGCAATCACTTCACAAAATACAAAAGAAATAAACTGATAATGGATTGGCACTTCAGGGGAACCAAAGGCTTTTAATAAAACTGCTCTGGACCACCCTCCTCCTCCTAAATATTAAGCTCTCTGAAATGTAACCTTCCAGTAACCTTGCTGGGGTGCATGGCACTGTGATTCACCAGGACTCCCTCATTCTTTTCTTTTCAGGCTCCTGCTCACATGGCCATAGGCAGTGCCAGAATGGCAAGTGTTACAGACCAGAACAAAGCTGTGATTTTGAAGACAACTGTGGGGATAATACAGACGAGAGTGAATGCGGAACTTCCTGCACCTTTGAGAATGGCAGATGTGGCTGGCAAAACTCCCTGGCTGACAGTTTTAACTGGGTGCTAGGGGTCAGCTCGCCTCAAAGCCTTAGACCTCCCGGGGACCACACGCTTGGAAATAGAACTGGTATGTTCTCAGTTCACAAACAAGATATAATTGTCTTCATCAAATGTCGCAAACCTTCACGGGAGCAGGGGAGTTCTAAAATCTCTAATCAGGGTGTCATATTTAATGAATTACATGAATTACAATATAAAAATATTAATTACCATTGTACAATAACTTTAATTTAGGTAAATTGAATCTTAGTTGTTTCTTGTATGAGTCAGGCAAGTTAATTTGATACTTGCTTGGAGAGAGGCGGTTGGTCTGGCTGCAATTTGCAAGGGTGAGTTACCTCAGCTCTGAGATCCACTGGGTCCCACTCCTCCAGAGCTTGAGGTCATTTCCAAGAAGCTTACAGTTTCCCAGAGTAACTATTCATACTTTAATTTTAGATAATGTTAAATAAATATATTTAAATAAACAAAGCTCCTTTGTTAGTGCATTGCCTGGTTTGTCTTGGCCAAAGCACTCACTTATCTGCTCTTGCTCTTGCTGCAAACTGTGCCTTCATACTTGCTTTTGAAGGTCCTATAGCTCAGACAAAGATGGTACCAAAGCTGAGCTCAGAACTGACCTTGAATTGAAATACTCATAGCAGAGTTGTACAGAGGTGTGATAGTAGTTTTTGAATGTTTACACAAACTGCTGAAGGACAAAACCCAATAAACTTCAAAATATTTAGGAAAAAAAACTCATTTGCATTGTCTAGTAATATATGTTTTTAAGATATTATCACAAATACATCACTACACTTGTTAAATATATGCCTGGCCTCAGGGAAAAAGCAAATTTCTTATTCCATAATACCATGACAAACATTTATGGTCGTACCTTAGCCAGAGCAGTGTCAAAGTTAGAATGAGTTCATTTGTTTATGCATTATCTAGTGAAGTAATATTTTTTTGCCTAATTAATATAGAAACATTAGTAGATGTGCAATTATAATTTTTATGTTATTTATACAACATTTATGTCTATGTGAAATACACATTTCTTATTTTAACAAAGGAAAAAATTATTTTGAAAACTTGGGAGAATATTTTATGTTTCTGATTAAAAATAAAGATGGAAGACTCAAGGACTGTATCAGTGTTGAAAAATATTAACTCTAGGCATCTATTTTTGCAATTTCCTCTGACTAAATAATTTATATGTGCATTAATATTCATACAGAGTAAAAATGACCAAAGGTAATATGAACCATTAGGGATACCTAATGATTTATTAAGGTTTTTACCTGTTTCACAAGTTTTTATACAGTGTGACTTGCTGTTTTGAAGATTACCTTTCAGGAGACTTTATCCTGAAATTTATCATGATGTGGCTATTGTGTGATGCATTGTCAAAATTGCAACTACTGCAGTTTGGCAGGGACATGTAATCAAAGTAGCCAGAAAACATGGAAGTGTTCCCAGTCTTCTACACAGGCCCATCCAAATCTTAAGCTGCTACCTCCAGTTTATTCCTGATAAAAGAAGTGCACTAGGAATGGGAACTGGTCACTTTTTCTCCTAAGCCGAGGTTGACTAGTATGAGACCTATGAGGGAAATCTGCTTCATATGTCTCTGCATTTACTTTGCTGAGTTTTGGAATCGAATTTGAAAATGTAAAACATTTTCTCAGCAATACATCATTTAATTTCAGGACATTTCCTATATCTTGAGGCCACTGCAATAGGCCTAATAAATGAAAAAGCCCATGTGAAGAGTTCTATATGGAAAGAATCAAGTGGGACTTGTGTGATGAGCTTCTGGTACTTCAAGTCATCAAAAGCCATGGGACATATTCAGGTGCTGATTAAGGTAATAAAAAAATTTCTTTTCTTTTGAATCTATTGTACCTGTAAGGATGTGTGTGCTCCCCCAGAGTGCTGCAGCACTGTGACATTCTGTTGTTTAGCTGACAGACTGGGAGAGCTCCTACGCACCTCCTGGTTAGGTGCTGGTTTTTATTATTCCAGTATCTTAAAAATGCTTTTACCATTTCTCTTCCAAGAGAAGCTTCTCTGAAAAGCCACAGAAAATCCTTTAAAATCCTCTTTTCATTTTCCACTCTTCACATATAGTACCTTTCTCTTTGATATTCCCTACGTGAGGCTATTTTCATATTTTGCTGACATCCCTATTGGTATTTATCAGTATAAAACCCTATTGCTCTGATGGGATGACACACACACAAAAAATAATTAACAACACGTACAAAGTGAGAATAAAAGGCAAAAATATGGCTGCATTAAATAATTTTTATTTTATATTAAAAAAGGACAGAGTAGACAATTAATTGTATTTAGAAATATCTTTTTCTTCACTAAATGTGAGATGACTAAAAAATTATTTAAAAAGCCTATCTAGTTATTAATTTGCAAGTGAAAACTGAGACATTTGTAAAAAATTGGCTGTTCCTTTGCTGTTCATTAAAAAGGATTAACTGCTTATAAAAGCATTTTTTAAATCGTAATATGGTTCAGACTAGAAATAAGTTATTATGTAGAAATTAATAGTCAACACTGTTCAGACACAGTGACCAAATATACCACTTCTAGACATACTAGAAACCTTTGCAAAAGAATATGTGTGTGTATTTGTACTTGTATCTGTGCATCTCTTCTGGTTACTCAAGTATAAATCATGGTGCAATTTATTTGCCGTATGTCTGTTAACTTCCCTTCCTACGATATCTCTAATAATGTCTTGGTGAACTGCATTAAAGTTTCTGTTTCATTTCCAATGCATATGTTGACTAACTTAACTTTAAATGATTAATTATACTTTTTTTCCTTGAAAACAAATTACTAAAAATTATTTCTCCAATATTCTGGATAATATAAAAATAATTCAAAAGCCTGAAAGATAAAAGACTTCAATAGACTTTAATATCTAGAGATACAACCTAGGATATGTCTGTCTGAAATATAAAAACAATGAAATCTTTGACAGGCATCAGGAGATTTTTTCATTAATTAGTCCAAACACCTACAAATAACAACAGACCACTCATCAAGTAACTATATAGTTATTGAGATGTTTTTATACAACTCTTTTTCCCAGAAAGGCACAAATTTGTAAAGGAAGCAAGTAGATTAAAGAAGAATATTAACTGTTTTTTGAAAATAACTTTCAATTGTTAATGTATTAAAAAATTAAAACAAAAATACATCCTATTACATAAAATAGATCCCATTAAATAAAATTAATGCAGAAAAAAATTATCTTAACTCAAAGACCAGATTAAGTTCTCATTTCATTATCATTTCATTACTTCACTGTGTAACTTGTAGTAACCAAATATGGTAATTAGGATTTTAAGATTGTTTTGTTTTAGTTATAAGCTAACTTACAAACTAACTTTGGTGGAAAATAGCTATTAACAGTATCAGGCATGTGTGAGTGGCTTGCATTAAATGTTTGTGTCACTGTTGATTGTGTCCACTAATTATTTTTTCCACCCTCAGAATGGATAAAATGTTTTATGGGTTTTTTTTATATTAACCTCATTTACTAGGTCTATATCTAAGTTTACTAGATAGTTATCCCTATCATAATAGCCTGTAGAGATTATTTTCTGCTGCAGTAAGATTCAAATATATGACTTCTATGGAATTTTCTATATGACAACCAATAAAATTTCATTTTTCTAGGTTTTGGGAATATTCTTTATGTTTTCTGTTTGTTTTATTCCTATTCCCCTGAGACATTACCTTCTTATCATTCTCACCTTATTTTACTATCATAATAAACTTTCAAGACATTGTTTTTATGTTATTTTAAACCCCCATCTCTAGGGAGTTTAAAGATATTTTTAAAGGCAGTGTTAATAGAAGACGTTTGAGTCATGACTTACTCAGTTTTTTTTCTTTTAATGAAAACAAGAATTCTACCTGGAGATAGGAAAAATAATTCTCCTCATTGTACTTGGGATTTTTTGCAGATCAGCTTAACTTCACCTGTTATTCTGCTTACGAGGACCCATAGGTCCATATTTTAATTAGAGTTTTTATTTAGCAGTGTCTGTAAGAATAAAATCTAATTAAACAACACACAGTTGGGAAGCCATACTGAAGCTTCTCCTGCTGGTTCAAACTGCAATATCTAGGTATTTCCACCCAGATTGAGTGTCCCATGATTTAAAGTTAATGTCAGTGAAATCAGATCTGTAGGTGATTAGTTGAAAAATCTGTAGTGATTAGTTGAAAATGCAAGGAAGAAAAGATGATCTGGGAAGGTAATTATGATATCAAGTTTAAAAACTTAGCAAACTGTCTCTAGCTGAAGTCATCCCATCCATTGAAAGTTTAACTGAGGGTGAAGACTATATATACAATGGAACAGCAATGAATAATAAGATGAGAAAATATTTTATAGAGGCAGAATGAGGAAGACTTTTCTCTTCTTCCAGAATTATCACAGTGGAACAAAAAGGGTAATCAAGGGTAAAAAGCCATTTTTAGAAAAATCATAGTCCATGGCATCAGTGTCTTTTCTTAATATGTGCATTGCTTGTCCACATTCAGGAAGTCTAGGAACATTATTTATCATACTACTAAAGTGGTATCTCAGATTACGAGATTAAAAAAACCCTAAAAATAAAGCTAAAGTATCATAAAAGGGGTACTATAGCCAAGCATGAATGTACTTTGTTAAGTTTTGCAGCTTGAGAAAATCAATTCATTTTCCTAATGGAATTTCTCTGAAGTGACTGTTGTTTTGATTTTTTTCTCTTGAAATTGTACTACATGTTCTTTGAAGAAAACTGTCTGCGTATGGAATAATAGTAGTCCAGTCAGAGTGATGGGCTGTTGAACTAGCTGCAAACACACAATGTTCTTCAAATTGACCCCCTCAACATTTATGTAAATGAAAGATGTTGACAGTGCAGCTATTTGTGAAGACTGAAATATCCAACTCACCACCCATCTAAATTCAAATTATAAAGTTTTCAAAAGCAGTGCAAAAGCAAACAGAATATTCCCCAAAGAGATCTGGATATAACTAATCAAAACTTTTTCCAATGAGATTTTGAGACATTCTGGTCTTGTCTGTGGTAGTTGTAAGAGAATATTATCCAATGTAGGAGATGTTTCAAAGATCAAGTGCAGCATGTTCAGTGTGCCTGTTTCAGTGGTGGTGATGGGCTACCTCATCAGCATTCTGTTTATTTTATGAGTCAGAAGAAACTGTGTATTTTTAAACAAGCTTATAGAGAGGCAAGCAAGAATTATTGGGTGAAAAGGATAATAATACATTTTATTATTCTGCTGAGCTTTCTGCTGCTGGTTGTCTCCGCCATTAAAAAAAAAAAGAAGTACGTCCTAGACATCACAGTTGGAAATGAGCAACAAAGGATAAAACCCTTTGTTGAAAATAATTGTTGTTAATTGCTTTTGCATATAGACATTTTAATTTAAAAAGATAATTTAAGATCTAGTACAGTTAGGGGAAGATTCTTTCAAAGATTTGAAATGAGTCTCCAAAAACAAATATGCGGATGAATAAAGAAGGTGAAAACTGTCATTATTAACTCCCTCTGCTGACTGTGACAAGGCCAATACACACAGGATCTCATTAGGAAGTTCCAGAGGACCTTACCCAGGCATTTAATTAATTCCATCCAGTTACAAATGAGCAAAGATGTAATGATATTCAGGAAGACAAGAAATCCTGACCTGCGCATGATAAGTGAAGTAGGGCCCCATTTGTCCTGTGACAGCAACAGCCACACCTGGCCTGGGCAGCAGGTAGCTGCAGCCCGCATCCAACCTCCTCCAGCTGCTCAGGGCTGCTGCAGCACAAACGCTGTTACCTCCTGCTGCTTCTCAGCAAAAGCTGGAAGCTGTCACAGTTGTTCCCTTGGTACTGTTATTGCTTTTAACCAGCCTGATGTAGAGAGGAGAGAGCTGGTAATGTAGAAATTTGTGGCTTAGCAGGAGCTACAGCTCGGGTATAGATGACTCACAGTGGATTTTCTAATTCCCTGGCTAATTTTAACGGAGCTAAATTTTACTATCCCAGGCTGTGGACATGAAAATCTGCAGCAGAGGTGCTGTAGATGCCAGCTGGTATATTCTGGACATTTGTATTTGTAGGATCAAGTAGCTTAAAGTGACATTTTTACAAATCAATATAATTGACCCTACTTCTATGGGAAGTCACTCAAGAATAAGGAAACCACTTATTCTACCTCACAGCATAAAATAGAATGTGCATTTCTACATTGATTCTTCTCACAGACTGCATGAAAAACAATCGACCCCTCACAATAATGTAGAAGTTAGAGATTGCTTTGGGTTCAGGTAGCCTCAAGCTCAGCAGATTATCTGACCTCCATGAAACTAGAGGAAGAAATTAAATTTTCCAAGATTTGCTTGAATGGTTTACTTAAGAGTTTGCTGAACTTCAAATCATGCTCCAAAAAAAAGTAGACTATCTGTAGATTTAATGAACACAGGCATACGGTTTATTTTGTAGACACAATTAAGTTATTACCAAAATTCTTTAATAGCAAAGAATAAATTTTCCTAGTATTTAGTTCCACATAGAAGCATAGTGGTAATGGCCTTTATTTAATGGGTATCTACAGCTCTCAAAAGGATACAGTTTTAAACTATTTACTCCCATTACTGACCTGTGAACTGTTATTAAAACTTTTATTTGAGTCAATGAAATGTCATCTGACTAATGAGTGTGAGTAAGAGAATATTAGTCCCAAGAGTTCTGAAGGAAATCAGTGTAGATACTGTGAAATACAATATTACTTATCAAGAGTAACTTTTATGGCATCTTTACATCCCAGGGCAAGAAAATTTTTTATTTCCTGAATCTCAAACAGCACTTTTCATCTTTTTAGATATTGTTTCAAACAGGGTTGTTTCAGGCCTGATTTTGACACAATGACATAAGCATATTTCCGAGCAAGTTGAGAATGAGAGGCTGCTTAAATAGAAGTAGTTCCGTTTTCATTGCAAGCATAATTTTTCAAAAAAGGTTTGTATAGAAGGTACAAACAAATATGCACAACTTTAGGTAAATTTAGATACCATTCAGTGTGTTTATTTTCTCAGATGAGTACATTAGGAAGTTATTTCAATCTTCTTATTGTCAGTTACTGGAAGAATAGAATTCATTGTATTCCCATACTGCAATCAGATGCAAGCAATCATTCCAAAGTGCTGGTGAGAAAGAATAATATATTTGAACATCCTATGAAGCAAAAAAGTATTTTAAAGAAGAGTTAAAGACTCACCCTTGTATTTTGGCATCTTTCTTGTGAATACAAGAGGTTCATCAGAGGATTTGTAAACTACAATCATTGTTTTTCTAGAAACACATGTAAGGAAATTGTTCATATGTGAATTATTAGTATTATTTTTTCTTTAAATTCTTCAAGAACTTGGCTTTTCCTCCCATAGGAGGTGAGGATGATGAACAGCATAGGATTAGTGTGACTAGGGCATGTGTCTGTCATGCAGGGCAGTGCCTAGTTATAGAACCAGGCAGCCTGACAGATTTAGACAGAGTGATGCACATGGAGTCATTGAAGCAACTCAGGAATATCCTGCAACATTCCATCTGGAGTCACAAGCCATGTGTTTCAGAGCTAGAACCACTCTCCTAATTTCTACCCCAGCCTGGCACCAAATAGTATAACGTGGCACAGATAACAAATGCACTTTCAGTCTCCTCCACACTACACAGCTCTCCAGTGTTGTTTCACTGAACCCATTCCTCAAGTCAGAGATCTCTGGGAGTGATTTACTTTATTGATTTCTCATCTTATAATCTCATAGAGTGCTATCACATTGCTGCTTTTTAGCATATGAGACTTTGAAGTGACTCTGGGATCTTTGCAGGTCAGACATATTTTGCTCTTTTCTAACACTTTTCAGGGTACACATTCAGCAGTGAAAGTTGTGATTTAAATGGGTCTCAGGGCAGAGTTCTTTGAAGGATCATAGAGCTGCTGTTTAATGATTTTTACCAAAGCAACAGACATCAAAATAAGATCTTGTTATAAAAACTGTGAAACAGGCATAGGACTTTTTCTGAATGATACCCTCTGAGGTATAGCCTTGGGCTTTGAGCATTTTCCACACCTCTTCTAAAGAATTCAGAAATTTAATTAACCTTTTTTTTTGGAGATAATAAATAATGCAAGATATAACCTTGTGCCTGCTGATACCTTTTACAAAGCATAAATCATTGATCAGATCTGAAATCCCAAGATAGTACCTAATTTCCTGATCAACAACCCCACTTGGAAAAAAAATCTTCAAATTTCTAGGAAATGTTCTAAAAAAAAACTGAACATTTTTAAGAGTTCCATTTAACCTCAGAAAAAGTGGAAGATCTTTCTTTTTTCCTTTCTTCTTTCTCATCCCTTTCTACAGCCCGAAGCCCCTTGGTCTTCCACTGAGAAAAGTGTCTTCATTTTTTTCAAATAAATACTGAACTGAGCAGATGTTATACTGTGAAACTTCAGCAAGATCAGATGTAGCACTAGCACTCATGGTGCAGGGCATTTATCTGTTACAGGTTTTGTATTCCCTTAATGCAGCTTTTATTTTTAATTCACAGATCAGTTTTCGTGTCCTGAAGGTCAAGATAGTCCTTGATCTTTGGCAGGCTTACAGTATCAAGTTGTAGTGTGCTTAAAATTACTTTGATTAATCAATAGGGTTTCTTAACATAAGAGTCTAATTTTTATCCTTGTTGATTTTTTTTTTTTTGTTTGTTTTGTTTTGTTTTGTTTTGTTTTGTTTCTGGCCTTCAGCTTTGAATCCTCATTAGTTTGAGGAAGAAAAACAAACCAAACCAAAACCAAACCAAGCAAACAAAAAAAACACCACCCCAAAACCCAAACCCAAGCAAACAAAAAAAAGCCCTCAAATCCACCCCAAACAAGCTGTGTTTCTGTATTTGCCATAATTTATTTCACAAAGATGGGAGGATATGATTCTGGTAATTTCCTGTGAGAGTCAGACTAGGAATTTTTTAGTACACATATTTATGACTGTAATAATCTCTAAATGTATTTGTTTGTAGGTTGACCCCATAGCATTAGGTAGAATTGTCCTATCATTGCATGCACTAACATCCAAGAGGGTTGTAGAGAGCAGGTATTATTTGCAGTAGAGAATAATGGTGGGATCTTTGAGAGACACCAGTTTCTTCCCACCATCTTACTGTGCAAACAAAACCTTCCGTAACTCGGTAACTTCGCTGTGCTTGCTGGTGAAAGGGTCATTGCAGATCAGAGATTGATTTCCTGCCCACTCATGGAAACCCCATAGTCCATTCATAGCAGTTTCTCATCTCTGTAGACTCTAATTCCTCCAACATATCTCTCTGTTCAGACATTCACCTCAGGTTTCCAGCTTCCCTCAGCACTTCCCAATGTTCCTCATACTTTTGTCAATTTTTTTTGCAAGGTTTGCCAGGCCATATCTGCAAAATTAAAAAAGATCAGGGAGCTCAAATAAGGAATTTTAAACTACTCTTAAAACTGAAGAAAGCATGTTAACATGATTTTCTGTTTAAATTTATAAAATCATGACAGTTGACACAGAAATACTACTAACATCAGGAGTTACAGATCATTTGCATTAAGTGTGGAATATGTCAGGAGTTACAGATCATTTGCATTAAGTGTGGAATATGTGGGTGTAACTGTGTGGTCTGCAGGGTATATTTGATTTTGCCTTCAACAGGAGCACTAAAAGAAGAAGATGAACACTAAAAATAGCATTTCTTAGCTCCCATATACCAGATTAGTAGAGAGTCTTAATCTGTCTGTGATACCAATGTTTCTTTAGCTCCAGTTGTTTAGATGATAGGGAAGGTTTCTGGGGTTTTTTGTTTCTTACTTTGTTTTTTAATAAATGAATCATTATTATAAGTATGGGTCTTATGGAATGAAAAAATAAGAAGAATTGTTTAATGTTTAGCGGTAATGCTGGGCTGGAATGTGAACCAGGAATAACCAGGTGTGGTCAAAATATGAGCATTTTCTTAGCAGAAGTGGGGTCTTGTTTTCTAAAGAGAGTGAGGATATCACAAAAACCCACAACCTACCAAACAAACAAAAAAACCCGAAGCCTTTGAGACTGTGTCTATCAAAATATGATGTGGATGCTTTTCAGACTTTCATACTAAATGAAAACTACAAACCCAACCCTTTTGCTTAATTCTCAAATTCATACAAGTAAAAATAAATTCTTATAATGGAAAGCATTCTTGTTTGTTGAAGATCAGTCATTGAATAAAAATACAGTGATATATTTTAAACTTGTTTTAATTCTAACACTTAGGATAGGAAAACAATTAATAGAGTAGTGAACAAAAAAGTGAAAGTTACCTTATTTTTATTTCCTTTCAAAATAATCTCTTTTCTCTAAACCTTTCTTACTATAGTGATAGGATAAGGTTTTATACCATGGGTGCCTTTTTATTAATAATAATTTAATTTATTGTTTGGCATACAATTTTATGGATGTCAATTTCTCTTTCACTGAAATGTGAGAAGAGACAGGTTGTGGAAAGGTCATATGAAAACACAGTGGGAAATTAGGCTAATGCAAATATGTAACTTTTATTTTACATAGTAAACTTCTCAGTTTATTGGAAACTGTGTTTTGTTGTTTGAAATTACAGCGCACCAGGCACTCAATCTATATTTGGCTAAATCAATAAATCAAGGCACAAATGTGAAGCATCTTTCAGCTTTTAAATAGTTTGCTTACACTTATTTTCTGTACGTTTATACCATCTCATTTAGGTATCTGAAAAAAGTGCTTCTTCTTTTAAGTGACAGAATGATAAAACTACTCTGCCATTCATGCTGTTAAAATCTTCAGCCTATATTTAGATGTTATTTAGTCTTCCCCTCAGCACCTCACTGTTGCCTTCCACGCTTTCCACTGAATAGCAAAGCTCCAGTATATTACTGCTTTCCAGTTTAATTTAGTTTGATCTGCAGGGAAGAAAAACTTCTTTAAATAAGAATTTCCAATGTGATCCAGAAGAGGTACAATTTAAATTTTGATACATAAGGAATCTAATTCATTTCATTGATCAGCGAACACTAGAAGACACTTGTTATTTATGACATGGAAATATCATTAGATGTGAAGGATTCTGCAGTGCACAATACTATTCTGATCATTTTGACAATGTGATTCAGTTCAGAATTGTGCTCAATGTGAGTTCAGAGGGAGTATGTCATCAAAAAGTTCATTAGCAGTCAAAAATTAGTTAAGTGGATTTCCATCTCTTTAACACTTTATACACCAGCTTCTACTCTTCAAGTGTTACTAAAAGAATGAGAGTTCATTTCTTCTTTTCCTAGTCTAGCTGTTTTAACTGTATGTGGGCTATGAAAAGGAATTAAGAACTAATGAAAATCTTCCCCTGATTCACTAGCTGCACATTAATTAATCTTAGACTTTCCCTTCGTTAAAAGTATAATCTGTTAAAGTCAGTATCTCTGGAATTTAATCTCTGTTAAAAATTGGAGTCCCCCCTTCCAAGTTGTACTGAGGTTTGTTGCATAGAGAAACGAGGTGTTTAATTAGGTTAGATCTGAGATCTTCTGACAATAATGGTGCACTAAGATTCTTTTAAAAAGACTGCCTGTCTTGAAAAGACCAATGTTAAAGAGTTTGTCAAGAGAATTTTCACTGTTTGTAGATGAAAACCTGAATAGTTTGAATTGTATCCACGGAAGATGTGGTGATATGAGAAGGAAAGGTAGAGATGACCATGTGGCAAGACCAAAGTTGGAACATCATGGTAAATGATAATAAAATACTGTAAAGCATAGCATTTAGTTTTCTGAGTATGCCAATTTAATTGCTACAGATTTTAAGCAGAGGATGCTATTGCTATAGAAACTTCTTAAATATCATCTTAAAATATCCCTTTCCATACTGAGATGATGAAATTGAATTTCTGCTGTTGAAGTGGTGGGGAAAGTACATTCTTCCACAAATCTCTTGGATTTTTCTTATTTTTGGTTGTTTTGTCACTCAGCGGCTGTATTTTTCTTTGTTTGTCTTTTTTAATGTTGCAATATTTCCTCAGTTCATACTAAAAGGTTTATACTCTTCTGATAATTAGCTCTGTGCTTATTTGCTGCAGGGAACAAATCCATTTAGAAAATGCAGACAGAACTTCTGCACTGTCTGCAAGATCTAGGGAAAAACTGAAGTGGAACCAGAGAACTGAGGTTATTGCAGCTACTAAAACTATAAACCTGAAGTGGGTAATGTAATAGTGGCTGCACTGGGAAAAAAATGGAAGGACCTCTGAGGGATTTTAATTGAAAACAAAAAAAATTAATGGAAGAGAAAAAAATGCCACTGACTTTCCTGTTCTACCTTAGTTTTATTTGTATTTGTCTGACAGGTTGAAAGGTATTACAAATTCTCTTATACGCATTGAAGTGTGGCTGACGTGTTCCCATGTTTGTTTTTAGATCAGTCATTTTGCCTTTCTGTGGAAAATTATGATTATTACCACAGGAGAGATATCTTAGAAAGAGATCTCTGGACTTTCTTCATCAGGGAGATTTTTTTCCTAAGAAAGATTTTAAGGTCACAGGACTTGCTGTTAAAATGCAATTTGTCCCAGTCTGGATGTGATTCCTATTACTTAAAGTCACAGCTGCCCCCAGAGCAGCCACTGCTGCTGTCACTTTAGCCTCTCTTTGTCCATGGTGGGTTTTTACTCCCCATGTCAAAGGGAATCTTAAGTGTGATTTGTCTCATTGTAAAGCAAGCATCTATAAAAGGAAAGGTGGCTGTTACTTTCCCTACAACTTCCTGTAGACTATAATAACTATATTTAGTACCTTTCAGTAAGCAGCATTGAGAACCATCAGGAATGTCACTGGATAAATATTTGAATTTAGAATATTTCAATAAATCTTGTTGCATACTTATGTAAATTTTTAATATCTATGCTGGCAATGCAAACACCAAGATCTTGTGAATCTGTCGGCAAATTTTTGTCTTGTACATCCCTAGCGTGCTATGTATATTTACATATTTATAACTTCATATGTCCTTCAACATACTAGGTGGTGGCCATTGGATAGAGAAGTGTTTTATTATAGGAATACCTGTCAGCTGTAAGAACCCTCAATTTGTAGAGAATATATTTCATAACTGCAGATTTAAAAATTAAATATCTGCTTCCTTGGCATTCTCTAAGAAATAAATAGTTGTATCTATTAAATTTTATAGAGACAGGACTTGACCATTTCTCTTAAAAATGTCTCATTTGTCCAGGATCAATTCAGGGAAGCTTAAAATACTTAATTGAGCTTTGGCTATATAAAGAGCTTACTATTTTTTCAGCCTCAATGTATTGAGTCCCCTGAGGCTGTCCAGTTCATCTAATATCCCAGAGGAAATGTTCTATATTTCTACAAGACCAAAAGCTACAAGCCAATTGAGAAGAATATTCCAATAGAATACAAATAGGCTCTACAGTAGATGTCACAAAGAAAGAAATACAGTTATATCCCGGAGAACATCCCACTGCATCAAAGTAGGAATGATGCCTGACTGACATTAATCACTCTCTCATACATCTAAGAAAGTATATGATGCACTTTGATGATTAATAGGGAATATTCATGTCAATCCTTGTCCTGCAGATTTGTCACTTTGAAGTAGTGACAGATTAAATATTTAGTAAAACCTTAACAATTTTAATGACAGTGTACAAGAATTAAGAATTGCTGTTGTTAGTCCTAGGAATTATTATTAATCTTTTGATTACATTTTCCTGCACAAAACAACCTTACTTTTTCTAAATATGCTTAGTTTATATCAGAGATGTGTACTTTTTTCCTTCATTTTATCAAATTTTATTTTTCTCTCACCAGAATTCCTTTAAAGATATGTTTTCCTACTTCCTCCATTCAGTATTATACAGGGAGTCAAAATGTTATTAGAGGTGAATTCCCAAATTGAAATATTGACTAAAACAAACAAAACTTTTGGAAGATTCCAGAGGCTCTGTTTGTCTTGGGGCTTTTATTTTACAAGGCAGCTATAGTGATAATTCTTTAATGCTTCATGCACAAATCTTCACATTTTGAAGAGCTGAGAGGATTTTCACACAGCCTGATTGCATAATTCCCATTTTGTGGAACTCATCTTACAAACACTGTGACGCTGTGGATAGAATGCTTCTGACCTTGGCAAGTACCTGTCAAAGTGTCAGAGGAGAAAAGTTGTCCTGCCAGCACAGCTTCTGCCTGCCCACTGTGCCACTCAAACTGTACTTTGATTCATGGCATGTGAAAGGAAAGGTCCTTCACCATCCTTTTTCGTCAGAAGACACCCTGGACAAACAGTCGCTGATGGTGTCTGGTCTGATCTGCAGACCTGAGGACTGAGTTTTATCCATGTTCCAGTTTCACTGCGGCTGGTTGTACAAACACACTCTCCAAGACACTCAGGGAACTCTGCTGTGCCATCATCCTTCCCCATGGGTGCTCTGAGGTCAAGATGCATCATGGATGTCACCACTGCTTCTAGAGTTTTTAGGGGTATGCACCTCCAACTTGGCAAACAAGTTTGTTTTCTTTCAGTCAATATCCAAACTGATAAAGAAAAACATTAATAGGGAAAAAATAAACAGAAAAAAATGGAGAAGATGAGTTAAAGAGTTAAAGATGCATAGAAACCACAAAGTTTTATAAGTGACATTTGCCTCCCATCTTTTAATATGGTATTCAGAGTATCCCCTATAGGAGGAAAAACATGACAGATCAGAGGTTGCCTCATGTCTGCAAACAACTTTTTATGATCTTGATTCATGATCTGTTCTGTTACATCTATTACTCTCTATGCTCTGCATTAGTTTAGGTAGTCCATAGAAGCAAGGGGGTTACTTATATATTTAAATCCATGGAATCTAACATAGCACAGCATTTAGCACACTGTCCTGTTTGGCACTATGGGCATTTGTACCAGCTGTCCAGATTCTTCTTAGAATTTTTGTAACTGTGATAATTTCTCTTTCAAGCTTTGCTTTTCCAAAAAATGGCAATTGCCTCAACTCTGAGATGGGACTATTCCAAAGAGATCTGTAAAATGTGTCTAAAACAAAGGTGTAACAAGGTTTGAGACAAAACAGAACTAAGTTGCTTGAAATGCTAATGGTCTTATAAAGTGGCTTTAATGCTTATTGTTACTTAGCCTTAGCAACAGAACTGAATGAAAAAAATGTAATCCAAGCAATCAGAATTGTATCCCTTAAGCTACCTAAAACCCAAAATCAAACAAAGGTGGATTATGACAGGAAATGAAGAAGAAATGTGTGCATTTGAGGAGAAAGAAGGGCTGGGAGGGCTAGGAAATGAGGAGAGGATGAAGTACCTAATGAATCCTCTTTTACAGTGAGTTGTTTTATTTCTCTCTTCTAATTGGTAAGGATAACATATGAAATGAAGATATATTTTTTAAGGGCGTAAGCAAATAAAAGTATATTTGATGGAAATGCTATCATGGGAATGTAAAGGGATGCAAATGTCAGAAAAAATTGCTTGGTTATAAATGAAAGCTGGCTATAAGGATATCTATTAGATTTAATAGTTGTGACAGGATAAATCAAAGTTATAAGAAAGTGAAATACACAGAATAATTCTAAGAAGAACAAGGAGTTATTCTTGCCTCCCCATTATTCATTTCCAAAATAAGTGGGTTTAAAGTATAACTTCATCTTTTTTAATGAGCAATTTAATTGTCATTCCTTGCAATGTGTACCTGCTTGAAACAAACTGCTGTCTCCAAGTGAATCACCAATCATATTTTATCAAAGCATCTTTTAAACTGACCTTTCTCAACTCAGCACTTGGAGCAATAAAGAAAGAAGAGTCTTACTACTTCAGAATTTTACTTCTAGAAATATTGCAAGTGTTGGCAGGGTGAGGTGTTGATGCCTTTTGATGCTCTGGAGGAATTCACTGAGATTCCAGAATTCCAGCAAAAATGGTACATTTGAAAGAAGGAATTTTATCTGTGGTACACTTTTATTTATCTAGTTTTTTTCATTAGAATGCATGGGGGTTTTTTTTCTGAAACGCATAATGCTTTACTAGAGTTATGTTAATTTAGGAAATGAAAATTGGGGAAAAGGTATTTCAGAGAATGAAAATCATCTTAAAACTTTACACAAAGGAGGAAATTAAAGGGGTAGCTGGATGGGTTTTGTCATTAACTCTTATTATGAAAACCCATTGAGACTAATACACAAAGACTGTAATAAAAGGCATGAAAGCTGAAATATCACTGTTTCATCTTACTGTTTTCCTTCTTTCTATAATGCACTGAGAAAATTCAATTTTTTGTGTGATTTTATTAAGTTGTCCTTAAAAGTGAAGTCAAATGTTCATGCGTGCTGATGTACGTAGGTAGTATATATGTTGCCTGGAAAAAATAATTTCTCCAATTTGATATTTGATCAGCTTCATGTTTCTTTTTAAAGTGTTTTTTACTGAAGACAGAGAATACTAAATAGCATGCCTGATTCTTGCCATAATATAATACTGAAAGTTTTGAGATTTTTAATGTATTCTTTTAGTGCATTCTTTTCATTGCTGAGTCATGAATTTTCATTGAAGTCACTGGAACTTGAGTAAGTTCATCAGTAACATATTCCTAAAGTAAATCTCTTCCTGTTGCACTCTTGTCCCTAATCTTTTCCTGCCTTTTGGAATCATTACTCTGCAGATTCTTGCAGCTCTCTTGTCCGCTTTTTTGATGTTGTTTCTTCATTTCTGCTACCTCAATTTGCTTAAAAATCCCATAGTGTGCATTCTGCAGCATCCTTCAGTTTAGTGATGAAAGATGAATTTCTAGTTTAAAATCTCTTCCTACATTAAAATGGTTTCTATTTGTCTCAGAGCTATTCTAGGAAAACTTAATAATTTTGGAATTATGTGTTTAATGCAGAGCTTCAACGTTCACATAATTAGCAGCAATTTTCTAAATGTAACGGTAATACCAACCACAAAAATTTTTTAATAGGAGCAACAAATTTTCAAAACATTAGCTAAGGGCAGAGTAATAAATAATTACTACCATGCCCAGATTTCCCTACATTATTAACAGCAACATGTGCAAACGTTTTGTTTGGTTTGTTTGCATACACTTATCAACCTTACCTATAAAATGCAGAGTATGTGCCTTTCTCTAAAACAAGAGAGCTGAGTTATTTTAATTAGTGCTGTTATAAAGCACCATTGAGCTGTTTGTATTGAATTGTTGTCAGATTGGTGATTGACAGCTGTGCCAGAGGACACACGTGCTCACTCATAACTCATCTCTTCATGGCCTTATTGGCTGCTCTCATTTTTCTTCATGTTGCTGTGAAGGAAAGATAGAGAAAAGAAGAAAGAAGGACACCAAGAAAGGAGAGAAGAGGACCAGAAAGAAAATGTTAGCTGGAGTTTTAAGTCTTGGATGAGCAAAACTTGACCCAGTTCATTTTTTGACTCATTTAAATGCATTTGATAATTTGATACTCCTGACCATTTAGCTCAGGTAGAGCTTTTGTTTGCTTGAATGAAATATAAGATCAAACTCTGTAGGGTTAATTTACTGTGTTCATGTAAAACAGTGGTTTAGGAATTTTTAAGAGAAAATCAGTGAGGACTGAAAAAAACAGACTCATATTTTGAATGTAAAATCAGATGAAGGAGAAAAAATAATATTTTTAAAGAGATTTTTCTATACAGCATCAGTCTTCAGTTTTATTGTATTTTAATGCACTTTTGTTTCAAGCTACTATGCGACACTTAAGCCTAGGAAGTGAGATTTTTAAATTAAGCAAATATTCCGTGTACTGCAGTGCAGAGCTAGCAACAACCCAAATCTGTAAGGAAAGTGCTCAGAACTGTCTCCAAATAGGACTCACTCTCAAGCAATGAAACTAATATAAGAAGATAGATGATATTAGGAGTGTCAGCAAAGATATTAATTGTTCTGTGACTTGGAGAAATACAAATTCATGGAAAAGGTCTTTAAATTATGAACAAGTATGGAAAAGCTGTGACTTTTCTTCCTACTGGCTCCTGTTCCTTCGATGTGCATATAAAGCTCAGGACTGCACTCCACTCCTTGCTGAAAAAAGGAAGAAGCACAGAAGGAACATGGCTCATCATGGAATACTTCATTTTTAAACTACTTGGTCAGTCATGGAAAGAATTTAATAATATTACTACATCAAGGAAAATAAAACTTCATTAAAACCAGGTTTATTAATTGACTTCATTTGTACATTGTGAAAATACATTTCATTCTAAACCAAGAATAAATGCTTGAAAAGTAAACTGCCCTCCTGAAATACTCTGTAAAACAGAGGGATAACAATGCATCCAAAACTAGAGAAAAGAACAATGGCAGTTAAAATCACATTATGCTCATTCTATACTATTTTGCTGTACTTTGAGTAATGTATATAATGTTTAAAAGATTCTGGATCATCAAAGCTATCAGGAAGATAGTATTCAAAGTAACCTGAGTGCAGAGATGTTTTTTCTAATTTTTTCAGTGTATGTAAAAAGAATTTTACTTCTCTCAGAAATATGAAAGATGCTGCAGAAAGAGGAGTCTTTTGGTCTCTTGAAAGTATATTTAAGGTATTAAAAACCAGCAGTTAATGGTTCTTTGATGAATCATTTGAAAATATTCTGTCTCTGATTAAAAAGCCCTCAAGTATGTTTGGTTTGAAGAGTCCTGGAATATTTAACAAATGTTTTCATTGCCTCCATCCATCTGGTAAGCTCTGCTTCATTTCCTGTGGCTCTGCTGAAATAAATATCTGATGAGAATGAACCAGGAAAATATTTTGAACACAGCTTAGAATATGAATAGAATGAGAAGTGCAGATCAAGAACAAAATCTGTGTTTCATTGCTGTTTCACTGCAGATGCAACTAGGAAGATTGTCTCATAGAAGAATATTTATTATTGCATCTGGAATAGTTATTGTATTGGTCTGAAAGAGAGTGTATTCAAAGGAAGTTTCTTTGCAACATTCTGTAGTGGAAGAATCACATACTCCTTGTGTATGCTTTGGAGTCAGTTCCTAACAATGTTCTGACTCTATTAGAAATGTAGCCTTGAAAATAATGGTGGTCTCTGCTGGATAGAAAAAAATTAAACTCAGCCACAAAATAAAAGGAGTTCTAAGACAGAAAGAAATCCCTTTTCTCCTTTATTTGTACTATCCCCAGGAGAATTAATGAGAAGATTGTGCCTAGTAAGTTGCACCTTCCTTCTTGAAGTGCTCAAAAGAGAGGCTATAAACACTTCAAATTATCCTTCAGATGAAGACGAGCATAAGGAAGATTCTGAATTGCAATGGGATGAAATCATTAGGAATAATTCCCCTCAGACTGTCAGAACACAGATAAAAATCCTCCGAATATGAATATGAATTTTCCAATAGGAAAATACAGACCTACAAGTCTAAACAGGTTGTGTCTTCTTAGAAGTAATTCTGCCATTTTCTATGTTACTCATCATGATGTGCCAGTGGAAGACTAGGACCCACTGCCACAAATCAATGCAAAAATATGCCCTTTACTGTCAAATTTTCCTTAATGATGGCTCCTCACCTCGTCCTGACCTTTCGCTATGTTCAACCCACAGAGGGCAGTGATGTGCAATTAATAATAACTTTTCAGAGCCTTAAATGAAAACACCATCTGTTTTTAGCAGTCTTAGTGTGTATTTTTGGGAAGAACTGACAGTTTTTTTACTTGATCTGTCAATAACATTGGACTCTTGGAATTTCTCAGGTTTAGTTTAGGGAATTAAAAAGTACAGCACTACAAAATAGGTTGTAAAAATTATGTTCTGGGGAAATTTCTGGAGGTTTTTTTTGTAGCAGTATTCCCTGGTAAATAGTCTGCACTAATGAATAGTAAACCATATACTGGGAAGCAGTAAGTCTAAAGTAGAAATACACATGCAAATGTAGGATGTGTCCTATTGTACTCTGTGGTCCAGTTGTCCTGTAAAACTTATAGTATGACCAACAAACAATCCTCTTTAACCATTCCTGTCTGCATAAAGCCTACATGCAGCTAAACTTCTGAGGGGTAGCAGGAAAATGAGATTTCTGCCCTGACCCACAGCCAGCAGAGTCAGCCCACACACACACACAGAGACAGAACCCTCCACCAAACCCACAGATCTGAGCCACATTTTATCAGCCTGTTGGAGCCCAGAGTTCGACTGGGCCTTTTGCCACCAACCAGGCTGAAGAGAAATCTACACTCACTATGAGCAGGTCTAAGCAAAAGAATAATGTCTTGAAAGCAGAGAAAATGGTGACACTGTGACCTCCAGCCTCCTCTACACTGAGCATATTTCTGCTTGTCATATATCCCTTTTACATATCTCTCCTGTACATTCATAGATGCATACAAGAGTTAAAGATATCGAAGAATTTCTGGATGCAATGGGCAGGTCAAAGCACGGAATAATTTTTCCAACCCCCTCAGGCTATATTTGTGTTTGTCTTAGAAGCAAACACATTCCAAAGATATGAAAGAAATGCCAAAGCACAAGACAGATTAAAAGGTTGGAGAATGCAGAAAACAAAACAATAATTCATGAAACAGTGTCTGCAAAGCTGCAAAGCAATCATCCTCTCATGCCAAGCATGTATCCAGAAGTGTATAGCTTATAGCCCTGAGCCAAGCCAGCTTCACTCTCTGGGCCTGGGAAGAGGAGGAAAGCCAAGTTTGCTGCTTGTCCCTTCCTTTCCCATCTCCCCTTGGATGTTTGATGCAGGCAATGTGTAGGGCTTATGACTTTGAAGGGATTTTGCACTCTGCATTGGAACAGCCTTCATACAGTTACGCAGTGGGTGAGGATGCTTTTCATTTTGGTATGGTGAGCTGTAGCTGAGCAAGTGAAAAATCAGCCTTTCATGCTTTATGAAGTGCTACTGTGGTGTAGAAGCTCCTGTGGAACCCAGACAAGAAGAGAAATATCTCTTCTGCATTTTATTTGTGCACTCATATTCAATAATTTGTGAAGTACAAGGAGACTGCCATAAAGTTTCCATCTGGAAAAATTCTTCTTAACAAAAAATATTTCAGTGTCACACTGTATAAAAAATGCCCCAGTGCCTATAATTGCATAAAGATTCGATATGTTATAGCTATGATGCCACATATAAATTGATAGCTACAACATTTTTATGTGGTTATTTCTAAAGAAATATGTGATCCCTATCACATGTTACTTGTAGCATCCTTTACTCAAAAATCAATGTGATAAACACAATGCTAGTCTGAACAGAATGTCATGTAATGAAATATAATGTGAAATCAATCAAAATCTGGCTAGCAGCAGACAGGAGGCTCATACTCTGGTTAACTGTGCAACATTTAACACCTCCAGATTTTATATAAATACTTATCTCTGTGTAGTTTAAAAAGCTCCAGCTATCTTCATACATCCAATCTTAAATATATCTAATTTTGCAATAGCTGAAGGTTCAGACAGAAACAAGTTTTTGAATTTTTCTGTCATGTTCAAATGCATGCGTACAAGGCAAGTCCTTATCATTCAGCAGTATTTTAATCTACTTAATTATAAGTTTCCTAAATTCACCACTAATACACAGCACTTTAAAAAAATTAATCAGTGATTTATTATAAATGGTATTTATGAAAATTATTTGTGTTTCAAACAGTTGTCAAGTGCAGACAGAAGAGGATCCGTATACAACAAATAGATAAAATGTTTAAAAGTGCATATTTTCCAAGTTTTGGGGTTGTCTTCTATATTGGAGGATACAACAGGCCAAATGTAACTCATCATAACCATCCATTTTATTCATGTCATGAACAGGTGGAAGATGCTTGCAGACCAAAAATACTACCCCAATAATAATAATTTCTTGAAGGCTGTTAAAAAATAAGAATCAATGGAATAGATATAGCTGGGCTATTGAAATAAGTTGTTGACTACATATTTGATGAACAGGAATAATAGGAGTAAGTTTAAAATAGGTTTGCCACTCTGTTTTTCCACTTTTGAAATCAGCTTCAATTACCATATCTACCCTTTCTGAGGACAGTGTTAATAGAATCGTCTAAGCTGTGTTTCTATACTGAAATGTACCTAGGAGTTTTACAGAAGGTCTCACTCTCATCCTGATTCCAATTCCCCTTAATTACACTGATTATAAGCCTGAAAGGGGCTTCTTCATTGGGAAGGTGGTCAGTTCCTGGAATAGGCTCCCCAGGGAAGTGATGAGAGCACCAAGCATGTCTGAGTTCAAGGTGCATCTGGAAAATGCTCTTGGTCATGGTTTAGTTTTAAGTCCTTCTGCAAGAAGCGAGGAGTTGGATTTTAAAATCATCATGGGTCCCTTTCAACTTGAGATGATCTATGGTGATATGATTCTGTTAAAAGAATGGACCCCTGATGTGATGGCACACAGTCAGGAGTCTCACATGTTAGGAACATCATAACCAGTTGTCATCTACTCTGGAATTAGTGGTGCAAAGCACTACTGAGGTCCTGTTATATTATTTTCATTTTAATGGACTGTGTCATTGGCTTTAAACAAATGAGACATGGCAAAAGAAGCAATGCCTAAACTTGCATCTGTAGGTGCTTGTGTGCTCAGACATCATGACTCACAAAGGGTTGCTATCACCACTGGTCTGACATCTTTAGTTGTGTGCAGAAATAGAGTTATTCAGCTGGATATCTACGACTTTACATGAAGTTATGGAAATTCTAACCCTAACCCTGTTTTTTCTTTCCTGATTACCATTTACTTTACCATTTTAAAGTAAAGTGGCCATAGTTTTCAAAAATTCCTGTTCATTATGATTTTCAGAACACCCTTGCCAAGCCACACTTCAAGTGTCTCTATGCTTTGTTAGGTCTGTGGACCTCCTTCTAAAAGATATCAACAATTCTGTGAGTTCTCTGATTCACAAACAACTTATGCAATATTTGTGTGCATGCTTGTCTGCACTTTCTTATTCAGAATACAATATCTAAAGCACCGAGATTCATTTTCTCATCATAAATATGCATAAGACAATCTTATTAACATAAATCTGATCTAACAGGTTCACCATGGATAAAGAAATGTAATTAATTTTCTTCCCTGCCTATTTTACTGCTGTCTCTATTTTCCTTAGATTTTGCTTGTTCATGTACTACAGTCTTAGAATCTTTGTTATGCATTATATTTAGCTGCTTGATGAATCTCACAGTGTTTTTTCTTTACCCAAGCTGGAGTACTAATGCCTTTTGCTAAGAAAAGAGTAGAAAAAAAATTTCTTATTTACAGCTTGGATGGTTAGTCAGACAGTCACAAAGAGAAATAGATTTAGACATAACCAAAACTTTTGCAAATATTTCCTCTTGATGTCATCATATATATGTGTCATCCCTTCACAGCAAGGAAAATTGGTGCATCAGCATTTTAACACTACTGTTATAAAATGAAGCATGTTGTTTGCTGCTGACTTGCCAGATAGGTAGTGTGATAGGAGGTCTAAAGAAAAGCTTTAAAATATATTAGTGTACTTGAAAGTCAGAGTACTCTTATTTACCTTCAAATAAGCTGCACTAAATCTATGGTTATTGCATATTTGTTAGATTTTCCTCCCCTTTGTCACCATTGCCACAACTTTTTAAAGATAGATGGATACAACTTTTTAAAGATAGATGGATACAAATTATAATAATAGAGTAGTCTTGCATCCAGTAATATAGTCTAAAAAAAAAGAACAGTTTTGTATAAAGTTAAATACAACTCTAACAAAATGGATGGTTTTGCAGTTCAATCACACATGAAGTAATTTCTCTACTGAGATTTTATCTGCTATTGATGGTTGTTATTTGCACAGTACTCATCTAGTTTCACTTCCTTTACTATTATCCTAGCAAAGCATCTGTTGCCCAGATCTTGACACAACTGCATGGGCATCTTCAAGTCTTCTCCCTGTTTGGTTTGGTTTGGGCTTTTTTCCCCAAAATTTGTTTTTTATAATCCATACTTACATGTATCTTACTACATATAATTTATTCAAATTTCAGACTGATGATGGGATTGTGAAAATATGGAGTGAACCAGGGAATCATAGTGACAAGTGGAACAAAGTCACGTTACACTTGGGGAAGCTGAGGAATTTTGAAATTATTTTTGAAGGCATTCGTACCAGAGACTTGGGAGGAGGAGCAGCAATAGATGACATAGAGTTCAACAACTGCACCACAAGTAAGTTCAAGAGGGAAGTTTCTAGAGGGATGCTACATGAGATGTGGGAAGTTCTTGTTTGTTTTTAAATACATCATCATTTTAATGTTTTCATCATAATTTCACTTCTCTTAAAATCAGTTATTTATAAATTGGTTTTGCACTTATAACTTTAATGCTCTTTTTGGCACGTTTGTTTGTGCAGTGTTCTCACACTAAATTATGGCAGACAAATCCAAGAAATTACTAAGGTTTTGTTTCCTTTATTTATTTTGTTTTGAGTAAGAACTTTCCTTCTTTAATCCATTGGTAAGTTATTGAGCCTGTGATGTTGTATATAACCATTTCATATCAATTGTGTCAGATTATATCATATGAAATCTGTGGCTTCTGTGTTTTATTATAGTCTCTTGCCATAAAAATAAGTGGAGACTACAAAAGAGCCTTTATCAAAATTCTTTTTCTCAGCTCAGTTGAAGTGTTGAGGTCAGCAAAATAAAACTTTTGACTCCTTCACAGAATAATCTATTTTATTCATATCTCTGTGGACATACACTAAAAGAAGAATATAGTTTGCCTTTATTAAAAACAACACAAGCAACAACAGCAAAAAAGGACAAAACCAAAAACAAAACAGAAAAAACAAAGACAATAACAACAACAAACAACAACAACAACAACAACAAAAAAACCAGAACAAAAACACTACAACAAACCGCCCAAAAAAGTAAAAAAAAGCCCCAAAATCCTAGAAGATAAATACTGAGTAGGTAAATCATGGCTTCTCTTGGGAAAGTATGTGGTCTTTCTATCTTGTAGAAAACAGGAAACAGTGTGACACAATATAAGTGATTTAGGTGACTGAGGTGATCATTGCTGACATATCAACACTGTGTGAGTTTTGTGAAAGGTGTTTTGTGAAAGCTTTAATCTCCTGCCACAGACTGGATGCCCATTGTCAACTGAAGTATGAAAAATGAACTTCTGGAGAACATCTCTTGATCTAGATTCATCTAAAAAATTGAGGTTTTGCATTCAGAAATTCTTATAATTTTCAAAGAATTGAAACTTGATACAATCTGGGACCTTCTTTAGAACTGTACTTTAATAAACCTCTAAGGTAGATGTGCTCTTAAAAGCTCTACCAAGCACATGAGCATTAGTGACCCCCTTGTCTTTTTTCGAAGTGTTTCATTGTCCCCATTGCTGTGCATGTGATTGTTCTCCAAAAAAACAAAGGTAAGGATGCCCTGGTAGGAGATGGTAAGTCAATCTATCATCTTGATTAACAAAGTGGATGCTGGTGTCTCTTGCAATTTGTTGCCAGTTGTGTGCACATGTGTTAATTCATACCAGTGGGGTCTAGTTAAACCACATTTCTGGGATTCTGTTCAGGGGCTACAACAAATTAGACACTTCATTTCACAGTCAGAGTCATGAAGATATCCAGCAAATAAAATAGTAGAGTTTATTTTTTTAAGGAAGAAGTAATATCTATGTTAAGTTCATAAAGATGGTATCAACATCTTAATATAGTGTAAAAATATTTCTTCTTACTCTTAATTCCACATATTATACAGTAACCTGAAAAATGACATCATATAAGCATAACTGGAAATATTCAATTCATTGGAAGGAAGGAAATTGTTTCAATAAGGATTTGGAAAGCTGTCATATGAAGGATCATCAGTCTCTTAAATAGTTAAGATTGCTGAAATTTGGATTGGTTTTAGTCTATGACCCTACAAATCTGAATGCTAACAGAGTTTTGTAACCAGCCTGGCATTAAAATACCTTTGCAGTGAAATAGTTCAGAAAATAACTTGGTTTATTACTTTATAGCAACTATTTGTTTTACAGCACTGCTTCAGGAAGAAGCTCTGTTGGGAAAGCAGTTGCACCAAGTGCTGCAACTGCTTTCACATACAGCATCAGCATAGTCATATTCCTGTGTATTTTTCAGAAAATTATGGTTTATGGAGATGGATGATTCAGAGGAGGCTTTTTTTCATTGAAGTTTGAAATGTACAATTGAAGTTCAAGATGCAATACAAATTTTTTAAAGATTGATTTAGGAAAGTTGGAGACCCAAGATGCTAATCCTTTACAGAGCTGTATTTGCATGTTCACTGCTTTTGCACTCTAATAGGGTACAGTGTTTATACACTCAGGAGTCATTTCCTTTCAGCATCTCTGGTAGTGTATGCTAGGTACAGCAGGGTTATCATTAAAGTTTAGGTGTATGCATCCTATGGGAATGTGTTTATGCTTATGCCTTTGCTTTCCAGCAGGATCAGAGGCCTATCATTTGTTTGCCTTTTAACTGTGTGCACCTGTGAAAATGCATGTCTGTAAAAAAACAAACAAATGCATGCCTGCAAAACAAACAAACCCTAAAAAAATACCCCACACCCTACCACACCTCACCCCACCTCTACCCCCTGATTTTCTTATCTGCATGAGGATACTTAGCCTCAAGCCAGCATGAAAAGGGAATCATTCAGCACCTTTCACATCAGCTCTGCATATGATTTTTTGCCTTCTGCTCCACAAGCTGATACCGGCTTGCTTGATTTTCACAAGACTTTTGGTATGCTGACCTTCCTGTTGGCATGATGACATGGAGGAGCCTGGCCTGACCTTTCTCATTCTTGTTGTTATTGATTCTTTACCTTTGTAGAACAAACAAGCAAAATACATTTTGCCAGTTTCTCAAAAATAACATTTCCCACCTGGCCCAAGCCTGGGGCATTCAGGATAGAGAAAGCATGTCGTGTACAGATTGTATTTTTTGCAGCACAGAGTTCACAGTTTTATTGTGTCTGTTGTAGCAAAGCTAAAAGTCAGCAAACACAATCTTACTGTGGCCAAACTAAAAAAGAGGAGTAGAATACAAAGCAGATGGGGAACAGGGGCTTCTGATCAAAAAAATGACTTGATTTACAGCATTTACCCAAGTACTGTGTTTGTAGCTGTAGGGTTGCTGAGCTAGAAATATGACAAGGGTCCTCTAGGACAACAGAGGCCACATTTGTATTTTCCACTTGGTCTTATTTTGCTAAACTAAAATCTTACATATTATGGATATTTGGGATGTGTTAATTACATAAATAGTGGAATATGCACAGAAAAAACTGGGAGATTGAAAATAATTAAAACTTGAAAACAGGTTTAAAATAAAAGGATGGAGTTGAAATGAGAATGCTTTAAACTTCATGGGGGAAAAAAATGAATATTTAGCTGCTTCTGAGCAGACAGCATTTAGTGGTGAAAACCAATGTAAGAGCAATTCTGGAGCTTTCAAATATTTTGGGATAGCCTCCTCCTCACAGACTGTCCTTTTGGAAGCCGCTGAATGGTATTCCTGGAACATGGTTTACAGCCAGCACAATAAAATAATTGCCTCTTTACAGAAATTATGTACTCAAGTTGAGACAGTGAAAAGGGAAGAGAGAGGCAGCCCATGTGATATTTTTACATGTGAATATGAGATCCGTTTTCTGCAGTATGATTGATTATATCATTGTTTAATATACCTAAATTGTTTAATATACCTAAATACTTACTTTATTTTACATGTATTTCCCTTCAGCTTGCTTCCACGCAATGTGTTATAACTGTATACAACACAAGAGTATCTGCACTGAGGTGGATCCTTTGCTCTTCACTTACATAGCTGTGATTTACATAGCTCAGTTTATATGAGGATTTTCAACTATTTCCTTTCAAAAATTAATTTGACAACAGCTTCTATATCAGTAGAATACAACAAATGACTGTATTTATTATGGTCTGAGCTTCTGGGGCCCTTTCCTTCAAGGCTAATTTTCCTCAGGTCTCACTAATTTCTATGGAAGTGAAGGACAAGAAGAAACTGTGGGTTTATTGGAAATATGAGCTCTAGGAAATATTGTCAAAGATAGAAAAAAAAAAGATATATAAGAGTCTTATCAGTTGGTAAGCAATGTTCTGATAGCAAAAACTGGTTAAATTCCAAATCTGATACATTGTATTTTACAGGTTAAATTTAAAAATCTGAGAAATAATGAAGTTACATCACAGCTAGAAAAAATTGTTCTTAAATTAATTGGTGTATTGATATTTTTTTCATCATCTTGTACAATAATTCTTTGTATAACTTTAGTGAGACTATGTGACCTGAATGGAGTTTATTGTCATCAGTTTTTGTGCTTTTTAATAATTGACTTTGATAATGCATGAGGTTATTTGAAAGCTGGAAAAAATGTCTCCATTTTTGCCTTAATAAAAAAGTAAAATATCTATGAGGGTCATGCAGAATAATCTCTAATGATAAATTAATTTTAACACTTATGACATTTAACTCCATGATAATGTGGTCTGCTATCATTAAGGAGCACTTCAAGCATTACTGGTCTGCTTTCCCAGCTGATGGCTCACTGTCATATAATAGTGAATCAAGAGCACAACTTCTCTGGCATGCTGTTGCCAGAAGTCTGATTTTTGTGCCTCTGTAAATTTAAAGAAAAGGAGTTTTGTACTCCCAGATACACAGCAGTGAGTATAAGCATGGACATGAACATGCCTCAGCCACATCATACATACTGATTTTGGCATCCCAGGGCACCACTTGAAAAACTAATAATGGAAGATAAATGAAAATAAGAGAATCATAACTCCAAATTAAAATTTCACAGAAATTTCTAGCAATTTTGATGTTTAGTTGATTTATATAATTCTTCATAGTCTGTAAACTCAGTGCCATAGATATCCAGGAATAAGACAGAACCATTTCAGCTCCAGCGATCTTTGTCAGTTGTCTGTTTGGGATCAGACTCCACTGATTATAGCACCATTACAATTATATTTAGTTTTTATAAGAAAGAAAAGTAAAAATTCCACAATCTTCCTTAATAGGAAATTGCTTCACCAAATTGAGCGGAACAGAAATTTTCCTTTAAATATATCAAAGCTTGCTTTCCTGGTGGTAAAGTTCTTCTTTCCCTTTCTCCTCATATATTTGTATTCCTCCTCACCTACTGTTCAAGGCAAAGACCATAGGTGAAGGTACTGAAATCCTTTGAACAACTTCACTTCCATGCTCTCATAAACAAGAAGCTTTCAAAGTCTCAGCAGAAAAATGCTTTCTCATTAGAATTCCATCCTAGCTTTGCAGATCAGAGAGACAATAACTAAAACATCCTAGTGTTTGAGGATATATGCCAGCTTTTTTATTTTTAAAACAAGCCAGTGTTTCCTTTGAATCCTCAGCTATGTCTCATGCAAAGCTTTACATTTAGTGGAGAATTTAGTTCCTTCTTCTCAAACACTTGAGAGAAGTTCAAATTCTGATAATAGAAGTATTCAGTACAAATCTGGCCCTGAAAAAGGAGGGAAGAGAATTCAGACAGAGAAAGCTGCCAGACCTAAATTAGTCACTAAGGATATTCACTGGTGTTCAGACAGAATGTATGTCCAGTTTTTTTAATTTTGTTTTTTTCCCCCCCTTCAAATATCTTAGTGATTCACAATGTCTTTCACTGGTTTTTATAAATAGGTCAGGGTATTTTATAAATGTCAGGGTATTCTGACATGGGGCACTGGAATCACATGACCTGGCTAAAACTTCTCAGTAAATGTGCTGAAATTAATGGTAAAGTTCTTAATTGTTAGTCTAATATTTGTATTTCGCCTTTACAAGGAAATTATTCTTTGATTTCATTGTGAGCTGTCAATTTAAAAATTTCTGCTACATATTGGATCTCCTTCATTACAGAGAAAGAAAGCTCATTCTGAGAAGTTTAGAGATTTTGGTAGCTTTAACTTTATTTGGCTTAATGTAACATACATTAACATGAATGTATTTTATCATTTGAGGGAAAATTTTGCTGAAGTCAGACTTCATTACAGTCAGCAGAGGGTACAGATATGCACAGTTTGGTTCTGGGCAAGAAATAATCTCCCTTTTGGCAATGTGAAGACAATCCACAAATGCCTTTCAGAGGATATCCCTTCTCTTTGCCCTTGTAGGAAGGACTCAGTGGGGAAGGCAGCGTGCTCAGGATAGGCGTGGAGGAAATACAGGCTCCCTCAGCCCTGCTTGCCAGGGCTGCCTGTTACACTGGGGTAGGATGTGAATTCATGCACAAGTCATGTTATGCAGAAATGTTTAAACATCATTAAATATTAAGACTATCTAGAAAAGTTTGAAAAGTATAAATAAATTTTTACAAAAGGGGCAGTGTGATACAGTCTGGATTCAGGGAATGAATTGCATTTGGCAACCTTCTTCAAAAAAATTTTAAAATGTTGTAAAGGGAAATATGGCATCAGCTTAAAAACCACAGAATTGTCTTAAGTTTTACTACACTGTTCAGAAGTCTTTGACGTACCTGTAAACCAGGATTTCTGTTTCTCCTTATGTAAAAAATGTATGAGCTTAACCAAAAGATTTGCTCACCATCTTTTCGCAGCTCTCAGAGATTTATTAAGAATACACGTGAGAGCATTTGCCACAGATTTTGAATATGAGAAACAAGAAATCACTTTTACCTAATTTTTCAAGAAGAGACCTCAGTGGCATTTTAAGTTCCTGTTTATCTCATGGGAAACTTCTGAAGAGTTGCTGACTCCAAAGATAATTTGGTTTGCTAGCATGTGGCTGTAAACTTGGATAAAAGTAAAATCTCATCATTTTGACATGTACTTCACAAATTGCTTACTCTTTATATCCAGTGGTAGATGTCTTGACTCCACCTGTTTCAAATGGGCCACAGGAGAAGGCTTTTTATGGCTAGTAAAATATACAGGGTAGAGGTGAATGAACTTTCTATCTTTTTCTTTAATGTTACAATCTTTGTCTGTAAAGGTGGTAGTAGAAGAATGACCCCTGTCCCAGCCTGAGTTTTTTCATGTAAAATGACTCTAGAAGGTAGGCACCCTTCCAGTACAGCCAAACTGCATGTAACCCATCATACCTCTCTGTGCAAGGTGACACCCAAGGTGAATTTCACATCTAACAGCTATTCTGCAGAGGCAGGGAGAGCACTCAGCTGAGGAAGTGTCTCCTTGTTGCAGATAACTGCAGCTTGCACTGTGTGCTCTACTTCATTGGTCCGTCACAACAACCCCTGGGGGCCACATTAGGACAAGTCCCTGTGTTAAAAAAATAAAATTTCCATTTGAAATGCTTTAAAGATATCTGTGATTACTGGAGAGTGCTGTGATTAAGTGGTTTGGACTGATTCTGCATCACAGTGGAAGCAACAGTTTGACAGTCACTTTGTAGTGTAAATATCATTGAAAAACTCTGAAAAGAATCCATTAATCTGAACTTTCTGAGGTGCAATGGAACTCTGCGCTGGAATTATGATAGAGGAGAGACAGGGAGGGGGAACAGGACCAAGAATTAGAGATCTCGGGTCAAATTGTTTCAGGAGATACTTTTATCTGCTTGAAAATGTTCATAATTACTGGGAAATATAATTTGCTGCAAAAGCATCTCATAATTTTTTACCTCATTTCCCTTTCTCCCTTTCTTTTACCACTTGCAGATTCCAAAGAGATAAAACCTAGAACAACCAGACCCTCATTGTTCAGTCCTCAGTGCTTCTCCCTCGTGTCTCCTTTGGTATTAAGCAAAATATGGTAGATCCCTATATGAGAATACTACGAGTATGAGATCCTTATCCTGCTGATACACTGTATGCCAAAGCTGGTCTTTCAGTCTTTATTGCATATAAAAGCTTCTGTCCTTGTCTTCTGCAGATTTCTACACTCCGTGATATCAGCACTGGAAGTTAAAGAGAATTTTCTTATCTTTTTTATTGCTTGAGCCAGAGCCAGTTCTGTATTTCCAGAACTATGAATAAATTTTTTATTCTTCCAGGTTATTGGGGGCCTTAGGCACAGAACTGCTTGCTTTGAACAGCTTTGGGAAGTCCTTTGTATCTACAGATCTACAGAATCTCTCCTAAGAGTCAATATAATTTGTTAGATCTACTGTTTATGTTGGAGTCAAAATATATCTTTGAATTAAATATGGCCTTTTTAGTGATATATTCTGTGAGGAGAATTCTCTATGGTTTTAGAATTATAAAAGAAGCCTATTTGAAATTATACCTAGCTTGCTTGAATAGAAACTTTTCATCTAGTTTTCCTTGCAATAGATTTCCAAGGTCATCCATGGAGAGAAGCATTATTGATGAGTTTGCTAATACAGTTCTGATGTTCTATAAAAAGTAATTCAGAAAAGGGTACTGAACAACTGAGGTATGGAAATGAAAAACTTGATGAAAATTGTGTTTCATAATTTCTGAATCTCAGAGTACAGTTGTGTAATGAAACCTTCCAGGAGTGTGTATTTCATAAATTCCAATTTAAACAAAGGGTGAAACTCGCAAATTAAATTTCCTTTAGTTGAATAATATTTTCAAAAAGATATTTTAATTTTTTTTTTAGTCTTTGATTATTCCTATATCTCAAGTGTTGTGAAAGAAGGGAGAGAAGTGATATAAGTACTCCCATTAAACAAGACAATTTAATCAACAAAAAATAGGAAGAGGTGAATTTTCAACTTTAATTTGAAGACGTTTCTACTCAGGAAGGGCCATAATTTCTAAAAAGACAAATAGCAGGGGAATAAAAAAGCTAATTTTGATTTAATATGTTTCATTTCATACTGCTAACATGGTGGTGCTGTACTTGTGAGTGAGTGCATGTGTTTCTCTCGGAGAGCAGAGATGAGACCCTTGCTAAACAGCAGCTCAGTGCACTTGACCTTGAGGCACACCCTTCTTTCCAAAGCAGCTCAAGGTCTTATTCATTGCAGTGTTTAGGAACCATAATAATTTGGGGTTTTGTGCCTTTCAAAAGCACAAAGCATTGGCCAAACACAATCTCTGCCAACCTATGGCTTTAGTGTTGTAATATTGGAGCATTTCTTCCTGTGTGATCAATCACTTCTTCCATGAGAAGTATTTTAAGCATTTTGGTGTCACCAAATCTATGATATTTAGTGCTATCTATGAAACTTAAATATTTTAGCCTTATCAATTTTGTTTCAAACAATAAAGGTCTATAGCTTATAACACTGATATTTGACCTGATTCTTTCTTTGATTTTAGATGCAATGGATATCACAGGAATATTTACATCTTACAAAGCATTGGTACAAGTAAGCTCTTGTACTCAGAGTGTCAGAGAAATAGTCACTTACCTGTTGCTGTCCTCTAATAGCAAACTTAAAGGAAAGAAGAATGGTTTTGTGAGTTTTTTCATCATCAATCCTTTCCTGGCAATTGAAAAAAAAAGAAAAGTCTCAGTTAATAATGTTTTATTTATCAGCTATCTCCAAAAGAATCTTGTCATGTCTAGAAATTCTGTGGCCATTATATGAGTTAGACTTCCACAGATAATACATACTGGAGATAGGTATAAAATATATATAAATATCACTATAGTTTGTGCTGTATCTGCAACAGAGTCACAATTTATTTGTGGTATGCATGATGTGTATCTGTGTCTTGTGTGCTTTCTATGTGAATGCAAACACACACAGGTATCCTTACTAGGGAAGATCTTTGCTGGTATTCCAAGAATTGCATTGTCCAGGAAAAAATATGTAGGAAGGAAAGCAAGTGTATGTAAATGCAAGTTCTGTGGCAACTATCATTAATATGTTTATTTTGCAGGGTTTAGTGATCCAGAAGCCAAGCCAGCTCTGTTGGCCTCTTAAAAACTACTTAGAAGATTATATGGCTCTTTGCTGCATCAATAAAAAATTGTACTTAATTGAAGAGTGATATTCTGTATATGCTTTTTCCTCTTCAAGTACTGCCATTTCATTTGGTGAAGGGATTTGCATAACATGCAGTCATTAGTTACTACTTCATCTAAAATATGTCTTTTGCTATTTTCTTGTGGTGTCCTGGCCTTTTGGAAAAGCTGCAGTTCTGAGGGGAAACCAAATAAATGGGCACAATAAAACATTATAATTTTTCAATACCATAACAATAGTTGTTTGGTTTTTTTTTAATTTATAAAAATCTAATCTCCAACTATCTAATGTAAGTCAAAAAAGTGATTTATAAGGGTATGTGCTGCTGCCAGATAACTTTGACCTATGAGAAAATAAATAGTTTAATTACTCCACTGATTCTTGTTAATCTAGTTATTTCTATGCTGATCTACTGGTTGGTTGTTATCATAGGCTATTCAATTTATCTGTGCTTCTATTTTACATTTGATGTTATTTTATTTTGGTTTGGGGTGATTTTTTTGCTGCCTATAATATTTTTTTTCCTGGGAAAGGAATGGATTGTGGTCTTTTCACCAGCAACTTACCTATATAGTATTCACATCACACAGTTTTTTGGACTGAGTAACTGGAGGAGAAGAAAGATCAAAACATAGTGAAAAACAAAAGTAACTTGTCCAAGACATGTGCAAAAGTGCTGGAAACTAATAAATTTAGTTGGAGTTTCTGTTCTTATTAAAAAACCAAAATCAGATGGTTCCCACACCCAACCACCTATTTTTGTAGCTCTGAGCTATTCCTCTCTCACTCATTCTATGCCTGTAGACCAGCACTCCATATCTGCAATGATATTTTTCACTATGTGAAACCACATGTAGAGATGAATAAAGTGTTTATTGTTCAGTTTAGGGGTTAACTAAACATTTGGAAGAAAGGTTAAAAACGACCATTTACACCTTTTTCATTAAGTCCAGGATACTTTCTGGTCAACAGTTTTCTTAAATTACAATGAAATGTTTTCTTTTTATTTTGGATATAGTAGCTCTCTGCAAATTTTTCCTAGCATATTCAGAAATTAATGTAGTAAGTATCAAAAACATTTCAACCCCCTGTAATTCCTCTCATTCCTATTTTGTGAAAAATCCACATTTGTGGATATTTCACTCTTTTCACCTTTCACATTTCCATACATGGCATCAGCTAATTCTTTGGCTTACTGTAGTTCACTCATCCATTTTAATGTTGTAGCTGCTCAAAGACAATTTCAGAGTAACACCATAAGCAAAATATGACCAATAACTTCTTTTGTCATAATCTTTGTCTAAATTTGTCTGGTGTGTATTCAGAATTAGGTTTCTTTCCTTACAGGTTTCTTGAGTTCCTAAGAGACAAAAGAGGCAAAACTCAAAATTTGCCATATTTCTTCATGGTTTTTTTCTGCTTAGAAATAGTTTTTCTGTATGTTTAGATTTTCATGGAATGTTATGAGCTAAATTATTGGGAAAATATAATATTACATGCTATATATAATCACCCATCATCCTATACATGTTATCATTCTACTTATTGGTCATCAAAGTAAAGATGAGAAATATGATCAGAAAAAAAGCTATATATTTTTAAATGCAGAACCACACAACCAACAGGCACAAAGAAATAAAACAATGAAAATTTCTCATTTTATCTGAAATATCAGCCTAAACATAAAGCTGTTCATTAGAAGTCATTGTTTTGCTTTATACTAAAACTCTCTGGAGTGACATTAGACTACTGTTGTCCAAACTCAGTACTGATAGACACAAACTCAGATTTTGGCAACTCTGTAATTTTGAGGACAAAATTTAAAATGGGCAAGATGATATTTTAAACGTCCTCTCTTTCTCTTTGTTAGAAGTAGCTGCTAATGTCTTTTCCCATATGTTCTTCAGTATCTTTTTTCTGATTAAATTGCAGTTTTTTTGCATTGTATTTGAAGAATATCTCATAAAAATGAAACTTCTAAGCTGCAACTTCCATGTGAACTTTGGCTTTGGGTTTGCTGACACTGAAGTTTATGGTTTAATTGCACTGTATTTCTTGTTTCTGTTTAATTTTTAGCTGGTGTGGGAGTTTTGGCCAGAATGAGTGTACTATGGAATGATGATTTTTTATGCTGTAATTCTGAATAGAGTTTAGAATATTTGGTTACAATATGCAATGCTAATGCCAGTATGTTGATTTGAAGAGGGATTTTATTTCTCTATGCCAAAGTCTGTGGCAGAAACTCCAACATTATCATAAATGTAACCTGATATCCCTAAAAATTACATATAAAAAAGATCTTACTCCAAAGGGAAAAATTCATAGATATGTACATTTGTACTTGGAACTAATGACATTCACACCTGTTGAGATAAATATTTTCATTATGTCTGTGTTGGAATCATGTGTTTTATTTTAGGATAACCAAAGAGTTAATATATTATTAAATGCTGGTTTATGTTATGTTTGAAGTACTACAAAGTTTCTTTCTTTTAAAAAAAATAACAACTCTAGTTAAGTGCTAAATATAGAGTAACATAACATAATGTTGCTCTGTCTAGGTAAAGGTGTGGAATATGATTAGTCACAAAGCCATGGATTTTCAAAAGTCACTCCCATATATGGTGATAAGTTACCCCTTTTCATATGCAGTGAAATAAGATGTGAAAATTACTGTATTCTAATGGCTCTGCAATTACCTAATTTCTGTCATTGTTTAAGCCATTGAATGACTTCAGGAAGTAGTTTAATTTTCCAGTGCATCATTTCCAGTGCAGAGGAGGGAATGGAGATAAGGGTTTTAGACTCTTCACAAAAGTGCCTACTGACAGAAGGCAGTGGGCACAAATTCAAAAACCAGGAAGTTTCATGTGAACACAATAAACCTTTACTGTGAGGGTCACCCAGCAGAAGAAGTGGTTGTCCAGGGAGGTTGTTGAGTCTCCAGCTATTGACATATCCAAAACCCAACTGGACATGGTCCCACACAACCTGCCATACCAGAGATGGCTGAAGCAGTGGGTTGGACTAGGGAGATCTTGAGAGATCTGTGCCAACCTCAACTATTATGTGGCTTTCCAGAATTAAGGATAAACCATATTAATGATTTTTTGGTGATATCTTCAATCAGGTTTTATCACATCATTTTGGAGAGATGCAAAAACTGTCTTAGCCATCACAAATGCCTCAGTCAATTTTTCTCTCAGGAATCTGCTCCTCTGCTAAGGGCCCTCTGCCACGTGGATTCTCTGTAAAAAGCAGCTATAGCTTTTCATGTATTTAAGGCATTCAAGACTGGACATGCATTTGATGCCATGGTTTGGTGGAGGTGTTAGGGGATGGGTTTGACTTAATGATCATGAAGGTCTCTTCCAACACAGTGATTCTGTGTGACAATTTTTTTGTGGTGTGGATCCCCTGATACCAATGAGATCAAACTGACAGTGAAAAATTAAAAATCAAAATAACGAGACAGATCTCAATTTGGAAAGTGTTTTGTGCTTGTTTGTTTTTTTGTTTGTTTTTTGTCAGTGCGCAAGGACTTCTGTATTTCAAAGCTGAAAATTTAAGTATTGAGGTCCTGCAAATATCCAATGATATTTTTCTTCTTTTTTGTACTATCCGTTTAAAATATTTGGGTTACATTTTAATGCTCTATTGTCACTCTATTAAATAGTACTTTGAGTGCATGTTGAAACTAAACCAAAAGTTTCGTTCTCTTTTCCTATTCTGCTTCAATGAGATTGCAGTTCCTCAGTCTGTAAAATTCAGTATTTGAGGAAATTAATATCCTGACAACAATAACAACTCCTCTGGAAATATGGGCCTGAACAAAAGAAAATATCATGATGTTCTGATCAGACTGTGTTTAACAATATGTCACATTTTAGTCATGTTTGAAGGAAAAAATGAAACACATTGCAATGAATACAGTCAAAATAAATTCTCCTAAATGTCTTTTTGCAGAATTTGAAGCTCTAGTCTTAAAGGCAATCTAAGGTTATCAGAGTGTTTTTGAAGTGCTGCATTTGGGGTTATCAGAACTGTTTCAATTACTGTTGGCTGAAATTATGCACACAGTGCACTCAACTAAAAAATAACTTACCTAAGTTCCTTTATAGTCTTACAGTCCAGGGATGGCTGAATCTCAGCACTCTGGATTTGAACCTACTGTTTCATGTGCAAATTACTAAGATACTCTCATTTTATGAGATGATTTTCACTCGCTTTCAGAGATGAATACAAATTGTTGCAAAACAGATTTTTATATTAAATACCATAAGAGAAATTTTTCAGCAGTTCACACAATCAGAGCTGCAGTTTGTCTAAACTCTTTTATAAAAAAGTCAAATGTCTTATAAAGGCTTTAAAACTTTGTTTACTATGCAAATGTGCACAACAGTAATTTATCTCCATTAAAAATGTTATTTTCCAAAAAATACATTAAAATACGAGCAGAATAAAGCCTTTTGCCTGTCTATAGAACCCTTTTTTATAGAATGTCCACAACAAATATACCAGGGAAACAGTTATGTTGATGCTGAATTGAATTTTCCTCCAGCCAAAACACCCTACCTTTGAAGCTTTGGGCAAGACAAATACAGTAGTCTGAAAATATATAATGCAACATTAGAGAGTGAGACCAAATAACATCTGTTGGAAGCAGTAAAACCCTAAAGCCATTATGTATAAAAGCTAAAAAAATTTAAAAGAGCATCCTTTGATTTAATTATAATATTGATTTAAATGTCCTGTTGGTTTCAGTTGGAGAGAATCCCAGAGAATGCCCTGCCCTCACTGATTTTGTGTGTGGGAATAAGAATTGTATAGAGTCTCAGTTCGTCTGCGACTATAAACCAGACTGTGAAGACCTATCAGATGAAGCTGACTGCAGTAAGTATCTCTTTGTGTGTTAATGTAATCTTCAGTTAAAGTTATAACTTTGAATTCTGTTGCATAGTTTAGGTGAGTTCATACAGGTGATTCACTCAGAAGATGGTGACAAGCAGATTGCCTTCTCCCCAGCTTGACATTTTCATATCCTCAGAGATATTTGCTGCAAAAGTATTCAAGTGTGATTTGGGTGCAAAAGTGTAACTAACTAAAAACAAAGGTTAAATACTGAAAAAAACCCCACACCAAGGCCAAAACAAGTTTAAGGATTAAAAACATACTTGAGGAATTAAATCAATAAGTTACAATAAAAATTAACTCTGAGAAAAAGCATAAATTCATTCAGTAATGTAAAAAGGTGTTGAAAGGAAAGATCAGTGTTGAATGGAAAAGCTAAGCAAGCAAACTTATCTACAATAACATTTAGGCATGTTTCTGCAATAAGAAGATGAATATTTTAAAAGAAGATTTTCCTGTTTTTCCTTTCAAATGAATTATGCCTTTGTGAACTGAGTAGTGTGAGTACAGTTTCATTGTTTGTTCTTGCTTCTACCTCAGAGCTATGAAAATATTTTATCGTCATTTCTCTATTACAGAACAGGTGGGAAAAAATAGAGTCTGTTTATCTTTGCCTAAGTCCTAATGAACACTGAGACAAATTTGTCTGAAGGCATTCTTTGCTGAGGATGATTGAGATGGAAGGACATAACTCCATTTAAAAGTCTGGGTCCAGTTAATGGGCTTTCCAATTCAGACCTGAAACTCAGAAAGCAGCAAAGTATTTTGTCCTTGTTCCTGCTTCATATCTTTCTTTATTTACAATTACAGTCTGGACCAGACATTTGGAGCAAGAAGATTAAGTAGTCCATATATGCAGTTCAGTAATCAGTCTAATTGTCAATCTTTGAGCTGGAGGGTCAAATTCTGCTGTAATGCAGGTATGCTGAACAGTAAACTTGATAGGTAGAGTAAATGTCTCACACACATCAATTCAATATTTATCCTTTTTGGAAATAAAAGTACTTCATTGAAATAAGCCAATATTTTGTGATCCCTTGAAAACCAAGGGCCTTTTTTCTTGCATGGGGTTGCTACATGCTTGACTGAACAGGATTACAAAAGTAATGACCCTTTATTGGATGATGCACATTATAATGTTTTAGCCAGGCAGCAGACTTACATACTTATTTAAAAAGATGCTAAGATGTCACTATAGGAGATTTAACTTGGAGTTTCTCCCTTTCATAAAAGTAAATAACAGTTCTGAAGTATAAAAGCTGAAGATAGTGTCACTATTTCTGATTTCTACCTCTTGTAGTACTTTGTGTTGCAGTAAACTTTGTGAATCATGTTCATGGAAATGGATTTACATTGAGTGATAACTTAAAAATACTAGGCTTTTAAAAGCAGACTCCAAGATAGATTTTAAACAGCTAATCTTTATTTCTTGTATAAAGTATTAATACGTTTTCAGGAGTTAGGCAAAGTAAGTGCAGCAAAATACTCTGTAAGCTCACCCTTGTAGCATTTTCCAGAACTAACAGACACACACTAAATTTGAATTACTGTCCAAAGTGAACTGTTCAGTAAAGATATTCAGAAAACTGTGGAGGCACTTGATTTATTCTCTAAACATTGTTAGAGGATATAGTAGCTTCACTGGGAGAGAGTGTCATTCTGTATTTTCTGGAAGGACTCTTTTCTTAGTCAGATAATGTATGGGAACATTTCATGCTACAAATGATCTTCAATCACAGTAAAGCAACTCAGTCTTTGCTATAGTGAAGAAAAGTTTTTCCAAGGGGAAAAAAATAATTGCTGATATTCACTTTAAAAAAATAGTCTGAAATCTCTTTTTGTTGTAGATGGAAAGGCTGTAGATACATCAAAATATTTTCAACAGTCTTTAGTCTTGCTGTCTCTACCAAAGTGAAATGCAGAGGTACAGTAATCTGGCATTCAGAATACTCAAATAAGCCTCAGGTACAATATTTCCCTGTCTGTTCTATTTTAGTTCCAACAAATGGTGCCTTATATTTAGATAAATACACTTTTTCTCTGAGCATGTGTCTTATAGATCGGAGTAAAGAACATTAAAGGGCACATAATGCCTTCTAGAGATGGAACCTGATTTTTTTAATGAAAAGACAACAGGAAATGCTTAATCAGAAAAGAAAGCAGAACAGGCACAGAGAAATCCCTTCATAGCCTTACCTGTCCCATCACAAGTGGTTATGGCCAAATTTGTCTGCAGTTTTCTCCTCTGCAATGAGCTCAAGGTCTGAGTTTATTTCACATGCTGCTATAGTTTTTTACAAGTGTAACTCCAAAAAAGTAAATGGACCATAATCTGCTCAGCAGCAATTCCTGTATGCAGGATTTTCAACAGAACCTTGATGAAATGAACTGCATCCACGTAGGCTGGTGGATTTTTTTTTAAATAAACTCATGGAAATTACTTACTCTATTTTTCATTCAGTCCAGTCAGGCAATCTTGCAAAATTTTCATTCTCTTTCAGTAAGCTGCTGGAAGTACTGAGGTGAGTAAAACACACATGAAAGCAGTTTCAATTTTCATGAATTGCAGCCAACTATATACACAGATTTGATTAATAGCAAGCCTCAGTGTTGATGAACCAACTAGAGGTGTGCTTGAATTATTGAAATAAAAGCAATTTTTCCAATAAATGGAGCAATCTTCTGCTGGCTTCTAAATAGGGTATGCTTACCCATAAAAAAACCACCCAGCAGCTGCAAATATGTCACATGATTTTGTCAACCCACTAAGTACCATTCATAAATATTTATTAATAATTGCCTTCTGAATGCACTGTTAATATATTAGGGTAAAAAACCCCTGAAGTCAGGTATTCCATTATGACTAGTGTAAATCCTAAATGGACTTGGACTTTGATCTTGTTAGAGATGTACAAGAAAATGCATTTGTTTTTTTTCAATTAATGGATTCCCTTTGTTCTACCTGTGTGTAAGGTTGTTTATTGTTGGAGCTAGGCTTTATTAGGCTTACATGATGGTTGTAACACAGTGACAAGGCAGATAATCACTGCATTTGACAGCACTAGCAAAATCATAGAAGGGTTGAGATGGGAAGGCACCTCTGGAGATCATCTACCTTAGCCTCCTGCTTCAAACAGCAATTCAGTGCAATGGGTTGCACAGAGCTCTACCACCCAGGGTTTGAATACCTTCAAAACTTGAAAGCCCAAAACTTATCTGGGCAACTTATATCAGTGTTTTTCCAGCCTGGGAGTTAAAAAAGGTTTTTTCCTTAAACTTAAAAATTGCTTCCTCTATTTGTGCCCATTATCTCTTGTCCTGACACTGGGAAACACTGAAAAGAGTCTGTCTTTTTCTTCTTTAAACCATCCCAGAAAATATCTATATACACTGACAAAATCCCATTGAGCATTCTCATCTCTAGCCTGAACAGTGCCAGCTCCCTCAGTCTGTGCTCAGGAGAGGCATTTCAGTCTTTGCAGTACAGTAAACACATTACAGAACAGTGCAAATTCTTCTCCTAGTATACAGGATTTTGATCCAGTGAATAACCTACACTGAATCAAAATTTTGCATCTTTTAAGATATTTGTCTTATACATTTAACTAAGGTGACACTTTTTTTACAGACAACAAAAGTCCACAGGGTTACAGTGTGTGTGCAGACCTTGGTCAGAAGCAGTTTTATGATAATGATATTTTCATAAAGAATGGCCTCAGTTTTTCTTTTAGCATCAAAGTAGAAAAATAGGAAAAAAACCCAAACAAATTACTAGGAGGTAATTAAATGTATTATTTTTACCTGTATCCTTTATACCCAGGCAGTGAGACATAAATAGTTTTATTTTAATAATGTAGAATCTTTCTAGATCAAGAAATGTAGTCTAAATCCTCAAATCCATTCTGAACAGTCACAGTCAGACCTGTTTCTAAAATGCATGGCTAATTGTGATGTTTAATGGTTTGTAACATTTTTCCAAAGGCATCTCACGAGTGTCGTCCTCACTCACACTCAGCAATTGTGTAGCTACCTCTGCTTTATAACTAAGGAAAAGATGTTTTGGAGCTAACAGAAGAGATTGCAGTGCTATTTGATTCATCTGTACCCCACCACTTATATCATTTTGTTGATTAATTACTTTTCCAAAGCCACATGAAGCAGTTGAGGCAGAGTTAGAAATGGGCAGTTTAATTCATATCTCTGAATTTTGTCAATGAGTGTCCTAATCACCAGAATATATCTCTCATCATAAAGCTGCCATCAGACATAACATTCACAAGGCCAACACATGCTTATGAAAAATGCCACTGTGGAAGGGCACTCCAGTTTTGCTAGCTAACTGTTTGGAAATAATTCTTTCCACTCACCTTGGATAAGAACTAAATTTGGTGAAGTCATTGGTTTGCCATGGGCATTTACCTTTAATAAAGCTTATACCTGCTCTTAAAGTGAAGAATGAGTTTTTTTCTTTCCTCATTAACTATCACATATTACTTATGTCCATGCATGGAATTCATGGAATCACAGTGTTAGCCATACAGAATCCTTTCCATCACCATGTTTAGTGTGCACATCATAGCACCTTTATGTAGAGCTGGGATGATAATTTACTTTTTGCTGTTTTTTCAGGCTACTACACAAGTATTCCTGGAAGCTGTAACTTTGAAACACAAGATCAAGACTGGACAAGTGTATGTGGATTAACACAAGACACTACTGATGATTTTGACTGGAATATTAGCAACAGTGCTGTCACAGGACAAACAGGTCCTCATACTGACCACACACCAGGTACTGCCCTGTGTACTACATCACTTCTGGGAAAATAAAACATTCACTGAACTTTAAAATAAAACTACAAAAAATGTTGATTGGTGCCAAGATAACAGCACATCAGTGTGATCAGCTGATGCGTGGGAATGGTTCAGAACTGTACCAGGAAAGGTTCAGACTGGACATCAGGAATCATTTCTTTACCAAGAGAGAGGCAAAACACTGGGATAGGCTTCCTAGAGGAGGTCAGTACCCCTAGCCTTTCAGTGTTTAAGAGGCATTTGGACAATACCTTTAACAACATGCTTTGTCTTGGGCAGCCCTGAATTGATAAACCAGTTGGATTAGATGATCATTTTAGGTCTCTTCCAACTGAAATAACACTATTCCATTGTAGTCTACTCTAATAACAAATTTCAGCTACATTATGTCAGCTTCTGACATTAAAAGATGAATTCTCTGAAATTGTAACTGGCTATAGTAATACTCTTCTCTTTGTCAATATTCTAAATAATCTACTTTTCCTGGAGTGTGTTACCATCCTAATGAATTTTAGAAAAAACAGGCAATCACATGCAGGATGAGGAGCAAAGTGTGTGGGTGTGTGTGAAATGCTTGAGGCTCCTACCTTGATTTAAGTTACTTCCCTGGCATTGGCTTGCCAGAAATCTTACTATAAAAGTTCTTCCCAAGATGTTTCTGACAAACTGCTGTCAAATGCCTGTTGATTGTGAGGAGAATGAAATGCATTGATAGGCAATTACTGTAATCTGTATTATGTAGTAAGCATAATTATATATTGTATTACATAAATATGAAATAATATATTCTTTATATTTAAAAATTTTCTGTATATTATACAATATATCTGGGTGGGATATTAGTTTCCATCACAAATGTACCAATCTCTATTTGAGAAATAATTAAGTTTCTTTCCAGAAGCCTTAATGGTTAGAATCCCTATCTTAATTTCCATCTAATCAGCGAAGCACAGATAGTATTCAATCTAGAAGTATCACAATTTCTACTGTTTTTCTCTTGGGTTTGTGAGCAGCATCATCTCCAGGTTTAGACCCTCTATTTTTGTATTTTATGTTTTCAAAATCAACAGAGACACCTTATCACGAGTGGCTGTAGCCATTTCACTCCAAGTCATTTTTCTTCCCTTTTCCTTTATTCTGCACCTGCTGCAGGATCTGCTCACCTGATCATGAGGGAACTGCTTATCTGCTACAAATCACAGTTTTTGCAGACATTCCTACCACTTTGTGTTCCAGGCTGTAAATCTGGAAGTACATTCCTCTTGGAAAGGGACAGAACAGACAAGGTAGAGGTAGAAACTATTGCAGCTGTTCCAGGCAAGCTGTTTCTTGCAAATAAGTACTTTGACTTGCTTTCTTGCTGTTACTCTGATGCAATGCGATAACGAAACAGCCACTTGCCCCTGGCTTTTTAAGGAGAATTTGTGTGCTTTTCTGTTTCAGTTTCTGTCATTTAATTAGTTTTTTGTGTCTGTGAAATTACCCGGCAATTTTAAGAAAAACAAAGTTAATAAAAAGTGAAGCAAAAGGAAAACAAAATTAGAGCAAATGTGTTTACAAAATTATCCAGATTTGTAATTTACTTTTAAATTACCCAGGCAAGATATAGTCACATTAGCTACAGAGGAATCACTCATCAGAATTGCCAACACCTGTAATACTTAGAAATATCTTATCAGTCCATCAGGTTTAGATTGGGTATCAGGAAAAGGTTCTTCACCCAGGGGATGGTTGGGCACTGGAACAGCTCTCCAGGGAAGTGGTCACAGCACCAGCCCGACAGAGTTCAAGAAGTGTATGGACACCATCCTCAGGTTCACGGTGTGACTCTTGGAGTGTCCTGTGCCAGGAGATGGACTTTGATGATCTTTGTAGGCCCCTTCCAAGTCAGGTTATTCTATGATTCTGTTTAGCAAAAGGAGCATCTAGGACAAGGAACATCTTTTCCTACAAAAGAGGAGACACTAAGATTATAAATTAGGAAATTAGAAAGAAATTCTTTAGTCAGAAGGCAGAGAGACTCTGGAAAAGTAAGTGCAGAAGCTGCGGATGCCCCATCCCTGGACGTGTTCAAGGCCAAGCTGGGTATGTTTTGAGAAGCCTGATGCAGTGGGTGGCATTCCTGTCCGTGGCATGGGTTTGGAACTAGATGGTTTTTAAGGGCCCTTCCAACCCAAGCTATTATACAATTCTATGAAATACACAAAGCATTAGCAAGGAAGATCTCCATACAACCAAAATATGGTGTACATGCATGTGGTAGACAGATACAAAAAAATACTAGTGTCTGTGTTTATAAAAGTGCTTATAAATTCGAATAAAACAGTATTGAAAAACTCTATTTTTATTTTTTTTTTTAAGGTAACGGACAGAGATTTTTGTATGTAAACTCATCCACCCAGAAGGAAGGAAACAGAGCAAGGATAATTACCACCAAATTCTTCCCAGCTAGCCTTGGGGTCTGTAGAGTTCGCTTTTGGTTCTGGATGTTTGCTTCTAGGCAAACAGGAGTCTTAAAGGTAAAAGTCCTTCTACTACATTATGGCATAATAATAATTGCTTTACTACTATTTGCATTTTTTATTCTAGGATTACCAAAATCTCAGGAATTTATGTTAACAGTACTTCATCACAACTTCACTGCAGTTACACCTACATACAAATCTTCTTTTGACAGGATCAAGTGCTTTAATTTTGCTATAGTTTTAGTTCCACTTCAGGTCTTTTCACTACATATGTAAGAATTGACACTGCACATTTGACTAGCATACTAAAACCTACCCAATAACAGCACAATTCTCTGCAGAATTCACTCTAACATAAAATAGAGGCAGTTTCTAATGTTTAGTGGTTTAAAATAAAAGTTTTTAAAATATTACTGTAACGATGTGTGAAAGGAATTTTATTAAAACAATTGGAAATAAGGTATTTAACTGTACTAAAAATTATAGCTCAAGCTTCCATGAAACTGTCATCTTGCTATTCCCCAGGCATCCTTAACAAGTACACTTTTGGTTGTCAAGTACCAAAGTAACAGTCCAAGCAGGGATGTGACCCCTTGGCAAACAACTCTCTTCATGTGACTTGCTGAATAATTATGTAGCACAGTTCCTTTTAAGTGACCTGAGAAAGACTCCTATCTATGGGGTTTGTTAAATTTTGAAAATACCGGTTATGTTAGTTTTTCAGTCAGTGACAGAATATATGTTAGTTTATCTTAAAAGTGAACAAGAATATTTTTGTAGTCTTGGACATTGAATTAAGCCAGGAAGTTTTTACCACAGTTTTCTCCACTGGAAAAGATAATCATAGCACAGTTCCATGGGATTAAAGTGCAGTTAGGCTGGAAGGGCCGCAGGTGGTCTCTAGTCCAACCTCTTGCTCCAAGCAGAGTCAGTTACAGGATCATTCTGGGTGGCTCAGGAATTTACCCAGTGTTGAAAATGTTCATAAATGGAGACTACTCAGCCTCTAGGGGCAACTTGTGCCACTGCTAAACTCTCCACCCTCTTCTTCTCCTTACATCCAGCCCAAGGGTAATGTTACCTTTCATTCCACCTTTTTTCTTTTATTTTTTACTAGTATTTTTCAGTATGGGGTTTGCATATCAATTTTATCTCTAGCACCTAGTTTATGGATACTCTGAGTATTGCTGTAAATTTACTGATTGATTAAAAAAAAAAAAAGCTATATTTCATGAAGTCAGAATAAGCATCAGAAATAAGCAAACATAAATTCCTTCTTTTTGATCTGGTGATAGCTGAAATACTGTGAGATTATCTGTGACTAACTACTTGTTTAAATTCAAGTATCCTGGACATTACAGCACACAAGATTGATGATGAGACCCTTTGAATGAGCTTTTGAATGTTTTCAAGCATCACAGAACACTTTGCATTTGTAAAAATGTAGATGTGTGTGGCCTGTGTGTGTTAGTAGGCAGACAGCCAGAGTCTTCTTTTAAATTGTTTTTCTTTTTCTTTTTCTTTTTAAACAGTCTAGTTTAATTAACTCTCATTGCCTTCATTTTCATAAAGGATAGTCGTACTCCCACATGCAAATAAAGTTCCCTGATTATGGCTTTGCTACATGTGTTCTCTATGTAGAAACATATTCACAACAGACTGAAGCACTCAGCAAGGAATAGCATCCCATCACAGAATCAATTTACCTCTGTGGACATTTTGCTCTTTTCTATCAAACTAATAAGCTCTTTCAGTATCACTGTTCCTGTTATTAGATCAAGAATATAAATTAACTGTAGTCATTCAAGTGAAAAAGAAAAAAGCCTAAAAAGAACAAAAAAGAAAAGCAATAAAACCAACAGCCCAAAACTTCGAAAACAACAGCTCTGTGAAGATTTTTTTTTTTCAGTTTGCACTGGAGGTGAAAGAAGTCAAACTGTAATAGGAAGTTAGAATAATGTGCCAGAATATAATATCAGTACAAAAGCTGATACAGTTCTTATCTGAAAGACAGTTATCTGGTCAGGCTTGAATTAAAAAAAATAATAAAAAGGACTGCAGATATAGGACATACTGAGATGTGTGATTAAAATGACATACAAGGAATCAGTAAAAGAAAGATAAAAATGAACACTGTAATGGGATAGGAAATAGATGTGGGAGAACTACACAAAATGATGTAAAGTTACAGGAACAATCCTATTTTTACTCAGAAAAGGAACTAGTCACTGAGGAAAGGGAAAGAGGAACTAGATGTGCTCCTATTCTGTATTCACAATGCACATTTCAATTGCACAATGCCATTATCATAAACTCTGAAATTTGTTCATAGGGAAACCAAAGGTCTGGGCTATTATTATTTTTAAAAAGAACACAATGTTTACAGCAACTCTTGCATTAACATAGAATGGATGCTCTTTAAAAGAAATCTGAATACTCCTGCTTCAAGACTTCCATCAACCATTAACCACGGGGAGAAAAATTGCTTTGTAATGATTAAGTACAAACCCACTAGCTTTCCTTAGAAGTATTTGGTAAAAGTCTTTGAAAGGGGAGTTAGCCAGCACTAAATACAAGCCTGGTCTAATATATCAATTAATATGCTCTGAGCAAAAATACCTCTTAATACAGACAAATTTTGCTGCATTATGCTGTAGATTTAAATTAAAAAAAACCTCACATTTCTCTTTACATTTTTATGACTATTTACTTGAATTTAATGGTGTAGGAGAGCAGTTTCACCAAGAACAGAATGTGGTTTTCACATCTGTTTTATTCCAATGAAAATTCTATTGATCGCCTGTCAGTTAGACTGAAAATACGCAGTGTTTATTATGCTTCTCTGCCCATTTACCTCAGGAGTCTGCTATACTCATACAGCAGAGAATTAAAACTGAAATTAATTCCTGATGTGATAGTATAGCTAATATATCAGTTTTCTGCCTTGGTATTTGTTGATACTAACAGAACTGATTTATAATAAATTTTGGTATAAGACAGGTCAATTCTACTTAAAAAACTTAAATATTTCATTACTTCAACCTAATGTTTAGGCAAAATTTTTATTACTTCAAACAAAAGTTTAGAGAATAAAGAGAAAAGAGGTAAGTAATGTTTTAAGCACTTCTTTATTGGGACAGTAAAATATGATACAATTTTGTAATCAGATTTGTGGATTTAGGAGAAACAATTGCAGTCTGTCTCTGGTGGCACTTCAGTCCAAGGAAGACATGCAATGACAACTGCTGAGCAACATGAGGAGGTCAAAGGCATGACCTTAAAGATGTAAAGCAGAAAGCATAGCATCATTATTCACTGGAGTCAGTGGAAATTCTTCTCAGCTGACACAAGTCTCTGGTGCCTAATGAAGTGAAAATATAGTTTGTCTTTCTCAAGATTTTCCTGTCTCCTTGGCTGGCAATTGAAGACTAAGTTGTCAATGGTGGGAGAATACATCTCTTATTATGCACCCTTTAGGCCTGCATTGGTTTCTTATTTATTAGGCAATCCAGGTGGAATGTACCTTCCAGCATTCCAACTGCTAGATACAGGTAAGATCAGGAAGATAATATACCATCTTGAAAAGTCAGGATGAGGGTATAGGATAGCCATGAGTTGTAACTGCTGATTAACAAGTAGGAAACAGAAGTTTATATTTTATGACCTTAAAAGTACTTTCCCTATCCCCAAAATGAAATAGAAGCTGAAAAAGGAATTCAGAAGTTTCTAACACACAGGATAATCTGTGGAGAAATAGAACTAAGTCATGACTTTAAGGTGGCAAATAGGATTTTCTTAAGAATGTTGTTCTCTGTGGATCAGCTAGATCAGGATTAGGCTGGAGAACAATCTTATCAGACTGATAAATACAGAGTTGTTCAGTGGGATTTTGTTACAACTGGTTATCTGGTTGGTTTTGGGGTTTTCCTGGTTTTTTGGGGATTTTTTTTTTGCTTGGTTGTTTTTTGTTGGTGGTTGCTCTTCTTCCATTACATACCATATAGTGGGAATAATCTTCCTAGCTTTTTTCTCTTGCACATCTTAAGTTGTTTTCACTACCAGGCTAGCTTGCACACTTTAGAGAGGATGCTGTACAGGAAGGTGGTGTAGTCCCTGGAGGTATTAAGCACCACAGAGTTGTACCGTTCCAGGGCTCTAGGGAGATATCATCCATGAAAATTTGCTCTACCTTTTATGTGCTGTATATGTTTACACAGGCCAGCAAAAGTCTTGTATACTTTTGATGTACTTCCTGATCCAGAAGATGCTCAAACACTGAGTGATATGGGTAGCCCCAGGGAAGAAGATATTATTGTATTTCTTAACTTTCACTGGCACCACCTCAGAAAGAATAAAATCTGTATCCCCTGCTAAAGGATCAGAGTCCTTGGGCTTCCCATTTTTCTGAGCTTTCCTTTAATGTCATTTCACTTAGCATGCATTTTCAGTTATGTGTTATTCTTCTAGAAATTTCATCTAAGTCTTTTTAGAAGACATTTAAGAACACGGACCCTTTCCTGGCATAATTGTGGATAGAAAAAGGTTTGGAGAACTCAGGTTTCCAGGAGTACTTTGGCTAGTAGTGGGATTGAAGCATTACCCCAGGAGGGTACATGGCAAATGTAGCAGAACTGGGTGTTCAACTGAGATTTCCAATGTACCAGTTTAGAGATTTACACTAAATAACATCAGTTTCCTCAGTTACCTGTGTGATTGTTATATACCAGGTTTAAACTTTAGTCAAACCTAACTGAGGACAGAGTTACATAAATTACCATAACATGTTAATGAATCCATTAGTAATTACATATCTGCATATCCTTACTCTATGGTCAATGTAAGTTAAATCTCAGAGAAAAGAAAGACAAAGCATGTAAGATGACTTTGCCTCTATGAGGAACAGGAGCTGATGTCATCAAAATGTCACATGTAAGACCCAGTTTGTCTTGCTGCCATTCCAGACCCACTGGCCAGTAAACATACAGCAAAATTCCTTATTGGTTTATTGTTTATACTGAGCTGGAGCTACAGAGTTGATTTGTATGTCACAGAATGAGTCTGTGCTGCATCTGAGACCAGACTTTGTATGGACACAATGAGATTTCTCTGGATATAAACAGAATTGTTCAAGCAATTATTATGCCTTGAAACTTTAACTATGAGAAACTTCTCCTATTAACCTGACCAAAAGAAATGGAAAAAAAAAATCTGGCTTTAAACAATGGGACAATCTTTAAATACTCTGTAAGAAAGATGCTAATATTGTCATCAAATGTTTTGGATTCCTCCCACTTCCCCAATAGCTATTTGTGCAGGTGTAAGACTTAACAATGAGATATATTGAAAGGGATATTACCTCAACATTTACTTTCCAAAAGTAAATACCACTGCATAGAGCTAAAAAAACATGCTAACATTTTTATTTGCTGCAAAATTCCAGATCATCAAGATTGTCATATTTCATGATTGGTGAAATAGCGAATGGTTTCAGAGACACACACAGGTGCTGTAACATTGTCCTAACCTCACATGAAGGCTTTCTCTAATCAAGGGTTTCAACTTATTAAGACCTTAGAGCCTGGTAATATGAGGAACTTACACACAGTTTTTCATTTTATTGTATGGGATGAACCATCTATTTCTTCTCAACACCTGTCCTTTTAGCCCTGCAAGAGTCAGACTTTTAGGAACACAGTGACAAGATACTGCTGTTACACAGTCCTGTAACCAAAGATCAGTCTTGACAAAATTTAGTCCTGACTTGAATTACTCCATATGAGTATTGTTCATGCTCCCTTAATCCAAAAATAAAATAAATTGCAAGAGTTCTCAGGCATCATGGATATTTTAATCAATACACCAAGTTCTGCAAAGTATGTGGGATTTATGGTGCCATTTGAGTTTTTAGCTTATCTGTCCCACTAGGTGGACTGGGAGAATCAAAGGTATTGAATTATACAGATCATTAGTGCAGGTTCAAGTTCATAACTTTATTGGGCCCCAGGGTTTCTGTTCCATTATTAAACTGGGGCATTCAGTCAGCAACACGAACCTACAGGTCACTGGAAAATTAGTTCAAGAGAATTACGTTTCTGAAGTGATGAGAAGAGGATAATGATTATAATATTCTGTCCCTTAAAAAAATAGTTATCATCTGGGATGATTAGAATATGCTTACTTTCTTTACTTCATTTTTTTGGACCTGGTCAGATTGTGTAAGGATTTTTAAAACTTGAGTGGGAAAAGCAAATACTTCTGTATTTTCCAATTTCATGTTCTTGACATAAATTCATTAGTTGTTGGTTAATTGGGACTTCATTCATTTCTATACTTACTGCTTTCAGTTTTTAATTATTTTATTTATTTTTATTCATGGCTTTGATAAATATATTTGCAATAACTTTCTGTGACTGTCTCAAACTCTGTATTATAAATTGCTTGTTTCAGATGACAGAATTAAACCCCTAGTTGCCAAGTCTTTTAATTATATCTCTAAAATCTTCACTCAGTCTAACTATAAGGAGGTCACCTTTGAGAGATGACAGGATAGCTCAAGATCCTTCTCAGTCTTTCTTCAATTTTTAGATTAATTTGGGGTTAAGTCTTTACTCATTAACTTCTATATGTCAGGCTGAGACTGTAGATTTTCCAATTAGTGACTGGATTAGCAGCTCTTTTTCTTTTCATAGTAGCTTTTTATTTGAAGCTGAACTAGCATTAGCAAAAGTATACAGTGACATTTGGTCATCACCAATATGAAGTGGATCTGAACCATATCTAGGAGGGTCAGGACTGCCCTAGCAGGGAGCACTACTGCACTTGGGCTATGTTACTCTCCCAAGCTGCACTCCTGTTGTTTAATTCTGATTCATTTGCATCTCTTTGGTTCTGTTATCAACAGGTATACACAGTTGAAGAACATGGAATGGATATCCTTATGTGGTCTTCTAGAAGAAATGAAGAGAACAAATGGATGTATGGAAGTGTAGTTCTCTCCAGTAACAGCCTTTTCAGAGTTGCCTTTGAAGCTGAAGTGGGGGGGAGTCAACCCACAGAATTTGCTCTTGATGATATCTCTTTCACCCCAGAATGCATTGATGGAGGTATGCCATTACACAAATTTATATCATACCTGTTTTCTTTTCAGAGGGTAAGTAAAATTGTGGCATTTCACATTTCAATATATATCACAGATACAAAATCTAAAATATTTTCTTTTTCTCATGGTTTGTTGAAGACAGTTTTGTATTTTAGCTAGCAGTTGAACATATGAATTACAGCAATATTACTGGCATTGAGGGTCTGAACCATAGTTGAGTGGAATCTACTGCCATTCCACTATATTGGTTTTCTCCTGTATGAAAAAAGTCAGAGAAGACATTAGTTTGGGATGGAAGAGTTTTATGAGTTTCAAAGTAGTTCACAATTATTTTCAAAGAAAGTGGTTAGGTTTTTATCTTCACTCTCTTCATAAAATACAAATGTGCACCACATTTTCTTCACTGACATCTTCTTCAAGAATTTACAATCTCACTTCTACACAAGTACTTCATCAATGTAGAAAAATAATTCTAATGTCTTAAAATGCCCCAGTTTTTGCCTGTGAAAAAGCAGTGGTTTACTCTGCTAACAAAATGTAGCGTACGATGCCATATCAGAAGAAAAAGAACAGTATACATACAAATACAGATTCTGTTAGAAATACCAGCAGAACTTAATGACTAAGAGACGAGGAATTATTATTGTTAAATAAATGCCAATGTGAAGGTTATAAATATCTTCTTTGATGACCTTTCTTTCTATTAATACAGCTTTTTTTTGTTCAGGTAGGACAGCCTATGTATGACCTAGTTGTCATGCTGTTCAAGAAACTTTTTCTTTGATTATTTTTATTGTGATAAGCACCTCCTGGAGGAATTAAACACATGCTGATTAAAGCTTAAAGTGAAATAATATGTTCATGCAGGTGACATTTGTTCAGTCTCAAGCTGAACAAGAGTTTTGTTTATTTTCTCTAAATAGGCTCAGGCAAATAATATTTTGGAATGCAATTCAGTGAGCTGCAGACTATGTGCATAAACAGGCATTTGTTCTACCCGTATTACGTTAATCACCTTTTTAGCCCTATCTTAAGGATTACATAAGAATAGTATAGCATAATAGGGGAATTTTCAAATTATATATTTTAAATACCTGTAATTCTGATATAATCATAACTATAGAAATAAAGTAATTTTAATAGAGCAACATTTTCTAATGACTTTATTTCTCTCCAGAGATTTTCCAGTTGTAGAATACTTCAAAGTATCTAACTTGTATCACAATCTGTTTCTCTTACAAATTTGATAGGTTTGGCCTGAAGAAAATTCGTTGAAGTTATATTGGTTACTTACAGGTTGTTGAATAAGTCAAAACCTCATGCCTTATCTACATGCTGGTACTTTACACATCATCTCTCCAGACAAAAAACTATATCTAGGTGCTGTTACTTAAGGTTGGTTTCATCCTGTCCTTGGAAGAGTCCTATCCTGATAATCCTTGCTGGCCTGGTAGAGCTTGTGAAGAGGCAAGAGAATTACATAAAATCCATGGAATACAATAAACCAGAGCAATTTAGGAAAAAAAGAACCTACATCTGAATTTTTAATACTGTTCCTGACAAAGAGCTACTTAGGGGGCGACGCTGCTTTTTACTAATTGTTGTTGTTAGAGAGCTGCTTAAATATTCAGATGGTAAAATTTGAAGATATTACCTTCCAATAGTATAAAAGCACTATCCTGTAGATATTTGAGCAAGAACATTTTTCTGTAACAGAATCAGTGGGAAAGTTTACCTAATCCACTGTCAGTCCTGCTTTGATTGTTGCTCATTATGTTTATTTAAATACCTAGCTCAAAGAAGAGTGTATTACCTGCAGTACAGGTTTTGTGTAACATTCTTCCTTTCAGAAGACAGCTATACTACTGCAGATTTTTTCCTCTCTCTGTATTAGTATTTTTCAGCTTGCTTTTAATGACTTCGAGTTTCTGGAGGCAACATGGTCTAAATGGAAGCAATCACAATTTAGCTGGTTGGGAGCTCTAAGTAATAAAGCATTTGCAGCAGCTCTAATTCAGTTGTGGTTTTTATGTTTTTAAGTAGTCAGTCCTTATTAGCCATGAGAGTTCCTATATATCCAAGAATATTTCTGAACATTTAAGCAAGGTGTGGTCAAGGTAGTGCTAGGTCAAGCCATGCCTACTGCAGAAGTAGTTTTAAGCTGATGCTAATGCAGAGGGAGCTGTCAGTGGCACAGGACCTAGTTCAGAATTAGCTGCTAAATTAGATTTATTCATACCACTTTTCAAGGTTCATGACTTTCTGCTGATGAAGTTGTATGACTATCTTATCCTAGGGACCAAAGAATTCAATTGTTACTTAGTTGTAACTATCTTCTTCAAACTTGTAAATAACAGCATGATTTAAAAAAACACACGAAACTTTATTTCTTTTTAATGTTTTAATTTCTTAAAAATTTTCTTAAAAGTTAAAAAACATTTCTATTTCTAATTTCAGATGAACCAAAAATTCCAAAGTATTGAATAAGATTTTATACTCATTAATGTCTTTTTCATGGTATTTTCTAGTTCAGCTGAAATAGGAGGCATTACAGAAATTCTAAAAATTACTGCTATACTTAATTTAAATCCTAGCCTTAACCCAAAGATGCCTAATAACTAAACTTTATTCTGCTTATGAAAATCAGAATACTATATTTTGCCACTCACTCATTACTAGAGAAATAAACCAGAGGTACAAATTTGGTGTTGTTCAGAGTGTGGTGATAGTTAAATAGCACTTCTATATATTGGAACAGTATTCTTGAGAAACATAAATATTTTGCAATGTCTTCCAGAGGTCACTCAAGTGAAATATTTGTGCTTGTGGAGATCTACTGGAAGTAGGTAAATCTCAGTGCAAAGTCAGCACTGAATGATGCTCCAGCACTTTTATGCAGTATAGTTACCTCTAGGCCCTATTTAGCTGCAACTCTTTGGGAGTTTATACCTCTAAATTTTACTGCTTTAAGTAATTGCTGAAGTAATTTTGGTTTCTTCAAAAAGAATAGTGTTGACACTTTTAAATGAATATTTGGGATGAATCTTGGGTATAAAGACAAGTGCAAATACCATGTGGCTCTTGAGGCTCCAGAGATTTGAGAAAACAGTATTTGCTTTTCCACCATCAGTCATGCTTATCACCAGTTCAGTATTAATATTGCTTACCGAAATAATTAATTTGAATAAAATTAATCTGGATGTGCTTCTGTGTCTATTCTTCTACTTCACCTTTCCTTATCATTCTCTCCTTTTTAATTTCTGGTTTTAGTCAATGTTTGCTGCATAGTTTATTTCCCGCAGCTGCTCAACAATATCTGAAGTATTTTCTTTCTTTTCTTCTGTTTTGTGAACCACTTTTTATCAACTTTGATCATTTTATTTTAAAACCTTTCTTACTTCTGAGCTTTTGTTTAATGCATTCCCTTCTTTCTAAAACATTTTTCAAAAAATGTTTCTATAGCCTATAAACTTAGCACATGAGAAAGGACTGTCACTGTCACAAATTTCCCACCACACCCCCCTACAGCTTTCCTTTCACCTGAAAGATCAGTTTCCAGTAGAAAATATTATGTAAGGATATATTGGAGATAAAAGGGTACTTCAATTAGTACAAAGCATTCAGCACAGATAGGACATGTCATCTCTGACACTGTGTCACCTGACCATGGTGGAATTGTGAATGTAGAAAGTGCTATTTCCAGATGCTATGGTGTCGTGGTGTAACCCTAGTCACGTCTCCAGTACAGAAGGAAGGAGGTCGACCTGGAAATGACGTACCCAAAAGGAGGTATTAAAGTTTCTGCCTCCAGAGCTCATAAAACCAATAGAGAACCTGGGAAAGTCCTCTTTTAGACTTCCGGCTCGCTGAGAAAAGACATCGCTCTCTCTCTCCTCCATGCCGTCTGGTGAGGTCTGCCCAGGGCACGTGGCCAGGGCTGCCGGCCAAGATGGCACGGAGGGGGAGGGGAGGGGGAATCCGGGCTGGCCTTTCAGTCCCTCACAAAAGCTCCATGCGAGAGGGAGCCAGATCGGCTTCACTCGGCTCTGCTCGAGCCAAAAGGGGTTTCATTTCGCTACCCCAGGCCAAGGTGACTCAGTCTTGCCAGCTCCGCCTCGCTTGGCCGGCCCTGCCAGTTCCATGCACAGCCCGGCGCGGAGAGGGAGTGTCAGCGAAGAAACAGGAGCGACTCCTTAGCTCGGTAACAGAGAGGGTTTATTCAGCTCTGAGTCCGGAGGCTAAAGAGCCCCAAGCTAGCTCGTGCATGAACTTAAATACAGCATAATTAAACAATCAGGGATCGGGAGTGGGGAGGAATTAGGGAGGGACTGGGGTATAACAACCATAGGGAAGAGAGGAAGGGAGGAGACAGGGGTGAACAACGAATCAACAACTGTGGAACACAGAACTTTCCAGAACTGGGTATAAACCTAGAATAAGAGTGACAAACAATAAACCCAATAACAATAAGGTAGGAGTAACTTGGGGAGTGGCCCTGTTAGGGGCTAAACCTTTGTAGTTTCAATATCGGGGGAAACTTTCCTCCTGGTGGACTAGACACCTACAAAACATACAACATAAAGACTCCAAGTTAATGAATGTAGCAAAGCCTATATCCAGAGGGCAGAGATGAGGAGTGTCCTAACCAAGGCTGAAAATTCTCTTGTAAAGATATGTTGATAAACTCAGCTATAATATGCCCTGTAATATATGAACAATGGTGTAAAAGAGTGAAAAAGGGGCGATGTAACATTCTAGCTACAGCCAGTGGACTAAGACTCCTGTGTAAAGATTCCTTGCCCCGGGAATAATAGAAGACTTGTGTTGCCGATAATGAGAAAAGGGGATTTCATTGCCACTGTAACAGAATTGTTCATCCTCAATAGAGTACCTCAGTGACCATCATATGCCCATTGTAGTAGTCCTGGGAAAACTATTGAAGTGGGAGGGATTCTCCAGAACAAGCAGATCCTTTTCCCTCCAGGCGGCTGCTTGCTGTGAGGCTGACAACCAAAGAAACTGTATTTCCTATGGGGAATGGACATGGTAAAGCACGAGAAAACATCTCTCCCTACATGAACTGAGAAAGGAACTGTTCCAGAGGTGGTAAACTAACTAAAAGTCAAAGTGTTGTATTTTTGTATGGTCAGTAGGAAAGAAATGGAGAGGTAGGGGGGAAGAAGGGTGTTCTAAAGGTTTTGTTCTGATTCCTGATTGTTATTATTCTTTTTTTTAAGTCTGTCAATAAATTCCCTTTGTATTCCTTAAAGTGTAAACCTGATTTGCCTACTTCTAATCCTTATCTCATAACTAAAACTAAGTAATTTAGTAAGTATGCTGGCGTTTAGCCAGAAACTTGAATAGGCGAATTAAAACCACTGACTATGGGTTGGAGCTTTTTTGACTTCACCACACAGGTTGCCAACAAAAGGGTCAGATTTGCATCTTAAGACCTGAAGAACAGTAAAATTTTCAGTGATTGCTGGCAGCTTTCACTCAGGTGAAACATTTGCTTTGAAATGTCGTAATTCTTCTAAGTCTCCTCATTGTTGTGTAGCAAAGCACAAACTAGACCTTCTGAAAAAGGTTGTATGTATTCTTATACTGAGCAAGCTTTCACTTGATGTGAAAAAATGAATAGAAGAAGCAAATCAGAATCTGTGAATTGAAAGACAGGTTTTAGCTTTAAATTCAAGCCCAAGGGTATTTTTAAAAATGTGTACAAAGGTGTCGCAGTACCCTAAAAGCTAATATCCTCCAAGAACTGACTTTTAAGTTTGTTTGAACCATCATGAGGCAGACAAGATACAGCCACATCCATCCCTTTAGATTATCTTTCCTAGTTTTTTAGAAGAAATGATACTGCAAAAATTGTGTTACAAAGGAAATTGTGTTTCAATCAAATTTAAGGTAGATACATTCAGAATTTCTGGTTGGACACAGTGAGTAAGAAAAAGGTTCATCTAACAACATAACTTGTCTCCAGCAGTTCTGGATGTCAGGGAAAGAGTATAAGAAAAGGAGATCTATACATAATGTTTTACCCCTATACATACCCCATTGCCAGCCATTTGTAATTCAGTCTTCCTGAGCCATACGTAGTCTCAGAATAACAATCCTCAGTTTTTTTCTTTCTCTTTGAACTTGCCTGTTCCCCTTTTAACATCAGGGAAATTTTTAATATTCAGAAATTAAATTATATGCTGCTGCTTGTATGAATCTAGGCTTATATTCATGAACAGAAAAGCTGTTTAGTGCTTTTTCGTTTAGCTCTTGAAATGTATGAAATCTTTATTTAAACCTTGGTGATTCACTCTTTTGTGTGGTGGGTAGGATCTTCCTAAGACATCTTCATAAAGCAGCTTCAAATCTCACAATAGATGCACACTATAGACCAATTCCTGAAGATCCTTTAAAGTAAAATAATTTGCATTGACTTCCAAACAACAGCAGAATATATGCAATATCATACCAAAAATCTGTGATAGGTGCAGGTTTGGGCATCAAGATGAGAAGGAAGGAGTCCCAAAGAGCCGGAGCTATTGGCCATTCTCTTTGGTCAAGGTGGAAGGAAATGAACGTTGTAACTGTAGTCTAATTTAAACTCTGTTTGTGACTGTTTATAATTAGAACATAGCAGAAAGAAGATGGAATCTAATATTTTTTCACTGAATAACTTCGTAAAAGAATACTATTACCAAATAGCTAGATAGTAGAAAGAAAGAGAGAGGTAAACTAAAAATCTCTGTAGACAGTCACCTGATAATGAGTCAAGGTTTTCAAAACCAGTATTAATTTGAACTACTGTAATTTTAGATGATATGTGGTATCTTGAAGGTGTCTAATTTTCAGGGAAAAAATGGGAATACCATTGCTTTAGAAGTGAATCCCTTTGTGATTTTAGGTAAGAAACCATAGAGTAAAGGTACATATGTGTGGAAATACTAATGTCATAACATCTTGACTAGTTATAATTTATTTGTTTCTCACAACATATATTCATAGAATCACAGAATATCCTGAGTAGGAAGCAACCCACAAGGATTCCTGCACAGAACCATCCCCAAGAGTCACACCTTGTGCCTGAGAGCATTGTCCAAACACTCCTTGAACTCTGTCAGGCTGGTGCTGTCACCACTGCCCTGGAGAGCTGTTCCAGTGCTCAGCCACATATTGAGACTTTTTCTTCTCTATTTTATCTCTGCTTCATGAAACACACTCTCTGAATCCTGATTGTTTATAAATCTTCCCTGCTTTTCCTGTCACAGATTTCCATTTGCTACAAAACAGGTTCTGTGTGTTTATATGTAAAGGCATAATCTTTAACCACATTATTGAATACTATTTTTCTCAGAGTTATTTTCTTTTTCCAATACAGAGATGAGAGACAATTGAATGTTTTTGTTTCTCTGTGCAAATTATTCAGATATATGTTTGACTGCAGAATTTCTTATCTCTATGAAGTTTTTCTAAACAGCACATAGCTAAGGTGTCCAAATATTCGAAAAGTATTCGATAACTACCTTCATAATTACTTCTTATTGCATAATGTTATCTACCTGACAAATAAAATAAGACCCAAAGCAACCCTTTCCAAGGGTAGAATCCACTTTCAGCAAACTCCACCAGCCAAAGAAGGGAGTCAGCTTGGGTGCCCTGTCCTTCTAAAGGGACCAGCATGTCCCAAGTGCCCCAAAATTCTGGTTCTGGATGCACCGGGGTTTAAAGAGACAGTAACAGATAGACATGAAACACAATGACATTCTGGGTTACCCATTACAGAAGCATCACAGGCAAGCTAGTCAAAAAATTAAACAGCTCAGAAGCCAGCCATTTGCAGATAATTTTATATGCTCTCCAGCACTTTCAGTAGATCCCATTTCATAGCAAATGACACTTTTATCTAATTAAGAGACAACAACCCAAAAAGTAGAGTGGGTGTTTGTGGGAGCTTCATGCAAAAAAATAGCTGAGTGGTGCAGAGTGAATCTTGCTGAGAGGTGAGCATATGTGTGTGTCCATGTGTGGTAATCTGTGTGTCTGTGTGTGTGTCTGTGTCTGTGTGTGCCCGTGCATGAAGCAACACAGAAAATTCAGCAGCAGAACAGGACTCGTCTGGCAAAACCTCAGACAGCATCAATGATCCTTCTCTGAAACTCCCAGAGCCTGAGTGCTGGTAGGGTTAGCTGCCTGAGCTGCTGATACTACAGTGTTAGATCATGGGGAAAAACACTGTAGAGGAGACTGAACTGATTTCTTCAAGTTGCAGAGCCAGGGGAATCACTGTTAGCTTGTCTGCTCGTGCTTGCAGTGAAGCAGAAATCTCTCTCACATTGAGTTTCTTTCTCAGGGAGAGAGAAAGAAGAAACTCAGGGAGTTTCTTTCCTCAAGGGCAGGAGATGAATCATGGGGAAGCTGTAGGGGGAGGCTGCTCACAGAGTCAAAGGAGGGGAAGAGGAAAGCAGGATGAATAGTAATAGAGGACTGGAGATACCAGGGAAATTTGTGAATAGGTTCTTTAGTCAATTAGCTTTTCCCTGAAACCAATCACTATATGCTTTAGATCCGTGTTGCTTGGCTGAGATAGGGCATTTTTAAAGAGCAAAAATTGTGATCCAAGACATAATACCTTAGAGAGCTCCTTCAGCATTGTACCTTCCAGTGCACAGACCTAGCTAGTGTCAAAAGCCAAAACTTTCTGTGGATTTCACAGAAAAGGAACTGAGAACAATTTTACAATAAGATAATTATGCCATATAAACTAGGATAATTATTGGCAATTCCTGAATGCAATTATTTTGTGTATGTTTAAATTAATAATTATACTATCTTTGTTCAAAACCTTCAGTTTCTCTGCCTTCTTATAACTTGTCCAGAATACTGAAATCATCTGAAGCAAGCTACATGCCTTTTGGGAAATTAAAAATCTTTGGATTTATTAATAGTGTATTAAAATAGTTTCATTAATATTGAATCTCCAAATCCCATCTGTTTACACCAAAAAACCTTCAAATCACAGAGATGGTATTTTACCTTGCTAAGTTCATTCATAAAAATCAACATATTTCCTTGGAGGGATGGAGAGAAATAATATTTGGAATGAAATGGTTTCATGATTCTATCTTAAAGAGCAGAAAATTCTCACTCTTCCTTGATTAAAACTTACTCATCTCCTCAATAAGAGTAAATCTTCAGCTCAGATTTATCTCTAAAATTATATCCACTTCATTTTGTCAAAGACTAAACCTTCACAGCTTCTCTAGTTTGTCTTTGCTCCTAATAAATAAACAAACCAACAAATCCATCACATTAGCAGGCATAGCTAGCATTTCCTAGACTGTTCTTAGCAGAAATATGGCAAATATTGCCATATTGCTGTCACAGGTAGTCAGTGTGTTCCAGCCAGAAGCAGTCTATCTCTGAGTGAAAACTAAATCAATAGCTTGACTTTACTGGCACTAAACCTGTCTGTTTTCCATTATGTTTGTATGTTAGCAAACTGTGATCATTTAAAATAAATTCTGAGCAGATATACAGAACTCAGAAGTCATTGAGTCATGTTCTGGTTTTTTTTAATTCTGGCTTTGTCACAGGGTCTCTGGGATCCTTTCCAGCACCTTGCCCAGTACATCTGTCTTCTCATGAAGGGAAGAGACTTAAAGATTCAATTGGCCAGACTCAATTTCCCCATTTTTTTGTCTTTTTACAAGCTTGGAAATAAATAGCAGAAGCTTTATTGAAATGAATAAAAACTTATGGAAGGATTGTGAAAGTATTTGGACAGTTTTAGTCCAATTAATTTTTGTAACAAAGTTGTTTCCTTGCAGCCACCTTGAATGAGTAGATTTCATGCCCTGATCTGATGCTTCCTGAACTGAAAGTGAGGACTGACATCTATTTCAAATTAATTATTGCACTGGATTTGGCCCGTAATTAATTTGTACTCTCATCTAATGAAATCTATTGGAGGGAGTTATTTTGACCTCTTTTAGCTCCAGTTAATAGGTCCACCCTTTTTATTACATTTACTAGGCAAATTACTTATGCAAATACATCAGTCAGGTTGTTGGTTTTCAAGGGCCTGATGCAAGGCCCATTAAAATCAATATGAGTTATCCCATTTACTTAAATGGGCTTTAGAGCAAGCTCTGATCCAACCGAGGTAATGCTGCCTAACAGTGTGTGTGCAAACTTTACTTCATGCTCCCTGGTGTTGACTCTAATGCCAATGTCCACTAGTCTTAACTAAAACTCACAGTTACAGGTGAGATATAAATAAAAATGGGGACCTACTCTGCACCAGAGATCTTGGTATTTGACGAGAAATAGCCTGGAGGTGTTGCTTCATTCAAATTAAGCGTGTTTGTGTGTTACTTGCTGTGATAATGACTGTGTAATACAAACATTTATTTTATATTAGCATTTGGGTAATAGCAGTTCTGCATTTTTCTGTGGCTGAATCCCTGTGATTCATGAGCAAAATATTTGCAGTGCCAACCTGTGAAATTTGCTTTACAGTCAGAAAACAGGATCATATGCTCCACGGATGACAAAGACAATAATACTGCAAAGCATAAGTGTACAGAAAATGTTCATCAAAAAACACTAAGCCTTTAACAAATCCCTATCCCACAAATATATAATTATGTCCTTGACAATGAGCACTTATTGACTTAACACTTTTCATCGTGTAAAGGCTCCTTTCTCCAAAATCATCAGCTCATGAGCTCTGTTTACTGTAAACATGGTTTGATGGTTAGCACATTGCAATAAAAATATATTTAAAAGCACCTATTTGATCTGACAACAATGAAATACAGATATATCTGGCTGTTGTTATTGCAGTTCATGGAGCAGTACATACCAAATTTTATTTCCTTTAAACACTGGGTTGATTTTTATGTTTTTTATATCTACCTCAGCTACTTAACTTCTCTTAAATGTGTGAAGGTGCTTGTGAGGTAGCACCTGGTCCTTAGATTATAACTCAGACAGCACAGCTGTGTGAGCAAGTTACAAAAGACATAAGACCAAATTAAAATGTCAGGTTTTAGGACCTAATTAAAACATTGTTTTTATGATATACAAGTAGATGTTACATGCACATTTTAAAACCCTTTCTTTAGTTTTGGTTATTTGCCATATGCAAGGTAAAAATAAGTACAAAATAAAACACTGAGTGCAAAGTAAAACAAATAAAGACATGTAGTCAACTTTCTACTTTAAAAGTCATGATTTCTTTAGCTATTATGGAACATCATGGATTTACTGCTGTTTTTCCTGTGGATCTAAATTCAGACTCAGTGCTTTGCAGTGCAGAGGTTATTTTTTGCTGAAATTGTTTTTGTTTAGTTTGCTTTTCATCTGTGAGCAAATACTGTATTCTTGAGGATCTTTAGTCCTGCTTTTCAGTGATCATGCAACCTGGATACCAAAGGCTAAAGCTTTTATCCTGTCTTCCTTAGAACTCATCATTTTCAACAGATTAATCTCCAAATCCTTAAACAGTTTCAAACACATATTCCTTTCGAAAAAAGTAACCTGCACAATGTCTCCTCCACTCTTGAATGTGGTCTGAAAATGAGAGTCACACGGCACTCAGGAGATGAGTGCTGCCTTGGGAACATCTTTTCTGCATTTGGGAAAAGGTGAGGGAAATATTTTCTTGGCATGCCAGTATTAGGCAATTGTTGAATGGAAGGATATTAAATGACAGAAAGGATGTGTGGGTCACAAACAGTCCAATTTGCATTGAAAAGGCTTCACTTCAAATTCTGCTGTTTAAGTAACTTTCATATTATACATATGAGGAAAATATAAGATTAATGGATATGCATAAGTTAAAAGTTAGTTTTTATTGCTAAATTGTGAGTGTACTATTGTGTGAGCCAGCACATGGAGGGTGTTTCTGATGAGTCTCTCATTACTGCCAGCTCGTTTTTCACTGCAAACGACAGTGCAGTGTTACCACCTTAGTTTAATTCTTCACAGTGGCAAGAAAACAGAATGAATATTCCTACATTTTAGAAGGAAACATGTCAGCAGCAGATACTGCAATGATGAGCTTAAAATACATAATTACATGATGGTAGCTTTGAATACAGGTAATTAGTTTTGCATTAATGTTGCTTGAGATTTCTTTTCAGTTGGAATTAGTTAATGATTTTCTACATTTGCATATTCTGAATTAGCTTTTTAAAAATGTTAGCTATGTACAAATTAATGTTTTTATAAATTTTAATTTTTTTTACCGGGCACATTTAATTTATAATTACAAAAAGCGTTTGTAAACTACTTTATGTAAAGAAAATAGATTGAACTTGGGAGTAGAGTTTTGGCAGACCATGGCAATAACGACATCTTATAGAATGCCATCCAGAGCACAATTTTTCTATTGTATCTGAAAACAAACACATGTGAAGTAATGAACTAATTAACATATGGGTTAATAGGCAAGGGATATTCTTATGATCTTTAAAGTACATTCTCATCTCATGCACTGTTCTGATTTAAAATTATTTTACTTATTTCAGGGTATGACTTTGGAATTTTTTTAATGTAGTGCAAACATAAAGCAGACCTCAATAAGACCTCTGGTTAACCTTATCCCTAACTCAACCTGGAAACATCTTTGCTGCCCTCAGTGAATACTGCACACTCTAATATAGTTGCTATGCAAGTCAGGAAGAACTTCATTCTACAAATGATTTTCTAACAACCAGAGGGAATAATGATAGAAAATCATAATAGAAAATATTAACAACAACAACTATAATAATAATAATAATAGAAAAAATAACCATCCCCCATTAAAAAAAAGCATTCAAGCATTTCCCTAAATACTGAATTTAGAACAGGATTATTTACATGCATAAGCTCATTATATGATTGGGACCATAAGGCTAAACTGATCAGGGTTACAAAAGTCTGAAAATAGCTTAACATTCAAGACCAGATTCATAACAAGCAACACATTCAAGAAATATTGAGTTTAAGAGGGGATTTCAGTTCACAGAACAAATTTGGGTAGAAGCCTGTGAGTAAACATTTAATGATCAGGAAATTAAACTGGGTCAGAAATGCTCACAAATGTATTATAAACGCATTCTTTCCTGCAACATAAACAGGCAACCACAGAAAAGTCAAATATATTGTATCTTTGTGGGGTTAATATCCGTAGTAGCAGAACAAATATAGAAAAACTAACACAGGATTGTGCAAGGACAAAAGAATGTGCATAAGCAGAACTGACTGCAGCTTAAGTCATTTTCACTGCCTAAATACCCCCTAGGCACTGTGAGGAAAGGGTCAGAAAATAGCAGAAAGAAAGAAAGAAGTACTATCAAATGTAATCATACTTTTTTATTTTTTCCCAGAGCAAGTGCAAACTAAAAATACAAAATAATTTTTTTTACTCCACTGTGCATGATTTGACAGCACTAGTTCTGTATCAATGGAGGGAGAAATATGTTCTCCCAACGACATTTCACCAGTATCTTGGCAGAATCATGACCTTACATACAGTTTCTATATGACAAACCTAATCTATAGAAGGTCTTTATTAGACAGAACTTTGAGCTCTTTCTCTTTGTAGCTGCTTCACAATCAACCAGATGGTAAAATAATGCCAGTATTCTGTTTACCTGAATGCATTAGCAGTTCATTTAATTGTACAAAATGCTGTTGTTGTTTATGATGGAGTTATCTTTGAAACTGAGCATGTTTCAACAAAGTCCTCACACTGTAAAACCCCAGCCTGGTATTGCAGAATACACAAACATACTGTATGACCAGTGGATTAAAAGTCATAAAATCATGCCAAAATCCATGTACTCCCTTGCAGAGTGTCATGCCTTAATGCAGAAGTAACATTTGCCATCTGAGGTCAGAGAACAATGCTTGTACCATTTCAAAAGACAAGATAAAATCCACCCATGACTTCTGTGCTTGTCTCCTTTGCCTAAGCTCAAGTCAACAGCAAAACTCCTCCTGTCTTTTACAGAGGAAGTGACATTAATTTCTTACCTTGTCTCTAATATTCATAGTATATTTTTTACCCAGCTGCTGCAAATTGACCTAGAAAAATTAAATGTATGGAGCTAAATTCAGAAGATTTTTCTCTTTTCCCTACACATAAAAAGTACAGGAATCCATCACATTGCTTCCATGGGAGACACTGATGTTATAAAGAACACAACATTAGCACAGCCAGCTCCTTAGCAATTAGTTTCCAAAACAGATCTTATGCTTCTGCTGATAGAATAGAGTTGCAATGGTTTTCATAGGAAAAAAGAAGGACTTTAGTATCTGGTACAATTTATTTATATACATTATCACAAAAAGCTTTCCCCAATATTTTATTCCAGCAGGGCATGTAAGCATGGAATATTCAATTTATTTATCTATTTATTTTATATATTTATTTTTTGTCAGCTGTCTGAATCAGTTAAAATTTGAAATTCTAAAAACGCATTTTCCTTTACTTATACCCTGGAAACCTATTTAGTATTTTTTTATTTATTTAATTCTCTTTCACATCAAGCTAAGCTAAAGAGTCAGAGTGAAAAATAACTAGATCAGTAAAAATTTTTATTGCTACTTTAAAAAAAATCTTTTTCTTAATTTATCTTAAAATTGTAACTAGTGGGCTGTTTTAATGCTTTCCAGATAGAGGGTGAAAAACTATTAATACTTTGGTATTAACCCTTCTATGTGTACATGGCAAAAGAAGTAATGGGATAAAAATAAATGCTGAACTTGAGCTTTACAAGCAAAATGCTGCAACAACAGTGGAGTTAATATGAGACAAAATGTTTTTAGTACTGTGTTTCGCACTTAGGAGCTGTGTTTTTATAAAAGTTGTGTTCTTTTTTCTTCTTTAAGAGTTTAGTAACCAAGTAGCTAAGTCTATCTCAAGGGCAGTAAGAATGACTACTGAAAGAATAGAATCACTGAATATTCCTTTCCTCCTTGCAGGCTCAGCTGATGCACACCCTCCAGCTTGCAGCAGTGACAAGTTCCCGTGTGCGTACGTGCAGCAGTGTTTGCCCCTCGCCGTGCGGTGCAACGGTGCTGAGGATTGCATGGATGGAAGTGATGAAATGAACTGTCCCATGGAGGTGCCAACCACCACATCTCCGGGCTCCTGCAAGGAAGCAGAGTTCCTGTGTCCGTCCCAAGGCTGTATCCTATCCCTTCTGCAGTGTGATGGAGTGCCTGACTGCCGCCTCAGCGAAGATGAAGCTGGCTGCCGTAAGTTGCTTTCACTGTGGTAATCATGGCAATGTTAACTCACCTGCCTAAACCTGTGATGTTTGAGGAAAGAAAAGCAACATAATGAAGTTCAGTGTAAAATTAATCATGCCATTCCCAAAAAAAAAAAACCCGTATTTGTAGCACATATAATGCATTAATTGCAGAGATGCTTTGCATTTCTAAATAATTTTGCTCATGCATTTTAAATTCCTGGCTATCAACTTTGGTAAATGTTTCAAAAAATTGCAGTTGTGTTTCTGTTAATATTTGCAAGCATTTCCACATTTTTTCCTTAAATCAGTCAGCTGCATTTGCATTGCCTCTGTAACCTCTGATTATGATATGACAGAAAGGTAGACTTCTGCAATTCTGTAATTCAGTAACATTTAAGGCAGTCTTGACCTTTCAAGGATTTTGAAATCAAGTCTGTTCATGAAGTAGCAGCAATCTCTGCCCCAAGCAAGGAAAAGGGCTCACAAACAAAACACAAGGACAACAGGCTTTGAAATGTAACTGTAATGAGATGTCATGGAGAAACATCTGAATCAGATAGACACAAAAGTGAGTGTCTGCCCATTTAAAAATATTTCATTATTAGCACATGAACTGAAGACAAATGTTTCATTCCAGGAATTTCAAAATAATTAGCTACATAGGGGGAAAAAAAGAGGCTTTTTACATATAAAAACTTTTCTTCCTAAACCTGTCGTGCTGTAAAATTTTTTAACATTTTTCTCATCCTTACCAGAATGAAAAAAAAATAGGGTAAAATATCAGTTTCCAGTGGATTAGAAATTAAAACTACTAAATATAAATGCAGGCTGCTGTACATGCCATTTATTTTAGCAAATTAGTCTACCAAACTGTCATGGACTTGGCAGACTATCTGTGTAAGTCTTTTGTTTAAAAGTGAGCTCTGTGGTTTTCTTGGCAGAAGACATGATTTTGGAGATAACTTTTATGTTAAATTCTACATACCCTGAAGACATGTAGAAATTTTCCATGTTCTTTCTTCAAATAAACCTCTCATCATTAATCTTCATTTGACCTTGTTTCTTCCTCTATCTGTCCACTGGTAGAGACTTTCATGCTGTGTTCTATTACATGTACATCCCAACTCCACACCAGAGAAGCTGATGTGGAACCTCAAAATCTGAAAGCCAACAGATTTCCATGATTTTCTGTATTACCCAAACAACTGAGATTTTTTTGTTTGTTTGTTTGTTTCTTTTGTTGCTTTGACTTCTAAACAAAACCCAGGGATTAAGGAGAAAATAAATCCTGGTCTACTCAAAGAACAAATATTCTCCGTAGATAGTTCATATCTTTGGGGTTCTCAGTTGAAGCTAACTTAGTCAAGTTTGTACTTCATTGTTACTCCAAAAAATCAGTTTATAGTTTATAAACATGTAAGCTTTGATAGGATAGGATAGGATAGGATAGGATAGGATAGGATAGGATAGGATAGGATAGGATAGGATAGGATAGGATAGGATAGGATAGGATAGGATAGAAATACTGGAGCAGTAATTCATGTCTCCTCTCTGAAGAAGACACTTCAGAGAAGCAAAACAAAGTAGGAAAGAAGGCAAAGCAGAAAGAGAGTGGTTTGTGCTAGTTTGGAATGAACTCAGTGGAAAGCTGATTACTCTCACAGCTGGTGCTGAGATCCAACTGTGTGTGCCATGAGAGTGCAGAATTTAATCTTTAGCTTCCTACTTTTAACAGGTGAAAAGCCATAGAAGTTTGTCAACAGGGGAAGGTCAGAGAGAAAAAGTAAAGATCTCAGAAATTTTATTTATTTTATTGAAATTTATGCATAATGCATAAAATTGATTGTTGTGCTAATAACTCCAACCTATGTGTACTCTAATAATAGCACCGATTGAAAGTGGGGTTATATTTTTTTTAGTTTTTAGATTGATTTTTTTACCTTGGTGCAGATAAAATCTACCTGTTCATTTTGGAAAACTTCAGTTTAGGAATTACTGAAACTTTCCATTTTTTGTCCCATAGCAATTTTATTCATTTAAGTGTAATGACAAATGGTCAACAAATGTTCTGGATTCTGAAATCAGGAATTCATCAGGGAAAGTTTTCTTTTGGGATAAAGACTAGTTGCCTAAATGCATCTTGCAAAGGTTAAGGATAAAGTCCCAAAGGAGGCCAGGACAAAAAAACAAAACCAAAACAACCAAACAAAAAATCATTGGTCAAGTCCCTACTAAAACCACAGTTTCTACCACAGCAATGTTTTTCTTCATAACTTAGAGATTCATGCAGACAGAATTTCCTATAGAGTTCACAATAGGCTGTACAATATGATGATAATACCATTTTTTACCTACTAGTGTAGTGGATTTTATTACTTGTTACATTTAAAAAGAAAATTCTGGAACTGTTTTCCAGTTATAGATATTCTACTTGCTCTCTTCTTGCAATTTTAGTGAAGGGTATATTATCTCACCTATTTAGTCTTTTATTTGCCTGATTACAATAGTAAGGGTGTAAAACAAACATATTAACACCAGTGGGATGTATACATTACTTTTCCACAGACCAATATACTTCTCCACCTGCATCATCTGATTGAAGGGCAATGAATAAAAAAGTCATTTCTCAATTTTCTATAGTGCACCAAAATGTATCCCTTGTAGTCCTGGCAAGTTTTAAATACTTATGAAATACTAAAAATTTTATACTTTCAAACACACTGCAGTATCATTATCCTTTCTACTGGTTTAATTTGCACCTGGAAAATTAAATATTGATGCAAATTGAATATTTTCATTTTCATACCTTCACTGTTTTTATTGCCTCCATGTGCTTTTAATATTCTTTACCTCAGCACAAATAATTTGGTGTCATTATCCTTAACTGCAAAATTTTCAGCAGTTAGATCCATTGCTATGACTGTTCCCTCTGTAATGTGTAAAAATAATGTGTAAAAAAATTGCTTCCATCATTTTGAAAACAGTTTTTGAATGAGAGTTGATTATGTTTTGTGATACCTTTTTAGGGTTTTTCTTTGAGCTTTTGCAGAATACACTCTCAACATTGTAAGTTAATATGCATTCCTTCACAAGTTTTACATGGGAAAGTTTGTTTTCTGTACCATCTGTACTCTGTATTTGTTTACTTATTTAGCGTCTCAGTAGTAAAGTTGTATGTCTTTGAAGATAAAAGCTTTCAGAGGTCACACAGATGCAAGTTTATTTCCTACAGTATGAATCAAGTTTTCTGCTAGTTTTTTAATAGTGAGAAAAAAAATACAGCTCATGATAACCACCATGTTACTTTTCATTTCAGCCGTTAAAGATTGTTCCAATGGTTCTTTGTTATGTGCATCAACTAATCAATGTATAGCACTCTCCCAGCGCTGTGATGGAATTGCAGACTGCATTGATTCCAGCCTTGATGAATCCAGCTGCTCAGGTAGTTAGTTTTGCATGAAAATATTATTTGAAACAAAGCTTAGTTATTTCCTACTGAATCTTTGGAAGTCCTCAAACTTGACTGAGGTTCTTCTGCTAAAACTTTGTTAAACTATATTGGGCGTGAATTTTCCTGTTGAAAGTATGATGCAGATGAAAGTGAGAAAAAGATGAAAATAATATGCCTAACATATTAACATCTTCATAAGGGGAGTTTCTTACCCTATAAACACATTGTTAAAAAAAAACCCAACCCTTTGTAGTATACTTTTGGGACCTCCCTTGATTTTAGCCAGTTGAGTAACCCACTTCAGTTAACCCTCATAGTCGAGTAATATGATTGCTTATTTGTGTTTTTTTCCAAGTTTATTACAAATCCAGGTTGGAAAATAAACCAAATAGCATTTGTTTAAGCACAGTGCATTTGACACAATATTCAGGTTTGGTTTGCAGTAGTTAAATGGTGGAGAAAGATAAGTAAAGCACAATAATACACATACAATGTGTGTTAGATTTTTATTTAAAAAAATCTAACAAATGCATAGATGATGGTGATATACATAATTAAATCTAGATTCAAAAACATCCCATTCAATGACACAAAATTACTGCAGCTCTTCCCCAAGACAGATATAAACTCTTGACCAGTTCTGTGTTGACAGTACTCTGCCAGCTTTTCTGAAGTTGCGTTAGCTGAGAGTTTAACTCCCTATTTTCATAATTTGTGAGTTATGCGATAAAATTCACAACATATATGCATTGCAGTAACATATCTCATTATAATATGTTAAATGTTTATTCACAAACTAAATTCACTAATTCACAATTTTACAAACACTTATTGGTGGGAAACATCCATGAGTTTCTTTGGGAGTGAAACTTGACCACAAGTATTCTGTTCATTATCATTCATAACATTGTAAAATGATTTAGGTTGGAAGGGACCTTGATGATCACAAAGTTCCAACACCCCTGACTTGGGCAGGGACACCATCACTAGAGCAGGTTGCTCATGTGAGAGAAGGAATCATTCGTCAACATTAAAAAATTACTGCTTCTATAATGATGAGATAATTCATACTTGGTAGATTTGATTTATAAAAATGATTTTAAATTAAAAGGAGCATATTCAGAAATTATTTCAGTATAGAAGAATATAGAACATAAACTAGTAGACTTGCATGACAGTGAATTACAAATCTTCCACTATTTTAACACAAACCAGATCTTTTAGGTAAGTAATTTACTTTACAAAATTTAATTCTGAAACTGGAGGTGTCCACACTGAATAGCACTGTTATATACCATAATAAACAATTTCATTTTGCATCTATGCAAAACTCTTTAGGTCCAATTTGCATATTACCAGTTATTTTCTTACTAAAGAAGATTGAGAGGATTCTATTTTTATTTTGACCTTTTTTTCTCACTAAAGCAATGTAAAACTAAGCTTCAATAAAACTAAATGTAATGATGTGGAAATCCAAGTTAAGGGACATCAAGGGTTTTAAAAGGAATATCACTAATTACTTAAATACCTTTTGTCTTTTAAGGCCTGATTTCCCTAGTTCTTACAAGAATATGATTCTAAGTATTAAAATTCTGAATATCTTTAATAAAAGGGTTGGTCACAAAGGAGTATCTGTTCACCAGCCCTATATAAAAGCTATTAATAATAATATAGACTTAGGTACTAATTAAATATTAGTTCTATTCTTTTGGGCCTCATTTTATATATTCCTATAGTTTGAAAATCAAGTAAGTGCCAAAAATTACATTTCTGGAGTCAGACGAAAATCTCACTTGAGAAAAATTTGAAGCCTGTTCAAGTGAAGCATCAGGATTTCCATAAGTTCAAGAGCACTCCATTGCTTGTAATATTCTTATGACTTCACACTTTTATCACCAAGCCCAGGTCTAAAAAAAAATTTTGGAAGTGCTAAGCACCAAAAGGACAGGTGTCAATATTTTACTGTTTTGGAAATCACACAAGAATAAATGTAATAACAAGGAGGGGGAAATTAAAATTTTTACCTTTATGTTTGCAGTTTGTCCTGAAGAATACTGCAAAAATGGAGGAAAATGCATCATCAAAGATGACATTCCATTATGCCAGTAAGTTTCATTGGCAATTGACTTTGCTTGAGGTTGGAAAAAGCTGCTGTTGAAAGAGGTGTTTTGCTCCCTGGGGACTGATATGACATTTGATAGAAATGTATTTTTAAAAGTCTCTGTATGTCTGCACTATTTTTATTTACACTTAGTGAGTAAAAACACATTTTGAGGAGAATGGTATTTATTGGATAGAATTATCTGTAACTTTTGTCTGTCATTACATGAGACAAGCTGTTGACCCTACAGCCGAAGTTTTCTGTCTCATGTTTCACATCAACATGTAAAAACACATTTCTGTGCCTTATTTGCAGCAGGTTTTGTATTGATGAGATTTTACAGCAGGGCACATACTCATCTTTATCTTCTTGGCAGGTGTTTGGAAAAAGAATGTGTTTTTCCACTTATTCCCCCCCCCCCCCCCCCCCCGCCCTTTAAAAATATGCTTGCATTTTTTTCTGGAAATACCCTCTGATGAAAAAAATTGCATATGCAATTCTGGTGTAGAATGTATGAGCCATTAGAAAGAGTCTCAGGCTATCTGAAGAGATTCATTTACACAAGATTCATTTTCCCTCTGTTTCCCATTGGGAAATTAGAAGAGACTTTTTAGGTGCAAAGAAAGTGATGGTACGTGTTATCATGCTTTTGTCCTTCACGTGCTTCAGTGGAGCTTGCCAAAGGGTTTGCCAAATTACAGAAGATGTGACTGCTTTATCAGAGTAGCTATCTTAGTCAAGACTAGATATTAAGGTTTGTCTCCTAGTCACTAGGAAGTGCACATTAATAAGCCTGCTTTGTCTTTCAAGACAGGCTTATCCTTTATTGGCTGAAGAAATGTAATATACAACACTCAGATAATATAGGGATATTCATATAGAGTGTTTCAATTTGGCTGTCAGGAAACACTGCTAATTACCTGCAGATTGCCCAAAGATGTCCACTATAATAGAACAGAGAATGGTCTCTGCAAGAACCATGGAATTTCACTAAGGTGGCTGTTTCAAAATTTCTTTGAACACAAAAAAAGAGAAAGGGGACAAAAACCATAGGGAAAGATTGCAGACAAAACAGAATAAAAAGTCAGCAGAAAATAAAGGGATTTGCAATAGGGGGTTTGCTATTTGTAGATTAAATCATTGATCATAAAGAAAATTGCTTGTAGTGACAAAGCACTGGGAGACTAATTGAGATTTTAAGTATACAAGAGAATTATAAGAATTGAACTTTTGTTCAGACTTGCAAGAGAAAGTAAACCAAGCAACAAATCTTTTTTTTTATCCACAGAAATAAAAGACAGTTGAAATAAAAATGGTAAATTAAACTAGTAAATAGGGTACTTTCCCTCAGCATTCAGTAAGAAGCATATTTAATTCTGATGTAATACAAGGGCAATCACAGCAAAGGCACTGAAAAAAAATTACTTAACTGGTGTGCTAACATAACTCCAAGAGCTGTACATGCTGGTGTTGGGGAAATTGGTCATCCCTACTCAAGAATTCCAGAACAGCAGTGCATGTTGCAATAGGCTTTCTGAGAACTGCCTGTAGGGGAAGTGGCTGAGGAACAGCAAATGGAGAAGAAAAGGGATAGCCAGATCAACAGTCTGATATCAGTACCATTCAAGGCTTTATAATATTTTAAAGAATTACTAATACATATCATAACAGGAGAGTTAACCATTACTATGATAAACTTCTGCATGACTTTTTGCAATTCCATGTCAAAACCATAAAAAGACAAAAAAACCCCAAAAAATGTACCTAAAATAATAAAAAAATCTAGCAGATAATTTTTCAATATCCAGGGAAAAAAAACACAAACAAACAACCCCCAAACAATAACAAAAAAGCCAAAACCAAACCCCCATAAAACCAAAGCAACGGAACAAAACCAGAAATTATCATGCAAAATATGCTACTTTTTTACCTTTTTGTTCTCAGTTCCTACTTCAAATTTCCTGGAAAAGAAATGATACATTTAGCTAGAAATATCTTCCTCCCTTGAGAGCAACTGTTCTTCTAGACTGCAGGGGAAAAAGTTGAGTGTATAAGAGTGCAGGAAGACTTTTGCACAGCAAGGAGACTCCTGAAAAGAACAGAATACAGATACTGCCCTGTCCCAGAACTGACAGAGAAAGAGGGTCTTCCTAGATACCCAGAGGTAATTGTGTGGGGATTAAAGTCATGTTAAAAGTCACTGGATTTGACTAATACTATCCAGTGACACAGTGGAAAAGGAGAAAATTTGTTAACATATCCTTTTCTTACTATTTTATCTGGAAAATGGATTCTGGTCTTCCCCCATGTGAGATGATTGTGCTCTAGTTTCTATAAAACAAAACCTGAGTTGAGAGTTTAAAAGTCATTTTGACCTCCCTGAGAATGTTGGTTTAACAAAAAATAGACTGGATAGGTCTCATAGCTTCATTTGTTCCATCATGTTCCTACAAGAACTGAAATTGCTGCTCATTTTAGCTTAGTTTGAGGTGCACTGATAGAAGAGAGTAGAGTGTCTGGAAAACATTTTTGCTGGTGGTAACAGCTGAGTTTTTCTGTGTTTTTAACGCAGTGGGGTTGAAGTAGTTAACTGTGTAGACTTCTTTCAATAGTTTAACGTGCAAGCATGGGAGCAGTGAATTTGCAGTAGCTTCTTAGGCAAAAGAAACATTTGAACTATTTGAAGAGACTTAAAGCAGATAGTAGTTTTATACATTTAGTATTTCTCAAGTTCTTTTGATGGTGTATGTTTTTTAAAGTATGAACTAGTGTAGCTTAGATATATGTAAAGTTAATACTTAGGGCATCACCCTGTTTTTCAACAGTTACTAAGAGGGATCAGTAACAGTGGTGGGTGAGCTCTGACATCCCTCTGTGAAGAGATATCTGTAGATCTGGTGGAAAAGAGAGCAGTGGATACAAGTCTAGATAAAATTTCAGTATGTATTGGAGTGGGTAAGAGAATTGGTCTATCAGGTTGGTGTAATTTTTGTTCGTGCGACTGAAAACAGCCTCTCTAAGCCAGTGCATAATGATTGCAACAACATCAGTGAGATGCCCAGTATTTGAGAATGTGACTACTGGATGGGGTTCTGGTGGATGTTCTCAGTGAGAGTATGGAGTAAATGCAGGGCAGTGGTGCTTTGTGGGTAATGGTTATCATCCTACTTGAATGGAACACAGCTTGGTGGCTGTCCTGGTCCTGCTTGGTATTTGAATTTTTGGGTTGGCTCTGAAAGTCACTTGCATTTGTTTCTGCTATTTGATTGGGAGAGTTATTGGGGTGCATATCAAACACATTTGTCTTGTACTTTCTATTTCATGGGTATTTTCTTTGTCTGCCAAACTAGATGAAGCTTTAATCTGAAATTCTATGGCCACTCTCACTTGACAAAATGTTACTCCTATTTGTCCTGGCTGAGGTCTCCTCTGTAGTCCATGTGCAGCCAAGTGGCTGGTGCTGGCAATCAGCTACTGTGGTTGCACCAGCAAATCATGATCATTTGAGCAATAATGACCAGAATTTTTGCAATTTCAATCCTCCAGTTTCAAAATCATTCCTCTGATTATATGTATGCTTTTCCCAACTATTTGTCCAGTGTTTCCTCCTGTTTGTTTTATTTTTGCTTTAAAGTGAGATCACAGACTCCTGGAAACATGAGAGAGGAATATAGAGAAGAATAAGCAAGCCGGGAGAAGTGTGTTTCCAACATACTGAAGTGGAAAGGTTAGGCTTCAAAGACTGTACTAGTGTTGAAAGAAAAAAAATGATGAGAACAGAAAAAAAACCAAAAAAACCGGAAAACCAAACCAGACTCTTCATACCTACTTTTCATTCTCCATTTTATCCAACTGAAAAAGAGTTAATAATAAACAGGCACATTTAAAATGTACTAAACTTCACATATAATAAATATCAAATCATCATCAAATCATCAAATGGTTTGGGTTGGAAGGAACCTGTAAAGTTCATCTAGTCCAACACCCCTGAAATGAGTGGTTTCATCTTCAGTTAGATCAGGTTATTCAGAACCCCATCCAACCTGACCATGAATCTACACATCTCTGGGCAACATGTTTCAGCCTTTCAGAAAGTTAGTTGTAAAAAATTTCTTCCTTATATCTAGTCTGAACCACCCCTCCTTCACTTTAAAACCAATATTCCTGGCCCTGTTTCTGCAGGCCCTACTAAAAATAGAATTATTTAGGTTGGAAAAGACATAATACAATGCTTGACTTTCCCTTTATTTTATACAAATATTTTCAACATAATATACCAAATTTCAGAGTAGTTACACTGACTAGTACTAAAGAGTATAATGACGGCACTTTTATTAATGTCTGAACTGTAAGAAGGTTCTGTCCTTTTGCAAAAAAAATAAGTAATTGCATTCACTGGTCTGTAATTAAACAATCATATTACAGATTAGAAATAAATCTTCATTAAACAGTTTTTAAATTCACTGAATATGTAGTAGCTAATTGAGCTGTGAAGATTGGAATTGCAAGGAGTCATTATAAACAGGTAAATAATTATTGCTGTCTTTGTAGTTGTGTATCTAAATCCTGATTTGGACCAAAATACAGAAACTGAATTATTTTGTTATTTCTTTTATGTGATGAAAGTAAATAAGATTACTTTCTCTTTCATTTTTTAGAAAAAAAAATTGATTTTACAGGGTAATAATTCATTCAGCAAAAGGGAATTCTTCCTTATTCTTTCTAGAAAAGCTACAGGTTAATTGGTCCTGTATTTTTTACTTCTTTCCTTCTCATTTTACCAATGAGCTTATTATTGTAACACAAATTATCTGTTTTAAATTGCAAAGTATTTTATTCTGAGTAGTACAATAGCAAACAGTATTTCACAAAATTTAAAGAAAAAAGGGGCTTGTTTTGTAGTTGAGACATTTTTTCATAATCTGTTTTTTTTTATAAAATACTAGCTTCTAGTAAGCATGATAAATTTTTGAGGAGCCTTGCATGTGGTATGCAGCATCACATAATGTCTTGGTAGACTGTTTGGTAGCTTTTCCAGAATTATGGCAAAGAAGATAAATTCTACATCCTCCCTGGACAATACCTATCAATGAGGAACATAAGTTTGTTCTTGTTTCTTTTCCTTAACATGTTTGACTTTGTATCTACTCTTACCTGTACCATGTTACAGGATTTTTGAGGACTGATGGTGGTAGTTATCTTTAAAAACTAAAAGTGGGAGGATTGTTTTTATACCACACAGGATGTCAGGAAAATGGAGTGATAATAGTATTCCAGCCTAAGAAAATAAAATGTTTGGAAGCATCTGGAATGTGATTTGATGGAAATATGAAGTCTAAACCCTGATGATATAGAAACACCAATTCAGAAGTATAGACAGTTTATAAAAAGAGAAGATAGCAGTTTCCATTTCAGCTACATTATCTCCTGCTCCTCTCAGAAATTCCCACCTCGGAGGGAGGACTGCTGACATAGCAGCTGCTGATTCACTGCAGATTATTAACTGTTCAAACAAAACAAATTGGTACTGATTTCACTTCTTCCCTAAGAATTTTCTTTCAGATTTACTGAACAACTGGGACATGGGTAGATTGACAATGCTATATTGAGCATGTACACCTACTCAGGAAAGTTGTAGTCATGAAAATCGATTGTACATAGAGAAGCAATGAAATAAGGATGTAGCCACAAATAAAAACAAAAGCTGTGATGAATAGTCAAAAAAGATAAGGTACTGAAAACAAATATGCTAAGATTTGGTTTTTTGGGAAGCAAAACATATCTACAAACATACATAGCTAGCACAGAAGAAGGGGATTTTTTGTATCTTTTCTTTACCCAAGTCTCATTCGAAAAGTGATGCTGGCTCAAATTAAATAACAAATTCAGGTTACCTGATTTTGGTAAAATTAAAAACAGTAAGACAAGTTAATACATCTGTTGTCCTGAATAAATTAGACACAATTTGTCACGAAAGAAAATATACAATATATTGATGGAAATGCATTTTAAAGATTTGCTTACAGGAAATTCTTTCCTAAAGTTTCTATTTATTATATTATTTTTTGTTTAGTCTTGATCCTTTCTTATTTGGAAACATTTCATGAAATCAAGATGCTTGATACAACAATACTTGTGACTTCTAGTTTTTCATGTTTCTAACTCTGTAGCCTTTTCCCAAGAAAAATCCCGTGGGGATTATGGTGCAATGTGACAGAAACTTAAAGATCTTAGCATTTAGTCTATTTTGCAATAGTTGGCATGAAACAACTTTTGCTTCTTATGCTGGTAGCCTGCTCACAGGAAGTTCAGTGATCATTTCACAACACAAAAAAAAAGTGGAAAATCTTTTAAATCCTTCATACATCAGAATTCAGGGAATAATGTTCCTTCATATAGAAAGATGTATGTCAAATTTGTTAAGTAATTTGGGGTTTCTTTTCATTTAAATTTTCCCCCCTTGTAACCAAGTGACTTCAAAGTAAATACATTTGGCCAAATCAGGTTTACCTAGTGAGAAACTTGCCATCGAGCAATTATCAATGGCATACACTTGCTATATTTTGTATTTAGAAGCAGTTTACTTCAAGTTTTGCTCTTCTTCCTCTGCAGGTAGTAGTATGATCCTGAGGTCAGGTCTTTATCACACTGAAGCCAGCTGCTTCATGCTGTTTGTAACTTCTAGAAATGATGAAAAAGAAACCCATAACTGACATTTATCTTAGTCAAACCTAATTGAATACATAGGGCAGTTTGCCACCTTCAGCAATGAGGCAGGCATATGCTATGAAACTCTCTTGTGAGTGCTCTGAATCAGTTGATTGCTGAATCCAATGATTTCAGAAGGAATCTCTCTTTTCCTGTTTTTTTATTATAAAACTAAAACAAGGTTGTCTCTATGTAACTGGTGAAGTTTGACTGCACATAATTGAAAGCCAGGTGTTAGAGTCACTTAAATAAATACAACTGAATAGACACAAAGCATGGTCTCACAACACATTTCTGATCATGCCTTTTAGAAATTTCTAGCACTTGGTACAAATGTAAATCAGACTTTCTTATTTAACACTTAGGCATTGGTATTTTTTATTTTCTTACAGAAAAACAAATTTCAAGATATCTTTAAAACTGGAAACAAACTAAGCAACTTGTAGTCTTTCTTTTTTTTCCTGAGGTGAAATATTATTGTGACAAATGAAAAGAGTCTCTCTTGAATTTGATAGACTCAGAAGAGCACTCATAGTGGAAGTGCTAATCTTAAATATAACCCTCTGGTCAATCTAGAAAACAAACTGTGAACTATGTATTTTCAAATTGCCTCTTCATGATATGACTGCGGAGTGGGGAGATTATTACTTGTAAAGAAAATCAGCAAGGAATTGCTGGGACTATTTTAAGTTGAAGAACTTGACGAACATTTTGTATAACCTTTTCTTGCAAAATTTTGGAGTTGAAAGGTGCTAACACAGCTTTGGGAATAAAAGTAACTGCATGTTTCATTATAAAAGGTGATTTTCCTACATTATCCATGTCATTGCAACTCTCAAGATCAGAGAAAGAATTATATTTAGTGTCTGAACAAAATAATTGATGTTTTAATTTGAAGATACTATAATCTTATTGAGAAGGGTATGATTTAGTAGCTACAGTGAAAATTACTTGGACATATAATAATGATTAAATGAAAAAATTTCTCCTCAGCTGGATCAGCAATGCTTAAGTTGCTGAAAGAATTCAACCTCTCTGATAAATATTCTATATCTCTCTTTTGATTTTCAATTCATTCTTTTAAAAGATTCAAAGCAAAATAAGGAAACTACAAGGTGTAGAAAACCACAGCTGGATTTTAATTATTACTAAGTGCAATGAACTTTTACCTTAGGATGACTTGTACACAAAACTCTAGACTTTATTACATTTTAAATTCAGGAGATAAGTCTGTCTTCAGTAAGGATTTGGGAGGTGTATGTGTAGGAGGGGATGTATTTTGAGTAATGAGTGATTTTTATATGGGAGAATGTTAATTAATGTTGGATATTGGATGTTTGCCAAAGTATGAAGGGTCCCCTGAAGGGTTACTCCTACTAATACCAGATGCTCAAGAGTAGGGAATATGGATAGAAAGCTTTAAATCAAAACATTTTTTTGATGTATTTTGTTCAAGACAGGAAAGAAGAGCAGTAAAATAATAAATACTTTTCAAAAGAGAGAAAAAGGGAACAATTGAGGAAGTATAAACAAGGATTGCAAAGATTCTTGTGCTTCAGCCACTCCTTCACATTCGTGTGGCTGTCTTTTGTCCACAGAAATTTAAAAACATCTGGATATATCTATTTTTAGGCACATAAATTACTCTAAACTTTTGGATTATATTAAGTCGAACAATAATTTAGATGTCTGGGTTCAGATAGTCCTACTTAGCCTGAGTAACAATCTATTTTTCAGACTCAGTCTTCCTGGATTTAAGTGAAAGTAAGAAGCAGTATGTGGAATGAAACCCAGTATTTTCACTCCCCAAGATTACACCTGCATGTCTGCATATCAGACTTTGTTGTCTAGAATGACAATCAGCTCAGTGTTAGAGTCCTCTCTGTAGGAGACACCTGGAGGCTGCTGGTTGGATACACCTAATACAATACAGAATGTGCCATAAAAGCCATCAGGGAGACTTTTGGAAACCATGTATATCATGAAGCATGTTGATGAGAATTTTGAAGTGTGACTAAAATGAAGAGTACTCTGACACAGATAGCTCTGTGCTGAGGATGTCAGGAAAGACGGGAATGGCGAAGGTCTGTATTTGAGGATCTGTGCTGTTGTGTAAAGACATACATCTTGTATTCTGTGCTAACCACGTCCTGACATTTGGCCTACTCAGTCTGACCCACTAGACACACTGGTGTCACAATGTCATCAAGCTATCTTGCATGTTTGCAATTTTCCCTCTTGTTCAGTCAGTGAGAATTTGTCTCCAAGAATTATACCTTTTGTGCTGTTGCTAGGTGGCTAAGGGATTTCCTAAAAGCAGCAAATTCTACTAAATTAAGGACTTTTGAACTTTTCTTGCCAGCTTTTGCAGTGTTGACTGATCTGGAAAGCTCCGTGCACTTTAATTTTAAACACATACAAATACTGAGGATTTTTCTCAATGCTTGGAAGGAGCTTTTCATGTTTGCTATTTCTCTAATCAGCTACTCAGCTACATCTCTAAGCAGGAAGCTGTAACTATGTGCTGTTCCCACACAGAGACTTGTCTGTCCTTTGGGGAAAACTACACATACCTTTAAGCCAAAATAATTTTGTCTGCATCTGGTGTGAAAGTAATATTTTCAATGTAAGGAAATATTTTTCATTAAAAAATATGTATTGGATTGTAAGACATCAATGAACTTTGTAAGGTTCTCTAGAGTATATCAAGGTGATGTGGCTCATGTAAGAATTCCACTGTGGATCTCAGTACCAGAGTTGCTGCAGGAAAAAATGTCTGTGGTGGGTTGACCCTGGCTGGGTGCTAAATGCTCACCAAAGCCACTCTATCACTCCCTTCCTCTGCTGGACAGGGGAGGGAAAATATAATGAAAATATGCATTGAGATAAGACCTGGGGGAGGTCACTGAGCACTTACGATCACAGCCACACTAGACTTGACTTAGGGAAATTATTTTAATTTATTACCAATCAAATCTGAGTAGGGTAATGAGAAATAAAAACTAGATTTTAAAATGCCTTTCCCCTACCCCTCCCTTCTTCCCAGACTCAACTTGACTCCATGATAACTAGGTTATCTCTGCAGTAGGACAAGGGAACATAGTCTTATGCTGTTCCATGGGAGCTTTAGGCTGGACATTAGGAAGAAACTCTTCACAGAAGGGGTGATTAGATATTGATGTGGCCTGCCTGGGGAGGTGGTGGAGTCAGTGCCCCTCCAGATGTTTAAGGAAAGAATGGATGTGTGTGTTGAAGTGGTCTAGTTGAAATGGTGGTGGTGGGTTATAGGTTGGACTTGATGATCTCAGAGGTCTTTTCCAGCCTAATTGATTTTGTGGTTCCTCATTTTCTCTGCCTTCTCCCCTCTGGCAGTGCAGGGGGATGAAGAATGAGGGTTGCAGTAGGTTCATCACAGGGGTAGCCACCACTTCTTATGTGCTCAGCCCTGCCCAGTGCCAAATTCATCTTGCAGCCAGCTGGCATTGGCTCTGTTTGACATGGGGGAGGCTTCCAGCAGCTTTTCACAGCAACCACCCCTGTAGCCCCAGTCAGCAGATAACAAAACCTTGCCGTGCAAACGCAATAAACATCAATCATCAAGCTAGGCTTCAGAATTCAGTAAACTGGAGGGTGGAGTTTGGGAAAAGTGTTTTTAAGATTTGTTTTATGTCCCATTGTCCTACTCTGATTTTGACTGGTAATAAATTCAACTGATTTCCCCAATTCAAGTCTCTTTTGCCCTTGATGAGACTGGTAAGTGATCTCTCCCTGCCCTTATCTCAACTTGTGAACTTTTTTGTTATATTTTCTCTCCCCTGTCTAGTTGTGGAGGGGAGTGATAGAGTGGTTTTGGTGTGCATCTGGAATCCAGCCAGAGTCAACCCACCACAAACTGTTTCCCTGGGGATGAGAAAACAAACTGATCAGGATGCCTGATATTTTATTTGCAGTATATGTGCTTTTGTATTAGCAGACATAGATAAGAAATTATCATATGGCTTCCTAACTGTGTTGAACTAAACTGTGCCTTATCTCACCCTCTGGACATGATCATTCTCTCTGTGATCATTCTCTCTGTGGTCAGAGTAAAAGAATAGTCATAAAGCCCAAAGTGTCTTCTCCATTTTAAACTCTAGTTCTGTACATACTTAGGGTACTTTGGCAGCTGTATAATTCCCTGGATAGAGAAATATATCAGTTGTGTAGAAACACATGCATTGCATCTAGGCTAACCTCAACAAGTGCCTTTTTTGGAAAAGGAAAGAGTATTGCAGCCAATAATACGTGACAATGACTTCTTTAATGTAAGTGCTAGGTGAGATTATGCAGTAAGGATTGCCTAAATTCTAACATTAAATGTGTTTGAGCTCTGGGTCATTAACTTAGTATATTAGAAAATTATTTTTATTGCTTCAGGAGTTTCTTGTTTCCACTTAGAACCTTCCAATTTCTTACTTTAATCTTTTTGCCATTCATCTTTATTAACTATTGCATTTTCCACTGATGAAATGTCTGCTCAACTGAGTTTGGTGGCAAAAGTTGTGCAAATAAGAGAAAATTCCTTAGGGTTGTAAAATGGAGCTAACAAGTTGACTACCTACAGTAAAATGGAGCCTGTGTTATGCAGTCCTTGCATGCTTGAGTTTCCTGTGCAAGCTACTGATACAGCAGCTTTATATGATCAGGAGCTGAACATTTTTTAAGCAGTGCTACACAGAGCTGAGTATCCCAATGCTTGCTTTTCACAGAGCAGAATTCCAGTTTAAAAATTGTTATTTCTCCTTTGGTGACTTCATTTTCAGACTTTAAGCACAATTTTGCAATCAACTGATTTTTACTGATTTTCAGGTAAATTAAAGTGCTTGGTTTGATTTATATTGTAGTCTATAAAAAATTTACAGATTTAGAAGTCAGGATTTATTAGCAGACTTCTATGGGAAAAAAACATTTTATTTGCCTTGCTTTTCTTTATCCTTTATCTTTTGCAAATCAATATTTTATGAATGTGAACTTTTTGGGAGACTTAGGAAAATGGAAGAAAGATTTCCTAAAACTTGTTAATATTTTAGTGTGTGGAAAATAGAATATGTTTACATAGTGATAGAAATTCACAAATATTGTCTTCCAGCCTCTCTGACTTTTAGAGTTTAAGGTGAGATGATTTGGCAGAATGCATTTTAAGAGGCTACACAGCAGCTTCTCGTCATTATAGTTCTAGTGTTTTAATAGGTGTCATCAAATTTTTCTTCATTTATAAACTTCCCTTATGATATCAGTAAAGTGACTTCCTTTGTTGCTAATAAGATCAGCACAGAACCCCACATACTGAGTGTTGTACTTAATGGAAGTAGCTGAGAACTTTTTTTTCTGACCGATCATAAGATAGTAGAGCAAAGCTAAAAATGTACATACAGCTGTGTAGCCAATACCATAAACTAGACTATACCAGTATAGCAAGTATTCTTAATTTAGCTTTTAAATGTTTCTACAGATATCTTTCTAAAACTTTCTGCCCTTAAAATTCTTTTCAGTATGCTGTTACTACAGACAGCAAGATACAAGTTTCTGTAAACCCAGGAGTTGGTGGTACACCTATTTCTTTGTTCTGATCTACAGAAATCATACTGCCACAGAGCTATGAGTACCTCATTTCAAGATGGAAGCATAGAACACAACTGTGCATTTAAATATAGTATAGAAGTTGGTATATTATCAAATTACTTTCTTAAATTTTTTAAATGATATATTAATTTATATTTTCATCAAGACATATCAGAGAGTAAGGCCAAAGTAAAATTTTAGTAAGTGTCAGAATGGGACCATAACAATGGATTTTATTTCTCTCTATTAAATGTTTTATATGGTAGAATCATTGTGTATTTGAAAAAGATGGTGAAACACTAATCAGCTTTCTCTTTGTAGTCTTATACCTACTAGAAGTTCAATATCACTTGAATTTTAGTCTTGTGAAAAAGTCTTCCAGAAACCAGTCTTTTCTTCAATCATCCTCTGAAATTCTACACTTTGAACTTCTAATGGTACAAGTTGCATTTGTACCTTGGCACATTCTTTCCTGATTTTTCATTTCAAGATGCATTCCTACCCATCACATCTCACTAAACTTTTTGCCCAAATTGTCATCATCATGCATCGCAGTTACTGTAGCACTGACCTTCCTCACTTGGATGACTACGAAGTTCTTAGGCCCATGGTCTTCAAAAGCAACTGCAGAGAGAAATCTTTTTTTTGTCTCTGCTCCCCTTTCCTTATTGCATCAAATGTTAAACATTGACTCTGCTTTCCTAGCCATCATAATTTATATATATATATATATAACTCCTTCTATAATTTCTTATTTGGCAAGTATAATTTGAATATGTTTCAAATACTGGTTGCTCAAACAGAGAGTATAACCTGCCCCTACCCAGTGCAGAACAATAGCAGTAGATTGTCTGTGTTTCAACAGGTCTCTGTACCCTTGTCAAAGTTTAGAGTACAATTAGACAAAACTGTTTATACTTACTGAACAGAAATAAGTTTTCTTTTTCAAAATCACTTCATCCTGAATGTTCATGAAACAAGGACTGAGAGCAGGAAGGAATTAGGCATATGCTTTCCTCATAAATCCAGAGAATCAAAGCATAGGACAAAAATCTTGCCTTTGACATTTGAGCTTCTTTTACAACTTTTGTCTTTAGTCTCTAGCCTTGTGTTTTAATTACTTACTTTGTTCCGGTAGTATGAAGTCCTCGCAGCTGATATTGGCATGCAAAAGAGGGAACAAAGATTTGGTAAATGTTCAAGATTATCTGAATATGTCTTCTTACATCCACAAAGAATTTACAAGCAGTCACAAAAAATGCACAGCAGAGAACTGTCCAATTCATTTGTTAAGGCAGGCTAGACTGAAAGATTCAAAGCTATGTTGATATTTCGGAAGTGTACATCTGCTGCAATATTAATCAAAACTGAGCTTTCCCCTTTTTAGGCTGGCTCAAGAAAGTACTTCATAGTTCACAAGGTCTTTGGGGAAAAGTAAACAAACAAACAAAACCACAAACAAACAAACAAACAAACAACCCCTCCCAAACCTAACCAAAACCTTAGTTAATAACATGGGCTAAACTCATTCATTTCTACCTTTTTTTTCCTTGGAACTGGAAGAAGAACAATTTGCATTCAATTTAGATTACATTAATGATATTTCTTAAAAAGACAGGCAGATTTGCCCTAGTTCTATAAATTCTAATTTGTTTAGACTTTGCTAAATATTACATGATGGAATTAAAGTTTAGTTAGAAGGTTGATAATTTTTTTTCCTTTCATCTTTCCCTCTCAAGGACGTGTTAATGAAAATGAGAATAGAATCACAGAATCATAGAAATGTTAAGAGTGGAGAAGACCTCCAAGATTATCGAGTGCAACCGTAATCCAATGCCACTATGTTTCTGCACGACTATATCCCTAAATGACATATCCACAGGATTTTTTCAACATTTCTAGAAATAGTGACTTCACCACTTTCCTGGGCAACCTGTTCCAATGTCTGACCACCCTTGCAGTTAAAAATGTTTTCCTAATATCCACTCTAAACCTCCCCTGGTCCAACTTGAGGCCATTTCCTCTTGTCCTGTCACTTTTTACTTGGCAGAAGAGGCCGACCCTCACCTGGCTGCACCCTCCTTTCAGGCAGTTGTAGAGAGCAATAAGGTCTCCCCTGAGCCTCCTTTTCTCCAGGCTGAACACACCCAACTCTGTCAGCCTCTCCTCATCAGACTTGTGCTGCAGATCTTTCAGAAGCTTCATTGCCCTTCTCTGGACTTGCTCTAGTACTCTAATGTCTTTATTAGTGTTATTATAGTGTTATTTTTGCTTAAATTGTCAAGGTAAGGAATCAGTTTTTAACTAGAATAAAAGCATTTTAAAGTTTTCTGGTAAAAATCAGAAATTTTATAAAATATTCTGAAAAATGCTATCTAGTCAGAAAAGTGTCTACATAGTTATTTTTGACAGAAAATATCCCATCTGATGAAGCCAAAACCTCTAGAATATTTAGAAAAGAGAATACTTGTCTTTATTCTTAGACTTTCTTTCCATACAAGCCTGGGTTATCACTGTACAGACACATTAGGGGTGTGTATATGTTATATGGTGAAGGGGAGAGCTGCTGAGGAGATGGAGTAATTTTTCAAAATATGAATAAACAATTTTTCTTCCTCTGAATGTAGTGAGTCCTCAATATAAAGTATTTCCATCCAATATCCCATAACAGTCTCCTTTCTGATGTCACCAAAACACAAAAGGTGCCAGAAGACTCTTACCTGAGGCTCATATTGTGGTGTAGTGTGGTGAGTTGACCCTGACTGGATGCCAGAAGCCCACCAAAGCCACTCTATCACTCTCCTTCTCTGCTGGTCAGGGGAGAGAAAATGCAGTGGAAGGCTCATGGGTTGAGATGAGGACAGAGAGACATCACTCACCAGTTACCATCAGGAGCAAAACAGACTTTGACTTTGAGAAAATCACTGATGGGCTCAGCCTTTTCCAGCAGCAGATCTGTCTTGGAGCCAGCTGGCATTTTCTCTGTTGGACACAGGGGAAGCTTCTGGCAGCTTCTCACGATAGCCACCCCTGTAGGCCCCCCACTTCCAAAATATTGCCACACAAATCCAAAACATGTAGCATCAGTGAAACAGGAAGCACAGAGAAACTGTAAACTACATTTTTTAGCGGTTTAAAAAATTATTGAAGCTAAGTATTCAGAGCAGTGCCAAGTGTGTGCATTCCTTATGACCAATTTCACTCTTCTGCAACAAAGAACCCACATGGAAATATTTTTTGCCGTTGTTATTTTTAGGGCAGTTCAAGCAGCAGTTTCAGACACAGATTTATGAAGCCTGCCAGTCCTGAAAATAATTGTGCAAGTCTGAAATTAAGGATTTCTGAGCTTAGGATGTGCAGCTTCCTTAACATAAAGTCTTCCAAAGCATACAAGCAATTTAAAAACCCATATCCTACCTAATTTCAAGAGGCTTTTTGATGAAATATTATTTAAATATTACTAAAATTCACCCTTCTCATCTATGACTTAATCAGTAACAAGCTCATAATAGTGCTGCCTCTCCTCCAGAACTCTTAGTGTGCTCGTTTCAAGCTCTTCATGAGAGGGACTCTTTGGACTTTGCCTTGATGAAATGGGACTCAGATATAATAACAAACACAGGAACTGCAGTAGTAAATTTTAAGTACCTAAACAGATGTTAAGTTTCTACATGCTTAGAGACTTCTAATTCCCAAACAGTTTTTGGAAAAAAAAATCTATTGTGTAACTGTGAAAGTATAATATATTATTTGCAGAACACTTGGATTTTCTTGTGTACTTAGAGGAAAAAAATTGAAAACCAAACTAATTATCAGTACACTTTTTTGCTATTTATTTTTTAATGTTACTGGAGCTCCTGGAAGACTAGTGTCAGAATAAGGCAATGATAAATGTACACTATAGTTTGATGAATGGATTCTGCTGGATTTTGTTTGTGAAGTACTCTCATTTGTGAGTAGACTGTAGTTGAGAATATTTAATCAATATTATTTTCAGTCACGTACTAAAGTGAAACTGGAACGATTTATTCTGCCTGGAATCAGTGCTCAACTTTCAATGAGACTTTTACTTTTTTGCTCATAATGTCCCATATTATATGCAGGAATAAATCAGATAATCCTAGACAGCAATTTAATTTCTACTCACTTCTTTTATGTAAATGCTGGTTTATGTGTTCATTTCTGCTTCCTTAGAGATGACTGTGAACTAAATTCCTTGTAGGAAAATATCAATGATATTAATAGGAATCTTGATCTAGGATAGACTTTACATATCTGTTGTCAATGAATGTATCAAAATTCATCTGTATTTTCCAAAGAAAGTAAGGGTAAGTTAGGAATTGATGGAAATACAATAGCTCTATAAACAGTTCCAGTCTTTCCAAATAATTGCGCTAAGCTTTCAGCCAGTTCAGGCAAACCACAATTATATGCAGATCATAAGGGATGGAAGGATTATTTGCCTTTCCATCCACATTCACTTTGAAACCCTGTGTTTATAAAATGTCATGAGAAAAACACTGCATTTACTGAACTTCCTTATGATTAGCAAAGCTGGAGTTTAGGGGCCAGAGAATGACTTTCTTCCACTGCATGGTTACCACAAAATAAGTACATCTGCTGTAACTTCAAAAGTGTGGACCCAGTAATGTGTTCCTAACCACCACAGATATGGCACACAGGACATTTCTCCAATTCTTGGCTCTGGATTCCCAGTGAAGTCACCACCCACAAAGTATTGTCTGTGCAAGTCAGACTTTGGCAGCAGGCTCAAGAGCAGAGGCTCAGACCCAAACCATAAGAGATATGTCAGCAAACAGTTTAACTTCCTTTTTGCTGTGTGGGTGACCAGAGCAACAGGAAGGCTGCTTTTATTGAATCCTCATGGAAAGTAAGTTCTCAAAGTCTCTTTCTTGAGGAAGAAATAAAAGAGTTGGAACGGAACTGCTTGGGGACAAGCTCAGGAAAAAATAATTAACCTCAAAGATAAATAAAATCACATAAAGGTTTATTCACAAGACCGGCAAGTGCATGAACACCAAGTGTGGATCTCAAGTTAACCCTTAAACCTTCAAAAAAAGACTGATAGTCTGAGGTACTAGCAAAATTCCAGTGGTGAAATAAAAAAAAAAAAACAAAACAATATTCAGTTCTGAGTTTATAAAACTGAGAGGATCCTTCAGTTTGCACTGATGTTCATACAGGTTCTCCAGTATGTGTATGTCTGCAACAAATCCTGTTTCCACTCTTGCCAATACTTTGACCCCACAGGCTTTTTATTTTTCCATTCATTCTTAAACACTAAAAGAAGTTCACAGTAATAAGTAACCTGACAACAATAAAAGAACCAATTCTTCAGCTGATGTAAATATTTTTGTCTCCATCTGTAAATGTAATGTGAAAAAGCCATTCAGCCTTACACCAACGTTGACTTCATAAGTTAGGCAGCTTTTTTCTTATGTCTTACCAAAACTAAGCACTTTGAAATAGAATTTTTTAAATTAGTTTATGTTAGGCTTGAAGAGTTTTTAGTAATACCATGGATCTAATTTTTCCTTTTTTTTGAATTTGTTTCTAAGCAGTTCTTTACAGAGTTAGATATTTATTGATGTGTATAAACTACAACACTTGACCTTGACTTTTTTCAAGCTCTGATTTGAAATTTGTGATAAAGCCCAGTCCTTCAAGTACACACTCTGTGTTTGATTTGCCATTGCCATTTTTGAATATTCAAAGAATAATTTTCAGAATCTTTATGACAGGATTTCACGTATTTAAAATCCTTGGATTTTTCTTGTGACCCTTAACGTGGCTGATTCAGTTTTATTCTTTGTTATAAGCTTATTTTGCTGTAGTTTTAATGTTTTGATATTTAGGTTACTTCAGATCCAGCATGATATGGGTTTTTGGGGTTTTTTTAAAGCAATACAAGCTGAGTCTCTATAATGTGAAACCAGTGACATGGGTGCTCTTTTCCATGTGTATTTAGAACAACTCATTATTTTGGCTTTTGGTTGACAAATTGGCTTTTCTTCCTCACTTTTTTTTCTTTGCAAGATCTTCTGTGGAAATATCCTACAAAGTAGTCATGTGGTATTTATCTTCTGTCCTAAATATAAAATATTGAGGAAAATACTTTTTGTTGGAATTTCAATTGAAATCAAGTGAAGAGGCTCAGAAAATATAATCTGTAAACTCTTATGAATGGATGGCCCTTTTACTCTTCCATCTTCAGAAATCCTAACTGCTCCAGTGTTTGTGATTATATACCCATCTAACTGTTGGCCTTCAAAGTAAGTCTTGGAACATAAAATAGGGTTATTTTCTTTTGCTCCTGGATATTTGAGAAAAAGAACATGAACTGAATTCCTTATAATAGAAATCTGCCATAACTAACAGCTTAAAGCAGAAAATCAATATATCCATAAAATGTTACAAATATATATATTTGTAAATCAAACTTTGAGAATTGCTGTACAGCATCCCAAAAGGTACTTTAAGTACTGCCACTTAAAAGTGGCAGTAAAACTTACTATAAGCAGGTGAGAAACAAATAATTATATTTTATTTATTTGTTTGTTTGTTTATTTTAATGTATTTAAGGTTAGACTTCAGTTTTTGGCTTTCTATTCTGTCAAATCATTTTAGAGTTTATTAAAAAGCCACGGGAGATGGGTGGCAGGGGCATGTGTATGCTTGAGGCCTGAGCCAAAATTTGTGCTCTGAACCATTTCAAATAGCTTTTACTCTCAAATGGAAATTATTCACTGTCCTTCAAGTCAATTAATTTAACTTTTCATGAGGTCAGCCTGAGCAAAGAGCTGAGTTTTGTGTACTCATTTGGCTCAGTTAAGCTCAGGAGAAGGACATGCAAGGATCAGGCCGCGTAGCAGAGAAATCTCTCTGGTGGTGATATGTTTCTGAACTGGTGGGCCTTTGAGTGATTTTAAAACATTTCCAAGACCTTGTGCCAGAGTAATAGACAAAAGACTCTCAGTCAGGCACAAGTACGATTATGTGAATGGTTACGATTAGATTTATTACTAATACAGTCTGTAAATACTGCCAGTGCAGTATATAACACAAGCAAGTCTAAACGGTTATAGTGTAAGCAGGTTCACCCAGAAAGAGACAGCTTTCAGTGTCTGGCTGTGAAGTATTCACAGTTAAAAGGCAACAAAGCACCTATGTACTTTCTTTAGAATTTTATCTCTGTATTTGACTGGATCTTAGTGCTTTTACTCACCTGTTCAAAAGTGAGTAAAATCCAGGATGGGGATCCACCTGGAAGATGCCCACGACCTCATGACCCAGTTGGCCCAGTCTCCAGCAGCATTTTATACGCTTGCAGGCAAATGTGCACCAAATATATCACAATCATCACAGCTTTCCCAACTCTGGAATCATTCATTGTGCAAGCATCCAGACAGTTCCTCCTGCAATACCCACCTGGTGTTCTTATCTTAGGGCAAATCACATTGTCCAACAGAGATGTGAGGGGGAAGGGGCAATGACCCGACTGGAGACCTAACTACCTCTCATCACTGCCACAGACCTTTGACATAACCAAGGGGTGGGCTTAGCTAATAATGGAAATAGGGCAATACCAATTATAGATGTGGAGAGAGATTACCTGAAGACTAAAAATTAATTCAAAGGTAGCACATTAATGACAATAAGATGACAGAGGTGTAAATACTTACAAAATATTATTTAGTCCCAGTATTGTTCCTTTCTGTTTAAGAGCTGAAAGAAGAAAATAGGTATTGTTTCTCCTTTCAATTTCCTCTGGGGTGAGCCTGACTACAAGATTTTTCACAACTAATTTTGAGGGAAGGCAGAGAGGGCAAGAGGGAAGGGAGGAAGGGAGGAAGGAAGGAAGCCACCGTGCATGCGGTCAGCTGACTACACTAAAAGCATGTTTGTTCATCAATATTTCCTCTTGTGCCATTCATCAATACACAGTTCTGGCACAGGCTGCTCTCTGGAATTTATAGTAATAACTGTTGAGCCTTCCCTTTGTCTATTCAGATGTAATGACTTATGAGAAAAGGTGTATATGTTTGGGACTCACAAGTCTCAGTGGACATTGGTCACAATTGCAAACAGAATAGAAAAATTCTGTCATTTTAAAACTTCTTTTTATCCTGATGCACTAAGGAAACAAAGTTAAAGCAACTACTGCTATTCTATTTGTCAAGTCATTATTCTTTCCACCTAACTCCATATTTAGCTGGTCTGTCAAATTTGACCAATCTTGATGAGAGAGAGAGATGTCCAAGATGTTATATCCCTAGAACTTTTTTGAAAAAATATTTACAAAAGAATGACCTGAAAACCTAATTTTTAGTCCTCTGCTGTTTTTAAGGCAAAATGGCAGGATGAGCCTCTGTAATTATCTCTCCCCTTTGCCCTGCATGTATTTGCCAACACAAATTTCATTACATAATGCTGAGCCTTGTCCAGCAGCATGTGCTCATGTAAGAGCATTGAGAGTACTGTAGAGATCTTGAAGAAATAGCCTAAAAGTGGAAGAAATCATAAGGAAATGAGAAAAGTAATTTTATTGAGTATGAATGGGTGGGAGCACATTAAAAATGAGGCATTATTAAATCCAATGTTAACAAAATATATGTTTATTGAATTTTCTAATAATCACAGTCTACAATCTAATATTTAAAGGTATTAAAATCTTAAATAAAGATGTAATTTAGAGAATAATGAAAATGCACATTTTTATTACCTGTGCTGTATATTAAAAAAGAAAAATTTTAAAAGTCCCCAACATTGGCTCACAGACAAAGTCCATCATGCAGGATGTTTTCCTCTGTTTTTTCACCTTTTCAGACAAGCAGAGACAGGCTCAGACTCCTGCTGCTTCATAGCAGCTGCATGTCTCCTCTTGTGCATGGGAAAACACCTGCAGATACAGCTGTTACCTTAGCCAATCATTTTTACTGGATGTTTCACCATATTGTCACACCCAAAAGATGGAAACCCCTAAAGGAAACTTTAGTTCTGTGGCTGGCAAGGTTGCAATATATTATGACCTACCCTGAGGTTAAATTCAGGCCAAGAAAAAAAAATTGGCTTTTTTTTTCCAAATAATATTGTTGTGTTATTTTTTGATCTCCTAAGATGTACTTGCAAAATGCTCTGTCTTAAAAGTGGATGTGCCCAGACGAAACACAAAAAGGCTTTTAAACTAAAAGCCACCTTTACTGGAATCTGAATTAAAACACTATTTAAATTGAGAATGCTCAGTGTGACTAGGGACAATAGAGTAGAAATAAGAGCATTTACTTAGAGCTGTCCCCTTGCCTACTTTTCCTCACAGATGTGATCTCACTTCCCTGTTTGTTGTGGTTAACTCGTACTTTTTCTGAGTAACTGCAAGCTCTGCTCCTTCCCCTTCTGTTTCAAAGAAACATCCTCTTGGCTCTCTCCTTGGCTCATCCTCTTGCCCTCTCCTCTCCTTGCAGTTGTTTCTCAGCCTTTTTAGGTGAACCATAGGTCAGTAACTTTCCAGTGTCTCCCTGTCCTGGCCAGCCTGATTTCATCTGCAGTCTGTGCTCTTCTCCCCATCTCTCCTCTGGCTGATCAGTAGTTTCCCAGAAAAAAACAGCCTCCTTTCTCCATCAAGAGGTTCAACTAAAGCTATCACACTAATTAAATGAATTTAACATAAAGATGAAACTTAATATGCATATTTACATTTGGAAACAAACAGGCTGAGATCTGAAGAATTTCAATATAAAAATCAAGCATTGACTGTCCTGGATAAAATGGCACAAATGGACAACAAATTAGCCTTGCATTATCCTATCACTATTTCACAGCTCTTTGCGTATATTTAGTGCCCAAAACATATCTTCTGGGCTTTAGTAGGCTAGGTCCAGATGTAATTCTGATGATGAGCTGGGGTTAATATCACTAAATAACCAAAAAAGTTATACTATACAGTTTTGGATAGAGAAAAAGGGGACCACAGACTACTGAACTCTAACATTTATACTATTTCCCAAGACAAGAAAAGGACAGAAAAAAATGGGCAGGAAACTTAGATGGCAAAACTGGAAACTGTAAATTAGCAGGTCATCAAGTACCTCACAAAAAGAAGGATAAAATTTGGGTTATTCTTGTTTTTACATTAACAGTGTCAACAAAACTGCTGAAAAAAATCCTTCTAGTAAAAAAAAACCTAGCAAAAGAAATTGAAAAAATCAATGTCTAATCTCACTCAAAGGAGAGTAAGCTCTCACATGCAAGGTCAGTCTCCTTTTACTCATTAGAGAGTTGATTACCTCAGGTCATAAATGAGAATATGTATGTGATAATATAACACATGATGAATTTCTTTAAAAGAAAAAAAGGAACCGATGTGCATCAATGTGATACATTTCTTATTCTCAGTCTTTGAAGATATTTCTGAAAGTAAGTTATCTTGTCATGGCTTTCAGCTACTTGATGTTGAAGAATAAAGGCAGGGCATTGTACCAGCTTTGTAACAGACTGTTTCAAGAGTAGTAAAAAAAACCATCATCTACTAGGAGCTCTGCAGAAAAAAAGATACACTTTTTATTCCAAATATATGAAAAATTTCAGTGTCCTTAGATGATGAGAAGTGGGTTAATGAAATCACTTTCAGCTGTATAAAAGCTGACTTCAGCTTATATAAACACCTCAGTCCTGTGGCTTTACAAAATGTAAAACTGCCCCTTGTTGATACAGAATGTTTGTCATGGCTCCCTGCCACCTTGTCCCAACTGCTGACATAAAATCATCAGTAGAAAAACAGAACATAGCAAGGATTCTTTGATCATACAGATTTTTGGATACCGCCTCTGTCTGTTAGGGCTGTTGACTAGCAATGCAGGCTAACTAGGCTTTTGTTCTGCCTGGCAGTACATGCTAAAGGAGCATAAAGGCTGCTCTGAATTGTTTTATGTTAAGTGATTCATTTCACAGTAGTGCTAACATCGGGGGAATAGTTCTCATTTCTTCATCTGTGCTGTATATTCCATGGCTGTAATCAAGAAGAGACTATTGAATGGAGGCTGGAATGCTGTTAGAAATTTTTTTATCATTAGCTGTAACTCACCATATATTATTACAAATATGTGATGCATGAATCACAGGAAAGATTTTGCTTCATCAATGTGCCAGGTATAACAGTTGAAATTAGCTCTTTCATCAAATTAATTCAAATAAGCCACATTTAGACCTATTTATTCCTATTTATTCCCCTCAAGAAAGGTTTCAAGAATGTACTTGGAGTTCAAATTTCTGTTCATATTGATGCCTGAAGGATTTTTTCTGCTTTTCTTCTGAATATTTCTTACACTGTTCCCAATATTCACAAGTATTAGCATGCATACTTGTGATGCTTTAGGTGATAGTTTAGCCTGGTTTCATGGTGTTTAGCAGGCCGGTAGACTAAACACCCCTGAAACCACGTAGAGTTAGAAGACCAAACACCCTGTTTTCGTGAGCCCTCAAGGTCTCCTAGTAGGACAGATTTTGTAAACTAGAAGTTAGCCCACCCAGGCCCCTTATTGGACCCTCCTGGAAGATATTCTAATGTGTAGAGTCTTTAATTGTATACTCGACTGAGGGGACGGGGCTTTTGCGGCGTGTTCTACCTGGACGGCAGAAGCCATGGAATGGGATCCTATTAAAATACCGAGGTAAACAACCCCCAACCCTCTAACCGTGTCTGAGCCTTTATTTCCTAAGACCAGAAAAAGGCATCAATATCAACAAATACAGTAGTATTAAGTTCTGAAGTTGGAGGGTTTAAATACTAAGAACAGAAGTGATGACTTGGATATTCATATTAACAATTGGGGTTTTTTCTGTTGGCTTTTTTTTTTCTTTTTCTATTAGGTATTGTGAATTATAATCATGTTGCATTGCTAAACACTGAATACCAGAATTAAAGCTTTAGATTTGGGAGGGAGGTGCACTGCAAGTTTGTGATCTTCCAATTAAATATGTGCTTGAACCTGAGGGTCTGAATTGAAATTGCATGGGAATCCTCAGTTCCAGCTTCTCCTAAATTCTCATGTCTTGACTCTGTAACCATAACAACGCTAAGAGAATGTGGAGCTGGAAGAAAGCTGTGATGAAATTATTTTTATTGCATCTAAAGTGTGTTAGGTTCTCATAAATTGTTTAAAGGTCATTCCTCTGAAGATTTCATAAATTTAATTGGATAACAAGAAACTATAGAGAATGTTCCCCAAGCATCTGTGAAATTCATCTCTAATACCTGAAAATTATGCAGAGACAACATCCCTGCATTATTTTCTATGAGCCACACTGGCATGTGTAGAACTCATTGCAGAACTTAAGTCTTTTCTGGGTTATGTGCAATTCAGAGTGTAAACCACTGTCTCTCTGGTAAAGGCAAAAAGAGAAGTTTTGTGTCTTTTTTGTTTGGTTTGGGTTTTTCTTTTTCATATAAGCATACATTTAAAATACAAGCAAAACATTTTAAAGAATGTATTTGTGTTGATGTAATCTTAGCCTGTACTTGTGCATCTCCCTTGTACAATAGTGAGAAGCAGCATTAGATGTTATTGCACAGTGTTGTCTCCTGTGCAAGCAGATAAATTTGTGACTGTCTCAGAATGACAAAATGATTTATAATCTCCAATATATACAACAATCCACCTGCCAGGAGCAATGCCTGGTGTTGGCAGGCTCTGGTTAAAGCCAACCATTTCAGATGATAGAATGACTAAACCAAGGCTGAAAAGGGGCAGCAGAAAGAGAAAGAAAGTATTTTTTTAGCTTTTTTTTTATTATTTGTGTCAAGTGTGTAGTTTAATATAGTCAAAACACTTCCGTGGCATAAGCTTTTAAAATAACTATTTAATTTCAGCTGGATATTGTAGATTCATTCACACATTCAGAGGGTAAACTGCAGTGAAAAGTAGATTCATGAACTGACTGAAATAAATAACTGTTATATCTTACTTAGCTATAGCGCAGATAATAAAGTAGTGAGTATATATTACTGTTAGTTAGTATTATGATTAAAAGCAAAAAGACTAGACATTAAAAACAAAACAAACACAACTCTACCAAAAAACAAACAACACCCCAAAAAAAGCTCAAGAGAAACAAACAACAAAAAATTAACAAATAGAACCAAAACCAATAATAATAACAACAACAAAAAAACAAAAAGCAACAAGCCACCAAAAAAACACCCCAAAAATCCCAACCCATAATCTAGCAAAAACAAAGCAGTAAAAGGATGGTCTCTGTGGTAAAATACAGCCACTGTAAATATATTCAGATATTTTATCAGATTTTCTATTGATAGAGAACCCTATCACAGCATTGTATTTTAAGGAAAAAGCTTCTTTTTCTATTAAATGAACAAGTCTCTTCTATAATTTATTGCATTATTTCCTAATTTTGCTTAAATGTGAAATCAGTGCTGGTTTTGAAAGCAAAATAATTTTGCTACCAGCTGTCAATACAGCTGCACAGCCAGACTTTCTGTCAGGTCATTCCTTAATCTCTATTCAGCCCTCTAAAAGTTGCAGCTAAGGTGTATATTTGAGACAAAGACATGTAAAGTGGCTTTTCTAGAGGTTTTCTTTCTCTATCTCTTTCTCTCCTTGCCCTCTTTCTCTCCGCATTCTTCCCTTACTGTGTTCTTCAAGAGGAAATCAAACATCAGCTCCAAATGCACATTCCACAAAGAGCAAAAGGGAAGGAGGGAAAGAATGGAAGAGAAACAGAAGAAGGTCAAAGAAAGGCATGCAAGATTGGACAAAAAGAAAAAAACGATGAAGAAAGAACTGGGAAACAAGATGGATAGGCAGGTTGGCATGAAGGACAGCTTCTTTTTTGTCAGCTGATTTAAGCTAAAGTGTATCTCTTCCGAGAACTTTTTCACTTGGCTTCAACAGTTTAGGTGCTGTTGTACTGATACAGACTCCTTGGGTACGTTCTCTTCATATGGCAAAGGGTAATGTGTAATGCTTCAATCTCGCAGGTTCCTTTGAGTGAGAGAAGGTGCAGATCAGTCGCTTCTCTCACCTGTAAAATGCTCTACATGCTGAGCACATCACTTGGAGTACCTGCACCAACCTTCCCTCAGCTGACAAGGTGCCAGCCCGGTGCTCACAGTATCCCATATTTTGATTCTAGTTCTCAAAATTACAAAATTTCACTGGTTTACACAGGTTTAAAATGATAAGAATATTTTATAGACAAAGTCATTTATTCTGAGGTTCACTTTTTCGAAGTACAGCTCCAGAAGCTGTGGGGTGAAACTCAGGACTGACTGAGTTGTAATTTGGAATCTTATTTCCACTCATCAGTGATCGGTGTACCTACTACATTGTTTCAAGTTGTTTCTTCCTCTGTTTGTGTGGATGTCTCACTTCAGCATCAGTTAGAATTAAACAACACACTTGCTGGGGATTTGACCTTTAAGTAAAGTAGGGTTGAAATACTGGTTTTGTCCTAGAGAAAATTTCATTTTAAAAATCACTTTTTTTCTTCTTCTTAAAGAAATCTTAGATTTTTAATTTGTTTATTATCTAGCTTAGTGAATAGTCATTTACCTGCTGAATTTAGCACCAAATTGTTTCTTCAGTGCCAGGAGAAGCTTCACAATTTGTCCCACCGGAGCTTTTAACTCAGTGATATAGTAGTGAAAAATCTGTTGTCAGAAACTATTATTTAAGAAGATAGGAAAAGGAAGCATTAAAAAGAGTATAATTGTTTAAATGGTGAGTTTCAGGCCTGACCATCTGCTGTGAACACATACTTCTGCTTCATTGCTGTAGCTGAATAAATCCATGCCATAAAACACAGTGCATGTGACATACCAACCTTCAATGAATTCTGCTGGGGCCTATTTCATCAAAGACTAAAGGCACAAAAGCAAATGACACAGCAAATAATTTCCATATAGGTCTGCATTTCCTTAAGATAGCATTGAACACCCTGAAAGAACTCTGTCATGTGCAAGATTATCCGACACCGGTCTGAAACAGAAAGAATTTTACGGAAGCCATAAAGCAATTTGTTTTTCAGATCAGTGTAATTCTCCTCAGAATAATTTCAACTTTTTACTTTGTTCTGAGGTGTTTAGGTTAGGAGCCAGAAAGAAATCCAGCAGATCAGGCAGTTTCAGGTACTGACAGAATTTCTTTAAAATTTAAATTCTAATTCTCCATGAAATGTAAGGTTTTTCATGTATCAGCTAATTTCAGTGAAGAAATACTTGCTCTGTGTTTTTCCAGTCTCTCTGTTCAAAATGACAGGCATTAGAGAAACCATTTACCCTTCCCCACTTAATAAATGGTTTGCCTGCACCTAACAGGATGTCATTCACAAGCTGTCCATGATACAAATCTCACCTTCATGCTCTTATTCTAAAACCAGAAGTTGCTTGTTTCCTGTTTCAACATTTCACACCAAACATTAAGGTGTTTTTCCTCTTGCCCAGCTGTGAAAAAGCTAAACGTACCTATTTAATCTAAATTATTCATTGTGACATTCTTACAGACAATTGTAAGGGACCCAGTGAGAATTGGTCTCTTTATTTCACATGGTCTAAGTTTGTCTAAACTGTCTCTAGGTACCTCTCTTTCCAGGTGGTTAATGTTAGAAGAATTAAGTCCCCCTCTAAACCTTTTAACTGGTTACCATAGTTTCATTGTGTATCTCTATAAAAAGCAATTAGATACACTGACCTCGTCCTTCCTTATAACAGTTCTCCTATTCAACTCAGGCTGTAATTAGAGCCTCTCATTGTGGCTGTAAGAGCAATGAGTACTCAGTGTGTCATGCTGGGGACCTGGGAGTAGCTCCCAGCACACACTGGAGAAAAGATACATGTAAAAGATAATGATGCCAATACATGAATTTTCTTCGAAACGGCCATCAGTTATTGAGCTCTGCAATCTCTAAAGAGTTTCATTCCCTGATTTAAGGAGCTCTCTCTACTACATATCATTAAGTTCTTGGCTTCTAAGACTTGCCATGGCAAGGACTCCCTCAGGTCAGTTAAAGAACCGTGTGACAAATAGGTTCCTTATTATTAGTTTAAGATGTATTTCCTTTCAGCTTGATTGAGTGTTCTAGAAGATAGACAGCAACACACAATTTTTCTTCCATTTACTATATATCATTTTGTTTACCTTCAGCATATCTGCTCCCACTCATCTTCTGTATAAATTAAATCTGATCTTTTCAGTCTCTGTCATATGACTTTAATCACTGTAATCTCTAAAGTCTTCTATCTTAGTCATTATGCATACTACAAGCTTTTATGATACAAAGTGTGCCATTACTTTCTTTAAATAATCTACAAGGATGCATAGATCTTTTCTCAGAGTACTTATAGTTCTTTTAGAATCTGTTTATATGTCATACTGCTCTCCTTCATGTGCAATTTTAGCAGTTTTCAGAATAGAAGCCATATCTAGGTCCTCAAATCCAGGCCTTTATTATCATACACAGTCACATCATACAATTCTATTCAGAAGTTTAGTTAGCTTTCTTTTATGACTATTTATGGGGAGTTCTTATTCCTCTCTTGTTCCTTGCTGTGCTACTGGAATTTCCAGTATCTGGGGATCTTTGGAGTGTGTGTGCAAAAGGATAACTACTTTGCTGAAGTAGAGTTTGCTTCTTCCTTCATAATGGAATTAAGAGTTGCTGTTTTCATCAAGAGTCTAGTGAAGCTTAGTTTGCTTAATATTGGTTGCAAAGACTAGTGAGAAGAAAACCTACACTGATACAGAAAAGAGATGTAAAGTCTGTTTTCTGCAAGGAACTAGAGTTGTGGTTTTGGTGGGTTTTTTTCCCCCTGTATCATGCGACACCACTTGAGGAGCAGCCTGCACTGCAATACAGCAGCTGTACAACATGTAGGCATATGTGGCACAGCTCCCAGACAATGTCAGCACTCATGAGCATGTAATGTATTATAAACATCAAATACATCAGAAACATAGCAATGGCAAATCTGAGTTCACACAGAAGGTACTGGCTCACTGTGTTGTAGCAGATTCGTAAGAACAGTCTCTAAAAGATGTTGCAAAGTGTACAGTCGTGTTCAGAGGAATACAGAGCTACAATTATCCACACTGCCTTAATCTACCTACCATTAATACCATGTACATTAAATAGTTGGCTGAATAATTTTTGGTCATTCTGAATGTGCACAAGACATAACAGATTAGATTTTCTGTGTAACAAATTTTTCAGATAAAAATAGGGAAAGGAGGTGTGCTTTGATGCTCTGAAATGAAGCAGTGTATTGGCCAGACACGATGTTGTAAATTAAACCTGCCCTGACTGAACATTGAAAACAACAGACACCTTGTCTGGTTGTTATTTTTCGTTCTGAGTGAGATGAGCCACAACTTCAGGCACAGGTTGCAGCAACACAGACAATGCTAAGTTCTTTCCTCTACATTACCAATATGTATTTGTGGAATAATGAGGTGGAAGTTCTGGAAGCAAATTTGAAGGGTTAACATTCTCCGTTCCAGGGTGACTTTTCTGTAAGAACTTGCTAATAGCAGAAGACATTTTGTCAGGCAGGATAGATTAGTATGTGCACTGGGATGGAAGTATTCAAGTGCTATTTCATCTGTCTTTCTCTGTTGCTCCTCCTGTTTCAACTAGAGGAGTTTCTTGTCTAAATGGATTGCAATGGCTATATCTGTATTTCAGATAAGCTTAAGACTTGTGTAAAATGTGGTGCTGCTAATTAGTCAAGATGTCATTAGTCCAAGGAAATTAATTGTACATAAATAATGTGGAATTTCAGCTTCATGGCTCAAGAGATAAATTCAGAGTCTTTTCAGAATTGTCTGTCTTAAAAATAAAATAGCAGAAGAGGATTATTAAGGAAGCTCTTCAAAATTCCCATTACCCTGCTAATGAAGATTTAGCACATAGCCCAGAAGACATGGTTGATCTGTACTCCTTAAGGCCCTTACACCACAATAGCATTGGTGTATCCCTGGCTGCTCTCATCCGAGAGAAAAGTAATTGTGATTTTGCAGGAGCAACTCCTTATCAGCCTCCCAGAAGGACAGTCCATGCTCAGCAGTGGAGGGGTGGTTAAGAGTGTTCTCCTTCACTATCTGGACTTCAAGGGAGTCATCTCTTGGGTGCATGCAAAGGCTGCTCTGACCCGGTGCTGTTAGAGTAATTAAAGTTCACTTCAGGATTGATAGTCTCAAGGATTGCACAGTACAAAGGTGAAGTTTGACTTTATTTCCTTTTTCCACAAAGATGCCTGGTATTATTACTGTTATTCATTGATACAGTTTTGCAGTAACCAAGAACCAAATCTGAAGGTTGAGACTATTTTATTGTGATTGCAAAAACATAAGATTATGTATTCTGTGCCCTCAGTACAAACCTAGGGGAACCTCATCCATTTCCTCAAAATCACTGTAAACCAATACCGTGATTGTCATTGCCACCTTTTTTCCCCAATATTTTTATTTTATTTCTTAATGAAAAGAGGGACTCTTCCAGTTTTTTATCAACTGCCTAGTACTTCATGCATTGGACAGAGTGTGAAGCCTACAGGAAATGTCACTAGATGAGAAGAATATAATTTAAAAACCCATTTTACACAGCTGCAAAGGACTGCACAGGCAGAAGGCTGTGGAGAGTCAAAGCAGGGGGTACTTGTATCTCATTTCTTAAGGATGATAGGTTCTGTGTTTTGTTGTAAAAGTTTTGCATAGCTTCTAAAATAGTTTGACTGGTTGGTTATCACCTGCAATGATTTCTGGATTTTGTTGAATATAAAATAATATATAGTGGTGTAGTATTTTCAAACCTGCAAAAGATTCTTATTCTGCATTTCTTAGCAAAACCTCCAACTATCCTATAGAAAACCATGCCTAAAATATTTTTTTGTTTTGAAAGTACCCCTCAGCTTTCTAGTAGAGTGAAATAAATTGAGTGGTTTGATAAAAATTATTTATATTTTATTTACCTTCATGGTCTAGAAGTGTTATCTTCTCTTCTTCCCTAATCTAAATTATTGGAAGATATTTCTGCCAGAAATCTCATTCTGTCCTCTCCTCTCAAGTTACAGAGTGATTCCTCCACCACAGCTATCACTGTAGTCAGCAAGAGTTTCTAGAGATGATAGATATAAAAGGAACAAAATCTTGCAAGACATCTATGAAACAAGATTGTTTTGAATATTTAGGACAAGTTTCCCTCTATTCTGGGCACAGAAATGCTTGGCTTTATGACAAGCTAGAGGCTATGTTTATATCAGCTGAGAGCCAAAGATATTAATGAGCAATTTTCTCATGTTTTTCTTGGAGCCTCACTGAAAGTTGCAGGCTTCTAAACTAGCTGTAACTCTTAGTTTCTCTTGTTTTGTTGGTTTTTTTTACTTGAGAAGATGGAATTTTGTTAGTAATGAAAAAACAAATCTTATAAAGGGTTGAATGAATCTCCAAATTATAATCCAGATTTTTCTGACAGTTATATTTTACTCAGTGGCAGAGATGATTGCTAAGATCCCCTGTCACAGTTAAAAAAACAATAAATAAACTAACATGTGAAGATACATGTGGGAGCACTTAACCTACTTATGCACTCACTCTTCAATTATTATTTTGTTTAGCACTACTTTTCCACCCTGGTCTTTAAGTATTATCTATGTTGTCTTTACTATGTTCATCTTTTTTTGCCTTGACTCCTCCTTCTCCCTATAAAATAGTCCCCATGCTTCATGCTTTACAAAATTTTCTATTTGTTTTTGAATTTGTCCTTATAAATTACCAAATTCCAGAGATCTTATCTTCATTCTACCTTAATCCATTTTTATCCTTTTTTTCAAGCAATGTCAGTGACACTTATGGTAACAACCTAGATGGACACAGTGGAAAACAATTTCACTGGCCAATATCACACATTGATAGTCTGACATCAGATTCCTAAAGTGATGTGTGCCATGTAGCATTCAGAGATTTGAAGAGGAATGAATGACCAATCCAAGGGACTCAGTAGCTGATAATAAAACCTGTGTTTATAGGAAGATAAACTAAAAGAGGCTTAACTTTTTTAGCCACAATTCAAACATAGCATGAATATGTGGAAATACTCCATCAATAAACGGAAACACAGCATATAAAGATATATTTAGATATTTCTGTGTAGTAGAACTTTCCTATAGTCCTACCAGTCCTACACCTGCTTTATGAGAACTGCCTCCTTGCAGATCTGAGGTGAGTTATGCCCTGGTGCCTCCAAACCAGCAAATGACACCTCTCATTGCCACTCTGAGTAGTGCTTGTGCACAGCTGCAAATCTGTTTTCTTATTCTTTCTTTTACAGTCAAGTAAGTTCTGCAGTGACAAGAAAGAGGCCAATTTTGGTTAAAAGCATATCTAGTTCAACAGAGTATCTGGCAAACAGGGAGAAAGGAAATTATACAATTGAGAGCAATCAGAAAATTCTTTTGATGGGTGATTACCATCAGATTGCAATGTTTCTACATGAATCCACAGAGCTTGGTATGAGCCCAGATGCAATTTGACATTTTTATAAGATCATCAGTCTGCATAAAAAGCAGCTTATGAATGACATGAATTTTTGTAGTATGCTGAAGAAGGAGGATTGAAGAGCCCAGGTATTTTCAGTCACTGAATACAATGGGTCTCCAGCTCAGTGAGAGCTGTCAGCTGAAATTGTACCATTTCTTCTTTAAAGTTAGCATGTCAGAATATGCTACTGGCTCCAGTTTCTAGAGCTAGGATTCATTAGTATATCAATTACTAACCTTGAACAAGGTAACCCTTTAACCACAGAAAACCCATCTGTGGGGTAAATGGGTTAAATAAAATCTCTCTCTGCCCACTGTGCTGGAGTAGGGCTGGTACTTCCCTTCTGTCATGGTTTCTGCCCAGAATTTTTCAACCAGACACTGAATTGTAACAAATCAGGCATCAGTCTCTTTTGGTCTTTACTCAACCAGTGAAGTCACCTCCTTGTCATGTCTGAAACTGGGATATCGATCTGGTTTCTGACATGCCCTGATCCTCTAAGGATTCTAATTATTGCAGCTGCAGATTCTAGCTGCTCCTATCACCCCACCCTTCCTCTCCCTCCATCCACCACTCTTAAGTCATTTTCTGGGAAAATGAAATACTCCTGTCCCTCTGTTAGCCTGGCTAACTCAGTGTGCAACTGCTAGGGTAAGGCATGTGGGCAATACCGTGTGCTAAACTACGGCAAATGGCATGAAATTCTCTCTCACATGTTCCAATTAAATAACCTTCATATTTCGATTTAATTGTGTATATATGACGTTTTATGCTATATATTTAGGGAGAAGAAATCACAATTTCAAAATAACACCTTAAAAATTGATGACTATGGAAAAAAATCGTGGTGTTACAGCTAAAGAGCATCTCAATATGCATTCCAGCCCACATTAATAGTCTGTGAAACTGTAAAGAGAGAAATCATAAGTGAAACAAATTTTCCATGCATTTGACATTAGTAGGACTGAAACTGGACTCCTACCATCACTTCTTTCTGATACTCTCTCCTAAAAAAATGTTTAAAATTTATGAAGCTCATAAATCACCAGCCGCGCATACAATTGCAAAGCTGGTAGAAGTCATTCCATCAATACACTCAGGATGGGGTTCAGTCATCATATGGGGTGCCTGAAATTCAGATGTCAGTATGTGGCCATCCCCTAACAATCCTTTAGAATGCAGCCATTTTGGAATTCCCCAAACTGCACGTGTCTCAGCAAAGACAGCTGACCCTCACTTAGGTGTCCAGGGGCACTTCATTCTGATGGAGAGAGAAGGCCACAATAAAAGCAAGTAGACAAAAGCTTAATTGAGGAAAATTAAAGTGACAAATTATATAGAACTTTTTGGTGCATGTGATTAACCATTAAGAAACAAGTGCAAATCAAAATAGCAAAGCTTGTGTCAGATATTTTGAATTTTAGTCACTTAAATCAAGACTGGAGTTTACCAAACAAAAACTTTGTAACAATTTTACATGGCTGCAGTCAAGTATAGCTTTGGTTTTGATGGGGCATTTGTTGGAGAGGTATCATTTTTACAAAAAACATAGAAAAACAAGACAGGCAAATTAGGTGATGAGAGAAAAACATCTTTCTCATTTCTAGTTATGTCTTTCTCTACATTAGGGACCCAGTTCCTCAACTCAGAAATGCATTTTACACTCACATGGGGGATACATGGAAATTACTCAGATTTCTTTTGCTATGAGAGAAAAATATGATGGCATTATGACAAGGAAGCCAATTCTAATCTTTGAACTTAGTTGTTGTTGTTTTTTTTCTCTTCTAAGTTTGTTTTGTGCATTTCTCACTTAGTTTCCATTATATTAACTTTGATGCTTTGTGATTCCTGGATAAGCTTTAGTCCCTGGCAAAAATGCTCAAAACTTTGGCATTTCCTCTGTGCTCATCACTGTGATCCTTTCTCCTCCCATTTTCAAAAATTCTTGTTTTTTCACAGATGTGGAAATGGATGGAAAGGAAACCGTTGCCACATAAGTGCTAAGCCTCTTCAGCCTCCAACTTCAAGTCTCCTACAAAATGGTAGGTCTGTAAAAAGAAAGTAATATCTTTCAATTCATTCTTTGAGTCTTTCATTTTACTCATTTCTGCCTTTGATTGCTCTGATTTTGCAGATATTTGGATTGGATTGGGTATCGGTCTCTTACTGATTAAAATTACAGCTGTTGCCTTGTATTTTCTTTTGAAGAAGAAAGTGCCAGAAACGTAAGTGAAACTTTTACTTTACAGACACAAATGTGGCACAGAGCAATGGCCAACTGCCCAGCCTCATTGGTTTCAACTTTTAAATCTCCCCACAGTCTGTCTTCATATGCAACACTAAGCAGAAAACGTAACTTCACAACAAAAGCTGACCTTAGTGGACCCCAGTCAGGAAACAATGAGCAATTAGCTTGATTGCCTAGAATGTTTTGATTGTACCATTGTATGATGTTATGCATTCTTAAATTATAAAATTCTGAGTTTTTTAGGGTATGTGTTCAACTGAGAATTCCCTATTTCACAGATACATTTACAAGCCCTTCCTGTCATCCCTCTGATAATCTCTGCTTTTTCTCTCCTCCCTAATTTAAGATTCTTTTCTGTTTATTTTACTCTAACTTCTGTATTGCTTCCCTGCCCATCTCTTAACTTATTCTGCTAGATCCTTCTCTGTCAGCAAGCACCTAACACTGTCCCTTCCTCCCTTTCAGCAATTTCTGTTGTGCATTTCCTTGTCCATTTTTGTGTTGTTAGATTTTCCTCACCCTTCATTTTTTTCTCCAGAATTCATCTTCAAAGCTGTCTCTTTTCCTTTAAACTTGTTCTCTGCTATAGACTTTCCTCTCTTTGGGGATGTTGTTATCTCCCAAAGTATCTCTTAAATGGTGCAGACTCCTGTCCTGACATTATTGCTGCTGACATGTCTCCTATCTCTGCATGCTCCCCTGACAGGTACAGCTGTCTATGGACACAGAAGCAAAATGTTGAAGCAAAAACCTTTACTGGTTGTGCTTCTGTTAATTGAGTGCATAGCTTCACTTGCTCTCCCAACATCATTTTCTTGAAAGCAGGAATAACATTTCCTTATCTGATTTCATGGGGCTTTAAGATTTAATTCATTCACATTAATACAACCTGCTAAGGCACACATATGGAAAAGCACTTCAGAAGTGCAAGATTACTTGTATTGTAAGAACTGCTGAATGTTTTTTTTTGTGGTTTCAATAGTTATCTTTGGAAAAAAGAAGTTTAATTTCTCAAAACATGTTTGACGGTGTTTTAATTTTTTAAAAAATGTTACTTCTTACACTACTTCTTCTGTGCTCTCAACATTCCCTCCTACCTTTTTCTTTCAAAAATGTCTGCTTAAACGTTACTGCACTGCCATTCACCTCTCTTTTACCCACATATCTGTATTTAAGGAATATTTTTTCTTTTCTTGTAATTATATATGCTAAGAAAAAGCAGTGTTTTTTGTATCCTGTTGCAATGTGATGCTAAGCAATACGGTCCTATTAGGTATAAAACAGCGTTGAATGAGGAGCTTCTTAGTATGACTCAAAGAACATACCACAGCCCTGATATGCACAGAATCAGAGCTGTGAAAGAGGATTAGACAAGCTTACAAAACAAAGCTTATTCTGGTCTTGATTGTTTTCATTAAAGCTTCCAAAAAGGTAAGTTATGATGATGGAAATTTTTGTGACTACAAGTTTTGTCTATTAGAAAGCGAGATTGTCAAATCATTTTGCCCACTACAAATAAAAATTTTTCTTTTCCTTGTTTTTAATTGCAGTTCACTTAACATGTAAGTTAAAATGCTTTTTATAGGCATCTTGCTAAGAAATAATCTAGCTAATAAATGGTAATTTGTTTAAAATTGTGAAAACAAAGAAATCTGAAACTTTGAATTTGAGAAAATAAATGCATCCAAGCTCTTCCTCTTCAGCTACCTAGTGCCTACCATGATTTGGTATACAAAAATCACAGCTGGAAACATGGTAGTAAATGAAAGGAAGTTATTCCTGGACTGCTTAATCAGTAATCAGAAGTGACTATTCAAAATGCAGCCAATGTTAGTGTACTGAAGTTTGGATCTTTAAGATAAGGCTTTATAATAAGAAGTGACTTGTGTTTGCATAAGTCTGTAAAATGTACAATGTGACAGCACCACACAGAGGCGTGAGATTTTACTCCTGATTTTTTTAAGGGATTTGATGAATGAGAGGAATTTACTGGCACATGAATGATACTTTCCTACAGTTAATTTTCACTTGTGTCTGCTTTTGGCCCTCCTGAGCCATGTTGTTTTCTTAAAGTCATTAGGCATTAGAGTCACTCTAGGGAAGCTTTTGCACACCTGAGGCTGTATTTACTACCTTTAGATAAATTTTTTTGCTAGCTATTTTTATGTAATTTCTATTAGTGTCCCTTTTACTGCATAGACCTGCCCATGCAGGCACTGGCAGATGGCTCTCCAGAGGCACATTAGGAGTTGTAGGTGTTAGCTCCCATGACATCTTAAAAAGTGCAGGTCCATCTAATTCTCAATGGATATAGTACAGGAATGTGCACAAAAGCTGGAGAAGTTTAAGAGTCCAATAGAACTCATATTTTTCATCAGATAACCAGGTATGAGGCAGCAGGGGTAGGCTGGGGACCCCTCAGGCAATTGCCAGCTAGAAATTTGTCACTAACAGCAGTGAGAACCTAAATCACATTTGTCCCTCTTCTTCTCTAGAAACATGAATAGTGCCTCAACCCTTCCTTTCAAGCCAGAAAGGATGGCCCACTCCCCCTTTGTTCGCTCCTTCTCCTTTGCAGAATTTAATTTCTGATCTGCAGGCTTTAAACACTCCTGTTACTGAGTGGGAGTTACTGGAAGTCATCGTGTAAGTTTACTTCCTAATGGACAAAAGCAGCCTTACATGGCTTGGCAGCAGTGTACTTCATTACCATGACAGCACTCAGATATGCCAGATACTTCCCAGTCTCCAGCTGGGGATATGTGAAACTTCTGTATAGAAACCCCAAATCAGGGAAGTTTATGAGTTTCTCTCATTCCTGTTTGCACTATAGAGATGACATTCCCTAATCCAGAAGGGAAGGCTGCCAGTTGCTCCACTCCATCAGTGACATCTGTCCTTATTGACCAAATAGAAGCAAAGCTCCATTTTAGCTTCCATTTTGTTGCAGCTGCCTCCTAATGCTTCAATGTAATTTGAAATGTGAGAGTATGAAAAGTAAGTGACTTTCTGCCCAGCCAAGTTATGACTTTTTGCTATTGCCTCCAAAGCAGTCAGTATCCTGGGATCCATTCAGTTTGTTTCTTTCCTGTTCTTAACTGTGCAAGGCCAGTGTACCACTGCTATTATCAGTCCTGTCAATCTTAATGAACACAGAACATTAAATTTTCCAAAGCATATGACAATATATCTTGCCACACAAGCAAAGGAGTGAAAAACTGAGGAGTTCTGAGGAAGTATTTTAATATGATAGAAAACGATGGGAAGAATACCCACAGAGGGCATTTTTCATCCTGCCACATCACAGATTCAATTGTATCACTCCTGAGTTTGCTTTTAAAAACCTCTAGCAACATGAATTTGATGGCATCCTTGGGCTATATTGGTACCTTATGTAGAAAGAAGTTTACAGTTAGAAAGTTATTTTCTAACTGCTGATATGTCAGTTCATAATTCAAGTTCATTCTTATTCACCATGGACAATGACAGATCATTCCCTTCCTCCTTGCAGAAAGCTTTTTCTGTTCTTGAAGGCGGTTGTCATGCCTCCTTACAGGCTGCTTTCTTCAGGCTAAACAAGCTCAGTGCTTTTGCCTTTCTCCATAGTTAAGGTTTACTTATAATTATGATGATTCCCAGTTTCTGTTGCCAGACTTTCTGCAATTAGACCATACCCTTCTGGAGATCTGGTGTGGAGGAATGGGTGGTGTATTCCAAGGGAAGCTCTCCAAACAGATCTGAAGGGCTGCCAGAGGTCATTGTTGTGCCTCTGTTCCTATATCCCAAAGAGATAAACAGAATGACAGTATAATGACATTTATTGAATCGTTTTCAGCTTGTGAACTGGAACAGAGACAGATAGAGTTCATGTATAATGGGAGAAAAATGTGCAGTTTTATGGGAAAAAGTAAACCAAAATTTGGAAGCACCAGCCATAACTGTTGTTTAGGAATTGTTGTATTAGTCTAATGCTGCTATCCAAATCCATTCATTCTTCTGTAGAATATTTTTGTTGTGAAGGATGAGTGCTATAGTCTTAAGTCTTCAGTTTTTCTGAAGTGTACATCTGATGACTACCACACATAGGAATGATTGCACAGAAACAAGAGGAAACACTGAAACAGAGCCAATCCCTGTAGTCTGCAGCCTTCAAGATCATTAAGATGAAAATTGCAAAGGACTGATAAAAAAGAAAAATTAAATTCCCTGAAGTGACACAAAATGTACACAGTACAGACTTAGGAAACCCATACAGCACATTAACAGTAGAATCAAACATCCAAGTGACTTGTGAATTATTTTAGATGCAGCTTTTGGAAAGTCTTGTCTCCTTGCATCATGCATCCTATTTCTTTCATGAGATGTGCAAAATATAAACTCCTTCAGCAAACCTAAATTTAGTTGAAAGGATTTTAAATATGCTTTGAGAAATTAAGATCTTGAGTTTTAGTTTTTGTTTAGAACTGAAGCCTTAGCACACCTATAAACATTCTTTTAAGGGATTGTTTTAATTAGTAGCTTAATTGTAATTAAGTATAAAGTCCACTAGGATTTTGTCATTGTTGTTATGGATCAGATGATAAGCATTCCCCCAGTACTGTATTTCCTAAAAATCTGTGTTCTGTATAAAAGATTGGTTTTCCTTTGAAAGGTACATTGGAAAGTACAAAATTATGAGCTCTTGCATCCAAAAAAAAGAAATCTAGATACTTTAATTTTCCATTAACAAGAATGATGTTACTCAGCAGTCTGTTTATACACTGGTGGGTATTTTGTGGAGCATATAACTTTCTCCTGTCTTTGTGGAATTGTAGTGGAGAAACCTCTGACAAGGCAGTAGTTTGTGCTACTAAAGAATGCAGATGAGCTTAGCAAAGCTATGCCCCATGTTACCTCAACCCAAGATGATTAATCCTCTCCTTTCCTATTGTGGTATTTCTGGTTATGTTAGAAAAACCAGTTCTCTCTAAACTACCTTACAGACATATTTGAGGTTTTTTACTTTTACTTTTTTTTACTTTTTTTCCTGCATTTACTACCTCATCCAATTGATAGATTACAGTATTTGTGTAAACATGTGATTATATTTTAACTTGCATATTCTTTAAGGCCTTTTAAATAATTTGAAAACACTTCAGAAATCTTAAGGATAACAATTGATATCCCTTAGAATTGTTTGCTGCATTCACAAACAGGGGGTAACCAAATATATGTTTGTATAAACACATTCATATGTATTCATCTATGTGTTTATATATGTTGTATGTATGTGTAGCATAAGTTACACAAGGTAGTATATTCAAGGGGACTTTCAAAGCCCTGCTTTGGCAAAAATGTTCCTAAGAACAGGAGGGAACTTGAGAAAGTTAATTTTCCACCTAAGTTTGCGGTGCATAAATTCAAGCAGTGCCCATATTTTGGGCCATAAAATTCCCATTATCCCTAAGATTCAGTGACCAATACATTTACTTTTCATTATTCAAATCTAGAATGGAAGGACACCTGAAACCTGCTGGACTCAATTTTATTGCTTGAGACATAGACAGGACCAATTTCAGCACTAAGCACAGCAACCACAAACAAGTTGTTGAACTTGGCCAGCACTCCTTTTGGTGCCCACAGTTTGGCACAGTATCCTTCTGGTTAATTCTCCTCCTTGCAGAGGAAGCTGGAGATCTGTGCTCAACACCCTTCTGCCCTCAGGACAGGCCTAAGTACTCAGCATATTCTTGCCCAAATAAGCTGTATATATGTCTTGCACAAACTGCTTAAGTTTAATGGAGTGATGAAAGACAGTCAGACCTGTCCCTATCCTTTCCATTTGCTGTTGGCACAGTGAGGGTGGCTCACACTGAGAATTGTGTGACTTGGGCTGCCCTTTGGAAGTGACTCCACTGACTCTAAGTAGAACTGATTTGCTTAATTCCATATCACACTTTTAGGCCATACAGTTGGTTTGTGATGTCTAAAAGAGACACCAAAATTAAGGCATGCAAGTCTGGCCCTTTGGGCACTAGTTTAGAAGCAGAGCCAAACTCCTTAAAAACTTCCCATCTGAGTTTGCTTCTGGCCTCAGATTTTGTGAGACATGCTTTCATTTTAGAGTGAAAAATAAATTTTGTACACACCTTCTGGACTTTATTCAGGAGGACTGGGATGCAAATGCACATTTAGTAGGCATATTAATAATCTGTCATTGCTTCACTAAGCAAACTAAATGAATAAGAATATAATGATTTATTACAGTTAAGATTAGATCAAATGAAAAAAAATTAACAGGTTCAAATATTCAGCTCTCCCCATTGTTGTGTCAGGTAACCAAAATAAATTATGAGACTGGCATTAGAAGCAATTACTTTCTGACAGTCTTGTTCTGAAAAATTTTATGGAGAAATGTCTGGTTTAGTCTAAAACCAACCTTAGTTTCTTGCATTGATTTAATTCATAAGGTAGAATATTTCTGTACCTTACTTGTGTCTTCCTCCCAAGCAACCCTTCTGGTTTTAGCTATTTGCAAAAGAAATCATTCAGTGTGTCTCCTCTGTGGTTCCCACTGGGGAACAGCTTCCCTTCCCAACATCCCTGTGGGCTGTGCTCCTGTGACTGCTCTTGTCCCCTCAGTCCTGCCTCCCACAGAAACACAGAGCCTGTCTATCAGCTTCTAGGAGACAGCTTCTACCACCTCTAGGAGCGGATTTGGAATAGAAACACTTTTTAACACAACAAAATTTATTTCTCCATCATCAAGATTGATGGGAAGCTTTAGGGAAATTTTTAGTCTTAGAATTCTGTATATGCACAGATTTCTATGTACACAAGGCATATGCTCTTATTCACAAAAACTGTGGGAAAAAAACCCCAAAAAAACCTAAATTCATCTCTTCAAAAGCAAAGATTAGCTTCTGCTTCATTCTACAGTAATTTTGACTAATACATCTGTTGCTTTTTATATAGTATTGGAACAGCTTTGATGATTTTGGGCCTCTCACTACAAGAAAGACATTGAGGCACTCGAGAGAGTCCAGAGCAAGACAGCTGGTGAAGGATCTAGGGATAAAGTCCTACAAGGAGCAGCTGAGGGAGCAGGAGGTGTTTATCCTGGAGAAAAGGAGGGTCAGGGGAGACCTTATTGCTCTCTACAAGTACCTGAGGTTGTGGCTGGGTGGGGGTCAGTCTCTCCTCCTAGCAGCAAGTGACAGAACAAGAGGACATGGCCTCAAACTGTGCCAGGGGACTTCAGGCTGGGCATCAGGAAGAATTCCTTCACAGAACAGGTTGTTAAGCATTGGAATGGACTGCCCATGAAGGTGGAGTCACCACACCTGGAGGTGGACGTGGCACTTAGTCCAGCTGGCAAGGTGGTGATCAAAGGCTGGACTTGATGATCTTAGAGTTCTCTTCCAACCTAAATGATTCCATAATTCTGTGATTTCAAGCATTGTAGAATATTAGCAACAAGTCATCTATATGAGAAAAAAATTTAGATCTAGACTGCTTTTGCAGAATAAATGTGATTAACTGCACAGATCATAACTGCTTCCAAAAAAAAAAAAAAAAAAACCAAAAAAAGGGATATGTGAAGACCTCTATCAGGAAAGCATATCTTTAAATCTCCAGATGAGGTAATGTACATGAGACCCATAAATAGCAAAATTGGTCGTATTAATCTGTTATAAGTTGTTTAAGGCATTGTGTTAATTAATGAAAAATTTGCATTTCAATACCTCAAGTGATTATGTATTCCTGGCTTTGTAGCAAAAGGTATGGGTAACTTCTATAGCTTTAAAACCGAGGCTGATGATTTGACCCAAAATGCAAGTTCTTTCCCAATTAATTGGAAATGTGGAGTACTTATAGCAATTAAATAGCTAACGTGGAGCCTAAGACCATGTTAATCACTGAATTGTCAGTCTGATAGCAAAACATGTGAAGAAAATTATTTCATCCCATGCAAACAAATTATAGAAATGCAACTTTTAAGGTAATCACATATTTTATTTAATGCATAGCACTACACATGCATTTTATAAATATTAAGTAGTTCTATGCACATCAAAAAGCATATATATTTTTAGGAAGAACAAATGAAAAGTTACTATTTTAGCCTAGACATTATTTATACAGAATATTGGTTTAATTTCAATAATTTCAGTAGAGCTCTGTTGGAAATATCCTACTTTTCTGGACTCAGGTCTTTTCAACTTTAAACTGTTTGGTTCTTTGACAACCTGTGTTTTATGGTGGTTGTTTTTTCCTTTTTTTTTTTGTTTGACTTCTCAAGGAAAGTGCAGGAAACTGCTGTTTCTTCATTTGCCAATCCATTGTACAAAGACCTTAGTTTATCTGGGAAAGTAAAGGTAAGTAGCAATAGCTGCTTCTATATCTTCAGAAAAATGTGAGGTTATAGTTCTCAAATAGTTTTCCATTAAAAGAGTGGAATCCCTCAGTGAATGCTAATAAAAGAAGTGAGAATTAAAAATTGACTCAATACTCAGATCAGTCCCAGTGCATTTTCAAAACACAGGAATGTTTGAAATCAGCTCAGTTTTGACAACATCTCAGTGTTTATAATTATTATGACGATGGGCTGTTGATTCAGAGAAAAATAAAAGGTGGCTTGGATTAAATTTTTGCCCACACATAGATAAGAAAAAGCTTGCTGGCACTTGTCTCCTTTTGTATCTGGAAAACAAACAAAAAGCCAAGAAAAACATCCAACAAAGCAAACACACAACAACAGAAACAGATCAGCAACAATAAAAACACAACATAGATGATTCGGCAGCCAAACTGCCTTTGCACACTCACTTAACTCTAATAAAACAGTTTCTAATCCTTCCCAGTACCTTAAATGTACATCAAAATTCCCATCACTGTAAAATTCACCTTGACATTAAACAAGCAATTGGTCACACATTTCCCTAGTACCATTTGCTGATAAGAGACTGATAGGGTAACAAATAAATTTTTGAATAAAATATATAAAAGTGAACATATTGCAGCAAAAGAATTAAAGGCAAGATTTAATTATCAAATTACAATAATATCTAAAATTCACGTCTTACATTTAACAAGAAATAAATTATTGACTTAAAATGAAAATATTTGATATTTTGTTTATAATTTAAAATAATATAGACAAAGCACCTTGGAGTAAAAAGAAAAAAAGAGGAAAAAATATTTTAAATATCCTTCCTGCCCTCATTTTGAAACTACTCTTATTAGCATTGAAAGAGCTAGGCTTGGTTTGAAATAGAAAAAAAACTTCCTTGTCCTTTGCACAGTCAATAATATAAGATTCCACTGCAGCTTTGAATAGGATTAACTATGACATGCCATTTACTTTCTATAAAAGGGTCCTTACACCTGATTTTAGAGACATTAGATCAAATGAATTCACTTATAGGTTGGAGTTTGTGAGAGCTCCAAGTTGGAAACATTCCCATCACAATCATGTCCAATTCATCAGGACATTTTTATTTTAGTTAAAATAGATTCCTGACAGGCTTCATTTAATAGCAAGTTGAAAAACAGTAGCACAGAGTCAGGAGAGACATTTTCATGGAAGACAGCCCCAGGCATTGTGATTGAAGTCCAGCCGTGTACCAGAATTTCCTCCATTTTCTCCAAGACTGAGGAAATACATGTTTACAATAATTCTTCTTTTTAAAGGGAAACAGGAATCAAGAGTTTTCTCCAAGTCTGATGAGACTTAAATCTGAATGGTGTATCATCAATCAAAAGATAAGACAAAATGTGAGCAAAAGCTCTTATCTCCAGTTGAATACCCACAAGTTATGCACTTGTGGGAGTCTTTGAGTTTCATAAAGAACAATTCTCCTGAACCTTTCTGAACACCAAAACCATGTGGGATTAGCATAGCTACGCTCTTGCTCGTAATACTGCCTGGTAATTTTGGATCCATAGAGTGTGTTACCTAGGCACCACATGGCAGAATATATTATTTTCAGCTCGCTAAAAATATTCTGAAACAGTTTTTTTTTTCTTTTTCTAGTCTCCTGGGTATGCCATCTCATCTGCTGTTCAAATCAGTGTTTCTCCATGGCATGAGGTAGGTAATAATACATTTCTAGGGTGTGTGTTGGTCTAGTAAAGGAAATTCACTTACAGAGGAAAGGGAAAAATTTCACTTAAAGTTAATGCTGTATTGCTACTTATAATGTTAGCATCTCTGGAAATCTGAGAAAGATGACCAGGGCTGAATTGGTTGGCAAAGACCTCATAATAACAATTCTAGTAATGTTGCTCATCACAGCTACTTGTTACACCTGACACTAATTCAATACACTTCAGTCTGGGCCGATGCTGAAGAAAATGTTTAGAATTACTGAAATCCTTACCTGAAAGGTTCATATTACCTATTTTCTTATACATTACTCATTCAAGGAAATTAGAACCATTTCCTTGAATAAAAGGAAATTACAATACCATGTACCAAAATTAGTGACCCACTGCAATTAAATTACTGTACACAGATTGCCCTAAAATAATACTAAATTTATATTAGAGCAAGGGCTCTGGAGACTAGGGAAAAAAGGTGGGAACAGATGCAGAAGTAGGTTAAATGACTTGATCAGGTGCATGTGTTAGGTAATTGTTTTGGTGGGGCCATGCTAACCTTTATCAGCTGAAAGTCTGATCTAAAAATATTTAGAGATTTTATAATTTTCTTTAATGTGTTACTTCTCTAATTAATCTACAGATTGTATGTGCATTTTAAAAATTAATTTAATTATTTGGCTTTTAATTTTTTTTCTATCTTTTCTTTTAGTATCCATTTAATGAAGATGTGAATGCTACTTCTTTTCCAAATCCTCTCTATGGGGTAGCAGCAGAAGACATGGAGAAATTATGCAGCTCCTTGAAAACATAAACATAAAACAGGATCAATAGTGATTGTAACTCCTTGCCTAAAGATTTGTTATAAAATCTGGAAGTGTGTCACGATACTGTAGTATTTGCAATACAAATTAATAACTCATCACAGAATGACTCTTATTAAAGCAATTACATTCAGGAAGTAAATTTATATTAAAAATTGAATCCATACATAAATAAATCATAACTATATATAATCATCTGTCATTTCTGTTGGTGCAGAAAGAGCTTGATAATTATAACTATGAATTTATTTTACATTTGTACAGCTCAAATTCCAGTATGTTAATAAAATGAATAATCAAATCCAGATTCTTAAGGTTTGGGAATCATAATTTTATGTCCATTATTTGAGAAATGATGACTTAAATATTTTTGATGTTTTGCGTTATCAAGGGGTTTTAACTGACTGTTTTAGTGTTCCAAGATGCAGAAGCAAAAGAAAAGTCTATAAAATTAGAAACATATCGAGCTAAATCAAGACTGGTCATGAATCATGGATTTGAATATCAGCTCAGCATGTGACTCATCTATGTGACATACAAATATATACACTTATCTTCAAAAAATATATTTATTATTAACCTGATAGTTACATCAGACCAAATTTCCCTCTAGTCAGCTCTGCAGCTCTGTAGTGCTGACCACAATGCTACCGATAAATTTAGCTTAGTGGTTGACAGAGGGTATCAACTGGGATGTCCAGGAAATCATATTTCTGCTGAATAGGTTGGCCTCCCACACAGCTGAAACTTATGTCAGCCCGTGCCTCCATGAGAAAGATATTGGGGAGGAATTCTGGAGTGCCTTGTGATTTCGACTGTCATCCTCTGTGGTACCAGGCATAGCTTGTAACTGTTTACACTTTAAATAACCTGACAAAATGTCATCTTCCATAATACTCACTTGCATTACATGATCGTAATTTTTAGCTTGAAGGCTTAAGTGTTCCTGCTGTGCTTGTGTTTTCTCCCTTACTGTATTTCTACAGCCTGCTTCATTTTAAACCCATTGGCAAGTCTTAAAGTTACTAAACTCCTACAAATTGCATAAAAACAGACATCTGCACTGTAGATGGTATCTCTGTTAATACCTTCATTCAGGGAAAGCTGAATTGCTTGACCTTTATTAGACTTTTGGGACTCCATACAGAAAAGCATACTGATGCCTGCTTTCATCCCACCATGCACAGGGCTTCTTGGTTTGGGTTTGGTGTTTTGTTTTTCTTTCACTTTTTCTTCATGGCATAACTGTAACCTATGTCTTTCTATATATCTATATATCTTTCTGTATATCTATGTATCTTTCTACCTGGGGCCACAGAACTGTTTTTTGACTTAGATTTTCTTTTGTTTGACTGGCATGTTTTCTCATGGGTAGTAGGAATAATTAGGAGTGATGTCTGCCCATTATTCTCCCCATACCTTTCCAGCAATATGCTCATGAGTGCCTCTCTGCTGCATTCATACACACTCCTGACTTAATGCCATCTAGTTGAAAGTTATAAAATGTTATTCATTAAGGTTTTAAATAAGGAAATGTGATCACATATGCTGTTTTCTTTCTGAAATAAGATTAGTATGACTGAAACATAGAATCTTCTTATTATACTTGTACCTCTTAGGTTGAGACACAGAGAATACATTTGATCCAGGAAAGTGCCAAGTGCCATCAGCTCCTGAACTTTGATATTTGATAAATCTGTGTGAGATGATTGATCTCCACATTATAAACAGGGATTAAAAATTCCTACATGGTCAAGCCAACTCAAATTCTCATTTATTCTGCAATTGATTAGCACTGCTTGAAGAATTTCATTAAACCCTAAAATGCTGGTTATGCTATAGTTTTTAAATCTCCATTTAATCTGTCATGCTATGTGTATCTGTAAAAAATTACAGTAATGAAAAGGATAAAACTGACAATGGTAGAACTTCATCACATTCTCCCTTATGAAACAAAACATATTTATTTTATTATTTATGGTATTCATATTTTAATGTCCCAAATAAAAGAAGATTATTATAAAGAATTATTGTAAAAGAACTCAGGAAACATCATATTACTCATCAGTAATTGTCTCCTGAGAGAACTGTGACTCTTCTGGATAATGTCTGAAACAAGGTAAGCCTTTCACCAAAATAATTTTCAATTTTTATAATTGACAGAATGTTTACAAAGAAAGTGCTAAAAATCAGACTTTTAATCTTCCTGAACTTTTTTTGTCTTCTTATTTCATTAAGAATAACAAATTTAATTATATTCAATATATGGCTATTGTTTCAGGTAACAGCCTCAGACTGAAATATTTAAGACAAGAATTTTACTTTTTATTATTTACTTTATTTTCTGAAATTTTTCAGTACTTTAAACAAACTTAATAGAATTCATATTCTCAGTCACCCTTTTTACAGTTTCAATTTCAAAATCTAAAGAACAAATCTAAAGTAAATATACAGGACATAAATATGCAGGAAAAAATATTAAAATTTGCTACATAGAATTCTTCTTCCAATTTATAATATCCCCTGACTAAATACCCTCTGTAATTTTATACTGCTATTGTCATAAACTTTACGTAATAAAAATTATTTGTTTCCAAGTGACCTGTTTTCTGGGAATAAATTAGAAAGTGGATACACTATACAGACAATGAACACTGTACTTAGTCTGAATTAAACGTGTTTATATATCCAATGATCCAAGGCAACAGCAGCAAGAAGTTACAAGACAAACTTTTACAAAACCCAGTACCATTTTCAGTGTGGTCTATATGTTCCTCTTAGAGTTGTTTTGCTTCTGAAGTCTCATAAAGAACCCAAAAATACAGGCAACCATGTCTCTTGGATTTGGCTAATCCTCATCTCAATCCAAGATACATTTGTGGTACATATCAACAATCATTTTTCACATACAGATGGCCATATCTTGTCTTAGAAAGGATCACTGTATTTGCAGCTTGTTCTAATGCTTGCCTCAACATCTGCCACTGGCTACTGCTTTGCAGGTTTGGAAGATGTTGTGAAGGGGAGCAGGATATTATCTTCTGTTTGCAAAACCTGAAGTACAACAAGTGGCTGTGTACCTTTCTCCTTGCCAATACTGAGGGGCTCGAGCCTTGTTCAGAGCTCCCCTTCGGGGTCGGTGGTTGCACTGGTGCAGCTGTACCTGTGCTTTGCACGGTTGCCCCATACCTCCACATTTTCCTGCATCTGCTGGTCATTACAATGGATATGCCCATGGATGTAGTCCTGGTGTTTGCTGATGGTGACTTTCTCTCCTCCTTGCCCTGTTTCACCTGCAGCAGCCTGATGACTCTGCAATGATAAAACTGATCAACCACATGATCTAATTTTGAAGTTATTATGGTTTTTATCTAAAGGATGGTTTAGATGACATCCAGAAGTCCTTTTCGACCTAAATGTACTTGTAGTCCTATGTTTCCATGGTGTTGGTAGCATCCAGCTCTTCCTTGACATGATTACCCTCATTGTCTCCAGCTTGTGCCATGCATATGTCTGCTGAGATCATTCTGAAGCCAAAGATGTTGTCAGCTCCCCTTTATGGTTCCTTCATTATTTGCACAGCTGTGGCTGAGGCCTCAGGCACAGCTTTTGACTTTTTCATTACCTGTTTCTGTATCTCACAAAGCTGGAGATAGGCTCTTGGATCACTTAGGGCTTTGATCTGATCCACTGCATCTTAATCAGGCATGTTGCCATATATAAACACTGGAGCTACAAAGAATGTCCACTTTTTGTAGCCATCAAGTTGGCAGGGCTTAAATTGATCTTGTTCTCAGGTAGACGCCTACCCTAGAATGCAGTACATTGTATTCTAGCAGCTTCTAATTCTTTCTGTTGCCTGTAAAGACGGTCTAGAGGTAATGTCTGCAATGGAGATGTCCAGATTTAATAATATGAATCCCATTCATACTGTTTTAATTAACTTCAAATTTCACTAATGTATGTGTGTAATAGGAGGTTTTTCACTAGATAATTCTCCTTATGAGTGTGGACAGAAATGCTATCTAACACACAATCATTTTCCAGACCTCTCTGTTTGTACAAATTAGACAGAAAGAGCTTAATAAGTACATGTAACTTGCAGTAATGCATCTGTCAAAACCCATCATCTTCTGTTTTTCAGTTTGTGTGTGGGAGGAGAGGGAGAAGGGGTGGGAAGAATTCATAGGAGAACAAAAATGGAAGTTCCTAAGCACCTATGCAGAAAAATCTACTGTGGGCTGTATTGCTCCACGTAGATCACAGCATGTGAGAACTCTGGCACCTGACATGGAACAGTGTTCCCCCTCTGCTGGGAACTTAAAGACAGTCATTTATTTTCCAAGGTATCAGCCAGTTACTGAGGCCTGTGAACAGGAAATTGTTCTCTACTTGTGTGAGGATGAAGCACAATGTGCAGCAAAGGAAGGAAACACAATACTAAGAACATGCATAATAACATCGTTCTAAACTGTTCCTAGAGTGTTACCACTTCATCAGCTGTAGCTCTTATATTGCAACCCCATTATATTGGAAAGCAGGGATGCAGCTGACCAGATGGGTAGCCCTAATGTGCATGTTTCTGCAGCAGCCATCTACAGACCTTCACAAATGGCAGAGAAGTTAATATTCATATCTGGATTTTAATTTACCATCTGCAGCTATAATCATTCTTAGATATATATTCCATGCTCAAAAAAAAAAAAAGAAAAGAGAGCCTTAAAAAGAAGAGATGCACTTTTCTACAGGATATTAGTACATGACAACTAAGATATGATAAACTGTAGAGCATATTAGTCTTGGTATGTTTGCATTTTATTTTTATTACAGTACTCAAGGTGCATCTTAAAGGGGGACAGGGGAATAGATCAGAACACAACCTTAAACACAACAGGAATTTACAGCATATTTACTGTTTTAATATAAAACCACATTTTTTGCCTTCATCCTAATATAGCCAAAAAGCAATATAGTGTTCAGCCTAGATACAGGAACATAAAACTTGACTTAGAGTTCAGGTGGTGAAAATTGGGTGTAGGAGGTAAACTAGAGTAGCTTGTGATGTGACAATGAATTTCTTTCAGTCCTCTGGCCCTCCATGGACCACAAGCCAAAATACATCTCCCAACATGATTCCAACTACTAGTAGGAATTTCCCATTCTGATAGTTCAATGAATTTTTAAAGATTTACCTTTTCTTTTTATCATTTCTTCATAAAACCAGTTACTTTTTACTTTTATAATTTATTTATGAACAATGCCAAATGATTATGCTTTGGAGAAGAGCTGGTCAAGTTCAGGAAATGTTTAGGCAACAAGATAAGCCAGAAAAAGTTATCAGCTGCAAGGGAGAGTGAGTATTCTACTTTTCTAATGAGAATGTGAGTCTCTGAAGCAAGTCAGCAAGGCACACTCAACTGGGTTAAATGGGTTTAACAGGGAGAAATGAGCACAAATTATTCATGGGAATTCTTTAATCTTCTGTGTAATTATGTGATCATTCTCAGAACAAAGACTTTGGTTGCTCATAACAGGAGGAAAAAGTCAGTTCACACTCAGCAGAATGATTAGCATAGAGCTATGGAGAACAAAAAACCACTGATAATCTAGTGCCTTAATTTTTCTGCATATTTTGAAAGTTTGGGATGCTAAGCCTAAATAATTTAGAGGTAATAATAAGTAGCTCATTTTTTCCTAAAAGAAAGCTGTTTTCATTTTGTTCTTTATCTTAGTCTTTAATTTTGAGTCCTACTTCTTCAAGTGACTAATTTTTCTTTTTCTCAACCAGTTTATTCAGGTAATAAAACAGTACCATTTTGTGACAAGTATTTCACAATACATATGATACGTGAATTTGTAAAGGTTTAGTCAATGTTATTATGGTTTTGCTATCCAGGGCTTAGAATACAATTGAGAACCAACATACAGCTACATCAGAAACATGCTATGTCGAGAGCATCAGCATTAGTAATCTATTTGGTATTCACATGGACATGTTGGCCAGAAGTAGACATCAATAAGTACTGTATTACAATTGGTCTCCAATGCAACTGTGTATTACAGCTACATTAGTAGTTAAAGTATTCAGTGCGATTCATGTGAAGTGTTGTCATGGAATTAATAATGATTTGCATCTTTTTGTAAAAAGGCTCTGTATTCATTGTAACAATGTGATTATTCATGTAATAAATTGAAGAGGTAAGTAGGACTCTCAGAGTTATGCGCTGCCTTGAGCTTAGATGCAAAATTCCTACTGACAAAAAGCCAATCAAAAGGATAAAAGAATATACTCCTAGAATTATACACCTAGCTATATAGTATTCTATATATACTATATATACCAATTTAGAATATCCAGAAGATAAGGATTAAATTACTTTGCAGTTCCTGTTTAGCTGTCTTAGCCTGCAGGAGGTTTCTCTGGACACCCTCAAGAATATGCAGTGGCCAAAGGATGCTCAGGCTGAAAGTCCTGGTAACACATGTAACTTCCTCTGCATATGCGAACTAATCAAGGCAATTCTGAGAAGTGTTCTTTCTGCAGTTTAGCAACACATTAAATGCTACTCTAAATTACTCTGAAATCTGCCTAATTTACTAGCTTTGTGAACTTTCACTGGAAGATCAGTTTCTCACAGTCGAAAGATTTGAAAGGAACCATTGAAAAGAACATTTGGATTCAGTCTCAGTTTGTTTTCCTGTTTGTGCAACTGTGTTTAACTTTTCTACTAAGAAGTATATACAAGAAAAATCCTATCCAGTTCAACTTCAACAAAACTGTCTTCAACTATGTATGGGGTAGAATGATGAGAAGTAAGGGAGAGAATTAACATGAGTAAATATTCAACATATTAGGTATCCAGGTTAAGAAATATTTTCATATTTCTATTCTGTTAACGATCCATTTCCTACTTATAGGTGCAAATCAAAGAGTAAGCCAACATCCTCCTTCTCTAAGTTTACTGCAAATAATCATAAGAAAATTCTTCAGGCATTTAAGTGAAAAAAAAAATTATTGACCAAAAAATTTGCTTTACAATGCCAGTGGGAATTCTAGAAAAAATCACCAAGAGGAAGTAATTTCACAAAATGTTGCCTATAAGTAGACATGTGGGCTCACTCCTTATATTTAGCTTGTCATCCTCCTACAAATAGCAATTAAACTCACCACCCCATACTCTCCTGATAAGCTCTCTAGAAACGAAAGTGAAATGTAAGTGCATGCCCAGTGCATACCATACACAGATCTCAGGTTGTTGTACAGTTTTTAATCTCAAAATAAAAGAGATAAAATCATAGAATCACAGAATGGTTTGGTTTGATGGGGTCCTTTAAAGGTCATCTATTCCAACCCCACTGTAAGGAGCAGGGACAACTAAATCATGTTGGTCAGAGCTCTGCCCAACCTGGCCTTAAAGGTTTCCAGGACTGGGGTCTTGCCCACCCCTCTGGACAACCTGTGCCAGTGTTTTACTACCTTAACAATAAAAAAATGTCTTCCTTATGTCCAATCTAACTCTATCCTGTTTTAGTTTAGAACCATTATCCCTTATCCTATTGCTGCAGGTGTCACTAAAATGTTTGTCCCCATCTTTCTTATAAGCCTCTTTACATATTGAACAGCTCAAAAAGGTCTCTTCTCTAGGTTGAACAACCCCAACTCTTTTAGCTTTTCTCATAGGACAGGTATTACATCCCTCTGATCATTTTTGTGGCACTCCTCTGGACCCTCTCTGGCAAGTCCATGTCTTTTCTGTGCTGAGCACTCTGCAAATATGATTATTTACAGAGTCTTACAAAAGGAAATATAAAATCTCTCACTGAAGAGGTTACATGGATAGCTTTGATTTCTTTTACTATGGAACTGATTAATTAGGTTGCACATATTTCTTATTTAAAACCAAGTTAAGCTTGCATTACATACTTTAATCTGACACAGATTGATCATATATCCATATACAAACACACATGGTAGCTGCCATGAAGAAAGGCAATCAAAACATGTATATCTCTAAACCCCTGCATCTTCAGAGAATGGTCTGTGCTTTTGGCTGAACTTTTCTGTGCCAGTGGGCTCTTCATTTCAGCTTTCAGTCTTCCCATCTTTTTCAGCTTTTCAATCTTTATATATGTCTTATCCTCTTTCTTATATTCTCTCACTGGTCATTCAGCCCTTCATTTATTCTCTTTTCTACATGAAAGGGAAATGCAGCTTTGATCAAATAGGAAACTCATTTCAATCACGCTGGTTAAGTTACACTTACTCTCTATACTGTCTCTATCTTATATATTGCATTGCAAATTCCTCAAGGCTTTCTTGGTCCTCAGGTACTACTTCATTGATTATCATGAATAATGTCATCTGATTTTAAAGAGTGTCAATTGCCTATAAATCTTAGTAAGGTCAATGGAAACTGCAGTTCTGGGACCTCAAGAAATTCCAGACACACTCAGAAATTCTTATTTTATAGCCAAAATATGGATTGAAACACTTAACTTTAGGGATCTTAATTTCAGTGTTTTAAGTAATTTGCTTTATCTTTGTTTCATTGCCATTTCTCATGGAACAGACTTGCATCATTAGATCAAATGATTTTCAGATAGTTCCAAACTGTGGTGAATGATCTGTACCAAAATCATACCATCACAGACTTTTGAAGCACTGCTGTTTTCCTCCATCACCCTATGCTATCTGGTGAGGCAAGTGCTGTGTCCTGCCTGTTGTTTGAGTGAATGCTTCCCCAGGAAGGAACGAAAGGCACATGTTGGAGAGGGACAGTTCATTACAGACAATTAATGCTCTTCCATTTGACACACAACGAAGTAACCATATAACAGTAAGACAAATTTGGTGTTGAATTTTTGTTATTTCACTATGAATTTGCAGTAAGAGTGATATAATTACTTTTCTGATTTAAGTGGCATGGTTCTGGAGCTCATCTATCACTTTGATTATCTACTGGTTACCCTAGAATTTTGCACCAGCACAGAGACTGGCCTGTAAAACAGCCATGCTTAGATAACAGGATTAAACATAACTTTTAATTCTTCTAGTCAGAGAAAATCTTAGGCTTCAATGTCACTGTCGTAGTTTGACACTGACCAAATGCCAGGCACCCACAAAAGCCACTCGCTCACCCTCCACTGCCACAGCTGGGCAGAGGAGAGAGAAAAATTTAACGAAAGCTTCACGAGTTGAGATAAGGATCTGGAGAAAAGACTCCAAGGGTAAAACAGGCTCAACTTAAATGTACAAAGAGAATTTATTACTAACAATATCAGAGGAGGATAATGAGAAGTAAAACAAGCCCTTAAAACACTTTTTATTCCCCCAGCCCCTCCCTCCTTCCCACTGACAGAACAGGGAGACAGGGCATGGGGATTTTTGGATCAGTCACCAAGATTTTCTTCCACTGCTCCAGGAGAGAAGTCCTTCCCCTGTGAGACCATGGAGCCCCTTCCATGGGAGAGAGTTCTCCATTAACTTCTCCAGCGTGGATCCACTCTCAAGAGCAGCGATCCTTCCAAAACTGCTGCAATGTGAATTCCCCCATGGGCAAACATTCCTCCCAAAACTGCTGCAACATGAGTCCCTGCCACGGGCACACAGTCCTCCCCAAACTGCTGTGGCATGGGTCACTGTTCCGTGGGGTGCAGTCCTCCAAGGACAGGCTGCTCCAGCCTGGAAGCTGGGCCCCCTCTCTCCACCAGGTCTCCCACAGGATCACAGCCTCCTCCAGGCATCCACCCGCTCCAGAGTGGGCACCTCCCCCACGGGCCACGGGTGGATCTCTGCATCCCTCGTGCACCTCCCTGGCTGCAGGGGCACAGCTGCTTCACCATGGCCCTCACCATGGCCTGCAGAAGAACCTCAGCTCCAGCACCTGGAGCACCTCCTGCCCCTCCTTCTCCACTGACCTTGGTGTTTTTTCCCTCACATGTTCTCACCTCCTCCTCTTCTCTGGCTAGGAAAAGACTGTGCCCCTTTGTTTTGATTTTCTTCTTAAATATGTCATCTCAGAGGTGTTACCAACCTGTCTCATTGGCCCAGCTTTGGCCAGCAGCATGTCCATCTTCAGAGCCATCAGGGATTGGCTCTGCCGGACATGGTGGAAGCTTCCAGCAGCTTCTCACAAAAGCCACCTCAGTGGCTCCCTGCTACCAAAAACCAGGCCATGCAAAACCAACACAGTCACCTCAATGAAGTTCAAAGATTTTTACTACCATTGAAAGACACTTGGTACCACCAGCAGTATGGGCTGTTCAATTAGGAGTTGGACTCAGTGAATCTTGTGGATCCCTTTCAACTCCAAATATCCTCTGTGGTCTGTGAGTCTGTGTGGGAATCTGGAGAATGCTGAAAACAAACAGTTTTAGAAGTTGGATGCATACTTGGTGTGCAGGTACCAAAATTATTGACTATAGAACTTTGGTTTCTCCAATGGCAAGAACCTAACAGAATGAAATTTTTACAGTTCTGAATAATTTTCACAAACATGTTAATAGTCCATCAACATGGCTTATGAAAGTGGTATCTTCTTCAGAATGACAAAATATGTGCAGCTTTGGTTGGTTGGTTGGTTTTTTTAACGAGGTACACTCAAATCCCCTGTAAGTTTTAATTTAGAAAGAAAAGTTGTATCCTGTCTGAAATGGTATTCTTGTTAGAGGATTCTTCTTTTCTGAATAAAAAGGTCATAGCTCACATGAAGGAAAATTACTTGTATCTCTGTATTTTCTGGTTTACTCACCAGAAATGCCCCAATTCACTCTTTTTTGGGGGTACACCTCAAATGAGGTTGCCATTAGAAAGGCTCTCCACTTGGTGGAGAAATGCAGGCAGTAAAAGAAAAGATTAGTTGGTTGCTTGCTTACTTTAGGGACACCCATGGTTGGAGACACAGGAATGGGGACAGATGGTTCTGGTTTTGGCTTTAATCTATTAAAATGGTCTAATCTGTTTGAAAGTATGCCCAAAGGACCAACAGTGTTCCAGAGACTGACAATTCCATACAATGTAAAAATTTGCTTAATGAGTGCTTTAAGTAGTGAATTAAAATTCCTCAAGAAACATTTGAGGAAAGAAAAGAAATAGTCCACTAAGGAGAAATTCTTTTTAATTTAACCATTTTTCTTTACATAGCTTCAAGTTTCATGACACATTCTGTTCTTAATAATATGTGAAAAATGAGTGCATATTTCTATGACTACTTTATATTAGGAAAGTATTGACTACAGATTTAAAGTGCACTGCTAAAGTACTTCACACCATGTTTCCATTTATATTATGCTAAAAAAGTAAATATGTTAAGGAGGATCCAAGAACAGACTTGCAGGAGGAGCCTGTATAACAGAAGATATTTTGTACTTCTCTGACACCCACATGACACATTTAATACACTGCCAGCAATATAAATCACACAGACAGCCTTTTCAAGATAACAGAGAAGTATTACTATTCTCTTAAAGCTGTACTTTTTTTGGGTGATAGCTCTTGCCACTATATGCAGCAGGCAACAGAACCCAGTATCAAAATAGATTATTGTGTAAGCAGAAAGCAAACATGCAAGCTTTCAATTGCAAAATTGCTTCAGCTGCAGTACAGATACAACAATACTTGCTTTCAATAGCTAAGGGGGAAAAAAAAGATTAAAAGACATACCAGTCAAATTGCTGTAACTTCCAATCCAATAGAACAATGGCAAACTGCCCAAAGGAAATGCCCAGAATATTTGGTCTGAGCCATGCTGAAGGACAGTGTTGCATATTGGGAACTCTTAACCTTAATAATTGTGAATAAGTTTAAAAAGAATTAAAAAGCCATCACTACTGCTAAAGATAGCTTGTCTAGAAGAAAAATATAGGCACTGGTATTTTTTAGGATATGTCCTATCTGTATATATTTAACAACTCCCTGTGAAATTAATTCCTTTAACAATATCCTCACAATCAAAAGTGTAAATTTTAGTTTTCATACATGCATAATATATTACTATCTTCTATTCTTGTTTATATATTTTATGCATTATATATAAATGTTATATAAAATATGTATTTTATATTGTATTTTGGGGTATGTGTTAAATTGAATTCTAACAGTAGCCTAATAAAAAACAATGTTTGACTAATAGTTTTTTAAAGTAATTTTCTGTTAATCTGTTATGTTATAATTTTTATTTTATTTTTCAATGGAAAGTAAAGCTGTGCATTGTTGCTGTTAAACATTAACAGCAACCCTTAAAAAACAGTAAAAATAGACCTTGAAGTTATGTGCAACATGTAATTACACATTCAGTAGCCCAATTTCTAGTGTCCTTTTGTACATGTTTTTGATTGAGCAAAAAAGAGCAAGTATACTGCTTCTGAAGCTCACACAAGGACTCCAATGAAATGCCTTAGCAAGCCTTCCTCTGATCACATTACAGGTTTTGTTTCATTTTAGTAATGTCATTCATTCAGTGCAGTGCCATCAATGTAAGACAAGCCATGGCTACAGTTGTTTGGTTATTTTTTGTGTGATTAGTGACACCATAAATTATCAGAAAATGCATCATGTACTAACTGGTGATTACACAACGTGAATGATCATGGATACTCTTAGGTGGGACTAATTTTGCATCAAAAGATGCTACATAAAAAGATTACTAAAATATTAATATGCATTCTCAGAAACACAAAAATCTGTTCTTATCTAAAACTAGCTTTCCCTAAGCAGAAATAGATATTAGCTAGTCTTACTAAATCCCCTAAAAGCTGGGGTGTCTATCAGCTTCACTTTAAGTGCCATGAAATGGTGAGAAGCACAAGTTAAGTTTTACTTACGAAGCTAGAAATGAAACTAAAGTAAATAACACATTTCAGACTAGTTCTGCTCAAGCAAAAAATTCAGTAATGTTTTTAAGCACACATAAAACTTCTAAGCATCTGCTGAAGGTATTTGCTTGAGCTTTACTGGAAAACCTCCTTAAATTTCATTGCTCTGATTTACTTCTTAACTGCCTTAAGCACTAAAGGTCTGAGCAGGTAAAGCAGCTGTTCTTAACTGTTAAATGACTGAGTAGTTTTTTTCCTTTGTCCCAACAGTTACCCTCACCTTTATCCAGCTCACACCCCTAAACCTCCTCATTTCAACCAGCAGCCCCCATCACTTAGTGTGCACTTCATGTGCACCTTGCATGTGGGAGTCAGAGTGGACTACCTGAGCTGTTGTATCCTTGCATGCCTTGTGGAACCTAACAAAAAAAAAAATGCTGCTGTCCCGCCTCTTGCCCAGTCACTGGCCTCAAAAACCCCCTTCCTTTCCCTCTTTTCCTTCCCCATAACCACCTCTAGCTCCTGTGCACACACATCTCTTCCCTTAACACAGCCTCAGAGCTGCATCCATCAAACCCCTGAGTCTCTGCTCCCACCGGAGGAAGAAGCAGGGTGCTTTCATGGGGCTACTGCTCACAGCAAGCCCAGCATAGAGAGGGAACAGAGCAAAGGAAATGAGAGCAGCTCTGGTTCCAGCATGATCCGTGATTTTCTCCCTTCCCCCTCACTAAAAGAAAATGTGATACTATTCAACTAGCAAAAGAGAAATGCCCAGCTACAAAAGAAGCTAAATCTTCAGGTTTGAAAACAATGCTACATTTTTGCTAAGCCTTTCTAAAGTTTTATGGGTAAAAATAAGAATTAATTATTCCTGGAACTGATCGATATCTATATAGATATCCTCCCTAGGTAACACACTTTGATCCTTGCACTCTGTCAGGGAGCTTGGTGAAAAAAATTAGATATTCTACCTTAATATTTAAAGTTGTCATAACAATTTAAAGAACTTATATGGCTCCTAACATTAGGATACCCTTATTAGATGTTTGACCCATAATGAAACTATTGGGTGGGCAGTCAGTAGTTGAGGTTCAGTTTAAATGTGGGAACTGAGGCAGAGTGCAAGTCTGGATCTCCCTCCCTTCTCCAGTAGTAAGGATTTAGGTATATGCAGTGCAACACAATAATTCAGACCACTTTATCCAAGCATATAAAGCCAAATATCGTGCCTGAGACCTGTGAAAACTTCAGTGTCCCGGCATCAATCTGGTGACCAGACCATGTTGAACTTCCCCTCGGAGGATGAAACATTGCCAACACGTATGTTCACAAATATGGGCAGGAAAGTTACCTGCTGGTTCATGCATTTGTCTCAGAATGGTGAGATGTGGATTCCTAGACAATGTTACTCGTCTGGTGGGAAAGAGTGAGAGGCAAAACAAAACAGCTCTCAACCCCATATCTACACATGTTTCAGAAAAGTACATAGGAAAGGGCAAACTATATACACTCTCCACAAATTCTCTTGAAAACACACATTTTTAGAGTAAATGTGGGATTCACTGCCAGACAGAGGGAAGAGATTGCTGCATAGGGATGTCGATATCTGGGTCTTGTCCATCATGTAATTTCATGACTAATCCCTTGAAAGAAAATGCTTTCTTCATCACCTGAAGAAATGTCTTCCAGAAGCAAAAATTAGTCATGAAGACCCAGTCCCCATCAGAGGTTTGAAGGAAGTTATTTTATTATCCAAATTCAGCTCTAGGAAGGGACTTTCATGCTATGAACTCAAATATAATGATTTGGCTTTGCAGGTGTGTGGCTAAGGGATAGAAGGCTCTGGGAAGGCAGATGCCCCTTTCCCCTCAGGACTTCTCACCAAAAGGCTTGCCTGCTTCTCCTGAGTGTGCTGCCTGGTAGAAAGCATCTTCCTCTGAAACTGGATTACTTTGTTTACTTTATAGGGAGACTTGGTTGGTGACTTCCCCCACACCTTCCCCAGAGCAGTGCCTCACTCACTGCATACCCTGTTCTGTTGGGACACTGCTTGTGAGTCTGCACCACAGGGATTTGTCCAAGCCCAGTGCTTCCAGGCTTGTGACTGACAAGCTTTGCCTCCCATTTTCAAGTGGCTGCAGGTCCTGATGGAGCTGACCATGTGCTGCAGACCAAACATGCCGCATGGGGAAGTAGTGAACACAGTGCTTCACTCTGGCTCCTTTGAGTCCAGTGCCTGCTGAAGACCACAAACCAGTAAGAGACCACTTCCCCTTGGTTCTCATGGTTAATCAAACTGATGTCCTCAGTTAACGTTATCAGTGGATACAGCTGAACAAAGATTTAGCTCAGCAGTGATAAATGACAAAGAATTTACCTCCCAAAGCTTTGAAACTTAAAGATGCAAGTGTTGCTTGAATAAATAACAAGTAACCTGTGAAAGGATGCTGCCATCTGGAAATAAAAACCCAGACAACGCTATGTATACTTGTCTATGCCTTTCTCGTTATCAGAGATTGGATGTGCAGAGTGCCTTACAATGCAGGGTTAGTTGAACCTATTGTAGAAAATCCACCAAGTTCTGGAGTGTTTTTTTGTGTCTGCAGAGATTCAAGATCTGTCTACCCTCACAGCAGACAAAATTATATTTGGAATCCAGATATGTATTTTAAAAATTCAATTTGAGATACTGTTCCAGCAGTATTTCTAATAGATTATTTTATTACAGTATCTAAAAGTTTACTTTATTTACCTTCAGTCTTGAGCATTCAGACTTTTTTTTTTCTTTTATTCTTGTGCTGCATATTATTTAATAAAGGGGAAGGAGGGAATTGGAATAAAGTTACATGTTATTGTATAAGGAACAATGTTCGGCATAGGTTTTCTACTATATAACTCCCCCAAATGTTATATTTTGGGTCCTCCATTTACCCAGAATACAGAGGGTTTGTTAATTGAAATGTATTTTCTTCTTGTTCTGTTTCTAAACTTGGAATACAGACACATAAGAACTCATACAGATAAACACAAATTTACACATGCTTTATACATTTTAAAATGTAATTACTTTCCTGACAGCTTTTTTAATACATGATCAATGCAGAGCCAAGATCTGAGGAAATTGTTTGGTTTTTCATAACCACGGCAATCAATCAAAAGGTAGAATGAAATCTTTTAGCGTTGATATTTCTGAGCAATGGTAAAAAGAATAAAAAGATACTTCAGGTTTTCTTAACAGATACCTTTACCACACCATCATCTCCAAACCTCAAACACATTTCTTTGTGAGTTGCAAATATAGGAAGATTTGCTTTCAAGAAATGACTACTGACACCAGTATCAACGCAGCTGAACCACATCATGGCACTTTAAACCCTGTTCCTGCTAACTTAGCAATTTTGGGCACAGGCTGATCTTTATGCAGAATATAATTGAGCTGATAAAACTTTTCAACCAGCTTTTATCTGTCAATTAGAAACTTCCTCCCCCAGTCACAGCAGCCGGGACTACCAAAGACTGTGATGAAGCGTGTACACTTCACAGCGCAGCAGTGAGCCCATTAATAACACCCCAGTCCACTCTCCCCCTACTTTTTCCTCCTCCAAGCAGTTAATAAGGGGCAGATGTTATAAAAGACCAAAAATCAGCTTGTGCAAAGGTGATAGATGGTGATACCTCCTCTGCCTCTAGAGCTGCTGGAGCAGCTTAGTGTGGGGAGGGGCCCTGCCCAGGGCAGGAGACATCAGCAGGCTACCACAGGTTGCAGCCTGCTAGAGGCTGAACTGGTGTCTGGATTTCCCTGCAAAAGGGGAAATAGTGGCTCTGAGATGAAGGGACTGATAAAGCAGGACTAATCCATGCCTGGTTTGAAGTTACTTAGAGGTAGGTGAAACATGCTGCACGTAGAGAAGTGAGGAGTTGCTGTGCAGACACTATGAGACGTGCCTCAGGCATAGATGTTGGCTCTTGGTACTTTACCCTGAGATTTTAAGAACATGTATGATTAGATTGAAATGGGGCTTTACATGTTATTAATTTTAATAATTAATTGTTTAATTAATTTCTTCTTCTATTTAATCTCAGAACTCTTTCTTCGACTCCCCCTTTTCCAAGAGAAAGCTGGTTCTGTAGTGTCACACTGCACTGATCCCCAGCTCTAGGCCAAATCCTGCCATCAGTGGTAGCAATAAAGCAACTAGTTAATCACAGCCCTAGGGAGGAGTCACCTGAAATAAGAAGAAAAGAATCTTGCATTCTGTTTCTGTGGTGCTGTTTGGTTTTACTTGACTAGCTTTTATGGCAAGGTTTACATTTTTTTGGCTGATGTTTAATAAAACACTTTTACTGTGGTTGGTTTAATTTTCAAAGCTTTAAAAAAATCAATTTGTTCCTTTGCACTCAGTATATTGGAGCTGAAAACCATAATGTGCTATTACTTCAGGGTCACTGCTTAACTTCTGTTGACCCTCTCGCCCATGAATATTTCCTGGAGTTTATTGCTACCATCTATTTCCTGGATTATTTATGTATAAACTTACTTTTTTTGTTCTTTTCTTCCAAGTCTTAAAGAACAATGATTAATTTTAGGGCAAAAGCAATTTGCTAAATGCAGGAAAACAAAATCCATGAAACAATTCAATTCTTGTGAGTATCTGTGTTCTCTGCTTTGCACTAAAGAGATTTTGAAGGCTTGTGACAGTGGATCCACAGATGTGGACATCTCAGACACCATAATGTCCAACAGGAAAAGAAAAAAACACAATGCATGGAGCTAATAGGACACATTAAGAGATATTAATCTGTCCTTTGGGTGAATTGACCTAAACACCTGCTATTGTATATCATAGCTTCTTTAACCAGGAGAAAGAAGGCAAAGATGGTACCAAAATCCTTTTAAGCTCTTGGCAAAGTCTTTGAAAAACTACTAGATTTACTTTTTGTTTTGTTAGTTTTTATGGGGTTTTTTGTTGTTTTGTTTTTAATGAGGAGGTTTTTACAAGCTACTGTGAGTTGATTCCTGCTGCAACAGTCCAGGAAATGGTTGACCAGTGGAGTTACACGTTTAAACAGGCAGGCATCAGCAGAGCTGAGGACAGCACATTACCCTGAATATCTCTGTTGTTAAATGCTGGTATCTACATTCTTTGACAGAGGTACATATGATTATAGTATCTGCAAGACAACCAAGTAATAAGGTTTCTGTTTGAGTATGTCTATATTCATATAATTAATCTCTTATGCCATGCTAAAAACATCTACCTCCTCATCAACAAGAAGCTGCTTTGTATAAAGACTTCTAATACCTCACTCCCGCTAGAAAAATCCATTTTTTTATATCAGTGCAATATATGTAATGGATAAGATGCCAGTGTTTCCTTCACTGTTGTTATCCAGTTTGGATGCTCTGTAGCAGTATTTCTTATGATCCTGGTATCTCTGTGTTTTGCAGGTTATAGCAATATAATGGTGCAACATTAGTCACACCAAAGACTCTCACTCTACTTACCGAGGCAGCCATTAGATAACTTCCAGATGAGACACGACAGTGGGCAATCCATTATCCTCTTTGCTGGTTCCTTTGTCTTCTGAACAAAGGATTTGATACAAATTGTTAAGCTGATTCCGACACGTAGCAGATAGGACTAGCATTTTGAAAATGTATTTTCCATACTTGAATGGAATGAATGAGCTTCTACTTGCTTTAGGGAGAGAGGGCAATGTGTGGAAACAGATGAATAATGACCTGATTTAGCAGAGGAAAACTGCTGTAGGGAGAGATAATAGTAGGTAACAAATAAAAACCCCAAAGCACAGAAGCTGAATGCTACTTGAGGAAGGTGGGGGAAATGTTTTAATAATCTTACTCTTTGTGTGAATATCACAGAAGAAGAAAAAAATAAAATCAAGATTTTCTCTGCATATGACTTGCAGATGAGAGACCACAGGCTACCCCAAATCTGAGGTGTGGGAATAGCACCATCTATTGCAGGGCTGTCCTTACCTTGGATCAGACCTCACAGCTGCCTCTGCCTGGCACTCACAACAGCTTGGTAAGGTAAAGACAGAGTATTTTCTTGAATTAGGAGGGGTCAATCTGCTTTCCTGGTGACTTGGAAAAGCCAGTGATAAGGCAGGAACTGAGCCCAATTCTTCTGAATGAGAAGCTCATGCTGTCCCTTCTGGCTCTGTTTCCTTCCCTACTATGAAGTGTCATCTGCTTGAGAACCTTGATAAATCAGGCTAATGAGACCACCTGTATCTTTTTATTTTAATCCTAGGCAATGTATTTACCCTTACCTTTCATTTTGGGGCTATGCTGTCCTTCAGTTACAATTGCATCACATTTTGCAGGCATTGGAAAAACTGAACGTTTGTATTAGGAAAACATGTTTTCTGGAGTTGCATATAGAAAGTAAAACAAAGGAAATCTATATGGAGTAGTGGAAAGCAAGGGAAGGTATATACACTAAAACTTAATCAAATCCAACTTTAAAGCTTGAAAAATAGCTGCCATTCTAGAAAGAAATATAAAATTTCAACAATTTTTTTTCTTATTTTGTAGTAATACAAAAAAATCAAGCACTTTTAATGTCTTGAAAAGGCATTTCAGCAGATGAGAAAAGCAGGAAAAGGCAGCATGTTAGAACATCTTCCTCTTTGAAAACCAGCATCTGTCCACAAACCACAACTGTCCAAAAGTAGGAAAGGGACTTAGAAACATCACATCCATGCTTCTGTGTGCCATTTATGTGGACTGCTTTTAATTTTCTTGCCTTTTATTATGTGACTGCCAAAATAAAAGTTGGATTTAAATGGGTGGGTTCACATAGACAGTGTACACAACCCGAGAGGGTGCTAATTACAACTTGGACCAAGTTCAAATGAGAAAAACTTAGCTCATAACTCTCTTGCTACCAGAAGCCTGGTCTCACATTTTCCAGCAGGCAGAGGAATATGTACATGCACACAAAGACAAACATATACACCTTGTAAGCCCCTACCCTCCCTTTTCCCTCAAAAATCAGTCTTGTAAAACCCTCCAAGTAATGCCAGCTGATATCACTATTTTTCATCTGATTGTTTTCAACAAAAGTAAAGGTAGTGTAAAATGTTAGACTTCATGAAAATATGAATGACAGGTTTTTAAAGGCTGGATATTATTAAGGAAACAGCTATTTTCTAATTATTACCTGCATAACCATTTCACCTGCTGAAAGACTCCAGGCAAGTCTGTAACTCTCAGAGGGGTGCTCTAGAGAAGGGCTTGAAGTCCAGCCATGTTTTGCCACTATATTCTAGATCCTCAAATGTTTTGAACAGACATAACTTTCTTAGACATCCAGGTATTTCAATTCACACAATCTAAAGACTGTGTTCAGATACCTTAACTAGATAAAACTGCTTTGCCTGGTATCAGGGTGGACCTCTAAAATTGATTTCCAGGAGGATTTTTTTCTTCAACCATACAAGAAAGTGAAAATACCCAACAACTGTTGTAGTGAACTAGTACTGACAATTAAAAAATCAAGAGGCCCAAGTCAGCTGCATATACTTGGGTTTTTTTTGGTTTTTTTCTCCCTAGACTGCAACTTGCTCTTATTTTATACACACTGGCTTTGTTTTCTTACTTGGCTAAATGACTTAGCAGTGTTGAATCCAGAGTGTGATGTGATAACGCCAACCAAGGACCTCTCCCTGTGGTCCTGCACATTTAACTCTTATTTAGACCAATGTAACTGAACTTACAAGGAATGCAGATAAATGGGGAATGTAAGACTTTCTATTTGTGTTTCAATGATTGAAAGAAACCGTATTAGCTACATGCACTGGAGTGGGTCACAGCTGAGGAAAAATTCAGAAGTTAGAATAATGTGCTGCTCTGTTGTTATCTTTCCAAAGCAAAAAAACCAAATGAACAACAAAAAAAAAAGCAGAAGTATCCACAATCTCAAATTATAATTTGAAAAAACAAAAAAACCCAATAGTTAATCTTTTAGTCCTGGTTTTGGCTGGGACAGAGTTGATTTTTTTCTTAGTACCTGTTACAGTGCTGCGCTTTTTTGAATTTCATATGACAATAATGTAGATAACACACTGATGTTTGAGCTGTTGTTAAGTAATGCTTACCCTAAATCAAGGACTTTTCAGTGTCTCGTGCACTAGTGAGGGGCACAAAAAGCTGTGAGGGAGCATAGCCATGACAACTGACCTGGACTCACCAAAGGGATATTCCACACTACAGAATATCATGCCCAGTATATAAACTGGGGGAGTTGTCTGGGAGGAGCTGGTCACTGTTCAGGGATGGGCTTGGTATTGGTGAGCAATTGTATTGTGCACCACTTGTTTCTCCTGGATTCTATTATTCCACTATTCTATTATTCTATTACTCTATTATTCTATTATTCTTTTATTCTTTCTCCCGCTCCTTATCGTTACTATTATCATTATTGTTGTTGTAGTTATTATTGTTGTCATTGTTGCCATTATTATCATTATTATCTTCATCATTATCATTATTGTTTCGATCATTAAAGTGTATTTATATCAACCCATGAGGTTTACCTTTTTTTTCTGATTCTGCCCCCATTCAGGAATGTGTTAGGGGCAGTCAATAAGTGGATGTGTGGTACTTAATTGCCAACAGGGATTAATGCACAACACTTTGAAAAACATTTGGACAAAACGACTACTGCCGAACCTCTAAAAAACAATTCACTTGAATGATAAAGAGACTGTAAATCTCTGAAGTATATGTGACATAAACTTATTTACACAGCCTACAGTTTATAACTTTCTTGCTTCAAAAGCAAAAAGAAAAAAAACCAAGGGAAATGCAAGGAAAAAAAAAGGCAGAATGAAATGGATGATGAATTATAAAGCAAAGTAGTTTATTTTTCAGAACCTATTTTGACTTGTGACACTGATTGACCTGCATCTTTTAGATACATTCCATTACATGTGGAAATTTATAGCGGCAAAAATACCTAATCAGATTACAATAAAATCCTGAGACTGTGTCCTGAGACTGTGTGCAAAGGTATTAGCTTTATAGACTTCTTATTTTATTACTGAAAGGAACATAAGGGAATTGTTTCTTTTGCATCATCCGCTTATTTGATGTTGCTAAAGAGCTACTTGTTGCCAGCACAGCAGCATGGTTTGAGGAGAAACTGAGTTATAACTTCATGAGTTAAACAGATTTCAGTTAATATTATCATGTGTCATCTGTCCTTAAAAGTTCATTAAGTGCTTTCAAATTTAAAATGTGTTCTCCTTTTGTTTCCTTGGGTTCAAACACTGCCAGCTTTAGATGCTATTTGAATTTTAAAAAACCTTTGGTTTACAATCTTCATATACGCATGTCTTCTGTATGTAGGATTCATTTTGCACTAGAAATTTAAAAACTAATTATTCTTGATGTTAGCAGAGCAACTTTGACAACTGCAGCTGAGAAACTCAGATCAAACTTCATGGTGAAGCATAAAAACTGAGATCTCAGAAAAAATCTTATATTTACTGAGTAGATAGACTGAACTTATATGCTTTTACTGCCTACTTATTTTTGAAATCCAGTCTGAACTGGTGACATGACCATACTGGAAACATCTTTCAAGACTTATTTCTTCATTATTATGTGAACAAAATAGATGCAACAAATTGAAATTGTAACATAGCATTAAAATACATCCAGAAAATCATTCTCAAAAATAAGAACTCCTGTTGATGTAATGACATTTCACACAGTGACATCTTACAAACACTACTGTGAAACTGATTTTTCAGGTCGCATGAAATAAGACTGCTCAAAATGAATGTTAGGAGACAGAGAAGATGACAAAGGAGTCTACAAAACATTCCTGAATCAAGCTTAAGATCACAGTTTGACAATGGTAATCTGAGCTTTTCACATGACCTGGACAATTGACTACAAAAAGAAAGAATCATACCATGGTATGGGTTTTTCTGAGGATATCTACAGCTCACCATTGGAAAAGGTTTAAAATATTTATAGTTTATATTTACTTGGAGTTTTGTTTAAAATTTTGTATTGAACTGGACACATTTTCTGAGATTCCCAAACTTTTCTGAGTTCTCTAGCATCCAGAGTTTGTTCTGTGATTCTGTGTTGGCAATACCATCTTGTTAGGTACTTTTCCAGAGGGAAAAGTACTTCTGATTTATCAGAAGCACCTGAGATAATTTTAAACTTCACAACAGATTAACAAGAAAATCAGAAGTTTTAGGTTCTTAATTAAATACCTGGAAAGCACCTAATAAAGTCCTGAATCACACATTACTAGAAGTTTTTCCATACCTGCTCCAGTGATGTGGTTGACATGAGGCAACATTAACAGCTCCAGTTTCCATGGCTGGCTTTGCTTGGAGAAACTGCTGAATTGATACGTATTTTGAGGATGCTGACTAAGGTGGAATCTCCTTCTCTTTTCAGATCTCTATCCCTAAGTCTATTGTCTTGTAAGACTAAGATAGCTCTTCATCCACTATAACTATGATAACTCAGTTTTCTCTTCCCCTGTTCAATGCATGGCATAAAGTAAATGAGCAATGCTGGATATTTCTTGGCCTTGTCTCTAGGATTTAATGTGCTCTTCAATGAGCATTAATTAAATAGGCTTTCTGTAAGTGTTAACATTTTCAAGACTCTTAAATGCTAAGTATTAGCTGTAAATGTATGTTATCAAACTGCTTAATCTCTAGGTCCATGCTAAAGTCTACATAAGGACCATATGTGACCTAGTACATCTGTCAGATTTATTACTGTTAATGAAAGCAGGTTTTTAACCCAACCACCTTATCATCCTGCATCTTTCAATAGCATTAGATACTTGCAGTTTCATGAAACAAAGCAGTGTAAATAGGTTCATCCTGAAGTAAACATGGTAAGCGTGTTGAATTGTTGCAGTTGAGTTTAAAAGAGGATGTAATCATCTCTTTCCACTGTCTAGACATTTGAAAGGGTTGTCAGGACTACAGCTACAGCTTACCAAGCATCTGCTTTTGCTCTGCAGGGAGAGCTAAATCTTTGAGATCAAAGTCTCACAATAAACACTTATCTGGGGTGGATTTCTGACATGAAAAATCATCAAATAAGTGCTACCCTTCACTGGATAGTTGCTTACCATTTCTCATTAGGCACACAGCCAGGCTCCATGGTGCATGTGGAACCCAGAAAAAAATCGTATCTTAATGCTTTTATAGGGGCTAAGGTGTTCAAGGGTAGTTTGGACTAATGTGAAGGGGCAAACTACAGGGAAGCCTTACTGGAAAGAGGGGTGGCAGCTGTCAGAGAGCAAACTTACTGCTTGGGGCAAGCCTGTTGCCTGGCAGATGGATATACCTACCTTAGACTAAATAATTCCTGTGTTTCTTAGAGACAGGAATCACTACAGAAACCTTTTCACTCTGTGATAACCAAGCGAGGACCACTTCAAAACAAGATAAATGGAGACATTCATCTGCTTTAACATCCAACTGCTCCTGGAGAGTTCTTCCCTTCTTAAAGATTTCCCTGGCAAAGGAAGTATTGCCACAGTGGCTGAATTGAAATAAACTTCCTAGGTTATGCCTTTCTTTGAAGATACATCCCTTCCTTAAGCCTGCTATCAGCACAAATCACAGTGGCATTTTGCACATCAGCTGTGCATTCCTACACACTGAATGTTTATAGTGCATTTTAAGATCCATCAGAACACACAGGAAATATGCCAGGGTGAATCTAAGACAACACAGCTTCTAAGTAATTGTATTTCTTGTTTCTTCATAACCAGATCAGCTCTGTACTGAATGTGATACAGTTCAGTTCAATGGAACCACTGTTAAAAAGAATGTTTCTGGAAGACTCCATTCCCTGCCTGCACAGGCTGTAGCCTCTGTAGTCAGTTTAACTGGCAAGTTCCCTGCTTGCCCACCTCAGTGTGGTCCTGGAATCTCTGTGCTGGGGATGCTGGCACTTTTTGAAGCAGGTTTCAGCTTTTATGGCTCATCAGATATGATAGCTGTGCCTAGAGACATCAGCCCATACAGCAGGGAGGAAGTCAAAGTTCTGTACTGCTTAGTCCTCACACTTAAGGGAGCCAGTTGCTCAATAGTATTATTTCTTTCAAGTGTTAAATTGAAGAAAAAGCACCATATCTGAGCTGCACTTTAGACATATTGCAGTCTTGATGCCCATAATGGACCAAGCTGGGGCAATCCAAGCAACAGAGATCTTCCTGGCCACAAACTGTTAGAGAAAACTGTGGTGTGGTTTCATGTGCAAGCAAGTTTGGAAAGACAGGCAACAAGCTTCTGGATTGTTATGTTGCTGGAGCCACTGCAGAAAAATGTGGTAGTTGTTTCCAGTACTTAACTCCCAAACTTTGGCTACTTGTTCCAGCTGTCCCTTTCTCCCACCCCCACAACCATCATTAACACCAGGCATTGACCCTGTATAGGTCAGTGTCACAGCTACTCCTGTGTCAGTTGTCTCAGCTAAGCACTTGTTAAGATCATTCTAGCATTAAAGTCTGCCCAGGCTTCCTGACCTAAAACCTAATCCCAACTCAATTACTTTTTGTAACACCAGTTCTAACCCCAGTCTGCCTTCCCCTGCTGTGCTCAGCAGCAGATTTCTTTCTTTGGTCTCAAATGATTAAAAAAGTTAACTCTACTCACAACTGTATGGGTCACAGTAATTGCTCAGGCCCTCCTATCAGCTCCAGATCATGAGTAAGAAAGGACTTAGTGAAGAATAGCTTGGCATGCTTCTGCAGATTCTAGTAAAGATTGCTTTCTTGGAAAATGTGGCCACTGAAAAGCTTTGTTTGAGGTTGAATTGGTTTTAATTGTAGCTGAAAATTTTTGTTGGTTTTCTTGACTACTTCAATGACGACTGGTACCACCATGCCCAAGAAATGTGTCCATTTGGAATATCATCTTGTGCTGAGCCCCACTACCTTGGCTAAGTGAGAACTAATGACTCGGTCTGCCACCATTCCTCTCCTTAGGACATCCCACTTTCCCTGTAGCCATCCATAAAAAAGGGCTTGGGTCCTATGTACGTATGGTTCATCACACAAAAGTCTGCATCCATATATAAATAAGATTTCCATCACAGCAATAGAGAAATGCCACTAGCAAAATTGGTTTTTTCTTCTCTCACTTTCATTTCCATACTTGCTTTCTCTTCTGTGTCACCCTTTACCCTCTTTCAGTTCTCCTATGCATTTCATGTAGCCTGCTGACCAGTGCTATACTGAAATATTAACTTCTCTGTTAAACCTGGCCCTGCCACAAGTGTTCAGGGAACCTTCTAGTTCCTCCAGTCCTGAGTACATCGCTATCACTGTACTGGACATGAGTCAAGTAAGGGTCACAACCACAGCCTTTCCTGAAATTGCAGGGATGGGGTGCATGACTTGGAACTCCCAGGCCCTGTTTTGGGATTTGCTGCCTTGTGGCTTTCAAAGTTGAGTAACATCCACGTAGCTCTCGATCACAAGCAGGCAAAGGCACTGTTTGGTGCAGCATTGCTTTTGCCTGTCTGAGTGATGTTGCAAAGGCAGATTCATTGAAAGAATAAGTTTGAAGCATCTTGAGTTCAAATAATTGAACTTTAGCTGGAACTTTTTGGTTTCTTATTCTGGAAGTATGTTCCATTTCAAAACCGATTCCATTCTTTTAAAATCACTTCAGAGTTCAAACAAATATCAAAACAGTTCTGGATTAAACATTTTGTTTTAACCTCAAACTCTATTATTTTTTCATGCTGTCTTGCCTGCTGAAATGTCCCTCTTTCATTTTTCCCCTCCTCAAATTTCCAGTGAACCACTTTATCAGTGTGTGAGATAATGAGACAGAGTTCCACTTTCCACATCACAAAGTGTCTACCACTCCATGAATCTGAAACTCTCCCTAACCATGCATGGCGGCACAGGCAAAAGGCAGTGCATGTGGGAGGTTTGCAGTCCTGCTGTCCTAGAGATAAGCAAAAAGCTCTGCTGAACAAAGCTGCACTGGCATTAACCACACAGCTCTTAGAGCCACAGTACGGACAGATTCTAATCAGGCACAATTATGCAAACTCATGTATTTGCATACAGCACCTCGCAGAAAGTTACAGGGAATCTACCAGAAGCCTACTGGATGTGACTCAGCCAGAAAGGGGACCTCAGCACTTTCCCCAGAAAACAAAGCTGAGTAGAGAAACTCAAGGCTCTCCCAGCCAAGGGAAAAGGGAAAGAAGCAAAGGCTTGTTTAAAAGTGCAGTGCAGTTTCAATACAATGCAGTGTATTTCCCTGTTTAACAAGGAAGCTGCCTCTCTGCCTCATGCTTAACATCTGAGTTTTGTAGTGCCCTTTAGCGATTCAACTAAAATGCTGCGCTCCTCCTTTGAACTGGCAAAGTCAAAGGCGGCTGCCAGCTGGGCAGCACTCTAAGTTCACAGCTCTAACACCTCCTTTTGACAATGCTAAGCCTAATTCCTCAGCCAAATTCCCAATAGCTACACAAATCACCTTCTTGAGCCCTAACCAGCGCAGAGCTCCAAAGGGAGGGAGGTGAATCTCAGTGGCAAACTCAGCCCCGGGGATTAAAGGCTATGTGCAGCTTCAATATCTGATACTCATAACTACCAGCTCCATAAGAGTCCCATAATCAATTTTGTTCCTGTGGGGACTATGACTGGCAGATGAAGTATTATTTCTAGCTCCAAAATTATCTAGATTTTTTTCTCTCTGCAGTTGGAAAAGCAGGTTATTCGATAGATATCACTCACTTACAGCAGAAAATACTGATAGTTGTAGTCTGTCTATTAGTATGTAGACCCAACTCTTTGCAGAATAACAGCAAAAGCAAGTTCACCAAACAGGAAAACTCACTTTGGTTTTTTTCTTGGAAGAGAATACAGATATATTCTCCCCTCTCTCAGGGTTGTTGCAATTATCCCTACCAGTTTCTTTTTCCCAAATTAAGCAGAGACATCCTCCCCTTACTCCTCAAATGCAAAAGCAGTTATTGTTCCAGACTAGCACTGGATACTTACAAGAGTGCAGTTAAGAGATGCCTCTCTTGTATCAATCAAAGCAGAATAACTAGCAACATGTTTAAAGAGACAGAGAAAAGAAATGCTAAAAACTCAATAAGGCCAGAAATCATGGGTTGAAAAGACTATGTTGATGCAAAAAGAAAATGACATGTTGTCATTAATCACTGTAAGATTTGTTATTAGCTTTTATTTCAGGCTTTTTCTCAGCGCAAGAAAAAGTTCTGCCTATACTTTTACACACAATTATACCAAGATAAGCTATGTTCTAATCATGTTTTGTAGTACATGAAGCACAATGCATTACAACCGTCTTTGGAGGATGCAGTTTGGTTTTTTTCTGTGGAGAACAAGGTGTATGGAATGCTGTGAATCTGTGCTAACCTTGCAGCAGGTACCTTGCAGCAAAACTGTCCCACAACTACACAGAACACAGCAAATTAGGGCTGTGGGACCTAGTATGTTGCTGACACTTTTATCTGCAACTGCATGCTTCAGCTGTCTATTGCTAATCCTCCCCTTTCTTCAGCACGCAGTTCTTGTAGTACATCTATAAAGAATTTAAATCTGAAACTATAGGACTGAGAAGGAAAGACCAAATGAAAAAAAACAATTTATTTGTCCTTATTTAAGCTTCTCCATACTATATAGAAGGGGCTTGGCAAATTATTACTTATTTTAGTAACATGTAAACTTTTTTCTCAAATCATTCACATCTTTTGTTTTAAGATTTACTATAACTTTACAATAATCTCATTTTTATTATTATTTTTTTAAAAGGACAAAAGAAGATGAAAACAGATTATGAAGGTTTTGCAGACCTTATTGTTCTTATTCTCAGCTAACAGTTTTGCTGAAAAACAGCTGAAAGAGTGGTCAGTCCTCCTTTAAGACTACGTCCCTACCCCTTCCAGTGGAGGCCAAAAGCTCAACAACCCTCTCAGCAACTTCAGCAAAACTTTGGGTCAACGGAGCAATCCGATCAACTGTCAAGGAAAAATGGTATTCCAATAGCATGCAGAAGCCTCTGTCTCATATTTTGTTTAAGAAAGAGCAATAGCTTTAATAATTTGTCCAAATCTGCACAAAAGTCTGTGGCATAATCCAGATCACATGTTATACAAGGTAGTAACACTCCCTGAATCCCCACAGATTTCAACAAGGCCAGGATTTCATTCCTGATGCATAAAATCTCCAGTATTATTTTCTCTTATATAGAGAATATAGAATATATTTTCTGTGGTTATTTTTAGCAATATTTCTTAGCAACTGCTTTTTGCTTTGTTTTTTCTAAGGGTATGTGCAAGAACCTTGAAACTAGAAAGGCCCACTATAAACTCAAATATAAACCTTATTGGTAAAATCCTCCAGTATCATATTTCAATATACATTGAAAATACTTAGAAAATTTCTGCTTATACTTCAAATATACCTCTTAAACCCACGGGTGTTATGCTTTGATTTACACATAAACACATCAATGATTAAAGAGCAAGACACTTAAAATGAACCTGATGAATTCTTAATCTCAGGAACAATGGTAAATTAAAGAAAAACATGGTCTTGTTACTGGCTGTTCTTTTGTGATGAAGTATTAGTTATCTGCTACGATTGACATTCCGTAGACCTATTTATTTGATTAATTTAATTGTCGTCCTAATTAATTTAATTATTTGGTAGCAAGCGCTGAGAGGCTGGTGCATTCATGGTTCTCTACATGTTGCTCAGCTGATTACCAGCTCCACAGTTTGCTGAACTGGTAAAAAGCTGCCGCCCGGTCCCCGGTGCCCCTTTCGCTTGTCTGGGTTTGATTGATGTGCCCTCTGCTCGCTTCTGTCTCCGTGCCGTTGTTCACAGATTAATGTAGGGGATGGGATTATTCACGGTGCGTTTAATCAAGCATGTCGATAATTTTTTTTGCAGGGGAGAACCCTCACAGTCATTGCACTTTTGAAGTGATGAGTGTACATAAACAACTCTTTGGTTTGCGAAGAGAAAAAGAAAATAAAAGAAAGGGGGTGGAGGGGTGTTGGTGTGTGCATGAATGAAGGGAGGCTGCTTTACCCGAAAACACAGGGAAATTCTGGGGCAGAGGGGGAGCAAGGAACAGAATTTAGGGGGTTTGGGCGTTATTGCAGTTGTCGTCTGCGAAACTGATGCACGTTTACACAGCAACTTTTGAACGAGCAGGCGGCGTTCGATCGGGCTCCCCCCGTCCCGCGGAGCTCCGGCCGGGCCCGGGGGTCTCCGTGCCGCCCGCCCTCCTCCCCCCGCCCTCGCCGTGCAGCGGGGGCTGCCGGCGCTCGGGGCAGCGACCGCCCCGCTCGGGAACCGTGCCGGGGCCAGGTGCCCGGCCCGGCAGCGCCTCCCGGGACCGCGGTGCGGAGCGCGGCACGGCCGGCAGCGGCGGAGAGCCGGGGAAGCCCCGGCGCCTGCGCCCCACCGCGCTCTGCGGAGGGGGCGGGGGACAGAGCGCGGCGGCGGCCGGGACCGGCCTCGGGCGAGCCCCCTGCCCGCACTTGCGGGGCGGCGGCAGCGCGGGTGCGCTGCGGGCCGGGGGAGCGCCCGCCCCACGCCGCTGCCCTCGGCCCCGCACCAGCGCCGCCGGCCGCGGAAACCGCCCCGAAAGAGAGAGAGAGAGAGAGAGAGAGAGAGAGAGAGAGAGAGAACTTGTTCGTCCGTCCCCGCCTGCCTCCCCGCCGCCCGCGCATCCTCTCCCGCGGCGCATCCGCCCGCCCTCCGGGTCCTGCTCCCCCCGGAGTCGGGGCCGGTCCGCTGGCTCCGGCTGGAACATTTCCCCGCTCGTTTCCCTCGGAGGGATTTAGTCGGTAGCGGCACACCGAGGAGAGGCTCCGTCCCTCAGGCACCCTGCCTCACCCTGCGGGGGAAGGGAGCTGGGTGGGGGCAAGCCAGGAAGGGAGGATCTCAGTGGCTCTCCTAAAATCTATCAGCAGGCTGCGAGGAGGGAAGAGTTTGGCACTTCGCAGCGAGGCTGGGCTTGTTTTCCCTAGCGGTGATGCCGCTGGACTGAGAGCGGCGCGGCCGCGCGAGTTAGGGGGACGGAGCCCCCCCACCTCCTTCCAGCACCCCCCAGAACCGGTCCAGCGCCTTCAGCCCCGGCGGCTCGTCCTTGCCGCCCCACTGTATGAACGCGGCTCCGAGCACAGGGCGGCTCGGCGCCTGCTAGCGCTGCTCTCCGCCGCCCCCCGGACTTCCCCACCACCGACGAGGAGCGGCGCGCACCCCGCACCCGGAGAGTTGTCTCGGCAGGCTCCGTGCTATGGCGAGGCTGCGGAGAAGCAAACTAGCTGCTGGATTTCTATTACTTTTCCAGTGCCTGAGCGAGCGCTGCCAGCTCGCCGGCGGGGAGACGCCGAGGCAGAGCCGCGGTAAGCGAGGCCGGTACCTGCCGGGCGGGGCCGGCCCGGCTTCTCCGCGGAGCCCGGGGCAGCGGGGCGGGGGCGGGTCGGGGGCCGGGCCGCCCCCGCGTTTTGGGCTCTGCCGGCCGCTCCACGGGCCGCGTACCCGGAGAGGGCAAACGCCGCTCGGGGCTGGCTCCCCCTCCTCGCGAGAGAGGCCCGGGGTCCCGGCTTCTCATCCTTCCCTACCCTGCCTGCTCCGGAAAGAGCTCTCTATGACTTCATTTCTTATTTTAATGAGGATTCGGGACTTTCCTCCTTTGATGAATCTGCCCCGCGATCACCGGGAGCCGGTGCTGTTCCCCTCCCCAGCCCCTTCGCGGGGTCCCCGGAGCCTCCTTCCCAGCCATGTATGAGACTCGAGGGGCTCCCCTCGAGAGCCGAGAAGAGAGGGACGAGGCGCCGCGACAGCCTCCCCCGGCCGCCCTCCCGCGCCGGGGCCCCCCTGCTCTCCCGGCAGCGAGCCGTGGAGGGATGGCAAAGTTTCCCTGCAGATCCTGCCTGGGAGAGCTAGCGGGCACTCTCCTCCCCCGCGGAAGTCAGTAGCTTGCAGCCTTCCCTGGAAACTGGGTGTTTGGAGAAGGACAAGGATGAAGGAAGAAGCCCCAGGGGCTGTGGAACCTGTTCATTAGGAGCGAGGGCTCTGTTGACTAAGTTTGCTTGTGAAGTGTCAGGGTCCTCTTGTCAGCCCTCGGAGACACCTGTTAATGCGTGACACACGGCACCTGTAGTGCTTTCTCTTGGGCCACTGTTTCCCACAGCATGGGGTTCCCTTTTGATCACTAAAGCCCTGCATTCCTGTGCTGTGGAGGGGAAAGCTGCTAAAGGAAATCTTGGCACATTTGCGGATAGTGAGAAAAGTCGTGGGGTTTGTGTATCAGGGGACCTTCCTGCAACAGCTTCTGGCTTACAGGTATTTTCAAAAGCTGTGCCTGTCTACTCGAAATGCCAGCTAGATTATTATCAGATGGAACACGCCCACTGGCTTCCCCGGTGCAACAGAACTGCCCCTTCTTCCTTTTCTTAAAGCTTTGATGGAAGTGTGAAAAGTTTTGTGGTCACTGTGTAACTGATCCGAACAAGAGAGACGGGGTAGTTTTTTTAAATGTCCAGTGAGATTATGCGCTAGACAGAGCGGGAGTTTCCCGGGCAGGGGCCTGCCACTGAGTTTTGGAATTGCTGAACGACGGGGAAGCTCAGCAGGTTGCCGGGGCTCGTATGTCACTTGGGGCCAAAGGGAAAAGCTAGGAGGAGGCTTTTCATGTGCTGCTGCTAACCCCATGTTGCCACAGGCTGTAGGCAACACATGTTGGTATTTGTTAATGGTAGTTATAAAGAGAAAAAAAAATGTGTAGTGATGATATTAGAAAAAGAGAATTGCTATCTTGTGTGGTAGTGGACTGAACTCACGAAGTTTGTTATTTTCCGACCAATGTATCCAGACAATAAGCTATTAGTGCTGACTAAATGAAGTACAATTTATCAGTGGGCAAATAAACACCACACATCACTGATTTAGGCTATTAGGTTGTAGTAGTCAGCAATGTCTGGACCAGGATGTGCTAAATAGAAGGTTTACCAGTGGATTGCTTATTCAAAAATCATTTAATAATGTCTTGTGTCTTCCTGAATGTGGTATGAAGTATGAAGGAGTTTATAATCAGACAAATATTATTTTGATATTTAATACATTCTGAAGAAAATATAGCAAGTAGTTGTTTTCTTCAAGTAGCAAGATGGGCAATCTGAAGTCAGTTTTGACATCTAAAGGTTTATAACTTCGGCGTATTTTCCGTAGTTCTTGATTAAGAAATCTATATTATGATGGTAATAGGTACATGTCATTTTCAAAATCAGGTTTTTTTTTTTATTTGTTTGTTTGTTTGTAATACTGCTGCTATTTGGAGGGGAAAAAAAAAGGCAATGATAGACTGTGTCTAATCAGTGAGAAGAGGATAAATATGTAAAGCCCGGAATTCAGGTTTTGTGACACAAAATGAAAAGTGATGTTTCAAAGTTTTACTTTATTTAGCACCTACTGTATCCCTTTGGATCAGCTTAGATAAAACCTTTAAAGAATTAAAGAATAAATATTTGAGGTAGCTGCAAATTCTTAAGGGGAGGCTCTTTCTCCCTCTTCGTCAAATACTCAGTATCAAAACACCCTATTGAAAATGAATGGAATAACAGTATCAAGAAATGGAAACATACAGTAAGCCCTGGCAGAGCTGGAGCCAGGGAGGATTTCTGAGGATGCTACCAAAGGGATACGCTCTGATTTCAACGGAGATGGAAAAAAAATGCAAAGGCGTTTTTTGCCAGCTCATTAGAATTATCTTACAGCGGAAAATCAAGTCGGGCCAGTTCAAGTGAAATAATTTTCTAGGCATGCCAGAATTTACCTGGCTGCCCCCGGGGATTTCTAAGCCCAGACTTTTGTGCCAGGGTGCGAGGCTGCGCTGGCCGGAGCGGGGCTGTCCCCGCCAGAGGGCGCAGCGGCGGCCGCGCACGGCCGGGCTCCCTTCCAGCATCCCTGCGTCCGTCCATCTCACCATCCATCCATCCATCCATCCATCCATCCATCCATCCATCCCTCCATCCATCCATCCATCCCTCCATCCATCCCTCCATCCACCCATCCACCCACCCCTGGGCTCACGCAGAACTTCCCTTTTGCTGACAAAAATTCTAAAAATCCAGGATGGAGGTTGGTTCTTAAACACGAGGTTTGTGTGCGTGTGTGTTTTACAGTAGCCAAACTGAATGTGACATGGATTAAGTGAAGTGAAACAGACGGCCTCTTGAAAGCTCACAAAATAATTAAGGCTTCCAGTTGTGTCAGTGAGGGCTCACTGTTGAAGTGTTACCACAAAGCCTTGAAAGTGTTGCGTTCTTTTGCAAATGTCATCAGTTAGAATTAGGAGGCTGTTATTGTAACTTTTATTCTGTCAAAGTATGTTTCAGAATCCTGATATAATTTATATTAATTGGACTGCTGCTGTTTCCAGACATCAGCATTCGGGGGGGGGGGGGGGTGTGTAAAATTATTTTTATAGGATAAACTACTATTAAGGAGTGTTTATCTAGCATTTATCTACTGCTGAAATAGTAACATTTTGTATATTGCCTGAGTTTTACTCTGCTTGAAAAAAAACCACAACTGAGAGCAAACTTTCATCATTGTACATTAGGACCTTTGGCTTTTATCTTAGAAGTAGCAAAAGGAGAACAGGATTAGGCAATGTGTATTTCAGGTATATTTTCTCTGTTTGCATTTAAGCTGGGACTCTTTTTTTGTATTTGATACGTAAACAGGGACTATTGGGTTAGAGAATCCTACTAACGTTTGAGAGCAAATCCTATTTGCATATCAGATATATTTTACTATGATTTCTCTCTAAAGTAGTAATCTCTTTTTTTTCAACTTTCATACTGCTTCTTCCTCTTTTTTTTGTGCTTTTTGTCTTTGTCATTTCCTTTGAAAGTGGTTTGAAATACTGGTACTAAATAGTGGGTAAATTAAGACGATAATGAGGTTGACTTGGGTCTTAAATACAGTTTTACAGAAACTCATTTCCACAGATTTAGAGTAAGATCAATACTCATAGTTCATTGAAAGTTTAAAAATCCCTTGGGAAAAAGTGTTTTTGTTTGGCTCTGAATATTCCTATTCAGAGTTTATATCCCCATGCAGACGCCTAAACTCCAGCAAATACTTGACTCAGATGTTAGGTTTTGTCTGACAAGTAACTTGGAGTTGATGATAAATAACTGGGGAACTATCTCTCTACACTGTAAACAAATGTAGTCAGTGAAGAAAAGGTCTTTATAATTTGAAAAAGTTTTTTTTTCTGGTCAAAAATTTATTACCAACACATACAGGCCAGCTAGGACAAAATCTCGTGACATCTACTGCCTTACTGAATACCAGATTCGTCTAAAAAATGCAGTTTAGGAGGGCTGTTTCCTTTCAAGGAAGAGACTCCTGAGACCATGAAGGAGGTAGATGAAGAAATGCATGTCAGGTGAGGAGAGACTCCCTGAGGTGAACAGTCACAGACCTTAGTATTTTTCATTAAAGACTTTTTGGCAAATTCTGGTAGAGCAGTGCTGCAGGTCCCTACCCCTGCACAGACCTCAGGAGATGGAGCTTTGGATCTGAAACTTGTGTTTCCTGCAGCACTGTTATGCAGTGATGCCCGGAAGGTTTCTTTGCTTTGAAGTATGCCAAAGACAGCTGTCACACAAGAAACATGCTCTGTTGAATCCTAGTGGTTTTTCTCCACAAAGGAGATAAACATTTCATAGTAAAATAAATAAAAATAAAAGCATAATTTGACCCTGCTTCTTATAAAAGTCACCGTGGTTTCATCGGACTGTGTGAAGTACTGCACAGTTCTGCTGCTGATAACCTTAAAAGCCCTGGCAAAAAATAAATCTCTCTAGCATCCCCAGTTTCAAAACTTACCAAGGCTGCAGTCTGTTAGTCTGAGAACACAGCTGGGGTCACTGGTATTTTGCATTTCCAGTATGGTTCATGCTTCCTAAAGAAAATGAATACCAAAGGAATTTAGGGAGACCGTGGTTAAGGTAATCTCTGCTGAGGATTCTCTACAGAGGGGAAAAAAGGTAATTTGATGGGAGCATTTACCATCCAGTACAAGGAAATGCTGCAAGCTTGCCAGCAGTGTGGAATTGTATCCAGCTTCTAGGTTTGATGAGGGCTGAGCTGGGAGTGTTAATGCGGTGCAATTGGCAGATGCTGTATTTACTGTACTGGAGAATTGCATAATCACAGCAGGAACTAGAAGAACCTATGGGTTTGCTTTCTATGGAGAAGTATGCAGAGAGGCCATGCTAAGTGCACATGGGGATTGTTTTTGGTTGTGGCTTCTCATAAATGAGCATAAACCACTGCCCTGAAGTCATGTCTGTGAGTGCTGGGTGCTGTGTCTCATCATGGAACACTTCCTGCGCTTTCTCCTCTCTCCTTTTTCATCCAACCAATAAACTTAACTTCAGCTAGCACTCCTTGCAGTCAACATTGAGCAATCAGTTGTGCTTAGTGTCTGGGTTTGAAAGAGCTTGTGTAACCTGTTCATGTCCCTCAACCAAAGGGCAGTGTGTTAGAGTGTTTCTGAGTTGGATTTGACCCAACCTTCTGGACCAGGCAAATGGAGCAGGTTCTGAGGCCAGATCCAGGGTCAGGCATGGTGCTTGGGTAGAACACACAGTTTCAAAAGTGGCATCTTGGTGGGGTGATACATCAAGAGAAATGTAAGGATTGATATGAAGATAAGTACAAGACATCACAAGAACGATGTGTGTGCTCTACTCAACCACGGTAAGATCCCAAGAGGCAAATTCTCTTCAGTTTCAAGCACTGCACTTTAAGAAATGCGTGGACTGACTGAGGACTGTCATGTGAAGAAAAAAAGAAAGAACACTGCTTAGGGAACAAAACTAAGAGATGATGTGGTAACAATCTTAAAGTGTGTAAAAGTCTTCCACAGAGAAGGAAATAACTTGTCTTCAGCAGCAACTAATGACTGAAATTGCAGTAAGGCAGACTCCTGTATGATAAGGCTATAGGAAAAGATTATCTGTGAGTAGTCTTTAGCACTGAAACAGGTTAGATAAACATATGTCCAAAATGTCATTCTGTCAAAAAAGGCAGCTGTTCCTGCCTTGGAGCAAACGGCTGGACAATGTGACCTTTCTAGGTCTCACCCAGCTATCTGGAATCATTCTGTGTGGATAGCTTTAAATACACAGGGGATCACCTTGAACTCTGCAGCTAGATAAAATACAAGCATGAATTCCAGTGCTCACTTAGCTTGAGGCCTCTGTCTCTCATTTCCAATGATATACGTGGCTTTAATGTGATTTCAACGTATACTTTCTGTGGCTGTGGATGAGTTAAGGACATTTAAAATGCTTCTGTAGTTAGGGTTCTTATGTAATGAAATAAAGCTTTTTAAAACAGATTTTTTTCTTATTTGTTTTGAACTTTTACCTTTTAATATGAACACTGTCCAGGTTCCATTATAAGCAGATAATTTTTGTAAGATATTCTCATAGTGACTTTTTTGGTCTTGAGGCAGAGTCACTTATCTCATGCCATTTTTTTTCAGTGAACAATCCTTGACTTGAATAGGAAGGGTTCCACAAAGGGAATATATAAACCTTTCCATTTAACCTTTCTCTGGCAGCGTTTCAAATATATGTTGTGTCAGAGTTGATGCTGGGATCTCTGTTCCTTTGCTTTACAGATGTAATTGAACCATGTCAAAGGGCTGCTTATGTTTCAGGGATGCAATGCCATCTATAGTATTTACTGCAGCTTTTCTTAACTGCTGTCATAGGGCACATTCTCTTGGAAATTTCAGCTGCATTTAGTAGCAGAATAGGATGCAGTGGTTACCCAGTAATAAGCACTTACAGTTGTATTTAACTTTTTCTTCTATTCATGCATTACCTTTTTTTTCCCCTTTAGTCATAATTTACAAACTGCATCTTTGCTGAATAATTGCATCTTTTCTTCTCACAAGAGTTGCTACTAGACTGGTTGTAAAAGGCAAATATCATCCCCTGTAAATTCAGTGTTTTCTGAAGGGTGAAGTGTTAAAGTGTGTTCATCACTATGCAGATCCTTCTTTTATGAGTCAGCAGCTGAACTAAAAATCCATTGGAAAATTTGTTCTTGGCCTCCATAGAGAGCTGGGAGCCAGCATGAGTCTTTTTTTGAGAGAGTTGCTCCATGATATTCTCCAGCTGCATATTTCTGCTTTCCTGTGTGGGTTAAAAGGACTCCCTGTTTGAATTTGCAAGCAAAACACTGTGCATTTGCAATTCAACCTCAGCCCCCTGGGATGTAAACCCAAGGCCCTCTGTAAGGAACTTCTTTGTGGCAGAACAGGCTTCAGAACTGGGTCCATCCTCTTCTGCCCCATCATGCATCTCGTCCTTGCCCTTCCTGCTTGTTTCAGCGATTGCTTCCTCTTCACTTGCACTGTTTCAGTAGCTGATGTGGCCATGCTCTAGGTCAGATGGATCAGACCTGCTCTTGTTAGTCAAGTGGGATTTAAGAAAAGAGAGAGAGAAACAGAAAAGATTACATTTCAGAAGAGGTAGAGGAGATGAAAATAAAACTATAAGGAGGAAGAATGTAGTATTTTGAAACCTCTGAGCATTACAAATCCTCCTAGAACAATATAAAAACCCTGAAGAAGTAGAATAGCTGAAATCTGTTCAATACTACCAGGTGTTATGTAGGTTTAGTCAAAAAATGTTCAAAGAAAAAACTAGTTGAAATTGGAAAATTATGTCAAAGTTGACATGCTCTTGTCAAGTATTTCACTGGCAAGTGACAAAACAAGTAGTTGTGAGATTCTTGTTTTGATGCTGATAAAATATCTCATTTCAAATTTAGCATTTGGACCTTCAGCTTAGGAATTTTTGTATTATATATAAATACAATTCAAAAAAGCACTTTGATTTGCAGTTTATGTGTTTGTATATTTGTGTATTTTTCATTTAATATCCTGTGACAAGCATTGACTGTTCACTTTTCATCAAAATAAGATCAAAATTTTGATGAGGGTGGGAAATTAACTTTCTGGTCATCTCTAATTGAGACTTACTGCTGTTGACAATTTGGCTATGTAAGCCCTGTAAGAGCAGGCCATTTTATCTTGTAAAAAAACTTGCTTTTATTTGATGTCAGGAAAGGTGAGAATGGCTGAACAGTTGTTTTGATCATCCAGCTAGGGTTTTGGGGTTTTGATTTTCTAACTTTATAGCATATTTCTCATTCAGGTTGTTTCTTGGTTAATAAGATATATATGAGGCAGCAAAATTAAAAGAGAGCACATTTTTCAGACAGCAGTTGCTGTAAAGATAATAGATTTATGTTTTACTTGCAGTGAAGGTATTTATGGACTAGAACTTTAGCATTTGGCATATTGCAGAAACCTGACCTCAATATCAACACAATTTATTACTGATTCCTATTTAAACTTATATATACACTGATCTAAATTGTAGTCTCAAATAAAATGGGTAGCATGAATCACCATTACAGATTATCATCAGTTCTGGTTTCCATTTACTTTTTTTAATGTCTGTTATTCATTTTCTTTTTTAAAAATTTTTTATGAATTAAGACTGTGTAATGCAATGCTTTTAAGTTTATGATGTAAATTCTGCAAGACTTAATAATTGAAATGTACAGTTGTAGACTGTGGAAGTACACAGCTTTTCTTCTTTACATTCAGCCACACAAACCCAAAGGGTTCTTTCCCCTATTAAACATCACACTAAGCAGTAACATAATTGCTTTCAGTTTTGCTAATGAATTTATCCTTCCCAAACATTTCCTACAAGCTGTTGGAGACATTTCTATCTTTCTAATGCACAAATTATATAATAACAGTAATAAGTTGCCCTAACAATTTCTTACCTAGGACAGCATAGCTAAGAAGGGATTACTCAGGTCAGCAAGTATTTCCTTGAGATGAGAAGCAGTTGTGTCATGCAAGTCTGTTCCACATGCCCCCATGCACCAGAGGCCATCAGTAATGTGCTTCACTTTAACAGCCTTTGGGCATGTGGTAAAATTGCAGCAGACCCAAGTATAATGTGCCACAGAACCAGGGCACTGAGTTTGATTTTCTACAGTAGCAAAAAAAATTTAATTCTAGCATGCTTTGTTTGAAAGACTTGCTGGTCTTTATCTGGTTTTGTTTAGCCTGTTTTTCCATTTATTTTTTTCACTTAATATACTTGGCTTTTTCTGCCCCGGTTTTGTTTCATGCACAATTACATGGACAATGATTGCAGAGTTGGTAACACTGGTTTTGATTCCATTCAGAGCCATTTTCTAGAATAACATAAATGACCTGCAAAATTACTCTTCTTAGAGAAAACTTGTCCATTTGAATGGAGAAAAGGAACTACCCCTATCTTTTGTCAGCCTCTTGAGCTTACCCCATACACCTCCTGGAAAGCAGCGTAGTGTTTAAGGGGAGGTGGGATTATGCTCCACCTCAGCATGCCTGAGGATTGGTATTTCTACCATTTCACATTGTGTTGTACTGCAAGCTTGGATCCAGCTTGTGTTCCCAATTTTGTTTAGGTGCTCTGATGTCGAACCCCAGACTTTTGATTCCCGTCACTTGTCAGCAAGAAATTTGTATGCTCTACTTCTCCCTGCTGTTTTCAGACAACATTTGTCTTACAGCTTGCTTGATTGTTCCCAGAATCATCATAGATATGTGCTTTATATTCATAGTTTTCTTACTCTTGGAAGACCTTGTAGAAGTGAGGTAATATCCTGGTTTTACAAATAAGAAGGTGACAACTTTGCCAAAACTAAAGATTCCTAATTTGTGTATCAAAGTATGAGTTGAATTTTTCTGCAATAGCAGATCTTCTGAGTTTCCCCTTGTTTTTTCATGTTCAGGGGTGTAGTTTCTCTCTGCATTCTTATCCTTCAATTCCCTAATCTCAGATTTTAAAGTCCCAGTCAGACCTCTGATCAAGTAACCTGTCTTTCTGGAAAAAAATCTAGATTAGAGTTGACTGAAGGCTCTGATTAGTGCAGAGACCACAAGGCTTAGTCTTGGACTGCTGTAGATTTTGCCATTTCTTATATTCCTTTTGTCACTCAAGCTTGCATCAGGAGAGGGATTTTTCTCTCAGCTTTTTATATAACATATCCCAAACTGCAACATTTTATAGTCTCGTGTGATTAGGTTTTTCTCCTAAACACAAACATGTCTGAAAAATAGACAAATAGACAAATTCTGGGTCAGATTTCTGCCTGTTGGCACTTTGACAACTTGAAAAGACTGTGTCCAAATCTTTTTGGTTTTGTCATTGAGTTCCTGGAGAGAAGAGAATGATGATGATCCACAAACTGTAAAATTATTTTTCCTGTAATTAAACTTTAAAAATAACAATCCAGCTTCAGAAATTGCTAGTCAGAGGAAGGAATTCCAAAGCACACAGTATGAAGCCCCGCTGACCAGAATGCTTTGATTGCTCAAAAATTCATCATCCTAAGAAAATAATCATTGCAATATGTAGATTATTGTTTTGCGTGATAAATATGATAGCCTTTGCTAGGACTGTATCTTCATGACCTTTTAAGGAAAAAGATTATTGACAAATGTTCTATAACACATGTATTTATACATTGTCCATGTATAACACTGCCCCTGATGCTATAGATCATATTGAAGTTTCCTGTAGAGTACGTATCTTGCTGAAAACAGAACTGATAGATCAGCAGACTGGTGCTTTTCAGCATCTGCTGTTTTATCATTGATGGTAGGTTTTGTTTGTTATGCAGAAATAGTGGTAATCTGAAAAAGCTGTATTTTAAAAAGCTGTTATTCTTATCTTGCAAAGTATGAGTTTCCCTCCCACCTAATTTGAAAAAAAAATTTAAATCATCGTTTAGGTAATAGATCTAATAGAGCCATCAATGGGGGAGGGGGGGGGAAAGCCCAAACAACAAAACAAGAGACGAAAGCAACAAGAACAATAACACTCAAAAGAAGGGGGAAGGGTAGGGGGGAGGACAGGAGCAATGAGGGGAGGAGGGGGGAGGAGGAGCAACCCACCAAAAAAATAATAAACCAAACCTCAAACAGACTTCACACTTTGGAGTATTTGAAGTTGTATATCTAGGTTCCAGTTATGGAAAACTTCCCTTATTTAGAACTGTGCTTAAATGCTTGCTTAACTCTCTCAATCTGTGCAAATGGTGTCTTACAGATGAGTGGACTGGAAAAGATGTAGATGTTTAAGATTTTTCTCTGATCTTGAACTTTGGAATGTAGCTGATCCAGAAGTCCCAGAACATTTGCAACAGAGGCAATAATTTTTGCAGCCTTTGTTGCAGATCCTGAAATGATTTGAGGAGAAAAGGATCTTTCAGCAGGCAGAAAAGACTGACTGCCACCTCCCTGTATCGTTGTAGTGGATAACAGCAGCAAGTAATCCCTCTTCTAATGCATGTTGCATTCTCCTTTAAGAGCTGGGCACTGGGTTTTTGGTTTTTTTTATTTTATATAATGTGCAGGACACATTTAGGAGATTCACGAACTAAATATTCACTTAGATTTTATGATCTGTCTCCAAGGGACTGAAATGTGGCCTGAGCTTGAGAAGCAATAAGCACACATGGCTCACATCAAATTTAAGTGTAAACACTTATTACATGCTGCTTCTTGAATGCAAATTTATGGTTTATTGTTCTGCTCTTTACACAAAAACGTTGCTGTTAGCTTCAAGGGATGACCCAGAAATGTTAATGAATCCCATTTTTATCCCTAGGCATGTACAGATAATAAAATGAAGGTGAGGTCTTCAGGATAGGAAGTTATATTCATCTTTATCTTCAGAAGTTTGCTGTAGTTAGAGCAGGTTGTAAAATAAAATTAGTTCTTTTAGCTTTAGCTTTGACCCTCCTGTGCCTGTATTTGAATTTCATTATTTTTTTCCTATTCTGCTGTTTTATGGCACAGCCTAGTGGGGGGGCATACCAAGCCAGCATTCCTAGTGAAACTTAAAAACTCTGTGGCCAGAGAGATTGTCCAGTGTTTGGTTATGTTTTCTGCTGTCATAATTATGTTTTATTGATCATCATAAATCCACTGTCGTTTTAACTTTGTCTCTTTACCTGAGAGCCTGAGACTGGTGCTCATACAGTTGTAGAGCCAGCCAGTTGTCTCTCTCTTTCCAATAATCTATTGTTTGGAGATCTAAGGAAACTTTTGACTTTTAAGTAGAATTCAAATCCATTTTGAAGTTTGCCATAAAGTAGGAGAAGGCAAAGAGAGAAAAGATTTAAAAGATTTAGATTCAATATAAAAAGAAAAATAGTTCCTATCCTTGCAAGCCTCAATTTGTCACAGCACTTACTTGAAAATGTGACTGAAGGGTGTGCTTGAAGAGAAGTGCAAATGTAAAACCTTCACCAAAATGACTTGTGCTAGAACATGCTGGTAGGTGTTGTTAAAATGTTTATAGGGCCTTTTATATGTAGAATTTAATTTAGGGAAAAAGAAAGAGGTTATATTCTACCCTCACATGCTTCAACACAGCCACAGTTTACTCCTAAAAGAGCAGCTTGAGCCAATTTGAAATGAGTCTTTCGCCCACAAAGCCTTGCCTCTAATTCTGCAGTGTGCTCAGTGTATGTGATGTTTTGCAGTGTGGGATCTTTGGTCACAGTACAGCTTGATGCCACTTTCCCACGGGCAGCGAGCATGGCTTGTGTGCTCCCAGGAAGAGAATGAATGAATGAATGGGGGGGATTTTTACCTTGCTGCTTGAAAACCTACTCCATACCTCAAAGTTGTTCATTATACTCTTTTAAGGCATTTGGGATTTGGAGGCTGAAAGGCCCTGGATGCCTGTTTCCTTGCTGATGTTTTTATTTGTATTATTTATTTATAATATGTGAAAATTTAATTTGCTTAATTCTAAGGGTAAAGGAAGTGCATTTTGTTTCTGAGTGCGTGAGACTCTTGAAACGGGCAAAAGAGGAGCAAGCAGATAAGAGTCCATGAGTTGACTGTGAGAGCTATGAGAGTATTTGCTGGGCAGGAATGAAAGGCCTGATTCAGTTCGCTCTATACATTTTAGCAGCCGTATTGATTCTGTGGGGCTATTCAGCCTGGAAGTCTAGGGGAGAGAGATCAAAACTTCCATGTGAATTAAAAAAATAGGTTACTTTGAGGACAAATATTCTGCTTCTGTAATTTAAATCTGTAGGGAGCCAGAGACTGAAGATAGGAAAAGATATATTCAGAAGCTCTATAGAGAAGCCGTGTCCTTTTCGGGGAAAACGCTGCATTTGCTATTCTAATTTGGTTTCTTTTTCAGCATTAAAAAGTAATTATTAAGAAAATAAAATAAGAAAAAAATGTTACCTTCTCTGAGTCTGTTCTCCTGAAAATCACAGAAAGGAGGAAGTGTCTGTTGCACAGTTTAAGGAATGTTAGAAACCTCTAAATTATATAGGACAGGTAAACTGGGAAGGAAAGCTTCCCAACTTTTATCTCCCTGCCAGGTGACTGCTATTATCAATGGCTGCCTTGTAAAAAAATATATGAGGAATGAAAAGACTTTTTGTCTGGGTCTGCTGGGCTATGCTTCTGGGCATTCAGGAGCTTCCTTTTTCATCACTGAACACCTGTTTTAGCCAGGCATCACAGGATGGGGGGAGCACAGGCCAGGAAGGCAAAGTGGGATCCTTCTGGTGTGTGGCATTTTTTCAAAGGTCCAGTTGTTTCCATGTTCTGTAAACATGTTTTCTGAGGGGAAATGAGGAAAAAATTTGAATAACAGTGATAAAGATAACTACAGGCTAAGTTTGCTTGGCCCTGTGGTAATTTCCTGTATATTTCCAGCTGTACCGTGGCGATAGAGGTTTAGCGTGTAGCTTGACAGAGTAACCTCTGACCATCCCTGAGGCAGCAAATCCCAGCAGAAAACACTTAAGTTATAACCCAAAATAATGGCTTCATTAAATATGGGATGCTGAATTTAAAACTTGTTCTGCTCTCCTTGCACATCCTTCTGCAGTTGTGGGCTGTATTTCCTTAACTTGTTAACTGACATGGGAGATCACTTACCTTTGTTTGCCGAGCCAAATTGCTCCAGTCTTCACCTTTCCCAGGAATACTAAAACATGTTTCTGATCAGATATGCCCATCTCCCTCATGTTGCTTTTTTTATCAGTAACAAGGCATCTCTACTCTTATTCACTTTAGGATTTTGATACCCACCTGCTAAGGTATTAGTGGGAAGTTCATTGAACTATACCTATTCCTGCTGTTGGTATTCATCCAGGCAACTGGCATGTGATAGCCATTATTCTACCTACTCAATGAAAACTTCCCTGTACGTTTCATGATTTAAAATCATGCCATGTGCTTTTCCTCCCTCCCATCTCCCTTGGTATTTATGCTGTAATATTTTTTACTTACCATTCGTGGATTTAGAATGGATGGATTTGAATTTTGAAATAACTGTTCATAAGGTTTTCCATAGGTTTCATCATCACCATTTATTAAAGCTGTTTTTAAAGACTGATGGATTTAGCAACAAAACTGCCATGTCTAATAACAGTTATTATTTATATTCATTTTACCAAAGGAGCACCCAAGCATTGAATGACTTGCCAAGATCACACACAGCAAATTTAGTGTACAAACAAGAAAAAAAATCTCACAGTTTTAATTTGTGTTTTCATGTTTAACCTTCAAAGCAGACACCGTATGCTTTGTAGTGATGGAACTACAAACTTAAAATTGAATGTACAAGAACTACTCACTAAAACACAAGCCAATAGCATCTTTACAATTTCTGTCAGAACTCCACCATCCTGCCAACAGCTCTTGAACTTCCATTTGAATATTTGGCAGTCTAAAACTGGTTTTTTACTCTCCCTGTTGCTGCAAGATGGCGTTCAAGCTTACTGCTGAGTAGAGCTGCAGTCTCTTAAACTAGGGAATCTGTTTTGCTTCCATGAGAATACTAACATATACATTAAAGGAAAAAAAAACCAAACAAATCAACTTCAAAAACAAAAACAGCGCTCCAAAAAAAAAAAAAAAACCACAAAAAGAAATTCACCCAAAACATTGCCCTCCACTCTGGCTGAAGTTATTAATTTAGTTATGGATTGTATTTACTTGCAATTTTAGATTTTTAAACACTTTTCTGGAATTCTGTTCTCCTTTTTCTCCTCTTTTTACCTTTTAATTTTTCCTTCAATGCTGTGAGCAAGAAGTAGAAGTGAAAGTTATGTGAGGCCAAAGGAGCAGCCAGACACCCCCACTGTTCTGGAGCAAAGGTGTGGCAGGGAAGTGGAGGCCTGAAAGGGTCTAGGTTTACATTCAGCATCTCCTGCATCTTTGTGAAGGATATGAATCCTACAACCTTAGGAGAGAAGGTCCTACAAATCTTAGAAGAGATCTGGAGAAATGCCATAGCCCAAGGATAGTTCCATTACTAAGACCTTTTTTCAAATGCTGCCTCCAGATGCTTTTCAATAAGAACATGAGCTCTTTTGCCTCAGTGTGCAAGAGCAAAAGAAAAATTATGTGACTCCCTAATATTTCTTCCGGCCTGCACATAAAATATACCTGGTCTTTCCCTAAATTACACTAAATAGTCACAGGCAGCAAAAATGACTTAATATTGTAACTGAGCTTGGCTTTGGGACCTACCAGCAGCAGGGGTACTCCAAAATTTCTGATATTAGAAGAGCCCCATATTCTTTAGGATGTGGGATCCAGCACAAAAACTTTTGAGATTCTTTCCTTGATGGAAAGATTGTGTAGTTTAGAAATAGAATCACAGAATCATTCATCAGCTCAGTTTACCTTGAAAAAGGTATGCCAAGTGAGCGAAGAGTTGTTCCCAAATAAATGATGACCAAGAAAAGGCAGCCAAGTGTGACCTGTTAATTTTCTTGTGCAATAAATGCATCTGAGCATTTAATCTAATATAAAGGCTTCTTGTGATATAAAATTAATGACCTGTATGATTTATTTTTTTAAGGTCTGCTATAAATTAGATGCATCAGTTGGATGTTTTGGTTTTTTTTTCTAAAGAGCAATTATCTGATTTGGAAATTTAATCAAGCCATTGAGTTTAATTATTGTCTTATTTCTGAAAGATATACAATTGCGTGTATATTTGGAGCAGATTTCTAGGAAAAGAAAAAAGTTGAAAGTTTTCTAATCCTTTGCTAATAACTTCCATGAAACATGTGCTCTATTTAGCTTGGAATGTCTGGTTTTACAACAACCACAATACATTTGGAACGCTCTCCACAAAACTGAAAATATGAGACTTTAATGAATAAGATGAATATAACTTACAGTTATGCCATGCAGTTCTGCAACTCTCACTGTGCAGTTCCCTAAGTGCTTAATCTTGGGCATTTACCACTGACGTCAGTGGGAACTGAGTGCCCAAAATTTCCTTAAGCACTTCTAGATGTGTGGTATACAAGGTTATATTTTGCATTTAGTTTGTGTGCGTTTATTTTCTATTTGATTTCAAAATAATGCCAGGTAATGTGGAAGTTTTGCAGCTTAGTAAGCCATTCACTTGGGACCAAATTGAATTTCAGCCACTTAGCCTTTGAAATCAAAATAGAAAAGATAATAGTCAGTTTTGGGACCAATAGCTTCTGATCAGCAGTCTGCTGTACCAAACAGGACATTTGAATATGTGTTTCTGGAAGAACATTTCCAATCGGTTCTTGAAGAGCTCAGCTCTGCTGCTGTCACTGGCCAGGGGGAAGCTGCTGGTCTGGGAAGCACAGAGCTCTATGTACAAGAGGTTGCCAGATCTTATGGTCCCCTTTCTGCTGCTAAATAATTTCTAAAGAAATGTAAACTGTCCCATCTGTGTAAGAAGGATGCAAAATAAACTAGAAATATTCAGCAGGATCTGTGGGACATTGTGGATTTACACACCAAAAATACTTATGAACCCATTTTGACATTCAGTATGTAACCTCTCATAACAATGAAAAGATAGAAGGGGTGTTAGTAGGTACTTGTATCACAGAATGACAGAATATTCTGGGTTGCAAGGGACCCACAAGGATCAAGTCCAGCTCTTAAGTGAACAGCCCATACAGGGATTGAATCCACAGCCTTGGCATTAGCACCAGGCTCTGACCAACTGAGCTGTATATGAATATATGTAAATATTGTCATATTTAAAGATCAGGCTGCATTTCAGTTATGCAGTAAATTTTCTTTGTTTTCATTCTTTATTTGTATTCCTACATTGATTTTCACAGTCTTTATAATAAGGATATTACTTTGAATATTTGGTGCGTTTACTACACAGAGGTACCATTCCTTTTACTATTCTCAGAGCATATTCCACTCCAAGTTTTGCTTTTATTTATTGATGGAATGCCATGTATTAAGGAAACACAACCTTCTTTATCCTAGCTTAATTACTGTTCTCAGTATTTTTTCATCTTTTTAATACTCAGTACTAATCAAAGTCATAAATCAATAGACTGCAAAGAGCATGTCGTAATTATCTTTTCTCGATGTTTACTTTCACTTTTCCACTTTTGGCTTCTATTAGTAACTCATGCAGTTTCTAATAGTACCTCGTAGTGCATTCAAATAAAGTGACTGCCTAGGGACATCAGCGTTCTTCTGACTGTTTTTTGCTAGTCCTTATAAAAGCAACTTCGCATGTTGATGATTGTTGTGCACAGCTATATCTACAGATGTTAGTCTAAATTTGCTTTCCTTACTCTGGCAGAAATCCTAGTGGCTCCAGTAGTAATTTGCTTGTTAAGGTTTATATCTGTCCCTGATGGAGAAGCCTGGAGTCCCAAGAGGAAGAAGGCATGTGAAGCTCACAGACTTTCCAGCCCAGGAGGATGATGAGTCTGGTCACCCAGTGGTGACACAGCTCTTGGGAAGTGGGTGACTTCTTCTCCCTGAGTCTGATGGCTGTGGCATAATGAAGTGGGGCCTTCCCAGGTTCTTAAACCTGAGGGCTACAACTCATGTTGAAACAAAAGCCAAATCATGTGGTGTCAATACTGCAGTAGGTATTTATTGCTTCAAAACTCTCAATGGGCTGCGGGATCAAGTTTCAAGGGAGAAAATCCCCTACTTGGTTATACGTCTAATTGGTTTCTCTGTAGCAGGTGGATACTTTTTGTGTTTGGCATGAGTTATATGCTTAGCATATAAAAGAAAATAGAGGAATAAGCTTAAATTGAAACAAGATGATTGGCGTTTACTACTCTTAAAATACTGTTCTCTTATTTGGGGAAGCAGGAACTGAAGAGATTGGGAATGCCTAATGACTTTTCATAAATAGACCTCATTGGCAGATATGCCTATGTAATTTCCTGCTCTTGAGAGTTTTATGACCTCTTCAGCCCTGAGTTGCTGTCTTTTACTGCAGCCTTCCATCTGCTGAAGAGAATGAATCTTGGAAGAAATAGTTGTAAGAAGAGAAGCAGCTTTGTTGCTCTCACTTAGCCAACTATTACCAGCTTCCTCCAGGTTCTTCATTAGGACACCTGAAGTGATACATTTTTAAGAGGGTTTAATTATAGGTTTAGTGAAATGCAAATAAAGGAGGAACTCAGCAGGCCAACAGATGTCAAAGCAAATTATACAAAGTGTTGTTGAAAGAGAAACCTTTTAAAATATACATACTCAAAGATCTCTTATAATCTGTCCAGCAGTTAGAGCAAAGAAATTCCCTACCATTTTCACTCCATGATGATAATACAAATCAAAAACATTCTCAATTTAATATCAGTCCAGGCTCAATCTGTATTTTAATAGGTGGATTGTTTGTTTTGCAGATGGTTTTGTATGAAACACATATTTGTTGGTTTGGTTTTGGTTTTGTTTTTTTTTTAAGGTGACTAAATCATGAAAATATATTCCTTCCAGGGGAAAAAAAGCAGCTTTCACCTTTTGACCCTTCGATTTTCAGTGTTTCTTTCTATAGAAAAAAAAAAATCTGTTTTTTATATTCGGTAATACACAACACTTTGTCATGTGTCTCATATGTAAAAATGAGAAAAACAGTGATGCAGGCAATTATACTCAGGCTTTAGATATTTTGAAACAATTATTTTAAAATTTCAGTTAAATGCTGATATGATGATTTTGCCTTTTTGTTTTTTTTTTTTTACTATCTAGATGTCTTAAGAAAGGGAATAATACCTCTTTACTGGTTAGTGAAAAGAGGTTGTGGTAGATCTTCTTTTACTTTTCTTCTCAAAGGCATTTGTTATTGTATCCCATAGAAATTGTTAGTTCAAATAGGGAAAATGGTTACTAACAGAAGAACTTTATTGGGCATGGCAAGACTCTGTGAAAGAGAAGGTAGAAGCAGCTTCTCTCCAAGAAACAGAGATTCTCATAAATTGGCTTCGAGAACTGGTCTTCTTTAGTATTTCCATAATAAAATTGTCATAAAAACGGGAGTATGCTAGTAAATTCTTCTGTTGTGCTAATGATACCTTTTAATTTGTGTCAGAGGAGGACTAGTAATTCCTGTTAAAAAATAATTAGGACATGGCAAAGTATTAAAAAGGTATGAAATATAAGATAGTCGATATTTTCACATTTGGTGATTGATTGACAAAATTTTTGCTTCTAAATTGAAAAAAAACCCTTGTCATCTGACTCCTTACTGGAGAAGAGACTGGACGATAAAAATGTGTGATAGATGTGGGAAAAGCAGCTGTGCTACTAAAAAATATAAAAACTGGCTTTTTCAGCATTGAGAAAGACATACACTGATATAACTGAGCATAAAATATTTCATAAAGTTCTGATCATTCATTTGCTGTAAAAACTCATTCAAATTGTAAAAGGTGCAGAGGAAGCCTATTTGGGATGAAAAGGACAAACCATTCTCTGTGAGGCAGAATAAATTTCTTTAGTCTCACAGAATAAAGTCTGGAAGAAGTTGTAATACCTTTCTGTAAATATATTTCAGGAGAAAAAAACAGAGGAGATATTTGAGGTAAAGAACAAATATATATGTATATTGGCTATGAATAAATTTATGCAAGTACAAAGATCAGTAACCAGTAGAGAAGGGGGGTTCTGAATGTGGTTCCCTTTCAAAGTCAAAGAGATTTCTAATGAATGCACACCTAAACTATATGGAATGTTATATAGGGGATACACATCTACAGGGTACTGGTGTCCTAAGTCTGGTGTTACTGCTGCATAACTTCACCTGCTCCTTTTGGGTCCTGTAGTGCAGTACTGCAGAGGAAAGTGTTTTGCCCATCTCAGGAGATAATGAATGAATCCTTCAACACTGCTCAGTCTTCTACAGATGAACACTGTCAGGAGCAGTGCCCAGAGTCTGTGATTGGAGATGTAAGAGAAGTAGACATGTTTGCAGGCAATTCACTTTTTTTGCATGTTCTGGCCTTGCCATTTCCTTTTTGCTGTAATCTGAAAAGACACTTAAACTGTGTGTGCTAGACTCTAAAACAAGTGCCACAGATTCTGCTGCCTGGAGAGCATCCCAGTGGGCCTCTGTCCAGGAGACTTGGCTTGCAGTTTCACCAACAGTGCTGTCTGTGGTCATGGGTTATATCATAACTTTGCTGTTTCTGCTCCAGATCTCCCAGAGAGAGTGGTTTCTTAGCATCACAGTTGTGTGTCTAACCTGCTGGCTTCTGCACAGCCTTTGTGGCACGGCTGTTTATCTACAGATTTCACTCAAGGTTTTCCCTTAATGGTATTATGATAGGTGCTTACATAACCCTGCTGTACTACTTTGCAGTCTGTCCAAGCCTTGCAGCATGAATATCAAGAGGATGACTGGTCATTGGGTTTTAAAACCACTGTGGCCCCTGTGTAGTGGAGGATTGAAAATGAAGTGTCATAGCACTGTGTTTGAGTCCTTCAAGCATTCCTCTGAAGAGATACGGGTATGTCACACACATCAGACAATCTGTTCCCTAATCCTGCAATTAATTTGTGCTCAAGTACCTTATTTAGATTGTGTTGGCTCCTGAAGGTGATGTAATTTCAGTTATGGGACTAATGCATTATGTCATGACAAAGTTGGTGCGATAACAAACAGTAAAATTTTACTATTATTTGTCTTCTAACTAGCAAAAGCAGTTTAAAGCTAGTCCAGAAATTTAGTATAATTAAGAAAAATCTAAGGATATTGAAAAGAAAAAGGGGGGGGGGACGGGGGGGGGGACGGGACAGGGACATCACATCTGTGTCTCCCAGCACCCACTAACAGGAGAATAAGAACCACTTTTGAAAGGGCAGATGAGCACTGCTCTGCCATTTGAACTTGGGAAACATAGTGAGAGGATTCCAGCTCCTTACTCTGTGCCATTCCTCCCTTTTCTGAAATGTCATTTAAGCAAAAGAAAGCAGAAAGACTCAAAATGTGTTTCAGTAGCAAAAAGAATCTTGAAAAAGTGGTGGAATTGGTGGCCCAAATTTCTGCTTCAGAGAGACCAAGAAAGTTGTCTCATCAGTCTGACAAAGTTACTGTAACTGGAGGTGCTGGGAGTGCTTTCTTGCTTTTGTCTTCTTAGAGCTTATTTCAGTCTTATGAAATCTGTTTAGAGGGGACAAAGAGCACCTCTTCCATAGTCCAGTGTCTCAGTGTCTTTCTTTAGAGTATCCAAGGGATAACACAGCTGGGTAGGCCAATTTAAAAACTGGAAGACAGGTTTAGGAATATATGTATGTCATCATCAAACTAACCTCACATGCTCTGTGTTGGGCAACTAAGTTAAAGGGTGTCCATTCCTAGGGTTCACTGGGAGTTTGTAACTTCAGTGTTCTGTTGTTAAAACCTGAGTATACATATATCTTACAAAAATCTGACTTAAAGACTTCACTACGACATATAATTTCATCCTACAGTTTTAGGATAGTGGCCAAACCAATTTTCAGGGGATTCACTTCCAATCCCAGTTCTTGCAAGTATTGTCTCTGTAAAAGAACCTAACAAAAATCAATTTGTGTGCTTGGTCTCCAGCAGATTTTAGAACAGTGTTTCTTTCTTTATGGCTCTTGTCTTCGAGGGTGGTGACAATTTTTAATACATTTGCATGATTTCTATAGCAAGGAAGCTTCCAGCCTGGTTTGAATCACAAGGGGAGTGAAATCACAACTGTGTTGTTTGAGCTCCAGGATTCAGGGAAACTGTTATTTATGTTGCTTGTGCTTCTCCACACACAAATAAAGACATATGTCCAAAGAGTTTAGCAAGAAAGAGAAGGATGGCTAAGGGAGCTTTTTACCCTGACTCATCAGTGCCAATTGCACACAAATCTGCATCATGCAAAGAGAAACTGTAAGAGTTCTCTGCCCTCAGGACTCCCAGAAAAAGCATGTGTTGCAGCAGTTGTTTTAAATGTAATTGTGACTTAGGAATTGATTTTTGATAGTGCCTCATTAATATAAATAAAATTTCTTTACTACGTATCAAAAAACATCAGGTAATGGGAATGCCTGAGAGAGAACCCAAATTTCTGTTCTGTGTAAGTTTGCTATTGAATTTTTTCTTTGCTTCTGACTTGGTCTTTTTCTTTAGTTCACTGAAGCACTGATTAGATGTACAGTATTATATCCCATGTAATTATTAGCATCCAAGCACTGATTATAGGGCAGCAGATGTCAGAAAAAACATTATAGCAATAAGGAAATGCATTTAGCAGCCAAATTTTGCTATGACTGGAAACCTCCTCTTTGTGAGGAGCAAGTGCTGCAGTGTTTTGCCTGGTGTTAGTTTAATGTACTCTCCAAAGTGATTTTTATCAGTAATTGGAGAAAATAGGAATGTAAACTTTTAGATTTTCTTTGGTGATGTTGGACTTATATATATCTCCTACTCCAGTGTAAAGATTGAGCAAGCAATAAATTCACTCTGGTACGATGTTCAGGCTTTTTCAGTGCTGATGCCTTATATCCCTGCCTTCATGAACCAGGCTTTACCATGCAACTGACTCCAAAATGTAATACCACGAGGCTCAAGAAACCATGGGATTTGTTAAGAAATATTAATACTGGCGTTTTTTATTTGCTTGTATAATTTTCAGACTAATTTCTTTGCTCCCTGAGAAGGCAGAGTAATAGCCACAATCTTTATTCAGTGGCAGGACTTCTGTAATTGGTCTTTTAAAAAATGACGTACGTGGGAACTAATGGCACTTATCTGTGAGTGCTCAGTAGTATATTAAACCTATTTAATTTCTTGCCATTGTTTGGCCTCCTTTGCCCTCTGGGTCTTAGGTACTTTGAATGGTTTGTATTGCTTCCCTATTTTAAGGTCTCTCCACAGACTTGTTAGCTCATAAATTAGACTGTGCCAGCTTATATGCTATACCCTAGGCTGATAATCCTTTCTTTAGCCCTTCTGTGCTGGTGCTTCACATTGCTGTAGAGGGACCTGATTTTGCATCCCTGTATCATGTATGGTGTGTATTCTGTATAGCTTGGAACTAAATGGCTGAATTTTCTCATTTAGGAAAAAAATTGCATGAGCCCCTCTGGCTGCAGGACTTAGGATGATGGCATTTTCACACGTTTGTCATTTAACTGTGGTAAGTGCAGTGGTTATATGTAGCACTAACTGGACAGTGCTGGAAACACATCTCTGTCCCTTCTGTTCTCTGACCGTAGCTTCAGAGCAGCAGTGACAAAGTTCATTGGTAGTGAGGGAATTTGGAAGGCAAATAATAAGGTTTGCACACCATTATTTGATGCCATCAGGAAGAGAAACACAGAGTGGGATCTGGTCCTCATATAAGGAGTATGAGGCCCTTCGAATAATTTGATTTATCACTGAATGTCCTTGAGAAATGGCTGCATGGCTGAGAAGGCTACAGATTTATTTTCAGTACTGACTCTAACAAGAAAGCAGGTGTTCTGTTGTTTTCTTCTCTCTTCAATTCTCTGGTATCACAGGATTTATGAACTGAATTTTTAAATCAACAAGATCTGTTTTTTCTCCTCTGTAACTTCCATAAAAATATTTCTTGCTTTCAGAGAGATCATTGCAATGTGTGAATTGTCAGGCTGGGATCTGCTTTGTCAGTCCGGCTTCCATTTAAATCTCCATTGGTTTAGACCAGAGGTTGGGGCTCTTCACACAGCATTGCTGTGACATCTGGGGCCTTCCTACATGTCAAGTCCATATTTTTCTGTGTTCCTTTTAGCAAATCTGCATGAGTGTGATCTTGAAAACTGTGCTTGAGTTCTGAAAACTGTGGCTATTGTAAGGCTCTTAAAACCCTGCTAAGGTATTTGAAATTTCTGGACAATATTTTCAAAAGGGAACTAGGATTTCTTAAAATACTATTTTTCCAGGTATATTTTTCCAGTTTATATAGTAAAGTTCAGTTTTTATGTGTATATATGCAAGTACTCACCCATAATTTTCCCCAAAGATTGTTTAGGCATTTTATTTTCTTTCACTTTCTTTATTTACATCTCACTGACTATAACCTTTATGTTGCTGCATTAGATGTTCTTGTCTGATGGATTTTTTTTTTAGGTAACCTGGGGATGAGTGTTGAAGAAAATCACTGCTATGATTCTAGGGCTTCAATTATCTCCTGGGGCTCTGCTTTAGGAAGCATACTTTCACAGTTTCTGCCTTCATGAGAATCTTCTGATTGAATAATAGCCTTGAATTCCATTAGGAACCATGTGGTTTTTTCTGAGCAAAGTAAGGAGAAGGTGGTTGTTTTCCCATAAGCAACATGTTTAATTTTCTTGTAGTCTATCTTCACGTTACACATGTGCTGCTCCTGTTGTTATTCATTAATTTTCCTTTTGAGATCCTTGTTCAGTCATTATTTTCTGCCAAGTCCTGAAGAATGTATTTATATAGGGTTTTTTTCAGCTTCTCCTTCTTTCTCTGAATTAATTATAAATTGAATCATTTGCTATCTGCTTGTCTGTGTTCCAAGCAAATGATAGTTGTGTGTGCATTTGATTGCCTTGGTTATTATTTTATGTATTTCAGTTTCTGAAGTAATCATACTTTGACAAGTGCTGTCCATTCTTCTGCATGTCAAAGACTCCACGCTCAAAGGGAAATTACAGAGAAAACATGTTCCACAGATGAAAGTGCTACATGACTATCCATTTAAGGAGCCAGTATGGCTTCTTTCCTTGGCATGCAGTTATAACAGAGTTTTAGTTAAAACTAAAATAAGTCTCTATAAATAAAGTAGATATTTCCCTGATACAGATTAGGGAAAGTGATGAATATGACTCAGTGTGATGTATTGATTGTTTTGCAACTGTGATTAAACTACAACTACTTTTGCAGGGCCGTTGTAGTATAGAAAGCATTTTCTTTTATGTTATGAAGAGTGTTTAATGCTTATGGCTGGCAGCCAAATCAGAGAAGCATAAATTCAGATGGTTACAAAAGAGTCTGAGCTATGGTACAGTAGACTATGGTGTTTCTCTGTGCCAGGTTGCCATGTGGGATTTGCCTTCTGCGCATTTGTTCTGTCACTGGTCTCTTTGCTAAGGCTCACAACAAACAGAGTATTTGGGAGCATAGAGGATGCTTTTGGCTGATATGTTTAAAGATATTTAAGGATGTTACCACAAAGGGATTGTGGTATCTAAATGATTTTAGTATCTAAAGACATTTCAGGATCTAAGTCTTTCTTCTTTTTTTTTTTTTTTTTCAATACATGTTTATACAGAGAAGTTCATCAAGAGAGATTTAGTGCTGAGCACTTTGGTCCCAGTCCAACATAACCTTCAAACTTGTAATCAATTGTCAAGCTCTTGGGTAATCCCATTGAAATACCTGTGTGAGTCCTTGGCTGGAGCAGAATAGACTTGGCATCCTCTAGCCTGCCACTGTAGAGAACCACTTGTCTAGCCAGAAATTGCTCATCACAAGCACAAAAAAAAAGGACTGTGATTGCCAACTCTTCTTGTGTCCTCTGAGTCACTGAATAGTTACTGAACAGTAATGATATTTTATATCTGATGACCCAGAATCCAGGGGTTATGTCACCATTACTAAACAATTTCTCTAGTGGGGGAGCATTGAGTGCTCACCACCCCGTGCTGATTATCTTTTTGGGTCAATGGCTTTGGGTAAGTTCTTTCAGATTCATTGAAACGTTGGCAGTTCGGTCTCATTTATATAAAACAGTTTTGTGCCTCTCCTATAAATGAGCAAATGGGAAGCCATTGATTTCACAGCCTGTTCATTTTAGTGAACGTGATGGTGGATGAACAGAAGGAATGTACTAGGTAAACTTCTTTATCCAAGGTCTCAGTAAACATTTCACATAGCTTTGTGAACAGCAGACATTGTGCTCTGCCCAGTCTGGACATGTTGCCTCTTTAGGCATTGTAGGTGTCAGAGCTTTGGCATCTTGCCACTCTTGACCAGATTACTTTAGTTGTAAAGCTGAGCTATATTTCATTGTGTTTTAATTATCTTGTTCCACACTGCTGGGATTTTTCTCTTCTCAATCTTTAGCTACAGAATAGAAGTGGAGACAGAATTCTATTTTCTGGTATGCTTGGTGCTGCCTGGAAAAGGATGTTTTTTGTTGCACAAAAATAAATAAGGGAGGGAATGTTTTGACTCTACATTATCATGAATGTAAAATGAAGATGCTATATTCTGTAGCCAGTATTTCTGGGTTGAGTGCACTCATACTCCCAGGAATGTGTTAATTATTTCATGTTTTGAATTCCCCCATTTATGGAAAAAAAGCAGCATGTTTGCCTTTTGATGATAATGGGCTTTTTGCATGGCACTCAGAGGAAGCATTGCTTCAGTTCTCAGGTCTGGTTTCATAGATGTCTTCCATGTTGTTGGGGAAAAGGAAGGGATGGATAAGAGAAAATACCAGTAGATGTCTGCATATTGCAACCCAAATTCTGCGATTACAAAGGCCAAGCCAGGTGTGGCAGTGTGAGACAACAGGAGGTGATTTGTGGTTTGGGTTTTATAAGGCTTAAGAAAGCAGTGGCCACTGTGTTTGCCTGGGAGCCAGTTAGAAAAATTACATGTAATTCCAAATAACCATAGCTGGGTTGTGTTTGCTTGTTGCTGTTTTTTTCCTTTTAAATGGACTTAATTAATAGTTTTATTATTTTCTTTCAGATCTTGGTCATGCACCATAAAAGTAACTGGGCTTTTTTCCAGTGGCTTAAATGTGACCTGCTCTACAATTAGCTTTAAATTAGCAGCTAAAATAAGGCAATGAAACCAGCACTGGAGACTGAAGTCGTGCTGCCTTCAAGAGAGATGTTAAGGATCTCCCAAAAGTTTTTGTCAAGGGATGATTTGTACCCCACAAATCAACCACCCAACTCTTCCATCTTTCAAAGTGCAGGTAGATGCTGAAATGGATCCAGATAAACCAGATAACGTCTCACATCTGTTCAACCTGCTGTTCCTGCCATCATATCAGCATTTAGCCCCATTTGTATGAGATAACTTTTAAGGAAAAGACTCAGTAAACTCTTCAGCAATCTTTGTTTATGTCTATGGGTGATATTTCATACACATTAATTCCTTTGACACTACAAAATTAGTATTACCCAAGACTGGAAATGTTTATCAGGCTTCCTAGAGCCCTAGCTGCAGTAGTTACGAAAAAAAAAAAAAAAAAGAAAAAGAAGACTACTTTAAGGTGCAAGCAGATTGAATATCTGATTTCTTTCTTCTGTGTTACTACCAGTCATCCTGATGATCAGAACAGGATAATGGGGGATTTTATTGTGTGGCATGTATTGGAGTGGTAGGGGACAGGGTAAAGACCTTTCTTGCAATAATGGTTAATGGGACAATTATCAGGCTTATTCTGTCTGTAGGATGATGTACTGCCATGTTCATACGCTATTCTTTTTTCTCTCTACATGTGTACAGAATTGCTGTACACATTTTATTTATGTAATTTCATTTGCCACTCTAATATTCATTTAGGAGAGAAAAGAAATTCAAATCAAACTTCGCACTTGTGGGTTTGAGGGGCACAAAGTAATGAATAAGAAGTTGATTTTTTTGTAATTAGTGTGACTTAAAGTCAGTCGTAAGTTTTAAAAGTTTGGGTAAGAAAATATATTAATGTGGAATAATCTGATTAGTTATTGAGATTTTTCTGTTTGCCATGAGAATGGTCAAAGACTAGAATAGGATTTATGGAGAGGCTGTGGTACCTCTTTCCTTGGAGGGGCTCAGCATTCTCTTGGATATGGGCTTGAAAAGCCTGTTCTAAACAGAGGTGTTTTGAGCCAGGGTTTGGACCAGATGGTCCTGAATGACTGAAGTCCTCATATGACTTCAGTTGCTGTGATTCTGTGATTCCATTCACCTTTTTGAAGAAACTCACTGCTAACCATCCTTTCCATGAAAAGGAGTTCTCTCCCTCTTCCCTTCTTCACAATGTGGCGAGATTACAAAGGTTTCTAGTAGAAGCCGTGTTAGCACACATTTATGAAGAGTTACTGTCTCCATAAAATCTGAGAAATTATGTCCTTCTTACTGAATTATTAAGGTTATTCAGGGATTTATCTAAAACAATGAAAGAAGAAGAAAAAATATTTGTAAGATAATGAAAAAAAAATTGAAGCAAGACTGTCTTTTCTGTAAATACTTTACAGTCAATAGAAAGGAGTTGTAAGTAACATTGCACCCCTAGTGATTCTGTCCCTGAACAACTATCATTTCATGAATCAATTTGATCCAACACTTTGGAATTTTGTCTGCAAAATGTGTTTTACCAGGCTGTCAGTTAAAGTGGGAAGATGGAAGAAAAAAGATCCTTTTTTTTAATGGAAAAAAGGACAACTGAAGTAACAGCTGCAGTTACAGCTGGTGAATGCAGTAGGTAGCCATAACATTTTCCAAAATGAGTGAGCAATTCAGGACAGAATGGGGCAGGTGCAAGTCAGGCTAGAATGAAATCAAGTCAGAAGAGATCCTTCAGCTTCATAAATTAGATGATTATTTCTGTGATGCATCCTGTTCAAGGATACTGTTCCTCCAGATCTAGTTACGTATTCACAGATTAATGGCTGGGTCATGATAGTGCACTTTAACTCTATTTGGGAGCAAGACCAAGGATAAATGGAATCACTTCTGCAGTCACTCTTTGGTCTGTTGATGGCCATACGTATGCTTAAATCATCTCTGTAACATTGCTGGTCAAATACAATGAAGCAATTACAGGGCGCATTCCCAGGTACAAATTACTTTCTATAGGCCGCTTGTGTTAAGTTCCTCTGTAAATAGCCCAATTGCTTGGTCCTGCTCCAGCTGGCCTGGCTCAGGACTATTCAGTATTCTGGTTTTCACTTGTGTCTCACTTGCAGCATCCTTTGGAAATGAGTAGCAGATGCCCAGTTTGATGGTGCAGGTCCTCTGATCATTGAGCACATATGCTCCTTTGTCATTCTGTCTCAATAATTGAAAGTACTGTCAGAGGAGGAAACAAAACAAAACCTTGCTAAGATCCTAAGGAAAATATGTTTCTACCTAATCTGCTGGATGATTTTTTAGTTTAGAAATAGTTCCTTTGCACATTTATCATCTTCTGTCTAGGGGAAGTCTGTCAGTACTGGTAGGTCTTGGAATTGCTTCCTGAGTGCCTCAGCCCACTCACCATTTTTTCCTTTGCTATTGTATTGTATTTCATGTAGAGAATTTTTCAGTTAGTAATCTAACTTCTTGGTAGTGAAGAATTTTTTTTTCTCACGTCCTTGACATTATGATGACATCATGACATTCATATATATAGTTATTGTCTGGCCATTTAGTTCTGTACTGTTGAGCAGGAAAATGGTGTTGGTGAAATAAGAAAGAGTTTTGGATCTCTCTTTACCAAAATTTATGGTTGGTATCTGTATTTCCACTTGGACCTACTGAAATGGAAACTCTGGTTTCATAGCAATGCATGTTTATATGTATTATTTTTTACTTCAGTATAAAGATATATTTCATTTAAGATTATTTCAGCTTTATCTTTCAAAACCACCAGAATCAAGTCCTTTACCCATTTGTATGTGTAAAGCAAGAAAAAAGCAAGATGTGGTGCAAGTTATTAAAAGATTGCATGTATCTCCTTTCAGCATGCAGCATCTATCAGAAAATACTTCACAGTTGATTTTCCATGGCATGTCATATATTGTTAGAGGAATATCTTGTGCATTGTGTCACTCTTAACACAGGGTGCAAAGGAATTGTTTTTACAGAGGACAATAAAAGAGAAGCTTTCTAAAGTAATTTAACATGTTAGGAACTGAGACAGCAGCTTCTACTCCTGATTCAGTGGCAGATAATGCAGAGCAGGGTGATACATGGATTAATAAATGTTAATTTACAAAGTTTTGACTTGGGGGACTTAACTCTTCTATCACAGAAATTTGCAGAAGTTACTAGTTAATGAGAAGTGATGGGACTTGAAGTGGTGTTTGAAAGAGCTGTGGGAACAAAGAGACACAAACTCCAGTTACTGAGTTGATAGCAGTTTGGGGAGATGAGTAATGGGAACATGAAAGGTTTGATGTTTGAGAATATGAGATGAATATTTTTCCGGTTAAATTAATTGGCTCTGAAAGATTAGATAAATGAGATCTTTTAGAGCTTTCTTGAATCTGAAGAGAGCTGTTATCTACAAGGAAAAATGTGTGGTGATGATGACTATTAGAAATCATATTTTTACAGTTAATTTTTTAAAAAATAGTCTAACAAAATAAAGCAAACTGTGCTCATAACTTTGTTGTTCTGAATTATACATACTTTTGTGCTATATAAATGTAATGGATAGGCTTAAAAGCATCCCTGTTCCTTTTTTGAAGTACATTCTGTTCAATTCTGGGTTGGATGTAGGGGGACACTTATTTTCAACTTCAAAAACAATTGTACAGAGAAGGCAAAAACTATATCAGCTGGGATCTGTTCTTATTTTACCTCTACTGATTCAACCATCCTCAGGCTTTTAAGAGATTTATAACTAGACACTTGAGAAATGCTATCAAAATATGCAGTGAAACAAGAATAATAATTACCATGAGAGCAACAGTGAAAAGGCTTGTTGCCAGTTCCACAGACATCAACTAATCAGAGCAATTTAAGTCTTGGACACATTTCAGAAAGGCCATTTATATAACGACTCCAAGTGAACTGTCTAGCCTAGGAGCTCTTCCCTCTGTTGCTAATTTATCAGCTTTCATTCTGAGAAAAACAGAAGATGTTGCTAATAGTTTTAAAGAATTCCGTAGTAAAGGCCACAGATGAAATGTAGAGCTTTCATTAGCCAGAGCTGTGATTTTCTAACTAATGGGGGGAGAGTTTTTGTTTCTCACCTATGTGTCATACTTGACAGTAATAATAGCTGTGTTCCACTTTCCTCTTGTTCAGAAAGTCCTTTCTGCAAAGTTCAGTGAATGGCCTCAAACAGCGGAGATGGTGTTGATGAAAAACACCCTTTCAATCATTCGGAGACATTCCCTAATTACATGCCTTATTTCACAGAACCTCCCTTCTGAAATGTCTTTAGGCCTCTCCACACTTCAATTAAGAGTATTCACACCAGAGTAGGGCATGTTAATGAAATTACTGACCCATCTTTCAGGCCTTTGCTACAAGAAAGATCATTTGAAGCAATCAGTTTTGTTTGCATGAAGGTTGGGTCCCACGAACATGGTGATACTAGGCAGTGCAGCCCAACAGAGTAGGGACTTTGAGCAAGAAACATGGATAGCTTTGCCCCAAAAAAATGTCACAACTAGTTTTGTATTATGCATGTGTTAATTTTACGACCAAACAAATAATAGGCTTTTTTGGAATCCGTTGTGTAACTCATATCAACAGCTGCATTGATATCAAGCGGATTATCCGCAACAAGGAACAGCTACAATGCCATGCTTATACAACATTAGAAATATTTTAGGCTTTTAAAGGCAAATATTATCTTAAGTTGCACAATAACAAAAGTAGTAGGGGCTAACTGTCATAACATTCCCTCAGCAATGAGAGGTTTAGTACTTATTGTATAACACAATTATAAAACCCAGGAACGTTACTTGGGTGACAGGATGTCTGGCGGGAGGGGAAGTGTTCAGGATAAAATGAAAGGGAAATAGATATATTTTGTTGCGGAGCTATGGATTCCGTAACACTGAAAAGAAACTTAGAGAAAAGAGCAATTCCTTGATATCAGCTGAGAAATACTTACTGAATTTTCAGATGAAGCAAAGGTGAGAGGATTAAAACTACACTGCAGTGTTGTATTTGGGATGATCATGACAAATGAGAGCAGCATTCTGTAGAAATAGAAGCCAATTCTATGTGAAGTGGTGTGAGAGTGTCTTTCTCAGAATAGTGAATGTAACATTACAGGAGTGAGAAAGATGGGTGAGGAAGAGGATTAATATTTGAAGTTCTAAAGGCTAAAATGTATGCTATGAAGAAAAAAAAAGAGGATAAGACTGTCTATTCTCTTCTGACCTCATACATTCTCAACCGAAATGATGCATCCAGGCTTGCACATTGTATCCTTCAGGAGGGACATAAGCCATCTACCTAGACCAAAGGAGAAAGCAAAGAAGATGTAGCAAATGGAATCTTACACGTGTGGAATGTGGAGAGAAATGTTAAAGGGACTTGGTTACTAAAATGGCATCACACTGAAGTGGACCACAAAATTATTTTTCGGGTGCTTAAAATATAGTTGCAAAGGGAAAGGCAATAGTTTTCTCTCCCTGTCTATTGGGGATAGGATAAGCAGTGCAGGACTTAGATGGCAGTAAGGTAAATCAGACTAGGGGGTTAGGGAAACCCTTGTGGCTGAATGAGCAGTTTAAGCTCTACAGTAAATTAGTTAATGACATGGAAAGTCTCCACTGGTAGAGATACTTGAGAATGTATTAAACAAATATCTGGCAAGAATATCTGAGGTTTAACTGAATCTTCTTTCATGCAGAAGGATGTAATATATTTCTTCCTCCTCAATTTTGTAAACATTCTGTGAAATACATGAAAAGATACTCACTTTGTCTTTCTCCAGAGAGTCATTTATGTTTCTCAAATCATTTTAGTTTGAGGCATTTTGGTTGACTTTAGAGCTGAATAACTACTGCTGGCCAAATCTTGATTGTTGTTGCTTAAATGGACCCTGTGACTGAGGCAGAGGAATCCATGACATCATCTCAGCAGACCCAGAGCAAAGATCAGTTTGAACAGTTGCATTTGAGTTGATATCCCAACAGCTAGGCATGAAGTAGGGGCCTTTGCTGTAGAGTCTTTTGAGACAAAACTGGGCAGCAGTTTTTATCTGTTTCTCTTTCCATTTTAAAGTGTCAGCTATGACAGTCTGAGTCTATATGTGCTGTCAGAAGGGCCTTAGGGTAAAGTTAGGGCTTTCCCGATTCAAGAAAATTTGCCAATGTCTTGCAGGAGGTCAAGGCTTTGTCCCCAGTCTTTATCTCCTCATGTAATAGTGAGATCCTTCTTCATTTGTATTCTTGCCTTCAGTACTGTAGATGGAAATCTAGGGACTTTATAAAACCTAAGACTCATGGGAATTTTTCTTAAAAATAAAAATAAATAAATCAGAACTGGAGAAGTATTATATGAATGAGCTCCTGAGAGCTGGCTAGACTAGTGGCAAATGCCTTGTGCTTGTGCTATGATCTGACTCTGGAACTCAGATGTTCAAGGGTGCCAGACGTGTTTGTGTCTTTTCCTCAGAATAGTAAATAACAGATATGTTTGTGAGTGTCCTTCAAAAGTTCTGAATTCCAGGTTGTGTACTCACCCTGAGTTTCAAATTTGAGAATTAGAGCACATATTGTAATTACTCCTTTGGGATAACTGTTGTTTTGATGAACAAGGATTTTGCTGCTTTTGTTGCTCAGCCAATCCTGAAGTACTAATTCTTTAAATAACAAATAAAATAATTGAATTCATATTTTATTTAGCAAGTGTGGTACCTTGTATAACTGAAAAGTGTTTTGGTTGGACTCACATTCGGTGCTGTACTATGCAGCACCACTCTGGCTCTGAATTCAGACAGCTGCCCTGGCTCCCAACTTTTACCTGGCAAATATCCGCCCTCAGAAAGCCAATGGAGGCTGGACAGAGTACCTGCAGATTATTACATAATGTGTGTTCTAGACCAGTTGTGTTTGATTACATAAGAATTGAAGAAAATCCTAGTCTCCCATGAATTAGTAGATTTAAAACTTGTTTATTTTTGAGGGTCTGACTGATTCAACATTTGGCAGATCTATCCCAAAGCTGAGAGAAATGGACCAAACATCTTTCTTTACAGATAGATTTAACTTATTTTCTTAAATACTATTTCTTCTACAAATAGTTATAGTGCAGGTTTTTTTTGTTTGCACTTTGATGGTACTAAATAACCTTCAGTTAAAGCTTTCCCAAGTCCTTTCTAAATGTACTATTTTATTTTTTCATCTTTAATCCTCCCTTGAACTCTTGTTATTCTCTCTGATTTATTGAGGCCTTCTCAAGACGAAACCAAATAAATAAAAAAACCAAAACAAACTCATTTTTCCTCCCTCAGAGACTGGTTGTTAATTATATCAGTATGCTCATCTTTTGAAAATTAATCAGAACTTGCAGTCTTCTCAAGAAAAACTATAATATAAGCAAATTTTTTTCTCTATACTATTCAAGTCATCAGGAGGAACACGTAGAGTATGCACTATGGTTATATCTGGCAATGTAGCGTAAAGCATCCAAGGAGTGTCTTATCTAGTAGTTAGTGGGACAATAATGAAGATATTAAGACATTACTTGCCTTTGGGAGAGAACTTGGAATAAATCCTTTTTTGAAGGAGCTTGAACAGGACATGGCTTCTGAAAGCCTGAGCTGGTAAACCCACCCCCACCATGTCTAGCTGTACTTCAATCTTCACACTTCATCTTCTCCTTCCCATTATGCTGTTCATTAAAATAATTTATTCAGACCAGACAGGGGAGCATGTACTGAGGTGTATTCCACTAATAGAGGTGTTTGGAGTTTTTTTATTTACTAACCAGTTTTATTGGTTTGATATATTAAAAACCCTGCATGCATCTTCTTAGGTCTTTCCGGCACATGGGTGATTTCAATTAAAAGCAAATTATTAGTTTACTGTTTTTTTTTTTTTTCCTAATGGTGGCATGATTTTTTTTCAAAATCTTTGAAAGGCATTCTGTCTTTTTGGAAGTGGTCTTGACAATAATGTTTATCTTAACCAATCAGACCTGAAAGAAGCCTATTTGCATCCCCTATGCTGTATGGCACTTTCATGAAAAAGCTACATAAACCTGGGCTGCAATTTGCCAGGCCAAATTGCTCCATTGTTTTCAGGCAGGAAAGGTGGCAATCTGGGAGCATCCTTTCAGATTTTAGTTTTGCCAGGTATGTGATTATGAGGAGGTATGTTGCTTCTGGGTGGAGAAATATGTTTTCCACCAGAACTGTATTTAAATATAGTATTTAGATATCAAATCATTCAGTCCTCTCCTTTGAAAGGAAGATGCCTACTACTAATAGAAACCAAGCTTTGCATACATACTCACTTTATCTGCTTTGTGCATGAAAAGGGAAGTCTGTCTGTACAAAAGCTGAGGTCAGAAATTCCCCTCTCTTTGTATCTTGCTCATCCTAGAATGTTTAATATTTGCTCAGAAATTATATGGTATAGGAAAAAAACCATACTTTTTTGCATACAGAAAAGAACAAGTCTTTCACACACTTTATTTTACTGAAAGATGTTCAAAACAGGCCTTTTTGAGGTCTGGAGAGGGAAGAAGAGTTATTTTATTTTACTCTTTCATCACCATTTCTGTGCAGTTGATAAATGATGGTCATTCTTTGCTACTTCCCATGAATTATTACTTCTGCCCACAAGAGTGGATATAACACAGAAAAAAGAAAAAATAATTTTCTTACGTGTAATTTTGCTTTCTCTCAGTATTGATTTAGCACTTAGCTAAGACTTTTTTTATAATAAAATGGTAATCTGTCTTACACTTGTTCTGGCATAGAATTCCTTGGAGTTTTTTTATTTGTCTGAGTGAAAACGAGTGAGGATCCCAATAAGGTTAAACTTTCACATATTGGCACCCTGTTTTGTTTGGTTCAAAGCTGCTATTTGTGCCTAAGTTTTGTTGTGTCTTCTGCTGTGGAATTCTACTTCTAGGCAAGATCCAATGGTCAGTCAGAGTATTGAAACTCAAATAACAGGTTTTAAAAAAGAGATAGGAGAATTGCACAACCCACCCTTTCATCTGGGTCATTGTTATAATGCTGGAATATGCAAGCACCAAAACCATCAGAAGAGAAAACAAAAGATCAAAAAAAAAGAGAACCAATTTAGCTTTTCCAATATGAATATGCTATGAAGAAAATTATGCATCTCAAGATTGGACATCTGAAAGATTTAGCTAGTATTAATGCCAATCTCATTATATGCTAAACTTGATACTATTTCTATTTCATTGTTTGAAAGCAATCTTCATAGGGAGAAAAAAAATACAGCTCATAGCAGTGAGATTACAGAAAATAAAAGAATGCACTCAAATCATCTTATATTTTCACTGAAAATCTTTCTGCCATTTTATTTGGAATTTATTTAATCAATGCTTTTTTTCCACATTTGGACTTTGGGTACTAACGAGGTTTTGAACCATGTTGAATAGTGATTCCTGTACCAGCTGCTGAGGCTTCCTACTTAACCTGTATTGCTATTTGGTTTTGTTTATTTGAACCTATTAAAGCTTCTAATCTGCTACCTTTTTCAGGCATAGAGAACATTTTGGGGTGTGGAAGATTCTCCCATTCATAAAGGCTGGCAGGGAAAGCTCTAGCTAAAATTGCTTAAACTGATGAGTAGCTCCATCTATAACCATGCTAAATTTTGATTTTGAATAGCTTCTGAGGAAGAAATGGGAGGAAAAAGTGCAGAAGTTTCACTGTTAAAACAATATTTGTTTTGTGTACTTTTTTCCCCTGTCTTTCCATTCATTGTCCCAAGGGCAAATGTAAATTATTTATTTTGAAGGTTCTTACTTCATCCCCCATTAGATGTTTGTGCTAAAGTTGTATTGACATAAACATTTGCATAAATCCCAGTTCAAAAGAATATTTAATTGAGGGAGTTGTTAGAGAAACAGCTGCCAGGTGACATCCTGTCACTGCAAGGCTGGAGAGCCTGGTACACACCTAACATTTTTTCCTTTCTGCCTGTTGTGTATAGACAGCAGATTTGGCCAGAAATTGCACTTCATGTAGTAGAGAATGAAAGATTGGGCCAGATATTCTAGACAGCCTGTGTGTTACTGACTCCTCATTAATTATTTAGCATGATTTTGCTCACTTATTGTGGTCATTCTTCATTAAAAAAAATCAGGAAGCTGCACAAATCTCACTGATGCATAGAAGCACCATAAAATCCCTTGGCATATAAGCAAACACTGGGGGGAAAATAAAGTCAATACAGTTATTTTCCAATGTTAGTGTAGGTTCTGTCTTATAAAAGTCTATTACTAAGCATCGTCAGAAGCATACTAATCACTGATATTTTGTTACATCTTTAATTAAAAGAGTAAAATTAAAGTTGTTGTTTTTTCTAAGGAACAGCATTTCATTTTCATTATTGCTTCATGTCACCTTACTCTCAATTTCAAAGTGTATGTGAGGGGCTATAGGTTTTTTGGGGGTGAAGAAAGAAAAGGGTTTTTTTCCCCCCTCTCAACTGAAAAAGATGAAGAAGCGCTATGTTTGGGTTTTGTGCATGTATTCCAGGGCCAGGAGAACATTCTGTTTTCACTGATGTAATTGTGGGAGTCGTCAGGGATAGACATCAGGCGTTTCTTTTCTAAACACTAGTTAAATCCAGGAATATGATGGTACAAGAAACACAGCACTTCTTTTATTAGGTTTCATATTTTGTAATATATTATTGCTCTATTCTGCAGGCAGTGCCACCTTTGCCTAATACTTGGAGCAAAGGGAAACGATTTAGTATAGACCAAGATGATAATTGCCCAATAAAAGTTTTATTTGCAACTAAGGCAGTGATTAATGCTTGACAGATGAAACAGAGAAAAAAAAGAGAGTGTCCATCAATGCCTTTTAAAGGATAACAAGCCAATATGTTTGTTTTTCAACACTCAGGATGATGGGAAGAGATACACAGCTGCTGTGTATTTATGGGTTATGTATATCTTTGTCAAGAATTACACTGTAAAAAATATAAATTAAATATTTGGACATCTTTTTGATGAAACAATGATAAAGCATGTATCATTCTGCCAAGGTTATTTATACTTGTCCATTCGTTCAAGGTAGGGTGAAAGATCTGGTTCTTAAATGCATAGTTAAATAACTGAATTCATGCCACGCTTTTGGTTTGGATTTTTTAGCTCTTGCAAATCATGTTACGTGTCTGAATTTGACAATGTAAAGACAATGGGAGAGATAGCTATAGGATATATCTATTTTACAGACAACATGCTTGAAAACTATAAAATTATCTTTCAAAAATAGGCACTAGCTAAAATAGGGCTTCATCTGGTAATGTTTGATAATGAGATGTATGTATCTCTAAATCAAATCCTTCACAGTGGTCTTATCTTGCTGAATTAGGTGCTGGCTTCTTGGTTATTTTAAAGCAAGGTAATGACCAACAAAATGCTGAGCATTGCCATCTTTTGACACAGTAAGATCACTTGCTGACAAAATCATCCAGGTTCCATTTGAGATTACATTTTAATCACTCCAGACCTTTCGCAGAGATGTCCCCTCTGTCTTCTAGATGTCAGTGCTCCAACAGCTATACTTCCACATGGGTGGTATGATGCAGAGCTTGGAAAGAGCCTTGGCAGTAAAATGACAGGGTTGTTCAGAGGCAAGGGAAAAAATCATTATCTAGGGAAAAAGTACCACGACATTAATTACTGTCAATGAAGAAGGCTTTTTCCAAATGCAAGCTCAACAGAATCTTGCTGTGCTTGAAATCCCTTAGGCCAATAAGAGACATGAGCCAAGGCTTTGATTCTCACCTTCCATCTCTCACAGCGATGTAACAGCCCTGATGTGCATTGTTGGGCACCATGCACTTCCCAGGGAAAGGCAGTTTAGGACTTTTTCAGTCTCCTATTTATTTATTTAACCTATTATTTAGACTAGAATGATGCCAGTTTGAAGGGACCATCAATGATTACCTAGTCCACCTGCCTGACCAATTCAGGGACAAGTTAAAGTGTATTCTTAAGGGCATTATTCAAATGCCTGTTAAATATTGACAGGCTTGGGGCCTTGGCCACCTCTCTAAGAATTCTGTTTCTGTGTTTAACCATCCTCTCAGTAAAGACATGCTTCCTAATATCTAGTTTTCACTCAAAAAAACCCAAAAAATGAAAGCTTTATGCTGATCATCTAAACCAAGCAGGCAGTTTATTATTATTTGGCTAATAAGTAGTGATCAGTTGTCAGCAAAGTATTCTGTTTGTCTCAATTACAAGGAAGTATTTAACAACTGAAGCAAGATTAAATCATGCTGTCATTTTTCCATAGAAATTGATCTAGATTTTGGCAATACATAAAAAGGGATAATTATATATATATATTGATAAGAAATAAAATGTAATAAATTATATTAAAAAGTTTTAAATGGGTCAGAAAAATGTTGTAAGAGTGGTAAAGACTTCATTTTTCAGAAATTTCATCTAGGAGGTCTAAGATAGTGCTGGGAGGAATGTTTGGAGCAGCAGGCATTAGTGAAGGCTAATGAAAGGGAAAGGGAAAAGGAGCTGACAAGTAAAAGAAATTACTCTTCTTGAAGTGTCCCTTGATTTTCATTAGAAGAAAATAATTAGCAGTGAGGGTATTAGAAATGCTAGGAGTAGGCAGGCCAGATAATTACATGCAGGTAAGGATTTTTAGAGGCTTAGTGACTAGAATACCTTCTTTAGTGAATATTGCCTTGGTGAAATCTGGGGACTATAAATTCAGCAACTCTTAGTGGTTAAACAAAACTCCAAAAGAGAAGGTGTGGGTATTATTTTTGCTCTTAAAAACTTGGACACTTAGCCTTAATTTAGCAAACCATAGTTAGGATCCTTTCTACTTTATTAACAGTCTATCAATTTTCCTTAGGATGTGTATTTCACCGCAGAGACAGACAAAGGTTTATTGTCTTATTTCTTAGTGGTAGGTGTTTGGTGTTCTCCATACCTGACTTGTGATATGACTGGGACAAAAGCAGAGGGTTCTGAGTTATCTGGGTGCCCATAATAATGTGTTGCACATCTGTGCAAAAACAATAACCCTTCTATCAGGAATATGATACCTCTGTAGATCCAGCTCATGGAGAGATTCAGCTGGCTAAAATGATAGTCATTCAAAATGCCAATCTGTTTTGCATTAACATCTTGAATTCTCTGAAGTTTTCAGCAGGTTTGTCCAGGAAAAAAGGCAGAATCAAACAGGAGAGTCTCCTTCTGTCCTTGACTTTTGTTGCTGAGTATCTTTTTATATTAATGGTGCTGATGTCAGCTGGGGCCATTGCAGAGAATCCCAAGCTGTTAAAAATAGCAAGTACCCTACTCAAATTTAATTGTGTTTTCCTATTGAAGTACATAAGGAGATGATCAATATGCATTGGAAAATATATAACATAGTAGAATAGTACGATACTTTCTGAAAGGTCAATATTTTATATTTTTGCCATATTTTCAAGTTCTTCACTAATCAACACAACCGTTGATAGTCAGACCTGACCATCAAAAAAATCCTAGAGCAGAGAAAAAAAATTGTTTGATCTCATTTAGAGGAGTAAGACTTTTTGCTGAAAATAAGGAAACCAATGAGAAAATATCTTTTTTCCCTCCTTTTTCTTGTGTACGCATTAGGTAATTATCACCTTACTAAAAATCTTTTTCAGCTAGAAAGATTTTAGAAGTCACATTTCATATAAGAAATGGCAGTTGCTGCAGCATATCTTGGAATGCCCTTTGGGTATTTTCTAGTTCAGGCATTGTGCCTTAAGCTTACAGTCAAGCTTATTTTTCAAAAGGATTGATGGCTGGGGACTGTTGGGAAATTGCTTTCCTTCTTCTTTATCAGTATAAGGTACAGAATCACCTGCTGTTTAGAATAATTTCCCATAAAGTACCTTTAGAAATCTGGATGAATAATGGACAAGGAAGAAAAGTGAGGATTTTACATTGTGCATATATCAAGGCTTTTTCTGTCTTAATAAAATCATAAATATATTGGGTCATTTCCATTGCATGTGAACTTGAGACCTGACTGCTAGGTCTATTTGTACATCTCAGTCAAAGACTTTGTACTCTTCAGGATCTTTATTTTATCATATGTGTCACTTACAGTACTAAATACCATTAGTAAAACCCATTCAGATTACAAAGAAAGGATTTTCTGCTACTTTAGGAGAAAGTGTAATTGCTGCTATTAGTATAATACTGTGTTCTGGGGAGCCAGCCACGGAGCAGTAGTAAAATAGCATTCTGTAGGTTTTCAGCCTAAGCTATAAAGCTCCTTGCTTCTACCTGGGGAGCCTGAACACTGTGCTACAAATCTAATTAGGTTTTTGGTGCTTCATATTTTTAAGTAACATAATGCCTTCTGGGAGGTCCAGGTATTATTTAAATCTTGGCCCAGTTTCCACAAAGTTCTTAGCAAGAAACTTTCCACCCATTTTTGTGGGATTCTCTTTGCACAGGTGCCAGCATCAGCGGGTACCCCAGGGCTTTCCTGCTCTCACTGGTATCTCTCCCTGATCTCCTGGTGGAGCAGGGCAGGCCTGTCTGCAGTTCATGTGTCTGCCTTTTAGAAAACGGGATGTAAGCCATTTAGAAAATGGCATTGTCCACTATTCTGTTTTTAGATATTTTGGTAGAGAAAGCTAAAAGCAAAACTTAATTTAGGCTGCTTAGAAGCCTTTGCTGTGGGGAGCATCACTGGTTAGTTCAATGGAAGTGAGATTTGGTTGATACATTTAATGATTTGCCTTTAACTCAGAAAGCAGGCAGTTTATTATTACTTGTCTAATAAGGCAAATACATTTCTGTGCTAAATTGGTGGGTAGGAGTATATTTAGACTGGCTGGTAAGGGTATTGCGATAATGTGAGAGACTCGTGAGGTTAGTCTGTTCTGACACCAATGATTTTGATTGATATTTCTGTAGCTACTGTAGTATGATTTATGTGAAAGTAATGTAAAGGACATTCTTCTTTTTGCCGATAGAGCCTCAAGTACACGGCAGGGAAGGCAAAGACTTTTAAAGTATATGAAAATAAGTATAAAGAAGTTGTTTAGGAGTGTTCTCCAATATGCTGTTAGCTCCGTTTGCCAAGCCAAAGAATTTCTGGATATGAAATGATAAATAATAACTGCTAGCAAATATTTTATTTTATAGTAAGGGAAAAAATTACCTATTTTTATATTTGCTGGGAAAATAAAAACCACGTTATTTGGTAAACATGTTAGTGACACTGGTCAGAGATAGACTTGGCAAAATTTATCTGCACCTTGGTTAAAGAAATATTTGGCCATCAGCAGTTGATAAATAACTGAATTTCAGAAGGTCATATTCATTCCAACTGGTAAATTACAAGCTTTGGTAGACCTGTGGTACAGCATTATAGAAGAAAGCATATACACTGAGAAAGGCATAAATGCATAGTTATGTGTTTCCAAGGCAACAAATAATTGTTATTGCTACTTTTGGACTTACAGCTAGTTTAAAAAAGCAGGAATTGTGAACACAAGGTGGATTAGTCAGCATGTCTGCCAAGTTTAGTCATTCAGTAGGCCAACAAATCTACAAAGGGGAAGACGAAACAAAAGACAATTTCTTTATGGTTTTATATATGCATTTCCCACATCTATATGTGGTATGGGAAGTGTTACAAAAGGCAGAATTTGTTGCTGTCATTGATTTCTTGATCATCTGCCACCAGCATGTGACACCTAAGAAAGAGTAAAATTTGAAGGATATATCTTGCCCACAGGTTTCTTCCCGGCAGTGAGGCAGAGTTCTTAGAACAAGATTAAAAAACAAACATCTAGATGCTGTAGGAAAGAATAGAAATGTCAGCTGTTGAATCTGAAATATTCTGAGTACCTTCATTTTTTAAAATTTCATTTTGATTGAACTCACGTCACCAATAGTTACAAAAAAACCCCAAAAAACCCAACCACCGAAAAGACTGAATTCCTCTGATAAGACTTCAAATTATATATCCTGCCACATTTATGGGACTGTTGGGATGTTTAGAAGAAAGAATTCACAACCTTCTCTTGCAGACGGTTTGAGAAAGGAGAGGTGCTATGTTGTGCTCATCTGTTGAAGAGTAATTTTTACTACAGTCTGATTCCTGGTTTGTTCAGTTTAGGTGAAGTCCTGACAAGTTTGGAGAGAGATGGAGAAGAGGGATAAGTTCCTGGAAACCTTTTTTCTCAGAGCAACAGGTTGAACAAGTTGTGAGTGTGGAAGAGTCCAGAAGGATACGCTGTCTGAACAGACTGCCCTGTTTCACAGAAAGCTGTACTGGTTCTCTCAGGCATTCTTGGTTGCACAGTGCAGCAGTAAGCAAAAGTTCTTCTGAAGTAATGGCAGGGCATCATTAAACCAGGTAATAACTCTTGCTAACCTCTGCCTCCACTGTGTTCCACTGAGAACAGGGTTTGGAGCCACTAGTTCAGAGACTGCCCTTCTTAGGTGAGTTAATGACATCATCATGAGTAATAACACTGCTTGCAGTTGCACACATGTCCACCCAGGGAGCTTCTGGGTCTCTCTGACCTTTGCTCTGCTGCACAGGAGTCACAGGCACTCTGAGGGACTTGCAGAAGTTTTAAGGGGAAGAACAAGGAGTAGAGTTAAAAACAAGGATGGGAAACTGCAGGGAGCAAGTATGAAGCTTCTAAATAACAAAATGGTTGCAAGCCTTTCATTCTCTCTGCATAAACTTGCTCACAAACACATATATGCCTTCTGGGAATGTTGCTAACTCCATCATTTCAAAGTTATTAACTCTAAATTTTTTACACTAAAATACTTACTTTCTTTGTTCTATACTTTGGGAGGAAAAATCTGGGACTGTAGTACAAGGCACCCCAAAATTGGCCTTTGCTATAGGAAGTAGACTGGAAGAATCCAGGCTTTCTAAAGTTGATAACTAAATATTGAAGACAGAAAATATTTAGAGCCACAGAAGTCTATCTTGGAAAAAAAAAATTGTTGTCATCCTGGACTATGTGCTTCTTCTTTTGCATCCTCAGTGGATCTTGAAAGAAGATACAAAAATGCAGCCACAGTATTGCACGGGGAATAGGAGAAGGCTGTAAGCTTGGAAACCCCAGAAATAATTGTAGATGCACTGTGCAAGCAATGCTGCAGATGGGATTAAGGTGGTGAGAGGTTTCAAGATGCTTTTGGAAACAATGTGGAAAATGCCCAAGAAACAGTGTATATTTGGTTTTTGGCAGCTGTCATTTGCAATTGAAAGTATTAGAAGTGGAGACTTCTTGGCCAAACAAAATAGTGGGGAAGAAATGAAATGAGCACAGTAAAAACAATCAATAAATTCAGTAACTTTAGAGAGAGGCACACATAATTAGTGCATATCCACCATGTGAACTTGACTCTGCATGGATAGTTGAAGCTGACACAAGATTTTGGGGAGCACTCTGGTGTCAGGCATTCTGTTAATTCCCTTAGATTTATTTTTTCACCTTCTGCACCTTCATTGACCATACCATTTGCTCCATCTGACAAAGTCTGCACTGCTGATTGTAGACTCTGAGCATACATTTGTTTTTCTTTTTCCTTTGTACTTCACAGTTTAATGGCTTACTGCCAAATGCTAAACCTAGAGGCAGAAAAATATGGATATTAACACAGCATAGACTGTAAAAATGAAAATCCATGACTGCTGTGTGGAATCTACATTAACATATTCAGAAGAATATGATAAATATTCTATGATTGTGGGAAATGATTGCTTTTTTCCATTTACCTTTCTGCGTGCACTTTGTTCTCATTGACAACAATAGAATTTATGTCTGTGGATCTGGACTATGCCAGAACTTTACTGGCTAAATTATGCAACTGATTATCTCATTGAAAACTTCTTGTTTTGAAGTTAACACTCATCACCCATCTTGAGTTGTAGATCAAGACATTTGTGTCCATGAATGAAATTTTAATGGTAAAGGAGTTTTACAGAAGTGTCATTTCTCGAACCCAGTTAGATACACTTCAGATTACTTCTGGCCCTACGATACCCAAGGAAACCTTTATGTGGCCACAAGCTGCACAGCATTTCATTCAGAAAGGCAAGAGGAGGATAAAGTCTGTGTGTATCTCAAAGGCAAGGAGCAGTTTTGTGGCTGATGTTGCATCATGGTGTGCTGGGGACTCAGCTGGTTTGGGCAAGCTGCTGTGCTTTGTGTAATCCTGCAAACCTGGTCTCAGCAGATCCCTCTTGATATTCTCAGTTGTTTTTGTGACTGATTGCTTATATTGCCAGCCATACATCAGGAAAGTACCTGCTTGGTAATCACACAAGAGAACTCTGGTTTGGAGGCCTCAACTCAACCATCTCTGCTGTGTGCTCTGCTAAAGCACTTGATGAAACAGCAGTGAGCAATAGGATTGAAGCATTGCAAGATGAATTCTTACTTCCAATATTGCAAAATGCAAAAGGACATCATTATTATAATCCCATGACATTTCTTGTTTTTGTATCTCATTTCTTGTTATTGTGTAGTATAAAATGGAAAAAATATTTTTAAAGATATTATAACATTTTGCAATCAGAATATTTCAATGTGAAAAGGAGATAAAAATGTATTTTATTATTGCATAATTTGCCACAGTGTTTGGTAGAAATTGCTAAATCTGTCAGGGACTCTTGCCCACCTACAGCTTAGCTAAGTCGTGGGTATTTCTTGCACAACACAGCACAAAATATGATCAAGGAAACACCAGGCCTAACACTAAGGCTTTACTTTCCTGCTTTGGGACTATGTGTGACTATTCTTGAAGGCAGAGAATAGTCCAGAGTGCTTTAGATTGTTTTTAGCTTCTCATTTGTAGAAGAGTCTTACTCTGACTTTAGTCCTGGTGAGCATGTTAGTAGACCCATTGTTTTCATTAGGCTTTCTTGTCTGAATAGCAATTATTTCTGTGAATAAGCATTTGTGGTAGTGAGCTCTTAATCAGCTGGGCAATTGGAAAGTGTTAATAATGCACAGCATGTTCTGCATGCAGGCACACTGACATTTGCCCTCAGCTTCACTGTGAAACTCCTCCACCACAAGTGCGAGAGACAAAGTCCTGGCTTCCGTGACTTCATTTACCCACTTTATATTTCAGAGATTTCTAAAGTGATGTATAATCAAAACAAACATTTGTTGAAGCCCTCCCTATATTGAAAGGATTGCTTTGAGATATTAATCAATGAAAAAAGCAAAACTGGCCTTTGGATTTCTCCAGCATCATGTAGGAGTCATGTCACTGCATCCTTTTTGTTTTCCATCAATTCTCTGATTGCCTTGGCTGGATGGAAGCTTTGAATGAGAGTAATCTGTGGACAATAACAAGTCCAGATGCAAATTGAAAGTTTCTGGTTTACGCTCATGTCTGGCCTGCTGTCTGCTCAGCTTCTCCTTTCAATATTGCTCTCTGTGGAATTGTGTTGCTCACAGTTCATCAGTAAATATATGGGATGATCAATGGTTTTCCTTGCTGCTTTTATAATTATATGACAACTCATTTAGGAGTACAGATAGTTCAGATCTCTCAAACCAATGTATTTGAGCTATGAGAATACTACCAGTCAGTGATAAGTTGAAGGCATTAGGAGAATATTTAATTAAAGAATCTAGTAGCTCTGAACTTTCAGATTATAATTAAGAACGTCCAATGTGTGATTGTTCACAGTATGCAATTTTATTGCTCCAGTTGTGATAAGTGCAGGGAAATCTGACCTATTAATAAAAGAAGGTTACATTTCTGTCTACTCTAGAAGACAGGAGTGCTTGTTTCCTCCATTCTAACTCCACAGCTTTCTGTGTTCTTACATTGTCAGCATTCTGACATGGCTCTGGTTTACTCCAAAAAGAAACTTCTAGAATTCAATAATATTTCTTTGCTTTTACCCCCTCTGCATTTGTAGTAGCACTGGTTTTTACATTTTTTATTTGAAGAGGAGTCTAATTATCTGAAAGTGGTGAGAGAAAAGGTGAGCAAAAATGCTGCTGTGTAGGTATCCTGGAGTCCTGGCACAAGATGCCCCTCTGCACTGTAGCAAATACCAAAACTTGGTCATATTGCAGTGAGGCAGTGAGGTGGAGATCAGCATGTCTTCAAAAGCAATGCTGTAAAGAGGTGAATTGCTTTTCTCTTCTTTGTTTTTTTTTAAATAATTCTACTCATTTACCTGATGCACTAGACAATGAAGACCCAGTAAAGTGGAGATTTTTAACACAGTAAATTTATGGGCTACTATGTTTTTTCTACTGACTGCTGACTGATTGTGCAGCTAATCTTATTTTACTGGTTTTCTTTTCTAAATTACCTATTGAGAGCCACTTGGATGGAGTTCATAGAGCTTCCAACCCACAAACCTCAAATTAAAAACCAAATTCAGTTAATTAGCTGAGCCAGAACTACCATGAAGTATCTACATGGAACTGAGTTCTTAATACATTTTTAGAAAAGACAGAAAAAAGCATGGTGCAAAATTCATAACATAATAGTAAATTTTATAATATTTTCTCTGGAATAATTTAAGAACACTTAAGAGTGTGGTTTTGTATCCAGACTTCCTCTATTTGAGTAGTTATCTTAGCAGACTAATAAGCATTCTCATGTTCTCAGAGAGTTGTTCTTTATTAGTTTACAAGTTGAAATGACAAACATCTCAAATATTTTATTGCAAATTTAAACATTTGATTTGTGGAGAAGTCAAAATCTGGCAGAAAGAATTCAGTATAGTCTACCATATTTCTCTTAACACACTGATAATCTCTTGGGGTTTAGGAAATGAGAAGTTTATATTTTCAGTCTGAGCTGCCATTGCCTTACAGTGAGGAGTAAACTCCTTTTGCTCCCAACAAACATTGTGGCAGGAGGAGTTCAGCTGTGCTTGTCAACTGGGATTGTCAAGTCAGCTGGTGCTGGAGACAGCTACATGTGTGCTTCTATGCTCATGTGACAAGCATTATATGTGACTTAAAGTCTCACCTTAATGGCTCTCCAGTTCTATCTTTAAAATAAAAAAGGGAATTAATAAATGCTATTAAAGAGTAATTGTAAAAAATTGCTAAAGAAATAAATGTAGGTAAGGACGTGCACTTCTGTAATAGACTTGATGGTAGAATTTCTATGCTTTCTGTGTGTGTAAGTGCAACTTGATTCATAGCAGGTGTCACTACTTGTTTACTGAGGAGCACATGCTTTTTGTTTGCCTTCTGCCTAAGGTAAGCAGTCAGTTTATGCCAGAGCACTTGAAGTTTGGAGCAGGTCGCTTCTCTGTTTTATGCTGTTCATAGGCTTCTCAGAGTGAGAGTACAGTTCAGGGACTGCCATGGGGCAGCACAAATGGATCTTATCACTTTAACTGAAATGTATAATGTGTGGAAAAATGTATACAAAACATCATTTAGTACTGAGAAAGAAGTAGTTTCAAGGGATAAAATGGTGAACATCATTGCATCTTTCATACTAATGAAAGAAAACCTAAGCAGTTTGTTATCCTGGGGCTTGCTCTGGTCACAGACAAAACCAGGGCAGCTAAATGACAGTGGCATGCAAACAGCATGGCTGTGCTCTCTCCTTTGCCCATCCCACAGGCAAGGAGGACCTGGAGATCTGCTGCACCACAAAAGAGGCAGTGGGAGGACCAGCCCCAACTCCCTGTGGTTGTTGTCCTTTCTCCCAGTCATCCAAGCTGAGCCCTTTGACTCCAGAAACAGGCTTTTTATTACTGATATGGCAAAACTGAGTTTTGCCTTTGTTGAAAGGAAGCCTTGATATGTCCCTGAACCTACTGTGGGAACCAGTATCATGAGAACATAGCAGCAAATCTGCAGCTGATGCATAGCTCAGGTTGCTGCAACACTTCATAAAATAATGCATGACTTTATGATCTTTTACCTTTCTCTTGTTTCTATGAAATACATGCTGAGCTTTAAGGTAGGGAAGAATAGGTGGCTTTGAACATACCTAGGAGTCAGAACACCTCTGGAGATGTGCTCAGTCACGTGTGCAGGCAAACATGTATGACCTGGGTGGAAGGGAGACATTTCCCCTTCTTTAGCCAATGTTGTGGTAGTGCTGTTCTGTGGCTCTCAGATATTTTTGTGCTGCATTCTCTACCCAAAGCTTGGGCTGTACAGGATTCTATCAAATGGGAACTTATTATTCACACTATTACTAGAAATCCATGGGAGACAAGTTTATATATGGTCTGTTAATTTTATATGTAAAATAATCTCTCCAGTCAAAACAGGATTTGGGGGTTTCTTTTTAGGGGTTTTTGGTGTTTTATTGTTGTTGTTTTTTATCTTTTTTTTTTAATGTGCAGAGAGCAGTAATAACATTCTGTATGTCCAGCATATGAGACTGTGTTTTTGAGAAATTCTGATGTCTAGATTTTTTGCCTGATTCTAAAATCTTGCAGCGATAGGTTCTGTATCACAGGCTAGAGTTAACAAAAGGGATATGGGGCAGGACCATGCAACCAGGAGGAAGAGAGAGAGAGAGAAGGGTGGCTCTGGTGACAGTGACCTGAAAATTCTGTTCAGTGGTCTTGTCAGGTCAGGCTCTGGGCTATGGAAGTATCTGCTTCCTCAGCCTCTGCCTGTCACCCAGCTCTGGAAACAGCATAAGAGAGGTCTTGCATTAAATTATGTATCAGCTCTGTGTGCTCACTGAAGATGAGTTGTCTCTCATAAATAGTTTAACTGTGTATTCAGAAATAAAGCATACTCAGGAATTAGGTAAGTTTGCATTGGCTTTTCCTACCTTTCAAAAGCCATTTTTTATGAATGTTTGTTGGTAAAGAGCTTGTTTTGGAAGAAAAAGAAGAAGGAAAATGTGAGAGGAGGCTGAGGGGAGTGGGATTGTTGAATTCTAAGAAAAAAGGATGAGGGACAACCTCACAGCTGTCTGCAGCTAAAAATGAAAGGTGATAGGACAAGTAGAAATGGACACAAGTTGCAACAAAAGATATCTAGTTAGATTTTAAGGAAAAGAAGAATCACAAGATCAGTCATGGTCTGAGTGATTAGACCACAAGACGCTCAGAGGTAATTAATCTCTGAATAACAGTTCTAGGGTTTTTTGATATGTTGTGTATGTACTGATGACTTGTTAGATCTCCATGAAAAATCACACTGGCTCCTATTTGTTTGCTTATAAGATATGATTCTTTTTAGTCTCTTATCCTTTCTGCTGCTTTTGGTGATTAGTATTTGTATTTTTAAAATAAAGGGAAAAAACAAAGTTTGATTTATCCTGCTGTACCAATCCCATAATTGTGTCTTCTCTCACTATAAACAAATCACGATTAGGCACAGATAAATTATTCTGTACTGCAAGTCCACCGACTTCAATGTTACATAATATTCATCTGCCAGGATTATTAGATTGCACACATGTGGCTCACTGAGTTATGATTGTTGATGGAGTTTGTCTGACAAATGTCCTGGCCACCATCCACATTCCTCCTGTTCTGAAAAACAGAGGACATGAGTCTGCAAGTCTGCTGAACCAAGTGCTTTCGTAACCTTTACATTTATTTTCATCTCTTTATTTTGGAAAGGTATCAGCAAACTGAAGTTTGTGTTTTTGCTGAGAGACTTGTTTATGCTAAAATCCAAATATAAAATATTCAACACTTCCTTTTTATTTTTTTTCCAAAATTACTTGGAAGAAATATGACAAAAATTTTGGAGGAAATAAGTAAAACTGCATTTGAGAGCTCAAATTGGTAAATGACTATTCTCAATACCAACCTGAAAACTCAGCTGTGTTAAATCTTTGACTAAAATATGATCTTAATTTTAAAAAGGAAGAACAGAAAACATGGAAAGAGAAAAACAAATTTTTGGCAGGAACATGACTAGACAGTCACTGGGGTAGAAAAATTGGGAGTTCACTGTCTCCAAAGTATGTCATGATCTCACAAATGTCACTAATTTCTTCACTGTGAAGTTGCCTCTGCACAGAGGTTAGGGCTGCTCTGGAAGACTCCCCATAGAATAATGATTTGAAGAAGTTTGTGTGTGTGTGTGTGGGCTACAAAAAGGGTTAAAAGGTTCAGGTTCTTGTGCTTTTCGTGATAGTTGCTTTGTTGGGAACGAAGTTCTGTCTTGGAGCCTGCACAGATATTTTTCCTGCTATGCAGAGAGGAGAGAGGGTTTTGATACCTCATAAACCGTGTTTGCTTTTGCTGATCACAAGCTCCCTGTGTTGTCTGAGTGTGGAGGAAGGTCTTATACTGCCTCTGGTCAAAAGTAGATGCTGAAAACAGGAAGAAAACCTCATACAGTAAAATTTGTGCCATTGAATCAGGCCAGATTTCAGTTTTTCTAGATTTTTACCCTTTTTGTGTTTAGTATCAGCTGCTTCAGATGTGAAACCTATTATGATGCACCTTAGAGACCTATTTTTTCTAATTTTAAAATTGATGACGTTGGTTTGTTTGGATTTTTTTCCCCTAAATCACATCTCCTTCATTACTTTTTAAGTCTTTAGTGCCTATTTTAATATGGTGTTTTAATGCCTGAAATACCTACTCTCTGCTTGGAAAAAAAAATGGAGAATGAAAAAAGTAGAACCTACTGATCTATGTTTTGTTTTGTATATGTTTATATGTTTTGTTCTCTTGGAAAATAAAAGAGGAAGCATACCTTCCTGATAAGTAGCTGTTCTGCAATAATAATTTTTACAATATATACCTGCCTATATATCAAAGAGTGTATACTTTAGGGTGCAATATAAGATCCAAAAAATAAGTTAGTACACAAATGAAAATGTGAAATCTAGTGTTTCAAGATCCCACTGTGACAGGTTGCTCTAAACTCTGTAGGATTTTTTGGGGGTTTGTTTTTCAACTCTCACCTGTGAAGTGCTTTGTTGTAAGATTCCTGTATTGATCTCTTCTTTCTTTTACTAAAATGTATTCCCCTATTCACTTTGCTGCTGTATATAGGTTAGACTTCATCACAGTCTTTGTGAGACCTGGATATTTTTACATCAGGAAATTTTTGGAAAAACTGTAACAATTAGATATAGTCATAACTGTCCCTTATAGTTTGGTTAGCTTATCTTGTCTTGGTTTATGTCCTTCATCTGATTTCTGTATTTATACATTTTCCATTCTGATCTGAGAGGTGCAGAGAATCTGTCTCTTCCAATAAGGTTTTACAATTACCTGTAGTCCTAATTAAAATAATTTCTCATGTTGGCACCCTTTTTAGGCTATACTAAAACTATCCTGGAGGCTAAATTATTATTTATTTTAATGCTAAAGAAAGCTTTCCTATCTTTGCCTTTATTTCCTGCCTCTTAGCCATCATCACACTTTTTGGAAGGCAGCTTCTATGAGCAGCAAACATGTTAACAGGAATTAAAGGAATTATACAAGGGTGCAAGAACAAAATACTTTGAATTTCCTTTTGGTAGGAAAGAAAAAGGGGTAGCTTTTTATAACCACAGTTGGACAGCACTGACAGGGCATATGTCATTTTGAAATAGAGTTAAAGCTGAAACTGCTGTAGGCATAAAACAAACAAGGCATTTGGGGGTCTAACATTATTTCAGCCCAGACTATGCTCTTTCATGTTTAATTGCTTAATTACAGTTTACTGTACATTTTAATGACATAGACTCTGAATCACTCAAGCTAAAGCAATGTATGATGCTGTGGTGCTCCCTGCATTTTTCCAGTCTAAGTGGAATTCATTAATGTGCCTAGTCAAGCAAATGAAATGATCTTTTGTGCCATTTGCTCTTGTTCCGTCCTGGTTTTCTCAACTCACTGGCAGCTTTGTGGGGGTTAACAGCTTTGCAAGGGAAGGGATAACAAGTGAATAGTGAGTTACTTTTTTTTGTAATGTGGTATTGAAAACAGCAATAATATTGATTCACAATACAGATTAATTCAACATTTAGCAGAAAACAGCAGATTTCCATTTTTCAAATACAGATCCCTTATTTGTTGATTTATCTTGGTCACTGAAGCATGTTATAGTCTTAACACACTATTGAACTTCCAGATAGCCCTTCAGGGCAGCATTAAAACCTTGTTGATGTTCAACAAATTATTTCACCATTAATTAAACTGTAAATCAGTAAGTCAGTTCCTATCATCTTTGACTTTATTTCCTTTTCTTTTTTTTTTCTTTTTCATTTTTTTTTCCTTTGTCCTCCCTTTTCTTTTTCCCCTCTCTCTTTTTCATGAAATAGATCACAAAAGCTACACAGCTGTTTTGAAATTTGCATTCTTTTGCTTCTACTGAACCCATGATTTCAATATACATTATTTAATACTACAACCAAGTAGCTACATGAGTGGTAGGGAAGTATTTTTGTAGCCTGCCAATAAACTCACCAGTATTTGGTATACTGCGATAAATCATGATGGCTGCATGGCATATTACAAAAGAGCTATAATCAGATTTCTCTTTTTCTGGGTTCTAGTGATTTTTAAGTGCTATGTTTGAGGTCATCATACAGTTAAAGCTTTACTGTAGTCAGAGTAATAAATATTTTATTGGCATTCATCAAAAGTGTCAGTAGCTGTTTTGGACGATACACTTTAGAGAGAAACAGTAGCTGATTCTTTCTTCCTCATTAGTCCATCAGGTGTACCCTAATCATGGAGGAAGAGAGCATAAAAAACAACAACCTCATTGAAGTCAGGCAAGGAAGGTAAAGTGTTTCAAACAAATCAGTAATAAAACTATGTTTGACTTCTATGGGACCCACCTGGGACCTGTAAAAAATGCAAAATTCCTTTCCTGAGTTTTCTTCAGAGGTGATGGATGGTTTGTTGCAGTGGAGCCAGTTCCAGAGAAGATCATGTTCCTTGCTCTTCCCTAGGAATTGCCTAAGACTTGTATGCAACATTAGATCATGCTATCTGCGCTGGCTACTTATTCCTCCGTAAGAGCAGCTGGAGGACTGGGACTCTGCTCAAGTCCCAGAGAAAAACAGAGGGTCAGAATCTGAAGAACAGAGCAGTAGGTGGAGCAAGGCTGGCACCTGGGTCTAATCATAGGAGCACTGTGGCCCCACAATACTTCTGGTAATGGGTAATGGTTAGATTCTTGTTCACATTAGTATTTGTACTTGTGCATGGCTTTTCTATACTCCAGACTCTTATCCCATTGCTATGAGGCCATGTGAAACAGAATATGGGTTTGCACAGTGTTTATCCCCTCATCTTCTTCCAATGGGTGATGAGGGAAAGTACCCACGTGACTGCAGTGCACTGCCTTGTTTTCACAGGGATGTTTTGCAATGCAGATTTCATGGTGATAGCGTCTTGCCTCGCTGCACAGATTATACAGCCCTGTGAGGAAAAGGGGAAAAGTCACAGGAAAATGGTCTGTGCATGGAGCAGTTAGGCAGGAGGTGGTGGTCATTGTCATGGTCATTCATGCTGTTTTGGACCAGGTTCTTGGTTTCTCACCTGGAGACCACATCTACTCTTACTCTTTATCTTTGCTGTGCCAGTGTGTGACCTGCAGTCTTGTGATACTGAGCTGCTTCTTGCCTGTTTATTTCATTTCCTTAGGAGCAGGACATGGGTTATGAAAAGGAGATACAGAAAATAGAGGCTTAAGTTGGTGCCACAGGTGCAAATGAGAATCTTTGCCTGTTGCCAACCTTAAATTTTTGGGAGAAATCAGTTGCTGTTAGAAAGACTAATTTTTAAGAAGATATAGTCTGCTGTACCTCGACAAATCTTTATTTTTGCAGCTTCATCATCACAAGAATCATTTTTCAGTGCTGTCCCTATTTTTCTCCCAGGCCAACTGTCAAGTGTCAAAATGTTTTTCACTTTGAAAAGTATACAAACTTTTGGAACTGGAGAAGAAAATGAGTGCCCCTGATCCCTGGCATCACCTTCCATCCCCCGTCTCTGGCTGTGCCAGAGGAGCCCAGGTTTGTGCTTTCCTTTGCCTGTGATGTGCTCCCAGCTCCAGCCTAGGGTGTGCCTACCCAGTCCTCTCCATTTCATATAAGCAGAGATAATTTTTATATAACATGATAAGTGAGGACTTTTAATCTCTATTTAAACTTTCAGCCACTCACACAAGCAAAAATTAAACAGGACAATCATTCTCACTTTCCATTCTTAGGTATAGTGGTCATGTACCTTGTAGATCAGTGAAAGAGAGCAGGATTTCCAGCATGCAGTACAAATAAATTTAAAAGCCTAAGTCCCATTAGTGCAATTGGTGTGGCTGGCTTTCTCCACACTGAAAATAGATCTGTTGCATTCATCTCAGATCCACTTAATTACTGCTTACAATTAAATTTTTCTCATTGATCAAACTCTAGTTCTGCCTACCACAGTGCAATGCTGGCTCTCATTAGACATCAGCAAGAGCCTGATTCCTTCAAAATGAAGGTTCATTTCCAGGAAATCCAAGCCTATGCTTAGATATATTGAAGCAATTTTACCGACAGCTGCAAAATGCTCTGGTTTTAAGTCCCAGTATGAAATTCTCTGCTGTTAAAATCATTCAGTAAATGAATGTGAAGTCTCTTTATACGTTCCCTGTGTAGTTTTGAATTTACATGTGCTCAGTTTTTTTCAATCATGAAAGACATCCCTTAGCAGCTAAGAGAAAGTAATGATATTGCAAGTTTCTATTTCGTAATGCCAGTGTGGCCAAAGTGCCCCTTGACTTTGTCTGTGTCAGGATTGTTCTGTGTAGTTGTTTTGAAGATGCTGGTCTGGTTTATCTTCCGCCCTAAGGGACTAGTCTTTAACTTCTTCACTATGGAAAGTGAAAATCCTGTTTTTGGTGTGACTGACAAATGCAATCATATCTTGCTAGTCACTCTGATATAGGCTTTCAAGGGGTTTGGCAGGGAGGATTGATTTTACACAGTGTCTGTAGAAGTTTTCTTTGCAACAAGTATAGATTTTTGCAGGAGTCCAGGTGTTCCTGTAGCTTAAAATTAGGGATGAATTCCTACTCATCCTTATCCTTACACTGTTCTATATACAGGAGGATTATGTGCTCTTTCAAGGGCGGGCACACATTAAAAGAAAGTACTTGATCTTGATTAGACCTTCTGAAATGGAAACCAAAATAATCCTCATGGCTCTGCTGCCAAAGCCCAGCTAACTTTCCGAGGCATTATGGTAATAGTGTGCTGAAACCGTTTTCTTAGGGCAAGCTTGTTTTGGTCAAAGAGAGCATGCATGACGGCAAGTAAAATTGCAGCCTGTGTCATTTAATTCTCCTGTATGACTTTGTTTTTTGTTTCACTATATCTTTATTGACTTACATGTTCAGCAATTGTCATGTGCCAGAATGGTATTGTGTACATAAGAATCACTCTCAAAAACAATTCAAAGGCCATAGATTTGTTCCGAAGATCTGAGCACGTTACTGAGCCCATTAGAGCAATCAAATTGTAAAATGCATTAACAAATCTATAGTTTCTTTTAACTTTAAGCCCTCTAGGACTGTGAAAATCTGCAACAGTGAAATAGTTGTGACAGCATTTTTGTCTATATGTTAGCAAATCTCAGTACCAGCATAACCCGAAAGAAGCAGTGCTTATGCTAATGTAGCATAACTATTAAAAAGAGAAAGGGAAAACTAAAAATAATTGAAAGGCCAGAGAGAGAAAACACATTAGCCAGAGCAGAATAAATGTTCAACTAATATCAGTCTGCCAGGATGGGAAAAGCTCTAAACCTAAATCCACATAATTCTCTCAGATCTCGTCTACAAATTACAAATTCACATTAGTAATGAATACCAAGTACACTGATTAAAAAAGTACATATCTAAGCTAAGTAGGCTAAAACAGAAAAAAAATAGTGGAAAGACCATCTACTGGTATTTGTGGTGATAGTTTCTGCACCAAGCAACCAAACCAAAAAAGGAAAAAAAGTGAAAACTGCAGAAATTGTGTCTTGTGTACAACCTCTTAATTGCTAGCAGGCATTTTTTCACATGGTTCTTTAGAGAACAGATGGTGTCCCTGTTATTTGTAAACTGGTTGCAGTACTGCAGAAATTAATATAACTCTGCAAGTTATTACCTTATAAGTTACACCCTTCCATTGTAACATCTATCGCCAGACATTTTCTGATTTTATTTATTTCTAACTGGATTTTTTTGTTTACTTTAGTTTTGGTTTGGTTTTTAATGGTTTTTTTCTAAAGCAGGAAATGCTTGTTCAAAGGATCAATATCCTGCCAGGACTGGTGATATATAATGAAAGTGAGCTTCAATTTAATCTTCATTCTTCTAGATTTTTTTCCAGCAATAGTCAGAAATTCCACTTCATACTTAGACTGAAAACAAAAAAGGGAATATTTGTAGAAGTATTTTTTTTAAAAATTATTACATGGCCAGAGTGACAGACTATATTATATTATTTTATATCAGGGATAATGTTCTAACACATACTAGTACATAAGGGAAACTGTAATGGCACTTCCTGGAAATTCAGAGAGTATTTCTGCCCATATAGCTTTATTTCTTTTTTTTTTTCCATATACAGACTTTTTTTTCCTCAACTTCTTCACTAAATACATAGAAGAAAAATATGAAACTATGACAGTTTTCAGTCTGAAGTACATAAACTTCAAAAAAAATCAGCGCCTCCCAATATCACTAAAAACAAGGTAACACAAAAAGAACCTGTTCAGAAAATACCGTGGTTTTAAAAGCAATCACACTAGGTTGGTTTAAGAGCTTTGGTGATGGTCAGTGGAATTCAATTTCTACTGTGGTAAGGGGACTTGGAGACCAAACACCATCTGCAGATGCATGAACCAGCTGAAGGGGCTGGAAATAATGTGCATCACCAGAAGCCATCACACTCTCCCTTTGGAAACAGTACTGGTAAGCTTGAAAAGATTGAAAAGGGTAATGTTTCTTGCAGTGAGAAACTTGATCTGCTTACCTTATTAATGAGAGAGCAAAAAGGTGATATTTCCTGTTCCAGAGAAATCCTGGTGAAAATATTTATTCTAGGAGAGAGCCACTCAATTTAGCAGAAAGATTTAAAGGGTCTTAATGACTGAAGGCTTCAATCTAATATATTAAGACTTGAAATGAGACATGAGACATCGTTAGAATAGAAAAGAGAAAATCTTGCACAGATATTTGGCAGATTCTCCTTCACACAAATTATCTAGAGTTGTTTGCCTGTCTTTCTGAATGCTATGATGTAGCTAACTGGAGGCTATGGGCTTGATCTGGAGATGGAGATGTGTGTCTGCACACTGAGCTTACCCTGATCCTCTGCCAGTTTCTCCCAGCATCCAGAACATTAATTCCTGCACCTGCTCACCTTTTGTAGTCTGAAATCTTATAGAGAATTTAGGGTCAGGGCAGGTCACGGGCTCAAGTTAAAGTTCTTTTTGTTTTAAGGACAGCATAAAGGCAAACCATTCTGAAACTTGATGACAAACTATCCACTGAAAAGTGGTCCAGAACAGCTTTTTAACTTGAGTGATGAGTTCTGGATCTATTTAAGTGTGAATCTGAGCAGGTTGTATTCAGCCAACAAAAACTGAGAGCACCTGCATGGTGAGTGGTCCCTGAGGGGTGATATATGGAGACAGTGGTCCTCACCTCTTGTGGGAGCCTTCCAAAACAAGTTCCCCCAGGCCCAGGCTGCCTGTGGGCAGGGCATTAGCTCCATATGGGAACCACAGGTCCTGTTTCATGCAGTGCACATGCAGGGCTGTGCAGTGTCCTGTCCCAGGGTCTAGCAGGGGATGCCATCGCAGGTGAGGGGTGGCTGAGGCTGCTCTGCCATCCTGCCCCCCTGTCTGACTCTCCCAGACTGCTGAATGGGGCAGGAGCTCCCAGCTCACACAGCACCTGAGAAGTTTTTGCTTGTGCAACCCCTCCTTTTTTGTTATTTGCCCATCCACACTAAGGCTGGACTTTTGCCTGAGAAGGTGATTTGTGGCGCTTTTCATTCTCTTCAGCATCTTCAAATACTGTAAAGGAATACATATACTAATTGCTAGAGAATATCAGTGAATGAATGAATGAAAGACAGTGCTGTTATCACTTTAATTGCATTTTGTTCAAGGCAGCATGAAAGTTGGTTTTTCCTCATTCACTCATAAGGGGTATATTGCTGTTGTCTGTGTGCAGGGCACTCGTTTGTAAGCATTGCTGTAGGAACTTGCATGAAATATGGAGAGAGAAAAGCTTGGAAAGGTGTGCATTTGCCATGAATGCTCATTGTAAATGCTACTCTTAAGGTGAATCTCTGCCCTAATAAGGAGCTAGGTTGGGGTTTTTTTCTTCAGTAGATTTTTTTTCCTTGTACATTTCTAGAACTTACTGCAGGAAACATTCCCCATCCTGAAATCATGAGAAGTGACGTCAAAAATTACTCTGGTCTATAGCTCTTTGAAGTAATGGCAGGTAATTTTGAGTTATTTAGCTGTTTCCTATGTCAATAAAAGGAGTGGTGGGATAACTGCACCTAGATATTACCACGTACTGAAAATCCCAAGAGGTTCTGAGAATGACTGAAATGTGAAAGTAACCCAAACGTGTTTGATCTTCCATTTCACTCAAGTACATGGCAACTGCCATCTGCAGTGGTCCTGGATAGTTGTCATCATAAACCAAAGTACAGTAACTACTGCTTGAACATGTAAATCAGCATATTCACTGGCTGTCACAGCAACATGCAGCCAAGTTGGCCTTAAAATTATCATCTTCATATATGGCCTGGGAGGATCCCTGTAAAGCAGTTTTATGCTGTCCATCCTCTTCCCATGCACTGAACTGGGAAGGAATGCCATTCTCTGAGGCTGCTAATTCCACACCAGCCATGAATGCAAAAATGTTTTTGGGTTAAAAGGTAGTGTCAAGGTGAAAATTTTTATTCTGGAGTCAGGGTGGAAGCAATAGGGGAGGAGAGTCTCAAAGAAATCAGTAATTGAATTAATAAAACTATAATAAGGGGAAAGAAGTATGCATCTTGGTTCTGATTGATTTTCACCAGATCCCTTTCAGTCACAGAAAAATGTAATGTTCCAGTTTGTTCTGCAAATATTATCAAGATCATTAATTTACCCCTTTAAACTTATTACAAGGCTATCATGCAGTGGATTTTTAATTAAAAAATAAAAGGCAAGACTCAGCCTTTTTTATTTGGATCAGTCAGTTTGCATTTCAATCTTTTTCATGGCTTCCTTTTTGAGCCCTTAGTTGCATGTCACTTACACCCTCTGCATCTACCATTTGGCATGGTTTGAAATGGGAGAGTAAAACTGTCTCATTCAAATTCAGCAGACTTTTCTATCTAAAAATTCCCACACACCTTTTTTTTGCAATCCAGTTATACAGGAGGAGAGAAACAATGCTTGCAACAACAGAGGGAGCATTCATGAAAAAATGAAACTAGGCACTGATTGCCGGAGATGGAGCCCACAACAAGCCACTTTAAGTTATATGGTTCTCGCTGATTTAACTCCCGAAGGAGGAAAGAACTCACAATTAAACTGCATGAAAATTGGAGGTTCTGTGTCGTATGTGGTCTCAGAGTTATGTAGCAACATTTACCTCCCTGCTGAGTTTTCACTTTCAAGCAGTTTAGCTGTACGTGTGTGCCTAGTTTATTGCTTATTTTATTTTTTTCTTGCCTGTTTTTCTTTCCCCAACCCTATTCCCCAGGATGTTATTTCTGGTAGCGGGATGCAGGGTTTGGATGAATGACTCCACAGGGGTTCTCCTGCTCTGTATTCTGCAGGGGTTCTCCTTGAAACCCCATAAAGCCCGCTGGCAGCAAGCAGACACAGCTGACATGTGACCTCACGACAGCTTTCCTCCAGCGCTGCACAACACCCTCTGGAATATTGTTACTAATTCTTATTTGTTAAACCCTGACACTGTGCCAGACAGAAATACCAAGCCAGTTCTGGTTTCAGAGAGCCGTAGTCTGGAGAGACATAGAAGGGTAAATGCATGGGGAGGCTAAAGAGGCAAAAGAAATTTATATGTAGGTGTGATGTGTATATTTACTGCATAAAACACTGTCAGAGTCTCCTGACCACAAAATCAGACTTCCAGACTGATTTATAGCAGGTGACCTGCTGTAGGTTTAGGAGCACTGCATTTGTACCTGAATAAAGATGTTAATAATCCAGAGGAAAGATGCTGGATGAGAAAGAGCTTAACAGCAATAAGACCACACTTTGATGAGCTGGCAAGTGCTCTCCTAATAAGTTCAAATCAAGTGACTACAACAGCACAGTTTTCATCTTGTTTAAATGGTGGTGACCTACCTGTGTCTGCTGGGGCTACTTTCATTTACATGACACCAAAAGCTGACGTTTTGGGATTTTACAGATCTTTCATTTTGAATTTTAATAAGCTGGTGTTACCTTATTTCCTTTCAGAAATGACTGTGAACACTGTTTATAAGCCTGCAATATATATTTATTACTTTCCATGCAAACTATTTACAGGTATCTATGTAATGAGCACTATTAATCCTTTATAAAAATAGAAGTGTTTGCCACATTTTCTTGTAAATAATTTATCCTGTCCAGTTGTCTACTAGCTCTACATCTACTCAGTTTATATGCTTCCTACTCCCATTATCAGGGAGTTTCTTACTGCCTTGCAGAAATGTGCTACGTAGCTTGACAAATGTTTTTCACATGCACTTCATTCTTTTTCTCCCTTCTCCAGTTGGGAGATTGTTTATCCAACAGTGTTGTACTTTTGAGATGGTTTTGTAAATTATGTGGGCACCACATATATGCGATAAAATACTGTGTTAACAAAGTCAACGAGTGTCTACAACACTTAGAAAAAAACAAGACAGTGAAGTTTTTAGCTCCCACAGAAGATTGTTCTGATCTGAAAATTTTCTTCTGCACAGCTGAGCTTTATTCAGTTGTGATAAACTCTTTTTCTGTCTGTAGCTATAGCAGCCTTGTTATAGAAGGCGATCATTAGATTTCTTGGCTGAAAGAAATAGCACAGGGAAGCTGAGATGGCATTTTAAAGTTTGTCACTGTAGAAGCAAAGATCGCTATCACTCTTGGCTTAGAGTTCCTTGCCAGTTGATTGCTTCAATTGCTCCGTCGTAGGCCAGTTGGCAAGAAACTAAGTCGGGTCATCATTTGGGAAGAGAAGAAGACATCAATATATGTGACTTTTTCAACTATCCCTAATCATAGCAAATACCTAAACATGATTCGTTCATTGTTCATGACTTCAAAGTTCCATATGTACTTAGGAGATTATTGTTTGTGTGAGTAGCACTTCTGTTTTCCTGATATTGAGAATATTTGTTTGATGTATATAATATTAGTAGTTTTATGTCCCATTCTTCACAGGACATAAAAAACATCTTTAGGAAAGCTGCAAAATTCTAATTCTCTAGTATCAAAATTTCTGTCATTTTTCTCATGCTCTTGGTAACTATAGTGTGATTTATTATTTTTTCCTGCATTACAAGAAATTCTGATTTTAATCATTATAGCATTTTTCCCCATGGTTGTTCATTATGAATGCATTCAAGCCCCTGTGAAGTAAAAGAAAGAAAAAAAATCAGTTTATATTAACAAGCAGAAGAGAATTTACGTTAACTCATTTCTACATTAGAATTTTTTCAGTAATTTTTACATTTGTTTGATATATTACCTTTTAATCTGTAGGGCAGGGACCACAGTAAGTCTGTTATACTTGATGCCGGTAGTTCATGCAGAATGAATAGACTGTGATGGATTGCTTCGTTTCAGCAATTGAAGTAAACAGATGGAAATTTTTACCTTGAGACCTAATAAGAAATGATGAATGAGAACTTCTGTGGAAATGGAAGTAAGGTGTACTTGCCTAGGGCATAGCAAAGTGCTGAGCGATCCCTGGGAATATGATGAAAAGCAAGCAAGCAGCTCCATGGAAATGCACATTTCCAAATAGAGAAAATGAGGTACTCAGTGGAGCATAAGTTCATAGATTCATAGAATATCCTTAGTTGGGAAGGACCCACAAGGATCATCGAGCACATTGGTCTACGAAGTGATTACAACTGGGCTAAAAGAAATCTCTCTTTATTCCCAGCTCTTCTCTTTTGCTCTCTTTGTAAGACTGAAAAGAGAGCAGCTCTTTCAAATTTCAAACTTAATTTAGATAGAACAGAAAACGTGGGGGCATGGTTAGGCTTACAGACTTTTTCTCTTCTGTGAGGAAATTATCTAAAATGCAGTTTCAGACATTGAATTTCTGCTAGTTCCAAGCTGGGACACCATGACATTTTAATTTTAGGCTCTGATAACCAACATGTTGCAGTTCTCATATCCATTGAATTATTTGATAGATTTGGGGTCTGGCCTAGGCTTGACAAATTTTTCCCTATTATAATCTCACCACCACGAAACATGAAGGCCAGCATGGTCAACCCTGCTCCTTGCTAAGGGCACCTGACTTTTTCCTGCTTATCAGAACTGAATCTTGTATCCCTGTGCTGGAAGGCCATTAATAGAGGTTACAAGAATTTGCACACATTCAATACTCCCACTACACATGCTATTAAATTGACTTAAATAAACACTTGTTAATGAGAGCTAAAAGTAAAACACAGAGAAGTAGACCAAATTGCTTGGAGTTATATAAAAGGCTTACTGCATCCCCACAATGTACTAGTATAGATGGAATTTACTCAGTTAAATCAATAGCCTGCAGTCTGTGTTTACAAAAATGGCAATCTCTATTTAATGAATCAAATTGTTTTACTCAGCAACAGTCAGACACACTGTGCACAACGAAATTACTTCTTTAGAGTTGTCTCTGTCTTTTTTCCTTCCTTCTACTCCCACCACCTTTTCTTATTTTCCTGTAAATTTGATTAAAGGGATTCTGACCCCTTGCAGTATATGCTCAGTAAGAACAGTGAGGTTCTCAGTCCTTCTTGGAAGGCACTCCAAACAGAAAAACAGAACTTTCTCTTCTCCCCTTGGTATGTTTGATTGCCTGTGCTTTACCCCAAAACATAGTAAAAACACTGCTGATGGATAGACTGCATTCATTTGCACATATGACATTTGTAACAGCATTTTGAGCAGATGTATTCAGCATGGAGCTCCCTCAATTAATGTATCTGAAATCACCAGCTTTACTGCAGCATTCAGAAACATGTATTCATTTAAAAATGTAATAACTTGATGATATAGCTCTAACTGCTTGAGTGGTTTAGACATATACACATGCCTGCCTCCTGAAAGTCAAACCTGGGACACTTTCAGCTGTTCCTAGTGATCTGTCCTGCATCTTTTTCCTCTGTTGTTGAATCCAAGGGTGCTGGGTTTTTTAAAATCAGCACAGTAGTACATCTGTGTTTTTAAAACCAATTTTAAGCCTGTAGAGTTAATGAAAATGGGATGTGCCTGAACTGTTTTGCTGAATAAGAAGAGGTGGATGGGAGAGATGGGCAGGAAGAAGGCTTGCTATTCAGCATCATCTGTACTCCATCTCAGGATGCACAGCTGACAGTCTTGATGCTGTGGTGGATCTCTAAAAAGGTAGTTTTTGTACAGGTTCAACCAAAGTCAAAAATCAAAAGAGACTGTGGTGATGGATCAGGAGCACAGGCAGTGATTTCCTTGATCTTTTCAGTAACAAGGAATAATACTGATAGGAATAACCAGATCCATCAGGTCAGTGCATGGCTCCAAGGTTAGTGTAATCAAAGAAAATTTGGGGGTTTGACCATGGGATGATCTACTCAATACCTGGTCTACTGACATCTGATGCACCAATATCAGAAGGGAAACAGAGCTCTAGCACAGGAGTTGATGGGGCTCATTGGCAGAGCTTTAAACCAGCCTGGAAGCGGGAAAGGGACAAAGCCAGGCTGGCCAGTGATGAGTGATGGGATGGTGTGTCAAACCTTGAGGAAAGGAGCACTAATGGGATCCCTCAATCTGTCTCAGGAAGTGTTTGCTACAATGTACCACACCTGAAATGTCTCTACATTAATGCACCCAGCATGAGGGACAAACAAGGGAAATCCAGACGTTGGCCCAGTCCCAGAGATTTGACATCTCTGGCACGAGTGAAACCTGGTGGGATGAGTCCTGTGCCTGGAGTGCCCTGTTGGGATGAATCCTGTGCCTGGAATGCCCTGTTGGATGGGTACAGGCTCTTCAGGAGGGACAGGCACGGCAGGAGAGGCAGAGGGGAGGCACTGTATGGAACAGAAGGGGTAGAATGTATGGACTCACAGCTGGCAGTGGCACAGCTGAGAGCCTCTGGATAAGAATCAAAGCACAAACAAATACTGCAGATATCATTGTGGGAGTCCACTATAGACCTCCTGGCCAGGACAATGAGGAATTATTGTTTGAGGAACTAAGCGACTCCTCCAAGTCAACTGCCCTTGTCCTTATGGGAGGCTTCCACTTCCCAGAAATTAACTGAGAACCTCACACAGCTGGTACAACGCAGGCCAGAAGATTCCTAAAACACCTGAATGATAACTTTATGCAACAGGCTTGGAAAGGTGCCCTCCTTGATCCATTGAGTGAAATACTGGACAAGGGCTTGGCTTAACTGTGTGATTTGCTCTGTTCCTTTTTAACTGTCTGATGTTTGCCAGATTATTGTAGTCAAAATCAACGAGTCTGTATAACTTAGGTGTGTAAATTTATTGCTAGGTATGAATCTATTTTTTGAATCATTTTATGAACCATAGTTGCCTATGGATCTGGGTTAGTCTAATTGGTTAATTACCTAGGATGGCCTTGTAACCAGTGGAGAGAGGTAAGTACCACCAGGTACTTACTGGGAGTCAGCCCAGTCTAAAGAAGGTGTGTGAAATGCTGGAACAAATGAACGATCTGCTGGTGTGTTGCCATTCAGTGTTGTAGGAACTGAAGCATCTAATTTGGACTAAGTATAACTAGTAACTTTGAGTTGCAGAAGTTAAGTGAAGTAAATCCATCTGGTTTCATTCTTCTCTATGGTCAGGACAGCAGCTGAGTACTGTGAAAATAGGAACTGTTCAGTGCTTATATCAGTGACTGATACTACTGGTTTTGTCATTCACACCACTGTAAAATCTGAACACCTGTATGTCTTAGCTTTCGACAGGCACAAGAACTCATAGAATGTTATGAAGGTGAAGAAAAGGTGATTTCTTGGGGCTGGTTCAACTTTAACCAAATTTAATGCATATAATTCAGTTTGCCTGATTTTCAAAAATATTTAAAAGCATTTTCATTTTGATGTGGGTTTTTTGGGTTTTTTTGTCATTTTGGTTTTGTGGTTTTTGAGGTTTTGTATGTGTGTGTGTTTTTGGGTTTGGTTTGACTTTTTTTGTGTTAGGTAATTCTCAGTAGGATACCCTATAGGGAAATGCTAGATAACTGCCTCAGGCTGTATGTCATTCTCTGAAACCAGGGAATGTTTTCGGAGGCTGAATCAAAGAAAAGCCAGTAATTATATTGTTCTTCAAAATTTTAACTTTTTTTTTTTTTACATACCCTCTGATTAGATTAATTTGCTTTGAGAGGAATGTTACAGCATACAGAGTTTTTCCTTCATGATTGTCTGCCACGGTGTTATGACACATTTATCTTAAGTTTCAGGAACTTTCTTAAGTTGTCTTCAGATTTTTGTTTGGTGCAAGAGGCTGGTAGAGTAGATCAAGTGTACAAGAGTGAGGTTTTCTAGTACGTACACTATTATCTGATTCTTCATTTAAAATGACATTGGTAATTCTGGCTTTAGGAATTATAACATATTCCCATCACAGTTACGTTACATTACATTAGATCTAAATTGCAATATTTTCCATTGCTCATAGAATCCTAGAATGTCTTGGGTTGGAAGGGACCTTTAAACTCATCTAATTCCACCCCCCTGCCATGGGCAGGGACACCTTCCACTAGACCAGGGTGCTCAGAGCCCCATCCAACCTGGCCTTGAACTTTTCCAGGGATATCTACAGCTTGCCTGGGCAATCTGTTCCAGTGCCTCACCACCCTCACAGTAAAGAATTTCTTCCTAATACCCAATCTAAACCTACTCTCTTTCAGTTCAAAGCCATTACCCTCATCCTATCACTACATGCCCTTGTAAACTCCTTTTTAAGCCGTGGCTTTATTTTTCTTTTTGCTTTTATTTCTGTGTTCTTTGAAAGGGTTGGATCCAGTAAAACACTGCCACTTTTAAGCCCAGTGATGCTGGCTGTGATTGTTGATGCTCAGAGCGTGACTGATGGTGCTTCGCACCAAGCAGAATCAGCTCCCCTGCAGGTGCTAAATCTCCTCATGGACTATTTAATCTGCAAACAGAGCTGTTATCTTTTAGCAGGAGTTTCTTTTAGGTTCCATTTCTAAAAGCAACTGCAAGAACAGATAAGAAATGATATCAGAGTGAAATAAGAAATGGAAAAAGAAATAAATGAGAATAAAAAATGGGATATGTTATAGAAGAGCAGATAAATATTTGAACGAGAACAGTTCTAAAATATTTAAAATTACATTCTTATTCTTCTAAGTCTTACAATCACAAGAAATCTTTTACCTTTCTGTTATTTTAATATATAAATTAATACATACAGGAGATTCAAATGAGCTGACAATCTTGCTTCTGCAGTAAGTGTGCAAGCATGTGATGTGTGGCATTTATGTTGAACAGCATGCAAGCATGACAATTAATCCATCAGGGAAGGTAGTATTTCAAAAATCAGTTTGTTGGGGTATTTTATTTTGTTTTACTTTAAAATGGATGACAGTGAATATTTCCATATGTGGGTTTCATCTTTTTTTTAATTGTCAGGAGCCCTGGTGTTATACCTTTGTGGTTTTTTGAGATGGAAAGATCAGAAACAAGAGGTTTAATACTAGATAATGTCTGATGGGAAATCAGCATAGGTCTTTCCCATACTTGATGCCTTCATTCTCATTTTCTATTCCGTCTTGATCAAGAGCAAAGAATCTGCAGCCTTGAAGGTAAATGCAGCTTCATTTCACTGGCCTGTGGTACTAAGGTGTGACTTAACATGAGATTCATCAAATCAGTTTTTATTTTATTCTAGTCTCTTTTATTTTGTTTTATTTACGTTTTTAGCTGTTTTACACTGAAAAAACTATTTTTCCTCACAAGGAAAAGGTTACTCATGTGAGGCTCTTGGGGATGATGAGATGGCTCATCTGTTTCACAGAATATTTTGAGTGAGAAGGGACCTACAAGGATGATCAAGTCCAATTCCTAAGTGTTGTTTCATGCTTTCTAGATTTTCCACCTGATGTGATTCCTCCCTTTATGATGTAAGGACAGGGAGAATTGGTACAATAATTTGTTGTGATGTCACAAAATTTGGTCAGGATAATTCCCAAGGAGCTTTACTAAGAGCAACGTGGAAGAAATGTTGTTTAATCTCACACTGATTTTGCATTTTAATTTTAGAGAAAAATATTACTCCTAGGAGTATAAAAAATATTTTCTGAATCAGGGAATTAAAATGCTGCTGTATTTGCATATCCTATGGAGTAGGTCAGCTTGGCACTACAGAAATACCAAAGAGATTTGTTAATTTCAGTGGAACAAGACTGAAGTGTTAAAGAGCAGATATTCCTACTGGCAAATTGCTACCAAGAGAAGCATTTTTGATAGCTGAAATGACACTGATTTGATTTACTGATTTATTGATTTACATTTCTTTGGCTCTGGACTCTCCTTACTTTCAAGACAAGATACATGATTTAGAAAGTGCTCTACTATACTTAATCTTTTCCTGATCTTTTCTTGATAGGAATCATGCAAGCCACTAAAAATAAATTTAGTAAGGTGTAGCCCTACTTCAGCATCAGATCTGCTCTGTGTCATAATGGGTGAATAATGGGAAAGATCAAGGCAGCATTTAAAATATTTATGCAGACAGCAAAGACTCTTGGCAAAATTAATCTACAGGGAAAAAATGGAAAGTACAGGAGAAGACTCTGGAAGAGGAAATTAATATAAGTACAAAATTGTGTAATTTTTCTGCACTTTTAAAGGACTACTTAAATGCTTATAGAGTCCTTGTATGTGAATGTCAGTTTTATAGAGATGTGTCTCTGTGTTTCCTTCACAACACAGAATAAAATTCAAAATTTCCAAAATTTTACCTGATTTAAATCATCTTTACTTAGGTAGAGCTCTTATGCTTTGGCTTTTTCACAGAATGGTAGATTGTGAACCCAAGTCTGTTGCTTTCTCTTTTCCCAAGTTCAGTGCTGGAGGCAGAGGGGTATCTGGGGATAGATGGTGCTGTTCTTATGTCAGTTCATTGCATAAGATTAAAACAACAATGTATTGTGAGCAGATGCTTGTGGGAAGGAATGAGAACTCCTGCATCAAGCTGCCATTGCTCAGCCTGATGAGGAGCCTGTTGCAAAAGGGGCAGTGCCCAAGTTAAGGAATTGAACAATCTGCTCAGAACAAGTTTCCTGGCACTTCCAAATCTTGGGGAAAAAAATAATGTCTCATTTCACTGTCAGCCTTGGATATCTGCAGTCCCATCCTGAGATGGGAATATAATAGGAACATTGTTTACTTTCTTGATGAAAGCTTAATGATTCAGATCATGAAGTATAAATGCAAGCTTTGTATTATCTTACTAGAAAAAATAGTTTGTTGATTGGTTCTCTTTCTTTGTATTTCTTTATTTGTATATATAATTTGTGGCTTTATGTGAAGTGTTGGAGAACACAAAGTAGCTGTGTTTTTAAGTCTTTTATGTAGTGTTTGTTGTTTGCACTATGCCATAGTTTTTGCTACCACTTACTTTGCATTGTAAGCAGAAATCTATTCTTCATAAAACTGCAACCTTGTTAGATATTTTGATAGATGATGCTTTGCATCATGGCAGAAGATGCAAAGCGCCTGACCCGCTGGCCATTGTTCTCAGCACTTTGTCAACACAGTCCCTCATGATGTGCATGTTCTGTTCAGAATCTGTCTTCTGATTTAATAATAGAAGAATTTTGTTAATATGTACTCTGTTCCCCGAGGAAGTGAACTATGCAATGATTAATAGCCTCAAACATCTATAAATATTTCCTGTGAGTATTTTGCATTGCTTTGCAAATAGTAAATTCCACAATATTCTTCTAACATACTTTATGTTGAGTATTTTCTACTTATCTTTTGTATTTGAATACTTCCTGCTATGTTGGTTACATGTGGCTAAAATGAATCACCTAACATTATATGCTACTGAAACCTCCTGCATTGGGCTTTGAATACGTCCACAGAAAAGAAGATGGTGACAGCCTTTGCATGGGCATGCGCAATTACACTTTAATCTCGTTACCTCCCATGCCAACAAAAGTGCAAGTAAAGCAAATGCTTTGTGATCCAAGAATTCATTGATCCCAAGCACACCTCTGGAGCTTGTCTTTGGCAACCTGTCTGTCTTAGATTAAATTTATCACATTCCAAAACAGTGGACAAAAACTTTTCATGCTCAGAATTTATTTTCTGGGTAGACGTTTTGTCTGCGTCAGGCCACATGGACATTAACCCATACAAAGGAAAAGTCATTCAGGCATGAATATTTTCCTGGCTTTATTATTATTGTTAGTTATCTCTACAGAAAAAAACCCAACCAACTTTATGATGATTTTAATACAACTGGCTCACAAGCATTTTTGGACATCAAATAGGTTTTCATCCTTAATACCCTTTATATAATAGTGTGAAAGTATTCAAATCAGTGCCAGAAACACAACTTCTAGTCTTTTTGAGGATAGACATAAAAATGAAGGATATTACCCAGAATCTTGAACAAAATACTTTTGAACTGATGTGTAAGTGAAATCAGCGGTTACCGGCAGGAAACAAAATGGTGATTCTAGATTTTAAATTCAAGTTTAGTGAAATTTGGACCTTAAAAATATGACTGTTTTTAGAATCTTTTCAATCAAAAATTTTTTTAAACACCATGCTATTACCTGACATATCTCAAAGTAATATTCCTTAAAACAGATTTTTTGTAGTACCCAAACTGAGAAAAGGGACAAGGGTGCCATGTGTATATAAATGTTATCTTTGTATTATAAAACTCCATGCTGAGGTGTATGTGGCAGATAATCCATTTGCATGTTAACTTTGGCAGCACCCAGGAATGTTTAAAGAGCATACTAACAGCTCAGAAAGTTTTTCTTGCCTTACGCTATGAATTTGTTTGTTTGTTTGTTGATTTATTAGTATCAAACACAGAGGTTTTGTTCTTGTGTTTGTGTTTCAAACAGGGAAGAAAAGTGTGTGACTCCAAGATAGGGAAAGAGATAACCTAGGTGCTTAATACTTGGGTCCTGCACTTGCCATGAAGGTCAGACCTTTAGGTGTTCATAGTGCTGGATCAGGGCAACTGGAAATCTAATCTGGAAAGAGGCCTGGCAGTGTTCATCATCTTAGCTAACCTTAGGTAGTTACAAATTCATACAAATAATTCTAAAGTGGTGCTTATGGAGAAAAACCAAAACTAACTTCACAAATGGCCCTTGACCTGCTGACCATTACTGCTGTAAGATTATAGTGGATAGTCCTGTGAAAGATTCAGTTAAGTCTACAGAAGTGGTCCTGTAGAATTAGAAATTTAGGGCTTATTAGGAAAATAATAGAAAGCTAAACAGGACAGCATCACTCTGTGATTGCAACATTCCACAAGGCCCTTTTGTACTGAGTACTGTGTGCCATCCTGGTCTCCTTCTCTCAGAAACACTGTAGTGGAACTGAAAACAGAGACAGTCACCAAGGCTAATCTGAAGTTGTTAAGCTTGTTAATTTATTTTAATTTTCTAGTATTATCATAGTATCTACAATAGGATAACAGATCAAAATGGACTGCCTCAAAGTTAGGAAGGAGGTTATTTTCTAACTGGTGTTGTGATACATTAATTTTATGGTAGGTACCCCTCTTCATGTGTTGTCTAGATAGAACCAATAAACATCTTCTGTAGTAGCTTCTCAACTGAAGTGTTTGCCATTTCAGGTACTGTGCATCAACTGCTTTATCCTAAACTATCCTGATCACACAGGATGTTTCTTTTCATCTTTTTCAGAAAGAAAGATACATTCCTCTTTTTAAAATGTTTATCTATGAGTAGAAGACCTCTAAGAATATTGCATATTTCACCAATAAAGCTTCATTTTATTGACTGGACTTACAAAAGGAGTTTCCTATGAGATTGTGAGCTTTTAAATGTCTTTGCACAACTCAGGGACAGAGTGGTCTCAGCTGAGTAGTGGTGGTAGTGGTGGTGTGTGCTTTTAATAAGTCTGGTTTTACTTTTAGCTGTAAATTTCTGTGAAAAGAATAAGCATCCAAAGAGCACATTGTTAGCAGAATGCCTCAGGGGCAGGGAAGATGTGATTTTCTACTTAATAGAACAACCAGCAGGCCGAATTCTCCATCTCTTTTTGTTAGGGGTTTTTTTGTGTTTGTTGGTTTGTTTGTTTGTTTGTTTTTTCTACTCCTATTACGTTTTCATCAGACATAAGAAATGTAGTAACAAACACTACTAAAATTGTTTATTTTAATGTTCTTTAATAGAAGTGAAATATATGCTTTACATTTTTACTTTCTTTGAGGAGTCTAGAAGAAATCTACTAAATTTTTGTTATTTTTATTTCTCTCTACTACTTTTGTCCATAAGAAATGTACAGATTTAAATAAATATGTGTTATAGTGAAGGTTACAAAATGTTTATTTTAGCTGTGGCTTACATTCTCATAATGAAAAACCATAAAATTATAATGAGCTAATGTGGTCCTGTGCACAAGCACTTTCTGAACATTTGCTTTGCCGAAAGCCAAGTTCCAGCTCAAAAGAAAACAAAAAAAAGAACAACGAAAGCCATAGTTAAGCATACTGTGTTTGAGGTAAATGTTTTTTAGAAAGGTATCTGGGTGAACCACTGGAAATTGTTGGCCAGTTGAAACACTGACCACCTGAAGCATAGGTTTGCTGAAGTGCAAAATCCACTTCTGACAGAAATATTCTAATCTTCATGGGAAGTATTTTATTTCAGTTCATTCAGTAAGTTCTGTTCAGTGATTCATTCCCTAAAAGTTAAGAAATGAAATTATAAAATTCTGAAAATTGGCCACTATAGCTCGCTGGTTTCTCTGTCCAGCCTGGCGTTACTACGACAGATTCCAGCTGGCTATATTTCCAGGAGTGCCCCTGTCCCCAGGGCACTCTGGCAGCGTCCCGTAGACACTTAGCCAGAGAAACTGCAGCCTGCCTTGGTGGTGCAGGGACTGAGCTCGGTTTAGCTATCAGCTGAAGAGAATAACGAGAGGGCCCTTGGTGTGCCTTTAATTCTGCGTGGCTTTATTGCAGGGTCTTCACACAGAGGGGAGGCAGGAATCCAAGAGACCGAGGGGCCCTCAGACACAGTCTTAAGAGTTATCTCATGCAACCAATCACCAGGGGGTCTGGGGGAGGATGGGGAAGGTCTAGGGTTACTTGGTCCTATGGGATGGGGAAGGGAAGGAGTCCAGGAGATAACAGGGAATAGAACAAAGGCTCTTGGGGGGAGGGAGGAGATGATGGACACCAGCAGTGGCTACTCTGGTTTGTCCTGGGTTAAACCATGGTCACTTCCCTTCCAGGGGTTTCCTATCTCCTTGGAACTTTCTCCACCAGTTATCTTTCTCCTTTTCTAAGTCTTCTGCCCCTGAGGTTTCTAAGGACACATCCACAGCAGCTACAGGCCATATTTTTCATTTTCAGTCTATGGTTAAAATACAAGGGAAGTACTGCTTACTAGTTTTAAAATTTTAAAGACTGGACTAACCAAAATCAATGCATTTAAATTGCAAAATGGAGCCGGAATGTCCTTTGCAATAATTTTCTTTTTTTAATACTGTAAACTTAGGTAGATTTTTTTCATATCTCTAATGCACTTAGGTGTTTAGATTAAGTAATATGAGTAAGAATCATTCCACCTAACATTTGTTTTTGAATTCTAAGCAAAAAGTTTTTCTTCTCTTTTTAGTCAGAGGGAGAAGATAGCCATCAGAGATGGCAAATTGCCTCATCATTAGTATCGGGAATCACATGCTGAAGTTGCCTCTTACCTCTATTAACTGCAAACCAAGCCTAGGTTACCTGCTGAGGTGCTTAATTTTAGATTAGTGAAGTTAAGCAAGATTGCTCCCTGACTAAATTGGTTTAATACTTTCTTTTTCTGTTTAGCTTAAACTGAGATACCATTTTCCATCTGTACTTTACCCAAGTAAAGAAAAAACATTATCTTATTAGCAAGAAATACTCCATTCACTATTTTCCTAATTAATCCAAAGTAAAAATTAAGAATTTGAATAAATTTTACCAAGTGACAAGGTTATGTTAGTCACTATTTATGGGTAGATCTGGCATAATGTTCCCTGATTGCAAGAAGAGAGGAAAATTTATACCAGCCATAAAGACTCAGCTTGTCATTAAAGAAAAAAATTACAAATGGAAAACAAGATTAAACTTGAAGATCTAAGTCAAACTCTTCTGCTGACTCATCTAACTCCTGATTAAATTCTGTAATTCCAATAATTTTGAGTTAAGTCTGTGCACTCTTACATACAGTGAATAGTCCCATTAATTTTAATGTCTATTTTATGTGCTAAACAAAGTACCTGCTTATGTCTTTGCAGAAAGTAAACTTTAGAGCACAAGGTTTCCATTTTAATTGTTAGCTAGTCTTGTTTTTGCTATTAATTTATAGTTTCATATTTTCTTTAAAGAGAGGGCACATATATTAATCACTTCAACTACAAGTTTTATGTTGAAGAGCTTTCTCTCTAAGTGACTGAAGTGAGTCACAGGAATATTTTGCCCTGTTCCTTCAACAGATGGACTGTGAAACAGGCAGAACTTAAGGAAAGGTAAGAGTAAAGAAGCAGAGTACCTGTGCTTTTATAAAACCCCCTTTTTTGACTTCTAAGCCTGTTAACAGGGAGAGATTTTTAAAAATTCTTTTAGCTTCTATTCTTTCAGTACAGAAAGTGCCAGTACAAAATGGCTGTGAAAATTTAAGTTTATGCTAGGACTGGAAGCCAGATTAATTGACAGGTTATTTGTATTGTATTTCTGATCCAAATAAATTCAGTTAATGGAGTGCATTTTGCAAGATTTTCCAACTGAAAAGGTCAAAGGACAAAATCTATGACAGCTGACAGAATTGCTTGCATTGTCAACGTGCTTGCTAGTATTCCTAGCAAACCTGCTAAACTTGAAAGTCAAAATTAATCTACTGATAATGTCAACTCATTTAAGATGCCTTCAACAAATGCATTCATTTGTGGCATTGTCCTGAAATATTTAAATTTAGCCTTTTCATGCTGGCAGTGAATAGTCTAACATGCTAATTTAATATTCCTCTGAAAATCGCAGCTACACAGGAGTAGCAGAGGGGAAAAATGACTTTAGCAGAGGTCCAGACATCCGGTAGGCAAATGTGTAATAGTATTCCCAAAACCTGATGTTCAAAAAGTAGGTCAGGAAAGGAGAAATAAGAATTCAGAGGAAAAGCCATCAGTGGTTTATAGTACATGAAAAAAGTAAATGAAAAACATCAGCTAAGTGTTGGCTCAACAGGCTTCCATGATTAGGCTCAGAGAAACTGCAGGATGTGTGCATTCAGTACATCAGCATGACTTTATCTGCAAAAAGCAAAAGCACCTTTATCTCTTAAACTGATACAAAAGGAATGTTTTATACTAAAGACAAACAGGACTTTGCAAACTTGCTGATATCTCAGTGTGACACCTGGCATTCTAAAATTTCGAAAAAGTAGCTTGAGCTATCAGGACTTTCAAGAGAAATATTTTTTAATGTAATGGAGATTTGACTTGATTTGATCTAATTTATGAAACTGCCATTTTTTTATGATGCATCATGAGCAGCCATTCTGAAAACAGCTCTAAGAGAAGTAGATAATGCTTCATTTTCAGCCCACGCATGTGAATGAATAGGTCTTACTCAGCTGTTGGTTCCAAAGGCAGCAGCAGAAGCTGATGCAAGGAGCTGTATTTTTGACATCCAGCTCTGGTTTGTGTTTGCTGCAGGAAGCAGTTATTCCCCTGCCCTGCCATTCCTTTTGGAGTTCCAGTCATGGAGCAGTGTTCTGCCCTTCTTATCTTTACTTAGTGACAGCACTTCAAATGATTGAAAGAAAGAAGGGAAGAAAATGGTCCTCTTATTTATTTTCATATAAATACCCCTCATGCTCAGTAAAAACAGTGTGATGTTTAGAGAACATGTGCTGTTGAAGTGTGGGAATAACTTTAATTACTAGTGCTGTGGCATCCTGCAAAAGCATTCCTGCACATGAGGAGCAACATCCCTGTTCCTATGTGTTAGTAATGGTTGTGATTTCATGAGACAGTTCTGTTCATCCTTATGCCTATTTTGCAACCTTCTAAGCCTTGTTAAAGAACACAAGAATTTCCTGCTAGTTAATCTCCAGCAGTTATAATCTGAGTATACGAACGTATTTGTCTACGTGCCTTTTGAATTACAAATCTGTTCCATGGTTTTTAGAGTCATGGGGTTGTTTTATGTGACCAGCATTTAATCACTATCATGCCTGAGCCTCACTGAAGTTGGCAGCTTTACAGATGTTATTTTATGTGACCTGCATTTAATCACAGATGATCTGTGAGTCTTGTTAAACATGGTAGGATCACAGAGATCCTATTTTAATATTCTCTAATGTAGTAACAAGAAACCTTCGTGCCACTGGGATGTATACTTATGTTTCCTCATTTCCTTCATCTAACTAATTAGTTTATCCTGGAAATTTCAAGGACTCCCTGTCAAACTCCTCCTATTTTGAAAATTAGTATGAAAACATTTTACTTTCAGAACTGATCTAGGTGCAAACATTCTCTCCCTGCCTCTCTACTTCTCCCTTTTCCTCTCCCTTTCTCCCTTTCTCCTCTCCATTTATATATGACTAATACCCAAAAAAAATCTGTCATAGAGAATATTTCTTACTTCAGACATTTCTAAAAAAAAAAAGACATTTTTTTTCTGAGCCCTTCAGAAAATGCGTAAGTATTTTATTTTAGTTTATGATAGCAGAAAAAACAGCATTTTCCCTTAAGACAAGCCTGGTTACCCACCTGTTCTTAAGTGAACTGAGGGTGGCAACTGAATTTCATTATATTTATGTGTTACACTGTACTGCTGAAGCTGTTGTTGACACATTCACTGGCATTTTTTATGATTCTCTGTCACAATTTGAGTTCAATATTATCTTTATAATTATCACTCTCCAAAGGTTTACACCAAGGCTACACTCCATGGACAGTCATTTACCAAGGGGCCATGCTTACACTTGAGGAGAAGCCTGAATTCTTGGTGGCAGTCACCATTTAGGTGTGTGGAGCAGGACCTTTCACACGTTGGGCTCCTAAGTATCTAATTTAGCAGTGGGGAGCATCTGTCAGCAACAAATTTTGATAAAGTTACCCTCTCTTTCTCAGTTCAATAATCAGCTGCCTTATCGCTTGCTCCTCAAGCCAAATGTTTTCAGAGCTATTACATTATGTGGATCAACAGCACATACTGCAAAATCAGAAAGTGTTGCTTGTCTGAATTTGCTATCTATTGCTAAATGATACCATTTAATCAGGTCTGTGCCATGGTTTATACTTCTTGTAAAACAAGATTGGAACACTTAATATTTCTGTTACAAGTATGCAGCGTATAAATATTTTATTGACCACATACTGCAAAGGTTTTAACATCGCTGGTCTGCATTTTTAGCACAAAGAAAGCATGCTAGAATTTCTGAGTATATTCCACATTCATGCGCTTTACACATTTTTAGTTCTTAACAGGAGAAAAAAATGATTGTTTTTAAGGGCATAATAATGAGCACAGCTTTTATCTCTGATCATGGAGTGGTCTTTGCTGACAGTAAATGGCTTCTTTTTTCCCACACACATTTTTTCACTCTTGGGGGTGCAGCAGGGGAGCGAATTAGATCAAGGTGTGTTTCCAGAACCTGTTGTAACAATTAATCTTATTTATTCTTCTCAGTATTTTTCTTCATGTTCATTATTTGACTTAACACCCTTTATAGCCAACAAAAGCTTGCTAATAAAAGCTTCACCTAAGGTGTGTGCAGAGTACATTGTCACATGATGTTGTTGAGAGTGGGAGTGTTCATCACCTCTCCACAGCCTAAGGCACTCTGCAGTGGGAGTGCATGGGAGTGTGTCTGCTGCATACCTGATATCTGAGAATCATAATGACACCTCCTAAAATGGGAACAGGTGCTGAAATTAGGAGAGGTCTTTTCTTTTAAGCAAATTTCCTGTCTCTAATAAGATATAAACTCCTTCAGATTGGATAAGAGCCTGGAAATAAAGTTGTGTAGTCCTACGCAGTCCTTTCTCACATTGATCCATTGCCTCATTTTGTCTTAGTTGCATCATAATTGTCAGAACTTACACCTGTGATATCCTTTAGCGGTGGCCTTTTTATTCCAGCTGGACACAAGAAGCATTTCTTGGTTTTGTGGAAAAGTTAGAGAAGAAGCAAGGCCAGTACTTCATTTGAGCTTCTTGGCTTCTTTCCACAAGGAACACTCAAGTTTAAGTTCCAAAAAAGTTTTCAAGAAGCCAGGAAGCATTTTTTGTTCCTTAGTGGGTAAAATGAAGCAGAGGCATACAAACACTAAAAGAAAAATTGTAAGAAGGGGAAATAGGTGACAAGGAGTGAAGGAGAAGAAACAGAAAATAAAGATTAGGCTGCAAAAGAGGGTGGAAGGTGGATGAAAGGAAAACTTGGCAGGAGCTGCAAGTAAATGGTGAGGATTGGCATCTATCTATCCATCTGCCATGGTCAGAGGCTTCACTGGAGCATGAGACTAGCTGAGGTGTTTACATCTGAGGATGAATGAATTCAAATCACAGTGAAACCAACCTTCTCTGAGAGAAGGAAAGGCTGACTACCTTTGTACTTTGTGCACGTCTGTGTTTCCATGATTCAGTCAAATGTATGTATGTATATCTTGGATCTACAGTTTGATGTAATAACACAGAATGGTAATTTTAATGATTATTTCTATTAAATTCAATTAAATTTATCCAAAAGAAAAATTCAGAAATTGGTTATACTTGTATGTAGCAAGTCAGCAATGGAATGATCAGATTAGACAATGTAGAATCTCAGTAAATGAAGTGACAGAAGGATAGTGAGATCAACCCTGCCAAGAATATAAAGCATAAAATTGTTTCTATCCTAATTTGATATCAAAACAGGGACTCGACTTTAAATACATTCTTCTGTTCTTATGTTTGGTACACTGCCATCTTTCTCAGCTGTACTGTCACAGAAGACAGTGTTCACCTTTACTTTAGGCTATGTGAATTAAATAAAAAGTGTTTCTTTTTTTTTTTTCTGTTGTAGTATCAGTGCTAGTTAGTATTACTTTATCTGCTCGATATTATTCAGCAGGACCAGTTGGAGCTGCAGACATAGCTGTTAGGAAGAAAACAGGAAAGACACAGAACACTTTCAAAGATGAAATGTCTCCAAGAGAAATGTGAGGCCCTGTGAGAGTAGAGGGAGTGCTAATAATGGGAAAATGTCAACTTCGATCCAGGTGAGCTAACAAGATCATGAGGCTTAGGACTGAAAGACAGAGAAAAGCTTAAAAGTGCCTTTTAGCCCAGGAGAAAAGAACATCAGCCAAAACTTCTTGAAATGTTTTCCATACGAATTGGTAAAGAGCTGTTGCAGCAGGGTTACAATTTTTTGACTCTACATCAGCTTCACTTGCAAAGAAAGGACAATATTTAAATAAAAACTTACTGCCTGAATTATTAAATACATTCTTTGTTTCAGTGGGAGTTAGTGATCCTAAGTACTGAATATTCTAAATATTTCTGAAGTTCTGGACCAAGCTGTATAGGCCAATTACTATTTTAATCCTCATTAACTAATACATTATTTTGTTGAAACACTTTCAGTATCATTTAAAATATCTGTGTTCTGGAGAGAAGGGTTTCTTTCAAGTAGAGTAGATGAGAGATTTTCTTTTCAGGAGTACTGTACAGAAATTTTTCCTAATCCAAGCCAATAAGAACTACATCATAATGGACCTTGCCTCAGAGTGAGGTGGAAGAGTCCAAGCCTGTCAGGTGAGGCAGGTGGTAGGGAGAGAGTGAAGGGACCTAAATTTGGGACATATTGAACAAGGTGCGTTGTGATTGACAGTAACTGCAGAAGGACCCTGCTGATCATCTCTTGAAAGACATGGACAATATTTATGGAGAGAGGTCGCATCTTGAGACAGACAGGACAAAAAAAGGCAGCACTGACTAGAACCCGTCACCTGAATTCTCTCCATTTCAGTTGTTCAAGACGTAATCAGCCTGTTCATGAATATTAAAAATCTTCTGTGTCCCAAATGGTTTTTAGTTTAATAGCTTAAGCGTGGTGTTCAGCAGCCATCAAAGAATAAGAGCCCTGCACTTTGTTCAGGAAATATTAGGTAGGACAATCCTGTCAGCTTGGTCAGCCCTGCTAGTCTAATAGTGCTTTTGAATACTGGAAGCACAATTGGTGTTTGCTTTGCTTTGGCTTAGTTCCAGTCATCTGAGAAATGTAGTGCTGTGCTCTTTTAAGTGCATTAAACTATTCTTGTGAAGTGAATTACGCTGATAGCTTTTTTTCTTGGAGGAGAAGACAGCAATAAAAATGATTGGTGACCTTTTTAAAAAAAGATGGACTTCAGACATCGAAGAAATCAAGAGTTGTCCAACATGAGGCCCTTTCACTTTCTCAAGGAGGCTATTACCTCTTACCACTGGGGGTTTTTTGTTTGTTTTGACATACATTGTCCACTTTTTACAGCCATTCTGGAAGGTGGTGTTAAAAAAATAAAAAAGAAAGAAAGAAAAATCATTGAGTCATTTCATATTTTTATAAACTGATCGTTGGGACTGGTGAGGAGAGAAAAGCTGTTAATATATGTAGAATTAATTCTGATGAATTATTTAACATGTAGGAATTTAGTGTATAATCTCTCTGAATAATCCTCCCATCTTAAAGTCTTCAGTTCTTTTGGGATTTAACAATGCTGGTTGATAGTACTGAGGGTTGTAATACGTTCTGATATGTCCTGTCTCATTTCAGTACAGGTAAATTAAAAGCAAATTTAATTCTAATTAGCCAGATGGATTGCTCAAAGGACTAGGTCTGTGAGGTAATGTTCAAGCTTTTAATTTCTTGTGATCTGAAATTGAGGTTATATATGATTGATTATTTGAATATCTGAGAAATTAAGAAGGTCTTAAGCAAATGAAATGGACAGTCTGAGAAATAGTGGTAGCCTGCATACAGAGCCTTTGTAAGACAGTTCTTCACTTTCTTACAGTGTGTTAAGGCATTTAAACAAAAATGTGGTATTTCTTACCCCTTCTGAGCCAAAAGTCAGTAAGTTGCAGAGCTTTTCAAGCCTGATACTGAGTTTCCCTGTAAAAATCTATTATGTATTTTACCTCATTTGTTTGACATTTTTTTTCTTTCATTTGACTTGAAAACTTGGCAATGACATCTCACTAGGATACAAAGTCCAGTTTGGTTTCTGAATAATCCAGAAAGCTCAGAACAGAAACCCAGTAGGATATATTAGGTTTTGGCTTCACTTAATCTGTCACAGTTCATGAAGAAAATTTCAGCAGGGTCACAGAAATAAATATGCTCCAGTGGTGCTGTGACCATAAAGTGCATTATCTGAGGCACTTCTGGTGAATGAAAACTCATTATGTTGTGGAGAGAAAGGTGAGGCTTTATTTTTTTTTCTGCAGGGCTGCATGGAGATTTGGTCTCCCACCTTCTGGAGGGATTAACTAAAACTGGAATAGGTACTGAAGGAGAAGAAAAATTAAATGCAGAGATGTCAAAAAAAGACTAAGAGGCCTTGGCTTGTTTAGTTTTCTAAAATGGAGGCTGAGTTGGTTGATTTTCATGCATGATTAGGTGGGTAAATAACATGGAGGAGAAGATCTATTTAAGGTATAGAATTATACTGGCTCAAGAACAAATACATGTATTCTACTTATGGATACATCTAAGTCAGAGTTTAGAAGAAATATATAAAATGTTCTTGAATAGCTTTCTGCTAGGTTAGTAAGACCAAGCTACTGCTTGACTACCAATATGATCAATTTATGAAAGAGCTTGTGAATTATGGAGGTATTAAGTTTTCTACATGAGTGAACAAGATAAAGAGGCAGAATTATACCTTTGGTTGATCTTCATTTTTATTATGCATTCAACTGGATAAATGAGTCTTGAGATGTTTTCCCTAAGAGTTTGCTGATCTATCAAAATTACCACAGGTTTATTTTACTTGAGGACTAAACTCATATTTATGCTGTGAGTCTGCTGCACACTTTAAAGGCACCCTTCTGTTCCTATTCCATCCCTTCTTTTTATGGTACCCAAGTGCCTTTCAGAAACCTGTTGATTAATATAACTATAATGCATCATAAAAATGTTTCATTCTGTCTTTCTCATCATCTTCAAGAGAAAGTACTGTGTCACACATACACATACAGAGAGGCACATGAAGATATTTGGGAAGGTATGCTGAAAAAAGTGGACTTTACCATAGCATGTGTGGATAAGGTGATGGAATTAAACAGATTTTCATTCTGTATTCTTTTCTAGAGATCCATGTTCTGTCAAGTAAAAGGAGAAAGGAATGTAGAATGTCCTGACTGCATTCCTTAAACCAGTGTCTGAACAAATGTTTCAGATACTCCAGAAATCATTAAAGATCTTATTTTCAAAGGAGGTGTTAGAGAACGTGAGCAGGAATACTGGGACTTTCAGAAGCATTTTTGTAAGCCTTTCATTTTGATCAGTTGGAATTGAGCACTGAAAATTGAGTCAGTGATCTGCCTCATTCAGTGTGTTCCTAAGTAGGCAAATTTTTTGCTGAGATAAAGACAAAGAATAAAATTAGTTTGACATGATATTTTAAAAAGAATCAGCATCATGAAAGGATTAATGCTGATAAACTTCTGAATCATTGGGTGTTTTTAAATAATATGTTTACATATAGTTTAGCTTGATATTGCCTGCCGATGTAACTGGGGTCTAAGGAAGGTGTTTGCAGCAACCTGTATGGTGGAGAAAATGCAGTGTTCATATTGACAGTGAATATAGTCTCTCAAGAGTGTGTAGTTTCAGATTTCTGCAGATTTCAGTTCTGTAAAGCTGAAATATTAAATGCATGTGTTGCTAAGTCCAAAACATTGTTTAACAAGACAGAGAATAGTGTCCTAGACAGCATTAGTGGTAGGACATGGGGCTTCTAGAAGATGTTACAGGAAAACATTATACATGAAGACTCAAGTGTTTGCTTAAATTCTACTCCAACTCAACCATTAATGGATAGTAACAGCCCTTGAAAATAAATGTCAGAAGAGCAAACTGATTGTGAGCCCACTGTTTTAGACTATCACAAGTGAAACTGTCAGTCCCAGTTTCTGTGCATTTTGGGCATATATTCCACAGTTGTGTGTAGTTTAGGATAACATCCTTAGAATTGGTTTTCTAAAAGGCAGGTTGAAACAAACTGATATATTAATAGGAAAAATCAAGGTACTATTCAACTACAATAAAACCATTATGACAAAGATCTAATAATCCACAAGGCTTCATGGAGGATGCTAACTCTTCTGTAATGTTCCAGGTAGCTACTACAGCTGGCAGTGACTTCACCCTGAGCTCAAAGACATCTGCTTACCTAAGTGCAGTGGCATCTGCATATCTTCTGGGAGCCTGCAAGGTTAGGCTTGGAGAAAGAGGAAGTGCTGGTACTTAAAGCAGAAATTTGGATAGCACAAGGGAGATATAAAACTCATTGAATGAAAGCAGCTGAGGGGCAGCATGTCAAAAAATGCTAACTCCCTTTCTAAAATATGGATAGTTCTGTCTAAATCTGGCCAGTGACAGCATAAGTTGCAGATATGGTGTTTCATTAATTGTATATTAATTGGTTTTATATTTGATGTATGATCTTTATAACTGCAGTTGTTTTGACTGGGCTTTGCAAAACTCACAGTGCAACTGTTACCATTTTAGCTCACTCTGTTACATTGACAAAAAGCAAATGGATTAAAGTTGAATTAACTTCCATTTCTAAACCTGTGATCTTTAATTCAAGATACTTTTATAAGTTAGCCTGCTTTTATGCTGCTTCTCCCTTAAATAAAGAGCACTTTAATTTCTAATGCTGTCAAACTAGAAATTCCCCCTTCACTGGATTTTGGAGAAAATAATTCAAAATAATCAAAAAAGCCAAAAGTATGAAGATATGAATATCTGCTAGATGTGAGGTTCCCTCTCACACTGTAGTTTTTGGTTCCTGTTTTTAAAAAGTAGAAGTAAAACCAGGCAGGTTTTCACATTTCTTTTAAAGTGAAGTTATGTGAATCTGCTGGATAAAATTGTGTTTGGGCAAGATTTAACACTATGCTAAGTCAACTAAAAAAAACAAAACCAATACTTGAAACTTTGGTTGTTCTACAGATGGTGTTTAAACATCATTACATGTGCCTGAATCAAAACATGAAACAAGTGAAAGTATTCTTTTTATTAAAAAAAAAAAAGAAAGGAAAAAACTAACAAAACCAACCAACCAACCAAAACAAAAAAAATTTATTCAACTCAGTATAACATCTTTGAAACAAAAGCAATTACATGGTTTTCCCAAAGTGGTACAAAGTATTCACAAATTAGTTCCCAAAATGTCTGTCCATCCTCATCTTCCAAAGACGTTTAGTAGATAATTTCTTGGGACTGTCAGGTAGTTAATGTATTTGCTTCATTAGGTTAGAACAACACATGGAAGACAAATTCAGCTCTCATTAAATTAATGAAAATTCTCATTAACTTCAACAAAATCAGTGTATGGCACTTCAGAGTAAATTGTCAATGGAGCAGCAGCTGTAGATTCAAATTTGTCCCCGTAGATTGCAAACAGATTTGAATCTATTTCTTAATTTAAAGAATCCCTGTAAAATCCAAGGGGATAGATATATTCAGTATAGCATTAAAACTCTGTAGGTCATTGCTACTGGGTCCACTACACTGGTAAGATAATGTTCTTGTTAAGATGCAGCAGGGCCTCGTACACTCTAATCTTGAAAAGCAACATCATGTAGCTGAAGTACTTCACACTAAACTAAATTATCTGTGTATGTAATAATTTTGTAAGTGCTGGTATCTTATTCCCTTTTTACCTGTTATACACTGGTTAATCACCCCAAGAAAATGCCCCACCATTACAATAAATACTTCTTCAAATAATTTATCTTTCCTCTAACTCAGTCAGTAGCTATTTTGAGGCTTAAAATAAGCCTTTGTCCTCAATTGTGTGTCTAGTAACATCAATAACAAAATTATTTCTGACCTCATAGAAAGTAAAACAAAGTCCTTAATACTTCCTAAAAGCTGGATTCTTGTTCTAGAAGTCCCAGATGTTATTTTATCTCTTTTTTATTATGTTACATAATTGACAACAGATAAGTGTTAAGACAGATATCACTGCATGGTGCAGTTACACATGTGTTTCCAAATTCTTTCCAGTATGTGCTGGGAAGTACATGCTGCAGCATTTGTCTTCTGTTTCATTACACTTGGCAGGAATAATGGTATTTGGAGAGAAATTTATATGACCAGTGCTAGAGCCTGCTTTTGGCATTGGTCTTTCATCAGAGTCTGATTTAGAAGGAGAATTTCTCCTGAAGAATGGTCTACTTCTATTGAGATGAAAGACAAAATCATACTATGTCCCTTTGGTTTCAGTCAGATGCGCTTGGAATATTTTTAGGGAGCAGCAGCTGTTCACAGCAGAGTTAATCTGGCAAATTAGTGCCTGGGTTAGACCAGTCTAGGTATGAAACTCCTGTATAAAAAGCTGTATAAGATGTTTTGTTCAAATGGGCATTGTATTCTCTCCTGTGAACTAGTGAGGTGTCTAAGGGAGTATGTCACATGGTTCTCAGAGCTGCATTTGACTGCATGCCTTGGATTTAATTACTTCCTAATATAAAGTGAGAAAAACACTCCATTCTTTCTATACCCTAGCAGATGTGAGTTTAACACATCAGTGCAGGCAAGCCACTTCCTTCAGTGTGCAATGCTCTAGACTTCTGTCTTGCAGCCTGTCCTCCCACCAGTAAAGTGAATATCTACATTAACTGCTATTTTGGGTAACACTGTCTATTATCTTCTGCTTCCTACAAATACTGTGAGTTTCTTTCTGAAAAGTTGTAATCATATGTGTACAACTTACAGTTTGATGGCAGAGTCATAAGCTTTGTGTGTGGAAGCCAAAAAGCCTGTTAGACACCAGCAGGTACTGTCATTTCTGGGATCACAGCATGCTGAGATGATAAAAGGAAATAAAACACTTAAATAACCAGAAAGTTCACCTTTGTTTACTCAGGCATGGTCCAGAAGATTTGAAAATGAGTTGCATGCCCATATCTTTAGTGTGAAAAAAACTGTATTGAGCATGTGGTTGTGACCATGGATATGGAACATATCCCTGGTGGGCTGTATGACTTTGAATTTGATAAAGCAGTTTTGCATGTTCTTTTTTTGAGACTTGATTAAACCCTTTACTTTGAAATTTCTTTATTCTCTCTCAAACTGAGACACTGAAGAGAAAAATTCTATACTAATAGTCAAAGTAATAGGCAGCCCAGAGAGCATAAAGCCTGCAGTGTGATGCCCTTGTAAATGACCTGGTGCTGGCTTTGCATTTACTACAGACCACATCAGAGCAGGGCTGGGGGGATTGTCCCAGCTCTCTGTCCCTAAACCACAAATATCCTGGGGCTGCAAGGGTGACTAGTAGCAAAGGCAGCCATCCTAACAGGCTGGGTCTTGACCTAGAGAAGCATCAGGAGTGCTGTGTCCCACTCCTGGCTGGTGCCTGCCAATAGCTGCCAGTGGCAGGGAGGCTCCTCTCACCCACTCCAGCTCAGGGAGTCTGTTAATGCCTTTCTTTTCTGTTCTATTTATGGTTTGTGTTGTAGCCTCTGGTGGTTTTTATTTGCAAAGTCCTTCAACTCCTCAAACCACCTTTATTTTTATATAAAGAGGAGAAATATTTGCTTTGTGCTAATGTGTTATTTTGCTGTATGAGAAGAGAGGAAGCAAGAGAGAAATGCCTTCTCTCTGACTTGCTCAAAAGGAAAGTGAATTTTACTCCTTCAGTCATGAATTCCATCACTTTCTCCAGCTCTGCTCCTCTTTCTGCTTAGCTTTTTAGTTAGTAAAAATGTACTATATGATTTATACTAAAGAAAAAAATATACCTTAAAGATGCAATGTGAGGTAGTTTGATATATAGCCTGAAGAAGTCAAGGTTCTCTATAATTTGTGGTTGTGTTTGCAATAGAAAACAGGAACTTGTTGGGAGATCCTGGAGTAAAGACTGCAGTAGTAAGTCATCTGTCAATGCCATGTTCTTCATCTGGTGTACACAATTACCACGATTGAGCAGAAAGGGCTCTTGAGCTGCAAGGAGAAAATGGAAAACCTGATTTGCTGGAAATTTGGTTTCATGTTCCAAGTTCCTGCTTCATCAGATAATCTTTTGCATCATTACCCAGCAATGAGCTAAAATTAAGGCCAGGATAAACAGGATGTTAAAATAAAATGCTGCAGCATACCGGCATTACAGATGTCTGCGCAACCCACACCCCTCATCTCTTCCAGCAGCTGGACACAGGATCTTGTTAGGGCCAAGAGTATTCTGAACATCAAACTGCCTCAGTGGTCTTAGTGCCTGATGTCTGTATTGCTTCTGGTAATGACCAACAGCTGATTCCCCAACAGAGGGAAGGGAAAATATGCTGCCTCTTGTATGTGTGGGAATAGTCCTGCATTGTACCAATCCCTCCTCTGCCTGCATGCAGAAGTGAATGCTGATGTAAAGCTCTGACTGCACTTGTGCCTCTGCCTGTTTGGGTCACAGCCAGGTGCAGGGTGGGGAGCAGGAGACAGGTGGGGACAAAGGCAGCAAAAGGTCTAATCCCCAGTGAAGTGTCATATTAAAAATATGATCACCCAGCTTGCAGAATTTCTGGATTATACTGCTGAAATCATTCTTAGAGATGATTTTAGTAAATGTGCAAAATTTCTGTGTCTACACTAGATAATTATTTCTGCATGATCCAGAAATTGCTCTAAGACAAGTTTCTATTTAATGAGCCAATATTAGAGGCTCATGCAGTTGGTAATAGACTATATTTGTTTCCAAAGGGCTCCATTACTTTTGAATTAGTATAATTATTTTCTTTTAATTTCTTGAATTACATGCTATATTTCATGCACTTCCTTTTAAAGTAAAAAGCTAAAATAGATTGCTTCAAAGTTTATTTGTTAAAAGATGCCTTCAGGTTGAGCAGTAATACAGTCTCCTCTCAAGAGGAGAAAATTGTTATGGTCAAGTTAGAGTTTTGTGGGTAGAGGATAGGAAAAATTGCTTTCTAAGGTACAGAAATGCAAGAAAGACAATCATGTGAAAATAAAATATTAACAATAGGGTTGTAAGATTGTGTTACTTTGATAATATTTTCTAGAAATCTAGAAAATTAATCTAGAATATTGCTTCTCTTCAGAAATGCATTAAAATAAATCATACAACCAACAGGGTAACAGGACACTTCCCTGATCTTATAAATACCAAGAGACATTTACATCATTTCCATTTTAAATTTTAGAATGATTACCATCCTGAAAAAACTTCTTACAGGGCATTATTAATGTGAAGATCCCCAGACATTTGCAGCTAGAGGTGTTTTATATCACTGGTCAGTGTGTCCACGGGGAATGCAATGCATTGATTGAGGTGCTGTGTAAGGCAGTGTGAAAGGTTCTGTCTCCTATCCCAGCTGGTGTAACACCACTGACATTTTTTGAAAACTTTCTCTGACAAGAAATTTTCTGTGAATCACTGACTCCATTGGTCCCTAGTTTCTTCTTTGATATTTCTTCATGAAAAGGCAATTTATGCTGGCAGTGCAGCTCAGCTGAGGCCTTCCCATGTTCTTAACATATCCTTTGGGCATGGATGAAAGAGGCAGCAATCTACTTGCAAGGCTGGATTCTTGTTTTGAGAACGTAGCGCAGTTTCTTTCAGAGTGAGAAACTTACCTAATTTGTCCTTCTAGAGATATTTTGAAGATACAGGGAAATGTCTGTAATGTGTTGCCTCACATCCAAATCACACCAGGGATTTACTTGTTTCAGAATCTAGTGCATAAAGACACCATTATTTCAGCAATCAGAGGAACTAAGAGACATTAGAAAATACTGGTGCTATTAAACCATCACTGATAAGTGATTTATTAACAACAACTCACTGTATTGGATCTCACAGTGTATGTTCAGCCTTCAGTGGGTTGCACTTAGAAATTAAGGTTTGCAGAACTTTTCAGAGCTCAGTGAATAACCCTTGACAGCTCGGCCAACTTGTAGAACTGAACTTCACAAAGTGACTTGGTTTGATAACATCCCAAGAAAGACTGTGTCCCGGTAAAATTGGGAAGAAAAACTCGGCTGTTACGTTTTGAAAAAAAACAACCCAAATCCAGGTTATAAACTCTGGAATTTATTTTATCTGATCATTGAAATGCTAAGGAAGCTGCCATGTATTTGTGAGAACTTTGTATTCAGGTTGTTTTTGCTTTTACAGAAGTGCTGATTATTTTAGGGGGGATTTATGGAGTCAGTTGAGATTCTACCCTTAAGCAAGTGTGGCCGAGTTTTTTGACACCTTTTGTGTACATCTTGTTGTAGCTGTGTGGAATGCAGCACATGTGAGCACCTGCAGAGCTGATGAATTTCCAGAGACTTGCTATGTGTTTTTATTATTCAGACTAGTGGATGTGTCACGGGAAAGTAAAAGTTATGCACGTGATGTTTTGCCTATCTGCATTTTCTAATGCTGAAATACAAGCTTATTATGAAAGCTAGAAAATGATAGGGTGCAGATAAAATTCTTCCCTTATATTACCTAAAATAATTTTGCTCTATTTTTTCCCTAACTAATGTGAGAATTAATTAATGTTCATCATAGATGCCATCAGTCGCAGTGCATGTCCAAGAATTCTCACCTTCATTACAATGCATTCATACATAGGCTGCTGCTGGCTCAAATTCATGTTGTGTGAAAGGAAATGGAAATACCTTGAGTGGAGGTTCCTTTACTATTCCTTCGCTCTTCATATTCACACCCTTATTCTTCAGTTCAATAAATGCCTTCTATCGTGTGCACCAGGCCAAGAAGCAATAGTCCATAGCAGGAAACTGTTTTCCACATAAATATTAGACAAGGGAAAGAGATAGTAACTTGTCTGTCTCTGCAGAGTAAATAAGTGAGGATAGAAACTGAGTTGAGAGTAATTTTAGGATTATATACAGCTGTCTATTAGAACAACAATTTCCTTGAGAATGGGTAATGGTAACAAAGTGCTGGATGGATTTCATGGAGTTTTGCTGACTTTTCTTTTAAAATACAAAAAAATCTCCATATTAATTTGTCAATTTTTTTGGTCTATTACTCGTAATGGACTGACTGCACATTGAATACACTTGAGTTTTAGTATTGTGATAGTAGTTGTTGTGTTAAATCCTCTCTTCTACCTCTGGAAATCCAGAGAGTAAATAATATGTCAACACCCTGCATGGACTGAGTTTCCTTTCTGCTGAACAAAGTCTTTGTTTCTACATCAGTATTTTACAACATTAAAGAGGCTAATGTATAATGTATAATTATACTTTTTGACTATTGTAGAAATCACAAAATCACTGAAGTCACACTGAAGATTAATAACATAATTACTGGTAAAACTTGCTTGGCTTGCTGAAGAGGTTTTGCATCCTGGAGAATATTGTTTGCAACATTTTCCAGAACACAGCTGAGCAACTAGATATTAACCTGAAGGATTTTCCCATGCATTCTTGAGCTAATTTAACAGGCAGTCAGTTTACACTAATCCAGATTAATTGCTTTACCAAAATAGGGAGAAAATATTTTAAAATAGGCAAAATGTTATGTGATAAAATTTCAGTTAACAGACATGAATGATGATGAGAGTCCTTATTCTCAATATGTGTTTAAAAGGCATTTCTCAACATGTGTTGAAAAGGAAGAAAATATACATGAAAAACAGTTAAATATAATGAAGAGTTTTACCAAAATCTGTGTTTATGTTGCCTGAATACATAACTCCAACACATTTGCAACTTCCTTATATTGAATAGAACCTAACACTTAAGTTCTTTATTTGTTTTTCTTTCCAGTCACAAGCTTTCCATTTAGAACTTATCTGTACATCACTACATCCTTATATCCAAGTCTCCTTAAGAAGCTGAAGTTGGATATTTGGTTTATGTATATTTTTTTCAAGTGATTTATTTGTGGAAATGTACTGTTTAAGGGAATATTATGAGGTTATTACATTATATAATTTTTTTATGAAAGGTTGGTATATGAAAGGAATTAACCTTCGAACTCTGTATGTACCTTTCCTTTGTTTTGAAGTGAAGCATGTACACAGCTGTGTTGTGAAAGCCTCTGTCAGAATCCTTGGCCTTGTCCTGCAGGCCTCTGCAGTGCAAATAAATAAATAAATAAATCTCACTCTGAATTAGGGAAGTACAACTGAAACTAATGACATTAATTCAATCTTTCATGGTAAACTGGACTATACTCTTTTCCATGTGGTCACCTTTACACATTCTTTACATTATGATAGCAAGCATAGGAGCTCACACATAATTTATGCTTTTAAACTATGTGTCTATAACTGTCCAGCTGTGTTTTAAATATTGTTTTTTAAAACCCTTTTTATTTTTTCCATGTGACACTACTCAGCCAATGAAAACAAGCATGTCATCCATGTCTCTGTTACATCCCTTTTCATTTATCTGTGTTTTTCTAACCCAGAGCTGCAAGGTGGAAGTGCATAACTGTGTAAATCCTAACAGCCTGAACCCAAAAAACCCCAACATTTTTGACATCAGCATTAAAAGTAGGGTTTTCTAAACTCTATTTGAGAAAACTTATCCAAGCAGTAGAAAAAAAAGGGAGAGCTCTAGATAAAACCACAATAAAGACTTAGATGACATCAGGAGTAAATCTTTGGAGAAGTCGGTAATGTGAAACTCTGCAAGCAGTTTTATAACTTAGAACTGATTTAAAATTCAGATGTAGAGCTGGTGATGAGACATTTACCTGAGCTCTTTCATCCCTGCATGGCATTTACCAGAGGGTGATAGCTGATGCTCTGACAAAAAATTATTCTTTCATCCTGATGTCTGACATCCAATTCACTTTTTAAATTTGGTTGCTCAGTCCAGCTCCTGAGTTTTCTAATCTTGACCCTGTTTAATTGTATCAGCATTTGTATTCACATTTCTTACTTCAGGGACAGAGGAAGATCCCCCAGTTTATCAGAAACACGTGTGCCTTTATAGACTCTAGAAGCTACAGAAGGAAATTATTTTCACCCAAGCAGAAGAGGATGTTCTTGATTTAAAAAGAAATAAATAAATAGGCAGAAACAATGTTCAAAGAAGAAAATAAGCCACTACAATTCCAGATGATGCACTACATGCAGGTTTTTCCTGAGCTGGTCCAAAATTTTGCCTGTTTAATGGAGTCAGCAAATTAGTTGCATTCACCCCAGGTGAACCCAGGCTGGTACACAAAAACTGCAGGTCAAAAGAGGTATTTAGGCACATTGGAATGATTAGAAGGAGTTCTTTGCTGGGTTTGAGTGGGATGCTTAGTTTGCTTGCTTCTGTAGTAGCTTCACCCCTTAGCATGGAAGTCCTAACTTGGGAAAGGGAGTTCCGAGGAAGAGTAGGCTTTGGTTTTAAAATTTTGAACAATAATGGACATGTCAGGTTTTTTTTTAGCCAAAGAAAAGGAAGGAGGAGGGAGACATGTCTGCAAAACTTCAGATATGCTAGCAAAAATGCGCATATATGTAAAAATGTGCATATATGTATGCATTTTCACTTTATTTTTTATTATATTTTTTAGTCTTTTTCTCTCCTGAAAAAAAAAAAAAAGAGAGAGAGAGAGAGAGAGAGAGAGTAGATGATGCTTTTGTTTTTACATGTTGAATAAAATGAAAAATCAAACTAAAATAAAATAGTTGGCATGCAGAGTAATACAAGATGGAATAATTAGACTGGTCTGGTGAGAATATTGCTCCCACATTTGAGCATGTTGATGTATTTTTGCAGTTTTGAAGAGGTCTGAGAAGATAGTGCAATGAATACAAGAGTCTCTCTTCTTGACTGCAGTGCTGGGCTCTGTACCCATTTCTAACGCTCCAGCATTCCCAGAACCCCAGATGGAGAGTCCTGAAATGAGTGGGTGGGGTCAGCTGGAGCAGGACACCCCTGGGACAGGGGCAGATGTGGGCACAGGCAGTCCCTGTGACCAGCAGCCTCTCCTCACCCCTTTGGTGGTCCAGAGTCACTGCTCAGGCTTCTGCTGATGGTGCAAGAGAGGCTCTGTGGCTTCCCTCTGAAAGTGTCAGAGCATATGGAAAACTTGCATAGGGATGCAGATAAGCAGGAACCCTGGTGAAAGTGATACTTTGTTTGCCTTATTGAGCACTGGCCCAGAGCCCACCAAAGTCAGCAGAAGTGCAAATATTGGAGCTGTTCTTGAATCTGTGTGGGTGTCTTCTTAGCTGAAAGCTTGGCTATCATATCAATGTACTTTATTTAGCCAAATTCCAAAAACAAAGGTAAATGCAAAGATTTCTTCTGTTCTGGCAGCACTTTTTCTTGTTTTCTAGGGTTTTGGTTTGTTGGGTTTTTTTTGTTTGGTGTTTTTTTGGTTTTGTTTTTGGTTTTTTGTTTTTTTTGTTTGTTTTTTTTTTTTTTGCTGTGTTGGGGTTTTGTTTCTAATTAAGATGTTTAGTCTTCAGAAACTCCCTATTTGCGTTCTACAATTACACTGCTGAGTAGGAAGCAGGGGGTCTTTGCAAAGAACGAAGTGAATTAGTTTTAGCTAACTGCATCTAAAAAGGAGAGCACGTGGTCTTTTGGCCTTGCTCTGAGAGTAACTCAGCTAGTGTTTTGGACAGCAAACTCTCTGAATATTAGACCCAGGAAAAAATGTCACAGATTATTAGAAATGGGATGGATGGGAGCAGGCTTTATTGGAAACATTGGCTAAGCTTACATGGTAATTGCTGTGCTGAAGCAGTAAACAGCTGCTGATTCTGTGATCTTTCTAGTGAAAAACAAGCATTTGTTGTAGTTATTTTTCAGATGTATGTTGTTGTTTGCACAGTATTTCAAGTGTCCTACTTGGTATTTATATTATTAGCTCAGTGTTCTACATTACAATAAATGTGTTTACTTATTACAGAAGTACTGACCCTTAAAACATCTGCTTCTCAGCTGAACATCCACAGCTCAGTGGGTGTGGGTAGCTTCTGTTAGCCATTCTTTCATAATATTTTGCAGTCTTTGGCAAGCAGTTTGAGTCAGATTCTGACCTCAGATGCTCTCCTGTACAATGGCAATAGCTGTGCTCCAGTCAACAGCATTCTTCTAGTTTTATGTCAGTGTTAACTGAGGTCAGAGGACATTGCAGCGAGTGGGCCACAATCCTGTCTAATTTTTGCCTGGCAGAGATCTTTAAGCAAAATACGTAAAAACTCCAGTGGCTCCAAACTGATGCCAAAGTCTCCCTCACTCTTCTAGAGACTGAGCAATAGCAAACGGTATGGCAGAAGGTTAATCAAATAGTTGTGAGGAATAAAGGGTTCTGTGTCTATCACCATTAGCACAAGAGCTGTAACTGCACTCTGACAGCCTTGGAAGAGCTGTGGCTGTCTGGAAAGTGCCTTTTGATCTCGTGCTGTCTCTTGTCTCTACCAAGACTGCACCCGAGGGGAATGCTCAGAAGCTTCTTTTGGAGAGAATGGTTTCAATTGCCTCATGAATGAGGGAAAGGATTTGGGAGCCCGTCATTTCCTGCAGCGGGGGGAAGACTGTATTGAAACCTCTGTGGTTGGTGTTAAAGTAGGGAAACAATCATTTTAAGAACTTTAGTGTCTTAGCAAAACGTCATCCTTCTCTCCCACCCTAGCAGGCTGTCCGTGGTCTGTGACTCCTGTCCACTCTGCCATTCCTGTCTCAGGTTCTGCCTTTCCACTTCTGATAGCCCACTCCAATGCTCTGGAAAGAATATCCATCTCAGACCTCCTCCCCCTCTTCCACAGTCCTGCAGCTTCCTCTGGTCGTGGGCTACCTGAGGAGAAGGAAGGCGCTCAGAGCACAGCCTAATTAAGCACATGCTTTAGTCTTTATGCAGCAGTGGAAGGGATGGGACAGTCTTTTAATCCTGCATTTGCAGTGCATCTGTCATCCTGGACCTTGTCAACAGCAAAGGAACTTACTCACTATGGTCATACAAGCAAAAAATAATATCATTAACCAACCACAAGCCATCTGGGTTAGTATCAGCTGGGAATTCTATAGTGGAAAGAATTCAAAAGTAAAAACGCAGTGTAAATTTAATATACACAGCATCCCCTAGAGGGTTTGTGCTGTAACTTACAGATAGGATAACTACTCCTTTTCCATAACTGCTTTCTCTTACAAATATATATCTTGTAGAATAAATCTCATTCTAAAATAGGAAAAAAAAATGTTTTGCAAAACTACTTAGCAATGTAACCTTTGCAGACTAGTGGGGGATAAAAAAGAGCTATTTTTTATTTCTGATAATTGCTTATTCCCCAAAATCCCTGTTTATTTCCCAATTGTTTATTATTACCCCTTTTTAATTAAATAAAGTGTTGTATTTTCTAGTATATAGGTTTAATATTTACAGCACTGTTTCCATAAATAAAATGGGCTCTCTTAAAGAACTAAAGGCCATACAAAATGTTTATGTTTGGTAATGGATATCCAAATAAAAATGCAGTGAAACTTGGCCTGGAAAATATATGGAAGCATCTTGATAAAGTTAATTTACATGCAAATAAACCATATTCACCCCTTGAATGAGACCACTTATTAATGAAAAGTACTCATTGTTTCATCTACAGCTTCTTTTTGATGTGGAAGACTATTTTGATACTTCCATATTATAATATTTAGGATGCCTCCTTATATAAGGGAGAAAACTTCCTGATAAAACTATTCTGGTGTTATTGATGTCCTGTGGAAACTGGTGTTTGAGCATGGAGAATAGAACAGATGGTATAGACCCACACCAGGTCAGTAAGCTGTGGAAATACAAAACTGCCAATCCTGAAATTGAAAACAGGTGGCAAAAATTTCACTTGGAGATTTGACATCTGTAAGTAATCAGTTAGTGCAAGAGCTTTGGTCAGACACAAATTAACTTCATTGTTGATCGCATTTTCAATAAGTAAAGGAGAAAGCAGCTGCAGTTGGTTAGAATCACAATACAGGGTTGAAATACATAGAAAGTGTTTAGAACGGCTTCATTTTTGTTTTGTTTTGTTTTTTGGTTTTTTTTTAGTTAGCTTGGGTATATACAGTTCATAGCATTTAGATTGAGAAAAAAAAATGTTTTACAACAGTTTTAACAGTGCTTCTAGGATCAAAGCCTCTTCTCAGAGCTTCAAACTGTTTCTCACCGTTCCTACACCACTTTCTGCTTTTAAAAAATGTAAATAAATACATAGACACAGGACATCTGGATTTGATTGGGGGAGGGATTCATTTCAAATAAGGACATAAAAAATTATTTTGACTAGAACCGAACTATGCTAATGGGGGATGTTGTGTTCTTGAACTTTTTCCTTTCTGGCAAGCCTTCCTTCTCCCCACAAATAGAAGTTACTGATCTGAAAATGCAGATGTCTGACACTGACCCAGTGCTGACTTTCCTAGCAATGACAGGGAATTTCAGAACAAGCAATATGTTAGTGGGTGCTAGTTTGAGGAAAAATTAGGTTACTTGTATGCCAAATTGAAGTTTAGAACATTTTCAAAACATCTAAATAAGGCAGCCAGACTACCTGAATAACTTCAATAGATAATGTTATTGATCACCTAGAATATCTCAGGTTTAAAGGATTTCAAGTCAGTCAGGGCAGAAAAGGTTTTTTCCCATGGAGGAAAAACGCTGTAACACTCGTGCCAGAGCAACCTTCAGAGTTGCGGTAAAGATTTGGGGAGATGATCTCCTCCACCTGATGGTTTATGAGGCACATGCATTTATGAAAATGTAGCACTACCTGTTTCCAGAAATTCAAGAGTCTATTGCAGTTGATTTCAATTCAGTTTTCCACAGCTGGATGTTTCAGAGAGGTTAACACCTCCAGTCAGACACCACCCTATCCTAGGAGAAGTTTGACATCAAAGGTGCTCTGAGCATCCACAGCTGCACTGAAGTCATAAGATCTTCAAAAGGTTGCACATTTGCATTTATCTATCCCAAGGTGATTGTAATTCTTGAATCTTGAACTATGTGAGGATAGCATAATGTGAGGAAGTAACTGGGCTTACTAATGAGAAGAACCAGAAGATCAAGGGTTGGATGGGTGTCTGTGGGGATATGTTCTGGATGGAATGATGTTCAGAAAGTGTCAATAGATCACCCTGTAAAAATTATGCCTCTTTAGATGCTGCAGTCAGGCAGCTGCAAAATGTGAAATTCTCAGTCATGCTGAGCAATCCTGGCCAGAGGGTTCACAAATTCATGTTTCAGCTGAGATGTTGCCTCATGGGCTTATTTCCCAGCCTACTTGCCATTGCATAGACAGTTATCCTCTTTCTGGCAACAGAATAGTATTCCTGTGGCATTTGCAGCAATTGCTTACATGGAACAATAAATATCAGATAAATACTTAATACGAGTTTAACTTTTTAGGTATTAATAGCTGAAAACTAAAGGAAACTCTCTTCTGTGACTAATCAGCTCTCTGCAGAGCACCAGCAAGTGCTCCTATTAACTATAATGTGAAATGTATGGCTTCAAGATCACTTCGTGAGATTTAAAGATGCCAATTTATTGGCTATATGATGTATCTTGCAGCAGAATAATAGAATTCTTTTTCTGAATTTTCTAATATCTGAGTTTTCAAAGAGAAGCAAGAGAAGCCCATGACTAGCAGTTTTATGGTGCTGCTGTATATTAGATATCATCAGTAAATTACCTTCTGCTTTTTTCCTGGAATCTAGACATCCCACTGGACTCAACATGCACAGTCTTTTCATTCCTTCTCTGTGCGCATGCAAACCATTTTGCTATTTTGTCACTGCCTTGACTAAGTGTTTTTCCTAAATCACTATGTGATTTATGTCCAATTTATTCATGGAACAGTAAGTAACAGATCATAATATGCATATAGACTGCTCTGTAAATTAAAACATGCAAGTTCCATTTCTGATATTAAGTTCAGAAAAGAAATGTTTTGAATTAAAAATTTTTAAACAAGAAATAAGATTCCTTCTGTGATACTGAGAAAATATATGATAGCAAAATAGAGTTCAGACTTGTCACATTGCTTTTCAGAGAAGTGATTTTCTGACTGCAGAACTCCATATGGTCTTACTGTCTCCTCTGCTGTTTTATCTTCCTCTGACAGGTCACTGGAGAGAATAACATCTGATTTCAGACAATAAGACTGGGAAGAGATAGCAGGCAAGTGGGGCCAAATTCTGTGGCCGAGGCTATGAGACAGTCTCTGCATGCACCATCACCTTTTGCTCCCTGCTCTGCTCCTCCTCCCTGAAGCTGGGCTAAACAAAAGCAGTGCAACTCGGGGTCTGTGCTCTTCCTAGGAGAGCACAGGCAGATCTGGAGAGACCAGGCAGCTGTGCAAAAGGGAGATGATCAGAGTAAGGCCGAAAGGCACTGAATAACTGGAGTGGCAGCAGAATAAAACCTGAGTAAAACTATAAAAGGAGGAATTCCCTGTATAGGCCTGTTCCTGGTGGGATAGACCTGTCAGGGCTCTGGATGGTAAACACTCTATTAAAGCCTGTCATTCAGGGTATGGGAAAGATAACTTTGGTTGTATGGGGGGAGACTTGATTTGCAGTCTGAGAACATTGGAGGGAATAGTCAGTCTGGGGTTTTGTACCCTGCAGGGAGGAGGGAGGAAGGCACACAGTGAGGAGTGGGGTCACACGCACATGTAGGGGGAAAAAAACCCAACCAAACAAAAAAAAATTAAAAAGAAGCAAGATTCAGTTTACCCATAGTTGAGTGCATTACAGATCTAAAAGAAATTGTATGAGCTGGTATATGTGAAAGCACTCATATTTAAAGCTGACGGTGAAGAACAATATATTGACAAGCCTGTGCTTCCTATGGAGAGGCTGTATAATGACACAGAAAGTTTTCTTCCACAGCTTTCAGTCTCCTTACTTCAGCAAAAGTGATGGGAATAATAAAGTAAGTTGTTGCTTTTTTCCTTCTTACTGCATTTATATGAGAGGAGGAGGCTGTATGTGCTGTCTTTTATTACTTTTCTCTTCCGGGAGTAGGTAAAAAGTGATATATGCTTCATACTTTTTTACAAACAGATTAAACTGGACAGATGCTTAGAAACAGCTTAGCTAAATCATGTGAAGGGATGCCTACATTTTGCAGTGTGGAAAATCTTCTGCTTTTGGTATAACCAGGCAGAAATGGAGATTCATTTGGAGCACAAGAAGTTGTGAGGTTATGGTCTACCATTATTGGAAAAGAGGAGAAATGTCCACTGTGAGTTATGCAATAAAGTTCAGTTAAATAACAAACCTTTGAAAGGCCCTGGTTCATGGAAGTGTCAGTGGGTTTGTGGGCTCATTTAGAGCCAAACAATGTGCCCAAATGCACCAAAGTATGAGAAGTATCCACATGATTGACAAGCATGTGATACACAGGCTGAAAAACTGGTTTTAATCTTTAAACCAAGGGGGCATTTGCTGTCAACGGTGGTTAGTGTTTAACAAACTCTTCCTCCCAAATTTGTTCAAGGTTACGAATGTGATGAAGGAATTCAGCACTTACAAACTCAGTGTTTCATGGCAAATTTGTAGTTTTGTAATTCATAAGTGGAATTAAAGCCTTGCGTGAGTTGCTTACTGTTATCACTTAGTTTGCAATCCCAAACACTCAGTTGTGGGTCCGGGAGTGGCCTGAAAATTAAAAACAAAAGCAAGCAATGCCCACTGTGTGTCTGAAATCCTGTGTCTTTCTAGGGATTAGCTGTTCTTAAGGTCTGCAAGAAGAGACCTGCTTGCCTTGGGATCCAGCATGTGCAACGCACTGCTGAGAGTGCAGTTGGTCTTTGCAAATGAGAGAAGCTCTCAGCTTGTCTTCTGAGCCCAAGGGTTGGTGTCTTCACCATGGTTCTTTCAACCACCATATCATGATGGTTATGCACTCTCCAGGGAAGTGAGGAGAGAGTTCAAGGCTACCTTTACCCTGGGGGATGTCTTCCATCTCCTAGCAAGATGTTCTGCTTTTGAAGTTTTTCTGGAAAACAGTGAAGACTAATTTAAACAAAAGAGAGAGGACAGGACAGACAGTTTATAAAATCCACAGGGACTGTAACTAGCCCTGATTTAAGAAAAGTTTAATGTGAACTTCAAGAGACAGTGGGCATATGCTTTCCAAAACTGGAAAGCAGGATCAAGTGAGCAGCTCAGGCAGATAAGAAAGGTGGCCAAGACAGCTTTTTGGTAAGGTGGGGATGCCAGTCCTTAGTGACTGAACCTTTCTGCATCCTTTACCACTCGATAACCTCACCCTTACAGTTATCTGAAGAGAAAATGTTGTAAACCAGGCCTGTTAATGGTAGTGAGTTTGGAAGTGATGGGTCTGTGGGACACACTGCAAAAGGACAGCCAGCCTGTGCAAGCTCAGCAGTCAGTTGGCCAAGACACCCAGATATCCAGGAACTGGTGATTTATCCCTCTGTAATTCAGACATGGAATGATATATCTTTAGTGACTGAGCTGTTTCTCTGCTTGAGTAAATGAGATATGTGTGTTGAGGAAGGCAGTCAGCATTCAGCAAGAAGACAGATTAATTTGAGATTAACTCCTCAGTGGAGTGCAACTGACAGGCCTGTAGAAGATGGGCAGTTCTAGGGGCTGGTAAAGTCCCGTTGAAGTTCACCAGCTTGGGACTTGCATGAATTGCAAGTGCTTTGACAGCGTGAATACATGTGATAACTGAGAGAGAATTTGTGCCCTAAATTAGCATTGAGCTAATTGGAAGCAAAACCAAAATTGTTCTTGAGAAAATTCAGTATGATTTCTGTTAAATATTAATTTCATCATATTAATTTCCAGGAATCAGGCAAATCTTTGCATTTTACTCTTACAACACTGAATGCAGTCTAGCTGATTTTGAATCTGTTCCCTGCTGCAAGATGTGAAGAGCTGGTTTGCCAACCTTACTGTGGCTGCTCTGGCTCTGGATGGGCTGTCAGCCAGTATGTGGGTTAAAACCTTGGCAGCAAGATGCTGTGACAAAGAAATATAAGACTGCTCTAAAAGATGCCTTTTTGTGCAACTGGCTAGTGCTTTTCTGTCATTGAATCTCAAGGGCAGGACATAGGGAATCATAGCTGGCTGTTGGCACTATTCTTCCTTTGGAAAGAGAAAAGAAATAGCACACTGAGACAGCATTATTATGTGCTTCTTAGGAATAAAATCTGTTCTGAGTTGAATGAGAAGAAACATAGGTGATTTTTCAAGTATATTTTATAGATATATCAATCTCTGTCTAAAACAGGGCAAATTTTGACTTATTTTCCCTACTCATTCTGTATGTGGATATTCTTGCCTTCGTTTAGTAAGTAAACACTGAAATGTCATTTTATCTAAAAAACTTTTAAAACACTCTATTTTCTCTCTTACTTAAAGATATTTTTTCCCCTTTCTCATTTGAATTTTCCTTCTAGCAAGTGATAATAAAGAACCTGAGCAACAGCTTGAGCAAGTGCCTGAATAGAAGTATAAATGCTCTGCACTGGAGTGATTATCCAAGCAGAAAACCAAACATCTTGTGAGGAAGGTCTTTTCCTCACAGAGTCATTCCTTCAGCTCTCTGTAGGCACCAGGCAGTGTTTGCATGCATCTAATCACTGAGTCTACCAAGTCTGAGCTCCTACAAGCTCAGCTTCATTTTGAAAATAAGCTCCTCCAAAGCATTTAGGCACATTTGTGTTTTTCTAAGGAATATACTGAACTCCCTTGTTCCATATGTCATGTCTATTCTTTTTAACCCTCTGTAAAGTAAAATAACATATTCTTCATGGGATGATTAATGTGTAATGATCTTCACACATTACATAATGTCCTATCTTCCACTTAGAAAATCACTGGCACAGCAGAGAGTTGCAAATCTGTCCCTTCATAAAGTGTAGACTGATGTCATTTGAGCTGGCACATCCCTGCAGAGCTTCCAAAACACCATGTGCTTTGCAACATTGCATTATCCATTTCTACCTCCTTTTTAAAAAAAAAAAAAAAAATGCACAAATGAAATGTACACCCACAGCAAGCTACCAAACCTACCCCAGCCTGAGTGCTGCAAAGCTGATAATGTTTTTTTCCTGGAAATGTTGTGGTTGAATTGGAAAGCGTATAATACAGAAGAAAAAAAACCACATTTATTCAATCTTCTCCCATAGTATGTCTACCCAAATAACTAGTTTCCTTGTAATTTCTGTGTATTAAAAGTGGAAGCCAGCAATGCAGTTCCCTAATTTATTTAGGCATGGAGGGAGTGCATGTAAACAGTGTCAAATGTAACACATGCAAAAAACCAAGTTTTATCTCTAAATTCTAAAATGCATTTATAGGAGTTGAGTTCTTCCAGTTCTGTTTCTCAGTTAAAAACTGTGAAAACATACTCTCCCTGTATTTTACTCCCCAGATCTGCCCAATCCACAGTACTAACTTGTCTGCCTTTTGGGAGAAGACAAAGGCAATATTCAATACTCCATATATCGGGCAGTCCAATTAAACATTTTCTGGATAATTTCATTGCTTTGACAAGTTTCAAGATTGATGCAATATTTTGTCTTCTGTTTCTGCAGTATCTCTGCCAGTTTTCAAAGGGTTTATTTCTTTTCTGCCAGGCAAAGAATGTCTTTCTATCATTCATATCTTAAACTGACTTAATTTGTATTTTTATGCCTCTGATTTCTGATGGGTTTAATACAGCTGTTCTTTGACTCTAAACACATTTCTACAACAATTCCTCTTTAATCTATGATTCTTTTTTTTTTTTGGTCTCACATCAAGTCTAGCAAGGCAGATTTTGTGCCAGAGCTTAAAAACAATCTCTGCTCTAATTTCCTCCCATTAGTGTGCTAGAAACATGATGTTTTCTCCAGCAGATCTCCTGATCTTGGATTTTAGCTGATTTTAGCTGAAGCTAAAATGAGAATTTCTCCTGAGGAAAAAGAAAGCTGAAGGCATTTAGACCCATTGTGATTTCAGTGACAAATTTAATCTTCATTAGACAAGGCAGAAAATACTTCACCAACAGAGAGACTGGAAGGAATAAGCAATGGCCTTTCAGTAATAAAATAATACATAGCTATTATCTAGTGCTTGTCGTCAGTAACACAGACCATGTTTAACAGAGAAAGTGAGTTTCATTATCTGCATCTTACAGATTGCAAAAGAGAGGCATTTATTGGGCTATTATGCAAAAATACTAAAAAATATAAGTAACCTGCACTTTTACAGCATAGATTTAGTTTCTTTTAGAAAATCCATCTCTGCACCATATATATTTACTATAATTACTTAGGTTTCTCTTACACTTCCTCAAAAATTGAAAAGTTCTATCTTCTCTAGTGACTGCTCTTACAGAGGACCATATCTATGGTACTGCTCTGGGCCAGATTGGAGCCCTTATTATTTAGAATCCCTACTATGTTTTCAGAAATCCTTAAAACGTTTACTTCATGCATGTGAGTGAAAATGGAAGGCAATAGGTCTTCTTTTTTAAAGTTTTGTACTATTCTTTCGGAACAAAATATGCAGAAATGAAGGAACCGGGTAAATATATAGAGAAATATAAGTTGAACAGCAGTTACCAGTTGAGACCTTGAAATTATCTTCCATGGTTTTTCTTCTTTTTAATAAAATACCATTTTCATTCCTTGACCATCCCATCTCTACAAAAAAAAAAAGGCATCACAAATAAAACACTATAAGCATAATTCAGTGTATCTATAAAGGCATGAAAATCAGGTAAAGATACCTTAAAAATTCTAAAGTACTAGCATTTAATGTGTTTTTCAATCATTGCTAACCTAAGCATGTAACCCTGCCATTTAAACCCAGTGAGACTACCTTTACTTTTCCTGGCCCTTGTAGCAACTCTGTATTTGTACATGACAATTTACTACTTCTACTTTTTGCAGAACATTTCATGAAAACCATCTTGACATCACAGTGAAGTGAGTTCTGGCACTAAGCCCTTGCTGTTTATTAAACTAATTCATTAATTCCACCAATGATCAACCTATTTACTTGTAGCTGGATTAATCTTTCTTAATCCTGAATCATTCATGGTCTATGAAGCCTTTGTGTGCAGAAAATGAAAGAAGATCTATAATTTCCTTGTTTGACCCGTAATGGAAGTGAAGGGATTTATATTTATGGCTCTGACAGATATCAATTTGTGCATTTAGCACTGAGCTGAAAAGAAGTCCAAGTTATGTCTCCATAAACAGCTGTAAATTTTAATTTTCCCATCTTCAAAAAATTCTCTTTTACCACTCTACTGGAAGAAAAAACGTGCAGTTTTTTTTCTTCAGCTTTTATAATATCAGATTACTATTACGTTCTCTGCTTCACATTTCTGGGCAGCAGCAATTGCTTGTTCATTTTCCAGTTTTCCAAATCCTGAGCTCTGTGAAAAATGTAATACTGCAAACCACTTCCTTTCCATTCCTGTGATGAGGGCAGAGGGGATTGAGGATGCAGCAAGAGAAATGTGCCGTATTTAAGTCTTGCTGGGGTTACATTGCATGATCTGCCTTTCTTTGAAGTGTCCAGGATGTGTTGAGTTCTCAGAAGTGCCACTCTATGTGTAGGCTGTATTTTGGCACACTTCCACAAACTCATTAATAAATCTGTTTGGAGATAGTAAGAGGCTGAGGAGTTTGCCCTTGCTTGCAGACAAACTTACTAAGGGTGGTTTCAGTCTGTTGGGTGTCACTGACAGGGGAGGAGAGGGAATCCTTCATCTGTGTGCCATCAGTGTTTGTTGTACCTGATGAGGCATTATGCCATTGTGCCAACCTGATTCTCCTATTTCCACTGTGCCAGGTTGCTCAGATTCTAACCTGTGCCCCTGAGGTGATGTTGCCTGTACCTGTATATATGGGCAGCCCCACTGTGTTGATATGTGAGCCCTGTGCTCCATCTGAGTCTCTTTGCTTGAGCAGCCCGATCCTTTGTGGCTGCCTTTGGGTGAATGCTGGCACTGACCCTTGTGCCTGATTCGAAGTCAGCCTGACAGGGCTACCCAGGAAGCCAATCACCCTCTGGTGCTGCTGCAGCACCAGTGAGTGACAGGCCTGTGGAGAGCTGACCAGTGGTGTTTGCCCAGAGCAGTGTCCCTGCAATCTCTGCTCTTTGCGCGCTGCAGTGCACAGGCACTGTGTGTGCTGTCTGTGCTAATACATTTTTTGAGCAATGGGCTTCCTTCTGCCTCAGCCTTTGGCTTCTCCTCAGGCTAAAACTGAAGATAACCCTTCTACCAAAGTTGCATTTGGTATTATCTGCTGGGAAGGGCATAATCAGCCAAGCTAACACAGGTTAGTGCATCCCAGTTATTTACTGTCTTCTTTCTCAATAAGTCATGCTAAAGGAGTTCCAGACATATGTTGCAGTTCAAATTATGAATGCAAATTCACTTTTTGTATGCTTTTCTCTCATATCCTAGGGTTGTTCTAGTGCCTAGGTTTGCTAGGTCCTTCAGGAAAAAGAAAGATGCTTTCAGTTTGTAGCTGTGAGGTGGACATATAGGAGACAGCTCTAATGCTACTTTCCAACATCAGCAATCATACTATAATCCAGTTACTGACCAGCAAAAAATATAAACTTCTTTACAATGTGTTTAAATAAGGTACAGTTGGTATTAGTATTCTCTGGAAAACCTTTGAATTGAGTTTGGAAAAGCAAAAATTTGCATATAAATAGAATATTATAGAGTGATCTCCATTTCTCTTGGCAGGGCATTTTTTTTGTTGAATTCTTTACTTTTTACTGCTTTTTAAATAAATAATTCTGTAGTTTAGCAAGGATTGTGTTATAGGAAGGTTTGGACAGAAAATATATAAACTGCACATGAATTAACATTTTGACATTATTGCTACAAGTTAATCAGAAAACCTCAAATTATTTAAAATGTGTTAACTAAACTACTTTCTTTTCTATGCTGTAGTTGATAACCCACAAGTAAATAACATTATTAATATTGCAAGTGTGCACCGGGGATATTGGAACATTACAGGTGTACTTCCTTTTGGAAGCTTAATAAGTGCTCAAGATTCATCTATGTACAGCTGGGTGTCTGCATTACTAATAATTATTGCAAGTGCTACCAGAAATGTGGATATTGAACATATTAGTATAGTGTGCAAAGATTAAGTGAGTAGTACTCAAAGTTGCCATGTCTGGTTATCTAAGTCTATTAGAGCTTCTTTTCATTTTTGGCTTTTTTTTTTTCCTTTTATTTTGTAAGGAAAGGCTAAACCAGAATCAATTCCAACTTCATTATCTTTCTTTTCAAGGTGATTTTGTCTTCCTGTCTCAGAAAGTGGAGGGCTGAGATAAAGGATTACACTCTGCATTGTTAGCTTAATCATAATTGTGTTTTTATCATTCCTGCAAGTGTGGGATGCAGATGTGCATAAGACTTGTAAGCACCTGGTAGGTGTGAAATGTTTTATGCCTTCCACTTCTGTTATGATCAGCCTTCCTCTGGATTCTTGTTTTAACTTCAATTGTGAAAGCAACTTAAATCCTTCTAGATTGTGTGTATAAAAAATTAAGCACATCAAATTAGAGCAAGTTTTTGCTTTTTGACTCTTCTTTGTACTAAAATAGCTTCAAAATCTTGGTACTGGCAATATATTTGGTGATGACTGATATCACTGTGTACCGACCAAAATTCCCTCTCTCCTCTTATTACCCAGCATCTTCAAGACTGCAAGCCTTCTTTGAGACATAGGTTGTATTTTTTTGGTTCTATATGTATCCAGTTAGCAATAAATTTAGGTCTTGGTCCCCAAGTGGAATGAACAGAAAGAATAGCTAAAAAATCTATAAGAAATTATAAAGCCATAATCAGACTGCTTGTGAATTCAATGTGCAAATTATTATGTTTATGTAGCCGGAGAATATGAGTGAAGCTGGAATTTAACAATATTTTCTGAGGGTTGATGTAGGCGAATCAAAGTAACAGTATAGTTACCAGTGGACTCAGATCTTGATATTACTGATACCATTTTAATTTACCTGTATGATCATATAAATAATTGCAAAGTGAAAGTAAATCAGTCAATTAAAACAAACAAAAACAAAACACCTAAAAACCCTACAAAAACCCAGCCTGCAGCAGCTGTAGTTGTAACTAAGATAAAGTTTTAGAAGTGTGGTAATATGCTCTTTGGGACCACTTGTAGTGATGAAAACCAGTTACTGAATAGAAAGCAGTTGCGAAGGGGAAAGTCTGAGTTCATATTGTTGACAAAATGGATGTGGAAGGAAATTACCAGTTATGTTATTTCCCTGCCATAATACCTATTATTAATGATAGTGATTCTGTATTGGACCTGAGTCTTAGTCGCTACTTATTACATAATTGCAAGGAAAACATACATCAAGACAATGTTATTGTTTTGGACATTATTTTTTTTGTTCTGAGCAAACAATTCAACAGCAGTACAGTGATCATCATCTTCCATCATTCAGAGTCTTATCATCATTGACCTCTGATTCCCTTTCCAAGCCTCATAAATTCTCATTTCTAGTTGGGGAAAATAGGATCATGCTAAGCATTATTTTCCTACATATTATTACAATTCTGTTAGCAGTTTCAAACAAGCTTTAAAAAAAACTATGAGGATCTGGTCTTTTGATGGTTTTAAAATCATGAACCAAACAGACACAGCTATTTGTGTGCTAACTACCAGTGTGGGATAGTTTTTACAAATCATGTTATTTTTTTGATTTGTTAAGAAATTTATTGCATCATTACTGAGGACATATTGAAAGTCATGCTTATCTATCTTTCCTAAATAAAGAAAGATGGAATTGGTCTTAGGCCCATGAATCAAATACAGATGAAGAAAGAAGTCTCTATTTTGTTAAGGTGTTCATAGGTAGAGTTAATTTTAACTAGAAATTTTTCCTTTCTTTGAGACATATGACTGATTTCTGCTGTGATATTCATCATTCAATATATAAGCCCTCTACCTGGAATATTCCTTTAAAGGAATGTTTATGTTTCAAAATGGTCTATAACTTCATGGAACTAGTATTCATATCTTCCACCAACATTTGTTGGTTTCTCATTCTTACTGAAAGGGTCATAATAGAAATAAAGACTCATATGACAGGCTACAGAAACTTGCTTAAGCTAAAGTAGTATGATGGCATTTCTGTCCCTTGATGAATAAATTTGTGTATTTGATATTTGATTTTGCTGGCATTTGAGCTGTGGCATATTTAGAAAGTTGATCATGTATCTCACAAGCAATCTGCTGAATAGAGGTTTCAATGTATGAGTATTTCTAGTCTTTCAAAAAAAATTTTGCTGATTATGGTGCATTTATGAAATTAGTCAAATTACAGAGTTGGCTTAAATGTGTGCAATCATGAAATGTAAATAACACACACGTTTCAGAAATGCAGTTCTGAAATTTTGATGTGCAGAAACACTCCAAAAACTTTGACCTCACGGAAAAAGGCAGGGGGGAGGGGGGGACCCAAAACTAGTTGAACAAATGGAAAAAGATTTATGTATTTGCCTTTATTTTTTTTTCAAATAGAGTTTTTTTCTCCTTTGGTTACATTGCTACCCATAATGCTATAAAGCTTCTTTTTTGTTGTTTCTTCCTTATAAATAAATCTTTATGTAGACCAGACTTCCTTGCAGTCAGAGCTGTCTTACTTGTCAAGTTCAGCTGTTGCATTTTGGGCTTATTTGCTTAGAAATCTTCCATTTTCCTCTGAGGGCAGGCTTAGCATAGCAGAAAACCCATGTACCCACCCAGTTAGGTGTCTTCCCTTTCAGCAGATTGTGCTTTTGTATCCCAGCATTTTTGATCAGATAGAGCCACTTGTATAATTCACAATATTGAAGGGGACAAACAGCATTGATTTGTGTTAATGGCATAAGTGTTAAGCCATTCTCTGTATTTCATAATACAGGACACAAATCTTCCAGCCCAAAACCTTAGACTAGCAGAGCCACCTCAAAAGGTCCTGATGTACAAGACAGATGTTTCAGATGTGTGTCTTCCATCAGTTTATTTTAACACATTTAAAACTTTTCTAGTACTTGTTAAAATGCAAGCTCAAGTGGTAAAAAAGTTGTTACCTGGGGACATAGAGGTTTAAGCAATAGATGCCAAAAGCTTTCTTTTTCATGTGAGCATGTAAACCTGTACAGGAGGAAATTTGAAATATCTGGTTTAGATATGAGTGAAAGTGATTCTGCCTGTAATTTTCACCCAGTGAATTTTCGTCAGTGTCTTCTCTAAATATTCTGTGCAAGTCTTTTCAGTTTGTGTGAATGATGTTCCTATTCCCTTAAAGCCTTTGATGGAAATCCTGATCAATCACACCACCTATGAAGGGCTGAATTGGCCTACTGTGGCAAGAGTTCCTGATCTTCCCAACAGTCACCAAATAATCTCAGATCAGTGAAAGCCTTTTATAGATTTTTTTTCCCTTACTCCCACCTTACCGCCTCTCTAACTTTATTCAACACAGAGCTGAAATCTTAAGTTTTAGCATAACCCAAAGAGGAAAGAAGCTGCAGACTTAATGATTTTGATTGCTAATTTTATGAAAACTTCAAGAGCAAGAGCTGAAGAATCAGCCCGAAAAACCTTCTTCATTACATATTCATGAATATGACTTTATTTTTACTGCTTCAAAATACTGCAGTACAGGATCAGCCTTACAGACCTTCCCACAGAGATAGTGGTATGCCAGTGATAGTACTTTGGATAAAACTCTGATGGTTTACACATAAAAATATCAATTGAAAACAGTAGTTCCCTCTATAACAGATTTAAAGCCTTACTGTAGTTTTCCATCTCTGTTCATACAAGTCGAACAAGTTGCTACTCATCTGTGTTTGCCAATATTGTGATTTTATTATAAACCAGATATTACAGCATTTGGCTTCTTTTCAATTGATTTGAATGACATATTCTCCTTCAGTGTTAATTAAAGCAAGAGCTCTAAGATCTAAAAGATACTTCAGTACATTTCCTCTAAAATGCCTTTTATGTGATTTTTTAGCTACACAGAGATTTCAACCAGAAACATCAAACAATTCTAACTTGTACAGTGCTGGAATTTTAAGTTTCTGAATGCTTTTTCTTCATGGGCTGCCTCCTTTTAAATTTAAAATTAATTTATATATCCATTATCTGAAAATTTATATAAGTTTTATTTACATAAAACATCCTGTTCAGCTAATTTCAAAAATGTTTGGCATTTTCTCAGTGTTAGAGATCTGCTGGAATAAACAGAGAGAACATTCTGGAGCAGAATTGGTCCAGCCAAGCTGGCCACCCCTCTCTCTATCCCCTGTAGTTTAAGGAAAAGGTTTAATGGAGGAGAAATCACACAGTGCATTTCTTTCTTCATTCCTTGAAATCACATCCAGATTTTATCTCACACTGTAGCTCAGCATCCTCATGCTTCCAGTCCAGGACAGTTAACTTGTCTATGGATAACAGTGTTTTACAGATTTCACAGGTAATGGTGAAAAAACCTCCAAAGACTAATTTTAAACTGAATAGTTATCACTTCCTGCATTTAATTCTTGCTACTGTTCAATTTAGAAGGATATAATGCATTCTGAATACAGTTAGATGCTTCTAAAGCTTCCTTATGTCAGTATACCTTGTACCTGTAAAACAATATTTATCAGTGTAATGGCAGAAAGAGTATTTTTAGAACATTTTATGTTTCAAAGAGAAAAATCACTTAATTAAAATTTGGAAAGGGGTAAAAGTTGTGCACTAATGACATCAAAAATCTTTGTTATGGGAAATGGCCCAAGCCAAATTTTGCAGATGCCATGATGCAATTATACTGTAAAAGAAAATATGGAGCAAATTGCATAAAATTTCCAAGCCAATGGAAATACCACAACACACTTTTTTCCTTTTCACCATCATTATATTATTATAATTTTAAAACTCAATTTATATTGCAAACACCATAAATGTTAGAAACTACATTCATTTCTATTCAGGATGTGGGAGAACAAGGTGTAATTACTTTTCTTTAGGAATGGGTCTCAGCTTGAGGTGAATGGGATTTAAAACCCTCCCCTAGCTTTCACATGTTCTATTTGCTAATTTAGGTGATTGCCTCAACACATCAAGCATGTACGACAGCCATGAAAAGAGTAGGATGCAGTGGGAGTGCAAAATGAGGGTAAAATGCTTTTTTTTGCCTCTCTCTGAGTGTGGATTTTGAGCCACCAAGACCAGGCAGAAAAGGAGCTTCAAGGGAAGGGACAGGGGTCTTGCAGACAGGTACCTGCAGTGCTGTGGCCCCCATTTGTAGGTGTGTGATGCTCCCCAGGGCTTGCAGGAGGTGCCGTAGTGTCCCAGTGCCTGGCTTGGTGGCAGCAGGAGAGCAAACTCTGCCTCCATGGAGCCAGCCCTGGGCACTGTGGGTCACGGGCAGGGAGCCCTCTCTGCCCAGGTATCTGAGCAGTTTGCCAGGTCTGTCAGCTGCCTGATCCCCAGAACAGCAGGGTGAATTGCCTGCAAGCTGAAGCAGGGAGGGCTGCTTTGAACAGATTTTGATAAGGAATGTGGAGGAATAAGTAAGTTCTCCTGCTGAGCTGTCCCTCTGCATCGGGCTGCTGACTGACTGATAAAATAGGGAGCACAGTAGCAATTTGTTGAAGACAATGTTCTAAGGCTTTTAAGAAGTGAAAGAAAAGAGGCTTCAAAAAGCCACCTATTACAAGAAAAGAAGTCTGATTTCTTGGGGTTTGAGGAAAGATGTGGCCTGAGATTGCTTCTTTTGCATGTCAATTAAATTCCGATTTCTCTAGGTAACCAAGCACCTTCATCTCACATTCATTTCAGCTTGGTTGAGACTGATCAAATAGCTTAGGAAATAAGTTTAGAAAATTCGGGGCAGCTTGATAGCAAAACGGAACCATATAGAGCCTAAAGTGTATTAGATACTGTTTCTGTATCGTAACACTTTCTGGTCTGCCAAGAACAATGTCTGACAGATTTTCCTATACCCATGGCTCCTCTACCTGTTCCAGCTGTGATGCAAGAAAATCTCATTTAAACCTTTCAGAGCTAATTTTCTATTTTCCCATCTCTTCTGTGCTTTGACAACATGCGTGATGCTTATTAAGGACCTTGGAAGTGGTGCCATCTTTTGTTCAGAAACTTCTGTTAAAAAAAAAGCAATGGAAGTATTTCTGCAGATAATTATTTACCTGTCTATCCTTTCACTATTTTTTTTCACTTTGCCACTTCTTTCGAGAGTTCCTTTTTTCTGCTTTTTGAACCAAATCACCAAGCACCCCTGTACTTCTCCTTTTAGACCCAAAGACAGTATGCAAAGAATATCTGATTTGTAGTCCAAATATGCAAACTTACTTCACCCTCTCTTGATGGTGTTAACAAAAATAAGTTAACAGAAAAGTACTTTAATGGGTTTTTGGATTGGGCAAAAAGAAAATGTCTGAAGAATTAATGGTTTTGTCTGATGACAGTTTTATAGGTTTGTTTTGCTGATAGTTTTACTAGTATGAAAAAGTTGCAAATGAGCATGAAAACGTCCAAAAGCAATATGTTAAACACACCATCCAACTGCTCACCCCTTGCAGAAGATACGGTGTGTGTCTGCAGACTTCACACATCATTCCTGTTTATCACTTATACAGCAGGACAGCTCTATTTATGCACTGGAACAGCTGTTTATGAGAATTTCACATCTTTCATAATGTTTATTTGCCTTTCACCATGGCTTCCAAACTCTTTCAACATAAAATCAGGAGGAAAAACTAAGTCTGTACAAGAGTTTCTCTGTCTCTTCTACATTTGTTTTCTTAGGTAATTAAAATATTTTTGTTAGACTTATTCTATTTTGAAAAGTGTCAGCAATGGGTAAACATGTATTAAAGTTACAAAAGTTAAAGACAAGCTTTTCCCAGACAGAAAACAAGCAGAAAAATAAAACAGATGGGATGGCTAGAGGAATCTACAAAACTTAGTCCAAATTCCTGAATTTTGTAAAAGTATAATAGTTCTTTTAAACACTTACGTTGCCATAGAAACTTTATCAGGGATACAAATGGATGTTTTATGGAGTTGTACAAAACCAATATAAAAAATTCATAGGTTCTCAATTATGATCAGCAAACCAGTGCTCTGTTCACTTACAACATTGCTTTGTTTTGCCTTTCTTTTCTTGGCAAACAGGTGTGTTTTATGAAGTTGTTCAGAGCTTCCCTCGAGTGGAGGAAAATGTGGAGGTGGATTCATATGTAAGCAGCCACAGGTGGAGAAGGCACTCAGAGTCCCTCAAATCAGTGGACACCAACAGAGCCAGCATGGGGCAGGATTCCTCGGAGCCAGGGGGTTTCACGGACCTGCTGCTTGAGGAGGGGCATGACAACACCACACAGATTGAGGTAGATATTCATTCCATCTATTTTCTAAATTAATTTTATTGTCTTTGGTTGGGGGTAAGTAAAAAATTAGGACATTTCCTTCAGGGTATTCAAGCACTTATGAGGAAGAGTACCTCTGGTCTTTGTATTTGTGAGCCTGTCAGCACATGGAAGCTGGAGTTTTCTCTTGTCCTGAGGCTGCAGCCTGTCCTGTATGACTTTTGAAGATAGTCTCTTGAGGATGTCTGCTTCTTTGCTGGAAAACAGTTAAGGGAAGTCCCATGTTTTAGCAGTTCTTGATAGAGAATTGGAAAAGGAAGTAGTATTAAAACAGAATAAAACTGAATTCTTTTTTGAAGTTGGTGTAAACACCTTAATTTGCTAGGCTTTGCCTGATCTTTATGGAGAGTGATATCCTGGTACAAAGGGGGAAAGACCCTAGCTAAATGAGAAATTGGAAGAAAATTCAGGCAGGTCATGAAAAAAACTTGCACAGTATTTTATTTTTGGTCTTCCAAAGAATAAGATGGATTGAGTCCATCTGTGTGAAGTCTTAGGACATTCTCCCTCTGTTTTATAGTGTCATTCAACCTCTAATTTCTTGTTTAGCTGCCAGATAGCTCTCTGTCCTGTTTTCTTTGGTTCTTTTGTTGTTGTTGTTGTGGTGGCTTTTTAAATGTTGAGTTTGGGGTTTTGTTATTAATAAAATCTACATCCTGTTTTTCAATAAAATACAGCTTAGAATAAGCTACACTTAACATCTTCAGTCATTATAATCTGCTTCCAAAACAACAGTGTTGGGTTTTTTTCAGTTCCAAGAAGCTCACTCTCAGAGAAAATAAAGACAGCTTTCAGATTTTGAGTTGTTACTTACACAATAAAAAAGCAATGCAGTATAAAACCCATCTGTAGAGACAATGGCATCTCTACTGCATGAGCACAAAAATAGAGCTTTCTGAGAGGTGTGTTTTGTGCTTGTTTTTTTTAAGGTTCCCAGTTTGCACAACACTAATTATGTTTTCTCTTGTACTAACATGGAAGTCACTAGTTGGTAAATTGTAGTTTTGAATTTAATGTTGATTTTTTAACTTCATTTTTGCCTCTTGTAATCCACATCTGCCCATACTTGTAGCAATTCTTTTGGGCACAACACAGATCAATCTTGCTTCTGGTTATTTTAGCAGGTAAAGTGCAAGTTGTCTCAGGTACAGGGAAGTTTTAGTAGCTGATCTTTCCATGGCTTACCCCTAGATCCCTGTGCAGTGTTTCCATTCAGTTGGGTTCCAAACTCTTATGAAGTAAAATGGTCAGAGGTCCCCCTCTAACACTTATGTATAGCAAGACTTGGGGGGAAAAATGAATGCTTGCAAATGCATATACATAGAATGGTATTTTTCTAGGAACATCTTTCCTGACAGATCAATGGCTTTACAGTGTCTTAACCTGAAACGTTTATTGAATTCAGGTTTTGTGTTCTGTTGCAAGCCTCTTTTTCTAAGGTCTTTTCAGCACAAGAAGATAACTGAGTTGTGGTTTTACACATTATTGGATTCCATTGAAAATCCCCACTACAACACAAAGGCATCTCAGAAAAAAAACCTTGATGCCTGCCTTATAGGGGAGGTAGAGTATACAACAGAAATCCACAGAGGAAGAATCCATACGTTGCAGTCTTCTGCAGCTTGGCAGCTTATCAGCAGTGCTGGAGAGCTTATTGATTATTTTAAATCCTTGCTCTGTGTACATTGCAGTGCTTGCTAAAGAAAACCCAGAGAATGAGTATTACCTGCCAATTACATTTAGTGATGCTACAGGATGACGACATCCCTCCTTTACAGATACTGTTTTCTACAGATACTGTTTTCTCTAAAGTGTTTTGTAGGCTTGCCAGACTTCTTTAATACGAAGGCTGACAGTGATGAACATGTTTTCACTTGATAGTATTTGCAGTTCTTCTTTATAATGAGTTTACTTTCTCTCCAGCTTTATAAACCCAAACAGCCCTTACTCCCTCTCTCACCTCTACCCCTCCCTGAAAAAAAAAAACTAATCAAAACACAAATCCAAAAGCAACAACAAAACCAAATCAAAAATAAATCCAAAATAAAACCCCAAGACCTCCAAGGAAAAAAGGGAAGGCAGTAGGCAGAAATTTCTGAACACTGTTTAAATATTTCTTGAGGTATCAATCCAAAAAGTCATAAGGTGAAAAATAATAAAATCAAACCTGTGTGGAGTACAGCTTAGTTCCACTACATTTCCTTTTATTTTAAGGTAATGACACTTTTGATTAATTTTTTTCCATTGGAATTACTGGAATTTTTCTATAATTTCACAGATTCACCATGCTGGATCAGTCATCAGCCCTGATCCAGATGTTATTTTAACATCAGCTTGAGTGAGAGCAGGAAGTGCAGACCTTCTAAAGCTCTTCTTGCAAGTGCATTGTAGATTTTTTTGTCACACCTTTCCAATAGTCAGGGTGGACCTTCTCCTATGCATAGGAAAGGTGATTATGGTGAGATTCTCTTTAGGGTGCAGTCTCTCTGGTTCAGAAATGGAGCAGTGTAGCCACCAGGGATCGCAGGTGTCTCTCTTGACATCTCTATTTTGCCTCTGCATTTGTTTGGCACTGTGATTCAGGAAAGGACTCATACAAAATGATATACAAATTCATGTGCTTTTTTTCAAGTAAAGATGTTCTCTTGAACTGGTCTTGAACTAAATTGCAGAGACTAGCAGAAGCAGTGGCTAAAATAATTTGGTGTGCAGGACCTTCAGAAAAGAGCAGGGCCTTGACAAGAAGAAGAAAAGACCTCCAAGTCTCATTGTGTTGCTGGAGAATAGGAATATTGTGGTCCACAGCTGCAGTGTTGTGGTGACAAACCTACAAAGATGGATGTTGCCCAAAGACAAGCAAAGTATGTAAAGAACAAGTTTCTGCTGCAAGCCAGACAGGAAACCTGATACCTAACTGCAAATTATAGGGTAAAATTAATGTATAATGCTCTTAAAACAGTACAGCTCTCTTGAAAGTGCTCCTCTTCTCCTACTTTAGAAGGACTATTATAGTGTTCCAATTAGAGACTATAATGTTGCAAATCCAAAAAGTCTCTGAAGGATGGAGATTAGTCCCATTTGCTTTATTTGCAATTGGTACTCTAGAGCTCAAAGGCAGAGGAGGTCCATATTCCATAAGAGACTTATTATGTTTTCATTCCCATTATATCAAATAGCTAAAGAGAGAGAGAGAAGAAAAGCTCTGAAGAGGGACAAAAGAGTGGCATAAAAAGAGTGAGATCCCATCTTATAGAGATGGGTGCAAATGTTACAGTCTGAAATCCCTCAAGCAGATAGCCTAGGGACAGGTAAAGAAATATTCTGTCAGCTGTTTAAACCAACCGTAAGGGGCAGCCCCAAAATTCAGGATTCTGGTGATGCATTGCAATAAGTTGTCTACTTGGCTGTGGCAAATGAGAATTTCAGACAGTCTCCGTTGAAGATAGGAGCATCCAGGCTAAGCCATATTTCTTCCCGAGGGTCACAAAGCCAAACATTAAAGCCTTCTACCTGAAATAGCTTCAGGACTGTCAGAATTCTTCTTTCTAGAGAGTTTGTTTCTCAGATTTCTCAGATTTCACAGTATTATAATTTCAAGCCTAGCTTTCTTTTTTTTTTTTTTTTTTTTTTTTTTTTTTTTGCCTCCCATCTTTCTTAAGGTGCTTCTCTCCTGTTTTGAAGGTCAGGGTTGTTTTGGGTTTTTGCTTGTTGTGTAATCTACTGCTTTTGTTTATTGTGCTCAGGACATTTAGAAGTGCCTTTTACTTATGATAAATAGAATTTAGGAAATGCAACATGTCAGGTGGAATTTGTTGCTGCAAACACTGTAAGTCCTTGTAAAAGCAGTGAGTGTGAAAATACATCTTCATGAATATGTCTAGTTTGGCATGTCTTCTTTCAAGCAAGGAGAAAAATAAGACAAATATACTACTTTTCTTCATGTACTCTTGTAAAAGAAAAGTATGCTCTATAATAACTCACTTTTATTAAGCAGATTAGTATTAATACTGTTAAAATAAACTCAGCTACATGGTGATGATGTGACCAGTTGTTCTATTAATCCCCAAAGCCCTGTGGCCAAACAGATAATGAAAGTGGATATCAGAGGTTCTTGTTGCCTGTCTGTTTTTTGCATTACTGAAAAAGAAGCAGATCTCTGAAATTAATCTCGAATGGATGCTGGTTCCCCAGTATTCAGCACTAAGGGACCCACAAATGCATTCCTGATTTGCCATAGTACTTGCTGGCTACTGAGCACTGGAAAAGGCTTAATAATGCAATAATATACCATTAATGCATTAATACACAATTTTGGATTGCACAAATTTTGCATCATAATTTTTCTGTAGTTTAAAAGTGCATCATTTTTCAAGTGATTTCCTATGTTTTTAGCTGTGTGTAGGTACAGAACAGATTCTCCCTCTGTATGTACAGCTTTGGTCTCTTTATCAGAGATCTTCCTTGTGACTGCAGTCACACCAGTGCAGGGTAAAACACTGACAAGAAAAATACAGAGAAATTGAATTGGAGAAGTCTCTGATATATAGCTTGCATTGGCATGAGCAGAAGGTGAAAAACTTTGCAAAATAACTTTAGATCATGTGAATTACTTTGAAATTTGTTGGCACTGTATAGAGATACTACATCAAAACAATAGTCTTTCACAAACTTCAAAAATCAAAAATAAATCCAGCAATAAAATAATAGATTAAATCATAGTCAAGCTTGAGCTGAGTGCAGTAAAGTTTTATTGCTTTGCACCAGCAAGAATGTGAGGAAAACATAATTTTTCATATAAAGTCCTAGAACAGAATGAATGATTGCAACTGTATGACAGAAGATTCAGTTCTGAGCAAAATCCAGCATGCTGAGCATGCTAAATCAAACCAAACTCAACTTTATCTTCTTCTCTCCACCCCACCTAACATACTACTTGCGAGCATAGAAAATTGTGGCTATTTCAGTGCAAATTTTTTTTTCCTGTAGTGAAGTGACTCATTTATTCCTGTGGATGTCACTGATATCTCCTGCTGTGTATTGCTTTTAACTAAAATAGAGTTGTTGCCAACTGAAGTCACCCTTCTTTCTTTTTTCTTTCCTTTCTTTACTTTCTCTAGATGTCATTTGAAATGTAAATTTTAGCAGCCCCAGTAGTTTATACCTGAAAAGCATCTTGCCCCTATCAAAACAACACTGGTGGATTTCCTCCTGATAAGAAACAGTCTTTTGCTGGATTTTCCATTCTGACCCAGAGTTTCTGCCCAAAAGAATGCTTCTCCCTTATCAGTCCCAGTCACTCATGGAAGTGAAGATGTCTGATTCTGACTGGCAAAAACAACAGAAGGGATTGAGTTTTACAGCCCTTGGGATTTGAGAGCAATTACTCTCAGCTACTGACAGCAGTGTCAGCATGCCCATTGCTCTGCCCCCACTGCAAGTCTGAGCAAGGAAGAAAATAAATGGTTGAGATTAAATTTTCTTTGGCTGGACAAATGATAAGGCAATTCTGCGATTACTTCTCTAATGCACTATATTAAAAGTAGAAAAACTTGTCCATGCGTAAAAGAAGCCTTAAAACTAAAGTGTATCATAGTCTCATAGTGAGCTGACAGTTTGGCCAAGCCTGCCTCTGTTTTGTTTCCTTTTCCTTTCTTCCCATCCCAATGCTTTAATGCCAGTTGCATTTGAAGGACTTAGAAAGAGCAGTGTTAATAACACTGTATTTTGAAACCATGCTCCCTCCAAGTTACTAACAATCATATTCTGTATTTAAGAAAAAAATCCTTATTACACAGTGTAACGAGTACTTCTGTTCTTTTTCCTCATCCCAAGCTAAAAGAGTGTCCCCTTTTACTTCTAAAACCTGACTTGCAATTTTTAGAGCCTTTAATTGTCTGTGTAAAGTTGCCTGCTTGCTTTCCTTTTAAATTTATAGTTCAAACATTTAGCTTAATTAGTATTTGTATCTTCCTTCCCCTGTCAGTGATCCTCAACAGTGCTAGTTAATTCCATAGGCAACATTTCTTGTATAGCCATTTAGTTTAATATCAGGGATGCTGTTGATCCCTCCACCGCTAGGACAGAATTCTTTTCTTAATGCATAGTCACATTTTAATGCAGATTATGAAATATCAAAGTAATGCATATTCAGTACAAAGGTTTAACCAGATTTTAGGTTTCAGTTGAAGCATTTAACATATAAGTGAGGAGGAATGAAGCTTTGCAGAACAGAAATTTGTCACAGGAATTGGCTGATTCTTTAGAGAGCGAAAATACAATACTTCTGTACTGAAATCTGTATTACAAAAGTCTGGGGGAAAGAAAACAACTAAAAAACCTGAAGCAACAATGTTTCATTTTTGGTACCTGTTTTCTGATGTGGCTTCATTTTAGGGACAGATTCTCGACTATATTATCGAGCTCAAATAATATTTAGCCCTTGACTGAAATAATGGAAACATTAGATTTTGGTTAAGGTTCATATAAAGTTCTAAGTCAAGAAATACATTTTAATTGATTTAATTGTATGGCTGAAGCTTTCCAGGTCTACTTGCAAAATTGTTACCATAACACAAGTTATATTCACTCTTATTTTTACTTTTAGGGATGTATAATTATTTCTTATTCACAGTTAATAATTACTACATCACGTGATTTTTGGTGTATGTGTGATTTTTGGTGTATGACTCATTCAAGAGAAGGAGAGAAAATCTGGGCTGAAAATATTTTTCACAATCTTTGATCAAACTTCAGTAACCTTGTATAGATCTGGAACTTCCAGGGCTAAACCAATTGTGACTAAAAAGCATGGTTTTACAGTTTAAGGTGGCACTGCATCAGATTTTCAGCTATTTCAGCCCCTGTCTTATGTTGCTTTAGTCCAGAAGTCTCTGTTGGAAAATGTGCTGTTCATATCTCTGGTGTTTCTGTAAAGTTCTAGAGGATTAAACAAATGTCCCATATGATTCCCCTCTACTACATATCATGAAACTGCAAAAGCTCCGGAGCTCATTGACACTGAATGTTGTGGATGGCAAAATCTACAGAATCAGGCAAATTCTTGGAATGCAAATTTGTCACAAGTTATTAAACACAAAGGGAGTTTCTGAAGGGCAGATTACTGGACTCCAGGGAAAATGGGGAATTGCCATTGTTTGCTCTGAGTCCTCTATGCTCACTGGGCACCACACAGAGAGACTCATAGAATATCCTGAGTTGGAGGGGACCCACAACCATCATCAAGTCCAATTCTCTTTCCCAGTCAGTTCTGAGGACCATAAGAAGTTTGATTTAAGGGAGTCCACCTGTTCTTGTGCTTTTTTTGGTATCCATTTACTAGATTAAGTTGAAAATCATGTTATTATTTTCATACTTAGAAGATTGAAAGTTACAGTGGAGATTAAGGATGTCCTGGAGGAAGAGTCCTGGGATATGCTGGAACAGTGCCGCTGCACTGAAACAATTGTGGATATATTTTATGCTTTTCCATTTAGCAGAATGTTTAGATGTCATATTTTTGTCGTAGGAGAGCTAAAACTTTGTGTTAAATAGTATAGCTGATACAGTAATTGAAGGTTAAGTTGTATGGAATTTTCTTGCTGTGTTTTAAATTACTTTTTTTTTTTCTTTTTTTTTTTCTTTTTTTTTGCAAAAGTTGTTACTGTTATTTTAAAATGCTTTTATTCACAATTTTCAAGAGTTTACTTGAGAAAATTAGCTTGTTACTTTGGAGATGGAGAATGTGATTTATTTTCAGAAAAATCAAATATACAGTTTCCAAACCGAGTCAAGGGAAAAAATATGTTTCCTTTTCATGTGATCTTGGGGAAATTATTTGAACTTTCTCTTCATATGACATCCTAAGACAAACTAAAATGTCTGGAAATTACTGCTAAATTTAGTATTTAACTGATAATTTTTAATCATAATGAAGAAGAGCCAAAAAGTGAATTATTCTGGAAAGCAGCACAGATCACACATGAAATATCCTAATTCCCTGCTCTTGCTAAATTACACCAAACACTACGTCACCTGCAATTAGAAACAGAATCTGGGATAATCATTATTTTACTCACTACTTTCTGCTTGTCCAGCTGAGTTTTTCACCAGTGATGTCACACTTTCTAGCCAGCCAGCAGACTGAAGTATCACTGTCTTCTCTTCTTTCAGGCTTTCTGTTTCAAAATGGTAAACTAGGCAAATGCCTCATATATATTTTTCTTTTGAATATACTAATTGCTTACTTGTATCAAGGTCATCTTAACACTTTTACATGTTCTTGGTATTCAACTGGACTGAATGAGTTGCCAACTCTATAAGACATGTTGTAGCAATAAACCTGTCAAGGTTCCAAATATTCTAAATCTAAACTCACGTTCTGCTTGTTCTGCTAGTAACTCGGGTATATTTGAAAAGGGAAAAGGCTGGAAGAGTCATTCTCTACTTCCTTTGAGCTTGGGAGGAGAGGACAGGAGAGGAAAGAAATTAAAAGCTACCTTCCCCATTCCTAAATAAGAGAACTCCGTTGTAATCCTAAATTCATTTCCACATGCTTAGCTATGTTGGCACACAAAGCATTTAATTTAACACATTGATGAGAATGAATTTTTACAGCGATGAAGGAGACAGGAAATTCAGAATTTAACAGAATCTTCCTTTGAATTTTTTTAACAATAATATGTTACTTTTCCATATCCTTCATCTCCAACTTCCTAAAACATATTCCAGAATGGCTGAACTCATGACTGAAAAGAGCTATGAGCAGAATCAACAGACCTACAGACCTTGTACTTTCTGAATTAATTATTTCAGTCATACATGCCTCAGCCCTTGCTTGCAGGGGTTTGCTGAAAATAGACTCAACTTGTGAAAGCTGAATATTAGTGTGGTTGTGAAGGCTGGGAAAGTCTCTCCTTCCCTAGGCACTTCCTTTCTGACCCTTTTCACCACGTTCACCCTGAGTGTTCTCAAGAGAGGAGACTTGTATCAATTTGATCATGCAAAAAGCAGAAGATTACGTTCATTTCTACCCATGCAAAGCAAACAGCCTTAGCTAATTTAACAGCACTCAGCAAATTGTGCATAGCTGGTTGGAGCAGGGAGTGAGGCTGAATACATTACCAAGTTGTTAGTGCAGAGGAATTTGGGTAAGTAAGTAAAAAGTTGTCACACTAAGCCACACAATTCCAGTTTGGATAGTACCACTCCTTAGGGATAGATTTTCAAAGCTGTAGGAATTCTGCTGGCATTGATGGATTACTGAGTGTCTCTCCAAATCTTTCATGTTTCTTTAATATGGGAAAGTCAATTATCTGTTATCCCAAAACAGTAAGAATGTGGCATGTAAACAGATGGGCCTATTGTTTCAGATTTGGTCAGACACTTCCTTTGACTCTCTGTAAATTTAGTATTCATGCCAAAGTCAATGATCCATTCTCATTATGATTGTATGAGTTTTACAGATTTTTCAATGAGAATAATAAAAGGGGACAATGCTCAAAATTCTTATCAAGAGGAGGATCAGAGTCAAGAAAGTTCCATTTGTAAAATGTGTATTTGCTCTTCCAAAAATGCCAGTTAAATGCTTTCAACTGCTGAAGAAAATGCTGATGAAACACTTTGAAGAGCTGTAGTATTTCATACACAGAACAGAATAGAAATACCAGGGATTTTTTTTTCTTTCTTCTATAACACAGTCATGCATTCATATGCAGCATGTCTAAGCGTTCACAGAACATCAGTAAAAAAAACCAGTATACTTATTTCTGGAAAACAAAATTGGCAATAGGAGATCTTGGAGACTGTGCAGCAAATTGCAGTGTGAATAACAAGGGGGAAAAAAAAGAAAAAGAATAGCAAATATAGTCCCCAGACCTTTAAGTGGCACAACATTTAACAAAAGTTAGAGAGATGTGACAGGGTTACTGGAGGTTTGCTTCATGCATTTGTAGCAAGCTGCATAATTCTTCACAATTTCCTACTAAAATTTTTAAATAAATCAAAGCATCATTTTTCTCAGCATTCTTTCTGTAACCTTAGCAACAAAAGTAGGAAGAAGGAGAAATTGCAGATGGAAATGCTATTTGTCTGATCTCATCTAGGCAGAGCAGTAAAATGTCTTGAGGGATAAAATGCCATGATCTCTCAGAGGTATTCTGCTCCAGTACAGATAACAAAGCTGGTTGTTTCTCAGGTTCTTCCTGCTCCAGGTAAAGTATGGATGCCTCTCTTCTGGTGTATGAGAAGTGTCTTTCAGTGCTTGAACAGACATAATCTGGCTCCAAAGTGCTACTACTTAGTTTAGCCATATCCAGGAGTGGGTTTACACAGGTCAACAACCTGGGGGGGTGTTCATTTTGAGGGTATAACTTTGAGGTTTAATATTGGTTGACACAGTAGCAAGTTTGGTGAGGATGTTTGGAACATCTTCATTCCATAGTCATAAGCCAGTGCCCCCAATGTACCTATTTGCCTAGAAAACAAAACCCCCAGCTCTTAGAACTGTAAAATTACTGACTATGTAGTTGAAAGAAACAGCAATTCATTCCTGAGAATTTTTAAAAATAAAACTGAATATAGAATTTTGATTTGATCATTTAGTCACTAGCAGTGTGTCCAGTGCTGATTTTTCTTGTATCAGGCATATTATTCCATCATCTTGGAAATCAGGGTAATTTCTTAAATACACTGCATAGGTTTTGTTTCTTACATAAACATTCAATAAAGGGCAGTACACATCTGTATACTGCTCCAATAATGAATATGAATGCACATGAAATATTAGGCAACTGTAATTGCTAAAAGATGCTGGAGTCTGTACAAGTGCTTTTCTTTTTTAGTTGTAGCTAATACTGAAATTGGCAGTGAAATTCAGCTTTTCAGTTTGGAAACCTACGTGTAGATGCATGTGGCATAGACGAGGAATGCGCAAGCTTTACCAGGGCATGTAGTGGTAGGAGAAGGGGAAACAGCTTCAAACTGAAAGAAGGTATGTTTAGATGAGATATTAGGAAGAAAGTCTTTGCCATGAGGACGGTGAGGCACTGGATCAGGTTGTCCAGAGCCTCACCAATTGGGATGACTCATCCTGGAAGGTCTCGAGGCCAGCTTGGATGGGCTCTGAGCAACCTGGTCCAGTGGAAAGTGTCCCTGCCCATGGCTCGGGAATTGGAGCAAGGTGATTTGTAAGGTCTCTTCCAACACAAACTATTCTGCAATTCTGTGATCAAAGTTGGTGGAAATTTAAGGTGAACTTCCCTAGCTATAGATGTCTGATATCATTTTAGGCTGTGGCTATACTGAGTGGTCCACTGCCACTCCTTTAGGAGAAGGCTCAGCTGTAGGTCCTGAATCATATCTTCAGTTTTCAGATAGCCCTGGGTTCCTCCTGTGCTTAGTCAATTAGATCTCATCCAATGTTAAAATGTGTATTTGGCTTGTTCTAAAGTGGACCTGAAGGAGCTGGCAAATCTTCTCTGACAACATTTAATAGATCTATGGTTCTGATAATGAGTGCTTACAAATGCAGCTCTTAGGTAGACAGCTGCACTGAAGTATCCAACCTCCACACCGAATAACAAGCTACTCATCTACCTATTTGTTCATCTGAGTCTGAAGGGAAAAAATATAGTTTTGGTTTTTTTTTTACAGATATACCAATAAATTGTATCAAGCAAAATAAAAACAGCCTGTTTCTGGTCAAGGTCAAAATGTTGAGATTCGTTCTCTCTTTTCCCTCTCCCTGTCGTACTGGCCACCCCACCAACCCCACACCAGTAAAAAAATATTGATTTGAAACACAAGTAAAATCTCATGTCTTCATCTTTCCCTGGTTTTCAGTGCTTAGAATTTTGTCATCACTTCTGTTGCTTGAAATAGTCAAAAGACACCCTCCAAGTCAAAAGTAACTCTGTGTTGCCTTGTGTTCTATATTCTTAGTGTCCCACATTTAGATGAAAGACAAAAAAGGAAATACAAGTTTATGCAACACTCCACTTTGGATCAATCTACTCTGGAAGAGCAATATAGATTTAGAAGTTATACAAAAGGAAAGTAACATCTATCAAAACCAAAACAAAGTGTTAGTATAATTTTGAATATTTGAGTAAAACTTGAAGGCAGCATTTTTCAGAGACAACAGAGGGAGGATATTATTTAGCATCCTGATCTTGTCTGGGTAATTGTGAAGTGCATGGAGTATTCCTCTTGAAAAAAACAGTGCAGATTCTGCAGAAAGCTTGTTTAGAGCCTGATGTCAGCAAAGGCAGCAACTTGGACACGCCTGTCTAGGCAACATGTAACTCATCAAGCGTCTCAATTAAATATGATGTCTTACAGTTGTGGCATGGGAGTTCTCAAGGGATTTATTTATTTTATTGAGCGTGACTGCAAGATCTGATAAAGAAGCATTTCTGTGACAAGTCCTCAAGAAATGTGGCTGGTGATAACACTTTGGTAAAACTGTACATAGAGGGTTTATTCAATATTCTTGTGTACATAATCACGACTAAAATGCTGTTACAGATGTATACGGAAAAATACATGTGAATAAAAAAAGACATACTTTGTTCAAGCTAAAGAGCAGTAGAAATTGCTAACCACTTTCATAATCATTCTCTTTGTAAGCCATGAATGGCCATTTTGAAATTTTGCATATTGATTGCAGATTTCAGCCAATCCCATGTTTTAGTAACTAAAACTCTGTGTGTGTTGTATGCGAGAGTTAAACCAGAAAGTGCTGTTGCTAAATAAACTACCAGTTTGTTTGCAATCTGTTTAAAACCAGTGCTTCCCAGGGACGCCATGGTGATGTAGTTTGTCCTGTGATGCCCAGGTTCTCTGAGGGGCATGGTATGGCTATATGTTGTTCAGTACACAGTTGGACTGAACAGCATGGCTTTGGCAAAGGCTGGTGCTGAGTGAGCTGTATGTGGGGCACCTTTAACAGCTTCAAAGTAAGCTTTATCCCTACAGGTAAAATGCTACCACTTTTATTAACCCATGCTCCTGCCCAAATCAACTTTTTATTGATCATACATGTTCCTACAACTGATTGCCCTGCAATTTTGGTTCAAAACCCTGACAGATCCCTGAAATATGGTATCAACAGCTCAGGAACTGCCACCAGTGAGCGTGGAGGCAGCTTCCTGCACTGTCCTATGGAAAGCCCTGATCAACTGCAAACTATACCTGCTAATATCAACGTAATGCTTCAGACCTGTAACACTTTCCATACCAATTTATATTTGCCATTTCCCCTCTTCATGTGAGGCTTCAAAGCTCTTGGTTGGGCCTTGGTTGCTTTTTTCCTCGTCTCTTCCAATGCAGAAGTGCCAAAGAATGGGAAATAAGGATGACTTATATCTCCTGGGATTTGAATATATAGTGGAGGAATACATAGGCTACAGAGAGTTTAAAGTTACTCTAATACCTGGATGGGAAAAAAAAAGAAAAGGGTGTATAATATTAAACTGAACTTATTATATATTTAGGAGGAGGAAAAAATTGCTCAAGTGTGGCTATAAGTAGGTCAAAGTCCATATGTTCAGAAACACACTGGAAGTAAACCTTTAAAATACTAAAATACTAAACCTTTAAAACCTAACCGGACAAAAATTAGTTATTTATGGTATTATCTGGAGTCATAAGCCCCCAAAAATTGAACTGGTAACAGATGTGGAGTCATAACCACTAATGCTCTGTAGTCTAGACCTGGCAGATAGGTTTTTATATTTACAGAAAGTAATTTTTGCAATTTCAGTTTCATTAACCCTTCAGTCATTTATAAATATCTAAAAATAAGAATATAAACTCTAAAATTGGTGTCATAATTACACCAAAATAAAATTTCTGCTTGACATTTTTTTGGTCATTGTATTGAAATGGTTCTTTTTATTTTCTTTTAGTGCAGAGGATGCTACAGAGCAGTTAATAAAGACTTATTTTCAGAATGTCGTTTCTCAGACCTCTGCTCCAGCAAATCAGGAACAAAACTGCATGATAAATATTTCCCTACTGTAATTGGGTTTTGAGTGACTGGTGATTTGGCTTTTTTTCTTTCTTAAGTAAGGCATTGCAGAGATTTTTGCTCTTTTGAAGCTTGTCTCATGTGACAAGACAGTCCAAAGGGCTTTATAAGCCGGCTGTAATGACCCCTAAATAGGCTGACAGTTTTATAGCAGTCCCCAAGAGGGAAGCTTCTTTTCAAAAGCAGCTGAATATCATGGAAAAGGCAGTGACTCCACATTGACTTTTCACAAAGCCGGAAAGACTAAATGGCTTTTGGATTAATAACAGTTTTATGGCATCCTTCTCTTGCAGAATGTCTGTCAGCATGTGTGACTCTCCATTATACGTGCTGTCAGGAGCTCAGAAAAGTGCAGTTTAAAACCTGAGAGCTTAAGTTATTACAAGCTGTGTGCAGCCTTGTGTCTGCATGGGGGAGAGAGATGTGAGATCAATCCTTTGTTTCATCCCAGCTGATGACATCATTTAATGTTTACCATAACAACCTCTGGATGCAAATCTGTGAGATTCTGAGCAAAGTGACTTCCACACTGGCCCTAGTGCAAACCTGGGTATGAGGACTATTGTGCACACACAGTAGGCTTTCAGGACTGTGCAGAGCACTCATGTAGCCTCTTCTTGGAGAAAATAATGTGAGATGACGTTTTTCATCCCAATGCACTCAGACACGGAATTTCTTCTTCAGGTAGATTGGGTTTCTCTCATACATTAGTCATTATATTAGCTGTTCAAAATGGGTTTTGCTAGGGTTTGTGTCATCAACAGAGATATTCAAAAGCCATCTTCAGGTTCTGCTGATGGTTGATGTCGAGTTTGTATGCTATGCTCATATTACTGTGTATGTATATATTCCCTTAGTTATTCCCATGTCAGACGTTAAAAAAAAAAAAAAGGAAAAAAACCACAGAAACCCCAAAAACAACAAAACAACAGACTGCAGCTTTGTCACTGTGAAAGCAGCAAGTCACTGGGAAAACACTTCTCCAAATTGCATGTTTCCTCAGTAGATTCATACAGAACAAAGACTTTTGTTAAGAAATTGAACAGCAGTTTATCCTTGATGCCAAGTGAGTATGAAATTGGTAATTCAGAGCACCTCAGAACAATCAAGCTGCCTAAGCAGCAGCCCCTATATATATCCTCTGTAAGACTTTGATGTTGTAATCCACATGTACCTTATATACTGAAATCAGAGCTTTCACGTTTTGAGAGGCCATTTCAAGTTAAGTATTCCTCAGAGTTCTTTGATTATCAGATCCTATAAACCTGTAAATCATAGCATTGCAATATTATGATTGTAGTTACAGTATTCTGTTAAAATGAGTTTTATGCCAGCAGCATGCAAAGTGTCTCTATCCCTATTTTCCCTGGCCTTAATCTTCCCACTAGGACCCTATCTCAGGATAGGTGATCATTTCTTGTACTGTCTCATCTTCTGTGCTAATAGATATTATATTAGGGATATTCTCCATGTGTCCTTGCCACCTGCCCCATCTCAGTGTCTGCATAAACAAAATGTGAATAAATGAGGAAAATCAGTTACAACACCATACACACATGCTTCTCCTGCCCAGGTAATGCAGAGTGTGACCGTGCATCTCTCTTGCCCCTTCTCAGTGCCCAAAAACGTGCTGTTGAGAAGAGGCTTTCCATCACCTGCAATGCAGAGCTAGCTCAAATCCTATCCAAGTTGTCACCTCTGTTCTCACCCTTGGGCTCTTTTTAGCTGATGGGGACTAATAATGCTCAAGAAAGCTAAAAGCAATTTTCTAGCAAAAGTCTGAAACAATTCAGAAGTCAATTCTGGCTGTATTTTACTGACGTGATAGGCAGAGATACCACAAGAGAGTAGCCAGTATTACATGTAATTGGATAAAAGTACAAATAGTTTTGGGGAAGTTGTTTTGGCTGTATGTGTGCAGGAGCACATTGTTGCTGTCATATTTAAATAGAAAGGGTGTTTCGGTTCTACAAAATGGGTTGCCAGAACTGCATTATTCCTTAGGGAAATAATTTCAATTACTAGCTTATTTCCTCTTTCTAAATACCCAAATAAGTACTGTTATCTTTGCTTTTTTTGTTGAAAAGTAATCTATTTTAAAATATATAATTGCATGTTTTCTTCTTTCAGTGTTTCCATTTTAGTCTACAAATGCACCTTTTAGAAAACACAATTCTCTGATTAATTTCATAGGCTCTGATTAATTTCTATTAATCTAGAAATGTTTATATTCAGAAGTAAAGACTTTCTGAAATTAGTAATCTGTGATAAATTTTCTCAGAACTAATACTTGGGGCAAATACTAGCAGCAATTTCAGTTAATTTAAAAATAGACCTAATCTGTGAGTATGACAATATTTGAGCAATTGGTTAATGTATTTGTTAAAAATCAGATACCTGACCTTCCATTCACAGGGATTAAATTAAACTTCTGTAAGGTCTACCGCCATATCCTTGAGGGCTTCAGAGCTTTTTCCTTATGTTGTCATCTCAGTTGAAGCTGGAAATGCACTTTCATTAAGTAGCATATTTAAAGGGACAACAGTTAACAAATTAAGTGCAGTCTTGCTGTCTTCTATTGCATCTGGCAATAATTCATGACACTTGATGAGGAAGATCTGGATGGGATGATAGATAGATAGATAGATAGATAGATAGATAGATAGATAGACAGATAGGTTTTTCATTGATAATGTCACAAACAATGTTCCAGTACTGCGAGAAGGCAGCCAAAACAATCTGTTGAAAAGTAATGGCCACCTGGCTGGCTGATCCACAATAATTAGTTTTGTGATCCTTTCCTTCCTTTCCTTCCTTTCCTTCCTTTCCTTCCTTTCCTTCCTTTCCTTCCTTTCCTTCCTTTCCTTCCTTTCCTTCCTTTCCTTCCTTTCCTTCCTTTCCTTCCTTTCCTTCCTTTCCTCCCTCCCTCCTTCTCAGAGAAAGCAAGACTTTTTCTACAGCACACTATTATGCAACATGATAGTATGTTGCAAACAACAGAGCTCATTCCTAGGTGTGCCAGATGCTTTTCCTCTGGTTGAAGTTATCAGTTTTCTTCAATTACAGCCTTACAGAGAGAGAGCTTGAGAGCTGGCAGCACTTCTTGTTCAGTACTGTCTGTGGTTTAGATCAAATTGAATCCAGTATTTAAAACAAAACATTCATGCTGTTGGATTCAACAGCAACTCTTACTCCTAAATCTTGTTTGATACTGTCTCTGTCTCCTAGAGATTTATATTACTTTTCAACTCCTGTTAAAGAAATAAAGTGACAGGAAAATAATTAAATCTAAAAAGTCCTATGTTTACCTATGTGATTATATCATCATAGAATCATGGTGTCTTCATTGAGAGGGAATTTTATTGTTTCATGTTTGTTTCAGTACTATTTTCATGTACATCTTTGGCCAGAATCCCAGTTAATAATTTGAACTAATGTCAGAGGCATAATGCAGTGGTTACTTTTAAATATCACATAGAGTTTCTTTTTGTTATCTTGATTGTGAAAGATCACATCACTCATTGGAAGCCTTAATCTGTTAAGGGACAGCAGTTACGGATGAAATGAGTATGTGATGTTTGGAATTATCCATATATGTAATGTATGGAATGGATGTTAAGTCTTTGAATTTGACAAATACTGAATACCAAGTATTTAAAGAAGGATTAATCTTCAGTTGTGCTGAGCTTTTACACATGTGTTCAACAGTTGTATTTGGAGAAGTGTGGGAATATATTCAAAGTGTCATCAGACAATAACTGTTGTGAAAGCTAAGAAATTAATCTCTACAATCAACAATAAGATGGAAACTCAGCCAAGTATTGCCTGAGGTTAAAAATAACTTATTTCCCCAAAAGAAAAGTGTTATGAGAGTTGTTCTAATAAATATTCCCTTTATATTCACAAAGGTTGCCAAGAGTAATCCTCATAGCTGATGCAAAGAATATCTGGATAAATCCTTTGCTTTAATGCTGTACTGTTTTGTAGAAGAAAGGTGCTATGTACTTCATATACAAACAGAATTTGGACGGAGTTGCTTATCTAGAGAACCAGTGGGAGATAATGCTCATATCCCCCAAACACCTGAAAAAGAAAGAAAAAGAAAAGCTTTCTTGAAGCAGTAAAGGCTGTGTTCTCTGCTTTCTCTGCATGTCCTTCCTTTTGGTAACATGATTTTGTCATTAATAGATTCCGAAAAGTTTGTTTCTCTTCATAACTGTATTTATATATAATTCTAATATTCTGCAGAATTCTAAGTCTGTCTCATGTAAGTATTAAAGTTGTTTTTTTCATTGAGTAGTTTACATGCAAATTCAGTGAAAGTTCTTAAGCATTTTCCCTTCTTCTTACGTAGTACCTACCTGTAGGAAATGGAGTGTATTATGAAGCAGGTACAGTCAACCAAAGCATATAAACAGGTCTGACAGAATGAAAACTCATTGGTACCTAATGATACCAATAAAATCATATTTATGAAATACTCCAAGAATTTTATTTCCATGCTAATGCAAATTAGGAACTGTGAAAGCAGTGACTTGGGACAGAAGCTTGGATCCTAACCTTACTGGGAGCTCCCAAGCTGCTCATATAATCTTCAATTGTTAGCTTCATGTGCCTTTTTGTTTCAGATTGTAAATTAAAAGACAGGATTAAGAAAAAATTAGGATGTGAGAGAGAAAGAATTAATAGCATATTCATAAAATATATCTGCATGGAGGCTATGAAAAGGAATTCTTTCTATCATTCAAGTAGAAGTAAATTTGTTTCCTTCCAGAAGTATCTAAGATTATTTAGCTTGAATTAAAATACTAAATGAGACTTTTTATATACAAAATTTGGTAGACATAAGAAATTCCTCACACAGTGCCAAAATCTTGAGCTGAAGGTTGCAATTTAAGTGTTGATTTACAATCTGTATGATGAATCTACTTTAAGCATGGGTCAAGATATCATTTAAAACATAGAGCAACCAACTAGGCTCAGTGCTAGAGCCTTCTAGTTGTGGAGGTGGGGGCTTAGGTACTAGAAATTAACTGGGGTAGCTTTATTAGCTATAAAGAAATTCAAATGCAAAAAAAAACTTTGCACAATTTTGACCATAGTTTAAATATTGCATGTTTATCTGAAACAAACTGGTTTGGTAATTATTTGTTATTTGTCTCCAGAGCTCTTTCCTTGAAAGTTTATATTCCTTAAATGTGACCATTATTTACTAAGGAAATTTTTTCAAATGATAAATTGGACTGGGAATATATATATTTGTTTTCAAAACCTTATAATTTACAGTACCTCCATTGTACACATGACAGTAATAACCATTTCTGTTGACCATTAAAGGAGGAAAGAATTTGGGAAGGCGGCTGGCTTTTGTCATCTTCCTGACAGTGTAGATTTAATTATATTTACTTGTGTGGCTAACCTAGAGCTGGTGAAGCTGTTAGAAGTTGCTTCAGAATTGTTACTGAGATTTACTGGATATATAAAGTACATCCTGGCATACAAAGTACAGCATAAGGCACAGAAATTGTCAAGGAGAAAATAACCTGACTATATCTGCAACAGCTAAAGTAAGATGCATCAGTAATGATGCTAATGTAGGGTCAAATCCATCTGAAATAGGATTTATGGTCAATATGTTTAATCTAGGACAGGAATGATGTCATTAGAATATAAATCCTTGCCACGTATGTCTGCAGGTCAGGATCATGTCAGTAGGAATGGGCTGTGTTCAATCTGGGGTTATGGGGAGGGGATGTGAGGTCTGCATGGCAGCATGGCCTGATTTGAGGGTACTCCCATGTGGATATAGGAGGTACAGCAGGAGAGGAACATCTCCATCACCAGGGTAATTCCAATTTTTTAGTCCTCCTCTTCCATTTTCGATGTTTATTTTAATTTTCAAATTCTATCATTGAGGCTTTAGGTTTTTTCCACTTTATCTCAGAAGAGGAGGAAGCAAGGAAGGAACTAAGAAATACTAGCATGTACTACTTTCATTGTATTACTTGTTGCTATTCAGCAGAAAGCTGGCAATGCTGTTGATTTAAATATTTTATGGTTGCAACAACTTGGTTTGGGTAAAGGAAGACTGAGAATCTGAGATTAGTTTCATTTCTTGCCTCAGACTACGCACTTTTTTTCTTTTTTCTGTCTTAGGAAGGTATAGACCTTCACAGTAACTGACCTTAACAGAAATTTGCTGTGATGGGAGCATGACAGCAACTACTGCATCTTCTAAAACCACGAGAATTAGGAAGATATCTTCCACAAACATGTATATATTTGTCTGTCTTGGAGGGGCAAATCTACAGTAAACCAAACTTTTGGAGATTTAAAATAAAATGGCATTGTAAGCCTACAGCTATTAGTAATGTTTTGGATGTTCTTGTATAGGATAGACTAGTGAATTATGTTCAGAAATGTTAAAAACAACAATTTTTTTAAGGTGCTATCTGTGAATAGTTCTCATGGCTTTGTTAGAGTGTGGCCATTGTTACAGGAACTGTCCATCTTGCCTCAAAAGCCACCAAATGTTTTGCCACAGATTTCACTGATGTGGTTATTACAGAACCTCTGTGACTGGGATTTGGGATAGTGAATATTATAATCATAATGTAAGATGATTGCATGGGGTAACTGCCTTGTCAACTGCTAGTGGTTAGGAGCAGAGCTGTCTCTGCAACTTATTTACAATTTTTACTCTTTTTCCTTCATTATTGAGTTTCTTTGAGGAGCAACAGGACTTGGTATTTCAGGGGTGATTTTTGTATAAAACTAAGGTGTGTCTTCCATTATAATCTGTTTCTTCTGTGTTTTATTCCCTTTTTCAGGAGGATACAGATCATAATTATTATACATCAAGGACATATGGCCCATATGATTCTACCAGCCGGGATTTGTGGGTCAATATAGACCAAATGGAGAAGGACAAAGTAAAGATTCATGGGATCCTTTCCAATACCCATCGTCAAGCAGCAGTAAGCTACTTTATCATTTTCTTCTTTGACTAACATGGATATTTTTCCCCAGTGACCCACACAGCGGTATTACTAAGTACCATGACTACTGCTCACAGAGCTATATCTTTGAATCCTAGTTAAGCTGGGCAAGTCTTTACACTGTTGTTATCACATGATTCCAAGTTGCCTTTTTTAATCTTCTATAACAGTCCTTCAGAGATGCCTTTACAGACATATTTAAAATTTTCCTCTGTTCATAAGGATCACAAACTATCAAATGGTAAACCACTTGTGTTGCTGAAATCAGAGGGGATTTTCCTGTTGAGTTTAATAGTAATGGACTTGGGTTCAGAATCAAGTTGATGAAGTTTTAAGTCTCCCATGGAATGTATGTGGTGTGTTTGCACTTCTATTTTATATGAGGTGTCACACTCATATTTCTTTTGGGGACAACTGATAAAGCTCATGAGAATGTCATATAGTAACAGAAATTATGCGATCATAGTTTTAGGTTATCAGCAAATAAATAAATTGGAGTGTGAACAACAATCAGATTTAACTTACTGTAATCATGCTGCTGGTAAAGTGGATATGAAAATAATGGGCTTACACACTTAGAAATTAAATCAAATACTGTATGATTTAAAGATTGTGTTCTCGGTTCTCACCTGTGGCTAGAAGCTGCATACATACAATGATAGCATAAATTAAATACAGAAAATTACAGCTCAGAGCTGTGGTTCAAGAGACTCTTAGCTCCAACAAAAAATCCTTGGGCTTTGTCAGTTTAAGACATAATCTAGTGAATGCCTTACTTAAAAGTTGCACAGTTTTTAAAGATGCAGGTGTGTTTAACAGTTTTGAAGCTGAGAGAAAGCCCAAGTTTAATTCATCTTTTCCTTTGTTTATCTGTTTTCTCCCTGGCACAAGCCAGGTGACTGCTCAGAGGAATGCAAGAGGCAGGGGAAAAAAATACTGTGGTATTTAAGTCAGAATACAGAGAGCAGAGTGAGGTGATAAATCCAGCACATATAACTGACAGAGTCCAATTCAAAAAATATATTCTTCATAGTCAAAAGACTGTAGGTAGTCAGAGATAATGCAAATGCAGAGGGTTCAGACAGTTATATATCTTTGGGGTAGACATAATAAAACAGTGTATCAGCTATTTTCTTGAGACAATTTTATTCTAATGAGAAAAAAAGAACTTCAAGGGTACCTAAAAGTGAGAACCTCTATTGTCTGCCTTGTTTACTTCATGTGTGATCCTGGTGCTCTGTGTTGAGGGAAAGAATGGAAATATGCCAAAAGAAAAAGTAATAAAAAAATTTAAAACTTTAACCAATGTTTAATGATTAGTAAAGATGACACCCTTCCATGTCTTTGTTGTAAGCACTTCTGTTTCCAATTGGATCCCTGAGATTGTGCAGCTAAAATGTCCATTCCAAGGGGGGCATTTTGTTGAAGTTATTAAACTAGAGGCTAGAACAAGGCAATATTTTTGGTCTGGTGTGGGATCAGTGGAGAGGACCATTCAGCATGGCAGGTGAAACCTTGAGGGCTTCAACTGTATCTCCCCAAAGGAAGTGGTTTAAAACCTTTCTTCTGAATGTCAGGTGTCTCCTCTGCCTTTCTGCCAGCTCCAGCAGAGAAGGCTCTGGTGCCTGTTTAGCACACCGATATCCATCTCTTTTCATGCTTACCCAAATATCTTGGACTATGAGCTTGAGTGGCTGCAGTCATGTCTACATACACTTTTAAAGACCCTTTTTCAGATGAAAAAGGACAAGAGAGTCATCCTTATTTTACACATCTATAATCGATTTTTTGTTTGTGTGCGTTCAAGTAAACAACCATATGTACTACACAACAAAGGTGTTTACCAGAGAGATGTGGTCTCCATAACTCTACAACTGTGAAGCCATATATTTTGAGACCGTACATACCTCAGCAGCAATCTCTAACCTTCTCTCCCATAGAGATAAATTTTGCCACTACTCCATTTAAAAGGCCATTTTGCATATCTTACTGTGACTCAATGATTTACCTGATAATTTCTAAACATTATTCTCCAGTTTGACAATAGAATCTGGAGTTAAATTATTACATGCTAAATATTAAAGAATTCAGGGATTCTTTGAATGCTAAAAATTTTACACTCAATTTGTGTGTTTTCCTTCATTTGAAAGTAAATAATTATGAGAGCTCCCAAAAGCTGTCAGTTGGTTTTGTTTCTGCAAGAAAAGTCATAAAGACTGGAGAGGGTCCTGGAGAGGATCCATGAGATGGTTTGACTTTATAAACAGCATAGTAATTGTTTGGGGAAAGTAGCAAACATATATTAATGGAACTATTAAAATGTCGAACACTACAGGATTTATAACACTAGTAGTAAGGGTTTTCTTCAATATATTGCCACCATCTTCTTAACCATATACTAAAATTTTAGAGGTTGCTTTAATATTCAGTGTGTTTAGATTAGATATCTAAGAGTCGATTACTCAAATACTGAACTAGAACACAGGATACGTCATACTTGGGAACTCAACTCCCTTTTCTTCCAGTCAATTCTATCATTTATTCATGGAGAAAACATTTTTATTTCAGTGAATTGAAAATTCTGATATCCTTTCTTAAAAACAAGGCATGCTTTCTAGCATCAAAATAAAAGCAAAATTTTAGTGACTGTTGGAATATTGTGTTTCAAAATAATACTTAAATCATGTTGGTTCTTCATTACAGTATTATGCCAAAAAATTGGCTATGTTAAACATTTTTGCATTGTCAGAATTTAAGGAATCACATTTTGACTTAAGTCAGTGGAAGATCTATATGTGGCTTGAGTGGGAATGGGATCAAGTTTTTGTTGCAAACATCTTTATACTAATTTTTATATTACAGCAATTTAGAAGACATATAAGGGGGCACAGTTTTCATTTGAAGTAATTTAATGGTTATTATGAAGCAGAAAGTTAATAGGTAAAATAGAGGATGGTGTATAAAGGAAAGAGGGAAAGTTTGGTCAGAAAATTGGTAGATTTAACAGAGTTCTTCAAATTATGTTTGGTAGAGCAAGGACATAATTTAAATAGAATGCATTCATAGATGTAGGATACACTTCAGTAGTGAAAGCTGTAGAACATTGTAAAAGAACATTTGTGTGAGTTAATTCATGTGCTGTCTTTTGCATATGCCATTTTTGATTAGAAATGTTCAGTTGTACATCCATATTTATGTATATACAGAAAAGGTCATTAGAACCTACTCAGTCCAATTAACACAATGCAAATGGATTTTGCATTCTAATTAAAAACAAACAAAAAATGTGCTAATAAATCCTGTCAAAATTCTGTCTTCCACTTAAATGGAAAGCAAATCTAATTTAAAGTTACTGTAAGTCTTCAGCTGCTAATTTCATGCTAAATAATTCTTAAAACATTTCTGGTGGATGTAAATATAATTCTTCCTGATAGAAGAAGTACTCAGATATAATCTGAAAATAATAAACACAGGACAGAAATAATGGCAGGGAAAATAAAGACAAAAGAGTACTTTTCTGCTTCCTAACTGCCCCCCCACCCCCCTTTTTTTTTAAATTTGTGGGTTGTTGCCGTTTCTTAAGTGGAATCATCAAAAGTTATGGTTGAAGGACAGTCACCAACAACCCATCTTCACACCAGTTTTTACTGTAGTAACTCCTCCAAAAGAAGGAATAATGGACTCCATGCTCATTTCATATTTGGTATTTGGACAATTATAGAAGAGATGTGTTTTTCACAGGATATTACATCTAAACAGTGAGAAGACCTTGCTGAGATTTCAGCACTTCTTTCTGCCATGACTACTAATTTATTCAGAGTTTGACCATATAGCACACAAGATGATAATTATGAGTGGCCACAATAATCACTGAGCTTTGGGAAGGGGATGGAATAGATGGGAAAAGATAAAGCCATGGGCAGAGAGGCAATATGAGTTTGAATTCGAATGCTGATGCTTTATGGTGAGCTTAGTTGAGGAGGACAGTTCATTCCCCAAATTACAATTCTCAGCTATGAATTCAGCTGATAGAGGATCGTCACCTGTAGGTGGATGGAGAAAAAAAAGGTTCTTTATAAAACTTTATTTATTTATTTATTTATTTATTTGTTTTATTTTGCAGTAAGTAGCTTACGTAGAGTTTGTTATTGCTTCTGATGAATATTTCTCTATACATCATTCCATCTCCTAGCTGACAGTACAGAGAGTTTTAGGAGCTGGTGTCATATGGGTTCGATGGAGGAATTCCCTTCCAGTGCCCAGCCTTCATCAGACAAGCTCCCAGGCAGCAGCAGGATGTCAGGGACAGCACTTGAATCTGAAGGCTCATGAGGCAGAGCAGCAGCAAGCCAGCAGCCAAAGTAGCAGGCATCCTGTAAAACATAGGTATTGCTAAGGCTTTAGAAATTGATGAGTCCTTTTAAGAAAGATGCTAAAGAGACATTTTTTAAAGAGAAACTCTACAAATCTTTTTAAAATTTTATTCTTGTGATTGAGTTGCAATGTCTGTTAATGTATTTTCTTTTCTGAAGTTTTCCCTTATAAAGATCCACTGCTTTAAGTGTTTAAATGCTCCACAGAATTCTTTCCAGTTAGCTGCTGGCAATTCCAAATTAAGAATAACAAGGCTCCAGTGAAAAATAAAAAGCAATGAAAGAGATATTTGAAGTGGATGACTGTTCATCTTTTTTTTTTCTCTTAATGTTCTGTTCAATATTGATTTTATTTTCTGGTGTTATTCCTTTCAGAGAGTGAATCTGTCCTTTGATTTTCCATTTTATGGACATTTTCTACGTGAAATTACTGTGGCAACTGGAGGTAAGTGTCTTTCTAACCATTTACTTTGTGTAAGATGAGAAGAGTTTCTTGCAGCTATTTAAAACACTTTTTTTACCCTGCTTGTGTATACCAAAAGATAAACTGCAGCTTTTATTTAGGAAATTTTCCTGTCCACAAAAAGAAAATCACAAAATATCAATATGATGAAAAACCTCCAGCAGTTCAAGTTGAACTGTTACAAACCCATCTCATTGTAAGACTTTACAGCATTAATCCTTTTCCCCCAGAAACTCGGGTGTATGTGTATGTAGCAGTTGCACTGAAGGTGAGTGCTGGAGCCAGAACAAGGAGGGAGACAGGGTTTGCCTGCATGAGGGGAGAGGATTTCCTGCCCAAAAATAACAAGTGCTGCTCGAAGTACAGCATGTGCCACCTGTTATACAGGGCATTGTTGTGGTGTGGTACGGCCTCTGAAAATGTGCCATGACCTTCCTTCCTCTCCTCCTTCCATGAGAGAAGTGGGGTGAGAAGGGAGGTGGGGCCAGCCTGAGCTCCCAGTCTGGCAGCTCTGGGCACCACTGATGGCTCATGGTTGGGGTTCTCCCTCCCACTGCTGCTGGCTGCTGCTTGCACCAGTCTCCTGCACTGGGAACAGCCATCAGCTCCTTCTGTTCCCCTCCCACTCCACCTCCTGGAAAGACAATTTCATTCTAATGAAACAAGGTAAAGGAGATGATGTGGAAGACAAATGAGAAAAAGAAGGAGAAGGAGTAACAGTAAAAAAATGAAAACAGGAAGGCAAAAGGCAGCATCATGGAGAGCACACACACGGGATCCCCTGGTCCTTGAACGTGTCCCTTGAATGTTTATGGATTCTGGCTGGTGCTGCTCAGCCTAGAGATGTGACAGGACAAGCAGGCAGAAAAAGGAGCCAGCATCATCAGGAATAATCCTACCCTGTCCCTGGTCAAAGTTTTTCCTTCTCTTGCTGTGGGGGTCCAGATGGAAAGGATCAGAGTATATCAGTGTCCTGCTGAAGTCCTGAATGGGGAGGTTATTAATAAAAGACTAGGTTAGAATTGCAACCAGTGTCTCAACAAGAGTGGGAACTGGAACAGAGGTTCCTGTCATGTTCCCCATCAGGATTTCCATTTTGCTACCAAACCAGAATACAGGTGATGGAAAAAGGTGAATAAAGGCTGATTTGTAGTAGAATGATAAAAAAGGATGCAGAATTATGAGGTGACTTCAGTATCAGTTTTCTCTTCTTGATCAGCAATGACATTTTGATGCTGATTTGGATCAGATGAGCCAAGAACCACTGATTTTGAGACTTGTCTGATTTCCATTCTGCTTTGCTGTTAGTTTAATTTTGGTGCTTGATCATCGATGCCTAGTTCTGTATTCTTTATTAGAGGAATTGCATTTGATGGGCTGCATGTGATCTGTGTAGCATGAAAGAATGGGATGGATTCTGCACAGCTAGAACAGCAGTGGTGGGGACAGGGTTCATCTTCTAAATGTCCCCTTACTCTTACTGCTGTGCTTGGTTCCTTAAAATTTCGCAGTTTACTCTCTTGATGCCGTTTTTCTGGTCTTAGGAAATAAAGGCTCAGACACGGTGAGAGGGTTGGGGGTTGTTTACCTCGGTATTTTAATAGGATCCCATTCGATGGCTTCTGCCGTCCAGGTAGAACGCGTCGCAAAAGCCCCTTCCCCCCAGTCGAGTATACAATTAAAGACTCTACACATTAGCATATCTACCAAGAGGGCCCAATAAGGGACCTGGGTGGGCTAACTTCTAGTTTACAAAATCTATCCTACTAGGAGACCTTGAGGGCTCACGAAAACAGGGTGTTTGGTCTTCTAACTCTACGCGGTTTCAGGGGTGTTTAGTCTACCAGCCTCCTAAACACCATGAAACCAGGCTAAACTATCACCTAAAGCATCATAAGTATGCATGCTAATACTTGTGAATATAGGGAACAGTGTAAGACATATTCAGGAGAAAAAGCAGAAAAAATCCCTCAGGCATCACTCTCTAAGTAAATTTTTTGTCTGATCCTTCTGCTAAGCCTTCCCCTTTAATGGAAGGCCTGAATTTTTACTACTTTTACCACTTTCACTAATATGCTGCTCTGATAAGTTTCTCCATCAGACCTAAAAAACTTGGAAGAAAAGTTAATCTCATTAGGTGAACTGTGTATTAGAAATTTGTGATGTACACTTTTTTTCCTTTTGATGCAAAGGAACTGGGGAATTTAACTGGTCTTGTCTTTGTTTTCTTTAAAAAGAATGTGTAAGAATATAAAAATGACTGCAGCTTTGTGGGATTCTTTTCTCTTGCTATTAATGGAACACTGGCTGATAATTATGCTTTTCTTTTTGCTCCAAATACTTCTTGCTCCACCCTACTAAATAAAATATTATTGCTGTAAATAGATCTATGGATTATTGTCAAGTTAAATAGGTTTTTAAAATCAGTCCTTTTAATGTACACCATTGACATTAGCACAGAGATATTTCTCTCTTTCATTGACATTTCCATGATTTTTCAACCTCAAAATTAAGCATGAAAAAGATCTAGCTAGTAATAGATTTTAAAATGTTATCTTGATAAAGCTCAGTAAATGTAAGTCATTCTGTCAGCCATGGATAAGATGGAAACTTTACTACAGCTATAAGACTCCTAAACTCATTTAGCAGGAAAAGAAAGGTTTATTTCTGTACTAACTATCTAAAAGTGTTTTGTTTCATATATATTTGCAAATTTTGTTGCTAGGCTAAGCACCACACTTCACCACCAATGATTTATGATAACAAAAGATGAATACAGGTCCCATGTGCTTCATATTCTCTATGGTCTGCTATTTCTTAGTAACCAAGATTTTACAAAGGCATTACTATTATTAGAGCCCTGGAATACCTCCAGAGTTTATTCTGACATCAAAAGAATGACAAAGTTAATGTGTACAGGAGTCCCATATGACAGATGTCTGCTTCCTGGAGAGCAGGATATTATTAATTATGCTAATGACAACACTACAAACTGTTTTTACATCCAAATCATAAATTAAATAACCTTCTTAAAAGGAAAGTGGAGGACAATGCCACATTAAATCCCTGTCATAATAAAAACATCTATCCCAATGGTTTCTGCCATTCTTCATGGAGTGTGCACTGTGGCATAGTAGGGTTCCCAGATTGCTTAGGATGATTTTGAAATCACTGTGGTTGAAACCTCAACTTTTTTTCTCTTTAGCTAATATTTATTTCCTCTTCTGAATAGTTTTGATGAGCTTATTGTGTTTAACTAAGAAAAGGAAGAATGGGAAGTGAAAATAAATAGTTTAAGGTTTTTATTCACTGTTGTCTTTGGCTTGGTATTTGAAAAGGCTATATATTATTATAGGAATTATATGTTAGAATTAAACTAATTATTAACATAATGAGTAATTGGTTCTTTGCTATACAGATGTTTCTCTGCCCACATTCCTATCGATAGCTCTCAAAACTTTAATAATAGTAAGTAAAACAAGAGGAAGCTGAATTTTGGTTTTTGTGAAGCTTTCTAAAGTTTGAGTCATACAGATCAAAAATGTGGTTATTTTTGTAAAAAAACTCTTGTCAGATAGCAAGTCATGTTGTGCATGTCAGGAGCTGAGTATATGAAGTCTGCTTGTTGCCAGTCACTGGTATCCCTCACAGGGTAAACTCTCTCTTGTGATACATCTCTCCATGCAGTGCCATAACCCTTTTCAGGGGCATCCTCGAAGCTCTATGGCCCCACATCCTACTCAACATGCAGCAAACTTCATTGCTGGCTGTATTAATTTTCCATGTTCATGGCAGTAAGCCCCTCTTTTTTATACTCTGCTGGTTTTTTTTTTTGATTGTTTTGTTTATCAGTCTCTAATTTTTAGTGCAATTTTAAATTATTTAGTGGGGTTTTTTCCTTTAAGGCATTTTTTATTGGCATTAAATTTCTCTATGGTATTGCAGGGAACAGGAAGGGCCTTGCTGTGCAAGCACTGCCCAGCATTAATAAAACATAACAATAACAGTAGAAATTGAAGTGACTAGGTGGTTACATTTTTAGATTTATAATGCTGAATATTGAGACATTTTGCCAGCTAGCATGAAGAGGGCTTCAGAAATGTCCATCTACCCTGTGTAATAGCAAACTGCTGAAGTTGAAGCAAGCAGCTGAAATTTTAAATATTTTATCAAATTCTAGTGAGATAATATTTGGTGAATAATCTTTCAGCAGAGCAATATTCCAGATGGAGGAATTGTTTGAAATAATTCTTATGGTGCTGCTGCTGCCTGAGCATTTCTACCCCTGTCAATAATCAAAGGAGTACCAAACAAAGAAATAAAAAGCCATCCTAGCAGTAAATCGCAGTGTAATGAAATTAAAATTGATAATTTTCTAAAACAGAAATCAAAAACTCTTTGTATGATTATTACTTCCTAAGGCCAGATCTCATACGTAAAAATACTTGTAGTTACAGAAGAAAGAGATCTTTGTGCATCCAAGAGTCACACAGCTTTTCATCAAACCTGTAACTGTCCTACACTCTATTGACACAAGTTAAGCATTGAAAATACTGAAATAATTTTTCTGCTGAAACCTGATGTTATTGGATCTTGTGTTGAGGAGCAGCTGGGAGGTATCTGAGCATGGTTTCTAAACCTCGACTAGTCAGGACAAACTGATTCAAAGTAATCTTTCATTCTCATGAGGAATCACGCTTATTTCAGGATCAAATTCTTTTCAAGTGTACATAGGGATTGTGGGAAAGTGGCAGAGGCAAAATATATCAGGTTAGCAAGTTACTTGGTTAGCTGCTTAAAAGCTGAAGTTTTACACAGAGATAATACTTTAAATTTCCTTTTAGACATTGAATGTGAATATAGTTATGGAGTTCATGTTTAATTTTACTGTTTTACCTGTAGCAGGAGGGATATGAAAAATATACCGAAATGTGGAGAATTCTAATGAAATTTCCATCACATTTTGCAGTACTTTCAAGGAAAAAGGGTCAATGACAGAGAGAGGGAAGGAATAATGCCTGATGTTGTACTGTCCAAGCCCTATCTTTCTGTGTTGGCACGCAGAGCAATACCTCTGAGCAGGAGGGAAATTTGTCCACCTAGATGGTGGTGCTATGGAAAGAGAAGGGTCCATGGGGTCAGGACCTGACCTTGTTAAGGGTGAGGATGGTTGTGCACTTGCAATCTGCAGAAAGTCTGGCCTAATGAATTATTTTCCCTGCATCTCATGAATTTATTTTCTTAAACTTTCAAAGCAGTGGATATGTAGAGTGAAATTTATCTGGCTCTTTGAATCAACAGTGTCCTGAGTGGAGCATTTTGTTGGAGTCTGTCAGAAATCTCAGTGAGGCTTTTCTGGCTGTTCCTGCTGCTCTGAACCCTTCAGCACAGGAGCCAGCAGGAGATGTGTTCATCACTTAATGAAGAGCTCTTTGATAATACAAATTGCCCTATGGGCAACATCTGTTAAATGGCAAAGGTGATACAAAGCAGAGTGAAACACAGTGTTTCCAGCCAAAATCAGTGCCTTAGATTAGCTTGTGTCTGTTACAGGGGATTACACTTGTCATCACCAGTGGGCATCTCACTCTGAAGGGACTGTAGAGGTCTGGCTGTTGACCATCTCACACAATTGCCTTCATTTACCTCGACTTTTTCTGATGTCTTATACTGCCATGCAGTTGTTACAAAATTTTTCTCCCTGTAAAGCTCTCTTTGTCTGTCATTCCTGTGTCAAGTGTCCTGGAAATACACCTCCTGTCTTTGTAAGGGAGTAACCCTTCCCTGGAAACTGCTTTGCCTACTTTTTCTCAGTGAACCCTTACAACCCTTCCCATTCCCACACTGAGGCTTTGTCTTTACAAATTGGATCAGAAGCACTTAGGGCAAAGAGAATTATAATCTTTAAGGAAAAAAAAACCAAAACATTCCATATGCCTTGACATTACTCTGATTATCATATATTAAGTCATTTGCCAGCTTTGACTGTGGGGATTATGGGCAGTAGTGGTACTGAAGTGGTAACAGGGCTTAAAACAACCATATTTGTATTTTTGTAAGACTGTTTCATAGAATAACAGATAACTAGCCAAAGCATTTGTCCACATGTAATGCCATATCGGCATTAAATAAAATTAAATAATTTTTCAGAAAATAATAATAAATTAAATGGCTTAATGTTAAGGCAAAGTGCCTTCAGGATAGTTGAAAACTGCTCCACTAAACACTAGGAAGTTGTTAGGTAAAGACTATGCCTAAAATGGACGCAAACTTTTTTATAGTATAATTTTTTATTAAGCATTTATCTTATGCTCACCCTTTATAATAACATTCAAAGTCTCAATAATATTATGCTATTATATCATTGTAAAGATTTTTAACACTTTATTTTCTCCAGCTACTACAAAGTATAATGTTTCTTTGGCTTGGTGCATGCTTCTAAGTTAAAAAAAAAAAAACTTCAATACATTTCTGCCTATATCTTCTAATTAAAAGAGGAAATTCCTGATGAGAAGTGAGAAACACACCCTTTGATGCTGTAAGGCAGCAGTTCATAAAAATTATGTATAAGTGTGGAATTCCTAGACCAAATAAAATGTGATCAGTTCATAAATCTTCTAAGATTTGTAAAACTGTACTTGTATATATCAGTTTCATAAAGCCAAAATTAAGATCATGATAATAGTTGGTTACAAAATTTTCAAAAAAATTAAGTCTTTCTAAGCATAGAGTATTTATGGACCATTCAGGTTGGGAATTGTGTTAAAAATTCAGCTCAGACTCAATATTAATTATTAAACATAAGGACTTCTATAAGTTACATTATTTCTAGTAAGAGGTGGGTCTTAGTTTGAATTCTGTCCAAATATTATTAAGAATTTTCCTAAAATATTTACAAAATTCATATTTTTTCTCATATTTCTGCTTAATCCAGGCACCTGCACTGACTGATCATTTGGCTTCCTTAAGAAATGTCTGTTAAGACAAGTGTTCACAGAAATGCTTCCCTGATCCTACTGCTATCAAAATGATCTGTAAAGTTCCTGAGATAGCCACAGGATGCTTTCCTAATTGTCTGTACCTCCTATCAGGGCAGCTCTCCATTTCAAGGTGGTTGCTCTGCTAAAGCCGTGCTCTGCAATGGCAGGGAGCAGCAACACTCACCACTGCTCCTCTCTGAAGTAGTGGAGAATGTTTACAAATTGTAGCAGAGCAGGACTCAAAGGGAAAAGTGTCAAAGTCTGTTTAGTTGGGCTTTTTCCACTTTGCATGAGTAGCATTAGGTACAAGAAGAGAGTAATATGGGAAAGGATTTTGCCTGTGTAGATAAAGTACCTTTAATTCTGTCAGGAAAAGATATTAGAAATATTATCTTTGGAAGTGCTCATCAGCTACAATATCAGTTAACTACGTGATGTTTTTAAATCTATAGGTAAGTGTCCTATCCGGTTAATAATTTTTTGTTCTATCAATGAAGGGGTCTTTTTTCATTTTTATGCTGTGCATTTTATTACTTTAAACACAGGATGATGTATATCAAGGTGTTTAAGCTAGTGCAATGTTAGTACAACTCCTAGGCATTTATTCTATATTATATCCTTTGCAACTTAATCTCTGTTGCATTAGCTTGAGTGTCTTTAACACGATGTATTGATACGTGGTATAGCGCCATTATCCAAAGAATTAATTAACAGCCAAAACAAGTTGAAAGAAAAATAGAAATCTAAAGTCTTGAAACAATGTCCTAGTTTGGAACTTGCAGTATTTTGGAAAATAAGATTTCCTGCCCCTCTATTTTGCTTCAGACTTACCCATTTGTCAGGCCACTGGCAGTATGTCCAAAGCAATTATAGCAAGTGACACTACATTTGATTTCCAGCTGCATTAGTAAGTGTGGAATTTCTGGTTGTTGCACTGTAAGCAGCTTGTTGTTATCTAAAAGAAAAGTTTGGAAGCTTACACAGGATTAATTAAAATCAATGAAGGATTTAAAAGTGAACACTGAAATTATTGCTGGAGAAATATAATTAACAAAGTAAATTGCATCCTAAAATGGCTCCAGAACAGCTCATAGAGCCCCAGTTCAAGCCCTCACTGATGAGGAAGCCAGAAATATTTTGTGGGAGCTAGAAGAAGGCAGCAACAGAAAACCATCCTACTGGAACCATCCTACCAATGGCACAGGCTCACATTAAGAGGCTATTCAGTTGCTTAGTTTTACATGTCACTTGCAGCATTATTAAAAAACTAAATATAATTTCTCTTTCTTCTTGCTATTTGGTTTCTGGTTTGTTGTATCCAAAGCCACAAATCACCCACAATTTCCATTTCCTATTTGTATCTGACTGTTGAATAGTATGAAAAACACATGAATGAATCTATGTAAGGCTTTTTATATTCATTACTTCAGATAAAGTATTCTAATTTCACTACCTGGTGTCTGTCAAGAAAAATTCTGCACATGGAATTTCTTTTGCATCTCTGACAGTACAGGGAGTACAGATTTTCTTAATATCTTTACGGTACTGTAATGTTCATATGATGACTTTCCATGTCCATCCATCCCTGACTCCTGGAGAGTCTTAAGAAAAGCAAATGCTGCTACGTGTTTTGCATGATCAACAGTTGGAAAACAGAATGCATGCAAATGTTGTCTGAGCCACATTTTGAAAAATCAGTTGTCCATTGCCAGCGTCTTTATTATATCATCATTCCTTCCTTGGCAACCACCCTGTCCCAAGCCAGTCCTTGCTAAATTCATTACCCTTGCAAATTGTTCCGATTCATATCTGTCTGCTTTCTGAAACCAAAGCCATTGAAATAAACAGATTCCCATGGATCTTTGTCAGTTTTGAATTGAGACTTTAATTTTTTCACTTGCTTCTCACTCCTCCTTACAGTCTTTGCCTTGGCTCCATCCACACCCCTTCCCCTTCCTTCTGTCAATGTTGTCACTGGGCTGTGACATCCCCAGTCTTGGAGCTTTTTCATGCATATGCCTGTTGCTGAGGAGATGGTTCCAGGTGAGAGCAGTGAAAAGAAGAATTTAGGGCTAAATTTTTTCTAAAATCTTGGGAAAGAATTCACCAGAGATTTACGGAGTTTTCCCTTGCCATGGCTTAAAGTGACAATTTTGTCACAAAGCATAAATTTAATGACAAGACATTTCAGGAAAAACTGTAAAAATAAAACAGAAGTTTTTGTTGTTTTCATGGGAAGCTTACCTCAAAACTACATTTGTTTTCATGGGTTTTAGTTCTATTTACTTTTAGGAGCTTTTTCATGCTCCAATCCCTTGCAGTGACTATTGTAGAAAGGACTTTTATTTTAGAACTACTATGACTAGGCTATATTATTGTAACAATTTCACATGTTATGTGTGTCATTTTGTTAGTGATGCTACAACAGCCTGGAAAAGCAGCTTGTTGAAGTGTCTTTCTAGTGTGTTTCCAGGAAATGATAAGGTAGCCAGAATCACTAGCATGGGATTCTTAGCCTGCCCCATCACCAGTGCTGGTCTCAACCCCTGAGCAGGGGATGAATAGCCAGGGAGTCAGAGCCATCAGTGCAAATGCTGTCTGTGGGTTCAATGCTGCCTTGTCCTGCCAGAGACTACATTGGTGTAACTCTTCAGTCAGGGTCTGCCCTGCAATTCATGTTAGAAGTGTTTTATCTTCACCTATTATTGTACTATAAAATCTGTGCAGGCTGAAGTGTAGCCTATAACTCTGCTTTTAACCAACCTGAAAAAAAGAAAGCCAGACGCTGTAACCTGCATCATGACCCATGATGCCTGGGGCTGCTTACCTAGAAAAATCTTTCTGTAGCTATTTGCTCAAGTAGAAATGGTGACTTTTTGACTTCAAGCTGCCACACGTGGCAGTCTGGTACGTGCCTGCACATCTGAGAGCAGAGAGAGTCTAAAGGCTGTTGAAGAGAGCATGAATGGTGACTGTTTTAAGAAACAAAGGGCTTAACTGGCTTGCTAAAAATTACTGTTTGTCAAAGAAATAAACATTTATTCATTTAAGAACTTATTTATTGAAGGGAGCTAGCTGCAACATTGTTAAATCCTGAGCTGAATGACAGTAGAGGTGTGATTTCATATATCTCACTTGTTAGATGCAAGTGACGCCAAATAAAACAAGGCGTTATTTGGCAATGACTTAATAGTGCAATAAAAGTCATCAGCCCTTTTTTTTTTTTTTACTGCAGTTTATGTTCTGCTTTGATTTCCTGCCTAACATAGAGGAGACGTGAAATATAAAGGAATAAAAATATCCATGAAGCATCAACTAAGAGTTTTAAGCTCCATCTCTATTGATCCTATACACTAAAATAAATATTTTCCTTTTCTCCAGCAGATTTCTATGTAGTGTTATTGAGGGGTCATAAAGATAGCAGTGAATTTTACTTTCTGGTTCCTACCCCCTGATTTCTACCTCTCTCAAAATTGCATCAGAACCAGTATTTTTAGGGAAAAATTCTGTTTCTTAGTCAACAACCTGAATTTATCCCTTAAGAGGGCCACTGTAAGATATTAGACCCAGAGCCTTCTGAGCATCCTTCATAATCAGAGCAATTGCTGTGTGAATTTTATACCTGCTTTCCTATCTGAATAATACAATCCTACCTGTTCCTACTGCTGCCTTTCATCCACCTTAATAACTCTGAGCTGTACCTGTTTTCAAATGTCAGAGCAAGATTAGGACAGCAATGGCATTGCTTACCTCAATTATAAAAATCTATGTCCACATTTTCAGGAAAAAAAAATCTTCAGGCTTGTTTGGCCTTTTTTTGTAAAGCGAGTTTGTTCTTAGTCATCATGCTAAATTATTGGTTTCCTTTAAATAGTGATGTGAAAGATAAACCATGTGTTTATTTTGGAGGACACATTGTTGCACTGCCCATAAACATCCATACAGCACATGAAATAGGTACATGAACATTTCGCTTTAAGAAGAGTTTCTGAATTTTTACAAATGCTTGCTTTTTTTTTGTGCTTCTTCAGCTGTAGCGTTTATAATGATTTTATTTGTTAATTCCAAGACCCAGTATGAACATGGACTTCTGATAACACAGAGATGAGAAAGTTGTGCATTCAGCTGCGAAAATGTCCGAGGAATAATATTTGACATTACTTCGTATGTATTCACTCAAAAAATAGTGAAAAAATTCGGTGGAGCAGCTTGTATCCTCTGGTACCTCTCAGAATTCATAGCACTTTAAAATCTAGCCCCAGATTGCCAATTGCAAAATGCATTTATTCTAATTTTTATAAATATTATTTTTCATCTATTTCCATTGTGGGGGGAGGGAACAGAAGAGATTTTTATAAGGCATTCAGCTGGTTTTACCCTACATGAAGAGGAAATCAAGTAATTCTTAGGAAATATGCTCTGGGTATTTGGGCACTTGGAAGGCATATTTGGGGTCATTTAAATGCTGCTTTCACTGCTAACTGTATTTGGTTTCTTCTATCATCACTAGCATTTATTGAGAAAACAGTTTTGCAGAAAACACAAATGGAACACAAATAATATTGATCCACAATATACATCTTAAAAGAGTGAGACTGATAGTGCAATTATCAATTATTCCACTAGGTTTAATTATATTTTATGCAGACCAGAAAAGAATGGTAAAATGTGGATTTTCTGTGGTAAGTTATATATTTTATTTACTGCAAAATAATAATAATTTTTAAAAGCAAACAGTTGAGTGTCCTTTATCCATTAAAAAATATATACTTTTTTAAATCCATGTAAGGGGAAATCTCTAGTTTGGAGACTTTCCTGTATATGTTCAGAAACTCAACCTATTTCTATTCCATGTGCTTGTTAAGACCAGGGAGAGAGGAAGAATATGAATTATCAAGAATCTCATATGACGTTTTCTTTTCACAGGTGTTGAAAATACTTACCATCCAAGCAAAAAATTAAGTACTGGCTAGGCAGTTGAAAATATTCTTGAATACTTCTGAGGTTGAAATACGGTTGTTTTGAATATAGCACTGTTGACATTTTGTTTTCTTTTAAATGTAGTCATTTTGGCAGTCAGTATTATAGATATTAAAGGTCAGCTCCACTCACACAAGCACTTTAAACTTATCAAATATTTGAAAACTAATCAGGCATGTTTTTTATTCAGTGGTTCCCATTTAGATGTCTGGTTTTTTCTAATATATTTACAGTTTGGGACTTTAATCATGTAGTTAAATTATCAGGATGCCACAGTCATGTAGGTTTTTCCTAGTTTTGTTTCTGGATGTTTTCTTGTGAAATGAAATGTAAGCACCATTATCAGCTAGCAGTTCCTCTTGGATCACTCAGATTCTGCTATTTGCATCTTCTAGAAAACTTCCATAAGAAAGGCCTTTTCAGCCTTGCTCCTTTAGAAGACGATCACCAAAAATGAGGACGAATTGGGGCTTCTGTCCCTTCCATAGTGGCTTTGGAGGTGTGGTCTTGTTGGCTTGGTCGCATGAAATTAGTCATCCAATAGCGACACTTTTTGCTCTTGCAAAGCCAACAACCATTGATGGCTGTCAGCTGCATTAAAACCTTTCTTCTTCTTTTACATAATCCAAAACCAGGTTTGGGTTGATTTTTTATTTTTTTTTTTTTACAGAAAAATTAGTGCAGTGGTTTAGATGCAGAAGGAAGGACTGAGGACTCCAATCCTCCAGCTTTAAAATGCAGAGCTACTGTCTTCTGCTACCAAAGACCTAGCATTATCATGGCATGGTCCAACTTTGAGAAATGAGTTCTGCCCTGTTGATGATGCCCTCTGTATGACAGATGTATGGTCAGAAGGCTCTACAGGCTCCATAGGTGTCTTTTGGCTGGGTGCATTCTGACTTCTCTGTGTTCTCCAGCACTGCTGTATCTTTGCCCTCAGCAGGCAGTCGGCTCCTCTGGACAAGTCAACAGCTTTGCCCACTGCAAGCACCAGCACAGCATTGGTGGGCAACTCATTGGTGCACTTTAATGCATTACTGTCTGATTATTGTGCCCATTAATTGCACCACACCAGAGCAGCCGCTCTGGAGGACATCAGTGGTTGTGTCTCAACAATTAACCAGTGTGTTCTGATATTGTGGCAAATAACTTCGTCATCTCAATATATTAATGTGAAATTGGGACAGTGTTGAAAGACATTCTATTCAGCAGGCAGTCAGCTTGTTCGTTAAGCCAGCAGGCACTGAAAGTGTATTTATTGGACAGCAATGTGAAGCAGGTGGGCTCAAAAGATAACAATGTACCAGGAGAAGCTGTTATGTAAGGAGCAGCAGAAAAGAGAGCACATTTTGAATAGGTTTACAGAGATCTTGTCATCTCATCACTATTTTCTGTGGTAGACTAGCACTGCTATTAACATTTTGACTTTAAATAATCTGACATCATTCCTTCAGTGTGTTTGGTAATCTTTTATTTTTTTTAGGCAGGGAAACTTTCTTTAAACTAATGTCTGTAGCTTCAAACCAACTGGAACTGTGCACTTAAAAATATGATTTTTGGTTATGACTCAGGAGGTCAATCAAAAGACAAATATTTTGTCCTCACATCTTTTTGTGCATATAAGTATTAACCATGCCTTCTTTGGTCTCATGTTGTGGAATAGTAAGTCCTGGCATGACAGAAATTTGCCTAACTTTTTAACTTGATGAAAGCCCATTCTCACAGGCAAGCCAGTATGCAATCCTCAGCCAGTTCAGCTAACAACTCTTGTGGGTTGGTACCAAAAAAATAAAAGGGAGAAGGTTCATTTTCTTCCTAAAGGTAATGACCTGTGTGGATTCAGTGTGTCCAGAGAAGTCTGCCTGGCCTTAATACTGAATGAACATCCTGTGTGGAAAGAGGCAATAGCTGATTCCAACAGATAGCCTGTGTCCAGACATAGCTTACAGGAATTCCTGTATTCAGCACAGTATTGAAATGTGACCTTCTGTGGCCTCAGTAAAATTCACAAATAATTTTATTGATATGGTTAATTTTTGTCAGAGGGAAAGAAAAAGGAAAAAAATCACAATGCTAAAATTTCTGGGAATGTGGAGAAATGCATCTGATCATGCATATCCTTGTATGTATCTGTTTATATGACATCAGGATTATGAAAAATGCAAATTACTTGTTTAAATTGCTCCAAAGTCATGCTAATCAGGTATAAATCCATTTTTAAGAGATTTATAATGGTTATTGTATGACTAGACAGAAAGATCATATTACCAAATTGCTACATGTCATGAATCTATGACGAAAATTTTCTGAGTTTTCTATTGAAACATCATTCTGTTTTCTATTCCATTTCCAACAATAATTCTAAATTTTAGTTTCACCTTCGAGTCGGTTTGTGTTCTTTGATGACATTTCTTGTAGATTTTCTGCTGCATGATCATGGGTGTCTTGTTGGTTTTGCTGTCTGGAAGTAGGAGCAAAGGGCAGTGATCAATTCACCAGCTTTTCAAAAACTGTTATTTTCCCTTTTGAATTTAAACGTGGGTATCTCTGGCTTCTACTTGCCTTTTATCCTTTTCTTTTTCACATTAAATTTTTATTTCATAAAGATGAATCAAAGAATACATTCTTGATCTTATTCCATTCATCTCTAATGTCTTGTCCCATTGATAGTCTCAGCTTCAACCTGGTTTGTCTCTTCCTGTCTCTTCACTTTGTTGTCTTCTTCCTGTTACTTTGGATTCTTCTGTATATTGCTTCTGTGTAAGAGTGCTCCCACTCAAGAGCCACTTTTTGCCTATATTTCAGCATATTCTCAAACTTTCAGAGATTGAAACAACCTTTTAGCTGAAACTCAACACTGTGTTCTCAAAATCCTTAGGAGAGTCGCTATTGACTTTGGCAAGAGTGGGAATCAATGCGTGATGCAGTTTAGCCTCATCCTCCTATTGTGTCTCATCATTGACTGACACTGAAAGCTGCTGGATGGTGGAACAATTCTGTTTATGGCATGCTTCAGGAAAGAAGAGAGCTGGACTGCTCATTGTGAACTCTACACAGGACAACCGTATAAACAAGCGTAGAAATTTTGAGCATGTCAGATAGAGAAGGACCTTCAGAGATTACTGCACCCAACCATATGCTCCAAGCAGGGAACTAATAAATTTGTCTTGCCTAAAATAATTATTACTTTGGTGTATTTAAAATATATAATCTAGGTGGGCAGATATTGAAACCAATATGATTTGCAATAAAATTTGCAATTAGGTACTTAAGCTTTAAGCATTTCCAGTAATATTACGGGGGTAGTACCACAGAATATAGTTGAAATAGGGACCAAGGAAAACTCACTAGTATGTGAGTTTCAATGGTATGTGAAAAAGAATTTTGCAACATGAATTCAGCAAACCATGGGCTGCCTGTAGGCATCCCTGCTTCATAAATATTCATCTGACCTTCCGGTACAGCTGTAGTCAGAGGGTAGAAGCCCTTGTAGATTCAGTGAAGCAAGGCAGATCATGGTCATGGGAGACAATGACCTATTACATTCCTGTTACTCTTTGTTCCACCTAATTTCTGTAGGCAGGAAGTTCTTTAACCATTGAAGTCATCTTCATGTTACTGGCCTAATTCATTATTTTCATGTTATGTGATCCTTGGATAAAATATCAGAGCTGAGGACAGCTGAATGAAGCTGTTTACATAAACACAGGAATTTTCAGATTATTTGTTTTGACTCATCTAAAAAGAAACAAAAGTTCTGCCATTTTTTTCAGTTATACTGAGCATATGTTGACATATAAAGATCTAAAGCCTGTCTGCTTCCCTGACTGACTTCATGAAAGCAAACATGCATGAAGCATTTTTCCTTTCACCTGGTCAAGAAAATGAATGATGTAAAAGCACCAGCCTATAAAACCATTGTGTATCACAACCCCTTAAGCAGGTTATAGCCCAGTGGTTTCACAGCAATAAATCTGAAAAAGAAACAAATAAAAGGCTGCCTCTGTAATGAGTGAGTGAAAGAAACTTTAAGGAGACATTGAGTAGAGGAATCTCATTTGTAAGAGCTGATTGATATCCATGGAAAACTTCTCAACCTTGCAAGAAGGTTGAGAAAAATGAAATAGCCATAAGAAAAAATACTGACTAGGACTCAGTACACTGTTATCAGTTAACTAAAGTGAAGGAGCATTTGGATTTGGCTCCTCCTTTAACCCATCAACAAAATGAACACTGTCTGTATAAATTTGTAATGCAATGTGCATTTTTTGTGGAAAAAGTTTCCATGGTAACACAGCAGAAAATCAATAAAAGAGTTGTGTTGTGATCTAAACACTGCCTCACCTCCAGGTAAAGTTTGAAGCAGTACAAAACAGTTTAGTTATCAGCAAACTGCAGATACTTTGTCTAATTCAGCCAGTTGCCTAGTGTTTTTCAAGGATGACACTAACTTTGTCTGTAAGACTGCCCTATTCTACAAGTATAGTTTCTCCAGCAGTTCAATTTAGGAATTAAATTGTTTTGCCCCATGGGGCAGGTGATAAGAGCTTAAGTAGCCAGGCTACAAACACAAAGGACCATGACTGGACTAGTTTAGCAGGTCTGCCAGTGTTTTAATGACTTTGATCCTCATTGAATATTCTGTTTCCTAGTATATCAATTTGATATACATTACACTTCTGAGGTTGGAAAGAGAATTCATGAAATGCTCATTTATGCTTTTTGAGACAGAAAAAGCTTTTCTCTTATTAGTCTGGAAATTAATGGATATGTCACAAAATATACATATAATAGCCTTGCAAGCATTTGCCTTCACTCAGTCACAGAGAAGGTTATTTTTACACCTAAAAGTATTGCAGAGACATTGAGGTTGGAAGAGACCTCTAGAGGTCATCAAGTCCAACCCCTTTCCCTGGCAGGGCCATGTACAGCCAATTGCCTACAACAGTGGACACAGAGCTTTTGAATATCTCCAGGGATGAATAATCCACAATGTCTCTGGGCAACCACTGCAGAGTCACCCTCACAGGAAAAATATTGCTTTCTTGTGTTCAGATAGACCACACCTTGTGTGTTTCCATTTGTGCCAACTGCCCATTGTCCTGTCACTGGGCACCAATGAGAAGAGCTTGGCTGTGTTTTTTACACCCTCCCTAAAGGTATTTATATACCTTGATGAAATCTACCCCAAGCCTTGTATTCTATAAGCTAAACAGCCCCCTAATCATCTTTGCTAGAATGTCCTCACTGGAGCATCCATCACTGAACTCTCAGCAGTAATTCCATACCTTTGTGGTGCTTTAAGCATTGGAAATCCAGAGCTGGACACAGATGTGTCCCACCATTACTGACTCAAGTTCAACTTGCTGTTCACCAGAGTCACCATGTCATTTTCTGCAAAGCTTCTTACCAGCTGTACTAGTTTGAAAGCAAATCATTGGGAGATTCCAAGTCAGAACCACAATTTAATAGGAAAATTTAAATAAAGGCAATAATCCAAAAAAACCCAAAAAATTCCTTTCTTCATCAGGAAAAGGAAGAAAAAGCAGGAAGAACTTTGGTAAATCCTGCCAACTTTTATTAAGGTATCAAAAATCAGCTGAGTACTTTCTCTTCTGGCATCTCATTCAGAAAACATTTGACTAACTATGCATAAGATTAAAGGGCGTAAATCCAGAAAAGAGTTGTGCCCAAGGACTGCATGAATTAGATAAGCCAAATATTTTGCACTGTATTATTACTGTGTAGTCAATTTTGCTAATTTTTGCTATCTGCAATGAATGTGGAGACTTTGCCAAGGACTCCCTATGAACACAACATGAACAATTTGGCTTTCCATATAAAATTTAGACATAATTGTGCCTTATGAAAATAAAGCACTAGTATAGACCAAATGGTGTCATTTACCAGTGGTAACAGCTAGCAAAATCTGAGTTTTTTGGGTTTGTTTCTTTTTGTTGGTTTGGTTTTTTTTGTTTTTTTCTTTTTGGTTGTTATGTTGTTGTTGTTGTTGTTGTTGGGGTTTTTTGTTTGGGGTTTTTTTTTTTGCTGGTTTGGTTTGGTTCGGTTCGGTTTGGTTCGGTTCGGTTTGGTTTGGTTGCTGCTTTTTGAAAGAGGAGAGGGGAGGTAGATTTTCTTATTTTATGTTTAATTACTGTTAGGAGACCTGGAAAAATTGTGCTTGGGTTATACCCAAATTTTTCACTAATTAAAGCAGATTTCATTAAGACTTTCTTCCTAACATGTGAAAGTACAACTTGTGAGCTATGTTTCACTTTACTATCTCAATGGAAGCTCAGCAATGTCAGAGTAGGATTTGTGTGTACTCTGTCAAGACAGATGCTTTTCTAAAGATCACATCCATCAGGTCTAAAGTGATTCCTGAGCTTGGATGATTCATGTTATGTGGTAGTTACATTTTTTCCTCCGCACTTATAAAAAATAAAATTATCACACAGCAGTTCAATTTGGACTTCACCCAGGAGCTCCTGCTAGCTGATACTGGTACTTATTCTACAGTGTATGAGTTTTCCCAGTTTACTAATTTGCAGGTTAAGTGAAAGGTTACAATGTGCACATCTTATAAGAAAATTAAATGAGCAAAACCATGCCAATGACACATTCCCAAATAAAGGCGTAAGTGTAGCTGAAATTAAATTGTCACTACAGAAATGTGTTTGACTGCACATCTAAACTTTGGAAGTGAGCTATGTTGTACTGAAAAGAAAATATGCAAGTATTTGATGTGTTAGCAGAACTGGCATGCTACTGTTTATTCTCAGAGCAGACTTCCAGCATCCTGATCTACACAAAAATCAAATGTTTTAAAACAATTAACAAAGGGGACCCAGAAGAAGAAAACAAAGCAATGGTAGTAGAAGTAAATGTACAAACCTGTAAAACCTACATATAGAACCATCTGTAAAAAAAACAAATAGACAACTCGAGAAAGTGAGATGGAATAAGGAAAAAAAATTGTCATCTTTGTTTTAGAAAGAGTGGTAACACCATCCCTCTGCCTAAAATAACCTGCCACCTTTAGCAGATTTTCTGTATTGATTCTTTTAAATATATTCTCTGCTTGCTCATTTCAATGAGTACTAAGGAATAAGAGGCATATCAGTGGCATTATAGAGTTGTTGTCTAGCTAGCAGTAATATATACATAACAGGAAAGAAGTTTTTACAAAATATCTTTTCTACCTAAAAAGTAGCTATATGATCTGATCATTATAAATGCTTAATTGAATGTACTGGACAAAAGATTATTTTTGTTACTGTAATTTTTGAAGAAGCAATGACATTTATGCGATGAAATCTTTCCTCTATCTAAAGGTGGAAGGAAAGATGGAACAGGAAACAGGGCAAGAGAGATGGAACTCATCTTCAGTTAAGACATATATTTACTTATGTACTCAATTAAATGAAACAGGTAATTCAGAGTAACAAACAGCCTTCTTGAGTGAAAACCTGTTAGCCTCTGCAATAGGATTCCCTCCTCAGAGCCAGCCCCTTCCCCCTCTGCAATCTGGAAACTTGCTGAGAGAGCAGCCAGTGCCAAGCATGCAAAGATTTCCTCTCTTGTGCTTAAGTGAATGTATGGTTTCCATTTGCCAGAGGTGTAAATACAATTTTCTCTTGAGGTTGGATGGAAGGTCTGGAAGCAGCCTGAGGCAGAAAGGTCCCTAGGCATGGCTGGATTTTGTTTTTCTATGAGTCTGTTCAGCAAAATGGGAAACACTGTCCATGGCATTCAGCCACTTGTGCTGCAAGACATATTTGACTGCCAAAAGGACCATGTGTGAATGTCTCATTAGGGCTGAAGATCCATCCTGATTTGGTGTTCCCAGATATCTACACCTTCTTTTAAGGTAGTGACTTAAGTGTGTAGAAGTTTGAACTCAAATTCTGTGTATGTCTGAATGGTAGCTGAGATTCTTCTTCAGTGCTATGATGATATTGGCAGGAGCTAGAGATAGGCATTCCCTTTGTTAGAAAAAAATGACTAAGTGGAAAACAAGACTTCACGTCGAAACCACTAGCCTTTTTGTCCATTGTGAACACCCAAAATATTGACTGAACTCAGTAGGTTCTGAGGGTCTTTCGAGCCTTTGCAAACACAGGCCCTTAAATAATTTTATAATTTGCTAAATGCAAAAACCCATCCCTGCAACGGGTAGAATACTCAGCCCTTTAGGGCTTTTCATTTGTTTGTGTTTCCAGCTTTTGCAGAATAACTGAAGCATTACATACTGTCATAAAATGAATGGATTTGGTACAGCTTTCACTGTAAATAACGTGCATGTACTTTATGAAAAATTATTTTCCCAAGTATTTTAAAATCTACATTAAAATTTAGTTTTTATATTTAAGAAAAATTGAATAGTTGAGTTCTCTCTTTGTGATTCCATCTTGTGAATTCATTAGTCTTATTTCAGTAGTATTTTTAATGGCACGTGGTCCTTCTACTCTTACTCTTTGTATAGTTTATGTTAAGTGATAAGAATTAAAGAGACATGTCTGCTTTTTTTCTATTGAGAAATGGCTTGGCATTCATTTAAATCAAATTTATAAGCCATTGTGTTCAACCTGTTAAGGGTTAAGGAGTTTTCAAAAGCTGACAGAAAGCGTGGGGTTATGGTTTCTTAAGAAACAATGTTTTCTGCAGAGAAGCATTTCTGGTTGAGTGGTTTTAAGTATCTTGTTATAATTTCAATATATTGTTATATTTTTAAATTTTTTTTGCTGGCTTATTTTGAAGCTGACCATGAATGTTGAACACATTGATCTTTAATGACCTTGAATGTCAGACATTCAAGTTCAGAATTTTCATACCATGTGATTTCCTTCTCATACCTCATCACTGAATCGGTGTAGCTGCAAATGAGAAGAAAACCTGTGTCTCTCCTGTTTTCAGAAGCATCTTTCAGTCATTGTTGAAAAGGTTTTCCAGCTGTCTTAGACATGTAGGCATGTGATTTCAGTTCAGGAAGAGGTGACTGGGTCATCTTCCTAGAACTGATGAAAAAGAAGTGAAATCTATCAGATCTGCTCTTACTTTACACTTTCAGGAGTAAAAAATTTTGTTAGATGTAGTTTAGGCCAAAAATTTTAGGAGGTTGAGAGGAAATAGGTTAGCCCAATGAGAGTCTTAAGTGGAAATTGAAAGCTCAAGAAATTTACCAAGTGACATTGATCATAACAAGTTGTGTAAGGCTGGGAATTCATTAAGGCTTTTAATTAACATAAGCCTTCACAGCCAAAAAAGAAACAGTTTTCCCCACTTCTGACCCTGCCTGCTAGCTCTCCTGGGATAGAAGTACTTATACTGCAGCTCAGGGAAGTGGGGTGATGAAGCATTTCTTTTGGTATTATTGCTGTCTTAATTTTGTGTTCCTTGCTTGGAGGTATGTGAAAGCAGGTAAAGTGGTTGGGGACCTCTTTGGTTGGATGTGACATTTTATGAGGATGTGAGTTTACATCACCTTGATAGATTTATCAAAGAAGATAAAGAACTGAGAAGTCGAATTTCTGTCACTTTGCTGGATGTAGGAAGTTGCATGACATCCTATTTTTCAAAACTCTGTTCTATCTGGTACTGTACAAAGAAGTCAGGATGCTCCTGATAGTAGGTCTGCTAATATCAACAAAGTCACTCCGCTACTCTTGCTCATTTGTGGTCTTGCCTTCCTCACCAGCAGTCACTGAGCTCAGGAAGCTGTGCTCTAACAGTGTCAGGAATCACTACAACCTCACTACTCACTGTTGTAATGATTGACCTATGTCAGCAGTGTACAGATGAAGCTAGGTCTGACCCCTTACCAGGTTCCTGGTTTTCTGAAATGTCTCATATAATTTCTGTGTGACTAAAAGGATTGCACTACTTTTTGTACTAGCTATCCCTTCTTAACATTTCCAGGTGAATCAAACCTTCAGGGGCCTTTATTTGGACTTAGTAATGAAATCTTGGTTATTGCTAGCCATGACTTGCCCTTCATATCTTCATAGTACAATTAGTAGCAGAGGGTAAAAAATGGTTCTTCCTTGCTTACATTTGCAAAACATATTTCTGGTCAGAACAAATGGTGACTGTTTTTATGTGTTTTCCTGTCGATGGTGAGTTTTAAAACATTGCTGTCATCATTGAGGACTGGTCATTGCAACTGAGTCCCCAAATCAGAGGGGACAGACTCACAATTCTGTGAGCAGATTGTCAAAGCATAAATAGTACTGATGTTAACCTTTGCAAATTTTCTTTGTTGTCTTAGTGCCTCAAAGTGTATACTCAGTGTGGACATTTGAAACCTTTTCTTGCTGCCTTTTTCTTAATTTCTTGACAAAGGTCATCAAATCCTGTGGTGCAAAACAATTTTTCCCCCTCTATTAAGAAATATATGCACCTTACCCGATGAGATCGTGTACTCTGAACAAGTAATTATATTCCTCAAAAATGGGATGTGAGTTGCCATACTGATGGCAACTTGTGAAAGGAGCTTCTGGGGTATAAAGTTTGTACAAGAGTAAAAGTAATAATCAGTTCCCTAATGGAGCCATGACAGCAGACAGAAGGATGACAAGCCATATGTCTACACTCTCTCAAGGGAAATAAATAGAACCTGCACTATTTTGTTCAAACTGAATGAAGTAAAAAAATTCATAGGTTCTCCATTTTCCCTCTGCTGCCATTCATGACCTGCAACAATGAAAACAACTATGAGTGCAGGTGGTAGCTGAAAGCAGTTTTGTTTCTGCACCTGCCTGTGCGTGCTTCGTGAATTTAAGCTTTCAGGAACTTTATTTCTTAAAAAAATAATAGAATGTGAACACAATTATATTTTGTTTCCTGGGATTTCATGGGTGGTAAGATTTTCTTCTTGCATCCTGGTAGTTTAATCCATACTCTCCATTTTGTTATTCATTCAAAAGGAAGTGGTTAAAACGCTCATGGAAAAAGCTGTCACCACTCTTCTGTAGCTGTCATCCGATGTGAAGAGCAGCCTATTGTGTCTTGTGCTGCAGACAGACATTTTCCACCAAGGCATGATGAAACAGCCTTATCCTCATTACAGCTAATGTCTGTCTAAGGCTTTCTACATTAAGACTAGACTTCTAGCTTTTCTGATATAACTTTTATCTTTAGGGTGGGTGATGAGTCATGGGGCTACAGTTATGCTCCACCAGCTCCTAATGTTGAAAGAAATGAACATGTTTTCTTTGGGCAGAGCTTTAATGGCTTTTTCTTGGCAAATACAATCCAGCCACGTCTGATTATTACTTTTACTAAGTCTAAACATAATTATGTTGTAACCTGCGCTTTGGCTTGGGAGGCAGGGATCACTGTTTTTGTACCCTGCAATTACATGGCATTTACCACAGATATCCTATTGCTGCTTGTAACTTACCATATGATTAAATGACCAACATTTATCATCAGAGTGAAGTGTGCATTGTATCATATGCCTTCTATAATGTAGAACAACATAGTAATTTAAGTCCTCCACTTTTTAGAAATTAATTTTTGGTCTCATTTAGTCTAAAGACATTTTCTGTTTAGTTCTTACGCCTCTTCCTCCAATAGTAATATTTTAGCTCATCATGTGATGGTCAAAACATTCTCAATCTCAATCATTTGGAGTTTCTTTCCGATCATGCACCAATGCATACTGAATGTATGAAAGATGACCCTTCCAGTCTTTTGCAAATGTCTAAAAGAGATGAATCATGTGTTTTCATATGTATTTTTACTGAGGCACAGAAACATAAACCTAGTTTGGTATTTCTGTTAGTACATGCTGTTCTACACGCTGCTATAAGGCACCTGCCTGGCAGGGCTGATGCTATTGTACAATAAAGTGCCCAGGCAATCCATCACAGCATGTGCAGCATTCCACTGACTACTACATTTCAACCTGTTAAAACCAGCCTTGAGACTAGGCAGAACTGTATTTGCTAAAGGGCTTTGCAGAGATTGCACACATATGAGCTTCCTCCTGATGGCTTTTTAGTCCTATGAGAAGCTGAACTCTGAATAGCACAGCTGCTCGCCACGTACAGCCTAGCCATGGCCTATTTCCTCACTCTGACTATATGGAAAAGATGGGTTATCACAGGTCTGAGATCTTCAGGTGGAAGAATCCATTCCCTGTGCTCCTAAACCTCTGCATGCACAACTCCAAAACAGACTCGCTACTGTTTTTTCTTAACTGTTTTCTTTAAAAACATCTTGACATGGTATCAAAGATTTTTCCTTATTTTTTTGTCCATAAACGAAGTAATTTCACTCGTCCCTTTAAAGTGCTTATTCAGACAAAATCTCCACTATTTTAAAATAAAAACCATAAAGATGTTACGTTTACTTCAGTCTTTTTGTTCAAAGTTTAAGCTAGTATACGTCCCATAACAGGAACTTGTAATCATTTAATTCAAACTAGTATTGAATATTTTTTTTGTCATTTATTCTTTTTGGTCAGATAATTGAAACTGTGGACTTGGAACTGTGATACAGCACAGGTCCTGTTCTAACAGGAAGATAAGGAAAAGCTTTTTCTTTAATTAAAATAATTTGAAATGAGAGTGTAATTACACAGTTTGACAGTGCCAATTTTCCTGACATCATTATGGGACTTTTGTTAAGTTACTTGCTTAAAGAGAAGGCTTCATCTTTTTGGATCTGGGTGAATATCTGGGTGAATATTAAATGCACTGAGAAAGACTTTTTGGTCTTCCCATTCCCATCATGTATTACAAAGTTGTGTATGACCATGAAGGTAAAGACCACTTTAATACTGAAATTTTGTAAAAACTGAGAGATCATAAAGGAACACTTTAAACAGGCAATATTTCTCTTTATGGAAGGGAAACTGGTCCATTTCCCTACCTGTTTGCAGGAGGTTTTTTTATGTGCTTTAAATTAAAGATCAATATAATGCTCTCATGTAATGTAATTTGCTTTAATGTAAATGAATGTAGCACAAGAGGGGAAACCCAATGGATTTACTGATGATACCAAAGCTAATGTCATTTAATTCTCAAATTCTAAGCACTGAGGCTAATACATTCTAGTTTTTCCCCACTTAGATTTTTGCCCTTTCTCTGTTTAGTTCTGCTCATGTTGCTCTAAGCCAGATGTTCTTATAGATTGGCTCCACAACTGAAAAGCGTAGCCCAAAATGATTGTGAGGTAGCAAGTGGACAAAGGAGGCAAAGAATGGACTAGACCAAAATTGTCTCAGCTTCACGATGCAATGTATCTGCTACAAATCTGGTTGAGTATTGTTATGCCTGCTTGCTGTCTGTTCCTCACCACACCAGCCTGCCACCCTCACTGCCTACACAACATCTGTCCACTGCACTGAGACCAGCAAACTGATCTTAATCAAAAAGCTTTGGTTTGGGATTTATTTACTTTTGACCCAGGGTAGATGTTCCTCATTCAAAGTACTGTCTACCATTAATTTCACCAAGATGAGAAATAAATTGGTGATGAAATTTGATGAGTGGTATATCCAGTCCTGGGCATGAGACTGAAGTGACAGGAAGGGGCAGAGCTCGCTGCTTTTCCCTTACGGTGGCTGCATTAGAGTCCCCTCGGGACATTCCCTCTGGAGGGATGCAGAGCTGAACTATAGAACAGGATAATATGCCTATTTTGACACAACCTTTAACTAAGCAGCAAATATGAACAAGGACCTCTTTCAGAACACACAAACATAGCTTGCCTCCCCTGAAGCCCAAGTTGCACAGGGACATTTACCAGCTTCTATCTCACTGTTCTGAGCTGCACACTCACTGCTGAATAGTTCTGCTTGAGGCAAACCCACACTGCCCCAGCTTTCTGAACTGTGTGTCCAACACAAACAACCGTGGTGGGAGAACAAGGCATTGGACAGCACGTAGCTGTGGCAGGATGTTGACAGTAGAGGAACACAGAGCTAAATTCCCTTCTGAAAAATTCCTGATGGAATAAAAACCATCTTCATTACATGCTGTTTCACTGCTATTTTTATGTGTATATGTGAAATGTAATTTAATGGTATCTGAAACTTCTCTAATGTTGCATGTTAGCCTCTTCCCTTGACATGCTGTGTGCTGTTGTTTTACATGAATGTGAATATTCCATACATAGGATTAGCTTAAGTAGTTTATGAAGGATTAATAGAAGCAATGCACTGGTATTATACAATGTGTGTAGAATTAATCTTTTCATAAAACCCCCAAAGTTATATTACAAATAGCATTGATTTGTTACAGTAAAAACTCAGACCTTCACAAAACTCTCTTTCTGTTATGCAAAAATTTTAAGCAGGCTTTTTAAAATTTGAAAAATTTTATTTTTATCTTCTTCAGCCTAGTTGCTTCAAACTTCTATAGAATGAATGACAAACCAGTTTGATGGCATTCAGCATTTTTCTAAACTCTATTAGTCTTTTCCTTACTGAATTTATTTGAAACATTGGAGAATAACCTGAAAGTCTTTCACTTTTTTTGAAATTCCATGTGTCATGTGATTCAAATTTCCTGTGATTTATCAGGTAAGAAAAAACTTCAAAAGTTAGGTAGAACAAAAATGAGAATAAGCAGAGAAAGCAGAAAAGCTTATGAGAGTTCTTTTTATTAAACTATATGGCAATATAGGAGGAGAGAGACAGCAGTAAAATTTAAAAAGAACATTCTATATTGATATTACAACAGTTTGATTTAAATGTTAACCTCGTTATGTTAAATGTCTACAAACACTAAAAGACCATCCAAAAAACATCCAGTACCACCCAAACTTTTTTATTGATGACAAGACCTGTTCAGTCATGAAGATGTTTTACCCAACCAGCGAACAGCAGAAATAGACCACAAAATTCCAGAAATAGACTGCAAAATTAGATTTTCCTGTAACAGCTCTATTCAAACCTCTTCCAAGAATTCAGCAGTGCCAAAGTTACTACAATGACACAGCTGCTAAGATATTCATCCCAAGTGAGATTATCCTCTCGTCAACCTCTTTTCTCTGGTTCCAGCCTGTCTAGGAACTGTGTTGGTCTTTGGCTGAAGCTGAGAGGCACTTGGGAGCTATCGCATGGTGGTGTCTCACCAAGTAGATAAAGTATTTGCTGCCTCTGTCCAAGAATTTTCTCTAAGGAAGTATGATCAGAGAGGAACAGATACAAGTCATTACACTCTAAATAACATCGGGGTTTCTTTCTCCCGAAGTTGAGAGCATTGAAATTTATGGTCACTAAAAGTATGTCAACAGATACTTCAGTTACAATTACATTTGCAAGTTGTTTGCAGTCCATCATTGTCCTTAATTAAAAGTCCTCTTGCTCCCATGTTCTACCGAGTGGTATCTAACAGTCTCCTGACAAGGCATGTCTTGCGGCATGGCAGAAGAGAAGAATCTACTGGAAGAGTTTCATGATCCATTATCCCCTAAATTCCTTCACTGAGCTGAATATGATATTAATCAGTGGATTATATTCCACTGGATTACATACTTTTCACAAAGGGTGTGAATAGCAGGGAAACTACAGCAAGCTGAGAAACTTGCTGACATTTATTCAATGTCATACATTGCACGTTCTTCAAATTTTCCAGATAATGCTTGCTTTAAGTATTAACAAAGCAGCAGGAAAATTAATGGTGAAAAACTAATTTTCTGGCCTTTAAATATCTACATAAGATAACACAGAAGTACAGAGAAGAGTAGGAGAATTGTGGGTAGCTTTTCTTTTTACCCTCATGCACAGACTCACAAGACCTTGTAAGGTTATGCAATTAAGAAACACTGTTATGCTCATGCCTTCTGGGGTTTAGCTTTCAGATAGCCCACTTTTCAAGCCAGAAGAAGAAATGGGTTAGACATTCAATCTAGTCAATCAAAAGCAAAGCAAAAAAATATGTATAGTCTCTCTCTAATTCATTTTTCCCAGAAGGCTGGAAAAAATCATAAAATAGCATGAGATTGGTTCATTTTACACTGATCTTGAAAGCCCATTAAGGTATTTAACTTTCATGGATTGTCTGAGGGATCTGAAGTTGCTGTTATCCTTTTGTTTAATTACACTGTAATCTTCATGCAATTACAGTGATGATAACAGTCTTCTACAGACATAACAATAAATTAGCCATCTGGGGATAAATGAAATTACTTAAAGCTTATTTCACTGAAATATCAAAGAATAATTAATATGGCTATACAGGACAAGGCGTGAAAGTAAATTGCATTATCTACTTCTAGAATTCAGCATTCCAATGTATTTAGGGGCTTAGTAGCATATTCCTTGAATTTGCTTCATAAAGAAATGGTTGGTAGAGAAATATCAGGAAAAGCACAGGGAAAGCCCATTTCAGCATAGTTGAGAAAGACACAGTGCAAAGTTTTGTGGACTATGCTTTATACATCTATGCAATACTTGTCAGCTTCACTAAATAAATACATGAGCAACTTTACTCCTGATATTTTATTTCCCCATATCTTGCCATCTTGCCATTGGATGTTAATGTCTCTTGTGTAGTTTATTTCCAGAAACAAGAATAGATTCATCAGGTTTTTATTGTTACTGCTGAAGAGAAGAAAAAGAACGCAAGATAAAAATGTGGCATGTAAGAAACAGTGAGATGTAAAACAAGAAACGTCCTTAAAATAAAATTCAAGTCAAAATTCTCAGCAGCATTAATCAAAACAAATGCAAAAAAAATCCTACATCCCCCTGGACTTTCAACCAAAAAGAAAACTTGCAACTCTGGATCAATCAATTATAAATTTTTGTGCTCTTTTTGGAGGCAATGACATGGCTATTTGAAGGTATAATTTCACATCAACTTATTTCAGTGCTGTTATTTAGCACCAGCAGACATAATGGTTCTTTTTCTCTCTCATTTTCTTTTTGCTGGAACACTTTTTCATTTTTAAAAGACGAAAGGTATTATGTGATGTGAGTAACCTGACCTGGGCAAGAGCTAACAATTACTGAGGGTACATTAAGTGCTGTTTCAGCTGCAGCTTTCCACCTGTTTTCTACTAGAAAATCACTAAATGAAAAAAAAATTAAAAACCTCAACAAGATACAAAAAATTGCAGTAATTCAGGCAAATAATGTTATTTTTGCATATTAGGTAAAATAGTTGATGTACAAAATAAAATGTGACATATATAAAACAATCAAAACATTTGGTTAAGTTTTAGGTTGTATTAGGGGTTGTGGTAATGTTTAGGTAGTGGGGTGATTGCCTCTATGGAAGGAGGTGAAGGTCTGGCCCTTACCAGACAGAGACAGATCCACTGCAGGGGACAGCTGAGCCCGTGAACCGCCCTGCTGGCGCCTCTAGGGGAGCTTGTTTAAGAAAGGGTAAAAAATATTGCACTTCAGTGTCAGGAGTGAGGCAAAAAGCATGAGAAAAAACACTGTGAGCACCAAGGAGAGAAAAGAAGAAGGAGGAGGTTGTGCAGGCTCCAAAGCATCTGTGAAGGAGACCAGGCTGGAGCAGGTATTTCTTCACAGACCATGGAAGAGCCACACTGAAGCAGATATCCACTCTGCAGAGGTGGAAATGGCCTGGAGGAGCTATGGCCTGTGGAGGACTCACACTGGAGCAGGTTTATCCTACAGGACTACAGACCATGGGAAAGATCTATGGTGGATTAAGAAAAAAAAATGAGGGGAAAAAGGAGTGACACAGATGAAGTGTTATGAACTAACCACAAGTCACATTCCCGATCCCCCTGCACTGCTCCACGGGGAGGAGGAGGTAGGGGAGTTGGAAATAAAGGAGTGGCACTAACTAAGCCTGGGAAAAAGGGAGGGGGGGAGGGAAGGTGTTTTAGTCTTTCTCACTATGCAAACCTATTTTATCTGGCAGAGAATTAACTTAACTTTCCCCAAGTCAATTCTTTCTTGCCCATGACAGTAATTGGCAAGTGTTCTCCCTGTTTATGTCTGGACACACACATTTTTTCATTTTATTTAGTCCCCTTATCCTATTGAGGAAGGGCTGTGAGAGAGTAGCTGGGTGGGCATGGGACAGATGGCAAAAGTCAACCCACCACCAAGAGAGACAAGGGTTTATCTTACAGATTAGTTATCAGCTATCTTAGAAGATGGTTATCAATAGTGATCTTTCTTTTGGTTGTTGTTGTTGTCTGCATATCCCATATTCTACAGTCTAGACATAAAATTGCAACTTCAAAGGACTCATTGCCTGTTCTACCTTGAAACTGTATTTTGTCATTCTGTTGGCAAACATTGTCAAAAAACTAAGTGATTCTGAGTTTATGCACAGCTAAGAATATAAAAAGGGAAATCTCAGAAATCTCATGTGCAGAGTGTTGTAAGCTTATACATTAAATTTTCTTTGTAAACTTAGTATGTTACCATGCAACAGATAACCATATTTTGGAATGAGTAAATTCAGACATACAATGCTTTTCTAAATCAAGTCAGGATCCCATGTCAAGTGGGACAGTGCTTTCATGCTTAAGTGGTTATATATATTTTTCCCTGTTTGTGTGAGTGTAATTTTGTACACTGTGAGAACTAGAAGTATACTCTTACTGATTTACAAGTGGTTTTAGCATTAGTTCAGCCTCAGTTTTAGTTAAATTTATATGTACATATTAAACTTAGAAAATGCTAAGCACTTTTCCCTATTTGTCTTCATTCCAGTATTTAGGAGCGTATTATGCTTCTAGGTATAGTGCTTGTGGAGACTTTTGGAAAAGAGCTCTACCAATGCCTCCCACAAAGGAGAGATTAAGTGGTTCAGGAAATTGCAGGTCTGAAAAATTCTTCCTTGACTAAATGAATCAACCATGAGCATTTAGCATTGTCAGAAAATTAGGTCACTGATAACATAAGCCAATTTTCTGCGGAATTCCAGTCCAGAATAAGTTAATTTTACATTTGCTGCTCTTTTAAAATCATAGCTGCAATGATAAAATGTCCATGGTCAGTGGTGGCTTCATCTTTTGAATCTCTGGGATGATTTGAAATGACTTTGTGTTCCTTTTCAAGTTGTTCCAATGCATGACTGGAGTTCTCATTAGAATGATCTTCATGCAAGGCCTGCCTGCTTCCCAGCTATCATCCACCTCCTGCTTTCCATTTCTGTCTATAGTAGGGCTGCATCCGGCAAACACTTTGAAATACGCTTTGTGGTTACTAATTACTTGGGCTGATTTACTTAGTTATGTGTTCCAGCACCATTAAGTCCTTTCTTTTCCTATTGTATCTGCCTCATTATTAGTTATAAGGGTGACATTTATACTGTAAACGGGGACGAAAGCATGAAAGGGAAACTGTAAGTGTAGGATCATTGTGCAAGGAATGAATAAGTACTCCACTGTTAAGGCCAATTATAATATATGAATATGGATTCAAAGGTTTTGTTTGTATTGTTTTCAAAATATTTTTGAGGAAAGGTTTCAAGGTTGTAGACCTACCCACAACTGTGCTAAAATATGTGTGCACATGTCTACAGGGATAATAAGCAGCACATAATATGAAATATATCTGTGTGTAATAATAAGTATTAAAATAAGCATAAACAGAAGGGATTCTTTATCAAGAGAATGACATTTTAGTAGCAAAAATAATAAGCAGGAAATAGTGAAAATGCCTTTCAGGGACTATACTTAGACAAGGTAGCTGGTTATCCTAAAAAAGCAATAGAGTAAAATCAGCCAGACTTGTATATTCTGAAAGCTCACTTTATAAATGACTTGTCAATATGTGAGGGCAGAGTGTCCTTATAAACTGGTTTTTCTCTCTCCCTATCAATTACCAAAAGAAAAAAGTGGTATTTAGATATTCAATTGGAGGAATTTGCCCCATAATCTCCCCCTCTGCCCCTCCCCCCCAAAAAAAGTTTTCGTTCAATCCTAAGAATTACTTTTAATTTAGTAGTTAGGGAGTGCCCAGATATTAAAATATTGTATCTTTTGAATATGTAGATATGTTTGCAATGAAGAAAAAACAGCTCAGTTGAGTATCTAGCTCATCCTTTTGTCAGATGCCAAATCTTTGCGACTGAATCTTTTGTTGTATTTTCCCCACACTTGACTTTTTCTTAGGTCCCCTATGACCGCTGTCACCATGAGCTGACTTCACAGAACATGATGTTAACTGTAAGCAGCCATGCAGGAGAGTTACTCCAGAGAACCACCTTGTTTGTTTATCTGTTTGTTTATAGCATCTTATGATTTCTAGAATTAGTTCCATGAGCAGTGGTCAAGCATTTAACTACATACTTCAGGAGACTACAGGAGTAGAAGGATGCCTAAAGCACTCCAGAAATTTACTTTTTCATGCACTCAGAGATTTCCTACATCATATACTAGTCTGTTAATGAACCCTCTCATCTCACACTGGTTAGGATGGAGATATTAAGAAAGTAAGGTTGCACACTAGTAATTTTTAATACTATACACTAACAGCAGTTTTGATCAGGTTTGTATTTGATTCTGGAATTTCACAATCATGTTTTAGAGTTAGATTTATAGGCTCCTTCATCACATGTTGTATTGCCATGATACCAAATGTAAGAAGAAAGGAACTCCTCGGCTTGCCAGCGAGAGGTGTTCTAGAGGAAGAGAGACTCTCAATATGATTGTAGATGGAAAAGAAAACATAAACCAGCATAATTAGTGTTGAAAATAATGCTATAATTTGCCAGTAAAAAATTATATTTCTTTGATATGTCTTTCTAATAACATCTTTAATGTTAGAAAATTTTCCGCTCTAATACTATTCATGTTGTTGAGATATTTGCTGTTGGAATACGCTTCACTGAATCAATAGAAGTAGAAAAATCAAAAACATCTTAAGATACCACCTGGTAAACACTATATGAGGAGAGGTAATATGCAAACCTCAGTTTTGAAGATCTGCCTGTAGCTCAAACCAACTTAAAGGCAAGGGGTAACAAAAAGACTCATTCTAGGGCAATGGGAGTTTTTAAGTCAAGTTTTCATCTGGGGCACTTAAAATAATTAGTTCCATTAGCCAGTTGAAGTGGAGTTGGCAAACCTAAACAATGCAGGTTTATCTGTAGAGCATTTATTGTTTAAAATAGAAGAAGGTTCTTGCCATTAAAATACACTGATTTTTGCTTGAAGAAAACTACAGAGTTACTGTATTCACCATAGTTGACTGGTCTTTCAAAGGAAGGACTCCAATCCAAACCGGTAAGAGGTTTTGGGTGAGCACTTCAGATGAAAGAAACCCACTATTGATCTGAGGCGTACTGTGGATTCAGGGATGAATAGGACACACTAGTGAGACCTGACACAGCAGAGAATGTAGTAGAAATGTCATTTGCCTTATAAACCTGTAAAAGTCCTGTCTGTTCCACTCTTCTTTTGACTTTTTTTTTCAAAGGTTGTCTCCTCTTGTCTGAAATAATTCCTTTCTCTGTGTGTCTGGAAATATGAAAAGGCATCAGACTAACTTTAAAAGAGGTCACGAATTGCATTAGCTAAACAAACTGCAGGTTTTTGGAAAGGATGGAAGAAAGAACTATGGAATATGCCTGTTGGTAAATGGCTTATTTTCATGGTGCCACATATTTGCATTTTGCCCTTAACTGGAGTTATTATTCCTTGAGTTTTCACTGTTTTTATTTATGTACAAAAACTTCTTGAACTATTTGTTCCATTATTCTTTTTGGATCTTGTTTTTCTGGCAGCTATCACAGATGTTTTTCTGAAATTTTAGCTCTTACTTAATTCACTATAAAATTTGTGGTGAGATTAATTTCTCTCAGATGACCCTTTAATGCTCTGGCAATGCCTAACTCAACCTGCCATTCTATTAAATCTTTTCAGAATTTACTGAAATGGTCTCAATGTTTTTTTTTGTTGTAGGTTTCATATATACTGGAGAAGTTGTGCATCGAATGCTAACAGCTACTCAATATATTGCACCATTAATGGCAAATTTTGACCCCAGTGTGTCAAGAAATTCAACAGTCAGATACTTTGATAATGGTATGTAGCAGTCCTTGATAAATAAATGTGTCTGTATCCCTTGACTCTTATTTTCCTAAATAACTATTTTTGAAGGAAACATTGAGGATTTTAAAAAAATTTTTTGTTCTTTCTTTTTTCAATTTAGAGGCTCTATAAAGCATGTGACTAGACATCTATAAACAATTATTAATTTAGAGCACAGTAAAGAGTCATGAATGCCTTTTCTTAATCAAGCAGATATCTGGATGTTGAAGTACATAAACTCACACTAGCAATGCATTTTATCAGTTTTAAAAGGAAAAATCTGTCTTATGTAACAGTGTAAATTCCTGTTACTTCAAAGCATATATAGTGAATACCATCTGCCCACTACCTGGAATGAAAATAGCATTTGTGGAGTGCAGTAGCAAGAATACACAGAAGCAGGGCAGGGATAAGGTTAATAAACCTGTCAATGACTAAGTGTTCATGGAGTCCCAGAATTGGAATCCAATACACTCATCTACACCACGAGCTCTCAACAGTTCCTTGTAAAAAAGATTGAAAGAGGAAAAGGCAAACTGTGGTGTTTCACTTGAAACTCTGTAAGAAGTTTCAAAGCCCTTGAATGTGTGGATATTTTTCTCTTGTAGTCTGCTGTAATCAATATTTTAGAAACATAGCCTAGGTGGTTAAAAGGCATCTGGTGCTTTACCTCAGGCCTGTAGTGATCAGCTACACCGGCAGTTAAACTTAGAGGGTTTAGTATCATGACTTAATATCATGAGATCCATGGTTTCTAAATTGTCCTGGATACACCTGTGCCATTTTATGTACATTTATTTATAGTGAATTTAAGCAAAAATTGCCAGCAGGTTCAAAAACATTTCATATTTCCAATAGTATTTTTTATTCTTTAGATCAGTTATCAAAATGTATTCTATATATTTTACACCTTGTCATAACCTTTCCTTACAATCTAGTCATTGCAATGTTTGTTTGCTAAATTAGCTAAATTAGCCAAATCCAATAAAATAATTACATGAGAAAATCCTACTCCTTCCATGAAGACATTTGAAACAGAAAAATATATAATTTTCACTTTGTAAATTATTTAATATTATGGCCAGAGATTTGTCATCTTTACTTAAAGAATCTGAGGATTCTGGAGAAAATGTTGCTGATTCTCCTTATAGTCCTGACTTCCAGTCTTCACACCAGGTGTACCAGGCTGTATCACACGGCTTTCATTGCAAGGTTGAACACTTCTTTGAGATTTTGGATTCCTCTTCGCGGGTAATGCATCATCTTTTAGCTCCATCAGCTTTAGGACAAAGAATTTTCTATCTTAGCACAAGTGAAAAGGAACTGAGCAGATTGTATCTTCAGCACCTCATTTCTTACTCATCCGTGCTTTGTCCCCGTGAGTAAGTGCTCTGCCATAAAGCAGCATCTGTAGTGGGCAGGCACAGAGTGTGGGGATCCATCAAAGTCTCACTGATGGAGCCAACTGCAAGGAACTTAGGTACACACAAATCTACATAAAAGCCCCTGGAATGAGATGGCAGTTTGGGTGGCAGCTGATTTCCATTTTAGCTTGGGGTTCTGAGGTGCTCATAGATCTGGAGTACTCAGTCACTGACTAGAAGAAATTCAGTCTAATTTTGCTCTAGTAATGTTAGAACCTACTTTACATTTAAAATGAAATTTAAGACGATCAAATAAATATTCAGAAAGTAGTTAATTAGTGTGGTCACAAAGGGAAAAATGCACTGTGTGCACAATTAATGACTATCTACTATATAGAAAGACACAAGGGACAGTAATGTGTTGAACTTGGTGCAGTATGGACCCAAAATTTACATGCTCATAGTTTCATGACAACTCTGTCAAGATGTGTTCATGACAGTTACAGCACAGATCCATAACAAAATATTTTTCAAGGATATATCAAAAATATATTGAGCTGAATATGTACTGATTCATCATGAACATTCTAGGAAGAAAGGAAATTAAAGTGAGAATCAAAGCACACAACTCCCATTAATGCCAAAACCAGACGTTTTTGAGGAAGGCATATAAAGATGAAAATGTTACTTTGAGTAAACAGTTTTGGTGATAAGTGTCTCAACATCTGTCTAAAATGTGCTTACAGGGCATGCAAGTTGCTTGAGAAATATTTTTAGTGTGGTAAGTGCATATTCTGCCAGCGAATTCCCATGAATATTAACAAGCCTCTTGCAACTAAATCTCTGCGTACCAGACTCAATAGTTACCCTGTCTATGAATTCTTAGTGAGTTTGATTTAAGCTACATTTATTTATTGTCCACACCTAATGTTTTTCAATTTGTAGAACATCAGCAAGTGCTTGCACCATGCAGACAAAAAAAGCTATTTAATTAATGCATAGTAAATGGAAGAACCTGAATTCTTGAAATAATAACTTTCACTAAGCAGGAAATGCTATTATCACTTCACATTTCACAGTCATCAGGATTTATGGATAGAGTGTAAAGAATGCCACTGCAAGGAAGTGGTAACGGCAGCACTGAACTACCAGATCCTACCTTTAGCGGTTGTTGATTTTTGTGCAATTTCAAACAAGTTACTTGACCGCACTTGCTTTAGCAGAAGTTGAGGTGCTTGTGTGGCACTGTGGTGTCTACAATTAAGAGGATTTCAGTTGCAACTTTGCAATATCTTTAGCATGTCAAGGCGTGGATCTGAAAGTTGCTAAAAAGAGACAGATCACTGTTCTTGTTTCAAGTAACTGCAGTTAAGTACCTTCCCTACAGTCAGTTAATGTATTTCTCACATTTTTTTCTTCCTTTTGCCTCTCTACCCCCACTCTGGGGTTCACAGGCACAGCACTAGTTGTCCAGTGGGACCATGTACATCTGCAGGATAATTACAACCTGGGGAGTTTCACTTTTCAGGCCACCCTTCTCAATGATGGGCGTATCATTTTCGGCTACAAAGAAGTAAGTTGGGTCTGAGAATTGTCATTTTCGTGGACAAATTACTTTACATGTCAGGAATTTCCCCACATTTTTTGAGGGGAGGGGGGTCGAAAGTATTTGAAAGATCAATTACAAAAGATCATTTCATTAAACTGCTTATAAGATCTTTATTTTGATGAAAATGATATTTTATTGTAAAAGTGATGCTCATATAATGGACTTAAAAACCATCAACATGACACAAATGTGCTAATCCTAGATGTCAACTAGGCATTTTTTGATGGTTGAGAGTGTTAAGTGTTTAGTAAATTCCTGGGTTTTTAGTAAATTTCCCTTGAGTTTTGAAAGATAGGATCTAATTTTTTCAATTAGTTTACTCAATTTTGACTGATTTCAAAATACTCTAGAATCAATGGTTGTTGTTAAAAGGTCAACTTTTCCCTGCAGCTGTCATTTTTTTGGCAACTCACATATTTCAAAGTTCATATATTTGAAACAAGAAATAACTGGTTTGTATTGCTAACTCTGAGGTTCTCCATCTGTTTGGTGATAAAACTGCTTAGATTGAGGCCATTTGGTTTGCCTTCACAGTACCAATATGTTGTCTTAAATGGGCTCTTGTGCATTCTCCAAGTGTTTCAGAATTCCAGTTGTCGCTTTGAGTGATTTTTTTTTTTCTAGAGTTGCTAGAGCTCTGGAAACTATAGCCTAGTTGAGTTTCAGTGCTTTTACTAGGAAAGGTTGGAGCAGGTGATCCTTGAGGTCCCCTTTCAGTCTGGTATTCTATGGTTCTCTAATTCATGTGCATAAGAATCAGAAAGTAGACAAGCTTAAATCTTTAGGGACTAAATAATTTCTTCTTTGTGTTGGTTTTTTTGTTTTTGCTTGGTTTGGGGTTTTTTGTTGTTTTGTTTTGTTTTGTTATTTTAATCTGTTTGACATGTAAACTGTGACTTTCTATTCAAAATGCAGCTCTCAGTTATCCTCCTTATGGTAAGAAACTGTAATCAGTAATACAACCAATTGTCCAGACTTGGAGAAATCTCTTTTCTCTCTCTGCTATAAAGCACTTGTTAGCCTTCAGGCTCATTTTTCACACCTGTGTTGCAGCTATGCACCTTTAATGAAGCAGCAATAATAACACTCCTCTGCTGCTCCCTAGAAAGCCAGACACGATCTGAGGTTTTCTACTAGCAGCAGTCATACCTTTGCTTAAGACAGATGTCTTTGCAGCTTGGAAAAGGATTGCTGCAAAATGTTCTTACTGGATCAGTATTGTAGAAACAAGAAACTCCTGGTATGCCCATGTACCTGGCTTTCCTTGTCTTATAAAAGACATGCTGGTGCAAAGTCTGCCTGGAGTTTTTTCTGAATTTTAGGTAGAGGTTACAGTCCTCATCTATGAAAATGCAGTTCATTTGCATTTTGAATCTGACTTCATTCAAGCTTCACTCTGCTTAATAAAATGGAGCTCCATTGTACCTGATCAAAGGAGTGTGCACTAAAAGCTTAGGTTATCTCCTGTTGTTGAAACCTTTTTAAAGAAAAGCAAAAGCTTCTAAAGACTGCAGAAAATTTCCTGCCCTCAAGACCCAGAGAGGTGGGGAGGGACCCTAGTTTTAAGATATATTTGTCAAGAACTATAAATGCATTCTGGCATTAAAATGGTGTCATTTTCAGAAGACTTCTGTTCCTGGTTATGAGATGAGTTGCACTGCCTGTTACTCTCCAGCCCTGTGCAAAATTGGTCTAATATGGCTGATAGAAGTTGCTGCTCTAGATTGAAAGTATCCTGTGTACATTTTGCACAAAAGCAAATGATGATGCAGAGTGTCAGGTAGTAGAAAACATTATACATTTAGGAAGACAGGAGTAAATGGGCCACTCCTTCACCACAAGTGGGTCCTAGAACTACATTCAAGTATGACATCTAATCCTTGGATAAACAATTTCTGAGCTACAATGCACAGGCTGCTTGCTCTCATTACACGGCTGGAAGCTTTCTCCAAAACCTCATTGCTTTGGTGGGTAGGAGTTATTAATGTTCTTTTCATTAATCTTGAGGCAGAAAACTGGAATTTGCTGGAATGGACTAATGTGTTTTGTTGCTACTGCTGAATCTTTGAACTCATCCTTTCTCATGAGTTATTCCTGTCCTGAATGGAATCATCTAACATTCCCTTAGAGCTGTTGCACATAACTAAGCAAAGATATTTTTTAAAGTGGTAACAGTAATGTACTAATGATCTGTAAATCTTTTGACAAAAGATTTTTCTAAATATTTTAGAAAGTTACAAGTAGTATGTTCCATCAAAATTACTTGGGGAACAGATTTTGAGGCTGAGATTTCCCAACAACTGCACTCTTTATTTGCAGCCTTTACTCCATTACCACTACTTCAGCTTTTCACCTAAATGAGGAAAATTAAATAAAATTGCCAGTCACTGGTCAGACACAAGTTGTCTGAAAAGACACTTATGATTTTAAACTTGGTCCTAGTGCTTATAAGTCTGGCTAGCACTTATTTACTTCCAGTGCTGAATCTGCTGCTTTCTGAAGAAGTCCTTCCTTTTGGAGCCATTTCTCTTGCTGCTGAGTCATGTTGTCAGGTGCCCCATTAACTCCGGTAAGATTACTTGTGTAAGTGCTCACTAGCATGACTAAAAGTTGCACAAGATTTCTACTGACTTTTTGGTGGCATTTTATTTCAGCACCACAGTTCATCAAAAATGACAGTGATGTATGGCAAATCTGAGAGGTCTTCATGGCATTGTCATTGAAAACCTCCAAGCTGAAGCACCATATAAGAGATACAGCAAGCAGGTTGCCAGTAGCTTCATAAACCATCCCACAGGGGATCTGTATTAGTGACACCAGGTGTTTATCTAGCAGAGTCTACCTTTAGAATAACTGTGATTATACATTTAAAACGGATATGACAAGAGACTTTTGTGTCTAATGCGCTTTAGGTAAATGTTACCTTTTGTTTCTTGTTTATTCAAACAATTTGGAAGTCCCTCTTTCATATTCTTCCTGCTCTCACATCAGGTTTGCTACCTCATAAACCTGGTGTTGACCACCAAGACAGAGTTCTGGCAGAGGTTTGCTGAATACCAGAGGAGTTGCTCTGCCCAATCATATGCATTCTGTTGTTTTCCCCAGTAGGAAGCAACCTGAAATTTCCAAGTTTTATCCAAAATTTTTAAAAAAAGGAAATTAGAAAAAGAGCTGAACCATCAGAAAAGAGTAATATGGAGAAGTCAGAATATCTTTCAGAAGAGTCAGTTGTTAGGAGAAGGAGCTGTATGGTCAAGTTTCCAAAATGTGGAAACAATCTGAAATACAACAAGGTCCTATAGCAAGTAAAATACTTACTTCTATAGCAATTTACTTTGTTTACAGTGCATGCACCTTCCACTTTAGATACCACTTTTCTTATGCCAACTCTTATTATTCTGGCAAATGGTTGATATGTCAGAAAACATCAGCTGGCATTAAAATTTTACTACTGTACCTCTACTAAATATGCAATACATTACAGTACAAACTAGCCAGCAGAACATAGGAATAAAGAAGAATTTTGGCAAAGGCATACCTTTTATGTATTAGTAGTGGATACTCAGAATACTCATTTCTTATGTTCTAAATTTCAGTGAAGTTCAATTCTCAAGAGTTTCACTTCTTATTAAACAAAATAACTATTCTATATAGTTTTTTCCTATTAATGTTTAGAGCTAATGTTCCTTAGCATAATATTTGGTTTCTTTTTTGTCCATGATTAATACAGAACAAATTAGGCAAAGGTACCATAGGCCTTGTTAATTGTTTAGGATATTTTTTTTAATGTCATTGGCAAAGGCTTTCTTTGTTCAATTAAATAGTAATGACTCTCTATTTATGTAGTCATCTGGAAACCATTATGAAAGTTTAAATATTTGCTAAAAATTGCCCAATATGTAAATTTGAAAAATAAATCTAAAAGGGGCTTGTAGTAGAATGGATTTCTATTCTGAAAGGAGACAGAATTGAATGAACATTATTAAGTGCTAGCTCTTAAGTTAAATTGATACCCCTGCTGGGCATGAAGGAAAATACTCTGTTTTCAGTAACAAGAATTCAAACCTTGCTATTGTTTCCTGAAAACTAAAACCAAAATAAAAAATAAAAACCAACCCCTCAAAAAAACCAAACAAACAACCCCCCCCCCCCCAATCAAACAATAAGGGGAAAAATTTTAAAACACAACAAAAAACAACAGATGTAATCTGAATGGGTATTCTACCTGCATTTTACATGCTTAGTGTTTCTTTGCCTCTTTTATTCTAAAAAATGAGGACATGGAAATGATCTTTGATTTTTGAAGTGGTCAGTTTATGCAATTTAAAACTCCTAATTAATTTTCATGCAGTTTGGCCTGTGGACTAACTAATTACTACTTAGGAAAGTGACAGTGAAAACCCTATATAAACACTATTCTTATGTTCCTAATTATTATTTTGCAATATACTCTGGCTCTTATCTTTGACTCAGTTTGAAATGGGGCAGTAAATGCACCCTGCTTACCAGCTCCTTCAGAATAAGGTTTGAGACCACAATTTTATTGTTTTTTGAAGGATAAGACTCTGATGTGACCTCACAGTTGAAAAGAATAAAATTTGAGAAGTCTGATGAAAACCACTGTCTAGATTAAAGGTCCAAATGATACATAGAATTCAGCATGAATTATAAATACCCTTCTCCTTACTGTTGAAGTATATAATCCAAAATATAGACATTAGTGGCCTCAGTGCTAGTGTGGGAAGCTTATTCATAAACTGGTGACTTGTACAACACAAAAGATCACATTGTCTGTGGTAGAGCTAACAGATGGTTTAGAATTATTCTAGCTATGAGCCGTTCTCTGAAGGTAATTCTGTAAAACTCTTGCCAACCATTAGCAATCACTGGCATGTTCCTAGCTCTCTGCTCAGCTATTTCACATGTCAGCCTGTTGTGACATATCTTGCCATTCAGGTGAGAAATCCAGAACAGCAACTCTCTGCTTGCCACCTAAGTTTTGCTGTATTTTTCCATAAATTATTTTAATATTTGCTACAAACCTTCTGTCAAAAGGGAATGTTTCCTAATCAGACAGCATATGGTAAAAGCTCATTTTCTCTTGACATCTCATGCAAAAGATTTCACTTGCAATATGGCACTCAGGACACACATTACCAATTTCTTTTTCCACACCTTAAAATTAATAAATATTTTGTAAATACAGGTATTACAACACTGTAGTTTTTCAAGAGAATAAGAGTGTTCCTGGATTGCGTTCTACTTTGACTGCATTTCTGACTGTAAGATTGTTTCACACAGGCTGCTCTTCAGTTTGAAGATCTGCCTATACTAATTTAATTTTATTTTTTTTTTGAGCTTAAAGAAGCTCTTGCTTCTAAGCCCTGTTTCCAAAACATGTATCCAAACTTTTGGCTGCTGCTTCTGTTAGACTGGACCGTACTACTTTCTTATTTCTTCTAGAAAAGATTCTGAAAGTTCCTTGCTCTCAGTAGAATTCCCAGCACAGGAGTATTGACACCTGCAGGGATTTTGGCAAAATCCATTGTTACTTCTGCTTCAATTTTTTTCTAACTTCTCCTGAAGTTTATCTTTGTATTTTTGGTTCAACTTGGCTGCTGAATCCTGTTTTAGTACCACATATCACAGAGTCATTCATAATTTTAATAACTTTCAAGGTCTGAACCAGGTTGTAATGAGAATGAGAATGAGAATGAGAATGAGAATGAGAATGAGAATGAGAATGAGAATGAGAATGAGAAGAAAGAAAGAAAGAAAGAAAGAAAGAAAGAAAGAAAGAAAGAAAGAAAGAAAGAAAAGAAAAGAAAAGAAAAGAAAAGAAAAGAAAGGAAGAAAGAAAGAAACAACAACAGCCAGAAAAATCCCAAACAAACAAAAAACCCTGCCCCACTTACGGCATTAGTAGTGCAAGAACCCATCACTCCTTCCCAGAAACAAAACAAAACCAAACAAAACGAAACAAGAAGGTGAAGTAGTTTACTGTTTTCATAATTTTGAGGAAAAGATGCAACTTTTTCAATAATTCAGAAATTCACAATAAATAGGTGGTAAGGTACTAGACTTAAAATAGAGGAGTCTTATTCAAGAAGACCAGAGTGTAACTTCTTCTGATTTACATTCACACGATACAAATGAGTATAATACTTTTTGTGCATCAGACGCAATTTATGCCATGACAATTTTGCCAGCATATTTTGTCACACACCTACTAATGCCAATTCCAAATACACTGTGTCCTTTCTTCATTTGCTGTGTTTCCTCTCTAACTTTGAAGATAAAGTCATTGCATCCTTCCCGTCAGTGCTTTTTCTAACTTAATTTTCAATAGCTTATCTAGAGTATCTTCCTCAAAATCCTCTAAGACAGTTTCTTTGATAGCTAATGTAAGCTTTCCTTTCCAGCACTCTGAGACTATGAATAATTCCCTTATTGTGTTTAAGCTTTCATGCTGTAGAAAATTTATAGACTTATTTCTGAACTTAGCAAGTCTTTTATTTTGAAGAATTTGAAAATACGGCTTTTGGCCTTCTTTTGTCATATTCTCCAATAACTGCATCAGAGCTCAGCTGATATAAGCCAAATTTAAGCTGATGTATTGCTATCACTATTTCCAAGCCGGTTCTGTTTTTCATGTTGGCTTGACAACATGCCACAAGCCTTTTTTATGCCACACCAGATCACATATGCAAGAACCTCTAAAAACAATCACTAAATTAAGTAAAAGGAATGGAAATGTATAACAATGTTTAATTCATCAGAACTTACTTTTTTTGTTAGTGTTCTCAGATTAAGCTTTTAGTAAACAGTTACCAGTGTAATTGGGAAAAAGCAAAGCTAAAAGGCATTTTGGGAATGAGGAGAACTATTTAGCTCAAATATCAGAAATCATGCCATTAATTGTCACATAGAGAGAACTGAATCCTCAGTCAGTGGATGTGTAACTGGCTTTTAACATCAGCATTTTTCTACTATATGAAAAATACTGGCCAACAATATTATTTTGGTAGTTTCACACAGGTAAAGCCAGAGCATTTCACACAGGTAAAGCCAGAGCCAGCTATTGGGTTAGCTAAACTAATACCTTGTATCTCAGTTTCTTACACTTGATCCAGTTCCATCTGTCTTCAGCCTAGAAATTTCTGGTTAACTGAAGGGCAGCTTTGAAAAAATAAGGTATCCAAATATAAAATATCTGAAAGCAGCAACTGGCAGAAAGTCATAATTGCTCATAGATACCTGTGACTTATTCTACTCCTAAGTTACCTGCCTGAAGTTTCCCTTTTCTGATTATATCTTTCTGTGCTAGAATAAGACTCTTTAGCCCTTGAGTAGTTTCTCCCTGTCATAGTAGTTGTTTGTGGTAATCTAACCAGCTTTCTAATATCTCATCCAGAAGTCAAATGGATAGAACACTTTAACGCTTCTGTTAGTGGTCTTTGAGAACCGGAGAAGTTTACAAAATATTTTTGCAACACTTTCAATCTTCCTTCTCTTAATTTTTTGTCATCTTCTTAAGGAATATATCCTCTCAAAATCTGTGTAATATATAAGCAATTATCTAATTTTAAGGTATAAGTGAAATGGTCACCCCACATTCAGGCTATATTTCACTGTTTGTGTAACCAAATATCATATCAATTAAGTCTTCTCACTGAGATGTCCCCTCTGACTGCTGGAGTTGTTCACCCACTACAATACTGAGATTCCTTCCAGAACTGCTGCTTTCTACACCGTGGTCCCCAAACTCTTCCTTGAGGGGTTTTTGTCCGTATTATATCTTTGCATTTTTTGCAGTGTCTAACCTTGCTAATGGATCAGGCATTTCATTATTTTTACTCTGCTAGTGCCATCTGGAGAACTGCTAGGCAGTAAATTTATGTTTCCTTCTCAGTCTTGGATAGAACTTTTGGATGCTGTAAAGACCCACTGTCAGTCTGAGCTGCTCCTTTAGTGATGGCTGCTGTTTATGTTCAGTAAATCTAGTTAGCTATTATTAATATTGCAGAAATGCCAGATGTCACTAAATCAAACATCTTAAAAAATATTCAGTCCTATTATTGCAGTCAAAGCTGCAATCTTGGCCCAAGAATGGAATCAAACCTGACATTTTCTGTTTTCATGCAACCATGTTGACCAGTGTCAATAGCTCTGTAACGTCAAACTGGATTGGTCTATGTCTATCTACATATTTTTATTTCTTCCTCTAGATATTGGCAGTTGAGCATCTGGAATTTTCCATATTTACCACAACACTGATAGTCTTCCTGCTATTCCAGGACATAGTAAATATTAACACAATTCTGTCAGAGCTCTTTATTGATAAAAACTCACACAGTTTTCATTGCAAATTAACCAAGCCATAAGTTTAAAAATTTTCATCCCAAGCTGAAATGTCACAGTTTTTGTGTTCAACAGTAGATAGGAAGTTTTGCCTCCTCCTCCTCCTCCTCCTCCTCCTCCTCCTCCTTGAGTGTACCAGCACATCATCCCACTTTTTTCAGCTGAGGGAAATAAATTTCTGGAAATTACTACTGTTTTCTGCTTTGTCATTGATAATTGTTCTACCTCTAAGGGTTCATGTGAAAACAATGCAAAGAAAACTGACATAAAATACAAATTAAAACCAGTAATTTCTGTCTTCAAAAAATTCTTGGTCCTATTGTGCTATGTTGTATAAAATATTTATTTGGGACTTTTGACTTACACTGGTTAAATGTCCATTTTGGAAATGCTTTTATTTTTAGTCTTTTTTTCTAATTCAATATTTCATTAATATCTTCCTGTTTTGTCTTCCAGATTCCTGTTGCTGTGACACAGATAAGTTCAACCAACCACCCAGTGAAAGTGGGACTTTCAGATGCATTTGTGGTCGTGCACAGGATCCAGCAAATTCCCAGTATGTAGAATTGTAGTGGTGCTAATGGTTTGGAGGCTGAGAAATTAGTATAAGCTGATTTCATCAAGGATGATTAGCTGCACAACAAATCACTTAGCTAATTTCAGCTTGTTAATTCAAGTGTAATTTTATTTGCTTGATAATTCCCAATATGGCTTTTCCTGACATTGTTTCTTTTGAGCTGATAAATTAAGTAAATAAAATTAAATGGCCAGTCAAATAATGTCAAATTAAACTCTCAACTGGTACAATTTGGTTTTCCATAAGATACTTTGTCTGGAACATGCTTTCATATCCATAGTAAAGAAGAAGCAATCTGTTCACAAAAACTGTCTGTATCCAAAAATATCCAGGCTGGAAGCTCTTGATACTTTATTCTGTACTTCAAATTCATGTACACATTTTAGTGAAAGGAAAGAAGAGGAGATGTAGTTATTAAAAAACATCTTGAGCTCACATAGTCATGGCAGCAGTATTGTCAGTGACGTTTAGTTTTGTCTGGCTTTAGTTGTATTTTGTATGGCTTCACTGAAAACAAATAGTAGGAAATCAAGTGTGACTTTCTCAATGTTTTAATGTACTGCGTACAGAACCCTTTGAGGTTGCTTAGCCGTTAGAGAATATGTTCACTTTTCAAGTCCTCTGGGTTTACTTACATATTTGGAGAAAATTTACTGAGTTCAGTTTTCAATGAAGCCCTAATAGCAGGGTGTAGATGGAAGGAGCTGTGCTTGAACCATCCTCCTAGGACTGAGTCCAAGCTTATTCTCCTAAAGTGAACACTGGCAGACCCGTGGTGCTCACAAGGACTGACCTGATCCAGCCCAGCTCTAAGACAGACAGTGGAGAGGGCTGACACTGAAAAAGCAAGTGCCATTGTCCTCTCAGCTCATCCTACCTCTTCATCACATATAAAACGGTCTTTAACATGAGGGAGCATCAATCCTACATGTCTTGCATGTCCTGGCATGGGGGATATGGAGATTTTCAGTACTATTTGTTACTTGTGAGATCTGAGTAGTGTGAAGGACGTTAGCATGCCAAGTTTTCACTTAAAAGACAAGAAATTTGTTTCTGAAGTGTGATAGGTAGCTGTGATGTGCCTATGGTTGAAGAGATTTGTTTTGCATTTTTAAGAACAAATGAAACTAGACAACAAATTTCAGTAATGTGAGTGATATTTGGAAGCAAATAATCTGAATATTTCTGAATCTTCAGCTTGTAAGAGCTCTAAAGATGCATTCAGGTGCAAATTAGGTTGATTGTCTTATGCAAATGATTTATGAGAATAGTCATAGAGAAATTCTATCCAAGAGATGCAACAGGATGCAGATATTTTGACATCAGGCCTCCATACTTAAATAACACTAAAGGACTTGTGTAATATTTACATATTTTGTATGGAAAATATATGGTATATATGAGCCTTTATTGAAGTCTGAATGTTTCTTTCTGTCGCAATATTTCAGACAAGCACCTTGTTTTACTGTCACTAAATAGTATTGGTTTTGATGAATGCAGAGTTACTTACTAGGCTTCTGGTTTTAGCATGTCTGTATTTTTTTTTTCACATGATACTTTCTGCTAGCAGAAGTGAGACTATTATGTGGGTAAGAAGTATAAAATGTGCCACTGCTACAGCAGTTTTGAGAGCATAATTAATGTATTGCTGTTTACAATGCATTGCTTTTGCCCCTAACTACCTGTTCTGTGGATGGTGGTAATTCATGATTATTTTTGCTAGATTGCAGCTTACACTAGAGCTAATATTAATCAAGGGAACCATTATTTCACTGTGGGTTTTCCTGAAGCGGAATTGTGTGCTCAATGGAATAGGTTTATATTGATGTGTACAGGCAATATAACAGCACCTTGACAGAACTGGTAAATAATGTTGGTCCATAGAAACCCAGTATCGTGCTCTTAAAATAAGCATGTTCTTGAATTCTTGTTTTTCAGAGGTGTTAAATCAGCTATGGTTCTAGTCAATTATTGAAAAAGTGATACGATAGAACTGTTATTTTACTTTATTTTTTAGCTTCTTAAGACAAGGGAAGAATCTAAATTGTTGTTTGACCCAAAAGAAGGTAAAGAAGTATAACTACTAGTTCTAGCTTACCACTTTATCAAAGATTTTTCCATCAAAAGAACTCAGTCTCCCGTTTATGTTCATGGTTAGTTATTTAAAAAGAAAAAAAGCCAAAAACATCCCCCTCAAATAATACACCCCAAACTCTACTGCTTCATGGTTGGGCTTTGTCAGTTCTTTTTGTATATATTGTACATTCAAAAAGGAAAGAGACACTAAGTGCAACACAAGCTATTTGAACAAATATATCCCCTCAATTTTTAAAAATGTTGAATTTCTTTGGTGCATTTAGCATTTAGCTCAGTGTGCTAAAATTTCAACATACTTAGATAAACAGACCTAGTTTCAATAAACATACCTAGTTTATTAAATTCAGAAGATTTAGAGCTAACTATTTATCAGATTTTTTTCAGATGTACAGTCCAAAAGATTGGTAATAACTTTTTTAATACTTCTGAAAGGTGAGTTCAAAAGCCAGGCAAACCTATTTCATTCTGAGGAGACCAAAACACGCTTTTTGATCAGCCATTTCATTTCAGAAGTGCATTTTAATGAGTGCTGAAAAGTATCCTCTTGAAAAGCCAAGAACTAAAAGGAAGGATTTTCTGAACTTTTTCAAATGGAGGAACTTGAGAATTTCATACCTATTTTTATTAATATACTTCTTCATATAAGACTTTGCAGAAATACCCCTTTTATCTGCCCTTAAAAATATACAGGCACATACACTTTTTAACCTTATCTTTTAAGAGTTAGAGCATGGAGATGGGGGATTTTTGACAGGTGGCTTTCTGCCTGTTTTTTTATTTGATATATTTCCTTGATCTGCTGCTACTTCTTGCTTATAGACAATGTCTTTGTTTTCCACTAATAATTATATTACTGCAGAGTAGACACTATTTTATATTTTATATTTTATATCTAGATGTAGATATGCCTGTATATACTTTAGAGGTGTTTTGGAGTTAATGTGTTAAGGGAAGTAAATTTCCACTTGACACCAAGGTTAACCTGATAATTCTGAGATTTATATGACAGCAAAATGGCAAATTAAGTCCTTTGATTAATTTCAGAGGAAAAGTTTCAGCTCTTTCCAGGTAATTCAAATGAAGTGAGCCAGGCTCTGGAACTCTGGTTCTGATTTGTAAGTTAGAGTGATGACCCTGATTTCTTCTTCTTCAGACAGGTCGAACCCTTGCGCGCTATTTTTCCTTTTGTAGCAAACACAGTGAGAATGTTTCATGGATGCCCTCCAGCTAGAAACACGATTGGTGACAAAGTTGGGAGCTTTACATATTCCTCCAGCAAGTCTTTAATAAACACCTTCACTGCTTCAGGACCCTTGTTCCTTGCCCACCTGCTCTAACCAGTTTCCTTTCATTTCTTGTTTATTTCTCTGCCATCCTCATTATTCTGTTCTTGGTCCTTCTTTCACTTGCCTGTGGTGTCCTTTGCTCTCCCTTCTGCAGACTCCCAAGATCTCTCTTTAACTTCATTACCATCTTTCTTCCCCTCAGTTTTTCCTCTCCTTCAGGGTTACTGTGTTTCCTTTGTTTCAATGCTCTTCCCTGTTGTCTTTCAATTAACTTTTTGTTGTGCAAGAAGAAGAAATGCAAGAGCATTTCCTGCAGCCCACTTTTGTATTTTAGCAATAAAAACCCCACCAGAGAGCCTTCCCACATTGTGTTTGCTTTCCACAAAACCCTGAAATACACTGGCAAAATGAGAGAGTGCCAGATTCAGGAGATCTACACAGTGAATTACCAGTCTTGCACTGAGATAATGGGTAGGAGATTTGTCTCCACAATGAGACATACTTCTCTGTGATTTTGGCCTCTACTGTATTAGATGCAGCTCTTTTAGGAAATCCATGCCTTGACAACTCAACATTTAATCACACTAAAATTATTCAACAACACTGTGTGCAGAAATGAAATTGTAGCTGAGCTATGTGTTAGTAATATTCCAGTTCCAGTGCAATTAGTGTCACTCAATATGTAGTGTAACTCAAGCATATAATTAAGTGACAACTCTGCATGTTGTAAATGTTTGCTCAAGATGTCTCACGACTTTGTTTACAGCAGTGAAGCCTCTGAAAGAACCTTAGGATTACCTTCCTGAAGGGTAAAGACCACTGGCTATTTATGCTCTATTATAAAAAGGTGCAGCACCACTTGGGAAATCACAAAGTCTGATTTCCTGCTGCCTTACTGGCAGTGTTTTCATTTACCTCTGTGCAAAATGGGCCCTGAAGTTATCACTCTAAAATCATAGTATTTATTCTTCTTTCCACTAGTATAACTAATCCCACAGAGCCGACTGCTCCAGCCCTGCATGTTTGTCTGCTGGTTCAAAAGGGTTTATCCAGGCAGCTGGGTTCCTTGCACTGGGTGTCTGATTTAGGAGCATGCTGTTGACCTTTGCTAGCATGACAATACTTCTGGGACTGGTACAAGTTGATCAAAGTTTAGAATATTCTCCTAACCAGCCACAGACAGATCTCTGAGTGAGGCAGTTTGGTGCCTGATGGGATTAGGGAATAAGGGAAGTTTTTCACACCTAGATCCTGTACTTGGAGTTCCTTAGCTGGAAACAGGTATTGGAGCAAATCTGGAAGGATGTGAAGAGTTTCAAAGTAAATCATGTGTGGTAGGCACAAAGCACTGGGGCAGAACAACCCTTAGTACATTGTTCATAAAGAAGATATATTCAGAGTCTACTTCACTGGTTTGCTGGTTCACAAATTATACATCTTTGAGGTGCAGCTCCCAGATTTAAAAGGATTTTTTAGTAATTTTTAAGAGAATGATAATACAATTAGGGAATCTGAATTTTTATCTAGATTTAGATGTGTGTCCACCCAGTGTCAGTGCCTCAAGAATTAATTATATTGATAAGTTTTGCAACATAAAGCTGTCAAAGAACAGATGCTTTGACATTCTGATTCCTTTACCTTTTGTGGTGACAGCAATCAGACATACCAGGCTGACAGGTTTTATTCAGCCAGTGATGTTAAACAATGTCCCTGTCAAGCAAAGTCAGTGGCTGTATAACACAGCAGCTGTGCCCCTCCCTTCTTTTTCTTTATATTTTCCAAAAATTGCTTGCAGCTTGCTGGATATGTTTCATAAATTGTTTACTTCAAATTGACTTCTGCATAATCAAATGAACCCTCCTACCATTTGTGTTTTCTCTATCAGCAAGACTTAAAAGTGAAAGCATGGCTGTATGAATACATATGGCCTTGTTTAGCAGTTATTTCTGGGTAAATGGCCCATCCCAATTCCCTAGAAGTCTTCTGACAAAGGTCTTTATTTTTTTGAACATATAGTTTAAAAACTCAGAATCACTTCTCCAGTATTTTCACATTTCACTGTATTGCAGGTTTTAGCTGAGGAATGGTGTATGAGGAAAAGTGATTATGTAATGGAAATAAAGATATAGAGATATTATGCATCTGTCAGACACATATTTAGAATGGGTTGTTATGAACTACTGACCCTTCAGACATGTTAAGAAATCATTGGTGCTCTCCTGGCACTGCTCCCTCTCCAGAGTGCTCCCCCTATCGAGTACATTTAGTGAACTCTTGCAGCTCTGTTTCATAGAATACTTATATTCCATTCTTTAGTTTAATACTACATAGAATTATTTTTTCACAGCAGAATCTTGCACATCTATAATTTACCAATCCATTGCTTAATCCCTTGAAAGGATTCTTTCAAATGACCTTCTGACCCCCATGTTATGTCTCGCTCAATAAGGAACATTCTTACCTCAAGTAGCTGGTGTTTTCTTCAGATTTTTCTGCTGGGACTGTACCTTTGGCCTTGTGTTCAAAGATAGCACAAGGACATGCCATGAAAACAAACCAAAAGAACAATTTGAACCGTACTGTAATTTAAAACAAGCATAAAAAAATATAGTCTGTTATTGAAAAATATATTGAAAATTATGCCGTTCAGTTAAAAAGTGTGTTTGAGAAACTCAGACTTACAGAAATGTAATATATTTTCATGACTAGGAGAAGAATATACACATATTTTCTGAAATTCAGACCTGGAAATGGTACTTCAAAAGCACACAAAAATCCTTTTCCTTTCCTTTTTGCCCTGCTAGACCTGATGTAACATTTCTTTATGGCAAAATACCTGCAAATGATGGTTAAGTATTTATCTATTACTGCATCAAATTATTTCACTAGTTCTTGTCTTAAGGTGCATACTGAAGTATACAAAATCTCATAAGCTTTTGTGATTCTGCACCAGTACTTTTTTGTGAAAGAGCTAAATAGCATAAGACAAAGAAGAACAAATCTCACCTAGGTGAAATCTGTCCTGGGTTGAAGCAGGAGTGTGTAAAGAGGTCAGGGGGAAAGCATGAGGGAAGAGTAATCATTTTCCTGTTTATCCTGTTGAGTTTAGCTGTTTCAACCAGTTTTGTTAAGAAAAACTGGCTCAGAATTCAAAATAGAGTGAGAAAAGTGCACCTTGAGGATCTAAGCATGACATGTTTAAGTCATACTTTCAAAACAATCTAGGCCTGCATGTTTTTCTAGCCTGGTCAGGCAGATAAATTTGAGTGCTCCAACCACCTGTCTGCAAGTATATACAAAGATGTTAGAAGGTGATTATGAAAATACCTTTCTGAGCTTAAGTTTCTTACATTAGATAGATGCCTTATATGCAAACTCACCACCTGTGGTTGACACAGTCCTCTTTCTGAAGAAAAAGATCAAATTTGGGTCTGTCAGACAGTGGGATTTAATGGAATCAACAGTCATGCTAAAATATGCATTATTAGCATTTTTTTTCTTATAACACACTTCATTCTCTTGAAAGTAGTATTTTCCAGAAATTTCATGCACTGTGTGTGGTAAAAGTGCCTATGCCCTGACTCTCTGATTCTTACTGACTCATTGGAAAGCCAGAAGCTCCTTATTTCTTGTAAGCCCTGTAAGGAGGCTGTTAGGAAAGTTTCAGCATTAACAGGATTATAGCATACAAGTCAGTACCAGTACTGATGAACTGCAGTTCAAATAAAGTGTCGACACCCAGCATTTGAATTTATGTATTCACTTGCTTTTTTTTGTTGTTTTTTGGACTGAATGCTAAAGATTTCTGTGGAAACAAATTACAGCCTTCAGCGTTGGCAGGAGCTCATGCCAAAGACATTTTACAATCACTCAGAATTGGCTTTTATGAGACTGACCATTCTGTGAGCATAAACCCCTTGCAGCTGGCAAGAGATTTTCCCTACCCCAGCACACAATTAGCTTGGTCTTGAAAACTTTCTGTCCAGTGGGTCTGAAGGATGTGGCTAAGGCATTTATTGGGGTAAATTTTGGCACCTGTCCATATACATCTTTTAACTAGTCAGAATGACCTCGTAGGTAACACATGAAACTAGTTCAATTATGGGTTAATTTGATACTGAAAGAGAAATCTGCTGTCAGGAGGGGTGAAGTCATAGCAAAGCTTCAAATAAACTACAAGAAGTGGTTGGCAATGGTGCTGATTTGGAGCTAAATAGAAATATGATTGCCTGAAAGTGAGATCCTGCCTACTTGTCCCTGAGAGCTAATGAGATAAGAGAGGGCAGAAAAGCTGCTTCCTTAAGAAACAAGGTGTGCCCTAATCCATGTGGGACTGGAAACATAGAAAACCACCAAAGACTGAGTTTGTGACTGTCTACAAGTCCTTTTTCTTCTGTTGCATGTAGACTCAAACTGGTCATTGGCACAGCAAATCTGTTAATCCTTTCTATGTAACCCTTTATTCTACCCTGGAATGATTGCAGTGGGTCAGTGATTGTGCTTAGCTCTGATTTCAGTTAATTTAGCAGACCTTCAAAAACAACATAAATATGAAACTAGCACACCAGGAACTTGTCATTTTTGTGTCAGATTGGTGTTATAGGTTGTACTTTTAATTTGCAAATATACAAGCTCTCCAGTCTGTATTGCAACTGTGCACATAAAATCTGGAATTGTCAGAATACATTATAGGATATTGTTCTGGGAAGTAGCATTTTATTTTTTCACGTTTATCTTGTGTTTGGATCTTACAGTTTCCTGTGAGTTCAAAACCCTTAAGAACAGTGCATTGACTATATTGAATTTCTGCTTTGAGAAACTCAGGTGCAGTCAGCTTGTGTAAAGATTATGCATAACGGCTGTTTAGGAAGACTTGTCTTCTTTAATATAATGTTATTATATGAAAATATATTCTAGTACATTTAGATGTGAGCCATCTTGTAGCTAACAAATTTGGTTAAGAAATGAAATCAGTTTTGTTTGCACATCTTGGCAAGAACTGACAAAGTGAGCATATAAAGCATTTCTCTCAAGTCTGTAAGCTGAGAAATGTCTTAGGAAAGCAAGCATTTGAAATACATCCTAAAATGTCTGACAGTATACTCTCTAGAATTTCTGCCTAAATCAATTACTAAGATGCTTGAGAGCACACTCAGCATTTTCATAATTCTTTGCCAGGAGAAGTACCTTTTCTGTCAGCTCTGAGGGTTTGTCCACTGAAAAATTCTATAGCTATGTGTTATTTTGTGATATTCAAAGTTAAAAATATATTCTTGAGAAACATTGTTGCCATATGTGCACGTTAAGGAACAGTGTGCATTTATTACATCTACTATTTTTCACAATCTAAAGACTGCAAAATAATAAAATATTATTTCTTTTTTTCTTTCCTGTTAGATGTCCGCAGAAGAACAATTTATGAATACCACAGGGTGGAGCTACAGATGTCAAAGATTACCAATCTCTCAGCTGTTGAAATGATACCTCTTCCAAGTAAGTAAAACATTACATAAGCAGGAGCCAGATCTAGGAAGTATCTATCTCCCTCTCCCTCCCAGCAACACATACACAATTTCAAATATTTTGGTTTATCTGTGGACTTGGAATCATAAACAGATTCATTTATCCTCTCCTGGATTCCCATGTGGATGATGCATTATCCAGTTCATCCTCATGTATCTCAAGTTAGTTTATAGGTATATAGCTCCCAGTAGGTCTTGAATGAAATTTGTGCCAAATCATTTTTTCGGAAGAATGATTGTATTGCCTCTAAATGTGTTTCCTCAAGAAAAAAAAAGAGAACAGTTTCCATGCTTGCAATGCAAGCATGAATTCTTCTGTGTACTCTGCATCACATCACAAAGGCATATTCCCAAAAAACTGACTCCAAATACTTTGCAGTTCATCTGGCTCTTTTTACCAAGGCAAAACTGCATTGTTTAGAGATCTTGGGGTTTAAAATGCCAGCTGTACTACTGTAAAAAGAGCAGAAACATCTTTTTTTATTTTTTGTTTTTAATCCAGTTAAAGTTCTTGCACATTTTTGTCAGTCTTATTTTCCGCTATGTCTGAATGTTAGCAGCACCAAAGAACAGTGGAGCCAGGGAAGAAAGGGATTTAAGGAAATATTTAATATTGAGCAAGAAGATAAAAATTTAGGAATGAAGCTAAATGAACAGATGTGGGAGTAGAAATACATTTACAAATGGAATACAAATGGAATACCACAGATGAAATTTACTTTTGTGTATGCAATTGTGCAAAGCATTGTAATAGGCTGGATTCAGGGTCTTATTTTAGACATGTGTGAACCTGTTGACTTCCTAAATATAAATTATCAGAAGATGTATTCTTCTTTTGTGCTTTTTATGTGAAATATATATGAGACTCATGTAATATTAATTTTTTATCTACATCCCAGCTTGTCTCCAGTTTACCAGCTGTGGTCCCTGTGTCACTGCCCAGATTGGTTTCAACTGCAGCTGGTGCAGTAAACTCCAAAGGTACAGAAAATAATTTTTCTTTTCTTTTCTTTTGTGTGGGTATGGAGCTGTGCTCAAAGGCTATCCAAAACCATTGCCTACAGGTTATTCAGCATTAAAAATTGTTATATTTGGGTTTGTACATATGCATTCACATGAATATAAACCCCAATTGTGATCACTAGCTACACATCATTATCACATTGCACTTCTACAATTAGGCAAGAATAGTCAAAACAGTTGACTCAGGAGTTAAGCCCTTGTTCTTATTTCTTCAGTCATACTTCAAAATCCTTTTGAAATAGAAAAAGAAGAAGAGATCGTAATAAAAATCATATTTTCTCCCTACATCACTGGCTTCATCAAAAATAGTTTAACCACATGGAGTTGGAGGCTGTTGATGTAAATGTAAAAACTTCCTTGTTAACAGCAGGGAGACCAACACATCCAAACAGTCAAGAGTACTTTCATTTTTAACCTGTCATTGTACTTAGTGGGTGTGTTGGATCTCCTCAGCCTCACAGAGACACCTTGACCAGGATGGTGAAGTCCATGCAGGAATGATTTAGACCATGGAGCAGCTGAAGCACAGCCAGCAAAATGGAAACGCTGCAGCTGTAGCTTTTCAAAAAGTTTTTCACCTGCTGGCCTTCACTGAGTTAATGACTAATTTAACCTGGGTTTTCCAAAAAAAAATACAGTATCATAATGGACATTTATTGTTGCTGTGCTTTTCAGCTCTAGTGATTAGGTTTAGAAATACTTTGTATTAAATGGATATATACTGAAACAAGAAAAGGTAATTAACATTCTAAAATAGGGAAATATTTTGACACTATGTTGGAGAACTGGAAAATAGCTGAAGAACGCAGCACAGAATAAGGAAATTTGGGTCTTTTTTATAATGTTTTCTTAAGCTGAAACTGCTGTAGTAAGTCACTTAAAAAGTAATTCTGTTCCCCATTTGTCTTGCAAAACCCTTTTTAGTGGAATTAGAGCTGAGACAAATCAAGGAATAATAAACATACCAAATGTCTTCAAGAGTAATACTTCCAAGCAAGCATGAACAGTTCTTGGTTGCTTTAGCCAATTCCTTGCTTTCAGCATTGCTTCAGTCTCCTTCCATCAATAGGTGCTGTAGCACTGAGTTTCTGTTGGCTTTGGTTTGAGCAAGGCTTGTTGCTTTGTGGCCAGTGTTCTCATTTTTGTTTGGTTAAACTCAATTATATTGTAAAATTCAGACCTCTTGTGAAGAACAGGCAAACCGTCAGATCTATTTTGTTTCTCTGTAGTTTCTGAAGACCTGAATTTCCTGAGTTCTGAAATTGCAGAAAAATCTGTTTTGCTCACTGAGGCACAAATTCACTGTGGAGAGCTAAGTTTTAGCCTTCACCTTTGGCAGGAGCAGAACCAGGCATGTTGCCACGCTGTAGCCACACTCCTGCTCATTTAGGAGAATTTGTGGCTGTCCCCTCACAACTGGCAAGGTGTAATTTACTGCTGAAAAATATACAGTGTGAACATATCTATTTCCGTTCAATTAAAGCTTGAATGAAGAAAACCTTCCTTTTTGTTTTGACTGTGGAGATCAAAGATGAGCCTACTGTGAGGTAGTCCTGCACATTTTCCCAAAACCAGCTGTCTCCACTCTGCAGCATGGTTGTGTTTTTTACAAGATGCAGCAGGCAGAGTGAGTAGTTTTATTGCTATTAATTAGCCCATTACTGACAGTAGTGTGACTGTCACTTCATGCAGGTTGTCTTTAGACATTGTTTGACTACCAGCAAAAGCAGGAACTGGAGAGGATTCCTTAGGAAAAGGATGGATACAAGAAAGGAAACTAAGAATATGCTTCTGCATGGGAATTTCAGTAGTTTAAAAAAAGTCATAAAATACAATTTTTATCTATTAAGATGAACAGTATTCATTCAGGTTTTAGCAAATGGAGAATTGTGTATAGAGTCACAAAATAGCTCAGAATGGAAAAGGTCATCCAGACTAACCTCTCACTCAAAGCAGGGCCAGCTGTAAGATCAGACTGTTTTCTTTGTGACTTTGTTCATGTAGGACTTGACCACAGAGGCTGTGGTCCAGTCCCCAGAACACCTTATACAGGATTTTACATCTAATCTTTTAACTTGCTGTTTCCTCTGGAAACATGGCTTTGGTGAATGCCTGCCTCAGGCCTCATTATCTTTCTTGGCCACTCTTCTCCAGATTCTGAAATGAGCAATTTCAACTATTTCATCTCTAAGGAGAAAGAGATCTGAAAAAATAAATGGTTAAATATTTTGTGAAAAGAGGCAACTTGCTTTCTAAAACGTGAAAATTGAATATTTATTTGGATACACTGTAGGATTACTTTGATGAGGAATCATTCTGTCTCAACTTTGAAAATTTTCTACCAGTTCTGGATACTCTCTCTGGACTTCTAGTCTAGTGCCTCTCTTCTTTTACCTTGCTCTTTCTCAGCATGTATATTCATTTTCAAAAGATGCAAAAAAAAAATCTTATTCCATTCTCAGTATCATTTGCTTCAGTACTACACTGTGGTTTTGTTCCCTTCAAAAATAAACTTGCTGTGTTAAAATGTTCTTTTTGCATGTGATAAAGAAGCATTTCCTCAACAAGAAAATCTAATAGCCTGGTTAAAAATCATAAAGGCTGGAAAGCTGTTAATTCCTACCTCACAGTCTTCAGTTTTTTCTGTATGTCACTGCTCTTCACTCACCAGCCTTGTAAACCAATGGAGACTTTTATCTTCTGTTATGATATACATTGCTCTGCTGCAGTAGGATAAAATCAGCCTAAAAAACAAGGGCAAAACATTCCATGAAATATTAACTTAGACATTTCAGAAGTGCCTAGAGGATAAAGAAATTAATATTTACAGTTCACTTTCAAATGTGTGTTCATAGGGTGTTTTGAAGTAGGAGGAATGCTTAGGAGCCCTGCCTGAGTAATGCTTCTCAGTTGCAAATCAGGCTGGACACGCTGGTCCAAGAGATGAGGAACCAAAACTGCCTCTCTTGTCTGTAGGCAAATCCCAGAATGGGGAAGCCAATTTGTGGCAAAAGCCCGAAGAAGGCTTTGAACTGGCAGTGATGGGTTTTCAATGTATCAATAATCTCCCAACAGACCTGGCACTCAGATTTCTGCAGGGGGAAGAATGCCTGTTTACTTCTGAGGAGACTGAGAGAGGTAGTGAGATATGCCTGGAACACACAGAGATGTTCTTTCCATGGTGCCACAGTAGTACTTTGGTGCTTTAAAGTGAGATCTTCTCCAGCAGTCTTCCATGTGGGTAACAAGCCTACACACATCCATTGGGAAACACTACTGTCCACCAATTTACAAACCTTTTTTCTCAGGAACTTATTACCCCATTTAGCCAGAGAAACATTGCTACCAGGAACACCATCTTGCATATAATTTTCTTCCTTGCATTAGATTTAATCCACATATTGAATTATTCACACAGCGAAGTACAGTTTTGGGAGAAAAAAAACAAGCAAAACTTTATGTAAAATCTTTAACTGCACATGGAAAACTGACCAGTGGGACCATTGCGGCAAAACTTTACTCCCCTCTGTGGGCAATCTGTGTTGGAATGAAAACAGCTTTATCCTACAACTGTGGGTTGTTTCCTGCCTGTAACTTCAGCCCAGCTGCTGTGCAAGCTCTGCAATGGTTGGAGAGCCAGCTTCATTTTGGATGTGACTGAGGGCCAAATCCTCTCTTCCTGCACATTCTACAAGCTTGAATCACCATTAGTTCTTTCATAAGGGGTCATCAAACTATCCACTCTGAAATCCAATATGGTATGTGTCTCACAACTTTATCATGACTGAAGCAAAGGCACATAATTTTCCTTTGACTTCAGCAGATGGACAATCCCCCTAGGAGCTAATTTCTTTTGGAACTATGTATATTTGATAACTGTTTCACAAGTAAAACTGTTCAAAAGGGGATTAACTATTAATATGTAAGTTTAGATGGTATTCTAACTTTCTCCAACACAAGTATACATGTCTAAAAAACGCCTGAACCACTTTAGCATCTGTCCCATGGTGGTCTCCAGTGGCTGAAACTTGGATCATTTGCCCTTCATTATCTCTGACTTCTGACGTGTAAAAATTGGGAGAATTCATTAATGTTAGATTTGTTTATATCATCTTCTTATGCATCTGAAAGTGTTTATGTACTCTAGGCACTTAGTATACCCTGCACATTAGAGATATCACTTTCTAAGAAAGTTTTTGGAAGCTTTAAGACAACCTTGTCGTTATTTTATAGCTTCAGTTTGTAAAACTTGCTTGCATACACTAAAATAGTGAGTTCCCCTGAAAATACTTGAAGTTGGTTGTCTAATAAATAAAGATTCCCTAGATATTGATTTTTTACTTTGATAAACTTCAGGAAAATCTCAGATTTGGGCAGTGAAATGAAACTGATATTTCAGTGTTTTCAGAAATAAGCAGACAGAGAGCACATTCCTGCAATCTGCATGCTGAAGACTCAGGCTATGAACGTCTCCTGCTTCACTTCATCAATACAGGATAAAAGCATCTCCCAACACCTGCAACATGAGCGAGGTTTGGTGTGGTACCATCACCCTGACACTGAGGATAGGGAACTGGAGTACTGTAGTACTAAGGGCAGGAGCTCTAAACTGTTTAGATGATAGCTTTACTCAGCTGTCACTGTTGGTACATATACTCAAATTTTTAATCCTCAAAACTGTCTGCCTTATGCCAAGAGCACCCTAAAGCCTAACAGCTGGATCCACAAGGATGCTTTACTAGCAGACTCACTTAGGTTTTCAGGGGAAGTTACACAGAATAGGAGAGAAGTACTAAAAGCAGCTTTTTACCAAATTCTGGACTTGAGTACCTAGGATCAAAAAAATCTCTAAGGGTCCAACACTTTGTACAAGACAAAATCTTCAGATGAGTCTAAGCAGGGCTCAGTAGTGAAATCCCCCATGGGAGCCCCATGAAGCTTCTCTACTCAGTAAGGGTGGCACTGCCTGGCAGTCTGATAGTGATCAGAGAGCCCCCAGAGACACAGGAGGTAAGTAAGCATGGATCCTCTGAAGACAAGTTACCCCTAAAGAATGGCCCTTTAGATGTGGAGGTATGTAAGCCTGAGCACTGAAACTTCCTTGCATGTCTGGCTCAGACCAGCTCCACTCTCCTCAGTCACTGGCTGCCTGGAGACTCAGGATTAGCTCCTGGAGTTCTTTCCAGGCAGTCCTGCTGGGGACTTTCCTGGGTCTGAAAAGAAGTGAAATTTTGCACTCTTATCCTTAAGAGTCTCTGGTTTCCAGAGTATGCATTGAATAATGTGATTTGAAATCCTACCAGTTTATGGTATTGACCCGTAGAGTGCAAACCCCCGGTTTGAAAAGTGCCCTGAAAGAGACTGTACAAATTCCAGGATTTTCTGAGTGCAGTGATGAGCCAGGACACTCCATGCACTTTAGGCAGTCATACTGCCCTTGTGTGTATGCACAGCTCCCAAAGCTTCTTAAACTCTCAAAGCAATCCTGAGCTAAAAAAAATGAAAGAATTCCATTTGTGATGTATTTTATTTCAGTGCTTAATCCTGTGTGCCAACAATAGCACCAGTTGTGTAAATGAACAAGTTATAGCTAGGATTTGTGGAATGTATATGGGAATAGTAGCAATAATGTGATTTAAGGCTTGCTGCTTCTAATCTTTTATTATGATAATCACTATTCCCATCTAAGCAGATAATAAAGAAACAAGTTGTTTTGCATTCCACACTGATTAGCTGGAAATCAGGGCAGGGAGAATCTTTAGGCACGTGCATTTTTTAAGAAAACATATTAGAGTTGAAATATGAAGTGGCTGTTTTTCATAGTCCCCTTACGGTAATTGAGATAAAAAGAATTCCTATTACTTGTCTTCTGAGCTTCTGGACAAGTATGGAATGTCTTGTTTCTTCTTCCTTTAGAAGGAAATTGGAAACACCTTTAGTTAACTTTCAAATGTGAGTTTATGTCTTGAAATTTTTAATATCAGGAAGAAGAAAAAGATTATATTTGTTGTTTGTTGGTCTGTATATCCTAATTGACAAGACCTGTTTTCTTTTAAAAAGTGTTGACTCAAATATTGTAGTATTTATAAGTAATAGTCTTATATGACCTAAAATATTTATCAGCTGAGCAAAGCACCTTCCGTTCAGAATTTTTTTAAAGAAGCAATAAAATAATTACTATTCTATCTTACTGCAGAAGCCTCTAGATTTACAAATGGAAGCAATTAAATCTAAATAAGAAACACATAGCTTATTGTTTGATATCTACATTTTCCTCAGCTTTTATTGGATAGCTGACACCACAACTAGGATTGTAGGTTCCACTGGAGGGCAGGGGAAGACAAAGCACATCACTGAGCTCGGTGTCATCTGCAAACCTGCTGAGGGTGCACTCAATCCCATTGTGTCATTGATGAAGATTTTAAGCAGCACTGGTCCCACTGCAGACCCCTGAGGGATCTATCGTCACCAGTCTGCACCTGGACATTGATCCTTTGACCACTACTTTCTAGATGCAAACATCTCACCAGTTCCTCATCCACGGCACCATCCAACCACCAAATCCATCTCTCCAATTTAGAGAGGCATGTTGTGGGGGACTCTGCCAGAGGCCTTACAGAATTTCAGATAGGTGACATCCATTGACCTTCCCTTCTCCACTGATGCTATCACTCCATCATAAGACCTCAAAGTTGGTTCAAAATGCTGACTTTTAAATACTACCTCATTTTAACTACTTGAAGTTTAAAGTTTTTGGGTTGTTTTTTTTTTTATTGCTTTAGAAATATTTCCTAGTTCAATTGCAAATTAAAAGATGGGAGGAAGGCTTGCTGATTTATAGTCAGTCTGGTTTTATCCAAACACTATTTAACTGACAGCAGTGTGCTGTTATTATAAAATTGGTCACAGTATCTTAGCCGTTAAAATACAAACAAACAAACAAAAAAAAAGGCATTTCTATGGATTAAGTAAACCACCAGAGGGAGCATATATAATCCAATCAATGTAATAGTTTCATATACAAATTACAAGGAAAATCTCATTTTAGATGCTTTTGAAGGGCTAGAGGTTTAAAATATAGTGTATTCTGTTAAATATATTGCATTCTGTCAATGTGTCTGACTTCATTACTTTGCTGCTTCAGACAAAGCAAAAGAAATGTGCCCGGTTTCTGGATGTTTGTATGCCACTACTGCTGGAGGGGTTTTTCTATGAAAATGTAGCCAAGTCCTAACACCTGGGTCTTAACAATCAGATTGTTCAATTAGGTCACATTTACCCTGAGATAAATGAAAAGTAATGACAGCACTGTTTTTCTAACCTGTATGCAGTTTCTTTTCTAATTATGAAACAACCATATTGCAGACCTGAGAATCAGAAAGTGTGGCCCTTTGTCAGAGTTTGATCAAAAATGCAACATTTTTTTCTTTTATTTTAAAAGTTGTATTGAGACAGCAATTGATCTTTTTAATCAAGTGCAACAAATGTATCAAGAATGAATGTGTAAATTTGTCAGCCCTGACACATTACTGATAGGAACGATACAATAAGAAGATCTATACTTTATTGAGCAGAAAATTGCTCCACACCCAACTTCTTCAAATACATTCCAAGGTGCTTGCTCTAAATTTGACAAGCTAATTTGCCCTCATGCACTGCAAGAAACTGTTAGGAAATTAGCATTCAATAATTAAGAATTTTGTATGCATGTCAAGCCTGATGGGACTAAAGCAAGAAAAGACTGTGACACAAAAGTGTTTAATGAACAAAGCAATTTCTCAAACCAGAATGAGCTCAGTGATGGTATTGTTTGATGAAAAAAAGCCTCACTAGATTATAGTAATAAATATTCTCAAGTGAGATGTCAGTTCTGTTTAGAAGAGAGTGCTAACTTCAGTGACCCTGTAGGTACACTTAAAAATAATGATAAAGTTGTACATATCAGTAAAATGCTCATAATAGTACATTGGAAAGTACTGTTAAGGAACATAGATGGTCCTGAGATCACAACATGTTTTTATTGAAAGTTAGCCTGCAGCCAGAGGAATTTGCAATTCACTGAGAATCTCACATGGATAAATAGCAGATTACTAGCCTTTCTACATTTTTGGTAAATTGGTGGAATTTGATAGTAGCTGGAGTCTGTCAAATTATTGTGGAATTTCTGTAATTCCCTCAAGCACAGATTGTCTGGAATAATTCCTATGATTAATACTAATAAACCTAAAAAGCTCAGTCTCTGAGCAGAAAGCCAGTGAACATGTACTAGCTCTCAGAGGCTTAGTACAAGTCTGTGCAAGACCAGACCATTCATTCCCCAAGCTTCTTTTCTCCCCACATTCTTCTGCAGTGTACTCACTGATGTTCTCAGCAGCTCCATTAAATTATCCTCATCCTAAGGTTAATAGATTTGATATCTAACCAAGTGAATTTGAATCCTGCTTTCATACAGGAAATAGCCAGTTTTCTTGCAGCTGCAGCATTAGTCACACATATGCATACCTAGCTTTGTTTTCCTGAATAACTCAGAACAGCATGAGGACAACAGTTATGCTCATAACTGATGCAGATTTTTAAGAAATTCAGGGCTTTAAGTTCAATAGAACTTTAAATTATTTCTAGAAAAGGAGCAGGAGATTGCTACAATTCACTTTAATCTGAAATCTTAGTCTTTCTGTTAAAATATTTTCTATGAAATCCTGGACCTGAAGTTGGGGAAGCATTTTGAAGATTTTTAATCTAGACGTAAACACAGTGATTAGTTTAAGACACCTCCCTCACACTATTAATATTCTATATTCCTGTTTCTTACAATATCATTTGCCTTTCAAAATTTGAGATTGGTTTCACTAGCTAGATGTTCACTGTAGCATCCTTTGCCAGAGCTGTTGCTGTGTCTTGTGGAGCTTAGAAACTCTGTTCATTATGCACTCTGCAGGTTTCTGTGATATCAAATTTTGAAACACAACTTGGACAAGACAGTGATATCACAGTTAACACGGAAAGGACCACTGCCTGGACTATTCTAAGACCTTCACCTAAAGTCTGTCTCATGTACTGTCTATTACCAAATAAAAGACATTCCTAAGATGTTTTGTTACAAATGCAGGAAGTAGCTATCAAAGATACAGAGGACAGTTAAGCACTTAAATCCCATTGAGAGGACAGACAGAAGACATCTACCTGTTATATATACCTTGGAGAATACTTACTTTTGCTCATTAATTTGGAAAGAAGACGACAACATCTGTATTTCATGTCCATGTTTAAATTCACAGATGCACCTAAGACACCAAAATGACAAAACACGAGAAAAATAGCAGTACAATTCTTTTCTATAGAAGAAACTTCTGTTGCAAGTCTTTTAAATACTAGTAACATTATATTCTTCATTTATTGCATTAGAACAATAATACAAAGCCCACTTCAGTCTTTGATGAACCATTTATATCTAGAATTGCATTTTCTGTACCAGTCATAAATCTTTCAAATCACAAGAGGGCTTAGTACAGACTTAATTCCTCATTGTTTGTTTATCCTGAGTGTGATAGCCATTCCAGTGGGTATTGCTGTGCTCTATTTGAGAGGCATTTACTCTGGGATTAAACTTTGGGTTTTTTTCTGACAGAACTATACCACGTTCTGTCACATTGCAACTCAGAATTCTTTTCAGTTTGGTTTCATTTTCATCTGTTCATTTCTTACATTAATAGGTAAGTTTGAATTTTTGAAAAATCCTATTTGATTGCAGAAAGGTGACACTCACCCATGAAAGAGTTCCACAGATGCCTTATGATGCAATTTGTACATATCCTAGACATTTTAAGAAACTTAACTCAGGCTTCCAGTCCTCATTCTGGTGTGATAGGCTGTCTGTGTCTTGTGGGCTCCTACACAAGACATTATAGACTGTCTGATTCCCAAATAAAAGCTTCAAATGGTCATCTACCATAACTATTGGGCTTTAATAGTATAACACAAAGAATGCAAGAGACATTCAAATTCAAATTGGAAATAAAACAGACTTTTCTGATAACAAAAGACTTACACTTAACAACATTGCATTAAATAAATTTTAGTACAAAGTGGTTAGGATGATACTTTTCATAATACGTGAAATGTGAAATACAGGTAGATGATGAATATATGAATACAGAACACAAATGAGAAAAAATAGAAGAACTAGGTTTGTTGCTTAAACACAAGACTGCTTAAAAAATGCTGAGAGGGAAGTTATCACATGAGGCAAAAGCTGTACCTGCTTTACCTGATTCAGAGAAAGAGCTTCAAGAAGGTTTTGACATCTTCAGATATGAACCACTGCTGTATGAACCCATGTTCAAAGACAGAGGAACACAGTCAGCATCTCAAACTTCTCATTGGCTGTCTCACTATAATGCATTTTACCAAAAAACAATGAGATAATTTATCATCATGTCTACAGCATCATTTCTACTCAGGTTATCTTCTTCACACTTAGACTGTTTCTTCCATTTCTTGTTGTGGGTAAAGTCCCAAATGATATCATTTTGCAATGCTTTTATGCATTGCTGGACATAGAGCAGTGCTACTGCTATTTTGCACTATATCTTATCTTCTCTTCCAATGGCCTGAAATAAATCAACTCTACTGCTTACAACAGGTGAACAAACTGGACATTTTTTTCTGTCCCAAAAATGATGTATTAGAAAATGCAGATATTTGGCCAACCCAAGCTTTACGACTTCAGGATGATTTTTCACATAAGTTCAGTTACAGAAAAGGTTTATTAATGGATCAGTAAAAATAATGGTTGTGCAGTAGGTTCCTTTCATGTCTGAGATTAATTTAATTTGCAGTTCCAAACTCCTTCCTTGATTACCAGAGAATGGTATGTTCCAAGAAATTACTTGCTGGGTACCTTTTCTCAAGTATTTGAATGTCCATGAGACTATATTTCAGATGCCAGATACCACCTACCCATTGTAGTCTAAATTGTTGGCCTAGATAATAATTTTCTCAACTGGTTTCTTCATTCCTTATTCCAGATGTTAAAAAAAAATAATTAAAGAACAGAAAATGATAACAAAGCATTTCAGGAACACCAAGGCTCAGGACACATCTGTGGAAACAGGCAGCCCAGATTGTCGCACTTGACTCTAGAATAATTTTTAGGATGAATGTTAATCTCCTTTTTTGGAAGTGTTATATTTTTTTCCTTTCATATAAGCATCCAACCCACTGCATTATTATGGAGAAATCTATCTTCCACCAAATTTTTTATGATCACTCTTAATTTCCTTTGTTCTCATTAAAAGGGAAATAAATAAAATAATGATAAATAAATAAATAAAATAAGTCAAGTGCTTTTTAATGAAATCAATCAAGATTTTTTAATGCAAAGTTTTTGCACGTTATCAAATTTTCTTATTCTCATATTGCATTGAAATATCATGCAGAATGGTAGCCCCAGTCACTTGTATCAGCATAGTTCATCTTCTCATACAAAGTATCTTTTTACATAGTATTTCAAATTAAACACAGCCTGGGAAGCTTCCTGGGCATTGTAAAAGAATTGTGTGTGCCACTAAAACAGTTTTGATGTTTCCTGGTAGGATTTCAGTCCATGCCCAGGAGCGCTGTCCAGAACAGTTCCCAGGCATGGTGCAGGAATTGGGCTGTTTCAAGGGTTATTCCCAGCTGACCATTTATGTGCAGCCTCCTTCTTTTCAAGGTTGACAGAGTTTTCTTGTTCAGGCTTAGGCCATTGTGTGCCAGCAGTCATCAGTGCCAAAGAACATTTCTGGGCACGCTTATTGTGCTAGTATAGACAGAATTATGACAATTGTCTTAATTGCTTTCCAGAAGTGCTGACCTCTTACGGTTGTACTCCTCAACATAAACTGAGCACCACTGAGATTATATTTGCTTCGTAGCCTCGTAGATATCATTCTATAAAGAACTACCATGAATTAAATGTCTCTTTTTTAGCATATTTTAAATTTTACATATTACTATACATATATTCCTATGTAACATCAAAAATTTTTATTTAAACAAATCTGAAATTCATATATCTATTCATAAATTTTGGATTATCTGAGATTAGGACCAGTTAAAGCAAACTGTTCTATTTCCCAACATAGTCTTGATATTTTTTATAGCATATATATTTCTCAATCTTTCCAGTCATGTAAACAGTGGGGACTCTCTAACATGTCCTCGTATAAGATATTCCCAACTTCAGGGAAATAAATGTAATTTTATCAGTATTCTCCCTTAAATTTCATCTTTAGTTCCCCCTCTATTCAGATCTATTAACTCTTCCAATATCTTCATAATCATAAACCATTAATGAAGTCACTGGATATCACAGCAAATATCAATATGGACAATTAATTAAGAGACTGAGGAGCCCCTACTGTTCTGTAATTCTTTGGTGACTGTTCCTGCTCAGTGTTGACTTCAGAATTGAACTCACTTTTAGAATAAAAAATTAGATATAATTAAGATACTAATTTAGAAAACAAATAACTTTCTGAATTTTAACTTGCTTTGAACATAACCAGTTACAGGATTACTCATGTCCTTCCTTTTTTTTGCCCTCTATCTGAAGAGTTCACTGAGTTTTAACACAAGATGTTTTTCTTAACCTTAATTCACATACCTTTATAAGCATATAAATGTTGAATTTTGTAGAGTGAGTTTAGCACTCTATGCCTCCTTTGCTTGTCACAGCTCCTGCTTCCTTTGAGTTCTTACTCTTTTTAGAGTTGTGAATGAGATAGAGCAGGAGCAGCAACCCAGCCTAACCAAATCATTGCTGCAAATCTCTTTCTAGCAGCTCAGATGCTGATGCCCACTGGTACTGAAGCAGCCACGGTGTACACTGATTACTGGGGGTTCATGTGTGATAACAGGCACATGAACAGCCCTATTTCATACCATCTCTAGGCACCAGGTCATTTTTACCCTGTCACAAGGGCTCTACTAGTTGTTAATGTTATCAGTGTGAGTTTTTTTAAAGAAATAAAATCCCAGTTAAAGTGCCTGAATAAAAGAGGGAGCATGGGCAATGTGTGAATGAGATCTGTGCCTCGGTACACACCTCCTGCACCTCCTGAGACTTGATGTTTTTCACTTTAATTCCCAGTTCTACCATTCATATGTCTGTGAGTACTATGGGAAACACAGAAGCTGTGAAATACTGCATACTCATCTAGTTTTCAGAAAATTTGGGCTTAATTCTAGGTTCTATTACAAATTCTGTGTTATCTCAGCTGATCATTTCTTGTCTCCTATGTTCTGTTTCCTCATCTCTAAAGTGGAAAAAGAAATATTCTCTCCAAAGGCAACTTTCATATTTTTATTTTAAAAATGAGACAAAATCAATGGGTATGCAACACTAACTGTACTTTTGAGATATTGTCAGTGCCAGCTGAATATTCAAAGATAGAAAGTAGCTCAGACAATCATGTTAGAAAGAAGGGCTAAACTGTGCTAGTTAGGATCACTAACCAGAATGTAAAGTATATCCAGTACTACTTCAGAGCTCTTTGCTTCGGGCCCTGAGAAATTACTTGTGTGCAAAACACAGCAATGCCAACAGATCAGAATTCTCTACTAACATCTGTTGCTATTTGCTCTTTATACCCACTTTGTGCAGGTACAAATGCAAAGTCAAAGCAGCGGAGACTGTAATCCAGTGTGTGGGACTAATGTCAGTGTGGCTCCTTCCCAGAGAACACACTTGATATCAATTTCTGCTGATTCTGTTGGAAATTCTGATACCATAATCTCACAAATTTGATTCTAGGCTCCTCCTCTTACACTATCTCTTTCCTTCTAAGTATTCAAAGCAGAGCCCTTAGCAAAAGCATATTTTTTATTCATTATCTGCTTTTCAGCATGTTTCCTTTTTTGTTGTAACTGACATTGAGTTAATAGAAAATATCCTCCTATTCTTCTTTAATCAGAACTCTGCCAAGTCTCACTTTAACCACAATTTGATCTCTTTCTTTCTAGTGGAATTGAAAATAAAACTTACTTCTTTTATCCCACTTTTATTCTTAGCCTCTTTCAACAGAAAGAATTCCCTATGGGAGTCTTTATTTCCTGCTGCCCATTCAAATGTTGTGTCAGAGTTACAAATATGAGGCTTATGCATGTTCAGTCATTTTCTGTAAAATAACAGCTTGGGTTTTAACATCTTTTACTTCTATGTTTACTTAATATTTCATGAGTATTTTACAGAACATGTAGCTATATTTTTCCAAACTTTCCATCCCATCAAATTCTGGAACCACTGTCAGGCTGAAGATTGGCTGCTGAACTTTGTTCCACCCTGATCATCCTTATCATTACATGAATGTTTTAAATTTTAAGCAGCACACATCGTTAGTACATTGGTGGAATTCAGTGTTGCATCACCTATTAAGTATGCCTTTGTAACATTCAAGTTTTTCATAAACATTAAAATAGTATAGGCTGTATTATTTTATATATATAAAATCCTTATATTCAGCTAGTGAGCTATTTTTACTTTACAAGAGCAAGGTGGGAGCAAATCCTTCTGACTATTCAAATTGTCATCCTATTCTGAAGTACAGTTTAATTAAGCAATGTTTAAGTAAAGGATAAATACAGAGAACACATTTATGCTTGAATTCAGATACATGATTAGGTGCATTGAGCTAAGTGATAAGTGCAAATACCATTCAAATACCTTACAAATGCATGCCACAGTCACTCACAGGGACACTTCACAAGAACTTCATAAGCATTTTGAGCTGTGATAAGGTTCTGCATTTGAAAGTGAAAAATAACAAAGGAAGGAAAATTCAGTCTTTCCCCAGACAGCGCAGTGTGACAAGAAAGTGATGTTTGAAGGATGAAGGAACCAAATTGGAGCCTGCTCTGTGGTAAAGGGAGGCAAAACCAAGTACCAAGATAAACATTTTTTCCTCCAAAAATCACTCTATGATTAGAGTTATTTTTCAATTGGACAGACACAAAGTTCCAGGGGTTTTTTTTTAATTATTTTTATCTTTATTTTTTACTTCCTATCTCACGTTGGAAAGAAATTCCACTTTAAAGTGTGCTAATTCTTCTTTTAGTTATTCAAATATCCTATAAACTGTCTTGATCTTTTCATAATGTGATGGTCCTTCCTTGGTTGTTGAAGTCAGAAGAGTTCTGCCTGTTCAATTTTCTATTTAATTTTCCAGATAAACCTTTTATTTAGCTGAGTTAATAAACCTTTTAACTGAGCTAAATCATTACATAGTATTTATAAAATCATTTCAGATTTCTGGAATGCCTTTCATGTCCAAAAAATCTGTTCTTTACATGCTCTTACAGAGCCAAAAAGACTAGAAAAATTATTGGTTTAAATGACATGTGCTGTGGATTTCAGTGCTCTTGATTGTCCTACTTCAGCTCAACCAGGTGAAAAGATTTTTCCATATAGAAAAATCCTTTTCTTCCCAATAATTTTCCGTTATTTTTCTAGTTTTTACGGGTTAAACCTTAATGAACTTTCTGTATACAGGTTATCTCATTTATCATCATCATCATCATCATAATTATTAATCCTCATTGAACTCTCTTCAACAAAAGGAGCACAGCATTTCATGTCATGCACTGAATGGACACTTCTTGTAATTTAAATATTCTCTCCAAATATAGATAAATGGCATTGGGTAGATAGGATGGCATCTCCAACTCTTTTCTGGCTACATACAGTTCACTGAAAGCATTCTGACAGCTTTCTTGTTGATCAGACTCAGCTGCATTAGTTATGCCAAATCATCATTGCTATACATGTAGAGACAATAATTCTCCTTTTCTTCCCTGAACTAGTACTCTAGAGTTCCACACAAATCCTGAAATTCCTTGCATTTCATAAATGTCCCTATTTTCATCTCCTAGAACATCTTTATTATTGCTTTCCTAGGAGCTGAGTTCGGTCATCACTTGAAAATGAAGTTGTTATAAAATAGCCATGTTGACAGATGGCATAAACAGTGCAGCAAATCAAATCTGCTCCAATGTTTTAATGGCAACAGGGAATTATCACCATGCTACTAATGAAGGTCTTAAAAATGCAGTCAGTAAAGCGGGTGCTGCACTGAAATGACAGTTTCCTGAGTTCTAACTCAACGAGGCAGCAACAATAAGTAGCTTCTGTGGCTGACATCAAGTGATATATGCCTCAAAGGAAGTTCACAAACACATTTGCCAGGAGGCCATCTCCTTCCTGATAAAGCTGCTTTCTGATAATATTGTTAGGACTCACTATACATTAGTGGAAAATGTTAAATAAACAGTGCCCAGGGTTTAATGTACTTTTTTTAAGGCAGAGTCTTCAGTCTTCTCTGCCTCACGTGTTTGAAAGAGCCATTCCAAGTTGCGTTGCATGCAATTTTTGGTGGTTGGTTAATTCCTGGTGAAAAGAAATTAACCCCAGAAATGTTACTCACCCCTGTAATTCATTAATTTGGAAGAAAAGACTTAAGAACTGTAAATGAGTGCACCTGGGATGCATTTTTATTCATTTAATCTTTGGAGCCTTAAATTTGACACCATTTAGATATAAGATAAAATCTAGGTTTGTTACTCCCTACTAGCTCTAAGTACATTGGGTCTGAATTAGAATAGATATGTAACTGCAGTAACTGCCTCAAGTGGAGGAATTTACAAAGTGGTTTGATTTCATGTCTGATTATTTTGCTTGGTTTTCCGATGTACTAAATATCCTCAAACCCATTAGATTTTAGTCAAAGCAGTATGAATAAAATGTAATGGATTTATGAGTATTCAATATATCTGAAATTCGGTCCAGTCCTGCTTTGAGATGAGCACAGAATTTGCTAATGAAGCTCCTCAAATTTTAGAGAAAAGCGGGGAGACTGAAAAAAAAATGTTCTCTTCATACTTAGAATACCATGGCATCATTTCGTTCTGCTTAATAAGGTTTTCCTTGTTCTTTCAAACATTCACGGAGACAGAGCACCACAGAGATGGAGAAGCAGCACTGAACTCCCAGCATAGCACTGATTTACTCACACTTTAGCAAGAAAACACTTTTTCTGTGGTCTTTATTCATACAATGATTTGGGTTGGGAGGGACCTTTAAAGATTACTCAGTGAAGCCCCACTGACATGGGCAGGAACATCTTGCACTAGATGAGAGGTTGCACAAAGCTGCATCTAACTAGAGCTTGAACACTTCCAATGAGGGGACATTTACAATTTGTCTTGGCGCTCTATTCTAGTGACTCAGCTGCATCATTGTAAAAAACTTCTTCCTTATATCCAATACTAATCTGTTCTCTTTCAATTTAAAACCATTTCCCCATGTCCTATCACTACAGCCTTTGATAAAAGGTCTCTCTTCGTCTTTCTTATAAGCTCCCTTTAAGTGTGGAAAGTCTCTCTAGCATTTTCCTGGAGCCTTCTCCAGGCTGAACAGCCCCGACTCTCTCAGCCCATCTTCATAAGAGAGGTGCTCCAGCCCTGTGATCATCTTTGTGGGCCTCCTCTGGACTTGCTCCAGCAGGTCAATGTCCTTCCTATGCTAGAGGCATCATGCTTTGTGAAGGAGATGTCTTTATTTCTCTGAAATACAATTCTGGTTTGGACATTTTTCTCTTAAAGGCAATAGGTTTTTGGAAAAGCCAGTTGCCATAGAGTGTGTGAAAATTGATACATGTTAGTGTTGGAGTATTTCTTTTAGTAATATTACAAATGATAAAATGTGGATCAATGCAGATATAACAAGAGAATGAACACTTTTCTCAAAATCTTTTCTCAAAGACATTTTAGATTCTGCTCAGAATAAATATATGGAGATGTTTCTTACCCCAAGTGTGTTGTTAACATTGTTTACATCTTCTTACAACATCCTCTCCTACTATAAAAATAATTGCACTGCTCCATTATTCCTAATGAGCCTGTTACCTCAGTTGAAGTAGGTAGTACTTGACATGTCTTGTCATCTTTCAATTCTTTGAAAACGAAAAAATTACCTTTAAATACAGCTAACCATAACAGTGGCCTTATTTGCTTGCCTAGACTTATTAAAGGACAGCAAAAAGTTGTTTGCTATATATTCAGGTAAGTTATGACCATGGGTGCCAAATGACATCACCCTGTCTTATTACAAAATACTGCAGGAAATGACTGCAGAAAGCAAAAAGCAAAGCTTCCAAAATAAAAAACACACTAGCTGGGAAGAATGTCCTTCAAAGCTGAACATCATGGTTTAGTTATTTGCTTGCCATTTTAATAATGCTTTCTGTTTGTGATGCTACCTGTTGTCTTGGAAACACAAACTTACTATACAGTCACTGATAACACTCTTGAGAGATGGGAATTTCCAAGGGTATCATTATATTGAAGTGTTACAAGTTTCTTAGATATTTATTTGTTACATATAGCAACAGACAAATGATACTGCAAACAGGTTACTAAACTCACTTAATTTGATAAGAAATATGCATGCAATTAAATTTTCTGTATCTAGAGCGGAGGTAGAAGCATCTGTACAGTGTTCTCTATTTGTCATGGAGAGTGTTCAGAGGAGCTGTGAACATTGATCAAATGGCTGTATGTTTATCTTGATGACTCAGATCACTTTGCCTGATAAACCCAGGCAAAACTGGTTCACTGCATCCTTTATGGGATTAAATTTTCCTGGCTAAGAAGCCTGGACAATAATAATTAAACTAATTTACATCAATATGGTTGACATCAAACTTAAGAATGCTATGGGTCAGTGATGTCTTAAGAATAACTGTCCAGTAGAAGGGAGATTTTCCTATTTAAAAATTATAAATAAATTTTAAAAACGAAAATAAAGTCTCATTCATTGCAACACCTTTCACTGAAGTGGATTAAAAGAGTGACTCGTATTGTAAACAACAGCATCTTGAATAAAAGTGATACCATATAAAACATACAGATTTTAAATCACATCGTTTACTTATCCTTTCTGTCACTCTGTTTTGTTCCTCTCCCTTTATTCTTTTTTCTTCTTATTTCCATCTGGACAATTTCTATCTATTTCATCATTTAAAGATGCTCCAGCGGATTTGATCGTCACCGGCAAGATTGGGTAGACAGTGGCTGCCCTGAAGAGGTATGTGAGTAGTTTACATCCTCAGCCCATCAGAGGCAATTTATAAAATTATGATGGTTTTGTTTAAATTATTCAGATTATAAAGCATGGTTTCAAGGCCAAAGATATACTATATTTATCATTCAAGGGAAATTCTATAAGGCATAACAAAGAAGAATAATCTGAGCAGTTTCACTCTCCTTTTGAGGGAATAAAAGGGACAAAAATTAAAATTTTATCTTTGGGAAAATACTTTAATTAAACAAGACCCCAGAAAACAGAAAGCCTCCTCCAAAACAGTGTCCCTGTGCTGATTTTCTTTTAGATCTCTGACTTTTGCCAGAAAAGGGCAAGAAACTTTGATGTTCCTTATTTCAGAAAACCCTTTGCCAGACAAGCCTCAAGTGAAAAGCAGGCATTGCATTTTGATTATGAAATCGGGCCAGATCATTTAGTGAAGAGGAAATTGCACAGATGAATTCAAAGAGATAAAATAAAAACAATAATTTTTTAAAAAATTAAAAGCCCACACACAACCAGCCTACATGGCATTTTGATTTCTTTTCATGGAGACAGTGAAAGTACGAGAAAGATATCTGGCTGTGGCAGTGGTGGGCTGTCAAACAGGGGCCATAAGCCCCCTCTGAAAGTTATCTGGAGTACTCCTAGACCAGAGAAGTTCATTCAACAAACATTTATAAATAGGATGCTGATGATGATGATGATTCCTTTCCAGTTTAAAAGCCCCTTTAAACATATTTTTGTTTGAGGTTTGTTTTTGGTTTTTTTTCATTTTCCTCTTTTTTTTCTGTGTTGGGATTATAGTAATAGGAACAAATTAACTTATGGAACTTTTAATCTTCTGGTGGCCATAAAAAAACCAGTTATTTTCCCATTTTTGCTGAACAGGCTAAATTTCCTCATGCGTTACAGCAACTTAGGCTTCTGAAATGTCAGGTAAAACCCAGGGCAAAACATAGCCCCAAGCGTCTAGTTGGAAAAGCACTTTCTGTTTTATTTTCTGTAGAAGCAAAAAGAAGTAATGATATAAATCCATATTAATGGAAGAATTTTTTTTTTTTTTTTTTGTAACTGTAATTGCAAAATAACTGCAACCTACATACTGCCTTATTAGATGGCCTTGAAGCTTCAGCTTTGCAGTTTGTCACCAACTGATTTCAAAGCAAAATTTCTGAGAGATTTATTGCCTGGGGGGCAATCTCTTCAAGAACATAAGATAAAAGTTACTGGGAGCATGTGTTGTTATAGTGCACAACACTTATACTGCTTTACTCCAGATTATAATTAGCTAAGATTCAGTTGTGCTTGCAAATGAAGCCATCCAGAAACTTCTCTCTGCAGGACAGTAACATTCCATTCTGCTTCTCCTTTCTTGTTTCAGTGCAGCTGATCCTCCAAGGTTTAGTACATGATCCGAGAGGAAATTATCGATACACAAGTGTGTCTGAGAAATTAATAGTTTAATTTGCACAGTTTCAGGCTACTTGGTGGTAGTTCACTGTCCAGCTTTCAGGCTCTCTGGAGTAGAAGCAGCAGATTCTTTTGCATCTTCCAGAATTACGCCTGAGCTGACTGCTAGAGTTCAGGGAAGGATCAGTAATTTGCACTCAATGGTTATTTTAAGATGCTTCACTCAAGAGGATAAATAATGAGGATTCTCATATTAAGGTTTCTTTAATTTTAATATAGATTTTGAACTAACTTTTGTTTAAATTTCATCAGTGAAATTAACAGTGTCTTTCAAGGAAAATGCGTAGAAATTTAAAGAATAATCATCCTGCAGGTACTGATACATTTCTTTAATGTAATAAATTGTTTCTGGTAAAACAAAGAATGCTAAAATACCAGTATTTTAGCATATTAAAAGAAAGACAATGCCCACTGGGCTTTGATAGCCAGATCTCAATAAAATCAAATAAACGCTTGCAGGACTCCACTTCTCATTAAAATGAATGGGGACAACAAGAGTTAGATGCAGTTCCATATTTGCTGCAAGATAATTGGATGTATTTTCCTGCAATATGTGTGAACCATAAAAGAAATTATTGATTGCATCTGCAGAATTTTTTAAATGTCCAGAACTTGAGAGGAAAAAAAAGAACAAGCAGAGTCTATGCTTGTATCAAAATATTTGCCCATGCAACTAAATGCTAAATTATTGTATGATGGTGACTGTTATTTATAGTGTGCTAATATATTATAAGAATTTTATTGTTGTTGTTGTTTATATTCTGTAATAATTGTTTTATATAATTATTTTTGCATACAAATAATGAATGACATTTTAATATTATGTAAAATTAATAGGCATACAGTGAATGGATTCATTTATTGTAGGAAATAAATATTCTATAGGCTGAATACACGCATATATTTTACGCATATATGTGTGTTCTTTTCTGATAATGACATGTAAAGCATAATTAAATGCTCCAGCTAACTACACATTGTTCATTATGAAGAGCTACTATTTAATCCCACATATCTTTTTTTAACATATTTTATGTCATCTGGGTTGATGGCAGTGAGCTTTCATAGCAGAAGAGTGAAAATCTGAATTATAAACTTAGATGTTAAACTATGATCGAGGGAAATAACAACTTCGACAGTTTGGGGTGACTTTGAAACCTTATCATTAAGAGTCATAAATTTTGCAGATAAATGAAAAAATATATGTTGCTGAATGCTGTGTAGAGACTTGAAAGAGGTAAAGGAAAAGAAAAGAAAATTTTTTAGAAAAGCTCTTGAAATTTCTTGATCTAGAGTGTCTATTTTCACTCCTTTTATCACAGCAACTTGTCCATGATTAAATTCTTCATTCTTGACAGTTTCCACTGAGAATTAATTATCTCTTCCTTGTTTCTGTTGTTTCCCGACAGTCAAAGGATAAGATTTGTGAGAAGAATATAGACACAACTGAAACACCTCTGTACTCCACCACCACCCTTCTGCCAACCACCACAAGGTTCAGGGTTTTAACAACCACCAGAGGATCCACCACTTCCCACCTGCCAACCAGCCTGCCCACAGAAGGTGATGTGTATACACTGCATTTTTACACGTGAAAAAAAGTAATTTGCAACTCAGAAAGAAATTTATTTCCTTTAAGTACGTGTTGATGACAACCTTTTCCTTCTGGGGCAGCAGAAGGAGTTGGGAATTGAAGTCAAGGCTCTCTCTGCTACTGCTTTTAAATTGCTCATTCTTGAACCAGTAAGGTATAAAGGGAATGAGGGCTGGAGAAGAGGATGGTGTTGGAGAATCAAGGGCAAGTCAGGCAGACTTCTAGAAAACTTGAGATTACAATGACTTTTTCATGTTCCTTTATGTTCAGGCAGTACTCCAAAACCTGCTGAAATAGTAGTAGGAAAGATCCCTGCTAAATCTAGAAGGAATTCCTATCACAGACTTAATGAATTGGTAATTCTTCTGTGGATTCTGTTTAGCCAGGCGAAAATTATAGATAACCCATACTAAAAATCTCTTTGAAATATGCCTGTTTACTTTTTTTCAGTCAGTTGACACTGTTGTTTTCATGTAGTGCTCACTGTTGTGAAATAGTTTCTCTAGGCTTCTGAACCAAATTAACTGGGTAAGTAATGGTGGGTCAGTTCTCATCCTTGTACCACTGGCTGCTTAAATCTTACATTTTTGAGCTTGGGATATCATGCTTTTGGAGGAAATTCATCTGGGCAAGAAACTAACTCAGATTAATCATGGAACATCTATAAAATGTGTGTACGCACACATTTGTTGAAATTGTATTTTAATAAAAGAAAAAGTACTAGGTACAGGCAGATTTTCCAAGTGGCCTGTGACAGGAAAACCTGAGCTGAAGGCATTTCAAGGTGGGAATCTACCAATAAGAAAGTCTGGTTTTGTTCAAAGAAACAAAAGTTTAAAAACTGGCAGTGCAGCATTTGGACTGCATTAAAAGGAATATTCTCTGACATTCTATTCATTAAAATTAACAAGAAAAAGAAAAATATGGAAGTAAATAGAAGTAGACCTTTTCAAGATTCTTCAAAAAGGAACAAAGTCACCATCTTACTTTATTGATATGTGTTGGTTCATATAGTCCTTAACACGATAGAATGCTCAAGCTATGTGTGAACATGTAATGTGTATGAATTATTTATAAACATTGTTAGGCAGACTCTAATACCCTTATTTGTCAGTGTTTTGAATCCTCCTGAATGCTTTAACACTCTCATAAATGCTTTATTGTAGTAGTAAGAAAGTGTAGTCCTTAGCGTAAGAAGTACCACAATCTAGTTCTCATTGAGTTGAGTACCAAATAATTTTCTTGTTGTGGAATTTTTTTATCATTAGAAACTGATTACTAAAATGATTCATGACCTAGAAAAATACATTTTCTTTCAACTAACTGTGAATTTCCATTATAGATGACACCAAGATAGCATTGCACCTAAAAGATAATGGAGGTAAGAGATATTTTTTTTGTCTTTAAATAGTGTCAGTATTTTGTCAGATTATACCCCACTGAACTTCATTAATCAAAATCAGATTGTACAAATAGTTTTTACCAGACTCTCAAGGGACTCCAGCATCCCACATCTATGTGGAAGATAAGTAGGGCAAAAAAGCTTAGGAACTACTTAGAAAACTAAAGTTCTAAACATTTAGAACTCTCTTTATAATTCTATAAAAAAAGAGCAGGCTCAATTATGGATATATTAATTAAATTTTAATTGTATTAATACAGTTACTGACTAGTAATGCAGTGTTAATACAGTTATTGACTATAAAAATGCGATTTTATTTAACTGTGTTAAAAGAATATATAGTGCTAGTTTTAAATAATAATATTGTGCTATAAATTCATTCATAGTGAATTATTACATACCCATTTTGTATCTGTGTCTGTGCTAGCAGAGATCCTGCAGTTCTCCATGCACATTCCCTGTGCAAGTTAATAAGATCACCTTGTCATACCAATTAAGGCCCCTGTTAAATAAGACTCTCCAGGGGATTGCTTTTGTCATCTTTGTGAGTTCAAGGACTGAAACCTGAGGTTTTTCCTTCTCCCTTTGAAGTGGATGAGAATTCCAGTACTAGAATAGGACTGGGTCGTTAGACATTGCCTGTGCCTGCGTTCATTGCCAAAGTAGGAGTTGCTGAGGTGAAAAGGAAGATTTGGGTTCATATCTGAAGGCTTCAGAATGGTCTATCAAAGCAGAGGATGATTTGCTGAGCAAACTTAAATAAATCGTATTTTCACTGGTATTAAAGGGAATATTATTGGCTCTGATTGCCTTTCCAAGCAGGGAGCATCAAGTTTCTCTCATGGGTCAGCTCCAAGGCCTATCCAAGGAAGTACAGTCCATGGACAGGACTGGAGACAAGCTACATTGAGATTTGGTCCAGGACACAAGATCAGAGATGGGACTGAATATAGGTTCATCTAAAACATAGCTCAGTTTTGGACCTGAGCTTGCGTGGGGACCCCAACATCGTGGGCAGAGATCCCACATACAGCAGTCCAGATACAGCAGTTTCTCAGGACCCTTACAGAGAATTATTCAAGTCTTGAAATAACACAGAGTGCAGATTCCACTTAGCTTGTTGGTCTGTTTTCCTGTCATTTGTTTTTCAGTCATATTCAGCCATTATTTTCTCCTTCCCTCCAACTAGAGATCTATTTACTGCACAGGGGGCAGTTGTCATCCTCTTCCTTGCCAGTGTCGCCTCTGTCATTTTGCTGTCACTAACCACAGCATGGTTGGTCACATGCTGTATTGGGCATTGTATTGTCCATTTGCTGGCAGTGGTGTTGTTTGACATTGCTTTGTCACATGAGTGATCCCATGGAATAAAGTGATCAGTAAACTCGGTGTGGTACTTTTAAGCATTTTGCCTATGGAAATGTCCCTGAAACTTTATTTCTTTCTTGAAATCAAATGGCTTTTTATTTTATTGTGAAAAGTGCTTCAGTGCTCTTAGAGGTCAATAGTCAGTACTTCATTCTCCTGTTCCACGTGTATTCCTGGCTGAACAGTGCCCACACTTTGCCCTGTGAGCCAACGCTCCCTGGCAGGTGGCTGACGCAGGACCAGGCAGCTCCCCATCGTGGGCATCTCATACACAGCTCAAAACTGTATGCTGTTACACTAAAAACACATCCATGTTTCTTTCAGTTTGGGAATTGCAATGGGGTTATTTTTTCACTTGTCTATTCTGTGCCCAAGATCTGAAAAGAAAAACTCTGTAAAAGTGTTGAATCCTAGAGCAAGTGAGAGATGGCTGTGGCCTACTTGGTAGGTGAGGTGTTGGGTTGAGGCATCAGTTATATATAGAAAGTTCATTTCCACAGAGAAAGCTGCTGCATTTTAGGAGGACAAACCAACACCTGATGTGATTATTCATTTTCCTTGAGCTGTTCCTTTTATTCTTGAAATTTAAAAAAAATTAAAATTACTTCAAACAACACAAAAGCAAAGCAACACTCCAGGATTTCTCATTCATACAGTAAATGTAGCTTTTAATCTGAGAAGTTCTTTTTGATGAATCTTCAATTATGCATTGAATTTTCCAGTGTCCCCTAGATTAGACTCAGATAAAACCTCTGCAGCCGCAGGCACATTCTTTGATTCTCTGTGGTTTGTCAGCCTTTCATAAAGAGTAGATTATTCCAGGTCATGAATACAGGGTCTTTACTTTCTCACACTAAATCCTTTAAAACTCTAATGAAAGGGAACCCTTTATAATGGAAAACCAAAGCTATATTTCCTATAGTTTGATGTGTCCTTGGGTGATAGCAGTCAATATCTGGTTAGGTAGAACAAAAGGATTCCGTAGAAATTCTGCATCTCACCTCTGTCTAGAACTTTCGAAACCAAATATTGTAAATTTTTAAATTGTTATAAATTTTTTTGTTCTGGTCATACTGCTTTGACTTTTTAATTATGTGAGAAAATGTTTTGCAATTGTACTGTAATCCATCCACAATTTTGTGGCATATCTTAATGTACATTTCAGATTTGCTTGGTTTTGTTTCTTCTGCCTGCCTTCTTTCTTTACAGACATGACAGATGCTTTTTACATACATGCCTAAACCATTTTAAAATACAGCTGGTACAACACCACAATTTTTGTTATATCTTGGTTCTCCTTAAAATAACAAGCATTTTATAAGTTCTAAGAAATGTCCAGCACTAAAAATCTACAATTTTTTGTTATTAATTTCAGATTCCGTTGGTTTTTTCATTTTCTTAAAATTTAACACAACTGACTAAACAGTTTAAAAGCCTAATTTTTCATAAAAACTCTGAGCAATTGGCCATAACTGTCCTGTAATACAATATTTTCTTGTGGAGAATTCTCTGGTGGATGATTTAGATGATTGGCCAGCACATCTAGACATTTTATTTGACCTTTTTAGACACTTTGTTGTGATGATTTGATTGCTATGAGTCCCCCACAGTCCTTCAGCTTTAAAACTTGAAAGAAAAGTCTATGTCTTTTGGACAGCAGGTATCAGACAAATGCTGCACTTCTCATTCATCAAGGTGTACAGAATTTTCTGTTTCAAAAAAAGGAAAGCTGGGGGGGGGGGAGGGGGTGGGGGACGACCAAAAAACCCACACCAAAAAAGAGCAACAACAACAAAAAATCCAGAGGAAGAAAGCTGTTTTATTCACTTGTTAACAAGTTCATCCTGGCATATGTCAGTGTCATGTTTTTTCACTCTCATCTGGACATTTTCAAAGATGGTCTAGATACAACAGGAATGTACTAACAGGATTAACACTTGTACTGTAGAGAGCTTAATTTGATTTTGAGAGATTAGGAAACTCAGTAAGAAATGACCAAAATGTAGACAAAGTTTTGGGAAAAGAGTACTTTTATATATTTTATATACAGTGATAAATTTACCCAAGACTATTTTTTTCCAATAGTGTCCTATGTCTGGAAACTACTTCCATTAGTCATCTGTCTTCCTAATTTCTCTTAAAAATTGTAGTCTGAGCTGTTACAAATTATGGAGAAAACATGGGTCCTTTTTCTCTTGTGTACCCTGAACTCCAGCTGCAAGACCTTAAACACCAGTTAATGCCTGATAAGAATCATATCACTTATTTCTTTCTAATATGTTGCTAAATGATTCAGAAAATTAGAACTGTTTCAATAACAAGTAAGCTGACCTTTTAGACAAAACAAATATTTTTGACATAGAAGAAGTTATTATGGCCACACAGTCTGAAACCAAGCGACTCAGTTTACCAAGTCATTTTAAATTACCTGAGTCTTCCCCAATTTTAAAGTAAAACACAATAAATTTTAAAAATATAAAAATACCTTTGTGGGGGCTTAAACATGTTTTCAAGTGGACTTTGTATAAGACAACATTGACAAGATATGGCTTTGTTTTATTGACAGAACTTCACATTATAACTTAAGAAATGCTGATACATCTCCCCATTTTACTCTCTGTTTCTCCCGGAACTTTTCCAAGCTGTTTCTCCTCTCTCATTTCTCAGCAGCCTCTTCTCAGCTCAAGTTAGAGACGGGTCTTGAGATAAATCAGAAATCTGTCTTGTTGTCTTTGGAATGACCAAAGTTGAACTTTAGACCCCAACCAATTTCCCTAAAAGCTGCTTCCTCTTTTCTGCAAATTCAGCTGTAACACTCAGAAGAGGAAAGCAGTGCTTTTAGGAAAAAGTGTGTGATCTACCATAATATGTTACTGTATGAAATGTGAAACCATGTGCCAAGTGTAACTCAAGTTCTTTCTTCCCAGGAAAACTTGTTATTTAAGGAAAGCCTATACAGCCCTTCTGGGGTTCAGTTTGATATTGCATTAATGTCTGATAGCAGGTATCTTATTGAAATGGAGCCAAAGCAAAGAACACAAGCTTGGAAAAGCAACAGCCTCTTACATAAATATTCCCAACTTCCTCATGCATCAGACACAGGAAGAAATACACCTTACCTACTACATTCAGTGGCCAGTGGGCTACATGCATGTTTTTTAAAGCAAGTACAAATGAAAAGTGCTGAACTCATCCATTCTGGTTTTAAAAAAATAAAATACTGCATTAACAGTCTTTATTCTTATTGGTGGCATAAATAAACTCTGTTATCTTCCATTTTCTTCATGGTACTTTGAATTGTACTTAAATGTTTCTTAGAACAAGAAATATGGGCCTTTTCCAGAATTTCTGCATCTCTACTTCATCTCAGTTTTGTTATCATCTTATTACAGCTTTATCATAAGGTGTGTGAAAAAACCATCAATCCAATCAGCAGAAAGTCAATCAGATAATGGCAGAGGTTTTCCAAACTAGTAGCACTGGCATGCAGATAACCCCTAGGAAAAAAAAAATCACTTCCTGCTCGAGCACAAAAAGGTATTTTTGCATCATATTAAGCATTATATATCACATTAAAGACACATGATGTTAAGAAAACCGAACAGCTGTGTGTAGATACTTCAACTTATATTGAAATCTAGCATACTAGTTTAGTTTCTCTTTGGTTTTCTAAGACAGATATAAAATGTTGTATGGTATCCTACTCTTGCAGTTGTCATGAGTTTGCTGCAAAGGCACACAGCTGACTTTGTTATACGTTTACATTTTGTTGACTTTGTACCAGATCAAAGGGTTAATGTGAAAACCTCATGTAGCTCTAAGTGCAGATCTTAAGGAGGGCTACATACAAAAGACTGAATAAACTTCTAAGGAAAGGCTACTTTCCTTAGTGTTTTGTTATCTGCTCCTGTTGCTGTCACAGTGCTATGGCAGTGTGACAGCTAGGGCACACAAAGATCCTGTGATCTGTCTTTTTAACTTCCTATTCTGTGTGGAGTTAACCCAGTTTTGCAGTCAGTAGCCTCCTCCAATCTTCTCTACACTGCTCACTCATCTTTGACATCGGTGTGCATGGATCACTGTAAAGAATGGGAAAAATGGAGGTCAGGTGAAGGAAGGCTAATATAGTTGCACATTTTGCATTGAAGTACCTGGAGTTGTTCTGTCTCCCAAGGTGTGGTGGGCACTGTGGTGAGTAACTCTACAAGCATCAGACACAGCATTAGAGAGGAACAGCCTGCTTTACCTTATTGTCTTGTGTTTGCTTTCAGTAAGATTGAGTCAGTGGGGTGACAGAATTAAAATTTTTATGAATAGTTAACTTTTTGCTCATCTGAATTTGAGCCAGCTGCCTTTCCCAGACAAATGGTGTGGTCCTTCATGGTACAATATTGAGCTTCACGATGACAACTGTTTGATGCTACTTAAGTATTGTAATGGCTTACATGGTCTCAACCAGCTCAAACTAAAATTAATACAGATGACAATTGTTGTAGCATTAGGTGATATTTTTGAGCAGAAGAATGAAAGCCCTTAGCTAACATATTTAGAGTACTGTCATCCTTTAAACAGAGGGATTTGATTGTAATGCACTCTCATCAATTTACTACACTAAACAGTTGATCAATCTTGGAGAGACTTACTGAGTTGCCCTGGGTCCTACAGAAAATTGATAGCAAAGCCAGATACTGAATTCTGATTTTGGGTGTTATAGTTCATAATATTCTCACTCAGAAACCACCTTTCATTTCTAACATGCAATTGGAAATCAATTTTTAAAGCATTAGCTGAGCCATAACTTTATAAATCATCATGAAACCAAGTAAAGCAATGGCTTAACCTCAAAATGTTAACAAATGCTAAGGGATTGAACCCACAAATCAAGAAAATCACACACCATTACTGTGAATAAGTTGAGAACTCCAGAGCATGCTGTTCCTAAAACAGGTAGAGAGAAAATTTTTATGGGGATTCCCTTGAGTCTCTGGAGAATCCTTCCAACTGTACATTCCCTTATTTCCTCACACAGATCATTAATCGTCTTTTCAGGAATCTGTGTTATGTACAGGAAAAAACTTGAGTGTGAAGAACCATATACCTGCCCCATAAAGCAAGGAGTCTCCTGTTACATTTGCATTCCAGATGTAAATGGAGGCCCAGAAGAGGAGAAAAATCCCGTGGCTCTATTGAGCTTCCCTGTACCTGTAACCCTGTGTCCTAAACATTATGTCACCCCTCTTGGCAGGAGCCTATTAACTCAAACCCGGTAATGCAAATAGAAGTGAAACAGTTTCCAGGCTAGAAATTATATATGTAATAGGGTGGAGGGCTGGTGAGTGAACTTGATCTGTAGTTGCCCCAGATCATGCAGCAAGAGAAGGTTTCTGCTCTTTTGCAGACCAAAAAGGAGAAAATTCATTCTTCTGCTAAAAAGAGAGGAGAAAAGAACCAAGTTTAGTACTGAGTTATCATCTTCAGGCTGGTTGCTGCTATTTAAATCATCTATATCCCTGGCTTTGTGTGTCAGTCAGGAGGGTCAAATAAGGTATTGCATTTTATCATTTAATAATTCCTGTGCATATAAGTGAGTTTGAATTGGGGGTTCAAGTCCAGTGGTGTTTTTCCGGGTGGTCTTTTACCACCTGATCAAAATACAAGAGTAAAAAGGAATGCCATGGCTTTTGGAGGGAAAAGCAAAATTTTATTTTCAAAGTCTACACAATTAAATTTTACTTTTTTGTCCGCCATTCACCTTTTGTTCCACATCACTTTATATAAAGGAAATTTTCTAACCAGAAAGTACCAGAAGTTCATCTATTTTTCCTCAGTTTTCCTGTAAAATATTTTGTATCTCTGCTTTCACAGGCAGAGATAGTAATCTCTGGAAATTAAACTCTTTTCCATCTCATGTCATAGGAGGTGTAGATTTATGCATCACAATTTTTTTTCTCATATATAAAACTATCACAGTAGGAACTTTTTATAAACCTTAAATTTAGATAATATAAAACAATATATTTAATTATTGTGCAGACCTCAAGGCTTAATATGCAGTTATGAGAAAAAAAATGTTGACAATGTAACCTCAATGTGTTTACAACCAGCAAGTAGCAGTTTGTAAACACTAAAAAGCAGTCTCAGTTTGTAGGCACCTTTGTTCTGTTAAAGTCAGCATTGCAGTCCGTGTGTGCCATGGAAAGACAAGAATTTCATTCCCTGATTTTTCGTTTTCCTACTCAAAAGAAGCTAGCCCAAGAGTAACTGGAGACACAATGGAGTTATTTTAGATCAAAGATTTTATAGTCTTTATGTGTTTATCATGGAAACAATGAGAACGTTTTTATTGTGTTTTCACTTTTATTTTTTTAAACATTCCAGCAGCAGAACAGTTGTTTCATGTTTGGATGCTGTGCCTTTATATTAGGGGGAAAAAAGCTACTTGCTCTTTCTATCCAGTCACTCAGCACCTAATGAGAAGCAGACTGACCTTGGAGATATTAACAGGCTCCTTGTGCTTAAAAGTTTAATCCATTTAAGAGTTTGAGAAGGCATTATAAATGTAGAGTATATTATAAGTAACAATTGCTTCTTGAGCATAAGGAAAGTTTGGGGAAAGTTCCATTGAGAGCACTCCTTTTGGGAAAGGACTGGTCGTAAAACAAAGAACCTCCCTTGGGTTTAGCCTTGCCTGGAACAACTGACATGCTGTGATAATCTTAGTAAGATTTCTACACCTGAAAAAGTTTCCAAGTCCTTGTTTTTTCATCTGTTTCCCTTGGTGGCTTTTTAAAATAATTGACAGTTGATTTTGCAGCAAAGAGTATTTTCAGTGTTGACAGCACTGTTTATTGTCTCTGTGCAAAGAGACTGAAATCAATTTCTCTTGAGTATTTGAGCTCTGGGGTCAATGGACTGAATTTCAATTATGGAAATTACTAGTTACTTAAACTTGTTGTAATTTAAGGAAAGCATTTCTTTTGTGTCATTACTTTTTGCATTTGGCATTCTGATTGCTGCACTGATGTCCACACAGGGCTTCTCTCTCGACTAGCAGAAATCTGGGCAGGCAGTTGACACCTGTTTTGTTTCCAAGAAATAGTGTTCTAGTTTGCAAAGCTGGATGCTGAAAGCTGAGAAAATATCAGATCAAAAGGGATTAAACTGATGACCTTTACCAGAGTGGTTAGGACCTTTGCGGAAGTCCAGCATTTTTTGATATGCAGAATATGATGTTATGCCTTCAACCATAACATAGTAACAATACAAATTGCTCATTTAGCGCAAACCAGCCTGAAAATGGATACAAGTGGCAAAGTAGTTTTTGATGCACAAATATTGAAGGAAAGAGTATGAAACTGTCAAAAAGACAATTATGAGACAAACAAACTATGAATCCTCTGCTCCTCTGTGGAAGCAGTTGCTTCTCAGCAGGGTGACTCACCACTAACTCTCTGCCAGTGGGAATTAATAGTCCAACCAAGAAGATGTACAATCAAGCAGGCCTTTTCTGATGGCCTTTCAATTAATTAATTTCCATTTGTATGGCACTTTGGAGTATATATACAAGTACTAAATACAGTACATTAACAGAAACTAAGACTGGTGTTTCTATACATTAGTCTCTTCTCAGATGAAGTGAATATTAATGCCTATGTCAAGCAACAGATTCTGGTGTCTGAAAAGAAGAGGAACCTTTTCTTGGGTCACCTTTCTTTCTTGTCTTCTCCATCAATCTTACATCCTTTTTTATCTAGTGCTGTAAGTACTAGGAAGTATTTTAATGACCCTTTAGGAGACAATTTTGAAAATATGAAAAATAGAACTTCCAGATTCTAGGTAATATCTCCTTTCCTCCATTTCAGTATACAGAATAGCCTGAAATTTTTCGTTGCATCTGCTGTGTTTATAAAAAATAAAATAAAATCAAACGGGACTAAGACTATTTTTCCATTTCAAAACTCCTATACATTTGTGTGAACTAAGCTCTAATAAAGCAAAGTAAATCCTTTTGTAGGATTTAGGCAGGTAGAGACCTGGTTCTTGGGTCCTGTTCATGCATAAACTCAAAATTCATGTCCAAAATCAGTACACTTAAAACTGAAGTTCCTGTGAGAACTGATACTCATGAACTTTTAAAAAGAATCATACCTTCAGGATTAGGCTGTACCTGAGTGGGGATCATGCTTGCAATTTTTTATTGAAATCATTAATTCTTCCCACACCCTAGTTTAGCTTCCCAATTTATTGGGATCTTTTTATTTATCCTCTGATTCTGTTACTCAGTTCCTTACTCCACCCTACTCCAATGTGTTGCTGACTTTATGGGACAGAGCAGAGCAACACTGTGGGGTTTTGACTGTCCTGAATCAAGATTGAAGAAATATGGACAAAAGTAAGGGATATTTACATTAATCCCTTCTCAGAGATGCATAACCATTACATGGAGTAATAGTCAGATATATGTCTTGGCCACGATAATGAATCTTCATTTTCCTTTTCTCCCTTTTGTTGCAATGGTGCTGTGCAATCTGTTGGGTGACAAACCATGCAGCCTTCCTTGGTCTGGTGAGAAACATGCTGCCATACATGGATGTATGAGCTGTAACACTCACTCAGATTAACTGCTCCTCTTTTCTTTTATTGCCCCTCATGCAAGGCATCTACCACTACCTGCATCAATATGCCTTTCTTCTACAATTCTCTATTTTAACATTAGCATGGAGAGTTCTACTCCAATGAGATGAATTTTAAAAGACCATGTACGCTTATTCCTATTGTTATTGTTGTTGTTCCTATTAATAGCAATAACAGTGATTTTTTTTAAGTGATACTCATAACCCAATATCTGTCTTCAAAGACCAAACAAAGGGGAGTCCCTGACCTCAGAGAACATTGCACTCGAAGACAGCCAAACAAATAGTTCAAGGGGATGGCACAGCAAAAAGAATTATTGCAGATATCAATGATTTTCATTATAGCCAGCTTGCCAAACAAGCATAGTGAGAGGAAATTTAACAGTGGAACTGAAAGAAAATTTCTCATCAGCAAGACCAGAGACAGGTGTCATATGGAGTAAGGCATGGAAGTGATTAGAAGGATTTCCAGAAAAGCAGAAAGCAGGGGGAATATCACCGAGACTCACAGAATATGCTGATTTGAAAGGGACCCACAAAGACCACAGGGTCCAATTCCTGGCCCTGCACTGAACCACCCCCAAGAGGCACACCATGTGCCTGAGAGCATTGTCCAAATGCTTCTTGAACCCTGTCAGGCTGGTGCTTTGACCACTTCCCTGAGGTGCCCAGGAACCCTCTGGGTGAATTTAGGAGAATGATGGAAGTTTGTGAAGTTGAATTACCAGTGCTCTACTGGTGTTTCTTTAACCTAGGAATTCTGAATGGTTCTTTTGCCTGCAGAAGTGGGCAGAACAGTAATTCTTTTATGCAAGAGTATGATGAAGAACAAGCAGTTTTACAGGTGTTGGTTGATACATCGAGAAACTTTTCCCTCAAAGGCTATACTATTGTTGAAAGACTTTCAGCCACTTATTTGGAAGCACTAGTGAAAAGTTGCTTGTGTGACAGAGACAGCCCTCTTTTATCCTAACAGGAGCATAGCATGAGTGGCCTATTAGTATCAATTTTAGTAAATGGATGGTCTTCTGTAATACTTTGGTATGATAAGTGTTTCATTCAGACCGAGATCAAAATATTGCAGGATCATTTGCATCCGTCTGTTGCACTTTTGGCTGTCTGATTCAGTTGCAGAGTTGTTCCAAACTCTTCTACAAGCTAATGAATAAGGCTTCCAGAATGTTTTATATCTGGACCTCACAAGGGTTTGTGGCATGTCGCAAATGGAGTATTTAAAGAAAAATAAAATGTTCAAAATTTATTCAGTTAGTACTTTTTTGTCTGCAGAACAATTGCAATGATTTTATAAGAAAAGCAAAGCAAAATTTATTATGAAGGTACTTAGGAACTTCAGACTGTGCATTTTACATTCAAAAGAAAGGATGTAAATATCATTGAATATCATTGTTGAATTAGAATCAGTAAAACATTTGAAAGTCTCTTTACTAAGATTATGAGAATACTCAGCTGTAGAAAAGAGATATCTAATATCTTTTTCCAGCTTGGGCTATAGAAAATGAGGTATATGTAACACAGGAAATGCAAACGCTCAATTGCCATCTGTGTAATGGAATGGGTAATGCAGAAGTTCCTGTGCTAAGGACCGTGCTCTCTGTGCAGCCTCAACAGACGACAGCGCGGCAGAGAAGAAAGGCGGAACGCTTCATGCCGGCCTCATTGTCGGCATTCTTGTCCTGGTCCTCATCGTGGCTGCAGCCATCCTGGTGACCGTCTACATGTACCACCACCCAACATCAGCAGCCAGTCTCTTCTTTATAGAGGTAAGACAAGAGCAACGCCTTGTGTCTCTAGTCCTGTCTCTTGGCTAGGGTATTTGGGGTCTCCAAAATAGATCTTTCTTTACTAAATCAGAAAGTATCTTGGTGTTCGTAGTGTAATCTTTGAAGAAAAGGACTGCTCCTAGCAGGTGATACTGTTTTGTTCTTAGTGTGTTTGTCACTCAACTCCTTTAGCCACCACTCCTATTACTTCTTTTGCTTGTAGTCTGGTCATACATCAAAAATACATGTCAGATACCATGCCACATCTCTTTCCTATCGTTCATCTTCCTCACAACATTTTTCCATTACCTTTCCTGTGCACTGTAATTTTATTTCAGGACATGTAATTTTTCTATCATTTTCCTGTGTGGGGAAGAAAAAAGTATTCATTCTTAATTCTGCAGAAGAGCTGACTTATTCTAAGTTTTTAGCTGGGAATTTGTATTAGCTGCTCCTTACATCATTTAAATGAATTTTTTAAATTTTTGTCTAGAGTGTGGAAAAGATTATTTTCACACAGTTTTTAACATCTACCATTTCTTCTGCTCTTTCTATTAGTGTAGAGAGAAATAGGATCTTTTAGACCACGATTCTTCTGACCTGTTTGAGACATCCCCTTTAGGATTAGATAAATTGGCATTTTTCTTCCTCAAATAGATCGCTACTTTAGGTGCAGATACCTACACTGCAGATGCTGACATTTAGTCAGTTCAGCTGCACTGTAGACAAAAATATGAGAAAGGAAAATTCTCCATAGGCATTTGAGTCTACAAAAACCCATGAATATCTACACCTCCTTGTGGTTTCTTTTTTTTAACTCAGCAACATTCCTCTGCCTTGTGATAAGTATAGATTTGCTGAACATGAAAGAAAGGGACATTCAATCTAAGTCAGAGAAATGTGAACAAGCTGGGTTTTTTCCTTCAATAAGCACTTCTTAAAGTAGCCCAGCCACCTCCAATAGATGACTTCTATTCTCTGCTGTTATCCAGAAGAGCAGACAACTGAAAACACTACAAATTTTAAACAGATACAGAGACACTCCCCTTCTCATGCCTCCCAAACAAATTCGCAAGTATTTAAGGTAAAAATGTGCTGAACTTTGTACTTTTGATATCTTTTTGTTAACACATTAATTTTCACCCTTGCATAAACCCAAATTTTTCTGATGTACTGAAAAACTTGGCAAAATGAACAACAGACTTTCAGCTCTACATGAAATGTCAACTATGCCGACTTCTTTTTGCATTCACTGCCCCATATTAACATGAAAGATACTTAGCAATGGAAAAAAAAAGTATTTTTCTAACCTCAGGTACAAAATTATACGTCAGAGATCAAACACTTATGATTGGACAGGTAAGGTTTTATATTCTTTTCAATAAAGAGAAGTTATGGATTACAAATAGTTGCCATGGGAAGCTTTCAAGGCTTGTCCAGATAAATCCCAAGCAGCCTTATCTGACCTAACAGCTGACACCAGTTCGAGTAGGAAGCTGGACTAGAGATTTCCTGGGGTTCTCTTCAATTTGAATCATCCTATGGCCCTTTGAAAAAAGGCACATGTACATGCAAATTCAGCACAATCCCTCTGAAGCACTACCTACCACCTGCAAGGAATGTAAAGCACCAAAGTTAGTTAAGAGAGATACAATGCCATCAGCCCCCATTAAGTGAGAATATCAGATCATCAACCTCAGTGGGATCTGAGGAAGGACCTTGAAATGATCAGGGATGATACTACTGTAACCTTGTCTAAATTCTGACAATTATTTTTTTGGCTTTCAGCCTCCCATGTAAGCATAAACTATAGCATTTTGCATCAAATTACTCATTATAATCTTTTTAACTAGCCATTCGCTGTGAACCAGGTTTTCCTAAAACCCTCTGTATTTTAGAAATAAAACAGAAAAATATTTATCTTGGGGATTTGTATGTTTGAATTTAGATATATGTAAGTAAAGACAGTGCTAAGCATTCCTGCAGTCCTACTATATACACACACATTCAGGAAGTCTTAAATAAACGGAAAATAGTTAAATCCATTGCAAAATCTCTATGTAGCACCATGCAAGATTACAACATCCTTTTCCTTGGAAGTAGTCTCTTAATTTACTGCCTTAATTTCTGTCACAGCCCTGTTTCCAAAAGCAATGATGACTCATCTAATGAAGCACTACCAGGATGAATTAACAGGAGTCAGTAAGTCCAGCCCAAGGGCAGAGAAAAAGCAGTAGCCACCAGGATGAAAGTAACACTTTACAAAATGAAGATTTGGATGCAGAGGAAGACACAGCCTACTTCCTACATCTTCCAAATTCCACTGACTTCACAAGAACTGAATTTAA